>CM067065.1:17028336-18370836 GCA_033980235.1 Diadema setosum
TGAAGAGTGTGCAAAGGATTTCAAGACATGAAAAGCGGCCTCTATAGTCATACCTGATCATTCTACTATTCCCCCCCCCCCCCAGGGTTGTAGAAAAACTGCTAAAAACACACTTTCCCATTCACGTTAATATACCAAACTAAAGAATAATGTAGAAGAAGGATAGTTCTTTCAGAAAATATGAAAAACTCAAGACTTGGTTGAACCATTTTACCCGTTTTGAGTCCTCACTTAAAATCAAGGGGTGCGACTTTGTTTTATTGTTTGTTTGTTTTATGGTGCACGGTCACATATTGTAGGATGTTTTATGATACAACTGACCCACAAAAAGTCATATGCAACAAATGTGATAACTCAAACAATTTTTTTAATCACTTTTTAAATCTCCTAATAGTAAACAGTACCTTATAGGTATCCATGCTAAATAAAGCAATATTTCATCAAACAAAATAGTAGTCACGCGAACGAGGCATCTACTGCATGTGAGCACTAGTGAATACACAGAGATATTCAAACTGACCCCGGCAAAATTATTAAACGTAGGATTAAAAAATGGCTTTGAGATTTTGCTTAAAGGGACTTAGAGAACTTAATTGCAACTGCACACAATCTAACTCAATCCAGAATGTAGAGCCGACAGAAGTAATATTATTGTTTAAAACATGTGAAAGGCTAAAACTGTACTAACGGGGGAAAGTGGTAAGATCCACTGTGTCTTCTAGGATAACTATAAATTTCACTGTTTTTAACAAACATTGGGGGAAGTACACTATAGGAGGATCGCCAATATTCAAATCATGATTATTTTCAACTTGATTTATTTCCACATTTCCTGTTGAAAGTGCACAAAAAAAACCACCCTTGTACAATACCAACCTGCAAAGCATAGTAGGTGAAAGTTCACCTGAATTGTTGCCTGAATGTAACAACAAAGGTCTTTTTACAGTAGTATTGGTCTATATTCAAAGTACGAAAAATATGATAAGGCCTATGTAAAAGCAAGCTTCTTCAGTCCCAGGTAATAGAATAAATGTCATATCGGGACATATATGAAACACAGCTAGCTATTTAAACCACAGATGGAGGGGAAATGATAAATGATTAATGTCGTATATGTATGTATATATATATATATATATATATATCTTATATATATATATATATATATATATATATATATATATATTTGTATAGATAGATAGGTAGATGGATGGATAAATAGGTAGACAGAAAGATGGAAAGATAAATAAAAAGATAGGTAGATAGATAGACAGATAGATAGATAATAAATGTTTTTCAGTAAATGAAAAAAGTCAAAGGTAATCACAATCAAAGCATGACTTCCTTTTACCTTGTTTTAGAATAATTTTGCAGATATGTAATACACAATGCATCACAAGGCCAACAAAAAGTCGCGTGGCTTACGTACGAACTGAAATAGTAATTAAAAAAAAAACGTTAAGTGGGTCAACTGAGTCAACCTTTAGTTCGTTTTAATGGGGATCTGATCCTTCTATGAGGAATGCAAAGAAAAATACGGAGGAACCTGCGGTTAACCGCGTGAATTTGTTCCAATACTTATATATATATATATATATATATATATATATATATATATATATATATATTTATATGTTACAATCCCTCTTCATAAGGTTTGGAATGATGAAACTAAGAAAAATGTTTTTTTTTTCAGTCTTACTTGTAGAATAGTGCAAAAAAAGTGTAAGAATAGTGTTCCCTGATACACTTTAGTTACAGTTCACTTTTTATGACTGCATTTTCATAAACCACGTTTTCTCTGTTTTAAAGGTGAGCTGCATCGGTGTCGTACGTATATGTAAGTACATATTGTAATTTATGTCTTTGTATGAAATAAAATAAAATGAATTGAACTGAAATCATCAGAATCCTGCGATTCCAAAAGAAAAAAAAAAGACATCATACACTGCAAACATGACATAACAAGTACATACGACAGACGAGAATAAGAAACAGTGATCTAAATAAAGCAAAGGATCATCTAATCAAAACAGTTGTATAAATATTGAATAACAAACACTGCATGCACGCCTTACCCAAACACGATGAAAAGAAACAAAGAAAACTGTTTCCACAAACGAAAATGACACTGAGCCTAAGCATTTCAACTGTTGAGATTAATTTCTTTTGCAATATTTCTGTCTGTGATGTATTTCCACACGTAATAACTCAATACAACATGATAATATAGGCCTATTATCAATATGACATAATGATGTTTTCCGCAGTATTCAAAAATTCATTGTTAGAAACAAAGTCTTTAAGAATTTTTGTCAAGAACAAAACCAAGGATCACCAGCTAAATTGTGCTGATAGCAGTTACATGATACAAATGTGACGTCTCGTAAAGTATGAGACGCTTGCGCCTATCAGTGGTTAGCATAGACCGAGGAATAGAACTCACTGAGCTGCCAGGGGACTCTTGATGAATCGTGGTGGAAGCGTCATGAAAAAAACAAGGATCTCTATGGCAACCAGAAGCCAAAATGACTGGTGGTAGGATCCCACAGTTTTGATGATCGTACCTGTAGATATATAATAGAAACAAAACTACCATGACCAATAGTAACTCATAAAAGTGTATATCACTGCCGTGGTATGAATAAGTATTTAACTATGGTCGTCCGCTCTTTCTGGTTGATATACCTGATGGACATGAAACCCCATTTCGCGTGTGTAATTGTCAACTATTGTTGGCCTTGAATGCTAGTCCAGCCGTTGGAACACATTTAACCTCTCGAGCAACAATGCCATTCTAATGCGATTATTTTCAATATTCATATCCTTTCTGTTCTTATATACTTTAATTTGTTTGCTTTGTTGTTCTTCATCAGCGATCACAGATTGATCTCGTTACGACTGTAAGGCAAAACATAGATAACGCAAGATATAGTCCGGGTTTGTTATCCAGTCATTTCGGGATCGGCGCCCGTCTGGATAAGCGACTTGGCCGAATATTGGAGAAGTAATAATGAGTGGAATTAGGGTGCCAGCCTATTGGTAGCTACACAGGTATTGTGCACCGAACCAGTACGGTAACGTTTGCCAGCCTACTTGAAATTGTATTCATGGTATGATAAATGTTACTGCACAATTCACATGTTTCTGAAAGAAAATATCCTAATCAAAGTTCATGGGTTTTTTGTGGTGTTTGCTGTGTTCGAAATATTTTTTTTTTTCGTTTCGTTCATTGCTTTGAGTAATCAAAACTATAAGAGAGGTCCGTATTAAAGCGAGGGCCGGATAATCAATGTCAGATTGCGTGTCACTTTGAAGAAAACAACATCAGGGCATAAATGTAGATTATTTTTTCAAGTGTCAGCTATAGAGAGTAGACTGTATACACATCAGGTGCCTTGCTCATGTGAGCAACTTACCTACGAGGAAAGATCCAAAAAACATGCCAAGTCCAGTTACAAGGTCTGATAGGGCTAACAGTAATGGGAAATCGGTCATCGGAGCACGATCTTTGCTGATGAGTACAATCAGGGTTCCTCGAGATCCAGTAGAAAAGGATGTGAGAAATGCTGAAACCATCGTCACCGAATAAGTGCAAAAAAGTAAGTCGATGGTCAGAGATATAATGTTCAAAATTGTCCCTGCGAGAAACACATTGATGGGGCTTATTATCCGTGTAACAGCTCCGCTTAGGCCACGGGAAAGGAAAGAGGCCACTGCAGTTGAGAAGGCGATATACACTGCGTCTGAAGTTGATATTCCCGAAGCAATGGCTCGGGGAATGACAAAGGCGAACCAAGCTCCGTCTACCATCGACAGAAAAGCATCACACAGGAGAACAATGATCTGACATGGATCTCGGTGAAAAACACTGTTCCTCCAAAGTTGAACGATGTAGGAGCAGCAAAGATGTACATTTCCCGTGCTTTCATCAATAGTGCCTTCCCCACACTTGGTTAACGGTGAAGGTAACTTTAGATTTTGTTCTTTGTTACATTGTGATCTAGGGACGTCGCACTCCCCCTGGATAAAATCATAGTCGTTTTTGTCTTGTGATTCCGTTCCATTCCCACATAGGGCTTCGTCGTCCTTGGTCCTTGGGTTAAGATCAAGTAACAAGGCAATTGGTACAATGTGTGCGAGAAGTGCACCAATTATGTATAGGGCGCTCCTCCATCCATAAAGTCTGAGCAGGAAATCGCCAAGTAGTGGCCACGCTAATGTTCCGAAGGCATAGCCAGATTTGCCAATCCCGTAGAATGTGCTAAAATGCTCCGTTTCCGCTTCGCTCAGTCCGATGATAACACACGTGGACAGGAGGCTGTTTCCTATTCCTGAAATGAAATCTAAAATCTTACTTACATTTGAATTATTTGCACTGAATCATGATAATACTATTTCATCCATAAAGATAAGGGACGGCGGAAAGTCGATCCGTTTTGGGATTGGGATGAGGGTGGGGAAATATGGCGGTAAGCAGGATCATTTTTCTGTGGGGCAAGAGTAGGCTCCATATTAAATTTTTGAGGGGAACACTCTTGAAAGGGAGCGAAGCGACCGAGGAGTGGAAGGATGGGGGGGGGGGGGTCCTTCCTCCCACACGAGTGCGATTTTGAATTTTTAGAAGTGAAAACCAGCTTTCAATTGTATATTTTTTCCGTGCAATGATTTGGCAAATTGTCAATAACACAGGAAGCAAAAATAATATCTAAGGGCAATAAAGCAGTTAATGTGGACAAAACACAATTAGAATGGCTAACGGGGTAAATATCTAAGCTTTTTCTTTTCCGCGTGCGTGTGTCTTCACTCCCAGAAATAAGTTGATGGAGATTGACCAAAGGCAAAGGGAAATGTGTATCGCGCTCCCACCCTAAGGAAATTTTGTAGATTTAAGAGTAAATTCCAACGACCTGGTGTGCACTTTTTGGTGACACATTCGGAAAGTTGTCAAAAGTAAGGAAATATAATATTCAAGAGCACATCAAATGGATGCGACACATATCCCTTTCGTTTTGTTTGTGCGTCTTCACTGTGTATCTAATAACTTTTAGTATTTACATAGTAAAGACGTATTTACGGAAATGGAACAAATGGGAAGGTTGTTGGAGGAGTCCCCCTCCCAGACGATGGACCTTTTACATTTCAGGAACTGAAATTTAACGATCTGGTACCAGCTTTTTGTGAAATTGTAAAACAATTTTCAGTCAGTTATCTATAGGTAAAAATTAAACATTGAGAAATAGTTTGTTTGGCAAACAAAATTATGGAATTATGCCACGTCGTGTTAGGGTGCTTTTGTTTACCTGAAAGAGCCATCATAGTGACCAGGAACGCATTATTCATCGACAGAGAGGCGAGGATAACACCCGCAGAAATGAACACCGCACCGGTAAGCACAAGAGTACGTCTGCCAATGTTGTGGTTGTACAAGTAAGCGATGATCGAACCTATGTATGACAACATGTTGATATAAAGACAATCAAAACTGTTAATGTGCCATGTTCGCAGGCCATACTCAGTCGACGGCTTGCCAACTTCGCATATTCTGCTCAAACGCACAAACCCGCCCAAACCGATCGATAAATAGCCAAATGCCACAGTACAATGAAACTGTTTTTCGTGACTCCGTTCTTCTCACATAAATAGCTTAGTGGTCATTGACTACAAGGAGTGTTCCCTACTAGATTTGTGTGCAAATTCTAAGTTTCTGTCACTGTTTTGTGTGCAAAAGTCATGGCTTTACAGCAGGCGCGCCGGAAGAAGTTTTGGATTGGGGGGGGGGGGGGGCAAATATTGGAGGGGGCTCACGATAGACCATACACTATGTTACACAATACACACACACACACACACACACACACACACACACACACATAAAGTGGCGTACGGTGGGTCGAAACATGGGGGGGCACCTTGTGGAAAAGTAATTTTGACGGTGTGTATGCTTGTGCGTGTGTGCGTGCGCAATAATGGGACTACAATACATTACGGAATGTGATACATTCAACAACGCAGTCATTGAGCAACATTGTAAGTTTTCCTTACATGGATTATGGAATGACGGTGTGAAACGACAAAATAATATACTGTCAGCAACATCAGGAGAATTGCATAACAATAAAATGAGAGCGAGCAGAGCGAGAGAGCTTCAAAATTTTGACATTTTACAGTCCAAAAACTGGCGTTTATAGCTGTATCTTTCGCTTTGGAAATTCAGTGGGGCATCGGGCGCAACTGCTGGCAATTACTGGCAGCAACATTAAGAGAATGGCATAGCGATTCAATGCGAGCGAGCGAAGCGAGCGAGCTTGAAAATTTTGACATTTTACAGTCCCAAAACTGGCGTTTGTAGCTATATCTTTCGCTTTGGAAATAAATGGGGGCGCATCGGGCGCAACTGCTGGCAATTACGGGCATCAACATTAGGAGAATGACATAACGATTCGATGCAAGCGAGCGAAGCGAGCGAGCTTGAACATTTTGACATCTACAGTTCCCAAACTGGCGTTTGTAGCTATCTTTCGCTTTGGAAATTAATGGGGGCGTATCGGGCGCAAGTGCTGGCAATTACGGGCAGCAACGTTAGGAGAATGGCATAACGAATAAATTTAAAATTAAAAAAAAAAAACTTTAAAATTTTGACATTCTACAGTCCAAAAACTGCCGTTGTAGCTATGTTTTTCGTTTTGGAAATTAAGGGGAGGCACACCGGGCTCAACTGCTGGCAATTACTGGCTGCAACGTTAGGAAAATGGCATAACGAATAAATTTGACGATTAATTTTGACATTCTACAGTCCCCAAACTGGCGTTTAGCTATAGATTATCTGTCGCTTTGGAAATTAATGGGGGGGGGGGGCGCATCGGGCGCAACTGCTGGTAATTACTGGCAGCAACATTAGGAGAATAGCATGACGATTCAATGTGAGCGAGCAAAGCGAGCGAGCTTTAAAATTTTGACATTCCACAGTCCCCAAACTGCCGTTGTAGCTATGTTTTTCGCTTTGGAAATTAAGGGGGAGGCGCACCGGGCTCAATTGCTGGCAATTACTGGCTGCAACGTTAGGAAAATGGCATAACGAGTAAATTTGACGATTAATTTTGACATTTTACAGTCCCCAAACTGCCGTTTGTAGCTATATATGTTTATATTTTGTTTGCTTTGGAAATTAAGGGGGCGGCCCAGGTGCAACTGCTGGCAATTACTCGCAGCAACATCAGGAGAATTGCACAGCGATTCAATGCGAGCGAGCGGAGCGAGCGAGCTTGAAAATTTTGACATTTTACAGTCCAAAAACTGCCGTTTGTAGCTATGTTTTTTTCGCGTTTATTCACATATAAACATATCTATTTTATTTTGTCTATTTTATTTATTTGTTTATTCATTCATTTATTTACTTGGGGGGAGGGGGGCGGCCGCCCCCCCCCCTTCCGGCGCCTATGCTTTACAGTAATGGAGCTACTTGCCACTTAAAGAAATACAAACATAGATTATGTCATTCAATTTACATCAAAGCAAAGCTTGGCATTTCCTCTACACTTTGATCATGATACGTCCAGCATAACTAAAATCTATATAAAAGTTACAAAGATTTTAAAAACAGAATGTTTTCCCAAAGCATGACTATACTTTGGTGTCTCAGAATAATGTAGCACACAGGGGGTTTCCACCATGGCACATAACATCAAGGGTTAATAACACATTTCTCCATACTCCGGGACGGAGTATGGAGAAATATGGAGAATAGCGCTACCTTCGTACCCGTGCTAACTACACGAATTTGCATGATTCGGTTGGCATGGTCACTGCCTGGCTTGCACCTGGTGGGACATTCCGCATCTGAAGTTACATGAAGTTACATGAAGGTATGCTACTCCTGAACACTGCATTCCAGCTTGTGTCCTTAACTAGGGCACTATCGACAGGTTGTCTTTGTGTCTTTCCTAGTGCAGTCTTTGTATATGTATTTTTTTCTTGTAATTTAATTTAAACACAGTGCAGTGCATAAATGATGTCCTTTTTTCTCTTTTCTATATCAGACTTTTCCTTTCTTTTTACCACTTCTAGTTGGGTATCTCCCTTTTCTTTCTCTCTCACTCTCTTTCTTATTTCTTTCTCTCTCTGTCTTTTTATCTCTTATTAGTCTCTCTTCCTGGTTACTCTGTGAAGATTTTTTAAATGTGTTTTAATTTATGTGGATTGTAAATTATGTGCGACTGCTAAGTTATATTGTTGTAGTTATATTTTCATGTCAGAATTATGTATACAGTGTATTTTGTATAATTTGTATTGTATTTTTTTCACCTGGAAAATGATTATCTTTTTTGTTGGAAGAAAGACTAATAAAAATATCTGTATCTGTATCTGTATCTGTATTTATTCATATGTATGTATGTATGAACGCATGTGGATATTAATATGTGTATATACGCCAACGAAAAGAATTTCCTATGGACAATAAGTGAATCTACATCTAAATATGCAATCATGTGTGCTGAACGTGTAGTGTATAGGTTTCTACACAAGCAAGGAGGTATAATGTGAGTACCTTCTTGGTATGTAAAGCACTCGCTACTGAACATAAAATTATATTTGAGAATACGGCGCGTACTCAATTCAATATTTACGTACAATTAGTAATAAACATAGACATGCGGTAATGGCTGATACACAGGGGATCAATAATTGGGTTTCGTGGAGTGTTCATATTTTTTTTTTGATTGATTGACGGAGAGCATAGGACTCTCCTTTATTTCTTTCCACATTTACAGTATATACAATTAAAAAAGACGAAATATAACATAGTTCACAATACAATTCACAAAGGGATAACATTTAGGTCATCATTCAATAAACTATAGTACCAAGTCAGACTTGAAAAAGTCAGACTCAAAAAAAAAAAAGAAGCACAAGGAACAAGAGGGGAGAAGTGAAGTAAAGTGAAAGAAAAAGGTATCCCGTAAAAGCCTCAAGGGCTTGCAGTGATGGGATCACCTGACTATCAGGAGTTGGAAAACACGAAAATAACAGAAAATGCAATGCAGTGTTGGGTAAATTAGACAAATAGGAGATCAAATGTGAAAAAATGTGAAACGAGTATTCAGGGAGGAGAAATATCTTAAGTTTTTTTTTTAAAAGACCTGTTAAATTGTGAATTTCGAATACTGGACGGTAGTGAATTCCAAATGTCAGTATTTGGGGGGGGGGGTGGCTTTCTGCTGGGATACACACATTCAAAAAGAGCATTAGGCCTATGTATTCGGATGGCTCTAATCATTCTTGAATTATTTCATAGCAGTTAAACTCCTTTTATAATTTGGTTTTCTAATTCTCTCTAGCAGAATACAAAATCGAACTGTAGATTCAGCAAAACCTTGAATGAGTCTTAATTTGTTTTTAAACTTTGGTTTACAGTAGAATACCAGTTCTAGTCTGCGATGTGTGTGTGTTTTGTGTGTGTGTGTGTGTGTGTGTGTGTTTTGTTTTTTTTTTTTGTTCTTTTTTTTTGGGGGGGAGGGGTTTTAAGCAGGTGATCACATTTTAGTGACTATAAACTTTGAAGGCTAGGAGTTTACTTTTTAGAACTACATAGAAAACGGAATGTTATCATGGCGTACTTTATGTGGGTTTGGGCTGTGTCGCAACAGATATTCGTTTTAACTGGGCAATCTCTGATAAATTACATGTTTTTTAAGCTACACAAACAGACAACATTCCTACCTGGCGAGAACGCTGCAGCCGAATAGACGCCAAACATGACCCCGTTATCCCTGGCGGTCAGTTCGAGTGCGACATTGATGTCAGCTAGGAAAAGGCCGAGGCATTTCACCACCCCAAGCATGCAACAAGATTGCCAGAAGAGAGCCAGGACGAACTTCAAGCCGTGTGTATTTGCTTGCGATAGACACATCACAGCCATTCCATCAATCTGTACTTCAAAGAATTGAATAATTGTGTATTTTGTTCGAAAACATACACATATACCAAAATGATATCATATAGGACCATCTTGCGTTTCCTTCTAAAATCGATCTTGATTTAATAAACCCCTCCTTTTGGCTACATAAGTCTAACGTGTGCATTATGTGCGAAAAAGAAAATAATCCTCTCCAGGAGTTTTCTCAAGCACAAGAGAGACCCAGAAAAAGTTATATGCATTGTATTGTACTACAAACAAACAAAGGATGCCGAAGGCATTCTGAGCATATTTCATTCCATTCAATGGCTGAGGTTCGTCACGGTTCAGCATTTATATATTGTTAGTAACCAAGGAAATGGAAATGGAAAAGCAAACAAACACAAAGGTTCAAGTTAACAACAAGCAATGCATCGTGTCCTAGCACACCGAAACGACAAAGGTTAGCTCCCATGCAGTCGTATATCACGATATCACGGGATTACTGCTTTCCTCTCATGAAATATTTCAATGTAAAATGGACAGAGTGTCAGTGTAGAAAAAAAAAGGAAGTAAAAAGGACAAGAGAGGAGAAGCTAATTTGCAAAGGGGTTTAAATTCATATTTTAAAATTTAGTCGTTTTTAACATGGCTGTAGACATACACCAGGTGTATCATACGTCTAACTCCCAAAACATTCAGGAAGTTAATAAGAAATCATACAAAAAGTCATGATTCCTTGAAAAAGAGCCAAAATCCCACACTCCCGTTATAACGAAATGCTCGGCATAGGCAGTTTTCTTTCGTTATAACGAAATTTCGTTATAAAAAATACAACGTATATAACGATAACAAGGAAACCACGCATATATATTCTGCTTGTTGAATACTCATCATACACTGGAAAGCTTATATATGAAATAGGATGGTACCTTTTCAATTTCGTTTGAATATTAAATTTAAAAGAGAGTATAAAGTTGTTTGTATTGTCACGCATGTATATACAGTATATCCCCCCCCCCCATAAAAAAAAAATACAACGGGGCCCTCCGCAAGGATATCTTTAAAAATAGTGAATCAATCTGAGGGTACGAAACTATAACTCATTGCCCACATCTTACATAAAACCCCACTCGATTTGCTTCAGTGGTCGAAGAGAAATACGGAATTTGTAGAGGATGTCGGGGATCTCTTCTGTCCAACTTCTGTCTATTATTCACACACAAGATCATCGAAATGCTAAACTCGGAAGAATCCGCTTCATGACATGCTTTGCAACAATCCTCATATCTCTGTGACCGTCTAACCTAATCGAATGGGGATTTCTGCAAAATAGAGCTAAAATGTTATATTTTAAGACATTTTAAGATATTTTAATAACATTGTTATTATCATTATTTTCTTTTTTTGTGATTAGTAAAGCTACGCCTATTTTTATTATTGGGTTATATGCCGAGGCTCGACACTGAAAATCTTTTTGTGGCAGGAAAAAAAAAATAGCAAAGAAGGAAAGGAAGTAGGCCTACAGTGTAGTACAATATACGTTTTGTTTTCTTTGAATCTGTATCGATAACTAATGTGTATTTAATAGGCCTATTTGAAATACAATTTTATTTGAATTGAATTGAATTAAAGTGAAGAGGAAAACTAGAGAAAAAATGATTGGATAAATACATGAAAATAATGAAACATTGAAACAATATAATAAAGCAAAATAATTATGTAAAAAGCCAGATATAATCTGAAACCAATTATGAAATATTACAGTGCTTACAATTCTTAGAGAGGTTTTTTTTTTTTTTTTTTTTTTTTTTGAAATGGTTCAGTTATCTAAAAACAAAGTAAAACAAAGTGTTCGTAATAACAGGTAAGTCCCTTCTTTTCGGATCCCTTTGTTTCTGGATATCTTAGCCATTTAAAAACCAATTTTCATCCTACAAATAAACTTTGAATTCCTCTTACAATCGCATGCCCTTTTATATATCAAAAAACTGAAAAAAAAATGCTCGGTCGCAATCAGTGTTTACATTTCAATATGGGGTGTGTTTGTTTGTTCGTTTGATTTAATCATAAAAGCATTTCCCGCTTCCCTTATTTGGTATGATTAAATCACCTGATCGTAACTTTTATCTGTTCTCCGTTTTTCTCTTTCACAAACACTGATTACTCAGGGCTTACAGCCAAACAAGCTTGCTTTCATGTAGGTCCCGTAATACTTCTCTTTGCACAACCCGAATCGAGATTTCAACCAGTTATCCTCATATCTACTGCATATACCATATATATATACACTGTATGTTGTTGGGGTTTCTTTACTATTATTGACAATATACGAGAACTTGTGCAGTTACTTTTCATGTAATATTGATACTATGTACGAGAAGTATGAAATAGATTGAAATTTAAATAAAATAAGAAGTTTCTCATTATCTCTCAAAAAAAGTTTGAAACCTGAAGCCTCATTTCAACCAAAACTATACCATCCCGTCAAGATTTTGTTAAGAATTTTAGTGCTATCCACGTTAATGGATGCATTACGTCAATGTTAGCAGTGCTAACTCTCCATTCCCTGATGGGGAGCATGTAACCAGTCGGCATTTTACAGCCGCGTACATGCTGATCAACCAACATAAACATTCTCAGTACCAGGTAGGCTTATCCATTTTTCTCCTGATGGTAGAGAGCAGCATTGTGGACAAAGTGCCATGCTGAAGGGCAAACATGGCGAACTTCGTTGGGCTCTAACCAACGAACCCATACCACGCTCTTATCTCCTCGGCCACTACACCTCCACTGTGCCTATGAAATATGGAAGAAATAAATTATTAAATCGAATAAGCCGAATAAAATGAAATAGAATATAAACACACGCACAAACACACACACACACACACACACACACAAAGAAGAAGAAGAAGAAGAAGAAGAAGAAATGTCCAAGGTTATCCAGATGGCAACAACGATGGCCGTTTATAACATACAAGGTTTATCAGCAAAATGATAATCCAGGGGCCCGTTTCATAAAATTTGTCATCAATGACACTTGCCACATTTCTATGACAAACTTGCTCTCAGCCAATCAGATGCAAGGATTTCGGTAGCTTGTCACATCTATTACAATTTGTCACTGATGACAAGTTTTATGAAACTGGCCCCTTGTCATGCACATAATCGAGTACCTGAATATAAGAACGACCCAAGTCCAAATTTGCCTATCGCGTTTGAAAGCCATTTACGTAGTCATGCAAATACAGATAATTAGTCAAGTGACTGTTTTATGTTCAAATTTGAATTAATAACACCCCAATAACCGAAAACACTTAAGGGAGTAGGGATTTTTTAATTAATTTCCATTTTTTCCTAAATTTTCTCTAATGGACTTGGGTCGTTCTTATATTCATATACTCAATCATAATTATATGAACGGTACTGTATACATTAGGTTAATGAGTTCATTAAGTAGAGTTCACTCTGAAAGCACAATTGCACTACCACACACACAAAAAAAAAGGGTAACGGTGTAATTGATAGATTCCTCCTTGAGTTATCCTTGTTTTCACACTTCCCGCCACCGACATTCTATATATTATGCCAAGCTGCAGCCCAACTCAATGACTGTAATATAAAACACGAATTAACAACAACAACAACAAAATACTTTTTCAGCTCATGTACACGGTATGGAATCCTGTACTAAGCTACTGTACATAACTATTATGCAAATTAGTTTATTATGCTAACTTAAAAAAATAAGACACTTGTATATTTTTTTTTGTAATATGAACTTGTACCGTAAATAGGTTCCTTGAAAGAGAAAACCCCAGAAGGTCGTGTTAATCGTGCTTGCAGGATTCAAGGATTAAAATCAGCCATGCAGTTCATATTGGTTATTTGCTGATTAAAACTACGCCCAAGCTTACCTATGCCGCACATGAATTTCAATACCCGTCTACACTGCGACCCCCTCCCAAAACACAAACATACAAACAACCAATTAATCTTGTACTTAGAAAAAGGAAATAAAAATGTAGGTCATGTGAAAGCTATACGCGGAACCTACTGCTGAGCTGAGATATTTTTTTCTTTTCCATCTATAAAGTAGTCAGGTCGTCTCTGCCGCGGTTAGGATCATCAGTCAACCGCGCATTGAGTGTGTCATAATTCCGCCCACTCGTACAACCTTTTTTGTTTGTTTTTTTTTTTCGATTGTTTATAGTCACGCCTGCGGTAGGAACTAGTGAGTGAGTTCGTATACATAAAGACAATTATGACCATCGCTCTTGGCCCTTCAATACCGGTAGTAGCTCCGCTCCCGCCAAACTCGAAGCAGCTGTCGTTTGCTGTCGCCCAATTCACCGATTGCTGTACAGTATATCGTTAGAGGCCATTGTGTAGGCGAGGCCGTATTGTTAGACCAATAAACTGAATAAATTGACATAAATTTGGAATCTTGTTTCGTAATTTATGCTCTCATGTGAACAACTTGATAATCCTTTACAAAGCAGTTCATGTATAAAGCCTGTGTTGCTGACACGTCAAGCAATCAAGGTAAAGACACAGATTATTTGTTTAGCAGCAAAAGGAAACTACAAAATAATTCAAAACAGAACAGACATCATACGGCATATAGAAAAGGAAAAAAATCCGAACTTAACATCACTGAAAATGCAAATGCCTGCTAGCTGGCAATCAAGAAAAGGATATATCATCAGAAAAGTGTTGGTGATTCCGTGCAGCTGGAAAAAAAAATCTCAACGAAAAGAATAACAAATAAAAACACAAACCAAAAAGACATACATTTTACTATAATCTTGAAATGATAGGTTCCAAATTGCTGTCGGTCACTTAGTAATGTTATCCCTCTTCGATTTGAAATAAAAAGATTTAACAATCATAAAAAGAATTAAACATTCTTTGAATTTATTTCGAAATTTAAAAACAATCCAAGATTTTCTTTCTCCAGTCTTTTCAGAGATGAAGCAGCAAAGCCAGCTCAACACTACAGAAACCCAATTGACTCGTAAAATTACCTCTGAGAAAACAGCTAATTTGAATATTCGATCTTAGCTATATGAGGGCTGGGACAGTGAATTGCTGGAAGAAAATGTGGATGATGCCTTTAATGTTTTTATTGATGTTTTCATTATTTAGAGAAAAATATACCTAAAGTCAAAAAACAATGTAAGCGTAAACGTAGAATTAAACCTTGGATAACTTAAGGAATGCTGAAATCAATAAGAAAGAATAATATGTATTACAAAATGAGTATAGAAATCCCATTGTAAGTTATATGAATAGATTAACATCTGCTTTTCGTTTGTCTATAAGAAATCATACTTCGCTTCTAAATTCTACGATGTAAATGCTAATATTTCGTCATTATGGAAAATTGTAAATGATTTACTTGGTGGTTCAAAAGAATCCACAACCAAAAATAGCTTCAGTCATGGAGATTACGCATATCATAAATCGATAGATATAGTAAATGTTTTTAATTCATATTTTGTAAATATTGGACCTAATCAAGCTTCAAAGGTGCCAAGCACAAAGGTAGATGTTAGGTATTATTTGGAAACCCCATGTGAGTGTTCTATATTTTTTGTTCCAGCACCATATAGTGAAATTATTCAAGTTGTTATTAGCTCAAATGTAGTGATTCAATAAGTCATGATGATATAAGTAATAATCTTTTAAAGAAAGTAGTTTTGAATATTGTTACCCCGTTTACTCATTATTGTCAACTTATCATTGAGTAATGGTGTTATTCCAAGTAAAATTAAACTTGCCAAAGTTAAGAAAGAAGCTAGATGCCTCCCTTATACCAATTACCGTCCTTTATCTATTCTCTCTAGTTTGTCAAAAGTTCTCGAAAGAATTGTATATAACAGACTGTACGGTTTTTTGATACAAAATAACTCACTCACGTCTTGTCAATATGGTTTTAGGAAACACAACTCAACAGACGTAGCTCTTATTGAACTCTGTGATAAGATTTCCATTTCATTATCTAAGAAAGAGCATGTGCTTGGAGTATTCATGGACGTCAGTAAGCTTTTAATACCATTGATCATAGTATATTAGTAGAAAAGATGAATGTTTATAACTACGAGGAACTATAAACCTGTGAACCTGGGGCGGATGAGCAGGCAAGAACCATGCAAATGGCATTGCTTATTGGCAAAGAAGGGTATTCTTCACTTGTCTTCTAAAAGTATGCTCTGATTGGCACCGTCGTACTTCATGAGTGCCTCCAGATGTCATGCAGGACCGGCATGTTGCATGGATCAGTGGGCAAGGGCAATTTCTGGATTTTGTAGGTGCACGTTTGTCGAGGTTCTGGTTGAATAAGATATGAATAGCCGAATTAAACCGAAACATGCTTTTTACGGGTTGGTGGGGATTGGGAATGGAATTTACAATCATGTACGTACAAAAACACAAGACTTTGGAGGTAATGAATTTTGTATATGAACAGTGCAATTAAGTGCTTTGAGCTTCCTACACGAACGGTAGCCACAGAATTCATTATCATGTTCATATGGCAAGAAAATACAAAAGTCATTGTTACTGGAAGAATTTAAAACCAATTCTCCCCTGTGTACAGCCCTGAACAAGTGCTGTGACTTCAAAACTACATGGAGGGAATGAGCCTAGAAGACATTAACTACGTAAATTTCCGATAAATTTTCTAATACACGGTTAATAATTGAGTTTATTCAAACTCTACAACCAAATCGTCTAAATGGGGGCATTTAATAGTCAGTCAGACACAGTTACTGAGGCACTTTCGAAAGTCATTTTCTTTGACACCACAATCACAAGTTTAACCCAAATGCAATGCTCTTTAAAGGACTGTTTCCCATGGCAGCCATTAATTTTGCATTTCAACCTGGCAATGTACCTACAGGAAGCAGTCCCGCCTATGCAATAATACAATTTATTGAAGTGATTGACTTACACATAGTTGCTACATCATCATGAAAGTGCTCCAGCATGCTTGAGTTTGCAGGGTAAAGATCGTACAGCATCACATATGGGTCGAAATCCATCTTGAATTTCAAGAGTGGCAGCCAAAGCGAACAATCCATTATTACAGAATGTATATAATTATGCGTGTGTGTGTGTGTGTGTGTGTTTGTAATGAATGTACAATGTACAACACCATAAACATTGATATGCCTAAAAGTTGCTTGTAACCACAGACACTAGCTGAAAAGCAGCCATTTTGCTTGATAAAATGGCAGCCTCAAAAATGATCTGCAATTATAGGAAGGGAATCAAAGTGCATCTGGATGTTCAACATCATTAGCCCGGCTTATGCCCGAAATGTGAACTTTCTGTATTGTTTACAACATGAAATAATTATAGTTCAAAACATACATTCTGGTATGGCGGCCATTTTGAATTTCAAGATGGCCACCTATAATATCAAAATGGATCATCATTTCAGAAAAAGATGATTCAGAAAGTCTGACAGCATATGCATGCTCTTTGCCCCAAGTTAGAACCTCACACAATGCATACGATATGAGATATAGGCCCAATTACATTTGCTGTGGTGGCCTTTTTGATATTCAAGATGACCGCCAACAAAAATGATCCATTATTTAAAAAAAAAATGTATATACACGTATTAACATCTCTGAAATCATAAGCATGCTTTTTGCCCCAAATTTATACTTTCCATAATGCTTACAACCTGAGATACAGGTAAAAATACATTTAGCTATAGCGGCCATTTTGAATTTCAAGATGGCAGCCCTCAAATTGTATCAAAACAATCTACAATATCAGGTCATGGTGTATCAGAATGTCTGAAATCATAAACACGCATTTTGCATCAAATTTGAACCTTCTATGATGCTCATATTATGAGAATTGGGTCAAAATACAGTTTGCAATGGCAGCCATTTTGAAATTCAAATGGCGGCTGAAGACGTGGTCGAAACAAAATGAAACTAAAGTTGTTTTTTTTTTTTGATTCAGCAACCCTTAATTGACAAAGTTAGCAACAAAAAAAAAAAATCAGTTTTGGCACGGAAATCTCACGAGATCCAATATTTCGACATAGCAGACCGTACTCCCATCAGGCGGAAACGGCGGAAGCTTTCAATAACTCCATTTTCTCAACATTGGGCCTCATCTTGCCAGCAAAACGTCGAATGCACAGCCAGCCGCTTACGAATTCTTAGGAAACGAAACATTATTCTACCATTTTTTTTTTGGGGGGGGGGGTATCATAAAGACTGTTGATGAATGAACTAATAAAATTCAGTTTATTACAGAATCACTCATTTCCGTTATAATTATAAAACATACTATTCGTAAAGAAAAAAAAACTTTACTTATCACATTACTTAGTTTTCTTTTTTTTTTCTTCAATTTATGTTTATCTGATTGGAAGATCTCTCACAAGTGTAAGAGTCGTTCTTGACAAAAAAAAAAAGAAATATGGAAAATAACAATTCTTTAATAATAATCGCCCATTCCTCTTTAATCTTTGAACATCTCTTGAAAGTCTTGCTTACGGGTGCAACAGAGAGAAAGCTGTGCTTTGTCGTTGAACGATTTGTTCTCTATTCCTGCCTGAAACGTCTTATCTATGATGCGTTATATCTTCACCAGTCCTTCAGAAACTATGCAGATACATTTAAGAGTGCAGTCATGAAATACGTGCGTACTCTATAAACTACACTGTGTATACTGTATACTCGGATTTTAATCTCATAAATCATGTCACTTCTTTCACTACGTAAATGTCAAGGTTACATCCAAATAATATTACTGCGATTATAGGGTAGTTAAGTAATGATTCTTTTCATATGCTTCTAAAGATAGCCCTGAACAGCTTTCAAGGTGAGAGACCATACACAGTTAGGAGTTATGGGAACACCCTTTTGTATGAACTCCTTTTTTTTTCATTTTGCATGTGGAAAGCAGTACGATACAGACGTGGTGTTACAGAGCACCTTTCGAGAATGTGCAGCGGGAATAACCGGTGACAGATCCATTTAAAATTGCCAGCATTGTTCAGAATATATGAAGAATATATATGGAATATATGAAGAAAAAAAAAACTACTCCCTATTCTCTTTGAAATATAAACAATTATGGATTTTCTGAGGTATAGTTCCTCTCGTGAAAAAGGCGAAAACACCTTCCATTGTTTATATCTTTTAAAATATAGGCAATTTCCTGAAAAGCAATGAAAATGTATATCGACCCCTTCATATAACAAAACTTATCAAAAATGCAATAATGAAGTGAACCCAAAATGTGAAACCGAAAGAAAACCCTAAACAAAATACGTATTCTCATTCTTAAAATTTCAAATGTTCCTGGTCAGCAATGTAAATCAAAAGTTTTCTTTTTTCTGGTGTTTGGCAGGTATGGATTCTTTACATAAAGGCTAAGCCTCTTCAAAAGCTAGGCTTGAAACCCTGTAGGATCCATGTGATTCACCCTACATCATTGTTAGGAAAATAATTTTTAAGAAAAAGAAGATTTAAAATCAGGAAGTTGCAAAGGATATATTATTGTCAAAATCGGCTTTCCGCGCATTTTTTTTTTCAATTTATCGTCTCTGACTTTAGACAGGTAATGTGATGACCCACCATGATTATATTAGCATGGTCGATCCTATTGTTATCATCCAAATCAAACATACGCATACTAGCCTAATGTATCTAAAACTGTTAAAAATAAGTTGTCCTCATTCCTCAGAATGAATGTTTCACTGCTGCTTTAAAATCACAAAGACGAGACTCCGTTTTCCTCTACAAACAAGAAGACGTCTTTGTGTCACCGTAAGCCACTCCTTCCATTAATTTGCGTCGGAAGCTTGTTCGCGGTTGTTCAGTAGTGATCCCTCCTCTATCTCGTTGTTAATTTTTGATCGGGGGATTGAAACCTCTAATTCCGTTCAGTTTTCGCCATATCTATCGCACTGCATAAGCACAAGTACATCTTCTAGAGAGATGAAGCGAACCGGAAAAGAATATGGCGTATAATCCGGCAATACACTTTATTTCAAATAGTAACCATAAGACCATCTGCGAACTTCTCGTGGCAAATACCTCGATCAAAGTCTACATAAGATACGATTGATTATGTCGTGTAAACGAAAACAGCTTTTTTTTTTTCCCTTTAAGACAGTGTTGTCTGTAACAACTTTCTCAGGAAGAAGCTGTTCGCCTGTATGGCTTCGTGGAAATGGTATGGTCGCCGAAAGCATGACTGTGTTGATACTTTGGTTTACACTGTGTTGCTACAACGCGCGCACAGTATCAAGTATATTATAGTAAAGTACAGTAGCATGCAACGCAAGGAAAAAAAATAAAGGCATGAACAAAAAAAAAAACTATACGGCAAACAAAATCTTTGAAATTTGAAAAGTGCGACCCACATTTTTAAAGTCCACTTTGTTTTGCTTCGTTTTTTTGGATCTCATCCATTTCGAAACAGATTTACTTGAAATATGTTTTCGATTTCTCAAAAAATCGTATGTTCCCTAACTGCTTCAATAATAGTTTCTCATTATCTGAAAACAGTAGATTATTAAGCAGAGGGATGGAGGTTAAGGTGCGAGTTTTTCTTCAATATGTCTCCCTCTACAAACGAAATTTGTGAGATCGCAACTGCTGATCTATAATTTTCTTATCTCTCAAAAAGTTTGAACCTGAATACCCATCTCAACCAAAATTATGCAATTCCTTTATTAAAGAGTTTTAGATAAACTACTGGTGGCTGTACATACTCGACAGGTTAATGTACGGATCAACAATGTCTGTATAGGCCTGGCTGTAGGCGCAAACGCTGTGAAATATTGCCAAAATTAAAGCAGGATGATTTGAACATTACATGAAAAAGAAGATAGAGATGATTATCGGTATAATTTTGCTTACGATAAAGATTATGAAAGTGACTAAAGTGGGTCAGATTAAGATAAGTGTGAGTTTGATGATGGTGGTGGTGGAGATACCGACCTCACGTCCTCCAAATAAAGGCTTGACACTTAAGAAATTTCTGTAAGGGGAGGATGAAACTGTTAATTGGTCACTCTTTAGCTTTTTTTTTTTTTTTATTATCCTTTCCCATCTCGGAACTTCGCCGTTGAACAAGATCTGATTTGTATTTTGTAACTTAATGTTCTGCCTTTATTTTTCATCAATTACTCTACAATGTTTAGTGATAGTGTTATTTTAATCATATGAATTATCGTATAGAGTGATTTTGTATAATTTTCTAATGAAACATAAAAAAAATAAAAAGGAAATTTCTCTGAAGAACTAATGTGATGAGCTCAGAGTTTCAAGATCCTAATGAAGCATAACCGTGACAGAGTATAATCGTGAGTATTCGATCATTTTGTCTGGTAGATGTCCCCCTTCTTTTGCATGAAACATCTAGCCAATATCACTTTTCACGCAGTAAAATGTTTGTCATACACTTGTATCATTTTACAGTGCTGCTTACGACTTATCATTTGTTCTGCAAGAGCTGAAGGGAAATTTTCCATTTCTGTACATTCATCTCCCTATAGGATTTTTTTTTTTCGAAATGGTTGTAATTGTTGTGTTGTTGTAATGTAAATAGGTGTAATTTCGGAATTAAAAAAAAATCATATGTATTCATTCCTTTCAGGTTGTTCAGTGCATTACAGTCTCATTCTGAATACAGTTCTCTGTGAAGTAATATGCCAAATGTTTTGCGCTGCTCCACTTATACATGTAAATACACGAGTGTGCGTAGATGTTGTATGCACCTTTTTGATGAATTCACGATTTGTTTGCGTTACCCGGATACATGCACATCCTTATACATTCCATGCCAAGTATGATGATGGTGATGATGATGATGATGGTGATCCACAACATTTGCATAGAAACATTCAATGGCGCAGGCTCCTCCAAGACAATGATTTGACAGCAATACACACATAAATACGTATAGATGGGCGTATACATGCATTACTTTATTTCACATGTTCGGGTATTACTTGACATGCATGATGTAGCTTCTTGCGTAATATGACAATGATTTGATCCATATGCACAAGTGCAAAGATAGGTGTAAACATACTTTACACATGTACATGTTCTACATTTTGCAGATTTATGTGTGTTGCATGGCCATCCTGAATAAATTTCCTTGCCAAAGATCATGCGTAAGGTTTGACACTGTAACATTTGCACATGTGAATAGACGAGCGTTTGTTTGTGTGTTTGTTTGTTTGTTTGTTTGTTTTTGGCGTATTCATCTTGTGCAGACTTATGAAGTGTTTTACATGCAAATTCCAAAATACATTTCCGTGTCAAATCCCTGCTCAAAAGAACACAGTGTTCCGCAGTGTGTTCACATAGTTGACTATGTGAAAACCCTAGAATTTAACAGTGAGAATATGATTTCACACTGTGGTGTAGTTTTTCACAGAGAGTTCATATGGCGTAATATGTTGTGATTTACACTGTGAATGATGATTCACAATGTGTTCACAATGTAATGAAACGCTCAAATGTTACAGAGTGAAGATATTTTACACTGTGTTCACACTGTGGGACACTGATTATTTTCTTCCCAGTTGGGATATTATGGGAAAGATTTGACTGTTTCAATTTACAGAATATACATTTAATGTGTATCTTCCAACTTACATGTATTCCTTTTTGTTTTAAGATTTGTTTGTGCAGTACGTGAAGTAAATGCCTTTACGTCCTTGCAAAGATTTATGGCGAGTATATGACATTATTCATTTTTTTTGTATGTGTAAATAGATGGTAAAATTCCTATCATAATTAATATCAGAGATTTGTTCGAAAGTAACAGGGAAATCATTCACACATTCCGAAATTTCATGGTTCACATTCGGCATTGCTTGCTTTCTATGTAGGCCCTTCACCTGTCTGGATAGAATTGCGAGGATTACACAATAAAAATATGCCCCATGAAGTACATCTGTCTCTTGACTATTCTTTCTTTGTCGTACTTTACTTCATATGCGTGCCAGTGTATGCGCTAATGCAGTTGAATATGAAACGCTGTCTTTCTACTTGGTGCATGGTGTGAATTTTCTTCAGGTCCATGATAAATTCGCCTTTCGTCTAATTTTACAGCATTTATAATGTACACGTTGTGTTATTCGCACAATGTACTTTACTGTATTTGTAGAAAAGTTATTGTGTTTTTGAAGCATATTATGGTCTTTTAAAGAAAGTATTATAATTATGATTATTATCATTATTATTATCATTCATTCGACCAGGTAAATGATATTGGATAAATATTATAAACATTACAAACATGAAACAAAAACCATAATGAACATTACGAAAGGATACACTGTACTGTACACGTTACACAAAATGAAAAATGAAATGAATGAATACTACATGAGGGTATACTACATTTAGTATTGCCCGTAGGCATGTGAACCCACTCATGTTGCCCCTAAGAAACATTCAACAATCATTCACAAATAAAACATTATCACTCAACCCGTGATACCCACCCCTTAACGCCATGGCCCACATCAAACTTCAAAACATTAAAAACACAATAAAATTCCAGTATAATCATCCGAACATTAACTTTATTTATGAATGTATTAATACATTAACTAATTTCAAAAACTGAAAAAAAAAATACAACTTCAACATAAATCTAGCAGATATCTGGATTTACACCCGACCCCCAACCCTTAACTTTTGACCTCTTAAACCATAATCATCATCGTCGTCAACATAAAAAGGAAACACATGCGTACAAATCAAAACTAAAACTATCACTCAGTGTGATTTATACCCCATCAAACACTGACAGTAAACTCAATTAACAATTAATTTGTATACTGTTTCCATAGCAACTCAATGTTTAACATGAACAAAAGATAGAGATTGCATCACCACATATCATAGCCGTCACAAATGCCAAATTTGAAATCAAATGACCAAAATCTGAAAAAAATTAACTCAAATCACATTATTATATGATTATCATTCAAAATATGGTGTTACTATGAAACACATTTCTCAACAATGACAAAAGATAAATTTTTGCACATCTAGGTAATATAATGACCACACGTACTAAATCCGAAACCAAATACTCAAAAAAACTGAGAGAGTTAGCCGAACCAAAATTGTCGTATACATCATATTAAAGCTTGGAATCTGCTCTTTCAATATCTGCCCTTAACTGAAAATCCATGTCTGGCGACTTTTTGTTTGTTTTGTGGTGCAGGGTCATACACACACACACACACACACACACACACATACTCATATGTATATATATATATATATATATATATATATATAAATCCTAGTTTCAATTTCAATTTCAATTTCTTTTATTTCTCTTCCATATTTCACATTTCGTACAAGTTGTATATACGATTATAAAAAAAATATTTAAACACACCTCCAGTCAGTTTGGGATAAAATTGCACAAATGTATAGAATATATAAACGATGCATAATATGAAGGACCTACTAACAAAGTAACTAAGTAGCAAAGCTTGTAGGATGCAGTTTCCGAAGTTACAATGTAAGCGTTTAGTACAATATGCCATTGACGAAACATCCAATAATACAATATGTCGAGATTATGATAAAGTCTACGGAATGTACAACATATTACATAATTTATACGATTTAAAACGTAAAAGCACCATATACCATTTGAAGATGAAACAAAAACCCATCTTTAGTGCTACAAAGTGGCTCTAAAATGTGAGTAAAATGATAGAAACAACCAATGTAAAAATGTTAATTAGTATAATCACTATTAAGTACTGTTGATATACAAAATGTGAACAATAGTTATCGTAAAATTGTTTCTAAAGTAAACCGTCTACAGTCATCGTTCATTGGGGGGATGTGATTTCTTAGTATATTGTAGGTTTTATTTCAGTTGTTTTTATGTGGTAGGATGTTTTATGATACAACTGACCTACACAAAGTCATATGCAACAAATGTGATAACTCAAACATTTTTTTTTTAAATCACTGCTCCCAATGGTAAACAGTACCTTAAAGGTATCCATGCTAAAAAAAAAAAAAGCAATTTGATCAAACAAAATAGTAGTCATGTGAACGAGGCATCTATGTGAGCACTAGTGAGTACACAGAAATATTCCAAGTGATCACGGCAAAATAATTAAACGTAGAATTAAAAAATGGCTTTAAGTAAGATTTTGCTTAAAGGCACTTAGAGAACTTGATCGCAACCGAACAGAACCTAACTCAATCCAGAACGTAGGACCGACAAAAGTAATTGTCTTAAACATGTTAAAGGCTAAAACTGTACGAACTGGGGGAGAGTGGTAAGATCCACTGTGTCTTGTAGGATAACTTTGAATTTCACTGTTTTTAACAAACATTGAGGAAAATATACCATAAGGATCGCCAATATTCAAATTATTCTTATTTTTAACTTAAGTTATTTTCACATTTCCTGTCAAAAGTGCACACAAATCAACTGGTCATATTTATACAATACCAACTTGCAAAACATATATTAGGTGAAACTTCACCTGAAAAGTCACCTGACTGTAACAACGAAGGTCTGTTTACAGTAGTATTGGTATATACTCAAAGTACGAAAAATGTGATACGGCCTGCGTAAAAGCAAGCTTGTTCAGTCCAACGTCCCAGGATAAAAGTCATATGGGGACATATGAAACACAGCTATCTATTTAGACCACATGATCGAGGAGAAATAATTAAAGCGGTATATGTATGTACATGTATAGATGATATCTTATATAGATAGATAAGTTAGATAAATACATAGATAAAAAGATAGATAAATAGATAGATAGATAGATAAATAAATAAATAAATAAATAAATGATACTCAGCAAATGAAAGAGTTCAAAGGTAATCACATTTATAGCATGACTTGCTTTTACCGTGTTTCAGAATCAATCATTTACTTTGCAGATTTTAATGTAATACACAATGCATCACAAAGCCAACAAAAAGTCGCGTGGCTTGATTTTACGTACGAATTGAAAAAAAAAGGGTAAAATTGGTCAACCGAGTCAATTTCATGTTCCCTATATTTTCCTCTTTTTTTACAATTCCTCTTGATAAGGTTTGGGATAATAAAACGAACAGAAAAGTTTGCCTTTTTTTAGTCTTTAGAAGTCTTATTTGTAGAATGTTGCGCCCATAAGTGGCTAGCATAGAACGAGGAATAGAATATTAGTGAGCAACCAGGAGACTCTTGATATATCGTGGTGGCAGCATCATGAGGAAAACAAGGATCTCTATGGCAACGAGAAGCCAAAATGACTCGTGGTAGGATCCCACCGTTTTGATGATCGTACCTGCAAAGATATATAATAGAAATAAAACTACCATGACCAATAGTAACTCATAAAAGTGTATATCACTGCAGCGTTATGATAAGTATATAACTATGATCGTTCGCTCTTTCTGGTTGATATACTTGATGGACACGAAACCCCATTTCGCGTGTGTAACTGTCAACTATTTTTGGCATTGAATGCTGGTCCAGCCATTGCAACACATTTAACCTCTCGAGCAACAATGCCATTCTCATGCGGTAATTTTCAATATTCATTTCATCTTTGTTAATGATAATGATAATAATTGCATTTACATGGCGCTTCATACTGACGTTTCTAAGCGCACTTTTGCTACTCATACAGATAGACTAGAAAACACAATAACATTAAAATCAGCGTTAACAGTAACAAAAGAAGAAGAAAGAAAAGAAAAGAAAAGAAAACTACATGTGATACAATGGTGCAATAATTGATAACTGTGTGCGCCTCCAGAAAAAAAAAATACAACTGATTAAACAGGTGAGTTTTGAGAAGAATTTTAAATGATTTGACAGATGAGGCATTCTGAATATAAAGAGGGAGTTTATTATACATATCAGGTACCTTGCTTACGTCAGCAACTTACCTACTAGGAAAGATCCGAAAAACATGCCAAGTCCACTTGCTAGGTCTCCAAGGGCTAACAGAAATGGGAAATCGGTCATCGGAGCACGATCTTTGCTGATGAGTACAATCAGGGTTCCTCGAGATCCAGTAGAAAAGGAGGTGAGAAATGCTGAAACCATCGTCACCGAATAAGTACAAAAAAGTAAGTCGATGGTCAGAGATATAATGTTCAAAATTGTCCCTGCGAGAAACACATTGATGGGGCTTATTATCCGTGTAACAGCTCCGCTTAGGCCACGGGAAAGGAAAGAGGCCACTGCAGTTGAGAAGGCGATATACACTGCGTCTGAAGTTGATATTCCCGAAGCAATGGCTCGGGGAATGACAAAGGCGAACCAAGCTCCGTCTACCATCGACAGAAAAGCATCACACAGGAGAACAATGATCTGACATGGATCTCGGTAAAAAACACTGTTCCTCCAAAGTTGAACGATGTAGGAGCAGCAAAGATGTACATTTCCCGTGCTTTCATCAATAGTGCCTTCCCCACACTTGGTTAACGGTGAAGGTAACTTTAGATTTTGTTCTTTGTTACATTGTGATCTATGGACGTCGCACTCCCCCTGGATAAAATCATAGTCGTTTTTGTCTTGTGATTCCGTTCCATTCCCACATAGGGCTTCGTCGTCCTTGGTCCTTGGCTTAAGATCAAGTAACAAGGCGATTGGTACAATGTGTGCGAGAAGTGCACCAATTATGTATAGGGCGCTCCTCCATCCATAAAGTCTGAGCAGGAAATCGCCAAGCAGTGGCCACGCTAATGTTCCGAAGGCATAGCCAGATTTGCCAATCCCGTAGAATGTGCTGAAATGCTCCGTTTCCGCTTCGCTCAGTCCGATGATAACACACGTGGACAGGAGGCTGTTTCCTAGTCCTGAAATGAAATCTAAAATCTTACTTACATTTGAATTATTTGCACTGAATCATGATAATACTATTTCATCCATAAAGATAAGGGACGGCGGAAAGTCGATCCGTTTTGGGATTGGGATGGGGGTGGGGAAAGATGGCGGTAAGCAGGATCATTTTTCTGTGGGGCAAGAGTAGGCTCCATATTAAATTTTTGAGGTGAACACTCTTGAAAGGGAGCGAAGCGACCGAGGAGTGGAAGGATGGGGGGGGGGAGTCCTTCCTCCCACACGAGTGCGATTTTGAATTTTTAGAAGTGAAACCCAGCTATCAATTGCATATTTTTTCCGTGCAATGATTTGGCAAATTGTCAATAACACAGGAAGCAAAAATAATATCTAAGGGCAATAAAGCAGTTAATGTAGACAAAACACAATTAGAATGGCTAACGGGGTAAATATCTAAGCTTTTTCTTTTCCGCGTGCGTGTGTCTTCACTCCCAGAAATAAGTTGATGGAGATTGACCAAAGGCGAAGGGAAATGTGTATCGCGCTCCCACCCTAAGGAAATTTTATAGATTTAAGAGTAAATTCCAACGACCTGGTGTGCACTTTTGGGTGACACATTCGGAAAGTTCTCAAAAGTAAGGAAATATAATATTCAAGAGCACATCAAATGGATGCGACACCTATCCCTTTCGTTTTGTTTGTGCGTCTTCACTGCGTATCTAATAACTTTTTTTTTTATCTTTCAATTTTTTTTTATTAAAGAACATCAAACAAAATTACAGAGATCAAAACATGATTATACAAATAGAAATAAACAAAAAAAAAGAAAAAAAATAAGAAAAAGCAGCATACAAAAACCAATCATGTCCATTATGAATTACTAAACAGTATACATTCTATCAAATAAAACAGTGTTATAACGAGGTTTTTAGGAACATATTTTTACCATTAACCCTTTGCTTCATCAGGCCCGTAGTCTATCAAGATACAAAAACAGACAATAAAAGGGGACCAACAAAATAAGTGACACATCCGGGACTCCGGGTTCAACTACATAAATAAGTTAAAAATCCAGTCTCCATTTCCGAAAATGTAAAGCAAGCGTACCCTTTTTCTTTGCCAAAAAATACTCTAAATCCTTGTTAGTCTTAAGACAAGCTTTCAATCCCATGAACTCTGGGGTAGTACCCTGAAATTTACAAATATAAATATAATATTTTACGAGAAGAAAAATATAAGTTAAAAATTTATCCTGATGTATACCAAACATTTTTTCAAAATCTGAGACGATTCTATTTGTACCTTCTTTCTGATTAATAATACTGATAACCTCATTCCAAATTGGCTTTATTTTCTCACAGTGAAGGAATAAATGAACAATCGTCTCTGGCGTCTTGTTACATAAAGAGCAATTTGGCGAATCTTTTCTTTTAATCTTAAACAAAAAATCATTCAACGCAATTGCTTTATGAAAAACTTTGAAATAAAAAGAACGAAGCCGTGTATTAATAGTACACTTAAAGTTTCTCAAGTGGATTTTCTCCCAATTCAAATTTTCACGGTCCACACCTAATCCTTCCCAAAAAGTGATACAGTTTTCAGGAAAACACTCATCAATCATAATAAAATATGCGTATTTAGGTACTTTTAAGGTTTGTACAAGCTTATCAACAATCTTTCCATGTATATCAAGATCATGTACATTAAGTCCATCCAACCAAGGAGAAGGAATGTTCTTCAACAAGAAATTATATTTTCTTCTATCGTGAGGAGAAATTTGGAAATCGAGTACTAACTCTTCAAAAAGTTTATAACCTGGATGAGGGGGATTAAGAAGATCATGAATAAAAATAATGCCATTCCTGAACCATTCTTCATAATAAAAGAATTGCTTTGACCTAGATCTTATGTTTCTATTATACCAAATACATTGAAATGATCCCAAATATAAGAAATCATTATTATATTCTTTCTTTACAAACTTCTCTCTAAAAAAGTACCAAGTTCTCAATGAATCAGCTAGTTGAGTGCAATCGAGTCTATTCAGAACAGTTTCAGGAGCATGAGCTTTCCACAAAATATCTCTTCTCTTGTTGAATTTATCTAATGCATATAACTCAATTTTTTTCCACAAACTATCATAATTATCATCTAAAAGCAGTTTAACCCATTGCAATTTTTGAGACAGTGAAAAAATGTAGGGGTTAATCATACGAAGACCACTCAAAGAATAATCATTACATAAACGCTGCCTCTTTACTCTGTCGTTGCCACCATTCCAAATGAATTTATAAAACATCTTATCAAGTTCTTTAAAGAACTGTTGTGGAATCTTTATACATAAAACTGAGAATAAATATAATAATTGTGGCAAAATCAAAGTTTTAATAACACAAGTCTTCCCAATAAGAGATAAGTTTCTGGCTCTCCAGCAGTTCAAATTTCCTTCAATTTGTTTCAGTTTAACTTTATAATTAAGATCATACATTCTTTTTAACTGCAACGAAAAATATATTCCAAGAGTTTTAAAAGTATCAGTTTTCCAAGTTAAGCCTTTATCAGCATTTGGAAAATTTTGGGACCCCTTTTTTGTCCCAATCCAAATTGCTTCTGTTTTTGAAATGTTCATTTTACAACCAGAACATGCAGCAAATTCATTCAATACCTCAAACAAACTATCAAATGAAAGAGTAGATCCATCCAGAAAACAAGTTGAGTCATCAGCAAGCAGTGATATCTTCAACTGAGCTTCATAAATAGGAATACCTGTTATATTATCATTCTGTCTAACTGCAAGAGCCATTGTTTCAATAACCATTAAAAATAAATATGGAGAGATTGGACAACCTTGGAAGATTCCTCTCTCCATAGGGGTTGTGAGAAAACCATTATTCATAACAAAAGATTTTCTAGAAGAATAAATGGTCCTAATCCATTTAATAAAACTCTCTCCAAAATTGAACCGTTTCAGAACTTCAAACAAGAAATCATGATTGACACTATCAAAAGCTTTCTGAATATCAACGAGAAGGATTGCCCCAGGGATATTATTAATTTCAGTATATTCAATTACATCCATAATCAAACGAATATTAGAACCAATATTTCTACCTTTCAAAAATCCAGACTGATCTCCATGAATCAGTTCTCCCAAATATTTTTTCAAACGATTTGCTAAGGTCTTGGCAAAAATCTTATAATCCACCGTTAACAATGAAATCGGTGTGTAATTCTTTAAATAAAGACTATCTTTGTCTTTTTTAGGAAGCAAACTTATAACACCATTTCTTTGAGATTGGGACATTACACCCTTTTCCATTGAATAATTGAAAGAATCCAGAAGCATATCAGAAATATCAGGCCAAAAAGTAGTATAAAATTCTACAGGTAATCCATCTAAACCTGGAGTCTTATTACATTTCATGGATATAATAGTATCATAAATTTCCTTTTTAGTTATGGGGTGTTCCAAAGAAATCTAATCATTTTCACTTAATTTCGGAATATCAATATTGTCCAAAAAGGCATCATAATTATCAAATTGAGAATTATTATAATACAAATTTTGATAAAACTTATGAATTTCATCTAAAACGGCAGGGTTATCACTTATAATGTCATCTTTTTCATTTTTTATCCTATGAATACATTTTTTCTCCCCAGATGTCTTTTCCAAATTGCTATCTAATAACTTTTAGTATTTACATAGTAAAGACGTATTTACGGAAATGGAACAAATGGGAAGGTTGTCCCCCTCCCAGACGAGGGACCTTTTACATTTCAGGAACTGAAATTTAACGATCTGGTACCAGCTTTTGTGAACTTGTAAAGCAATTTTTAGTCAGTTATATATAGGTAAAAATTAAACATTGGGAAATAGTTTGTTTGGCAAGCAAAATTATGGAATCATGCCACGTCGTGTTAGGGTGTTTTTGTTTACCTGAAAGAGCCATCATAGTGACCAGGAACGCATTATTCATCGACAGAGAGGCGAGGATAACACCCGCAGAAATGAACACCGCACCGGTAAGCACAAGAGTACGTCTGCCAATGTTGTGGTTGTACAAGTAAGCGATGATCGAACCTATGTATGACAACATGTTGATATAAAGACAATAAAAACTGTTTATGTGCCATGTTCGCAGGCCATACTCAGTCGACGGCTTGCCAACTTCGCATATTCTGCTTAAACGCACAAACCCGCCCAATGCCAAATGCCACAGTACAATGAAAGTGTTTTTCGTGACTCCGTTCTTCTCACATAAATAGCTTAGTGGTCATTGACTAGCAAGGAGTGTTCCCTACTAGATTTGTGTGCAAATTCTAAGTTTCTGTCACTGTTTTGTGTGCAAAAGTCATGGCTTTACAGCAGGCGCGCCGGAAGCAGTTTTGGATTGGGGGGGGGGGGGGGGCAAATATTGGAGGGGGCTCACGATAGACCATACACTATGTTACACAATACACACACACACACTCACATATATATATATATATATATATATATATATGTATATATATATATATATATATATATATATATGTATATATATATATATATATATATATATATATGTAAAGTGGCGTACGGTGGGTCGAAACATGGCAATGCATGGGGGGCACCTTGTGGAAAAGTAATTTTGACGGTGTGTATGCTTGTGCGTGTGTGCGTGCGCAATAATGGGACTACAGTACATTACGGAATGTGATACATTCAACAACGCAGTCATTGAGCAACATTGTAAGTTTTCCTTACATGGATTATGGAATGACGGTGTGAAACGACAAATAATATACTGTCAGCAACATCAGGAGAATTGCATAACAATAAAATGCGAGCGAGCAGAGCGAGAGAGCTTCAAAATTTTGACATTTTACAGTCCCAAAACTGGCGTTTGTAGCTATATCTTTCGCTTTGGAAATTCAGTGGGGCATCGGGCGCAACTGCTGGCAATTACTGGCAGCAACATTAGGAGAATGGCATAACGATTCAATGCGAGCGAAGCGAAGCGAGCAAGCTTGAAAATTTTGACATTCTACAGTCCCAAAACTGGCGTTTGTAGCTATATCTTTCGCTTTTGAAATTAATGGGGGCGCATCGGGCGCAACTGCTGGCAATTACGGGCATCAACATTAGGAGAATGACATAACGATTCAATGCGAGCGAGCGAAGCGAGCGAGCTTGAACATTTTGACATCTACAGTTCCCAAACTGGCGTTTGTAGCTATCTTTCGCTTTGGAAATTAATAGGGGCGCATCGGGCGCAAGTGCTGGCAATTACGGGCAGCAACGTTAGGAGAATGGTATAACGATTCCATGCGAGCGAGCGAAGCGAGCGAGCTTTAAAATTTTGACATTCCACAGTCCCCAATCTGCCGTTGTAGCTATGATTTTCGTTTTGGAAATTAAGGGGGACAGGGGAGGCACACCGGGCTCAACTGCTGGCAATTACTGGCTGCAACGTTAGGAAAATGGCATAACGAATAAATTTGACGATTAATTTTGACATTCTACAGTCCCCGAACTGGCGTTTGTAGCTATATCTTTCGCTTTGGAAATTAATGGGGGGGGGGGGGGCATCGGGCGCAACTGCTGGTAATTACTGGCAGCAACATTAGGAGAATAGCATGACGATTCAATGCGAGCGAGCGAAGCGAGCGAGCTTTAAAATTTTGACATTCCACAGTCCCCAAACTGCCGTTGTAGCTATGTTTTTCGCTTTGGAAATTAAGGGGGAGGCGCACCGGGCTCAACTGCTGGCAATTACTGGCTGCAACGTTAGGAAAATGGCATAACGAGTAAATTTGACGATTAATTTTGACATTTTACAGTCCCCAAACTGCCGTTTGTAGCTATATATGTTAATATTTTGTTTGCTTTGGAAATTAAGGGGGCGGCCCAGGTGCAACTGCTGGCAATTACTCGCAGCAACATCAGGAGAATTGCACAGCGATTGAATGCGAAAAAGCGGAGCGAGCGAGCTTGAAAATTTTGACATTTTAAGTCCAAAAACTGCCGTTTCTAGCTATGTTTTTTTAGCGTTTATTCACATATAAACATATCTATTTCATTTTGTCTATTTTGTTCGTTTATTTACTTCTTTTTTTTTTGGGGGGGGGGGGGCGGCCGCCCGCCCCCCCCCCCCACTTCCGGCGCCTATGCTTTACAGTAATGGAGGTACTTGCCACTTAAAGAAATAGAAACATAGATTATGTCATTCAATTGACATCAAAGCAAAGCTTGGCATTTCCTCTACACTTTGATCATGATACGTCCAGCATCCAGCATCCAACTAAACTCTATATAAAAGTTACAAAGATTTTAAAAACAGAATGTTTTCCCAAAGCATGACTATACTTTGGTGTCTCAGAAAAATGTAGCACACAGGGGGTTTCCACCATGGCACATAACATCAAGAGTTAATAACACATTTCTCCATACTCCGTCCCGGAGTATGGAGAAATATGGAGAATAGCGCTACCTTCGTATCCATAAATCGGTAATAATGTGTGTGCTTACTGTATTGTGAGTAGGTTATGTTTGTATATATGCTAAAATTGGGAGTAGGTTAAATTGTATTTATTCATATATTATTTGTATTGTATTAAATTGTATTTATCCATATGTATGTATGTATAAACGTATGTATGTACATATGTACAATGTATGTAGATATTAATATGTGTATATACGCCAACGAAAAGAATTTCCTATGGACAATAAGTGAATCTACATCTAAATATGCAATCATGTGTGCTGAACGTGTAGTGTATAGGTTTCTACACAAGCAAGGAGGTATAATGTGAGTACCTTCTTGGTATGTAAAGCAATCGCTACTGAACATAAAATTATATTTGAGAATACGGCGCGTACTCAATTCAATATTTACGTACAATTAGTAATAAATATAGTAACGCGGTAATGGCTGATACACAGGGGATCAATAGTTGGGTTTCGTGGAGTGTTCATATTTTTTTTTTTTTGATTGATTGACGGAGAGCATAGGACTCTCCTTTATTTCTTTCCACATTTACAGTATATACAATTAAAAAAGACGAAATATAACATAGTTCACAATACAATTCACAAAGGGATAACATTTAGGTCATCATTCAATAAACTATAGTACCAAGTCAGACTTGAAAAAGTCAGACTCAAAAAAAAAAGAAGCACAAGGAACAAGAGGGGAGAAGTGAAGTAAAGTGAAAGAAAAAGGTATCCCGTAAAAGCCTCAAGGGCTTGCAGTGATGGGATCACCTGTCTATAAGGAGTTGGAAAACACGAAAATAACAGAAAATGCAATGCAGTGTTGGGTAAATTAGACAAATAGGAGATCAAATGTGAAAAAATGTGAAACGAGTATTCAGCGAGGAGAAATATCTTAAGTTGTTTTTAAAAGACCTGTTAAATTGTGAATTTCGAATACTGGACGGTAGTGAATTCCAAATGTCAGTATTTGGGGGGGGGGGGGGTGGCTTTCTGCTGGGATACACACATTCAAAAAGAGCATTAGGCCTATGTATTCGGATGGCTCTAATCATTCTTGAATTATTTCATAGCAGTTAAACTCCTTTTATAATTTGGTTTTCTAATTCTCTCTAGCAGAATACAAAATCGAACTGTAGATTCAGCAAAACCTTGAATGAGTCTTAATTTGTTTTTAAACTTTGGTTTACAGTAGAATACCAGTTCTAGTCTGCGATGTGTGTGTGTTTTTTTTTTGTGTGTGTTTTTTTTTTTTGTTCTTTTTTTTTTGGGGGGGAGGGGTTTTAAGCAGGTGATCACATTTTAGTGACTATAAACTTTGAAGGCTAGGAGTTTACTTTTTAGAACTACATAGAAAACGGAATGTTATCATGGCGTACTTTATGTGGGTTTGGGCTGTGTCGCAACAGATATTCGTTTTAACTGGGCAATCTCTGATAAATTACATGTTTTTTAAGCTACACAAACAGACAACATTCCTACCTGGCGAGAACGCTGCAGCCGAATAGACGCCAAACATGACCCCGTTATCCCTGGCGGTCAGTTCGAGTGCGACATTGATGTCAGCTAGGAAAAGGCCGAGGCATTTCACCACCCCAAGCATGCAACAAGATTGCCAGAAGAGAGCCAGGACGAACTTCAAGCCGTGTGTATTTGCTTGCGATAGACACATCACAGCCATTCCATCAATCTGTACTTCAAAGAATTGAATAATTGTGTATTTTGTTCGAAAACATACACATATACCAAAATGATATCATATAGGACCATCTTGCGTTTCCTTCTAAAATCGATCTTGATTTAATAAACCCCTCCTTTTGGCTACATAAGTCTAACGTGTGCATTATGTGCGAAAAAGAAAATAATCCTCTCCAGGAGTTTTCTCAAGCACAAGAGAGACCCAGAAAAAGTTATATGCATTGTATTGTACTACAAACAAACAAAGGATGCCGAAGGCATTCTGAGCATATTTCATTCCATTCAATGGCTGAGGTTCGTCACGGTTCAGCATTTATATATTGTTAGTAACCAAGGAAATGGAAATGGAAAAGCAAACAAACACAAAGGTTCAAGTTAACAACAAGCAATGCATCGTGTCCTAGCACACCGAAACGACAAAGGTTAGCTCCCATGCAGTCGTATATCACGATATCACGGGATTACTGCTTTCCTCTCATGAAATATTTCAATGTAAAATGGACAGAGTGTCAGTGTAGAAAAAAAAAGGAAGTAAAAAGGACAAGAGAGGAGAAGCTAATTTGCAAAGGGGTTTAAATTCATATTTTAAAATTTAGTCGTTTTTAACATGGCTGTAGACATACACCAGGTGTATCATACGTCTAACTCCCAAAACATTCAGGAAGTTAATAAGAAATCATACAAAAAGTCATGATTCCTTGAAAAAGAGCCAAAATCCCACACTCCCGTTATAACGAAATGCTCGGCATAGGCAGTTTTCTTTCGTTATAACGAAATTTCGTTATAAAAAATACAATGTATATAACGATAACAAGGAAACCACGCATATATATTCTGCTTGTTGAATACTCATCATACACTGGAAAGCTTATATTTGAAATAGGATGGTACCTTTTCAATTTCGTTTGAATATTAAATTTAAAAGAGAGTATAAAGTTGTTTGTATTGTCACGCATGTATATACAGTATATCCCCCCCCCCCCCTAAAAAAAAAAAAATACAACGGGGCCCTCCGCAAGGATATCTTTAAAAATAGTGAATCAATCTGAGGGTACGAAACTATAACTCATTGCCCACATCTTACATAAAACCCCACTCGATTTGCTTCAGTGGTCGAAGAGAAATACGGAATTTGTAGAGGATGTCGGGGATCTCTTCTGTCCAACTTCTGTCTATTATTCACACACAAGATCATCGAAATGCTAAACTCGGAAGAATCCGCTTCATGACATGCTTTGCAACAATCCTCATATCTCTGTGACCGTCTAACCTAATCGAATGGGGATTTCTGCAAAATAGAGCTAAAATGTTATATTTTAAGACATTTTAAGATATTTTAATAACATTGTTATTATCATTATTTTCTTTTTTTTGTGATTAGTAAAGCTACGCCTATTTTTATTGTTGGGTTATATGCCGAGGCTCGACACTGAAAATCTTTTTGTGGCAGGAAAAAAAAATAGCAAAGAAGGAAAGGAAGTAGGCCTACAGTGTAGTACAATATACGTTTTGTTTTCTTTGAATCTGTATCGATAACTAATGTGTATTTAATAGGCCTATTTGAAATACAATTTTATTTGAATTGAATTGAATTAAAGTGAAGAGGAAAACTAGAGAAAAAATGATTGGATAAATACATGAAAATAATGAAACATTGAAACAATATAATAAAGCAAAATAATTATGTAAACAGCCAGATATAATCTGAAACCAATTATGAAATATTACAGTGCTTACAATTCTTAGAGAGGTTTTTTTTTTTTTTTTTTTTTTTTTTGAAATGGCTCAGTTATCTAAAAACAAAGTAAAACAAAGTGTTCGTAATAACAGGTAAGTCCCTTCTTTTCGGATCCCTTTGTTTCTGGATATCTTAGCCATTTAAAAACCAATTTTCATCCTACAAATAAACATTGAATTCCTCTTACAATCGCATGCCCTTTTATATATTAAAAAACTGAAAAAAAAATGCTCGGTCACAATCAGTGTTTACATTTCAATATGGGGTGTGTTTGTTTGTTCGTTTGATTTAATCATAAAAGCATTTCCCGCTTCCCTTATTTGGTATGATTAAATCACCTGATCGTAACTTTTATCTGTTCTCCGTTTTTCTCTTTCACAAACACTGATTACTCAGAGCTTACAGCCAAACAAGCTTGCTTTCATGTAGGTCCCGTAATACTTCTCTTTGCACAACCCGAATCGAGATTTCAACCAGTTATCCTCATATCTACTGCATATACCATATATATACACTGTATGTTGTTGGGGTTTCTTTACTATTATTGACAATATACGAGAACTTGTGCAGTTACTTTTCATGTAATATTGATACTATGTCCGAGAAGTATGAAATAGATTGAAATTTAAATAAAATAAGAGGTTTCTCATTATCTCTCAAAAAAAGTTTGAAACCTGAAGCCTCATTTCAACCAAAACTATACCATCCCGTCAAGATTTTGTTAAGAATTTTAGTGCTATCCACGTTACTGGATGCATTACGTCAATGTTAGCAGTGCTAACTCTCCATTCCTTGATGGGGAGCATGTAACCAGTCGGCATTTTACAGCCGCGTACATGCTGATCAACCAACATAAACATTCTCAGTACCAGGTAGGCTTATCCATTTTTCTCCTGATGGTAGAGAGCAGCATTGTGGACAAAGTGCCATGCTGAAGGGCAAACATGGCGAACTTCGTTGGGCTCTAACCAACGAACCCATACCACGCTCTTATCTCCTCGGCCACTACACCTCCACTGTGCCTATGAAATATGGAAGAAATAAATTATTAAATCGAATAAGCCGAATAAAATGAAATAGAATATAAACACACGCACAAACACACACACACACACACACACACACACAAAGAAGAAGAAGAAGAAGAAGAAGAAGAAGAAGAAATGTCCAAGGTTATCCAGATGGCAACAACGATGGCCGTTTATAACATACAAGGTTTATCAGCAAAATGATAATCCAGGGGCCCGTTTCATAAAATTTGTCATCAATGACACTTGCCACATTTCTATGACAAACTTGCTCTCAGCCAATCAGATGCAAGGATTTCGGTAGCTTGTCACATCTATTACAACTTGTCACTGATGACAAGTTTTATGAAACTGGCCCCTTGTCACGCACATAATCGAGTACCTGAATATAAGAACGACCCAAGTCCAAATTTGCCTATCGCGTTTGAAAGCCATTTACGTAGTCATGCAAATACAGATAATTAGTTAAGTGACTGTTTTATGTTCAAATTTGAATTAATAACACCCCAATAACCGAAAACACTTAAGGGAGTAGGGATTTTTTAATTAATTTCCATTTTTTCCTAAATTTTCTCTAATGGACTTGGGTCGTTCTTATATTCATATACTCAATCATAATTATATGAACGGCACTGTATACATTAGGTTAATGAGCTCATTAAGTAGAGTTCACTCTGAAAGCACAATTGCACTACCACACACACACAAAAAAAGGGTAACGGTGTAATTGATAGATTCCTTCTTGAGTTATCCTTGTTTTCACACTTCCCGCCACCGACATTCTATATATTATGCCAAGCTGCAGCCCAACTCAATGACTGTAATATAAAACACGAATTAACAACAACAACAACAAAATACTTTTTCAACTCATGTACACGGTATGGAATCCTGTACTAAGCTACTGTACATAACTATTATGCAAATTAGTTTATTATGCTAACTTCAAAAAATAAGACACTTGCATATTTTTTTTTTTTTTTTGTAATATGAACTTGTACCGTAAATAGGTTCCTTGAAAGAGAAAACCCCAGAAGGTCGTGTTAATCGTGCTTGCAGGATTCAAGGATTAAAATCAGCCATGCAGTTCATATTGGTTATTTGCTGATTAAAACTACGCCCAAGCTTACCTATGCCGCACATGAATTTCAATACCCGTCTACACTGCGACCCCCTCCCAAAACACAAACATACAAACAACCAATTAATCTTGTACTTAGAAAAAGGAAATACAAATGTAGGTCATGTGAAAGCTATACGCGGAACCTACTGCTGAGCTGAGATATTTTTTCTTTTCCATCTATAAAGTAGTCGGGTCGTCTCTGCCGCGGTTAGGATCATCAGTCAACCGCACATTGAGTGTGTCATAATTCCGCCCACTCGTACAACCTTTTTTGTTTGTTTGTTTTTTTCGATTGTTTATAGTCACGCCTGCGGTAGGAACTAGTGAGTGAGTTCGTATATAAAAAGACAATTATGACCATCGCTCTTGGCCCTTCAATACCGGAAGTAGCTCCGCTCCCGCCAAACTGGATGCAGCTGTCGTTTGCTGTCGCCCAATTCACCGATTGCTGTACAGTATATCGTTAGAGGCCATTGTGTAGGCGAGGCCGTATTGTTAGACCAATAAACTGAATAAATTGACATAAATTTGGAATCTTCTTTCGTAATTTATGCTCTCATGTGAACAACTTGATAATCCTTTACAAAGCAGTTCATGTATAAAGCCTGTGTTGCTGACACGTCAAGCAATCAAGGCAAAGACACAGATTATTTGTTTAGCAGCAAAAGGAAACTACAAAATAATTCAAAACAGAACAGGCATCATACGGCATATAGAAAAGGAAAAAAATCCGAACTTAACATCACTGAAAATGCAAATGCCTGCTAGCTGGCAATCAAGAAAAGGATATATCAGCAGAAAAGTGTTGGTGATTCCGTGCAGCTGAAAAAAAAAAACCTCAACGAAAAGAATAACAAATAAAAACACAAACCAAAAAGACATACATTTTACTATAATCTTGAAATGATAGGTTCCAAATTGCTGTCGGTCACTTAGTAATGTTATCCCTCTTCGATTTGAAATAAAAAGATTTAACAATCATAAAAAGAATTAAACATTCTTTGAATTTATTTCGAAATTTAAAAACAATCCAAGATTTTCTTTCTCCAGTCTTTTCTGAGATGAAGCAGCAAAGCCAGCTCAACACTACAGAAACCCAATTGACTCGTAAAATTACCTCTGAGAAAACAGCTAATTTGAATATTCGATCTTAGCTATGAGGGCTGGAACAGTGAATTGCTGGAAGAAAATGTGGATGATGCCTTTAATGTTTTTATTGATGTTTTCATTATTTAGAGAAAAATATACCTAAAGTCAAAAAACAATGTAAGCGTAAACGTAGAATTAAACCTTGGATAACTTAAGGAATGCTGAAATCAATAAGAAAGAATAATATGTATTACAAAATGAGTATAGAAATCCCATTGTAAGTTATATAAATAGATATAAAGTTTATCGGAATAAATTAACATCTGCTTTTCGTTTGTCTATAAGAAATCATACTTCGCTTCTAAATTCGACGATGTAAATGCTAATATTTCGTCATTATGGAAAATTGTAAATGATTTACTTGGTGGTTCAAAAGAATCCACAACCAAAAATAGCTTCAGTCATGGAGATTACGCATATCATAAATCGATAGATATAGTAAATGTTTTTAATTCATATTTTGTAAATATTGGACCTAATCAAGCTTCAAAGGTGCCAAGCACAAAGGTAGATGTTAGGTATTATTTGGAAACCCCATGTGAGTGTTCTATATTTTTTTGTTCCAGCAACATATAGTGAAATTATTCAAGTTGTTATTAGCTCAAATGTAGTGATTCAATAAGTCATGATGATATAAGTAATAATCTTTTAAAGAAAGTAGTTTTGAATATTGTTACCCCGTTTTACTCATTATTGTCAACTTATCATTGAGTACTGGTGTTATTCCAAGTAAAATTAAACTTGCCAAAGTTAAGAAAGAAGCTAGATGCCTCCCTTATACCAATTACCGTCCTATATCTATTCTCTCTAGTTTGTCAAAAGTTCTCGAAAGAATTGTATATAACAGACTGTACGGTTTTTTTGATACAAAATAACTCACTCACGTCTTGTCAATATGGTTTTAGGAAACACAACTCAACAGACGTAGCTCTTATTGAACTCTGTGATAAGATTTCCATTTCATTATCTAAGAAAGAACATGTGCTTGGAGTATTCATGGACGTCAGTAAAGCTTTTGATACCATTGATCATAGTATATTAGTAGAAAAGAGGAATGTTTATAACTACGAGGAAAAATAAACCTGTGAACCTGGGGCGGATGAGCAGGCAAGAACCATGCAAATGGCATTGGTTATTGGCAAAGAAGGGTATTCTTCACTTGTCTTCTAAAAGTATGCTCTGATTGGCACCGTCGTACTTCATGAGTGCCTCCAGATGTCATGCAGGACCGGCATGTTGCATGGATCAGTGGGCAAGGGCAGTTTCTGGATTTTGTAGGTGCACGTTTGTCGAGGTTCTGGTTGAATAAGATATGAATAGCCGAATTAAACCGAAACATGTTTTTTACGAGTTGGTGGGGATTGGGAATGGAATTTACAATCATGTACGTACAAAAACACAAGACTTTGGAGGTAATGAATTTTGTATATGAACAGTGCAATTAAGTGCTTTGAGCTTCCTACACGAACGGTAGCCACAGAATTCATTATCATGTTCATATGGCAAGAAAATACAAAAGTCATTGTTACTGGAAGAATTTAAAACCAATTCTCCCCTGTGTACAGCCCTGAACAAGTGCTGTGACTTCAAAAACACATGGAGGGAATGAGCCTAGAAGACATTAAGTACGTAAATTTCCGATAAATTTTCTAATACACGGTTAATAATTGAGTTTATTCAAACTCTACAACCAAATCGTCTAAATGGGGGCATTTAATAGTCAGTCAGACACAGTTACTGAGGCACTTTCGAAAGTCATTTTCTTTGACACCACAATCACAAGTTTAACCCAAATGCAATGCTCTTTAAAGGACTGTTTCCCATGGCAGCCATTAATTTTGCATTTCAACCTGGCAATGTACCTACGGAAGCAGTCCCGCCTATACAATAATACAATTTATTGAAGTGATTGACTTACACATAGTTGCTACATCATTATGAAAGTGCTCCAGCATGCTTGAGTTTGCAGGGTAAAGATCGTACAGCATCACATATGGGTCGAAATCCATCTTGAATTTCAAGAGTGGCAGCCAAAGCGAACAATCCATTATTACAGAATGTATATAATTATGTGTGTGTGTGTGTGTGTGTGTGTGTGTGTGTTTGTAATGAATGTACAATGTACAACACCATAAACATTGATATGCCTAAAAGTTGCTTGTAACCACAGACACTAGCTGAAAAGCAGCCATTTTGCTTGATAAAAAGGCAGCCTCAAAAATGATCTGCAATTATAGGAAGGGAATCAAAGTGCATCTGGATGTTCAACATCATTAGCCCGGCTTATGCCCGAAATGTGAACTTTCTGTGTTGTTTACAACATGAAATAATTATAGTTCAAAATATACATTCTGGTATGGCGGCCATTTTGAATTCCAAGATGGCCACCTATAATATCAAAATGGATCATCATTTCAGAAAAAGATGATTCAGAAAGTCTGACAGCATATGCATGCTCTTTGCCCCAAGTTAGAACCTCACACAATGCATACGATATGAGATATAGGCCCAATTACATTTGCTGTGGTGGCCTTTTTGATATTCAAGATGACCGCCAACAAAAATGATCCATTATTTAAAACAAAAATGTATATACACGTATTAACATCTCTGAAATCATAAGCATGCTTTTTGCCCCAAATTTATACTTTCCATAATGCTTACAACCTGAGATACAGGTAAAAATACATTTAGCTATAGCGGCCATTTTGAATTTCAAGATGGCAGCCCTCAAATTGTATCAAAACAATCTACAATATCAGGTCATGGTGTATCAGAATGTCTGAAATCATAAACACGCATTTTGCATCAAATTTGAACCTTCTATGATGCTCATATTATGAGAATTGGGTCAAAATACAGTTTGCAATGGCAGCCATTTTGCAATTCAAATGGCGGCTGAAGACGTGGTCGAAACAAAATGAAACTAAAGTTTTTTTTTTTTTTTTGATTCAGCAACCCTTAATTGACAAAGTTAGCAACAACAAAAAAAAAATCAGTTTTGGCACGGAAATCTCACGAGATCCAATATTTCGACATAGCAGACCGTACTCCCATCAGGCGGAAATGGCGGAAGCTTTCAATAACTCCATTTTCTCAACATTGGGCCTCATCTTGCCAGCAAAACGTCGAATGCACAGCCAGCCGCTTACGAATTCTTAGGAAACGAAACATTATTCTACCATTTTTTTTTTTTTTGGGGGGGGGGTATCATAAAGATTGTTGATGAATGAACTACTAATAAAATTCAGGTTATGACAGAATCACTCATTTCCGTTATATAAAACATACTATTAGTAAAGAAAAAAAAACTTTACTTATCACATTACTTAGTTTTCTTTTTTTTTTCTTCAATTTATGTTTATCTGATTGGAAGATCTCTCACAAGTGTAAGAGTCGTTCTTGACAAAAAAAAAAGAAATATGGAAAATAACAATTCTTTAATAATAATCGCCCATTCCTCTTTAATCTTTGAACATCTCTTGAAAGTCTTGCTTACGGGTGTAACAGAGAGAAAGCTGTGCTTTGTCGTTGAACGATTTGTTCTCTATTCCTGCCTGAAACGTCTTATCTATGATGCGTTATATCTTCACCAGTCCTTCAGAAACTATGCAGATACATTTAAGAGTGCAGTCATGAAATACGTGCGTACTCTATAAACTACACTGTGTATACTGTATACTCGGATTTTAATCTCATAAATCATGTCACTTCTTTCACTACGTAAATATCAAGGTTACATCCAAATAATATTACTGCGATTATAGCGTAGTTAAGTAATGATTCTTTTCATATGCTTCTAAAGATAGCCCTGAACAGCTTTCAAGGTGAGAGACCATACACAGTTAGGAGTTATGGGAACACCCTTTTGTATGAACTCCTTTTTTTCATTTTGCATGTGGAAAGCAGTACGATACAGACGTGGTGTTACAGAGCACCTTTCGAGAATGTGCAGCGGGAATAACCGGTGACAGATCCATTTAAAATTGCCAGCATTGTTCAGAACGCTTGGAATATATGAAGAAAAAAAAAAACTACTCCCTATTCTCTTTGAAATGTAAACAATTATGGATTTTCTGAGGTATAGTTCCTCTCGTGAAAAAGGCGAAAACACCTTCCATTGTTTATATCTTTTAAAATATAGGCAATTTCCTGAAAAGCAATGAAAATGTATATCGACCCCTTCATATAACAAAACTTATCAAAAATGCAATAATGAAGTGAACCCAAAATGTGAAACCGAAAGAAAACCCTAAACAAAATACGTATTCTCCTTCTTAAAATTTCAAATGTTCCTGGTCAGCAATGTAAATCAAAAGTTTTCTTTTTTCTGGTGTTTGGCAGGTATGGATTCTTTACATAAAGGCTAAGCCTCTTCAAAAGCTAGGCTTGAAACCCTGTAGGATCCATGTGATTCACCCTACATCATTGTTAGGAAAATAATTTTTAAGAAAAAGAAGATTTGAAATCAGGAAGTTGCAAAGGATATATTATTGTCAAAATCGGCTTTCCGCGCATTTTTTTTTTCAATTTATCGTCTCTGACTTTAGACAGGTAATGTGATGACCCACCATGATTATATTAGCATGGTCGATCCTATTGTTATCATATTGTTATCATCCAAATCAAACATACGCATACTAGCCTAATGTATCTAAAACTGTTAAAAATAAGTTGTCCTCATTCCTCAGAATGAATGTTTCACTGCTGCTTTAAAATCACAAAGACGAGACTCCGTTTTCCTCTACAAACAAGAAGAAGACGTCTTTGTGTCACCGTAAGCCACTCCTTCCATTAATTTGCGTCGGAAGCTTGTTCGCGGTTGTTCAGTAGTGATCCCTCCTCTATCTCGTTGTTAATTTTTGATCGGGGGATTGAAACCTCTAATTCCGTTCAGTTTTCGCCATATCTATCGCACTGCATAAGCACAAGTACATCTTCTAGAGAGATGAAGCGAACAGGAAAAGAATATGGCGTATAATCCGGCAATACACTTTATTTCAAATAGTAACCATAAGACCATCTGCGAACTTCTCGTGGCAAATACCTCGATCAAAGTCTACATAAGATACGATTGATTATGTCGCTTTTTTTTCCCCTTTAAGACAGTGTTGTCTGTAACAACTTTCTCAGGAAGAAGCTGTTCGCCTGTATGGCTTCGTGGAAATGGTATGGTCGCCGAAAGCATGACTGTGTTGATACTTTGGTTTACACTGTGTTGCTGCAACGCGCGCACAGTATCAAGTATATTATAGTGAAGTACAGTAGCATGCAACGCAAGGAAAAAAAAATAAAGGCATGAACAAAAAACAACAACTATACGGCAAACAAAATCTTTGAAATTTGAAAAGTGCGACCCACCTTTTTAAAGTCCACTTTGTTTTGCTTTGTTTTTTTGATCTCATCCATTTCGAAACAGATTTACTTGAAATATGTTTTCGATTTCTCTAAAAATCGTATGTTCTTAACTGCTTCAATAATAGTTTCTCATTATCTGAAAACAGTAGATTATTAAGCAGAGGGATGAAGGTTAAGGTGCGAGTTTTTCTTCAATATGTCTCCCTCTACAAACGAAATTTGTGAGATCGCAACTGCTGATCTATAATGTTCTTATCTCTCAAAAAGTTTGAACCTGAATACCCATCTCAACCAAAATTATGCAATTCCTTTATTAAAAAGTTTTAGATAAACTACTGGTGGCTGTACATACTCGACAGGTTAATGTACGGATCAACAATGTCTGTATAGGCCTGGCTGTAGGCGCAAACGCTGTGAAATATTGCCAAAATTAAAGCAAGATGATTTGAACATTACATAAAAAAGAAGATAGAGATGATTACCGGTATAATTTTGCTTACGATAAAGATTATGAAAGTGACTAAAGTGGGTCAGATTAAGATAAGTGTGAGTTTGATGATGGTGGTGGTGGAGATACCAACCTCACGTCCTCCCAATAAAGGCTTGACACTTAAGAAATTTCTGTAAGGGGAGGATGAAACTGTTAATTGGTCACTCTTTAGCTTTTTTTTTTTTTTTTTGATTATCCTTTCCCATCTCGGAACTTCGCCGTTGAACAAGATCTGATTTGTATTTTGTAACTTAATGTTCTGCCTTTATTTTTCATCAATTACTCTACAATGTTTAGTGATAGTGTTATTTTAATCATATGAATTATCGTACAGTGTGATTTTGTATAATTTTCTAATGAAACATAAAAAAAATAAAAAGGAAATTTCTCTGAAGAACTAATGTGATGAGCTCAGAGTTTCAAGATCCTAATGAAGCATAACCATGACAGAGTATAATCGTGAGTATTCGATCATTTTGTCTGGTAGATGTCCCCCTTCTTTTGCATGAAACATCTAGCCAATATCACTTTTCATGCAGTAAAATGTTTGTCATACACTTGTATCATTTTACAGTGCTGCTTACGACTTATCATTTGTTCTGCAAGAGCTGAAGGAAAATTTTCCATTTCTGTACATTCATCTCCCTATAGATTTTTTTTTTCGAAATGGTTGTAATTGTTGTAATTGTTGTGTTGTTGTAATGTAAATAGGTGTAATTTCGGAATAAAAAAAAAAATCATATGTATTCATTCTTTTCAGGTTGTTCAGTGCATTACAGTCTCATTCTGAATACAGTTCTCTGTGAAGTAATATGCCAAATGTTTTGCGCTGCTCCACTTATACATGTAAATACACGAGTGTGCGTAGATGTTGTATGCACCTTTTTGATGAATTCACGATTTGTTTGCGTTACCCGGATACATGCACATCCTTATACATTCCATGCCAAGTATGATGATGGTGATGATGATGATGGTGATCCACAACATTTGCATAGAAACATTCAATGGCGCAGGCTCCTCCAAGACAATGATTTGACAGCAATACATACATAAATACGTATAGATGGGCGTATACATGCATTACTTTATTTCACATGTTCGGGTATTACTTGACATGCATGATATAGCTTCTTGCGTAATATGGCAATGATTTGATCCATATGTACAAGTGCAAAGATAGGTGTAAACATACTTTACACATGTACATGTTCTACATTTTGCAGATTTATGTGTGTTGCATGGCCATCCTGAATAAATTTCCTTGCCAAAGATCATGCGTAAGGTTTGACACTGTAACATTTGCACATGTGAATAGACGAGCGTTTGTTTGTTTGTTTGTTTGTTTGTTTGTTTGTTTGTTTTTGGCGTATTCATCTTGTGCAGACTTATGAAGTGTTTTACATGCAAATTCCAAAATACATTTCCGTGTCAAATCCCTGCTCAAAAGAACACAGTGTTCCGCAGTGTGTTCACATAGTTGACTATGTGAAAACCCTAGAATTTAACAGTGAGAATATGATTTCACACTGTGGTGTAGTTTTTCACAGAGAGTTCATATGGCGTAATATGTTGTGATTTACACTGTGAATGATGATTCACAAAGTGTTCACAATGTAATGAAACGCTCAAATGTTACAGAGTGAAGATATTTTACACTGTGTTCACACTGTGGGACACTGATTATTTTCTTCCCAGTTGGGATATTATGGGAAATATTTGACTGTTTCAATTTACAGAATATACATTGTCACGACTCAACCCAATCACCACATCATGACAATCAAAATGTTCCGCTCCATTCCTGGCAGATCGCACCCAAACCATCACAACAATGTTGCAAAAGACCACGATTGGGAAGCCATGTCTTGATCTGAGAGCGATAACTTGCTGCGGACCGCTTTATTGGTATTAGCCTTGTTCAAGGCGCATCACATCTCCCCCCTTAAGACGGGAAGTTATGGAAGAACTTTCCAGTCAAACTGCAAACAGTCGTTACAAACATGTTCCGAAACACAATACATAAAAATGCACAGTTGTGTTTTCATACACTAAAGTCTATTCTTCACATAAACAAGCTCAGACTTATGAGCCTTATCAAAACCTTTCTTGAGCGTAGGCTAACTGTCTAAATATAGACCCACTACCTGCTCGGAACAAGCATGTGCGTATACGCGCAAAACTTTACAACCACAACATTCCTTGTTTTCTTTTCTTCTTTTTTTTTCTGTTTGGTCATAAATCATGAAGCATGTATTCTCTTTAGCTTTCCTGAAATGCTTATGAGTATCAAATGGCCAAACATTTCAACACCTAATCGAAGTCTAAGAAATGCTGCTGGTTCAGAACAAAATACACTGTACTTGTATCATGAAACAATATACCATAAGTATGGACATATCAAACTTCTCTCTTAGTTTGATGTGCATGTGCTTGAGAAAAACCGCTACACATCTCACTAACTAACCTGCATACACTGACAATCATGCAGTTTGAATAATGAACTTCACACATTTTTGTTGTGATTATTGTGTATGTCACCAATAATAGAAGTAATCTTCCATTCACTATACTTAGTAACCATTTTTACATGGTGAGCTTGTAGCAATCTCAACTTTGTTAAAAAGCTGATATAACAACGTGTTCTGCTCAACTGTTTGGTATGACAAACATCTCTACATTTCTAATTCCTTGACACTTCTGTTCAAGTACTGTAAAGCCTTGTTCGTCAAGACAATAAATGCATGTACAGTAAGTACACTAGAGTACAGCAAAACAATGCAATTATGAACACCTGCTATACTCTCTGTTTCTGAAACAAGATATCACATGAATATAACCTGATTATGTCTGTACACCTGTATGGTCTCATGAACCTTACACATTCACAACATTATGAATATCATAGTGTCATAATTTCACTCAGTCGATATCTATGCTGTGGAAAATGTGTATAATTGGTCAATTCTGTGATGCCACAAATTCCAACTCTTGCAAATTAAGCATTTGAAAAAAATGCAACAACAGCTTTTGTGTGCTTGTGTGTGCTTTCTGCAAACAGCAATGCAACTTAATTTGCAGTTCCAATTAATACAACGTCTACATTATACGCTGTATCAAAATATGCTGTATTACTGAAAACCCCTTTCTTCAGCATATAAAGCATAAAACATAGCAAAACTCATGCTATATCACTTGAAATGATTTTGCCCTGTTTTGGTGCAAAAATCATGACAATTTGGAAAACACGCTGTCTTTTTCCCTGCAGACAAGAACAAAAAGAATAAATTAAAGCAGTGTACACAATGTTTGTGTCATCATTTCAAAGCAATCAATAACACTCTTTCTTCAACATGAGAAATATAATTTTCTTACAAATGCATGGAAACACATTTCTTTTGTCTCGTATTGTTCATGTTTCCAAGTCATTACCAGTCTTATTATCTATGGATAATAAGCACATTTGGTGTCCTTTTGTCCTATCCGTGGAAATACGCGTACTTCTATCTTATCCACGGGACAAAGCGTCTGCAATGACATTGTCTTTTCCGCGTACGTGCTGTATCACGAGGTTGTACTCCTGTAGCACTAGCGCCCATCTGGTTAGGCGTCCATTTTTGTTCCTCATTCGCGACAGGAACACAAGCGGATTGTGGTCGGTGTACACCAGCACTGGATACCTTGTAGTGTTCAGGTACACGTCAAAATGACGAAGAGCCATGACGAGCGCTAACGTCTCCTTCTCGACAGTGGAGTACCGTCGCTGATGTTTGTTGAATTTTCTGGACATGTACGCGACGGGATGGTCAACTCCGTTGTCGTCCTTCTGCATCAGGGCTCCTCCTCCTCCTGTGTCACTCGCGTCCACCATAAGAATGAACTGCTTGTCGAAGTTCGGCGCTGCAAGAACCGGAGAACTCGCTAGCATTGCCTTCAGCCGGTTGAAAGCAACTTGACAGTCATCTGACCACTCGAACTGCGAATCTTTCCGCAACATGTTGGTGAGCGGTGTTGCAGCATCAGCGAAATTATGGCAGAACTTCCGATAGTAGCCAGTCATGCCCAGAAATCGTCTCAGCTCTCGCTTACTCTGTGGGCGGGGAAAGTTCAGGATCGTCTCCACCTTTGCTTCAACAGGCTTGACGGAACCATGTCCCACAATATGACCCAGGAACACGACTTTTGCTCGGGCGAACTCACATTTCCTCAAGTTCACCGTAAGGTTGGCACTGGTCAAGCGGTCAAACAGTGCTCTGACTCTCAGAAGGTGGTCCTCCCATGTATGGCTGTACACTATGATGTCGTCGAGATACGCCTCGCATCCCACCAAGCCAGACGTGACGGTGTTGATGAGTCTCTGGAATGTAGCGGGCGCGTTCTTCATCCCGAACGGCATCACTTTGTATTGGAAGAATCCGTCAGGAGTCACGAATGCAGACAGTTCTTTCGCTCTTTCACTGAGGGGAACCTGCCAGTACCCCTTCAAAAGGTCAAACTTACTGACGTATTTGGCATTCCCTACGCGATCAATGCAATCATCGATGCGGGGCAAAGGGTACGAGTCTGACTTTGTTTTCGAATTGAGCAACCTGTAATCCGTACAGAAACGCAAAGAACCATCCTGCTTTGGAACCAACACACAGGGAGAACTCCATCCACTCTTACTGGGCTCAATAAGGTCATGTTCAAGCATATATTGAACTTCCTTCCTCAGAACATCCATTTTCAATGGATTCACACGATATGGGTGTTGCTTGACAGGGGAGGAGTCCCCCACATCAACATCATGCACCACCACACTAGTACGACCTGGTACATCACTGAAGAGGTGTTCATACTCATGGACTACATCCATCACCTGAGCTCTCTCTACTCCTGGAAGATGAGATAATGTGTCAGAAAGATTTGCTAACACCTCAGAATTCTTCAACATCAACTGCGGAATTTCCACATCATCACTCTCACTGTCTTCACCATCCACTTCACAACCGATTCCAACCGTAGCAACAGGCTTTTCTTTAGCCTCTTCAACATTTTCAACATACTCCTTTAGCATGTTGACATGACAGAGTCTTCTCCTCTTCCTCCTATCAGGTGTCAGGATGATGTAATTGACATCACTCACTCTTTTCTCAACCACATACGGCCCTGCATATCTAGCCTTCAAGGCATCTCCTTGAAGAGGGAGCAACACAAGAACCTTAGAACCAGGCTCGAAATGCCTTTCTTTCACCTTCCGATCAAACAGTCTCTTCATGTTAGACTGAGCTGCCTTCAGATGACCTGCAGCTAATTCACGAGTACAAGAAAGTCTATCCTTGAACTGACACACATAGTCCAATAGGTTGGACTCCGGTTCAACCAAGATCTTTTCTGCAAGATCTTCAAGGGACCACGAACTGAGTGTCCAAAGACCAGCTCGAAAGGACTGAATCCAAGAGATTCCTGGATCGATTCTTGAACTGCAAACAAGAGGAGAGGAATACCCTCATCCCACTCTTTCTCGTGCTCACTGCAATACACACGCATCATATTCTTCAAGGTTTGGTGAAAGCGTTCAAGAGCTCCCTGGCTCTGTGGATGGTAAGCACTTGAGTTCTTGCATTCTACACCTAACTCACTCATCACCTGTTGGAAGATTTTGGATGTGAAATTAGACCCTTGGTCTGACTGCACACACTTTGGAAGTCCTACCATTGTGAAGAACTTCACAAGAGCTTTACTGACATTCTTGGCAGTAATCGTCCGTAATGGAATTGCCTCGGGGAAGCGGGTAGATGCACACATCATCGTCAGCAAATACTGATTACCCGACTTTGTCCTTGGAAGAGGACCGACACAATCCACAATGACCCGACTAAACGGTTCTTCGAAGGCCGGAATTGGCCTTAAAGGGGCAGGGGGAATCTTCTGGTTTGGCTTGCCAACTACCTGACACACATGGCAAGACCGACAAAACTCTGCGACGTCATGTCGCAAACCTGGCCAGAAGAAATATCGAAGCACCTTCTCTTGGGTTTTGTTGATCCCCAAATGACCTGCCAATGGTGCTTCATGGGCAAGAGATATGATCTCCTTCCGGTACATCTTTGGTACCACTACTTGATGAATATCTCGAAAATCCTCATCACTTGTGGCATCAGGAGGGCGCCACCTCCTCATCAAGATACCATCCCTCTTGTAAAACTTCACAGTTTCATTCACTTCCTCATCCTCAGGTACAAGTGACTGTGCAAGACGCACTATTTCAGGGTCTTTGCCCTGCAATTCAACCAGACTCTGACGAGAAATCTCTGACATTTGACCATGGTCCATGTGTACATCATCACTACTGCTAGACTCTTCAAGTCTAGAGAAGAAAGTATCAGCCAAGATATCCTCTTGCTCCTCTTTCTCCAGTTCACGAGCCATTGACCTGGTAACAGCACATGAGGGAAACACATCAGGCATATCCTGAACCAATTTCTCTGTGGCTTCGTCAACCACGGGTGTCTTACTTGGGAGAAAGTGAGGCAAAACCTTCTCTCCAGCGATATCATTGCCGAGCAATAAGGTGACACCTTCGACTGGCAATGTAGGCAAAATACCTACTACAACTGAGCCACTGACAAGATCGCTCTTCAATTCAATATTATGAAGAGGCACTCGGACACTCCCACCTTCAACTCCCCTCACAAACACTTCTGAATCCACAGAAGATTCAACCGAAAAGGGCAATGTATTTGCACACAGGAGACTCTGTGATGCTCCTGTATCCCTCAAAATGTGAACCTGAACCTGCTCACTATCAGGCGTCAAACTAACATACCCTGAAGATATGAAAGGTTTGTAATTCTCTGCCACCCGCTCAAACGATGGCAGATGATCTGTGCAAGTGATAGCAAAAGCATCTGGCAATGCTTTGGGGTTGCTAATCCCCTCTTTTTCTCGCTTCTTCTTCAACTTCCAGCAAGCTGACATCACATGTCCATCCTTCTTGCAATAGAAGCAAGCCTTGTTCAGCTTTTGATCAAGATCGGGCTTGGGAATGCTCGGAGCAACAGCTCCTTTTCTTGGCACACCCTGGCCTCCTTTCTTGCTTGAAGAAAGTTTGAAAGTACCCTTGTGCGTAAGCACATACTCATCAAGGAGGACAGCAGCTCTCCTGGCACCATTCACTTCCCTTTCCTCCAGGTACTGCCGCTGATCTGGCTGAACACACCTCTTCACCTCCTCTAACAATACCAACTCTTTCAGTTTGTGGAAATCATCAACACCAGACGACCTTAACCAGTGTTCGAAATGGGTCTGCTTGTGTTGCACAAAATCAGCAAATGTCTGATCATCCCGTCTCCTATAATTCCGAAACAGTTGCCTGTGGGCTTCCGGCACCAACTCGTACGCCCTTAACACGGAACTCTTCAAATTCTCATAGTCAGAACACTCTTGGATAGTGAGAGACGCATAGACCTCTTGGGCCTTCCCTACCAGCGAGCTCTGTATCAATGTCGGCCACACTTCCTTGGGCCATTCTAAACTCACAGCCACTTTTTCAAAGTGCTGGAAAAACTCTTCTACCCGGTCTTCACGAAATTTCGGCACCAACTGAGATTGCCTTAATGCATCAAATTTTGATGACTTTGCTGAACTGCTGGAAGAAGGTTCATTCGATTTTGCATCGATTGACTTGATTTCGAGTTCTATTTTCTTTGCCTCGACTTCCAGCTGCTTCATCCGAAGCTGGATCTCAATTTTCTTCAATTCACTTTCTGCAGGGGTTACCAAAGGTGTGATAATTTCACCATCATCTGTCCCTGCTTCATCCTCTGACAAAGAGGCAGGCCAGATACCAGTATTGGTAAAAAACTCAGAAATTGTGTCCTTGATCTCTGCTTTTCGATCCGATGTTTTGATCGGGATTTCTAAAATTCGAGCAACTTCCACCAGTTCTGCCTTCCTCAGGTTATTAAAACCTTCCTGAGTGGGTTCATCAACAAAGCTCTGCACGACATCAGCCATTGTGGGAATATCAAAATCAAAACTTGCAAGAAGTCACAAATCCTCACAAAACTACAAAGCCTTAACGAAAGAAATGCACTGCATATGAGTACACATGTATGCATGAACCCAGTCACACGCGCAGAACAGGCAAAAATTTTCTACGATAAGCAGAAAACATCAAAATCCCTAAGCCTTCGAATCAGGCATACAATCAGAACACCACGGCATCACATTAGCATGTGATCTAAGGACATAGAGTGAGTATACACACTCACTACAAACGACCACATAGCACGATTGTGCAAACCAAGGAAAATATATCAAAGCCTTTAACCGAGGCTAATCTTCCTGAAAATTCGGCGTGACCCGTAGCCAATGTGTACGCAAGCCCCCACACATACACATCCAGCATACGCACACTCACAAACTGCACTAGCCCTACACACGACGCGCTAGACCGACCGTCTGCGACTACAAAACACGTGCGAGCCCAATGCGCAATACCCACGCTATGCACTATATACGCACACAACTGAACGTGAGAATCCTCACCCAAATCGGTCTACACAAGACCTTCATGCAAAAACGACAAACGTCCCAAACGTGAGAATCCTCACCAAAATCTGCACTACCAGGCCTTCACACAAAATGTAGCCTATACAACTACTAACACAGTCAATGACTGCCAAAGCCTACGCAGCATAAATGTTATACACAACGTGCACAACCAAACGTGAGAATCCTCACCAAAATCTGCACCAGGCCTTCACACAAAACGTAGTCTAAAAACTACAAACACAGTCAATGACTGCCAAAGCCTACGCAGCATAAATGTTATACACAATAAATGTGCACAACCAAACGTGAAAATCTTCACCAAAACGCATGTGGCCTGTCAAAACCAACATGCAAACAATGCAGGCCCAATACATAAGCCTGTCATCGACGCTATACACTTGTCTACATACTAAAACAAACGTGTACAGCCAAACGTGAGAGTCCTCACCAAAACGCATGAGGCCTAATAGAACCTACATGCAAGCAGGTACATAGGCCCGATACGACATGAGCCTATTACACCATCGACGCTATACACTACGTATGGTTGAGGGGTCTAGATATCGCGCACGAAAATTTGAAATGCTCTTATAATAGAAGTTATTCCATAATCGTACCTGAATTTCTCAATGAATATCACGAAAATGCAGAAAAATCACCTCCCAGAATCTCCTGATAATACGATGACGGAGTAGTGCGCTGTCGCCGTTTGCATGTCGGACTTTTTTTTATGCGTTCAATTTCTCGGGGTATGTAAAGATCGCGCAGCTGCCCTCTGTAGTTTCATGCGTGAAAGTGTCTGCCCCTCTGCGGCTGTAACGTGCTCCGGCTTTCGTAGAATATTTTTTCACTTGATATTAAATTTGTCCCTGTTAAGCAACAGCAGTTTTACCTAACTTGTGTATATTATTGTTATCATTATTATACAAATGTATGTGTTATTATTATTATTATTATCATTATTATTATTATATGTCTTATTATTATTATTATTATTATTGTTATATGTGTTATTATTATTATTATTATTATCATTATTACTATTATCACCACCACCATCATCGATCATCATAATCATCATCATCATTATCATTTTTATTATTATTATCACTTCCACCACCATCATCTCATTTTATCATTCTTATTATCATTATTTTTATCATTGATATTTTCATAAATCGTTAATGATTTTCATTTATAAAGTTTTCTTACAATATTTCTAATCACTTTAACCAATAATATACATGTAATATAAAATGGAAAAAAGTAGAATATGAACATATATTTTGTGTGTGTGTGTGTGTGTGTTTGTTTGTGTGCTTACCCATTCGTCACCCTCTCATTTTCGTCACCCATTTGTCACACTCTCATCTAAGTTGTTTTCTTCAGTATCATTAATTATGGCCCTCCCCTGTCACAAATATATCACAAGTTAGCGCAAGAAATCAAAAGCAAATTCAAATTGAAATCACACTTCAACTTCGATAGACTGAAATATTTATTCCTTTGTAACATTATAATCGTTGTGTTAAAATTTGACTTAAAACAACATTTATTAATAGTATTTCAGCGTAGCTGGCAGCATACATTGTTCTTGTGTATGATGACGTCACGTGGTAAACGATCGATCGAACAAATTACGAATTCTATCGACTACGAACGAGACAAGCGAGACGACACGTCTAAGGCTACAACATCCTTAGAACAGATTTTAAGGGAAGGTAGGTTTGTACAAGGTAAAAAATTGGAAATTTAGTGGAAAATTTGTTGGAAATCAAAATTTCTTAGCTGCTTCCTTCTCATGTTGAGCGGTAGGTCAGGTATGTTTATTCCATGGGCGTATCGGCAAATTTTGCGCTTACAACTACGCGTAATATCGCTTGCTATACGCAGTTGCACTATGCGCGATCATTACGTCCCTGCGCGAGACCTAGTACCCTTACTATACTTACAGCACACGTGTACAACCAGACGTGAGAGTCCTCACCACAATCCGCATGGAACATGCGAAAGAAAACGGCTTGTCTGTTCATTTTCCCGGACAAGGTCCCAATTTGTCACGACTCAACCCAATCACCACATCATGACAATCAAAATGTTCCGCTCCATTCCTGGCAGATCGCACCCAAACCATCACAACAATGTTGCAAAAGACCACGATTGGGAAGCCATGCCTTGATCTGAGAGCGATAACTTGCTGCGGACCGCTTTATTGGCATTAGCCTTGTTCAAGGCGCATCACAACATTTAATGTGTATCTTCCAACTTACATGTATTCCTTTTTGTTTTAAGATTTGTTTGTGCAGTACGTGAAGTAAATGCCTTTACGTCCTTGCAAAGATTTATGGCGAGTATATGACATTATTCATTTTTTTTTTTGTATGTGTAAATAGATGGTAAAATTCCTATCATAATTAATATCAGAGATTTGTTCGAAAGTTACAGGGAAATCATTCACACATTCCGAAATTTCATGGTTCACATTCGGCATTGCTTGCTTTCTATGTAGGCCCTTCACGTGTCTGGATAGAATTGCGAGGATTACACAATAAAAATATGCACAATGAAGTACATCTGTCTCTTGACTATTCTTTCTCTGTCGTACTTTACTTCATATGCGTGCCAGTGTATGCGCTAATGCAGTTGAATATGAAACGCTGTCTTTCTACTTGGTGCATGGTGTGAATGTTCTTCAGGTCCATGATAAATTCGCCTTTCGTCTAATTTTACAGCATTTATAATGTACACGTTGTGTTATTCGCACAATGTCCTTTACTGTATTTGTAGAAAAGTTATTGTGTTGTTAATGCATATTATGGTCTTTTAAAGAAAGTATTATAATTATGATTATTATCATTATTATTATCATTCATTCGACCAGGTAAATGATATTGGATAAATATTATAAACATTACAAACATGAAACAAAAACCATAATGAACATTAAAAATTATACACTGTACTGTACACGTTACACAAAATGAAAAATGAAATGAATGAATACTACATGAGGGTATACTACATTTACTATTGCCCGTAGGCATGTGAACCCACTCATGTTGCCCCTAAGAAACATTCAACAATCATTCACAAATAAAACATTATCACTCAACCCCTGATCCCCACCCCTTAACGCCATGGCCCACATCAAACTTCAAAACATTAAACAAAAACACAATAAAATTCCAGTATAATCATCCAAACATTAACTTCATTTATGAATGTATTCATACATTAACTAATTTCAAAAACTGAAAAAAATACATCTTCAACATAAATCTAGCAGATATCTGGATTTACACCCGACCCCCAACCCTTAACTTTTGACCTCTTAAACCATAATCATCATCGTCGTCAACATAAAAAGGAAACACATGCGTACAAATCAAAACTAAAACTATCACTCAGTGTAATTTATACCCCATCAAACACTGAGAGTAAACTCAACTAACAATTGTGACCCGCGACAACGGTTTCAGGCAAAAGTCGCAAGAGGAAATTCCCTCCTAGGCGGGGTACAAATATTTTGACCATTATTTTTGTCGGTTTGGGTTTTTTGCAGAAATTGAATCTTTGATATGTTTACTACATCTACACCAAATTTCGGAGCATAAGACAAAGTTTTTCCTATCGAAAATGGAATTTTAAACACCCTATGTTGGATCGCACTCGTCAGCTTCGATGTTCTTTCGAACGCCGCGCCAATATGCCCAGTGTTGCTACGGAGCGGCGTCTCGCGTGCGATTGGCTAGTGCGTCGCATACATTTACATAGTTCGGCTTTCGGAGATACGTCTTGCAGCGTGTCGGAAATGTTTTGCCCACGCGTGCGTGCTCCATTTTTATTGCTACAATAGACACCTGTACGTTCGCTCTAGTGTATGCTCTTCGTTTGGCTTTCTATCAGAGCGTTTCTACCGCATTTTCGACAACGGAAATGAAACAAAAAGTGAACACAACACTAGACAGCACTGACTTCCAATGTGAAAACAAATACGATAGGGAACATTGTTTGAACGGATCAGAGTCGCAAATCGTGCAACATGTGATTGGAAACTCACTTGATTTTTATGCTTGTAGTACGACAACAGGTTGATTCAGAAAGACAACAGAAGAGAGGAAAGGAGCGGTCATAACTGACCAATATCAAAATACACTGTAGGGCCTAATAAACATTAAAATTGAACCAAATTAAGTAGAGTCGTGTTTGTTTGTTTCTTTCTTTCTTTATCGCACAATGCAACACATGCGAGACTCCAAAACAAAACAAAGGGTCCCAAATAATGAAATTAACAGGACAAATCAACCGCAATGATAATGTGATTTGTAAAGATGTGTATATCTGCGCCACCCGTTCCTGTGACGTGAACACACAGGCATAGCGTGTGGAGGCCATTGGGTAATACGTGCACATTCACACGTAACCAGCAAGCTTGCAATTATCGTATCCGCCATCTTGAAAGACGTTGTGTACGTACTGGTAAACCACATAGAGTTCTGTGTGGTAAACCAACCCGAGCGAAACGCATTGTGTATTCGGCTCCATACGCTGAGTTCCGAGGAAGGTGCCCGGGAAATTTGACTCTCTCAGTGAGCCAATCAGAAGCCGCTGTGGTTGCTAGAGGCGGAGCTTAATCTCGATTGGCACCATCGTACGGATGGGTGATTCTCAACTCGCATCGCCGGTCGGCATTGTCTTCGAGCAAGAGGTGAATCTTCAAAGCCCGTTTTCTCGCAATTTTGTCAGGCTAACAAATCAAAAAGTGCATTATATTTCGCTTTATTTGACCACTTACGGTGCCGGAGAATGCAAGTGTTTTATATCATTGTAAAGCTTAGGAAATGGGCAATGTGATTCAATTAAAAAATGCATTTTCAAAATTCCCGACTTTTGCCTGAAACCGTTGTCGCCGGTCACAATTAATTTGTATACTGTTTCCATAACAACTCAATGTTTAACATGAACAAAAGACAGAGATTGCACCACCACATATCATAGCCGTCACAAATGCCAAATTTCAAATCAAATGACCAAAATCTGAAAAAAATTAACTCAAATCGCATTATCATATGATTATCATTCAAAATATGGTGTTACTATGAAACACATTTCTCAACAATGACAAAAGATAAATTTTTGCACATCTAGGTAATATAATGGCCACACGTACTAAATCCGAAACCAAATACTAAAAAAAAACTGAGAGAGTTAGCCGAACCAAAATTGTCGTATACATCATATTAAAGCTTGGAATCTGCTCTTTCAATATCTGCCCTTAACTGAAAATCCATGTCTGGCGACTTTTTGTTTGTTTTGTGGTGCAAGGTCATACACACACACACACACACACACACATACTCATATGTATATATATATATATATATATATATATATATATATATATAAATCCTAGTTTCAATTTCAATTTCAATTTCTTTTATTTCTCTTCCATGTTTCACATTTCGTACAAGTTGTATATACCATTATAAAAAAAAGATGTTAAACACACCTCCAGTCAAATTGGGATAAAATTGCACAAATGTATAGAATATATAAACGATGCATAATATGAAGGACCTACTAACAAAGTAACTAAGTAGCAAAGCTTGTAGGATGCAGTTTCCGAACTTACAATGTAAGCGTTTAGTACAATATGCCATTGACGAAACATCCAATAATACAATATGTCGAGATTATGATAAAGTCTACGGAATGTACAACATATTACATAATTTATACGATTAAACGTAAAAGCACCATATACCATTTGAAGATGAAACAAAAACCCATCTTTAGTGTTACAAAGTGGTTCTAAAATGTGAGTAAAGGATAGAAACAACCAATGTAAAAATGTTAATTAGTATAATCACTATTAAGTACTGTTGATATACAAAATGTGAACAATAGTTATCGTAAAATTGTTTCTAAAGTAAACCGTCTACAGTCATCGTTTATTGGGGGGATGTGATTTCTCAGTATATTGTAGGTTTTATTTCAGTTGTTTTTATGTGGTAGGATGTTTTATGATACAACTGACCTACACAAAGTCATATGCAACAAATGTGATAACTCAAACATTTTTTTTTTAATCACTGCTCCCAATGGTAAACAGTACCTTAAAGGTATCCATGCTAAAAAAAAAGAAGCAATTTGATCAAACAAAAATAAATAGTAGTCATGTGAACGAGGCATCTATGTGAGCACTAGTGAGTACACAGAAATATTCCAAGTGATCACGGCAAAATAATTAAACGTAGAATTAAAAAATTGCTTTAAGTAAGATTTTGCTTAAAGGCACTTAGAGAACTTGATCGCAACCGAACAGAACCTAACTCAATCCAGAACGTAGGACCGGCAAAAGTAATTGTCTTAAACATGTTAAAGGCTAAAACTGTACGAACTTGGGGAGAGTGGTAAGATCCACTGTGTCTTGTAGGATAACTATGAATTTCACTGTTTTTAACAAACATTGAGGAAAATATACCATAAGGATCGCCAATATTTAAATTATTCTTATTTTTAACTTCAGTTATTTTCACATTTCCTGCAAAAGTGCACACAAATCAACTGGTCATATTTATACAATACCAACTTGCAAAACATATATTAGGTGAAACTTCACCTGAAAAGTCACCTGACCGTAACAACGAAGGTCTGTTTACAGTAGTATTGGTATATACTCAAAGTACGAAAAATGTGATAGGGCCTACGTAAAAGTAAGCTTGTTCAGTCCAACGTCCCAGGATAAAAGTCATATGGGGACATATGAAACACAGCTATCTATTTAGACCACATGATCGAGGAGAAATAATTAAAGCGGTATATGTGTGTACATGTATAGATGATATCTTATATAGATAGATAAGTTAGATAAGTACATAGATAAAAAGATAAATAAATAGATAGATAGATAGACAGATAGATAGATAAATAAATAAATGATACTCAGCAAATGAAAGAGTTCAAAGGTAATCACATTTATAGCATGACTTGCTTTTACCGTGTTTCAGAATCAATCATTTACTTTGCAGATTTTAATGTAATACACAATGCATCACAAAGCCAACAAAAAGTCGCGTGGCTTGATTTTACGTACGAATTGAAAAAAAAAGGGTAAAATTGGTCAACCGAGTCAATTTTATGTTCCCTATATTTTCCTCTTTTTTTACAATTCCTCTTGATAAGGTTTGGGATAATAAAACGAACAGAAAAGTTTGCCTTTTTTAGTCTTTAGAAGTCTTATTTGTAGAATGTTGCGCCCATAAGTGGCTAGCATAGAACGAGGAATAGAATATTAGTGAGCAACCAGGAGACTCTTGATATATCGTGGTGGCAGCATCATGAGGAAAACAAGGATCTCTATGGCAACGAGAAGCCAAAATGACTCGTGGTAGGATCCCACCGTTTTGATGATCGTACCTGCAAAGATATATAATAGAAATAAAACTACCATGACCAATAGTAACTCATAAAAGTGTATATCACTGCAGCGTTATGATAAGTATATAACTATGATCGTTCGCTCTTTCTGGTTGATATACTTGATGGACACGAAACCCCATTTCGCGTGTGTAACTGTCAACTATTTTTGGCATTGAATGCTGGTCCAGCCATTGCAACACATTTAACCTCTCGAGCAACAATGCCATTCTCATGCGGTAATTTTCAATATTCATTTCATCTTTGTTAATGATAATGATAATAATTGCATTTACATGGCGCTTCATACTGACGTTTCTAAGCGCACTTTAGCTACTCATACAGATAGACTAGAAAACACAATAACATTAAAATCAGCGTTAACAGTAACAAAAGAAGAAGAAAGAAAAGAAAAGAAAAGAAAACTACATGTGATACAATGGTGCAATAATTGATAACTGTGTGCGCCTCCAGAAAAAAAAAATACAACTGATTAAACAGGTGAATTTTAAATGATTTGACAGATGAGGCATTCTGAATATAAAGAGGGAGTTTATTATACATATCAGGTACCTTGCTTACTTCAGCAACTTACCTACTAGGAAAGATCCGAAAAACATGCCAAGTCCACTTGCTAGGTCTCCAAGGGCTAACAGTAATGGGAAATCGGTCATCGGAGCACGATCTTTGCTGATGAGTACAATCAGGGTTCCTCGAGATCCAATGGAAAAGGAGGTGAGAAATGCTGAAACCATCGTCACCGAATAAGTGCAAAAAAGTAAGTCGATGGTCAGAGATATAATGTTCAAAATTGTCCCTGCGAGAAACACATTGATGGGGCTTATTATCCGTATATAAGCTCCGCTTAGGCCACGGGAAAGGAAAGAGGCAACTGCAGTTGACAAGGCGATATACACTGCGTCTGAAGTTGATATTCCCGAGGCAATGGCTCGTGGGATGACAAAGGCGTACCAAGAACCGTCTACCATCGATAGAAAAACATAACACAAGAGAACAAGGATCTGACATGGGTCTCGGTAAAAAACACTGTTCTTCCAAAGTTGAACGATGTCGGAGCAGCAGAGATGTACATTTCCAATGCTTTCATCAATCGTGCCTTCCCCACAATGGGTTAACGGTAAAGGTAAATTTAGATTCTGTTCTTTGTGACATTGTGATCTAGGGACGTCCCACTCCCAGTGGATAGAATCATAGTCGTTTTTGTCCCGTGATTCCGTCCCATTCCCACGTAGAGCGTCGTCCTCCTTGGTCTTTCGGTTAAAATCAAGTAACAAGGCGATTGGTACAATCTGTGCGAGAAGTGCACCAATTATGTACAGGGCGCTCCTCCATCCGTAAAGCCTGAGCAGGAAATCGCCAAGCAGTGGCCACGCTAATGTTCCGAAGGCATAGCCAGATTTGCCAATCCCGTAGAATGTGCTGAAATGCTCCGTTTCCGCTTCGCTCAGTCCGATGATAACACACGTGGACAGGAGGCTGTTTCCTAGTCCTGAAAGGAAATATGAAATCCTACTTACATTTGAATTATTTGCACTGCATCTTAGTAATACTAGCTTATCCATAAATTAAGGGGAGGCGGAAAATCGATCCGTTTTAGATTGGGATGGGGGTCTGGAAAAATGGCGGTATGAAAAAGCAGGAACATGTTAAAGTTTTTAGGTGAACACTCCTGAGACGGAGCGAAGGGGTGGACGGATGGGGGGGGGGGGGGGGGGGGGTTCTTCCTCCCACACGAGTGCGATTTTGCATTTTTAGAAGTGAACCCAACTATCAGTTGCATGTTTTTCCCCTGCAATGATTTGGCAAGTTGTCAATAAAACAGGAAGCAGAAATAATATCTAAGGGCAATTGAGCAGCTAAAGTGGACAAAAGACAATCAGAATGGCTATTGGGGTAAATAGTCTGTTTTCCGCGTATGTGTGTCTTCACTATGAAGTAAGTTGATGGGGATTGACCAACGGCGAAGGGAAATGTATATCTCGCTCCCACCCTAAGGACATTTTGTAGGCTTAAGAGAATTCCAACGATCTCATGTGCGCTTTTAGGGGGAAACATTCGGAAAGTTGTCAAAAGTAAAGGAAATAAGAAAGTAAAGAAGTAAGGAAATTCAATACTCAAGAGCGGATCAAATGGATGTGACACCTATCCCTTTCTTTGTGCGTTTGTGCGTCTTCACTGTGTGTATCTAATAATTTCTAGTATTTACATAGTAAAATCGTATTTACGGAAATGGAACAAATGGGAAAGTTGTCGGAGGCGTCCCATTCCCAGACAAGGGGCCTTTTACATTTTAGGAACTGAAATTAAACGATCTGGTGTCACCTTTTTGCCAAATTGTAAAACAATTTTCAGTCAGTTCTCCAAAGGTAAAAATGAAACATTTAGAAATAGATTATTTGGCTAGCAAAATTATGGAATTATGTCACGTCTTGTTGGGCTGTTTTATTCACCTGATAGAGCAATTGTAGTAACCAGGAACGCATTATTCATCGACAGAGAGGCGAGGATAACACCCGCAGAGATGAACACCGCACCGGTAAGCACAAGAGCACGTTTGCCAATGTTGTGGTTGTACAAGTAAGCGATGATCGAACCTATGTATGACAACATGTTGATATGAAGACAATTAAAAGTCTTTGTGTGCTATGTTCGCAGGCCATACCCAGTCGACGGCGTGCCAATTTCGCATATTCTGCTCAAACGCACAAACCCGCCCAAACCGATCGATAAATAGCCAAATGCCACAGTACAATGAAAGTGTTTTTCGTGACTCCGTTCTTCTCACATAAATAGCTTGCATTGTAAGTGGTGATTGACTAGCAAGGAGTGTTGCCTACTAGATTTGTGTGCAAATTCTAAGTTTCTGTCACTGTTTTGTGTGGAAAGGGCCTGGCTTAACAGTAATGGAGCTACTTGCCACTTAAAAGAAATACAAATATAGATTATGTCATTCAATTTACATCAAAGCAAAGCTTGGTATTTCCTCCACACTTTGCTCACTATATGTCCAGCATAACGGAAATCTATATAAAAGTTACATAGATTTGAAAAACAGAATGTTTTCCCAAAGCATGACTACGTTGGTGCCTCAGAATAATGTGGGGGTTTCCACCACGGCACATAACATAAAGAGTTAATAACACATTTTTCCATACTCCGGGACGGGTCCTCGTGGTTACACGTAGCAAATGATTGTGGCTAATAATGCAGGAAGTGTGATGAGAAGTCTTAACTGGAGAACAGACTGCATACAATTTTAGGTTCATTTCCCCTCGATTCACATCACCAAACATACTCTTAACTGTCATATTTGGTTGATGTCTAAATTGGATCCATTTCAAATCAAGGGATACTAGTAGAATTAAAAGAAGAGGGTGGTAGAAAGATGTATTGAAAACAGGTTTTTTTTTTTTTTTTTTTTTCAGAAAGGAAAGGCCGGGCTGAAATAGATATACCATGAACAGATGGAAGAAATGCAGAATATCTAAAGAGGTAATGAAATTATTTTTGATTGACATTAAACAGGCGTATTTGCATGGTGACGAGGCACTTTAAAACATTACAGGGACGTGAGAAATTCTAAAATGGAAGATGAAAGGCAAACGACGTAAAAATGTCACGAAACGGAACAAACCAGCGTCAAACGTAGGCATTGTTTATGTGACATATTATGTTTTCCATTTTTACTATTTTGTTTAAAAAAAAAACGTAAAAATGACACATTTTGCATTTGCTTTTGTAATCCCAAACTCTTGAAATATGAAAGAAATTGCTCTTGCTGAAAATGTCTAAAACTATTGACTAGGTTGAACATATTTGCAAATAGTTGCAAATTAGGATTCTCTGTAATGTTCATGAACATAGGCCTAAGTTAGGTGGACCAACGTTTATTGTTTGTATCTTTCTTTTAACTTTCATCAGCAAAAACAATATTTGTCCTCATTTAATGTCAAAATCTGGCTGTTTTCAAACAAAACCAAAATAAAGATAACAGTGACTTTGAGTTTTTTTTTTCTGGAGCACATTTTTTTTTTATTTTTGGTTGTTTGATTGTTTGTTTGTTTTTTTCAGACAGGCATTGCTTTTACTTTAATAAAACACATTTTCATCAATGTTTCTGCATATCATGCCTGAATGACCCAAACCATTATAAGTAACCTTTTTTCTCTTTCCTCTCTCTTTCTAACAGTTTTTGTTCACTGATGAGAAACATCTTATGTAATGTGAAAGAGCATGTAATTCCAAGAGGAATTCAACGTTTCTTTGATGAAAATTGGCTTTGAAATGGCTGAGATATCCAAAACAAAGCGATCCTTATGAAATGTGGGACCCACCTTTAATCACGATCGCTTTGTTTGATTTTGTTTTTTGGATGTCTCAGCCATTCCAGAACCAATTTCATCAAATAAACTTTGAATTCTTCTAGAATTGCATGGTCTATACTGTTTCATAAGTGGTTTATTGGTATCTCGAAATAAGGTTAAATGCCCAGTCCTCATCTCCACCTATACTATAGAACAGTACCTATATAAATTTAAAGCTCTATAGTCCGAGGTCTAACTTGTATTTTCCTTAACCCTATAAAGCCCAAGGGGGGCACATTGTGCCCCCACCATATTTTCGTTTGCAACTTCTACACCCTTTACCCGATTTCAACCAAATTTGATGACTTTTCCTAAAATCTTATTGCAAACATTTTGATATATAATATTGCTATGTCCGATATTGCTGGTTGCCATGGCAACCGTAAACTTACAACCATGTTCGTCAGATTGTGCATGATTTTCTGTTCCAATTTCAGTTAACAATATAATAATGGATGAAATGGGGGTTTTCTTGGCTGTAATTTGTTGAAGGAGCAAAATGTGATGTAATTATAGTTGTGAATTACCCTGAAATGGCCTTCTTATTATTTCCTTTATTTTTTATATGACATAAGCATCAAACAATAGATATAATAGAAATAGTCAAAAATACAGCATTTATCAAAGACTAACCTTTTATTTTGTGTTATATTCACACAAGCTTTGCCTGTAATGTCATTTGTTTCTCATATTATCAATCTGCATACTCAAAATTCAATAGTTTGGAAATATGAAATGTGATACCAATATTGTGTACCCATTCCAAGCAATACATAATAGGTTTCATATATTTCTTTATATTGTAATGAATAGCGCCCCCACGTGTTGACCTTGAGAAATTTCAACCATAACTAATAGTGAAGGTTGACTTGCTTTTCCTTTGTGGTGAATATGAAAATGATTGATATAAAATAAAAGCATAATACTGGGGATAAGGAATTACAAAGAAAAAAAAACATGATTTAAGCGTATTTCCTATGTATTTCTTTATATTTTTGTAAATAGCGCCCTCAGTGGATGACCTTGAGAAATTTCAAATCTTGGGTCATGTAGAGTTTGAGTTGCTCTACCCATGTGCCAAATATGATGGTCATATATCATATGATAAAGAAGTTATATAAAGAGGCACAATGTGCCCACCCCCCCCCCCCCCTTGGGCCTGGAAGGGGTCAAAATAGCTTGGGCTTTATAGGGTTAACACAGCTGTGGTCTAAAAATGGGTTTCAATCAAACCTACGAGGAGGGGGTTTAAAGTCAGACGATCGTCACCCCTAATGGTTCGTTATTGCGTAACTCTTCCGAGCGAACGAAATTTGTGCATGCAATTGCGCAATGCCAGACTGCAGTGCTATCCATAAACGCGTGGGACAGTGCTGCCACTGAGACACGTGTGTGTTTGTGCGTGTGTGTGTGTGTGTGTGTGTGTGTACGTATCATACACACACTTTGTGACCGCGAGCTGCGGTGATTGGAGGAGAGAGGCCAGAAGACGCATTGCTCTTTTGGCTTCTCTTCATGCGCATGCGCACTGTGAGTGTGCGTCCATTTGGCACTGGTTCGATCGGAAGCTCTCGTTCCTCGGACAGCCATTTTGGGTCAGGTTATTTTTTTTTATCCCAGCGTGTGTTTGCTGACCCATTGAGCCAGCGCTATTCTCATTCGGTGTCACGGCATTGATACAGAATGGGGGGAGGCAGCGTGTTGCGTTCGTCTCCGTGCCGCACAAACCACTCGCCACGATTGTAAGGCTTTAATTAGGTGATCCGAGTATCCTCTCGGATCACCTTCTGTATCTGTACTGATTCTTTATTCTTCTTTCTTTATTTCTTTATTTCTCCGCAAAAGTTGTGCAAGAGTTAGCTCAGAAAGTGCATTGCCTATCAATGTCAAACTTATACCATATATGTATCATGTCGCAAAGACGACAGCGCAAGTAAAATCATAGTGTTCAGTCGACCGTGACGTCACTATGACGTCATTATATGAAAACACATTTTCATGCATATCTCATAAACGGAATGGAATTTTTTAATGTAAATTACGTCACATATATTTCAAGTCAAGCGGGTTCTACTCATTTTCTCAAAAATTCATATTTATCTTAAAACGCGCGCGTACGCGCGCGTTGAAATATTTGTATGCTCAAATCGAGCTCAAATTTTTTTTGCACACGTTTCAGATCATTTGGAGCATTTTTTGAAAAATTGAAAAAATTGGACGGACGCGTACGCGCGCGCACATATTCGCACGCACAGCTAGTATGCAATAGAAATTTTCAGTTTTTTTACACGGATGGGATGTCCAAAATGTCAAGGAATATTTCTATCAAGTTTCAAGTCGATCCGACTCAATATGACGTCATACGGGCCCGTCAAACTCAAAATTCCGCGCGTGCGTCAATGGGGATACACAGTGCAACTATGCAAAACAACCGCCAATTTTAAATCGGATTTTACTCGTCAGGATGGACGGTGACCCCCCATTTTCTTGACATATTCTGAAAGCTGATGAGTTGTACATGTTATTGCATGGGTTGGCTATGCTGACAAAATGATTAAAAGATATCAAATTTCTTAATAAAGTCAAAAAAGTAAATTTTCAAAATGACGTCATCAAGTTCCAAGTTTACTCGAGCGTATCTCACTTATCCTCTGCCATTTTTCACCCAAATTTCAATATGTTGTAGCTTATGAAATGCTCTTTCATTAATGTATAAACAAAATTTTGATTTAATGACGGCATCACCTCGTAAAAATGGATTGAAAGTAACCTTGTCAAATTTGACCAGTTTACGTGTAATCTCTATGGCAGTGCAGTTTTTCTGGAAATGAAAATTGACATTACTATCTTTATCGAGCACTAGCTCACTTATGCTTCGGTGAATTTCTACAAGATTTTGATATGTTGTAGTGGAGACTTTGGGCTATCGTAAGTGTGCACTTCGTTTTTTCATACGATGTCGGGATTACGTCAAAAAAACTTGGTTGAAATTAAAAATTATCTTCGATGTATTGAAATATTTCTTTCTTTTTGCAACTTTATATGCAATAACTCAAGAAAAACATACCCTATCACCACCATATTTTGTACATGTTTAGTTCATGTCACGAACATTATTTCATAAAATAACAACTACTTGATCAGACGCCATCTTGGGTATGTAAATTAGGGTCAAAGGTCATAAATGTTTCATCCTGTATCTTGGTGAATACATGTCTTATCTTTCCCATATTTTGCACACGTAAAGACCATGTTACAAGGATCATTTCACAAATTAACTACTTCTTGCTCAGATGTCATCTTGTCTATGCAAAGTTGTGTCAAAGGTCATATGTACTTCTTTCTTTATCTTCGTTATGACGTGGTATCTCTATGGGAGGGAATTTTTTTAAATGTGAAAATTGACATGATTGTCTTTATCGAGCACTAGCTCACTTACCCTTCGGTGAATTTCTCCTCGATTTTAATATGTTGTAGCTGAGACTGTGCGCTATCGAATGTGTGCCTTCCGTTTTTCATACAATGTCGGAATCATGTTAAAAAACTTGGTTGAAATTAAAGCTTATCTTCGATGTATTGAGATATTTCTATGTTTCTGCAACTCTCTTTGCAATAACTCAAGAAAAACAGCCCCTATCACTCCCATATTTTGCACATATTTAGTTCATGTCACGTACATTATTTCATAAAATAACAACTACTTGATCGGACAACATCTTGGGTATGTAAATTAGGGTCAAAGGTCACAAATGTTTCATCCTGTATCTTGGTGAATACATGTCTTATCTTTCCCATATTTTGCACACGCAAAGATCATGTTACAAAAATCATTTCACAAAATAACCACTTTTTGCTCAGATGCCATCTAGGTTGTGCAAAGTGGGTCAAAGGTCATATGTACTTGTTGTTGTATCTTCGTTATAGTGTATACAGATTTGGTACCAAAGATAGCAGATATGACTCCCTTTTCTAAATGAGAATCCAAACATCACACGGCCAATGTCTCTGACCACAGATGAAACCTGCATGGTCATGCCTATTGCGATCAGGACTCGAATCATTGATTAAAAAAAATATCGGATCACCTTAATTTGTCAGTGATGACAAATTACAATCTCTAGTCTAAGTTTAATTCTTGTTTAACGCTTCTATAGATGCACTGCAGAGGCAAGAGCGAGAATGACGAAATAATCAAAGCAGTGTACACAAAACCACACGAGTATCTTTACCACCCAGCCCACGCGCAAGTACGTGGTTACATGGATTCATGGCATGGCCCGAGTGGCTGAATACAGCTAGTTGGTAGCACGCGTTCGACAGATGACTGTGGAGATGTACCAAGGAGATTCAAGAGATGGAGTAACAACAGCGTTATTAGGTGATCCGAGTATCCTCTCGGATCACCTTCTGTATCTGTACTGAATCTTTCTTCTTTCTTTGTTTCTTTATTTCTCCTCAAAAGTTGTGCAGAGGTTAGCACAGAAAGTGCATTGCCTCTCAATGTCAAACTTATACCATATATGTATCATGTCGCAAAGACGACAGCGCAAGTAAAATCATAGTGATCAGTCGACCGTGACGTCACTATGACGTCATTATATGAAAACACATTTTCATGCATATCTCATTAATGGAATAGAATATTTCAATGAAATTTACGTCACATATATTTCAAGTCATGCGAATTCTACTCATATTCTTAAAATTCATTTTTATCTCAAAACGCGCGCGTACGCGCGCGTTAAAATATTTGTATGCTCAAATCGAGCTCAAAACTTTTTTGCACACGTTTCAGACCATTTGGAGCATTTTTTGAAAAATTGAAAAAATTGGACGGACGCGTACGCGCGCGCACATATTCGCACGCACAGCTCATATGAAATAGAAATTTTCAATTTTTTCACACGGATAGGATGTCCGAAATGTCAAGGAATATTTATACCAAGTTTCAAGTCGATCCGATTCAATATAACGTCATACGGGCCCGTCAGATTCAAAATTCCGCGCGTGCGTCAATGGGGATACACAGTGCAACTATGCCAAAAAACCGCCAATTTTAAATCGGATTTTACTCGTCAGGATGGGCGGTGACCCCCCATTTTCTTTACATATTCTGAAAGCTGATGAGTTGTACATGTCATTTCATGGGCTGACGATGCTGACAAAATGATTAAAAGATATCAAATTTCTTAATAAAGTAAAAAAAGTAAATTTTCAAAATGACGTCATCAAATTTCAAGTTTAGTCGAGCGTATCTCACTTATCCTTTGCCAATTTTCACCTAAATTTCAATATGTTGTAGCTTATGAAATGCCCTTTCATAATTGTAGTTACACAAATTTGATTAGATGACGACATCACCTCGAAAAAATGGATTGAAGGTAACCTTGTCAAATTTGACCAGTTTAAGTGTAATCTCTATGGGAGTGCAATTTTTATGGAAATGAAAATTGACATGACTATCTTTATCGACCACTAGCTCATTTATGCTTCGGTGAATTTCTCTAAGATTTTAATATGTTGTAGCTGAGACGTAGGGCTATCGTAAATGTGCCATTTGTTTTTTCATACGTTGTCGGGATCACGTAAAAAAACTTGGTTGAAATTAAAGCTTATCTTCGATGTATTGTAATATTTCTTTCTTTTTACAACTTTATGTGCAATAACTCAAGAAAAACATACCCTATCACCACCATATTTTGCACATGTTTAGTTCATGTCACGAACATTATTTCATAAAATAATAACTACTTGATCAGGCGCCATCTTGGGTATGTAAATTAGGGTCAAAGGTCATAAATGTTTTATCCTGTATCTTGGTGAATACATGTCTTATCTTTCCCATATTTTGCACACGCAAAGATCATGTTACAAGAATCATTTCACAAAATAACCACTCTTTGCTCAGATGCCATCTTGTCTGTGTAAAGTGGTGTCAAAAGGTCATATGTACTTCTTTCTGTTTCTTCGTTATTACGTGTTATCTCTATGGGAGGGAATTTTTCTAGATGTGAAAATTGACATGATTGTCTTTATCGAGCACTAGCTCACTTACCCTTCGGTATTCAGATTTTAATATGTTGTAACTGAGACTTTGCGCTATCGTTCCGTGCCCTTTGTTTTTTCATATGATGTCGGGATCATGTTACAATACTTGGTTGAAATTAAAGCTTATCTTTGATGTATTGAGCTATTTCAATGTTTCTGCAACTTTCTTTGCAATAACTCAAGAAAAACAGCCCCTATCACACCCATATTTTGCACATGTTTAGTTCATGTCACGTACATTATTTCATAAAATAACAACTACTTGATCGGACAACATCTTGGGTATGTAAATTAGGGTCAAAGGTCACAAATGTTTCATCCTGTATCTTGGTGAATACATGTCTTATCTTTCCCATATTTTGCACACGCAAAGATCATGTTACAAGAATCATTTCACAAAATAACCACTTTTTGCTCAGATGCCATCTAGGTTGTGCAAAGTGGGGTCAAAGGTCATATGTACTTATTGCTGTGTCTTCGTTATAGTGTATACAGATTTGGTACCAAAGATGGCAGATATGACTCCCTTTTCTAAATGAGAATCCAAACATCACACGGCCAATGTCTCTGAACACAGATGAAACCTGCATGGCCATGCCTATTGCGATCAGGACTTGAATCATTGATTAAAAAAAAAAATCGGATCACCTTAATTTGTCAGTGATGACAAATTACAATCTCTAGTTCCCTTTGATCCCATGTTTGATGCCGCCACTAAGAAATATTTGAAGTATGTGCTAAACTGGAGCTGCCTCAATAGGCGTTTTCACATCAGCCCGATGTTTTGAAATAGCGCACTATTTTCTGACTTGGGGAATTAACCCGATCACGAATTAGCGCGCTATTTGATAATGTAAACACAAATTAGCGCGCTAATTGATCGAGAAAATTTCACGAGTCCAACTCGGGAAATTTCCGAAATAGCAGGATAATTACAACGAAGTAGCGCGCTATTTGATAATGTTCGGGCTGATGAGAATAGGAAATGAAATAACACGCTAATTTGCGATCGCAAAAAAATATCTCGAGCTAGGATTTTTATCGGGCTGATGTGAAAACGCCTAGAGATAGGAAGACGGTTGATTCATGTGGCATTGCATCATGACTCGTCACTCTGAATGGAAGATTATGTCTTTATGATGGTAATTACTTTTCGCAGTCCCTTCTTATGAAACATGAGCAGTACATAAAGGCACAGACACAGGGATGTGCGAATAAAAATTCCACAAAAATTGATGAAATAAGAATTAGAATTACCGGACTTTAACATGATTTTACACTAATCTAGCAAAATGAATAGAGAACTACACTTGAATATTATACCTCATCAGTTTCATTTGTCGGAAATGATCGGAAAGATGATAAAATCGAATTTCCAACAAGGGTGCAGTTCAAACATCTTCACAACGTATGGCTCATAATTTACACTTTTTGACGTAATTCTGGACAGGAGTTACATTTTTTTTTCCATATGCCCTATCATTACCTGAAATTAATGAAATAAGAATTAGAATTACCTGACTTTACATGTTTTTTACACTAATCTAGCATAATGAATAGAGAACTACCCTTGAATATTATACCACATCAGTTTCATTTTGTCGGAAATGATCGGAAAGATGATAAAATCGAATTTCCAATAAGGGTGCAGTTCAAACATCTTCACAACGTATGGCTCAGATTTACACTTTTTGACATAATTCTGGACAGGAGTTACATTTTTGTCATATGCCTTATCATTAACTGAAATTTAATTTCCTTTAATACAAAAGCAAACAAAATATAGCGGACATTATGTTAGCGTTCCAAGTGAATCATCTCTTTGCTCGGAAAACGGCGGCATCGAACCCCGATCATCAAAGTCACAAATGCACCTGTGGAATTATTTTGTGCGTCAAAAGAAAACTGACAGCTGTTTGAAAGTTTACAGCCAGTTGGAACTCCCTTTCTCAAACCTCCTTGTAGTCAGGTCGCTTAGTGAATTTACCGTTACACGGCGGATAAAAGCACCAAATTTGGAGAGATGACCCTTCAGGACCTACTCATTGATATTTGAGTAGGAGCCCTCTGTAAAACTTTTATTTTCATGGTATATTTCATGCTGAATTTCATTTTGCAGAAAATTTCGCGGGCATGAAACTTTCGCTAATTTCGCGAGGAGCTAATATTCGCGAAAGCAAAATGCGTGCGATTCTAAACAATGCATTTAATGCCATTGGCAATTCGCGGAATTTTCATGCTGCGAAAAAGACCGTCGACTCTAAGTCACACACAAAAAAAAATCATAACGCGAAAATGACACCGTATTTATGTATCTGAGGGAGTAAAGTAACAAAAAAAGAGGTTCACATTTGTTGTACTTTTTTCATTTTTCATGGAACTAGAAAACATGAACAAAATCTTGAATTCCTAGATCAAGAAAGCATTTGAAACATGGAGGTGGTTGAATTAATTACCGATTTATAAAGAGAAAATGCTGTTGAGGTGTCACAGTGTGATGTAGGTCGCTATTATTCCCAGTTTAATTACGAATATATAATATCAAAGGGGCTTGGAAAGTTTTCTAATGCCAAGCAGGGAGGGGGGGGGGGGGGAGAGAGATCACTGACCCTTGAACACCCCTCAACGGTTGGCAGCCCCCCCCCCCCCCCCCAACATTAGAAAACGTTCTGCAGCCCCTATAATATCGGGTCTATGTTTTGTGTACGTATACATAACTCTAAACTGGCAATAGTACATCACACTGTGCCACCTCGACAGCATTTTCTATTCATAAATCCATAATTAATTCAACCACCTCCATGTTTCAAATGCTTTGTTGATCAAGGAATTCAAGATTGGGTTCTTGTTTTCTAGTTCCATGAAAAACAAAATACAACAAATCTAAACCTGTTTTTTGTTCTTTTACTTCCTCAGATACATAAATACAGTGTTATCTTCGCGAGATGAAATTTTCGCGTATTGAAGCCGACGGTCTTTTTCGCAGCATGAAAATTCCGCGAATTGCCACTGGCATCAAATGCATTGTTTAGAATCGCGCGCATTTTGCTTTCGCGAATATTAGCTCCTCTCCAATTTGCGAAAGTTTCATGCCCGCGAAATTTTCTTGTTTTGTTAGATCTTTTAGAGTTAGAGTCTTGTTAGATCTATATTAGGGCCTAGACCTACGGAAATGCATATAGATCGAGGAACCTATTTACTATAACAATTAGTGCATGTTCTATTGATGCACCAGTACTGGACTATAGAACTCCAAATACTAAATTATCCCTCGTGCAGTTCTATTCACCTCGGCCTGCGGCCTCGGTGAAACAAAACAGCACTCGGAATAATTTAGTATTTGTCGTTCTCTAATCCAGTATAGTGCATCATAGAGCATGCACTATCTGTAAAATAGGCGTTGCTATGATTGCTCGATACAGCCACGTCAACGCGCAATGCAATATAATTATAATACATTATACACCCCGTTTTAGGTGCCTACAATAAATACTACCTCATACGCCTAATTATTCTTATACACTCCTGACTCCTTTGTTCTATTGACCTCACAATGGTTTCCATTTTTATTCTCACGATCGTTCACGTGTGTTCAAGTATAGTCTCTTCCCACCTCCCTTGTTGAAGTACAGTGTACATGCTTTCTCGAAGAAAAGATTGCTTCCTATAATGTACTCCTTAGTCTCCTTGTGTGCTCCATCCATTCCGAAGACACTGATCAATGATCGACGACGGTGCGGCAAGAGCACATCAGCCGTTGCTAAGAATAGCGCTACCTTCGTATCCATAAATTGGTAATAATGTATATGCTTACTGTATTGTGAGTAGGTTATGTTTGTATGACTGTGTATATATTGAAAATTGTATTTATTCATATGTATGTTGATTATATGTATGTATGTATGTATGTATGAATGTAGATATTAATATGTGCTTGCCAACGAAAAGAATAAATTTCCTAAGGACAATAAATGAATCTGCATCTGAATATGAGTCCCGTGTGCTGAACGTGTAGTGTATATAGGTTTCTACACAAACAAGGAGGTATATGTGAGAGGTGCTGTTCGTTATTCCGAAGGTTCGTTATTCCGAAGGTTCGTTGATCCGAAACACGCAAATTCCCTATATCTAGTGGTTCGTTAATCCGAAAATGAAAAAGGGTTCGTTAATCCGAACATTTGTGGTATTATTCCGAAGGTTCTTTATTCCGAAGATTCGTTGATCCGAAAATAAAATAGGGTTCGCTATTCCGAAGGCTCGTTAATCCGAAAATGACCTAGAGTTCGTTATTCCGAAGGTTCGTTAATCCGAAAATGAAATAAGGCTCGCTATTTCGAAGGTCCGTTATTCCGAAGGTTCGTTCATCCGAAAACGAAATAAGGCTCGTTAATCCGAAAATGAAATGAGGTTCGTAATTCCGAAAATGAGATAAGCTCACTGTATGATTGCTCGATACAGCCACGTCAACGCGCAATGCAATATAATTATAATACATTATACACCCCGTTTTAGGTGCCTACAATAAATACTACCTCATACGCCTAATTATTCTTATACACTCCTGACTCCTTTGTTCTATTGACCTCACAATGGTTTCCATTTTTATTCTCACGATCGTTCACGTGTGTTCAAGTATAGTCTCTTCCCACCTCCCTTGTTGAAGTACAGTGTACATGCTTTCTCGAAGAAAAGATTGCTTCCTATAATGTACTCCTTAGTCTCCTTGTGTGCTCCATCCATTCCGAAGACACTGATCAATGATCGACGACGGTGCGGCAAGAGCACATCAGCCGTTGCTAAGAATAGCGCTACCTTCGTATCCATAAATTGGTAATAATGTATATGCTTACTGTATTGTGAGTAGGTTATGTTTGTATGACTGTGTATATATTGAAAATTGTATTTATTCATATGTATGTTGATTATATGTATGTATGTATGTATGTATGAATGTAGATATTAATATGTGCTTGCCAACGAAAAGAATAAATTTCCTAAGGACAATAAATGAATCTGCATCTGAATATGAGTCCCGTGTGCTGAACGTGTAGTGTATATAGGTTTCTACACAAACAAGGAGGTATATGTGAGAGGTGCTGTTCGTTATTCCGAAGGTTCGTTATTCCGAAGGTTCGTTGATCCGAAACACGCAAATTCCCTATATCTAGTGGTTCGTTAATCCGAAAATGAAAAAGGGTTCGTTAATCCGAACATTTGTGGTATTATTCCGAAGGTTCTTTATTCCGAAGATTCGTTGATCCGAAAATAAAATAGGGTTCGCTATTCCGAAGGCTCGTTAATCCGAAAATGACCTAGAGTTCGTTATTCCGAAGGTTCGTTAATCCGAAAATGAAATAAGGCTCGCTATTTCGAAGGTCCGTTATTCCGAAGGTTCGTTCATCCGAAAACGAAATAAGGCTCGTTAATCCGAAAATGAAATGAGGTTCGTAATTCCGAAAATGAGATAAGCTCACTGTAATGACAAAATACGTCGTAATAAAAAAAAAAAAAAAAAACATGCTTGAATATTACGCAATGAAAATTCCATATTGTCTCTGGGGAGGATGATACACGTGTGTATTCTCAGGTAAAGCTCATCGTGTTTCGTGAAGAAGTGGCGTAGATCAAGAATCTTGATTTTGATTTAGTCTGAACAATTATTTACGCGAGCGATTGGATTTAGAGCGTAGGGGATTGTGTGATTTTTCTATAGCCTATTTTCAGACACCCTCACATTTTTAATGATAATAACAGTAACGACGTCATATTGCAAGTTTGAAATTAAGTGCTTCATTATGCCCCACCTTCCCCATACTGTAGTTGGGATCTTCAACATGCAGCCGCTCAGAGTAAATATTTATGATCTCACAACCTCCACCTTCATAATGGTTATTTTTCAGCACTCGGTATCATACTTACTATGTATGATAACGGCCAATATAATCACCAACATCTATAGGTATATGTTTGTTTGTTTTTTATTTAATTATACCAATATCAATGACGGGGCGTGTTTTGTTTTTGTAAGGTGCTTGCAGTTAGTCTCCTTTTTTATTTTGTAACTGCAGATGTGTGTATGTGTTTGGGGGTGTCTATCGATCGTGCTTTTTATTTGCTTTTTATGTATTTCTGAGGGTCCCATATCGTACAAGCTTGGCTTTTTAGTGGGACCCTCCATTTCCATTACCATTCGTGTAATATGCATATGTATATACCTTATAAATCCAATTGTATGTCGTTACTCATCGTCTGGGGTATTAGTGTCTTATAAAGAGATTTATTTCATACAGGCGAGGTATTCTTAAGGGGATAGTTTTGTTTGAGATGAGAGATTCAAATTTTAACTTTTTGCAAGATAATTAGAAATCACCTGTGAAATTAAAAATGATACAATTCTAAAATAAATTCAAAGTGTACTGTATTAAAAACGGTTTGAATGGCCGAGATATCCAAAAACATAGTAAAACATCGGGCCAAACAAAAGGTGGGTCCAACGATTTCAGGGGCGGATCCAGGAATTCCGTAAAGAGGGGGCGTGTTTACAAAATTAAAGGGGGGCGCACGCACCCCTCCCCCCCCCCCATTTTTTCTTTTTATTTCTTTTGTTTCAGCAAAAAATAAAGGGGGAGGGGCGTGCGCCGGTTGCGGTCCTCCCTGGATCCGCCCTTGGATTTATAAGGATCCCTTTGTTTTGAATATCTCAGCCACTTCAAAACCATTTTTCATCGAATAAACTTTGAATTCCTCGTAGAATTACGTGCTCTTTCATATTTCATAGGAAGTTTCTCATTATCTCACAAAAAAGTTGGAAACCTGACGCCCCATCTTAGCCAATACTATACCATCCCTTAAATTTTGAATGCCTTCCCATTATTTTAAGATGGTGACCGCCCCCCCCCCCCCCAAAAAAAGAAGAAATTATATGTTTAAAAGAAAGTGAAATGCATGCAAACTGACAACTCGGGTTTTTTTTTTTCACTTCTAACAATGGGTACACCGTAAATTGAACATCCAAACAGTACACCTAAATATGTGTCCAAAATCGGGTTTTACACAAAAAAGTTGCAGTTTCTTTTGGTAATACATAATACAACTAGTGTCATGGCAAAGGCTATCATAATGGAGTGTAAAACTCAATTTTCTTAACTTCACGAGAGCTAGAAATGATACAAAGCACTGGCTTACATTTTGTCAGTTACCATAACGACACAAATTCCATGTGTTACCATGTCACACAAAAAAGTGGAGAACTGCATTCAACTTCTCATTGAATTCATGCAAAAATCATTTCTAACCTAGCGACTGATCGGTAGGACAAGTTCGGTTACATCCCACTCTTCACAGTGAAGCTTATTAAAAGAGATGTTACATTTTGAAATCGGCTTGTTGAATATATTTGATTGTTTAAAAGCTTTTATTCTTAAGTCCAAGCATGTGTGATTTTTTTTTCTGCTTGAGACATGTTAGAGTCGCAGAATTTGGTAATTATTTCTAATCATGAATGTATTACCCTGACACTGACGAAGAAATGAAGGAGTGGGAGGGGGCGAACTCATCCTCCGGAGGAGAAAATACCTCTACTTTCATCGTTAGTATACATAATTATACTAATGAAATTATAATTTACGGCGACATTCTATATACGTCGCCGATAAAAGTTTATATGGAATTGCGTGTGTTTGTGTGTGCCTGTTTACGTGTGTGTGTTCGTATGTGTTTATGTGTCCAAAGAGAGTATGAGTATGCTGGCATCCCCTTTTCAAAGTGAACATGCCTCTCCTGAATTGTTATGATGGTGATGAATTTTAGACTACCGATAAACGTTAGGCTATAAGGCGACGATAATGGGGGTGAGAGCGGATAAGATGGGCAGTTAAACAGTAATTTCAAATTGTCTATGTACTTGACCTCAATACACACACTCACACATACATGTATGCGCACACGTATCAACGAACGCGAAAGACATTAATTACAACACCCTATTTTGTCATAAGAATTTTACTCTATTTTCGGAATATTAAGAGCCTTATTTCATTTTCGGATTTACGAACCTTCATTTTCGGACTAACGAACGTTATTTCATTTTCGGATTAACGAACCTTCGGAATAACGAACCTTATTCTATTTTCGGATCAACGAACCTTCGGAATAACGAGCCGTATTTCATTTTCTGATTAACGAACCTTCGGAATAACGAACCTTATTTCATTTTCGGATCAACGAACCTTCGGAATAACGAACCTTATATCAATTTTCGGATTAAAGAACCTTTGGAATAACGAATCTTATTTCATTTTCGGATTAACGAACCTTCGGAAAGATGAATCTTCGGAATAACGAACCTTCGGAATAACGAACCTTCGGATTAAAAAACCTTCGGAATAACGAACCTTCGGAATCACGAGCTGTAACCATATGTGAGTACTCTCTTAGTATAATCGCTACTGAACATTAAGAGTAAAGTGATTGCAGCAGTCAGCATTCTGAGATAGCTCTTTTTCCTTATGCAGTCATATTCTGCTACTGTATAAGTGTTTGGTATGTTATTCATATATATCTTTAAAAAGTCTTCTGATCTTAACCACTGACCCCCCCCCCCCCCCTGCACACAAAATTATGCTTGTTTGTTTTTTTATACTATCTCTATCTGTATCAACGTATAACATTTATTACTGGACTCACCATTGAAGAGTTTGAGTCAGCAAATTGTTATAGTTAGTTTTGCTACATTGTGGGCTACAATTTACCACTTACCCATATTCAAATATTTAAAAGCAACTCAGTGTTCATTCATTTGTATGTGCCTGATTTACTGATAACATTATTTCTTGCTTATGTCATGTCTGGAAAGTAGAATGTGTGACCAAAATACACGTACACTGGCCTTCAACCTTTTATCTTATTTTTTTTTTTCCTTTGGAATTTCCTTTCACACATTTTAACCAGCACATCTTCTTCTTGTGAAGAATGCCCAAGGTTGACAGCAAGATAATCTGGGAGGGACAGAAAATAGACAATGTTGAGACCTCCTGTAGTGATATTACGGCGCCGGGTATACAATTGACAAGGTTCACACAGTTGGAATTTCACTACAAATGGATGCATTGTCTGATTAATCTGGATTAAGACCCGTAGTACATTTCAGTGTATCTCCAAGCACCCCTTAGAATTATTTAGAGTAAAGTGATTGCAGCAGTCAGCATTCTGAGATGGCTCTTTTTCCTTATGCAGTCATATTCTGCTACTGTATAAGTGTTTGGTATGTTATTATTTAAAAAAGTCTTCTGATCTTAACCACCGACCCCCCCCCCCCCCCCTGCACACAAAATTATGTTTGTTTGTTTTTTTATACTATCTCTATTTGTATCAACGGATAACATTTATACTGGACTCACCATTGGAGAGTTTGAGTCAGCAAATTGTTATAGTTAGTTTTGCTACATTGTGGGCTACAATTTACCACTTACCCTTATTCAAAATAATATTTCAAAGCAACTCAGTGTTCATTCATTTGTACTAGGTGTTTAAAAAATGAGTCTTAATTGGTTTTTAAACTTTGGTTTACAGTTAAATAGCGGTCCTAGTCTGCGATGTGTTTTTTTTTTTTCCTTTGATTTGTTTGTTTCCGGGGGATTTGAGCAGGCGGTCAAATTATCGTGATTATAAACTTTGAAAGCTGGGAGCTTACTTTTCAAACTACATAGAAAATGGAATATTATCATGGCGTACTTTCTGTGGGTTTGAGCTGTTTGCAACAAATATCCGTTTTAGCTGGGCAGTCCCTGATAAAATCACATCCTTTTCAAGCTATTAAGAAGAAACAAATCCAAATAAGTCGAACCGTATTGCCGTATCTGAGGATACAAAGTTATATAAAGGAAACAGAAATCTCAAACCCTTTGCAACACAAACAGAAAACTGAAATGCAATACTTATAATAACTATATGCATGATGAATACCATTTATTTGAATAGCGGGTGCGTTGAGAGTCCTACCTGGCGAGAAAGCTGCAGCCGAATAGATGCCAAACATGACCCCGTTATCTCTGGCGGTCAGTTCCAGCGTGACATTGATGTCAGCGAGGAAAAGGCCGAGGCATTTCACCACTCCGAGCATGCAACTAGTTTGCCAAAAGAGAGCCAGGACGAACTTCAGGCTATGTGTATTTGCTTGCGATGGACACGTCAAAGCCATTCCATCAATCTGTACTTCAAAGAATTGACGATATTATTATGTCCGAAAACATGTACCAATCGGTCCCTCTTGCGTTTCCTTCCCAAATCCGTATTGATTTTATACCCCTCTTCTTGGCTACATAATTCTAACGTGTACATTATGTGTGAAAAAGAAAATAATCCCCTCCAGGAGTTTCCCCAAGCACAACAAAAACCCAGAAAACTTTATGCATTGCACAGCAAACAAACAAAAGATGCCGAAGGCATTCTGAGTATCATCTTTCATCCCATTCAGTGACTGAGGTTCGTCACGGTTCAGCATGTCATTATTATTAACTATTGGAATGGAACAACAACACAAAGGAGCAAGTTGGCAGCAAGCAATACATTGTGTCCTAGCAGACAGAAACCCACAAATATTAGCTCTTTTGCAGTCGTTTTCACGATATCACGGGAGTACTGCTTTCCTCTCATGAAATATTTCAATGTAAAATGGACAGAGTCAGTGTAGGAAAAAAAAGGAAGTAAAAAGGACAAGAGAGGAGAAGCAAATTTGCAAAGGGGTTTAAATTCATATTTTGCCATTTAAGTAGAGGCTACTATGTAATCCCGTGAGATTTTTGTGCCAGAATTGATTTTTTTTTTTTGACTAACTTGATCAATTTGGGGGTGCTGAATCCAAAAAACTTTGGTTCCATTTTTTCTGACCATGTCTTCAGCTGCCATTGTGAATTTCAAAATGGCCGCCATAGCAAACTGTATTCTGACCCATATCTCATAAAGTGAGCATTGTAAAAGCTTCAAATTTGGTGTAAAATACATGGTTGTGATGTCAGACACTCTGATATATCTTTTTCTGATATTGTGGATTGTTTTGATACGATTTGTAGGTTGCCATCTAGGATTTCAAAATGGCCGCCACAGTAAAGAGTGTTTTGACCCATTTCTCATACGGTGAGCATTGTAGAAGCTTCAAATTTGGTGCAAAATTCAAGGTTGTGATGTCAGTCACTCTGATATATCTTTTTCTGATATTGTGGATTGTTTGATACAATTTGTAGGCTGCCATCTTGAAATTCAAAATGGCCGTCATAGCATTTTTACCCATATCTCAGGTAGCAATTATTATTAGAGCATCAAATTTTCAAGAATGCACATGCTTGTGGTTTCCACCATTCCAGTGCAGCTGTTTCCTAATTGTGGATCATTAAATAAGCCACCATCTTGAAATTCAAGATGGTGGCGATAGAAAAACATATGTGGTAAGCGCCTAAGATGAATTTGACAAAATTGTCCTAGTTAAATCAAATTCATTTCCAGGTCACGCAGAATGATAGCCATCTCTCCATTCAAAATGGGCGCCATAAATTCAAAATGTAAGGACGAGATTCCAATGACGTCATCAAGCCATGCTGACGGGCAAAAGTGTTTTGTTGTTGTTGTTGTTGTTGTTTTGTTTTGTTTTGTTTTGTTTTTTGTTTTGTTTTGTTTTGTTTTGTTTTGTTGTTTTGTTGTTGTTTTTTTTTTTTTGGGGGGGGGGGGGCATACCACTTCCATACCCCATACCATGACCGGTGTGGGCAAGCGTGTATGCGTTACATCCCATCGCGTCCCATAATAGCTAGGTGGGTGTAGGCCTATGCTGCGCGCTACACAGCTATGTGCTTTTATACACACTTGATTTGTTTTTGCCTCTCAGGCAACACATTATTTGGCATCGTGGAACCTCGTCGATAATTATATTTAATCCCAGTTATCAAATATTTGTACAAAAGCAAGCATTGCTACGATTGAATGTGATCTTCAAAAACTTGATATTGCCCAGAGAGAATGAAGACAATCAAGGAAAAGTCTCGCAATGGCAAAAAAAAATGCCATATCATGCTCACCCTACCAGGCATCCCATTCACAAGCCTGTTTGTTGTCCACAAACTGCAACAACTCATCAGGGAGGTCATAATTGCTGGATGTATTTCTGGAAGAACACAGAATGAATAAGGACTTCTAGGCTTTTTCCTGATTACCCTTGTGTGGGTCATCCTCAGTTATCAAGACTTCCAAGATATTTACTGCTGTACCACCAATGATTCTAAAACTACAAAGGAGCAATAACAGCCCAGTTCTGTGGCGCTTTGGATGCATCAGAATTCCTCAACAATTTAGAAAACCATCACACGAGATTAATCTACAAAATTGTAACTGCAAAAGCTGATGAATGTGGTGCTTGGCAATCAGGTATCGAAAACATTCAAGGGGGTATCAATAGAAAGAGATAAAAAGGGAAGTTTTCATGTTCTGTACTAAGAATTTGTATCTGAAAGAATAAAAAAAAAAAAATCTATCCGGGATAGTATGAGAAAGGCCAGACATTCAGCTCTTGCAATATTATACACCTTGTGAAATTGGAACCAAAGTGATTAAGCTTAAGAGGATCACTAACTTCTCATAACACAAGTTTCTACTGGTTCAACAGTCTGATAGACCTGTCATTATCCAGTCATTGCTGGACGATACAATTATCGGAAGGTATAAGTTCAAAGTAATTACACAATCATTCTTCATCTTCTGATTTTATGGCCTTCTTCCATTCTCACTAACAAAAGTTCATTTTTCATACCCATTCCTTAGAAACCCACAAAATTGAGCCAAATAATCAGCCTGAAAGTTGAAATACTGAGCATTCAATTCCATCTGACACATATATCACATCATGAACGAAAAGAAACGAAGGGTTCACCAAAGATGCCATGGGAGCTGTCACCCTTCACGACGAGGAAGCAGATATCCTCATTTCATTGCATGTATTAGATGTTTCTTCAGGAGCAACAGAGAAGATCAGAGATACTTGTAGGCCTATTGATGATTATCATGTATAGACACTGACATTTATAGTATTTTTCATTCTCCTGATGGATCTTTGCTTTGCTTACTGCATCGCATGTTGTCTGCTCCATCACTGGAAAAGGAAATGATAAAAGTACAATTGACATTGTTAAGAGATTACGTTCTACAGTTTGTTGCGGAAAAACAAAGGTCTGCTTGGTCATGCCTTTTGTGGTGCCAGCTGAAGTTGAAAATTTGAGAATGTCTCAAAGAGCAGATGGACCAAGAATTATCTAAGCCTTGAAACATGTAGAATGTCCATTGACACAGTCCATCATGCCTTCTAGAAGTTGGCCGTGGATGACTTCAACCAGGACAATCTCCCACTTTGCCCTCGTAGAATCTCGAAACAACACATCCAGGGGAACAAACCTCGTAAACTTTCACAACCTAATCTGTGCCTCTACTACAGGGGAATATTATGTAGTTATTTCCAGAGGATATACATAAACTGTGCAATTAAATGCTTTGAGCATTCTACACCAACGGTAGCCACAGAATTCATTATCATGTTCGATGGCAAGAAATGCAACATTCATTGTTTCTTGAAGAATTTAGAACCAATTCTCCCCTATGTACAGCCCTATACAAGTGCTGTGACTTCAAAAACACATGCAAAGAATGAGCCTTTAGAAGACATCAACTAAATGACTTTCCCATGAGTGTTTGAGTATACGGCTAATGTTGTTTATTTAAACTCTGCCACCAAATCATCTAAATGGGAACATTTAGTCACTCAGAAACAGTTAAAGAGATACTTTTGGAAGTCGTTTGTTTTGACACCAGAATCACATGATTTCCCATTCACAAATTTTACCCAAGTGCATGCAATGCTCTTAAAGGAATATTTCCCATGGCAACCATTTTGCATTTCAACATGGCAGTCTACAGAAAATAGTCCCGCGTATGCAATAATGATACTATTCATTGAAATGACTGACTTGGACACGAGTGCTCCAGCATGCTTGAGTTTGCAGTTTAAAGATCTTACATTACCAAATATGGGTCGAAATCTATCTTGAATTTCAAGAGGGGCAGCCAATGTGAATAATCCATTATTACAGAATGTATATAATCATGTGTGTGTGTTTTTAAAAGAATGTACACTGTACACCACCATAAACATTGATATGCCTAACAGTTGTTTGTAACCAGAGATATTAGCTGAAAAGCAGCCATTTTGAATGTTAAGATGGCAGCCTCAAAAATGATCTGCAATTTGAGGGAGGGGAAAAGTTCATCTGAATGTTCAACATCATGAGCCCGGTTTATGCCCGAAATGTGAACTTTCTGTATTGTTTACAAACATGATATATGGTTCCAAATATACATTCTAGTATGGCGGCCATTTTGAATTTCAAGATGGCCACCTATGATATCAAAGTGGACCATCGTTTCAGAAAACGATGTTTCAGAAAAAGATGTTTCAGAAAGTCTGATAGCATACGCGTGCTCTTTGCCCCGAATAAAACCTTACACATTGCATACGATATGAGATATAGGCCAAATTACATTTGCTGTGGTGGCCATTTTGAATTTCAAGATGGCCGCCAACCAAAATGATCCATTAAAAAAATGATATATTAGCATGTCTGGCATCATAAGAATGCTCTTTTCCCCAAATTTATACTTTCAATAATGCTTACAACCTGAGATATAGGTAAAAATACATTTAGCTATGGCGGCCATTTTGAATTTCAAGATGGCAGCCTACAGATTGTATTAAAACAATCTACAATATCAGAAAATGGTGTATCAGAATGTCTGACATCAAAAATATGTTTTTTGCATCAAATTTGAACCTTCTATGATGCTCATTTTATGAGAATTGGGTCAAAATACAGTTTGCTACGGCGGCCATTTTGAAATTCAAAATGGCGGCTGAAGACGAGCTCGAAAAAAATGGAATCAAAGTTTTTTGAATTCAGCACCCCCAAATTGACCAAGTTAGCTATAAAAAAAAAAAATCAATTTTGGCACGAAAATCTCACGGGATCCAATATTTCGACATAGCAGACTGTACTATTTAGTCGTTTTTAACTTGGCTGTAGACATACACCATGTGTATCAAACTGACTTACGTCCAACTCCCAAAAGATTCAGGAAGTTAATAAAAAAAAAAATCATACAAAAAGTCATGATTCCTTTAAAAAGGGCCAAAATCCCAAGTTTTTTTCATGAACATGAACTCTAGGCACGTCAGTCAATGCGAATGCATGCTAATCTTGGCACACTGTGTTAATGCAAAAAGAAGAAGAAAGAAAGAATTATCTTGTAATAGAAATAATATATGTAGGGCCTATGTATATCATTTCAGAATAAACAGTCAGGGACAACCGGAGCTTTTCCAAGGTGACACAAAATGCATGAACACGCAACTAGGATACTCATATTAAAACAAAAAAATAAAAATAAAAAATTAATAACAAAAGCAAATTTCAATATTTTTTTCTAGGGTTTGTCATCTTTTGAACTTTAAACAGTATCGTTGATATTACTATTGTAATGAATTTTGATAATCAAAAATGATGTTGTTAAGCATTATAAATATGAACGTGAGTGTTATCATCTGTGGTATCTTCTCTTCTTCTTCTCGAGTCATACGCTGAATGGAATGTCAGATTCTTCCAGTCCATTGTTGGATGCACTGCCTGGCAAAGGGCGTAAGAGCTGCCAGATCTTCTTGTGTGCAAGGCTATGATAAAAGTGGACAGACAAGGAGATGTTGCTTAGTCTACTCCTCTCCACACCGGCAGGTGATGTCGTCATTCTCAATATATCCTCACTTTACTAAATTTGATTTGCAGCGGCCGACGGCAGTAATTCTTAATTTTGTATAAATCGATATTTTTTTTTCGGATCTGAATAGTTGAATTCTTTAGACAACAGCGTATAAAGGAGGCTTTAAGTTTTAAAAATTTTGCTTTTGAATCAAAGACTTTGTTGTAATATTCTGAAAAGCAGGAGATTCACGTTTTTGAATGCTGTTATATTAATGATTTCTTCATCCATCACATTAACACAGTCTCTTCCTCTGTGAGCGCTGTCTTCCCTAGTGTTGGTATATATTGACCTTTCAACTCATCTTTCTTCGAGCCATTTTCCTGTCCTCCTTTCCTGCCTACTTTAAATTCTTCTGTTAGTCTTTCTACTCCATTGTGTCTTTAAAACATGGACAAAAGAAATTATCAAATACAATAAGTCAAATAAAATGAAATGGAATATAAACACACACACACAAACAAACACACACACACACTCACGCAAATATGTCCAAGGTTGTCCTTATGGCAACAGCACTGCCGTCAGCAAAAGACGTTGTAATGAAATGATAATTAATAATTATAATAATCCAGGTCACGCACATAAACATGTGCACAGCACCGTGTTATATTGCATATTAGGTTAATGAGCTCACTACGTAGAGTGCACTCTGAAATCACAATTGCACTACGTGTACCACACACACACACACACACACAAAATATATAAATGGTAAATGTATAATTAATAGATTCCTCGCTGAGTTGTCCTTGTTTTCAGAATTCCCGCCATCGACGTTTTATATAATCATGATAATATGCCAAGCTACAGCCAAGCTTCATGACAGTCATATGAAATACGAATCATTATAGAAACCTTTCATTTTTTTCAGGTTATGTACATGGTATATGGAATCCTGTACTGGGCTACTGTACATGCAAATTAGATGATTTTGCCAACTGCAAAGGTTAAGAAACTTGCATTGTTTTTTAATATAAACTTGAACCATAAATGGATTCCTTGAAAGAGAAAACCGTACTAATCCTGTTTGCAGGCTTTAAGGATTAAAACCAGCCATGCAGTTCATATTGGTTATTTGCTGATTAGAAGATAAGATTTAATGAGGTTATTTAATGAGGTTAAAGTTGCCCGAGGTTGCCTACAGAGGCACGAGATATACTTCAATACCCGTCTACACTGATACCCCCTCCCCCAAAAACAAACATGCAGACAAACAATCTTGTATTTCAAAAAAAGAAAAAAAAATGTATGTCAAGTAAAAGGTATATACGGGACCTACAGCAGGGCTAATTTTTTCTCCGTCAATTACAATTCAGTGTGTTTTAATCCCGCCCACCCGTGCATCCCCTTTTTGCGATGGTGGATTAAAGTCACGCCCACACCATGAACTATTGTCTATGATTAAGACGATGGCATCTCACATGGCTCTTTAATACCGGTGGTCGTTCCGCCTCTGCCAGATTGGATGCAGATGTCGTGAGGGGTCGCCCAATTCACCAATCGCTCCACAGTAGCAGCTTTAGAGGCCATATAGGCGAGGCCGTCAATTGTCAGAACAAGAAGCTGAATACATTTATATTAGAATTAAAATCTTATTTCATAATTCATTCTCTCATATGAACAACTTGAGGGGTCCACTATACAAAGGAGTGCATGTATAATATGTTGCTGACACGTCAAGCAATCCAAGCAAAGACTTATACATTTCTTTTTGTTTTTTAGGAAAAATAAAAAGGTCAGTGAAAAATAATTCAGAACACCACCGGCATTGCACGAGGTATAGAACAGCGAAAAAGTACTGAAACACTCCAGCTTGACATTACTGAAAATGCAAATGCTTGCCAGCTGATAATCAAGAATGGGAAATATCAGCAGAAAAGTGTTTTTGATTCTGTGGAGTTGAAAAAAAAAGACCCAGTAAAAAGAACAAAAACAAAGCAAAACAGAAACAAAAAGACATACATTTTACTATGATCTTGAAATGATGGGTTCCAAATCGCTGTTGGTCACTTAGAAACGCTACCTCTTTTCGATGTTCAATTCAAAATATCCAGTTTTAACTATCGTAAAAAGAATTACAAATTCTTTGAGTGATTTTTTTTTTCAATTTCTTTCATTTGTTTTTCTCTTTTAATTTCTTTTTTTTTTCAATTGAATTAATGAAACTGCACTGGTCTTACACTCGAGACACAGTGACACTTCCAGCACGTTTATTTTCATATTTTACTTCACATCTGTACATGTACTTGACAAAACAGAAAAAATACAAACAAATTATAAGCATGATACAAAATATGATATAATGTTGGTCATGACAAGAAAGTGTGTCAGCATGTGTACATAAAAGGCAATCCTCCATACCATGTGAGATATTAAGGAACCGCAAAAGCAAAGCTTGTGACCGCGGGTTCCAGGGAAAAAAAAAAGTACCAATGTAAATTCGTTTAGAAATGAGGATAGGACACAAAGTACTAATGACGAAACTATTATGAAAGCTAGAATAGCAAGGTACAAAAGGCAGGAGAAGTAAAAGAAAAGAGAAAGAAAAGGGAAAAGAAAGAAAAGAAAGAGAATAACAATAGTACTGACTGATTAAAAAATAGCATAAAATACAAAGGCATACGAGCATTGGTATCTATGATCAGGTTCATAACGAATTGAAAGTATAAGTACTAGTCAGTGCTAGTGTAGTGATTATATGGGAGCATAAACACAATGAACGCTGAAACCAGAGGTAAAGCTAACGTGCACTTCAAATTGATCCACCTTGCATTTGAAGAGAATAATGTAAAATAACAGGTTACATAATTCTAATCAGGCAAGCTTTACTGATTAAGTAACATAATTTGAGTTTTTGTTTGAAAATAAACAGAGAAGAATATTTGACTTAATACGCGAGAATATTATTCCAGACTTTGGGCCCAGTGGAAGCAATGTTGTTTTTGAGCAAGGAGTGTGCGCGTACGTGGAAGGTGAAATTTATCTCTTTGTCTTGTGGGATATGATGAACCGCATAGTTTTTTTTTTTTTTTTTTTGAAACATATGCATAGATATGTCTGGCAAGTCGCTGGCTAATAACTGATACATAAATATGCCTACGTTGTATAAATCAGCAACCTTAAGGAGTCTGTTTTCAAACAAGAAATAATACGTGTGAGAGTAAAAACCAGCTAGGCTGACTGAAAGACTAGCCCGTTTTTGGTATTTTTTTTTCAATGTGTGATTTTGCACAATTCCCCCGCCAAGTATACCGTAATTCAGATAGTGTATGATAAGCGTGGATTATGATTTTTTTTCCAACATTTATCTAGGAAAAAATGTTTAAGGTTAGTTAAAGAAAACATCTTAGAAAGCATTAGAAAGCATCTTAGATGAATAATCCATGTGATATTTCCATGATCAGCAGCTGATGATAAAACATGGTCATTTTTAAGACCTAAAAATGTAGACGATTCAACTTGAATTAATCAGTCATTGTTCTTTTTCATATCACCTGCCAAATGAGTTACAGAATAACTGAATAATCATGATTTGTTTACATAAAGAGAAAACTTGTTTGCTTGAATTTCTGTGAAATAATGGGAAAATATGTTGCCTTGAGCACTACATTGTCCGACTTTTCCTTGTTAGATTTCATATTTTCACCCAATTCTTATGATTTCTTCACCAGAGGGGCCCAAGCAGCAAAATCAAAATATGTGATATTGATGGTTATAAAATGAACGTAATGATAATGACGTATCAAAAAAGAAAGAGAGAGAAAAAAAAAAGGTAAGTGCAATCTTAAATGCAAGAGAATATCAAGTAGAGGGGTGAATTAAAGGTTGGGGTTGGTTACAGATCAGCAGTTGCGATCTTACAAATTTCTTTTGTTCGAGGAAGACAAATTGAAGAAAAATCCAACAATCTCGTTATTGTTCTTCATTTTCATAAAAATGTGACAATTTGTAAGGTAAATAAGATTTACAGTGCATGAAATAGCCATGATTCAGATGTGTTCTTCTGAATATTTTCCATCTTCATCAAGAATCGTCTATAATTTCAATGATATTAACATTATAATCCTATTACAAATTGTACATTATATAGTAGACATGATGTTCTAGCTCATACAACTGACTTAGAAATCGTCTGCATACCGTCACGTGCAAAGTGTATTCTGGGTGCTCTGAAATCATACCCATGACTCCGTGTCCAAATAAACAACACCGGGTTCTCGCTTCACTGCTTGCTTTTATTTGCGACGGAAACTCTTCTTCTCAAAGGTTACATGCGGCTGGGCTTACACCATGGAGCTACTACTACTTCCTCGGCGTTGATGATGGGTTGCTGCATGGGAGGAAACTTTTAGAACATTCCAACAAGTATGTACGAACAGAAGTATATGCAGATCTATCTACCCAATCGTGTTACATATTTTATATTTGCATTTTCCTCCATGTACATCTGCAAATTAGCCTGAGCAGTGACATACACATGTATGACCTCACATCCATCCGACTACTTGTTGGCATATCTTGAAATGAGATTTAAAGGGGATGGCTACTAACTGATCAGTGGGAATCAGTGGGAATGCTGGGGGATGATTGTGCCAATCCCTTGTGGGATGGATTCATTTAAGAGTATATTATGTATCTATTGTTGTGTGAAAATTATTTGCTTCAGAATTGTCTCATATTCAAGAAATGTGCAGTTTAACGTTTCCAGGTTAGCATGCCTGTACAGTGACAAAACTGCACATTACTTCAATATGGGACCATTCTGAAGCAAATAATTTTCACACAACAATGGACATAATAATGTACTCGTAATGAATCCCACAAGGATTGGAACAATCATTCCCCAGAATTCCCACTGATTCCCACTGATCAGGTACTAGCCATCCCCTTTAAAGAAGAAATCCACCCCAAATATCTTGACCACAAAATATTATTATATAAGCTACGACATTACGGGGTTCGGGGTATTGCACTCACATGGTTTGAAAACTATTTGTCATGTAGAAAACAATTTCTTTCCTTTGATTCAGTATCCTCCAATACATTACCTGTAACATGTGGAGTCCCCCAGGGTTCAATCTAAGGGCCGTTATTGTTTTTAATCTACATTAATGATATTTCAAACGCATCATCTATGTTACAGTAAATATTATTTGCTGATGATACAAATGTGTTTTACTCACATACTGACCTAAACCAGGTAGTTGCTACTTTGAACAACGAATTACCGAAATTATCTAAATGGTTTAAAAGTAATATACTGGCACTTGATTTAATCAAAACTAATTTCATTCATTTTAAATGTAATAAATCTGATCTCCCACAATATGAATTGTATATTGATGGTATATCTCTTGAAAGGAAAATATCTAATAAATTTCTCGGTGTGTATACAAATGAAAACCTAAAATGGGATGATCATGTAAAACACATCATTTTGACTATATCCCGAAACGTTGGCCTGTTAACTAAGCTTCAGTATTTTTTTTTTATCAACTCGTGTATTGTTTACCCTGTATAATGCCTTAATCTTACCATCTATATTACATCGTATTGTAACATTATCTGGGCAACCCACAAATGTAACACAGACCGTATACTTCTCCTACAGAAAAAAGCAATTCGAGTGTGCAGTCGAGCACGCTCTCGAGATCACACCGACCCATTGTTTTTCCAGCTTAAATCCCTTAAGATAAATGACATAAATTTTCTCCAAAAAGCTGTATATATGTTTTGTCTCAAGTCAAACCTCTTGCCTCCAATATTTAACAGAACATTTCGGTCAACTTCAGAGATTCACTCTTATCCAACCAGACAATCCACAAATTTACATTTATTTAACCCCAAAACCGCACTCGCGCATCATTCTATCAGACACTCCGGCCCTGACACTTGGAATTCCCTTCCCATCGAAATTAAAAACAGGACCACTATGTATCCATTTAAGAAGGCTGTAAAACTTCACCTCCTTAAGCAGTATTCCCCAGGATAACATTCTGATTCCTTCATTGTATTATAATCAAATGTATATGAATATGTACGTGGTACATGATGCATGTATGTGTACATACATATATCGATTTATTTATCTATCCATAGTATAAATATGAATATATATGTATGTATAGGATAGGTACATCATGTATGTTATATGAGCATGTATATGTATGTGTACGATGTGCCTTACCATTACTGCGTACATAAAATAAGCACGATATATTTCATTCCATATCAGATACCAATATGTATAGGATACTTTGTATTCACACATTATTATTTTCATAATGCATATTCGGTCATTACTCCGGCAAAGGCAACTGAACGTGTAAACTTTAATATCATTATCATATTGTATTTATCATCATTAATATTATTGTAAAGTAGTTGGAGTGGTACACATACACTCTGTACCCTACCATTCCCTATTTCTCTCTTTCTCTATTCCCTATTCTATCCAGAGTAGGTAAGCACATAGTCTCCATACCGTCAAGCCTCGGCTTATTTTGGAGACCCTTCTGTTTAAGTTCCATAAGCTGTTTGTATTTGTCTTGTATACTATTGTACTAAAAACTATGTGTCGATATACTGTTTGTCATAAATGACATGTACATAATCATATCTGATGTAACGGAATTAAGCAGAAATAAATCAAATCAAATCAAATCAAATATAAATAAGTTTCAAAAGAAAGATGAAATATTCCCTACAAAATGATAGAAATAAATAATATGACAAAAATCGGATAAGAAATATTAAAGGAAGATATGTCATTTTGAAATGTCATATTTTTTCTGAAAAAAAAATTGACCAGTCCTGATGAATACTCAAATGAGAGAATTGATGATGTCATTCAATTTGTGATATCAGAAATTCGAATTTGTGATATGTAAAATTCAATTTGAGATATCACTAAACGAATTTGTGATACCAGAAATTCGAATTCTTGATATCAAAAATAGGTTTCACGTGAAAAACCAATGGTAATTCGTGATATCACAAAAATGATTTTTTGATATCACAAATTCGAATTTGTGATATCACGAAATAAATTTGTGATATCACTAATTTGAATTTGTGATATCAAGAATTCTTATTTGTGATATCACAAATGCGAATTTCTGATATCACAAATTCCATTTTGTGATATCACGAATTGAATTATTGATATCACAAAAAAATCGAATTTGTGATATCAGTAATTCACATCCAGGGAATTCGAGCGTCAGTTTTGTGCTGAAATTCAACTGTGAATTCGAGCGTTAGTTGAGCGCAGAAATACACAGGGAATTCGAGCGTTAGTTCAGTGCAGTAAATCCCTGTGAATTCGAGCGTTAGTTGAGCGCAGAAATACAAAGTGAATTCGAGCGTTAGTTTTGCGCTGAAATTCAGCTGTGAATTCGAGCGTATAGTTGAGCGCAGAAATACACAGGGATTTCGAGAGTTAGTTCAGCGCAGAAAATCGCTGTGAATTCGAGCATTAGTTTAGCGCAGAAATACAAAGTGAATTCGAGCGTTAGTTGAGCGCTGAAATACACAGGGAGTTCGAGCGTCAGTTTAGTGCAGAAAATCGCTGTGAATTCGAGCATTAGTTCAGCGCAGAAATACAGAGGGAATTCGAGCGTTAGTTTTGCCCTGGAATTCAACTGTGAATTCGAGCGATTTGTTTGTTTTTATTTCAGCGCAGAAATACACAGGGAATTGGAACATTACTTTTGAGCTGATATTCAGATGGAAGGTATACTACTGCTAACTTTTTTAGAACAATGTTCAAAATACCAATAACTATGTATGAAAGATTTACACATCCATCATTCCCTAAATGATCGTCAAGGTATCTTCGATGAATTATTGATACAAATCAATTGTTTTGCAACATGTTATCATGAATTCAATGATACTATGTTCACTTAGGGCCTACATTTAATTCATCGTTTTGGTCCTCAAATTGTCATCTATTACTACATTATTGTTAATTATGATACATTTTTCATGTGGTAATCCCCTTTACAGTAAGACTCTTCCACCAAATCGATGATAATTATGTGTGGTTACTCAAGTATGTGTATGTGTGTTATAAAAGCATATACCATGTGTTTGTATTGCGGAGGACCGACCGAGGGCAATCAACCCTCTGGTCTGTGTATGCAGGGAGGTTCACCTCCCTGGTGTATGTCGCAGCGGAGAATAAGAGAGAGAGACTGTCAGTCATGCGGGGTGCGAGAGGGAGTCGTAAACTTGCCAATTTAATGTCCACCACTGGTGTCGGCTGGTGGTCACATAAAGCAACGTGTTTCTCTTAAAGACATTTTCTCACTCCTATAAAGCCCAAGCTATTTTGACCCTTCCCAGGCCCAAGGGGGAGGGGGGGGGGGGGCAAATTGTGCCCCTCCCCCATATAACTTTTTTATTGTTTGATGTTTCATCGTCACATTTGGCACATGGGTAGAGCAACTCATAATCTACATGACCGCATACTTTATTTTTTCAAGGTCACACATAGAGGGCGCTATTTACCAAAATATAAAGAAATACATAGGAAATATGCTAAAAACATGATTTTTCTGTATAATTTCTATATCCCCAGTATATATGTCTTATCATAGACCAATATTTTTCACAAAATGTTGCCACAAAATGATCTGCAAGTCAAAGCTCATTACCAGTATACATGGTATACTGCATACTCTTTGCATCCTCAGCATATCGTCCAGTACCATATCTCTGTTACCTTTCTGTCTGATGGCCATTATTATAAAACGTTTTCGCCTCATTGATTACATTGTTATATTGTACAATTCTTGATTACCATGTACAATACTTTAATCCTAAATCTTGAACTCATTTGTTTTTTGGATGTTATATAATAGGTAACTATTTTTTATTCTTTTTTTTTCTTTCTTTCATTAATCGTTCCGAAATGTTATATCCGAAACTCAAGAAAGATGTATTTAAATCTTCCTTACACATTCTCTTATGCTGTTAAATTGTCGTGTTATCATTGAAGGATTATTATTCATTACAATTATTTCATCTAATATAATTCTGTTCCCCATCGTATTTTCCGTATCTGGCGGGAGCCCTCCCCCAAACACACTACAACATGTCTTTGTTATCCCACCTTCTTCGCTCTAGCATATCGGCTTGCCTCTCATAATCCTCTTTATCCTTTCCAATGCATGTATGTCTTCTCGGAAGCCCACTGAGACACTGGATTTATTCTTGTTACTGTGTTGTGTGTGTTCTATGTCCTTTTCTGTCGATTTTTCTCACTGCTCTTACTTACCTCATTCTTCCCCTTCTCGTTTCACGTTCTACGTCTCCTCAGCGATCTTCTGCTTATCATGATTTTGACGTCACCCATGTTCGTAACTTACTACAGTGTCTTGCCACATTACGGCGACCGGGTATTTTCTTGTATTGTCCACTCGTTCACTACATCCTAGTTTCGTTGATGACGCAGAATTTAAAAGATTCGTCTTGTATTCGTAATTATGGCTAATTTTTTGAATGCTCCATTTTATTCCTTATCGAACGATGATTTTTTTGAATTTTTTAGGGACACAGGCTTAGACTCTGACCCAGTGACTGGGTCAACCAGTATACGAACCACCCCTTACGATAATTTTGTTACCGATAGCCTGAACACTGCTGCAAATGAATTGCCTTTTGATTTTAGTAATGATAAAATCACCCAAAATAAGTTGGGCAATTATATTACAATGAATCAATACAAAAATATAATTCATAATTTTTCTGAGGATACATTTTCTTTTTTGCATTTAAATATAAGGAGTTTGAATAAACATTTTGATGATTTAAAATTCTTATTAGAATCTGATGCAAGACAGTCGCTATCCGTTATCGGATTAAGTGAGACATGGTTAGCTTCCAATGCAGAAAATTATTTCGCAATCGAGGGTTATAATTTATTTGTTAACAATAGGTCTGATAAGAATGGAGGGGGGGGGGGTTGCATTGTATGTAGCACGTTCCTATGATACTATTATTCATGAAGATATCTCTAGAATGGACAATATTGTTGAATCTTTGTTTATAGAAATTTTTATCCCAGGATTTAGAAATCTTATGGTAGGCGTTATATACAGACCCCCTAATTCAAATTCTAATGATTTTTTAGATTATTTTTCAGATCTGGCTAATTCACACGTTTTTCAAAATAAGGATTGCTTCTTACTCGGCGATTTTAATATTGATTTGCTGAAGTCTGAGCATGATAGTATCTCTAGTGAGTTTCTCCACACACTTTTGTCCTCGTCTTTTCTTCCGCTTATTTCTAAACCCACACGTGTTACAGATCGCTCTGCCACCCTCATTGACAACTTGTTTTGTAATATTTTACCCCTCCCCGATTCTTTTATAATTCTTTCAGATATGACCGATCATTTTCCAATAATGACTTGTTTTACACCTAAAACACCAGCTAATACTAAACCTGTTTCATCTTTTTTGTTCAGACGTAGAGTTTCACCTGAAAAGTTAGCTAGTTTTGATGCGGCTCTCGAGAATGCTGACTGGTCAGGAGTATTTGGCAGCGATGACGTTAATATATCTTTTCATAATTTTATGGAATTTTTCAATCATCATTTAGATGATGTAATTCCAAAACAAAGAAATAAAACAGAGTATAAAAAAACACCCAGGTTACCTTGGATTTCAAGATCAATTCTTCGTTCAATTAATAGGAAAAATCGTTTGTATTATAAGTACAAAATGGAAAAAACTGAGCGATCGAAGAATAGATATACATCATACAAAAATACTTTGACAATGATTTTACGTTCTGAAAAGAAAAGATATTATTCTAAGCAATTATCGAGATATATGAAAAATACCTGGAAAGTTTTAAAACAGGCCATGAATGTTCCGAGTAAAAACTCTGACATTGATAGAGTTAAAGTGAATGATGAATTGATTAATGATCCCCTTTATATTGCAAATATTTTTAATACTTATTTTTCAAAAATAGGCGAAAATTTTGCTTATAACATTCCTGCAACAGAGACTCATTTTACTGAATTTTTAGGTCAGCGTAACTCCGATTCCATATTTTTCACACCAACTAACAGATTTGAAATTATTGATATAGTTTCCTCTTTTGAAAATAAACGTAGTTCTGGTTATGATGAGATAGATAATTTTGTACTTAAGGGTGTTATTTCCTCGGTTGCTGATCCACTTGCTCATATATTCAATTTGTCAATTTTTAACGGTGTGTTTCCCGATAAAATGAAATTAGCTAAAGTAATCCCAATATTTAAGGCAGGTGATAAGTTTGAAATCAGCAATTATCGCCCAATTTCATTATTATCGTCATTGTCCAAGGTCTTAGAAAAACTCATTTATAAGAGAATGATTAATTTTTTGAAGGCACATGAGGTTGTTACGAATTATCAGTTTGGTTTTCGCGAGAAACATAGTACTACGCATGCTCTTTTGCATTTTGTTAATAGAGTTGTTCATGCAATTGATAACCATTCTCATTTAGTTAGTATTTTCCTGGACTTCTCCAAGGCCTTCGACACTATCAATCATGATATTTTACTTTATAAGTTATCGCATTATGGAATACGTGGGAAGGCCTTGGAGTGGTTCAGGAGTTATTTAGTTGATAGAAAACAATTTGTAACAATTAAAAACTACGATTCAGTTGTCAGAGAAGTCAAATGCGGCGTCCCACAGGGAAGTCTTTTAGGGCCGTTATTGTTGATTATTTATATCAATGATTTTTGTCGCGTATCCGACAGCCTCTCTTTTATTCATTTTGCAGATGACACAAATGTATTTTTTGCCCATAATGATATTGATTTTCTTGTTCATAAAATCAACATCGAGTTGAAGAAAGTGACAAATTGGGTCAGGGCCAATAGGCTATCACTCAATGCTCAAAAAACGAAATATATGCTTTTTAGTAACACTGTTGATAGTTTAAGTATGAATATAGTATTAGATGACTCTCATCTGCAAAGAGTCTCACATACCAAATTTTTGGGTGTCATTGTGGACGACAAACTTTCCTGGAAATCACATGGTGATAATGTTTGTAATATAGTATCACGCAATATAGGTATAATAAACAGATTGAAATTTCATATTTCACACAAATCATTACTTATGTTATATTCATCGTTAATATTGCCTCATCTTAATTATGGAGTATTAGTTTGGGGCAACACCCATCAGAATTTATTAGACAAAGTGTTCCTTTTACAAAAGAAAGCTCTTCGTGTTATCTGTAATTCCTCTGTATGTTCTCATACAAATATGTTGTTTGCCTCCAACAAGCTCTTAAAAATGACAGATTTGTTTTTGTTCAATTTAGGGCAATTTATGTACAAGTATTGTAATAACTTGCTTCCATCTATTTTTGATTCTATGTTCCTCAAAAATCAGTCATTTCATAAATATCCCACTAGGCGATCTGGTTAATTTCATTTACCTCTTTTAAGAACGATTTTTGCTAAAACTCACTTATTTATGTAGGCCCAAGTTATTGGAAGTATTTGAATCATGACTTAAAAGATGCCCCATCCATATACTCTTTCAAGAGGAGACTGAAGCCTTTTTTATTGCAATCGTATGACCCTACAATACTGAATTAACCTCTTGGCCTTTTTTTTATACTAACCTGTTTACTTTGTCCCCTACTTGAAGAATTAATGGTATTTTTCCCCTGGATGTTTGCAATGTTGTCATCTATGCCATTTTTTACCCAAAGGGTCTAGTAGCTGACTCTCCGTGTGCTACTTCGGCTCATATATCCCTCTATTTTCTATTTTCTTGTCTTTCTTCAAGGCGTCAAAATTTCGCTTTCACCAGTAACTATCTTCTGTTTCTCTCGGCATGCTTCTGCCGAAGATCGCTGTTTATGTTTATGTTTATGTTGTTTCTGTTGTTCTGTTACTGTTTCTGTCTCTTCTTTGCTTTCTTGTCTGCTATTTTGTCTTCAGTTCGTCAGTCTTGTCCATCCCGTTTTGTCCTTTACAACCTTTTCTTTAGTAGTTGTCTTGCTGTCTAGTCTTGTTTTATGTTAGTTCGCGTCTATATAAATGTATTTATTTGTTAATCTAATTTCTAGTGGGCTTCCAGACTTCTTGCACTTTGTTATCTTTTTGTATATACGACGGTTCAATTTATCTTTTCGTTGATGTTCCTCTCCAGAGGGACCCACATACTACAAGCTCTGTCTTTTTAGTGGGTCCCTCCATTTTTCGCATTTAAAACAATGGTATACATGTATTTCGCTTTGATCACTTATGTTTCTTTCTTGCAATACAATGTATGATTTTTTATGGTTGAAACTTATCAAGGTCACCACATGGGGACGCTATTCATAACAAAATAAAGAAATACACTATGAGACCTGTGATGTATTGTTTGGGATAGGTACATGCATAGTTATCATATTTCATGTTCCCATGATATCGGAATTTTAAAGTTTGCATATTGATAATGCGATAAACAAATGATATTAGAGGTATAACTTGGGTGAAGGAATCAAAATGACACAAAATAGAATGGCAATCTTTGGAAAATACTGTTATTTTCAAGTATCTCTAGACTAATTACCATTGTTTTGTGGCATTGTCACAGAAAAACAAAGGAAATAATAGGAAAAACATTTCAGGGCCATAAGGACTTCACATTTTGCTCCTTCAGTAAATTTCAGCCTAGAAACGCCCATTTTATACATTATAATATGGTTAATTGGAATTGGAATAGAAAAATATGCAAAATCTGACTGACATGGTTGTCAGTTTATTGTTGCCATGGCAACCAGCAATATCAAATATAGCTAAATTATATATCAAAATGTTTGGAATAAGATTTTAGGAAAAGTCACCAAATTTGGTTAAAACTGAATTAAGGGCGAAGGAGTGGCGAATGAAAATCTGGTAGGGGACACAATGTGCCCCTCCCCCCCCCCCCCCCTTGGGCTTTATAGGGTTAAAAGACGAGTTTTGAATTTATATTTAACCAACTGATATTAAACAACAAATAGGAATTAGACCAAACAGTAATTGGACGCAATGATGACTAGACCAACTGGTTATTAGACCAACTGATATTAAACAGTCTATTAGACCAACTGGCTGTAGACCAATTAGTGGTAATAGAGTGTAAACCGATCTGGACGATAGCCTCTTTGAAATGGTTGTTTGAAGATTAAATATAAATTCAAAACTCGTCTTTTAATATTACATGAGAAAAAGTACCAACGCACCCTTTCGGCAAAACCGGGGGGGGGGGGGGGGGGGGGGGGGCTTTGGACGAAGGGTGGGGTTCCAGTCAACGCGACGCGATCCAACGCTCCCAACGCACCCTTTCGGCAAAACCGGGGGGGGGGGGTTGGACGAAGGGTGGTGTTCCCATTAACGCGACGCGCCACCACCCAACCCACCCTTTCGGCACAAGCCAGTTTATTCAAGAACCAAAACCGGGGAGAACAAAACTGGAATGCACAAGCCCAAAAGTCTTCAGACCAGATCAAGAAGAGTGAAGATATCCAGATCTTATGAGGAGTTTATGCAGCAGTATGCATGGCAAACAAACAGTTAGAATCAAGTAGTAAGAAAAAGCAGTGGTAATACGAAGGACTTCAGTTTTGTTAATCTGCGCAGTGAGAAATCTCTATTATTAACTCGGAGGAGTAACAGGGGGAGGTCGGGAGAGAGTATCTTTCACATGACAGAGTAAAGAGAAACGCAAACAAAAGTTGTAAGTCAACCAGTCTCTGCCAAATCAGTGGCGAGAAATGGAGAAAAAAAGAGAATATAATAATGACTTTGAAGTAACTGACAACATATCAATAATGACATTTTAGATATGTTGCTAAACGATTTATTTTCATCGATTCTTTTAAAACCAATTCCTAATCACTTTAAATGAAGACAAGTTGCCAAAACTCTTCATTTAGGTTTTTTGTAACTATCGTTATATACTATGTAAAGATAACACCTGAAATTCCATAGGAATATCTGCGCTAAACTAATGATCGAATTCACAGCGTATTTCTGCGCTCAACTAACGCTCGAATTCACAGTTGAATTTCAGCGCAAAACTAATGCTCGAATTCCTTGTGTATTTCTGCGCTCAACTAACGCTCGAATTCACAGTTGGATTTCAGCGCAAAACTAATGCTCGAATTCGCTGTGTATTTCTGCGCTCAACTAACGCTCGAATTCATTGTTGAATTTCAGCGCAAAACTAATGCTCGAATTCCCTGTGTATTTCTGCGCTCAACTAACGCTCGAATTCACAGTTAGATTTCAGCGCAAAACTAATGCTCGAATTCCATGTGTATTTCTGCGCTCAACTAACGCTCGAATTCCACCAGTTGAATTTCAGCGCAAAACTAATGCTCGAATTCCTTGTGTATTTCTGCTCTCAACTAACGCTCAAATTCCCGTTGGTTTTCTGCACTGAAGAAGGTCGAATTCCCTGTGTATTTCTGCCCTCAACAAACGCTAGAATTGACGGTTCAATTTCAGCGCAAAACTAATGCTCGAAATCAAATTATTTCTTTGCGAAAGATATGTGCTGAAATTCCATGTAAATTAATGATATCACAAATTGGAATTAGTGATATCACAAAATGTATTTCTTGATACCAAGAATGTGAATTCGTGATATCTCGAATTGAATTCGTGATATCACGAATGGAATTTGTGATATCACTAATTCGATTTCTTGATATCAAAAATTGGTTTTACGTGATAAACCAGTGGGTATTTGTGACATCAAAAATTGAATTTTTGATATCAGAAATTCGAATTTTTGATATCACGAAAGGGAATTCGTGATATCAGAAAATCTTTTTAAAAAGTAATATGGCTTGCCATATGGTCGAGTGATTGCGAAGGTCAAAGCGACAAACAATAGAACTATAAACAGAATGATTCGCAACGCATCTGACCTTTCTTCCCTCTAAAGCTTTCATGATTTGTATCCATGTGATGACTTCATGTCGATTTTCGCCTCCAAATAAGTCTGCTGTTCTTTTTGATTATCATATACTCAACATCCTTTTGTAATAATTTTCTGGTTTTTTTTTCATATTTAGATGGTTATTTTGTAGTTATTGTATTTGTTTTTACATTCATACTAGGCATGCCCGTAAAATTTCCATGTGTTGTTTGTAGAAAATCGGTAAAAAAAAAATAATCAAAACGCTATGAGATGTGTGTACTGTGATAACTGGGGCCATTTAAAATGTTCTAACATGTCATTAGATTTTTTCGCATCAAATGCTGATTGGATATGTGACAATTGTTTGTGGGATCAATCACCGCCTTTTGAATCTCCTGATGTACCGACCATTACAAAAGCCAGAAGGTGCACATCGTTCCATGACACACACAGTTCACCCGTGCAAGCCAGACAAAAAGGGGCAAATACAGATTTTTCCATGTGTGAATCTAAAGGGATAGGAAAAACTGAATGTAAATTCAACGATATGAAGGGTTTTAAGATAGCCCATTTAAATTGTGTGTCACTTTTGAAATATTTTGATGAAATTAAGAATTTTATACTACGAACAAATATTGATATACTGACCCTCAGCGAGACCCATCTGTCCGCGGACATAGATGATGGTGAACTTGTTGTCCCCGGTTACTGTTTACTGAGGCGTGATAGAAATCGCCATGGCGGGGGTGTAGCTTCTTACGTAAAGAATGAGATCAATTTTGTCACTAGGCAAGATCTTATTCAGCATAATACAGAACTAGAAATAATTATTATCGAAATTAAACAAAGTAAGAGCAAACCCATTTTTGTTATCAATTGGTACCGCCCTCCTAATTCTAAAGCTGAGGTATTTAATGATTTTGAAATTGTTATCAATAATATTGATAATCTAAATGTGGATTATCTTTTACTTAAAGATCTGAATTGTGATGCATTGAGCAACAGTTGAGTGACAGAAAGTCATGGCAAACTACCAGATTATTTGATATAATGGATTCGTTTAATTGTACTCAGTTAATTTCGCAACATACAAGGGTAACTGCGACCTCCACTACTGCAGTAGATTTGATATTTACTAATTGTCCGGATAAATGCTCTTCTAGCGGCGTCATGGAAATATCACTGTCAGATCATAATATTGTATTATTGGTAAAACAACCAGTGACTCCCAAGACAACCACCGATATAAGATAACTCGAGATTTTAGACGTTTTAGCCCTGAAGCATTCATCAGTGATGTAGGTGATATTTGTTGGAACTCTGTGTTTGAATGTAATTGCTCTCAGGAAGCATATGACATTTTTATATCTTTGTTGATAGCAGTCATTGATAAGCATGCACTAGCGCACAAGCGAAGGGTAAGAACAAAAGAATCACCTTGGATGACGACAGATATTCTAACTTCGATTCGCTCCCGGGATCGCCTTAAAGCTAAAGCTAAAAAGAGTAATTCTATGCATGACTGGGATATTTACAAAAGGGCACGCAATGATGTAACTGAGGCCGTTCGGAAAGCTAAACGGGGATTTTATAACCAAGAAGATTAACTCAGTTAAACACAGTTCAAAAGAAATATGGAACTCAGTCGCTGAAGTATATAACGCCAAATAAGAAAAATAATCAGCCTATAAATAGTATTATGATTAAAAATGTGCCTACTCACGGCAAAGAGCTGGCGAATGCTTTCAATTACTTCTTCATCAACATTGGTACTAGTGTTCAGAACGGAAATCATGAATCAAATGCAGCTGATCATTTTGAAAAAGTAACATCAAATCTTGTTTTTGATACCGTTTCAGTTATTGATGTCATGAAATTTTTGACCGCTCTGCCATGTGATAAGGCGACCGGACCCGATGGTGTACCAGCCAAAGTTATCCTTCCCATAGCACACATTATTGCGTCACCTCTTACTCATGTTATAAATCGTTCCTTTGATGAAGGCATTTTACCACATCAATGGAAAATAGCCCGAGTGACCCCCATATTCAAAGGTGGTGACAAAAGTATTTTGGGTAATTACCGGCCAATATCGGTTATCTCTGCAATTGGAAAGATAATGGAAAAAATTGTTTATAACCAGGTACAAATTTATTTATTACAGAATAGTATACTTTCCAACTGCCAGTCCGGCTTTAGACAAAACTTCTCCACACAGACTGCTCTTCTTAATGCAATCTCTGCATAACGATCTTTGAGGGCAGTGTTGAAGGTGAACCAGTTATTCCCAAGTAGATTATTATATTCCTCATTAAAATTAGATCGATTGCAAATTCGCAGATCATAGCATTTAGCTCAAGTTATGTATCGATGTGTTCATCATACTGCCCCTCCGTATCTGAATGAACTCTTTACAGTACGTCAATCACATTATGCCACAAGGTCGGGCGACATGCAATTGAACATTACACGCCCTAAAACAGATTATGGTAAAAGATGTTTTGTATATAAAGGTGCTTCTTTATGGAATGATGTAGTTCGACATATTTCTTCTGATATTTCCCTTGATACATTCAAAAAACAACTACATGAATATATAGAATAATACGAATATAGGATGCGTAACCAGATGGAGTTTAAACCATTTTTTTTTCACTCATCAATTCACAGTGAAAATATCTCAGCAATACCGATTCTCTTCTGTATTTGAAATTCAGTGTCACATGCCCTTATTTTTTGTTTTTTATGTCGTAATCTAAGGCCTTGTAGATATTTTTTTCCTTTTTCTTCTTTTGTGCCTGAAACAAGCTATCATGGTGCTTATACCTTGTTTCTTGTTCTTTGCATATTATGTGATGTATATCCTTGTCATACTGTATGTATAATGTTTGTATTTTTAACCTGTATGTGTGGACCCCTCTGAAAACCAGCCTTTGGCTGACGAGGGTGTTCCACCCCATGAGTGGAAAATAAAAATTGAATTGAATTGAATTGATTATAATTCACCTATACAGTATTTCATTATTGACACATATATATGATATACATTCTGTGTTGGATGTAATGTGATCAGTATTGGAAAAATGTTTGTTACGTTGTGTATATACTTTGTGAAAAATGCAGAAATAGATCCAAGAAAAAAAACTCCGTTCTTGATAAAGCATAAAACAATGTATGGCACCAAATGAAACCATTGTATTCAGCATGTGTGAAACAAAAATGGTTTATCTCTCTGTCAAAATTCGTTAAATACTTATCATCCTTACCATAATCATTATGATTGATTCACATTTTGAAAGGCATTTCTTGACAAGATTTGATTTTCTCAAGTCCACAGATATCACCCTCATGTGATGGCAATAGATGAGTGTCCTCATGTATTTTTGTTTGAAAAGATTTTATTTTCTGCATTTCATATTTTCTTTCAGAATAACAGAAATAACAAAGGCAGGTTCAATTACACAAATACAATTCTGAAAATTATTGACATATTACATAGTAAGTCATATTTTGTATGTAAAGACAAATGAAACGTTAAATAACATACAAAATGTTTATATGGCCAATAATGACTTAATTCACATTACAATATATAATATATATATATGATGCAGAGGGCCGCCGTTATAAGCCGTGCTTGAACAGACGGACAGCCAGAGTTAAATTACCATTTTTTATTGTAGTACTTGTACACTAATACAGATGGGCCATGTTAAAGGGGCCCTGAAATCCAAATGCATGTTGATCTGTGTTGATTTATAATACCTTCAACATCACTTTTGCGGTGAAACGAATATCTAGAAACATTTCATATATTTTTAATTATTTTTTTCTTTTATTTTTCTTCAGATTACTTGGGAACGCCCTCAAAAAATCCTTCTAAACCAATCAATATTCATATTCTTGAGATGACATCATCTGTCAATCATTGCTTAAGTGCTGAAATGTTTAACAAAAGACATTGGAATGCACCTTCCCCTCGACTCAGCATAACTTAAATGTTCCCTCGCCATGTCTTTTGTTAGTCACATTAATATGACAGAAACATGCAAGTTATGCCGAGTCGAGGGGAAGGTGCATTCCAATGTCTTTTGTTAAACATTTCAGCACTTTAGCAATGATTGACAGATGATGTCATCTCAAGAATATGAATATTGATTGGTTTGGAAGGATTTTTTGTGGGCGTTCCCAAGTAATCTGAAGAAAAATAGAAGAAAAAATCATCAAAAATATATGGAATGTTTCTAGATATTCGTTTCACCGCAAAAGTGATGTTCAGGGTATCATTAATCAACACAAATCAACATGCATTTGGATTTCAGGGCCCCTTTAAAGTGCGTGTAAATCCAGTTTTATACAATTACTTGGTAAACAGGAGTGGTGCCTGTGAGTGCGTGTGCAGGTGATGAAGCGCGAAAGTGTTGATGGTCAGCACTTCTAAGAGAATGATTGGATATGTTATAATATGGGCGAAGGGTCAAGCAGCAAAGTAAAAGAAAAGGAAAAGGGGGTGGACCAAATATTGCCTTGTTGTTGAGTATAAGAGGTATTGTTAACCCCCCCCCCACACACACACACACATAATTAACGCATATCTGCTTCCACCACAGCGTCTCACTGCATTTTGTTTTGTTTTGTTTTCAATTTTACTCTTACGAGCATAGATTGACAAACAATTGTGGAATTGTGTGTACGATTGTGTGGGCATGGAGCTGCTTGCAAAAAAAAAAAATAATAATAAATAAAAATACTGCAACACATAGATTGTTTCACTTTTTCAGGTATGAAGTGAATGTAAAGGTGAAAAAAAATCAGGAATGAGACATATTATGTCTAATTGTATGTAATAATGCTTTTCCACATATATTACACATTAATTTTGCACTTTCACACTAGAATATATGCCGCCCTGGTAACAGAACTTTGACCGGCATTATTCACTTTCTGCTTATTTGTAAATGTAACCATTTCATTGACAATCAAAGGTTTGATTTATTAATGGCGTGAAATTAAGTATTAGAAAAATACACGTTCTCAACTGGCATAAAGTTACAACCGCTGTTATATTTTCCTGAACTAAGAGCCTCCGCATCGTTTCAGGGCTGCAGCTATTTCATAGAAACAACTCCGATATGGTTTGTTGGTGCGAATGAAAACTATTGTACTGACAAATATGTTTGTTAAGCTCGTTACGTAGCAGACAATGAGAAGCCAAGCGGGCATGCGCAGTCGGTAGAGATTAGGTAACACGTTCGAAAAGAGGAGGGCAAGGGTTGAAATTAGATTCGCAAGAGTTAGAAACAAGAGGGTAACTACACCCCTCATGTTCCTCTTGGGCAAGGCCGGCAAGTCGTCCCTGTGTTCTCCGCCTTCAGGTGAAGCCAAGTTAGGTGCAGCAGCGACGCGAACTCGATTGGCCTGTCTATAGGTAATAGAAATGATGTGTATATTACACGCGGTATTAGCAACGATGATGACGAACATGGCGTGAACAATTACCATCAAGCATGTTTGGCTCTGGAGGTTGGTTTCATGAGAAATCTGTGTGTTAAAAGATCTGCACAGGTTATCGATGACGGATTTCGAGTTACAGATGTTGACCATTCGGAGTATGGTTGCGAGCCCCGTCCAAATAAGCAAAGAGACAATGACTATCTTGATACGATACGGAGTCACCACGGACACATGGTGGAGTGGACGTACGACGGCCAAGTAACGCTCTAGACTAATGACGCTGATGAGCATAATAGACAACCACAGCAGATTGTCGGAGATCGTCGCCAACACTGGACAGGAGATGGCATCATTCAGGGGCCACGTCTTTCCGTTAAACTCCAAGACGGCACCAGTTATGCATCTCAGAACACCACCACACAAGTCCACAATGCACAAAGACTGGTAGACGAGTTTCTGGGCTCCTTCAAAGACATTCTCTTTGGCGTGGATGATGTAAATGGAAATTGACCCCAAAGTTATGAGAACAAGCAAAAGAATAACGTATGTTGTTCCCGTGATGATATTACTCAACTGGATCATTGTCATGATCTAAACGTGCTAATGTTACCAACTAATCGACTCTTTTGCTAACTGCACTTTCATTTAGAACATTTAAAATGAAAGCTAATGTTCTGATCAAGGTATGATGAAGTCCTTGGAGAAATAAGACAGTTTGTTTTTATTACGCTCGCTCCCAACTCATTTTGCACGAAGAGTTTTGTTGAGCCTTTTTTGACATTTCTGGGCAGGTTTCCTGATTTATAATTATGGGGCTTTGTCTGGTGAGAGAGAGAGGTAATAACTTCGATATCTCATCTCTCCACTGATTATTAAACGAGAACAAGTGACGGCAAGTGAACTGGTGGCTGCGTCTCCCATAACAATGTAACAACATATTACATGACATTTTGATTGACGTCGTATGTACTAAAGGGAGAATGTACCGTCAGGGTGTAATCATGAACAAACTAACTCTGAAAGGAGACTCTATCTGATGGAGCAGGGGTAGACATGGTGATGGAGAGAGGCATAGAGGAATATAGTTTAGAAAAGCCAGGTGATTCGATTTGATGTTCCCTTCTAAAGAATATGAAAAAAAAATGATGAAATCCTTCAACCCTCTCCCAATCTCTATCTTTCTTTTCTCACACACTCAAACACACACACACACACACACACACACACACTTGCTCAATTCCCAACAGTATGCTGAGTAGATCTGAGTCTAAACACACAGCTGATGCGTCACATAGTTACCATGACGGAAAATATGTTAATTGCGAAATATCAGTTACATCGGGTTTGTCTTGGGAGTATCAAATATGGTCGACACTTCTTCATAGAATGAAGAAAAAAAAAAAACAATGAGAAGGATTATTCATGGGTGCACGTCACGAGACCGACACCCACGAGTCATACATCTCACAAGTCATACAGCCCATGAGTTGTACAGCTCACAAGTCATACAGCCCGTTAGTTCGACACTAAGCTTATAAGGCCCACGAGACCGACACATTAAGCCCCGTGTTGTATCTGTCGAACTCGTGGGCTGTTTTTACCTAGTGTCGAACTCATGGGTTGTATGACTCGTGAGCTGTGTGACTCATGGACCTGTTTTCAATGTCGAACTTGTGGGTTGTATGACTCGTGGGTGTCGGTCTAGTGGGATGGCCCCTATCCATGCCCCGACGCGTATCATCAAGGTGGTACAATATCATGATAAGACACGTTTGTTGCGACATGAATTGTCGCCCAGTCAAAAATTATTGTCGCCCCGTAGCAAATTGTCGTCTGGCGACAATTTTTTATGCTTGTGCAGTTCCCAATTTTTGACCTCGATGGCGACAATTTGTGATGGCAAAAACAATTGTTACGACATAAATTGTCGCCCCGGCTCGGGGCGACAATTTGTGACGGTGTGTGTGTGTGTGTGTGTGTGTGTGTGTGTGTGTGGGTGTGTGTGTGTTTGGAGTATAATAATGCAATATGTGGAAACTGTGCATGTGTGGTGGTTGTATAGTGGTAGTGGTTTGCTTGTCTGTGTGTATAGGTGTGCCTGTATGCGTACGTGTGTTTGTGGGTACGTGACGTATGTGTATAGACATACCCAACACGCACAGCGCTCCATCACACACACACACACACACGCACGAACGGACACTCAATAATCATGTGCGCGCGCACATACACACTTCCTTGAAACCTCACCGTGACTTTTTACATGGCTTGTTTGCATGGATGTAGTCATGTAAGTTATGTTTTGGTATTTCTATGACTATGTCAAGAATGATATTACCCAGGCAGCAAAATGTGCTTCGAGGGTGGGCGACAATTTTTGCCGTCAGCCCTCATACATTGTCGCCAGACGACAATTTGTGACGGGGCGACAATTTAAGCCGCCAACTCCGTCAAAAATTGTCGCCTGTTTCAGGGGGCGACAATTTACTAACACAAGTTCCTCTGTCGTTCTGTCTCGGTTGTAAATGGCAAACATCTTGAGTTTTGGGTCAAATGGGGTGGGGGGTGACTTGACCTTATAAATTGTGACCGTGCATCACAAAACCATTAAAAAGTCGCACCCCATGATTTCATATGAGGACTCAAAGAAAAAGGTGAAACGGGTAAACCAACGCAATCTTCAGTTTTCCATATTCTTGAATCCTTCTTCTATATTAATCCTAAATTTTGGATCATATATAGAATGAATGTGAATGTGTGTTTTGAGCAGTTTTTCTGCAACCCTTTTTTTGTAAAGTAGTGAGATCAAGTATACTATGTCTTAGAGGCCCCTTTTCAATTCTTGAAAATCCTTTGCACACTCTTCACTTTGAACTCTTCACTTTGAATAACTTTAAAAAGGCTACTGCTTTGAAGGTTAGCATTAATCATGGCCAGAATGTTTTAATGAAGCATCCCTAATTTCAGCTTAATCTGATAATCCCTTCATTGTTGTTGCTCTGGTCAGGGAGGTGCTAGAGAAGGAGAGAAAACTACTGCTCTCGTTTGAAGTCATGCGCGGCGCCGCCGAGAAGTTATGCGTTCAACTACAGGTGTTACCCATGTGCTTTGACAAAAGAGAGCATCAATAATCGGGACTAGCGCTCTCACATCTAGAAATACTTGCCCCTACTGCAATTCGCTCTCTCTTTCAATGTGATGGCAACAATAAATTTGTGTAACTTGAATTGGAGCAGCGAACCAAAATGCAGTGTAAAACTAACAATTTTAACAGCAAATAGTTTAAAAGCACGCTGGAATACGCTTTAGCGGAGTACTGTATTTGAAAGATCAACATATCCCAGATTAAAAGATTAAAAAACTAACATGCACAAATATGCGCATTATAGAAAAATATTAGGTTTTTAAGAGGGCCTAATTTTCATTTCATTTTGATTTGCGCATTACGAAGAAACTAGAAATACATGTTTATAATAGTGAATTCTTTCCTAAACTATTCTAAATCAATTCGAGTATTTCATTTAAAATTTTACGGTGAAATAAAACTTGTAATTCAACGAAAGGTGAAATGCGTTCTTCGTCTCCGAACTTCGTCTTGCAAACTAGAGCGGTGCCGAGCATGACTTCAAAGCGTAATGGAATGCTAGACATCCCACTGTAACGCCTTGAACCCAAACATGTGTTTGCATGAATTACGAAGAGTTGCCACTCCATCTCTGTAACACCTCCATGCTCTGGTGGTTTACAATGTGTTTTTTGTCCCATTCATGGCACAGCTAGCACGGTTTGGTAAAGATAAGCACTTTGTCTTGATAGACCTTGTACTTCAGAGCCTCTTTTCTCAGTTCACACTTTTCCAGAGTGTGTGCTTTCTTTGCAGGAGAGTCCATTTGAATTGATTTATACAATCATTTTAAAGCTTAGAGTCTGCTCTGAAAATAAAGGTCTGGTGACTTTTTGTTGGTTTTGTGATGGAGGGTCACAAATACCTCGATACGGCAGCGGGGACTACACTGGCTGCGTTTATCATCTTTCCCCTGTTTGAAACGGCTTTCAAAAGCCGTTTCCAAGGGCCTTTCGAAAGCTGTTTCCAAAGCCCTTTAGAAACGGCTTTCAAAACAGTTGCGTTTATCAACTGATACTTATCATCTATATATAGTGACATAGAATGAGAAACTGCTGAATGAAAATCGAAGTTTGGATCATATATAGAATTAATGTGAATGTGTGTTTTCAGCAGTTTTTCTGCAACCCTTTTTTTTTTGTAAAGTAGTGAGATCAAGTATACAAACGGCTGAGTTATCTTGACTAGGAGAGAGCGGAATTAATTCAAATTTTTAATTCAAGCAAATAAAGACTTCGTTGAAGATGTTTGTTTGCATACTTGTATTTGGTTTGCATTGTGCCTGAATGTTGTTGTTATTATTATCATTTTTATTTCAATTTGGTTTAGTTTTGATCAATTTGGTTAAGGAGAAATGTGTTTTTTGTTACGCATGTTATGGGTGAATTTCTCCCAAGTTTAGAACTTACGATGCTCATGGCATCCATATGATCGAAAATACTATGCTCACAACTTACAGGCCAACCAACAAATAAATTCAATTTCTATGCAGAACATTACATCAGTAGTTGAGTATACAAAATTTGTAGATACATCATGATAAAGGAAGATGGAATACCGAAAAATTAAGATATCAAACAAAGAGCAAAAGAGGTCGAAAACATCAATCCAGTCTTCAATTGGTTGATGATGTCATATCTTGTTAATCATTTATTTTTACACCTTACTGACGTCTGCAAAATTAAGAAATCTGCGTCCTTTTTATTTAATTCATTCTTTATTTTTTAGTTGATAATGAAACGAAACAAGAAGTCGTTATTTCAACAGAAAATTTTCGAGAGATCAACTTGAACAGCTTGGTATTTATAAGGCGTGAACACAAGGGACAACGCATCTCCTTACAAAACTTGGATGTAAGGGACTTGCTGACTTGCTGACATGCTTTACAAAGATTCTCGTATCTCTGTGATCACTAAAGCAATTCCAGTGGAATTTTCTCCAGCATGTAAGTAACAAATCTTAGTTTCATTATTAAATTTCATTATGATCGATTAATTATATTCAAAGTTATCGTTGCAGAAAGTCCGATTATTCACTTTTTTTTTTTTTTTTTGAGGGGGATGAGGTGAGGATTTACGGCAGAGTTGATCTAGGCATGCATATTTTGATCGATGATCTCGAATACAGTTAGCCAGACACTGTTTATACATGCAGTTCCACATGTACACGTACGCGAAGCTCATGCATCCCCGCACTGTGGAATAGGTGCTGGTGTGTTTCCTTAATCTTTTTGGTCAGTCTTTGTGTTTTTTCATGGTTTATTGACATTTTGATTTTTTTTTTGAAAATATTTTGTGTATACACAATTTTAAGAGAAACAAAGAGTGTATGTATATTTGATAGGGGCTAAAGCGCTGATTTCTCTTATATATTGGAAACCTTTTTTTTTTGTTTTGTTTTGTTTTGCTCTCGCCATGATATTTCAAATAGTAAACATTATAATACTAAGAAAGCAAGGGTGCATCAGAACGGATTCAATATGCCCCCACCCCCCCCCCCCCCCCCCAAAAAAAAAAGAAAGAAAGAAAGAAATGGAACTGTAAAATTTGTCCTTTTTTCGGAAAATAGATAATTCTCTCAATTAAAGAAAGTAAAATATATATTGCATCCTGAATCCTACGATTTTTTTTTTTTTTTTTTATTTCTAGATTGAGGAAAGCCAATACTATTGGTATCAGTATCTTTCTTTCATGCATGTCAAGTATGGAAATTTACGATAATTTTTCAGCAAGCGAAAAAAAAAAACACTTGGGAGTCGACATTATCACCTCATCCGAATGTAAATGCGACTGATCTAACTTTATAAAGTCAATCATTAACTTTTATCTTCTAAAAGACGTTCAATTTCAGACAACTAAAAATCATACATCAAACAACTCAGAGTCCTTGATTATTACGGTGATACCCTTCATGAAAAAAAAAAAGAAATGATATTCCTCGTGGCTATATGTTAATGATTATCAAATTACAGCTATAGATGAGCATAATCATTTCATCGTCTGGGACATCTCGATCACGATCGCTCTTCGGTACTCTGTTTGAATGACTGGCAATTAGCACTTTCCAACATGTCAGCGTTTTACTTTCAAGATGTGTCCTTGGGAATATGTTAGTAACGGAATTCACACACATAAGAATAGTGATTATAGCAAGATATGTCTCCAAGTTTAATTTCATCTCCGTAAAATGCTCCACAGTCCTGTCTGTCCGAGTGATTATCGGGTTCTCCAGGTCCCCACATGTTCGGTGTTGACGCATCCAGTGTGCCATTAAATCCCGCCCACTCGTACACCCCCTCTTTGTTAAGATTGTTAAGTCCCGTCCATACTATGAATGAATTAGATAGTCCATATTAATGGAGACGATGACGTCTCTCACGGCTCTTAGCTCCGGCTCCGTCTCTAAGGCTAGAAGAGCTCCGCCCAAATTGATGCAGCTGTCGTTAGCGGTCATCCACTTCACCAAGTTCTCCCGAAAAAGATAGCAGCTTTCCTGGCCTTGAAGGCGAGGCGACCAGTTGTCAGGACAATAAACTGAATAAAAAAAATGAATAAACAATGCAAAATTAAGACCATCAAAAAGATGAAAATGAGATTTCAGAGTATAGTACCATAAACACTCCAGGTCGAATACCAGACATTCCCGTTTTGCCATGTAAGGCATTCATATGCGACATAAGAAACAAGTCTGAACTGCAATCAAGCGCCAAGGCATTTCCTAATAAACCTATAACATTTGTAGGTAAACTCAATATATTCTATGTATAATTTATATACACTGTATTAACAAAATGTGCATTTTGGTCTTGTGGGATAAGATAATTATTTCGCCCAGAGCCAACGCTTATGCAAGGGAACCTTTTTAGGGAAAAATAACTTCTTCCACTTGTTAGTATGATGGCATTGAAAAGATGGCAATACTGCAGTTGTATTTCAGTTTTAACATTAAATAAGCTTTCTGCAAAACTGAACAATAGGAGCAACTCTTTATAGGGGATGTATATAGTTTTGTCTTGATGTTCTTTTTTTTATTCAACTGCGATTCAAAACCCCAGTGGAAACACATTCCCTTAAAACTCAATTTGAAGGCTCAAGTTGGCACAGTTTTGAAATAATTTGATTTTCTAATTGACTGTTTCAGATTTAACGAATCTAAGCTGTTTTGCATTACATATTATTTCCATTATGCCATGCAGACTGAAATTCAGAGATGCCAATCTTATGACGGAAAAAAGGATTTTCGCTGCAAAATACCCCAGGAGCCAATGGGTTAATGTTTTCTTAAAAGTAAACGAGGGTAACTTGCAATCTGTACACGTTTCCCCGTAGAAGGGTTCCACGCATGAGCAGCTGAAACCCTCCAGAGTTTCCTGACACTCCTTACCATGGTGACATGGATTGGATAAACAGGCTGTGAGGTGGCACAAAGAGCATAAAGATATCAGTAACTGTATAGTGTAACCTCTTTTTACACCATTAACATACATTTTGTGTGTGTGTGTGCGTGCGTGTGTGTGTGTGTGTGTGTGTGTGTGCAGATGTTTGCATTACAATACAAAGTTATTTTAGAGAAATAAATAAGCTTCAATACTATGTGATATCTATAATATTTCTTTTATATATATACCACAAGAATCGATTGCCAAAGTAGTAATTGTCGGGGGGGTGGGGTGGTAGTAATGTACCGAAAGAGCATTAATTGCACTAGTAGTAGTAGCAGTATATAATCGTTTTACAATTATATCATGAATAATATTTATACTGCAGTTGTGTTTTTGTTTTTTGTTATTTGCTTTTTTAGAATTACCCTATAGCACACGAAGCATATAATGAATGACGTCTGTCTTTGAATAGTCTCAATTTTAGCTGGCCACCATATTCGACAAAACCTTCACAGTGAATGTACAATTATGATATATAAACGTGTACTTGTCTGTCTGTCTGTCTGTGTGTGTGTGTATGAAAACTTCCTACGGTTTTCCGAAAGAATTTCGTTAAAGTTGGATAAGAACGTTCGAAAAACGAGCCTTACAACACTTGTAACGAAACTCCAAACGTTTTACACAAACTTATCGAATTTAACGAAATTGCAAAATAACGCGAATGAACCTTACGAATTCTTATGCATTTGCTTTTATATGCCAACGCTTTTAACGAATATCAACGAAATGGGAAATTCGAGAGCAGCAAAGTTCAACGATCCTTACGAAATTCAACGCATCTGTTTTTTAGATTAACGCACTTGACGAATTAAAAAAAAATACTCTCAACACGACAACCAAGGTCACGAATTACTAAAATAACTATTCTACTAACCCAGTTCGGAGTTAGCTCACGTTGGTAGGAATGTTATTTTTTTCTTGCACTCGGTTAGGGGCTCTTCACTGGTTTCCAGAGAGACATAATACATAAAATCTACGTAAAAATTAAATTGGATTCATCAATCCTGTTCAAACAAAGAATGAACTTGCCTAGACCAGATGACAAGAATAATCCGTCGCCCAACACTTTGGAAAGCATCTATTTCAATATTATGCATTAAATGTAATAACAATCTCTTTCTGTTGATATTGCCGTAGACAAGATGACCATAATTATTCGTCAATTAACACTTGGGAAAGCATCCATTTCATCATTTTGCATCGACTGTAGGGAACAATCTCTTTCTACTGATATTGTCAAATACCTTTTTGCTGTCAGGCGGATATGTTGGTAAGCAGCATTTATATGGATTACATGGATAATCATTACATCACAGATGCTTATCCCAGTGAATTTAAAAAATTATATTTTTTTTTCTGCTCATGCGCAAAATGGAACTGCGAACTAGCGTATTCTGCCCGAGGCTTGTAATCATCACGAAATCAGCTTTGATTACAAACCATTTCATGAATTTGATTTACTTTTCCAGATAGGCATTGTTACACCTAAAAATGATACATGTATTCTGATTTTAAAGAAACGCAGTTGAAGATGCAATTTACCACAAATTCATACAAATTGATTGTAACTGATTTGTGAGCTTGAACAGAACCTGAACTTCCAGAGTGATATTGTGAGATTTTTTTTTTCTTTAGAAAAGGGACTGACATCACTACATGTATAGCATGACTAGGATAGTTCATATTATTCGTTTTTAGGTATAGAGAGTATGAAATAGGATGAGTATGAAGTGCGAGCAGGCACGTTTGTCGGGCTTGCAGCACGACATTCATAGTAAAACCAGTTACAGTTCCGGCGGACTTATTGATTTCCGAACAGCGTAAAGGCATTTGCAATATAATTATGAGCTATACAGCAAAAACATGCGTCTCTCTGTTATAGCGGATTTGACGCATTTGAACAAATTCACTTTCAACTGCCCATGGCTTTAACGAACTTTAGTAGATTTTTTTTTTTCCACGGATAGAGAAATTGTTAGAAATCCTAACGCATTGAATATTCTTCAACAAATTGATTTTGATTTTCTTACGGGTTTGACGCTTTCAACGTATTCTATAGACAGTCGAGATTACAATTTGCAAAGCGCCATGAATTCTTTTCTATCTGAACGGAAACGATGTCATGCAGGAACGTTTTCAACGACCTTAATGAATTCCCCTATACTAACGCTGGACGCTTATACTGTGTAACTGGATGGTTTTCAGCAATGCCGCATTCTCAGCACACTGGCGTACCTTTCACGCTCAACAACCACACGATGACACTTTGAAGAACTTCGAAGCAGACAGTGATGTACAATATGTACAAAGATGGTCGTTTATTGTCTTGTAGATGAAGTTCACAAGTCTTCCGGTGCGGTATAAGAGAGTGGGTATCTCCCACTCAATGAGTGACCGATGAATACATGAATGCTCGAATCAACTAACTTTAAAGAACAAAATCATTCTATTTATAATGATTCTGAGGGTGCAGCACATGGTGCTATGGAAAATTTTGTCTACCACCACCTAGCAACACCTAGCAACAACATAATGAATATAATAGCATTTACATGCTCCATCCCTTATTAATTTATGCAAACCATCCTCTAATCAGTTGCCGGTTACATGGCTTTTGGCCATGATCATGCCTGTTCAATAGTGACTATCAGGCTGACCACTAGACTACACTCTACTTTGTCTTAGCGACTGTCCACTACCACCTGGCTGCTCATGATGGAAAATCCCATGTATATATGTGTGGTGCTTCTCCCTCCTCTCTGGGGCTAGCACCCTTCCCAAAACTTTCCATAAGTTTCCCCAGACTCGACATTTCTTATACATTTGATTGTAACAGTTTGTACTGGGGAAACAGCCGAAACTTTCCACAAATTTCCAAAGACTCAACATCTTCTTTGTATTTCTTTATATTATGGTTTGCGAACTCAACAATTTCTTTGTATCCCTTAATATTATGGTTTGTAAAGGAGAAGACAGTTTTCTGCTGAATGATCACCTTTTATACCATAGAGCCAATATGGCGGCTGCAGTATTGATGCACTAACTATATGCTGTAAAATGAAATGTCATCCTTTCAAATTACTGATATTCAATATCATCAATTTGTGGTGCATGTATGACACAGGTGATCCACTTGCTCTGTCACAATGTGTAGTATGTCAAATCTTTCAACGAAATTCCGTCGGCGTGTGCTATAACACAGAATTCTGTTATTTCCGTCGGACGTTTTCATTTGGGAAATATAACTGTACATATAAAACAACCCGGTGACATGAGTACATTGTACACACTATTCTCGTAGCTATAGGAAACGAGGCAATTCATTCATTGGATATTCCACCATTCATTGGTTCTACCAAAGAGGTTCTAGAGAATGTAGTCACAACCGTCTTATTTCCTTTGCTAGATGTTCGAAGCCGCCGCTCAAAAATATTTGAAGCATGTGCAAAACAGGATCTGCCTGCGCAGATAGGAAGGCAATATTGACTCGTGTCTCATTGCATAATCACTAGCCACTTTCAAAGGAAGATATTTCTTTGTGATGGTAATTACTTTTCGCTATCCCTTCTTATAAAAGGTAGGTGGTGCAAACATGAGGATGCGCGAATAGAAATTGAGAAAAAAAAATGCTGAAATGAAGATGAAAATTACTCAACTGGGCATATGCGGGCACTAATCTGATATATCAATAAAGAATTATACTTGAAGATTATTCCATATAAGTTTCATTTGTGGAAACTAAGCGGAAAAGTGATAAAACCAGTTTTCCAGGATGATACAGTTTTAAACATTTTCACATGATACAGCTCAGCTTTACACTTTTGCGCAAATTTCTGGACGGAAATGTCTTTTGTTTTACATGCTTTATCATTGATTGAAATTTCATTTCATTTCATAAATATATAAGCAATATATGGCCAAAATTATGATAACGTTCAAAATTAATCTTAGAATGCTGAGCAAGACGGCGGCAAGGAACATCGATTATCAAAGGCACAAGTGCACCTGTGGAATTCCTTTGTACATCAATAGAAATCTGACAACTGTTTGAATCACAGCCAGTTGGAACTCAAATGTATAAAACCTCCTTGGTTCTACCAGTTGACCGGTAGTATTGCACTATCTGCAGTTTTGCTATATACCTACCAGATAGGGAGAAAAGGGGAAGAGCATTCTGAGGGACTAGTGAGCGTACATTATTACATGGAAATTGTCATATCAGGGTTTGTATATCTGTACAGTATCAAGAAAAGTTGGGCATTTAAGAAGAATACAAGTAAGTTTGCCTACTAGTATTTCAAGCATGTTTTATTATGGGAATCAATTGCAGCAGCACAGTGCACTTCTGTTATTACAAACACGGTTATAACGAAATTCCGCTTTACAACGAAGTAAAAATCCAGGCCGTAACGTTAGCCACTTTATGTACCTTCATCGTTTATTTGTTCGGTTGTAAAGAAATTTTAATACAGTGCATTCCCGTTATAACAAACACAGATATAACAAAATTCTGCTTTTAAACGAAATAGATATTCAAGTCGCAACATTATCCACTATATGTATTCTCATCGTTTATTTGTTCGGTTATCACAAAATTTCGATATAACGAAAGAAAACCGACGGTCCCGAGGACTTCGTTATAACGGAAGTCCACTGCATAACGAAGGAAAACTGCCGGTCCCGAAGATTTCGTTATAACGGGAGTCCACTATATAATGAAAACAGGAGAATAGTTCACAGGTTTTAGTTTTAGTTGGCGTATAGTAAAAATGGTAATAGCATTATAGAAGGAGGAAGATTAGGAGGAGAAGTGAATATCAACCCGAAAGTATCTCAACTGAATTCTTGGGTTTTGCAGAAGCGTAGACGGTAGTTATTGTCTCAACCTTCATATCAGAATATATACACCGATATTTCGGCATAATCTCAGATGCTACCCACCCGGGTAGGAGCAGTACAGTTGGATGGTAACGTTCTCTTGAGTGGCGTGGAAACGAATGAGTGGATCATCAATGACGTACTTGGACGTCAATTGGAATCTTCCTTGTTCGGATGAGATGAACGCACAGAGGTTAGATAGCTGGGATTTGTCGCAGGATAATGGGTTTCCTGTCAAATAAACTGGAATAGGGAAAAACAAAGTGATCCCAGAGTAACCGAGATAAAAATGTCGTTCTTTCTTTCTTTGTTAAAAGCATGCATTTCTACATTTTCGTCTACTCTATGATTAGGAACACTCTTTTGAAGGACAATAGAAAGATTACTCAAAGTAAAATTAATACTTCTATATTTGATATCAGTAGATAGGAACATTGTTGATATAGAAATCATAATAAAGTTTAAAATAATTGCTACGTAGGTAATGGTTTTTGACACTGAATTTTTTGCTGTTTAGAATTATTTACAAAAAAAAAAATAGTGGGAATGATTGCAATGATAACGGAAAGCAGTTCTTTTTTCCGCACAATACTTTGGCGTCAAATACAGTTTGAATACGACGCACTATGCAATGACAATGATTCGTATGAAATAAAAGTATTGTCTGACGCAGAGAATTATGATATTGTAGCGTAGCCGGGGAGCGGTCCAAGAGCCTTAATTCTTGTGTCTACAGGTATAATGTGTACTATGTGTAGCAGCACATCAGCACCTTATTCATATAGCTCTCATATGCAGCCTACATGTATCTCATACACCACGTCTATATACGTGCATTCGGACTCACTATAGGCGCATTAGAAACCCAGGCATATCATTCTCCCAATCAACCATACAGCAACCCATTCACAGGGTCTAGTATTACAGACTACCAGTTGCAAGAAGGAGGCTGGTGTGGAAACGACAGTCCGAAATACGGTTCAGTGCAGCATTGCTATATTATGTTTCCTGCTGTACATTACAACCGATGGTTTTCTCTGCTAAGCTCTGTGTGGTTCCCCATTAATTCTATAGTTTATTGCCAAAAAGGAGAGAGTGCTGTGGACCCGCACTTACCCCCCAACCCAACTGAAAAGTTGTGCAGTGAGCTCGCGGTATTTATACCCTCTCGAGCCAGGGTCACGTGACCAATCATGTCTTATTAACCCATCATGTATCAAAATGTATTGGAATATTATGCGACCCTACTTCTATGGCTTAATAGTTTCTGAGCCCTTTTCCCTAGGGCTTCTGGCCTTTTTCCCTACTTTGGACACCATTAACCTTGGTTTCTGTACAGGGTGTATCACAAAACTATAGGGTGTTCCAAAACCTTCTATACAATTTCTCCATTGGAAATGCACGGGGGCAAACTCTATGGGATTTTTACACATGTTCAGAAATTAAGGGCATGAGCCGCATATTTTAAAGGTGTTCTATCGCATTTTCGCCACACTACCCCCTCCTTAAAATGAAACCTACTCCTGGAGGTTGGTGTGGAATGTTTTGTCATTACTCTCTCCACTATCAACTGTATCAAAAATCAAACATATCAAGTTATATTATTCCCACTATCATCTTGTAATTCCCCTATGAGCTTTTGGGTGTCTACAGAGCTTGCAGATTACAAACGTGAAAATGTATTTACAAAGTGTACATATATACATCCTGAATCATGGAGTTTGAATTTTGGTGGGGCATTTCTCCCCATTCCCAGGCCGAAATGTTAGGACATAGTCGGGTTTTCCTGTAATTTGCTTCTTCTACCAATTTCTCATTTATGTAAACCGGGAACAAAATCAAACTTTTCCAAACAATATAATTTGGGACCTCCATGATTCGGGCTTACAGGTTGAAAACAATCCAATTCAACAGTTAGACTTATGTCTATACTATCTTCGTCTTCTTCTCTTCTTCATCTTCTTCGAGAAATTCAATTTCTTCTATGTCTCATTACATGCATGATTTAACATCTTAGATTTTCTTCATTAATTCTTCTTCTCAAACGGGCACGGTAGTCACCGGGGTTTGTGTGGTCGATCATCCTCAGCTACAAAACCAGTGTGTGTGTCGTTGATCATCCTCTGCTGCATTTCCCAGGTTTGTGTCGTTGGTTCTCAGCAGCTAGCCAGGACGTGGGGCTAGCTTCGCTTTATAAAACAGTCCAAAATGTCTTTCTTTTTTTTTTTCTACTCGTTCCTATTCAAACCAAAATTTGCCAAAATAAATCAGGATACAATTTGGGTTGGATGAGTGTGGACCAGTGTCTGTATGTTAAACCACACACAGTGAAAGGTGCTACCACTCCTCATCCGAATTTGGACATAATACCAGTACGTATTAACGACGGAGGACGATCACTGCCACTCGCACATTAGTCTACTCCATCAGACCCGTACCGCTTTGGTTTCCTTCTCGGGCGGAGAAATAGACGATATTCGTCTTCGTTGGTAGGAGTTTGTTTCTCGGGTGTTTGCCTTCTTGCCGGTTTTGCCGGGATTCTCTCTCTGAAAAGTCGCAGCCTGTCTCGATGTACAATTTTTGGCTTCCCTGCTGGTTCCTTCTTTACTCGATAGGTTACATCGCTCAACTTGTCGAGTACTTTATACGGGCCAAGCCAATTTTGTCTCAGTTTTGGGGAAAGTCCCTTCTTTGTTGCTGTATTGATTAGCCAAACTGCATCACCCCTTTTCAATGGATTGGATACCGCTCTTCTGTCGTACGTTGCTTTCTGGCGAGTGCTGCTCCCTCGTATGTTTTCTCTTGCCAGGTCGTGTACTTTCCTCATTTTCGTTTCCAGCGTGTATGCGTAGTTGGTTTCTTCTTCAGTGTCTGTGCTTGCATTGGGTAGTAGAACATCAATTGGGAGTTTCACACTTCTTCCCAGCATCATTTCACATGGTGAGAATTTAGTAGTGTCATGAATTGATGTCCGGTAAGCCATCATCACGTATGGGAGCCATTCGTCCAAGTCTCTTTGGTCAGGCGCTACGACTTTTGAAAGCATTGCCTGGAGTGTCCTGTTAAATCGCTCGACCATCCCATCTGATTGGGGATGAAAGGGCGTGGTGCGTGTCTTGTCTATATCCAGCAGGCGACAAACTTCTTTGAAGAGGTTTGATTCGAAATTTCTTCCCTGGTCGGTGTGGATTTCCACTGGTATACCAAACCTACAAACGAACTCTTCTACCAGCACTTTTGCTACTGTCTCTGCTGTTTGATTGGGGATTGGGAAAGCTTCTGTCCACTTTGTGAAGTAGTCAGCTACAACCATAATGTATTTATTCCCGTTCCTTGACGTAGGAAGTGGTCCCATGATGTCGATAGCTATTCTCTCCATTGGCTTTCCGACATTGTACTGTCTCATTTTGGCTTGTCTGCGTTGAGATACCTTCTTTGCTCCTCCGCAGATTTGGCATGAGTTACACCACTCCTCCACATCTCTCCGGTAACCGTACCAGTAGAATCTCTCTTTTACTCTCTGCCCTGTTCGTGTGATTCCAGTGTGGCCTGTCATTTTGTGATCGTGGAGCTGTATTAATGCTTCTGCCTTTAGATTTTCAGGTACAACGAGCTGCCAGATTATTTGACTGCCATCTTCACTCTCCCATCTACGGTAGAGAAGACCATTCCTCAGATGCAACCTGTCCCATTGCATCCAATATGCTTTGAGTTCTGGTCCTTCCAGTGACACTTCTTCCCACGGTGGTCGATAATCTGCCTGTTTCCAAGCCATAACCTTCCGAAGACACCTGTCTTCTTGTTGAGCATCGGCCACATGCCCAACTCTCCAGCTCGATCCCTATACCAGAGCAATTATCCGGTCTGTCCCGAGCGTCCTCAGGCTGACCCGACTGTATCCCTACACTGTGAACCCGGACATTAGTCCCATGAGCTTCCTGCTCATCATCCGAAGCAAAGCCCTTTGCCTCTTTCTGCTCACAATGCTTACAGTCCACGCATGGTCTACGTGAAAGTCCATCAACGTTCCCATGCGAATTTCCTGCTCTATGCTGGATCCGAAAGTTATAAGTACCGAGGAGTTCAAGCCATCGTGCTACCTGCCCCTCCGGGTTTTTAAACCCCATCAACCACCGCAGTGCCCCATGATCAGTACGGATCAGGAATTCTGCTCCATAGATGTAAGGTGAAAGTGTTTCACTCCCTGAACGAGTGCCAACAACTCCTTCCTAGTCACACAATACTGCCTCTCTGCTTTATTCAAGGCACGGCTGAAGTAAGCTACAACACGTTCCTGGCCATCTTGCACCTGTGAGAGTACTGCGCCGATTCCGTCATTGCTTGCGTCTGTGTCAATGATGAAGGGATCATCATCACGTGGGAATGCGAGGATAGGTGACGATGTTAGGGCGCGCCTGAGTGTCTCGAAAGCTTGCTCGCAGTCTTGCGTCCATCTGAACGGAGCGCCTTTCTCCGTTAACTTGTGCAGGGGTCTTGCAATGCGTGCAAAGTCTTTCACAAAGCGCCGGTAGTAAGAACAAAAACCGAGGAAACTTCTGACTTCCTTCACTGTTTTTGGTCTCGGCCACTCATTCACCGCAGTAATCTTGCTTGGGTCCGTTGCTATGCCATGTTCAGAAATGATATGCCCGAGGAATGGGACTTGGTGCCTGAAGAGCACACATTTCGAGGGGGATAGTTTCAAATGAGCATCACGCAGTCGTTGAAATATCTCTGTGAGTCGCTCTAGCTCTTGTTCAAATGTCTGTCCGAACACTATGATATCGTCTAAGTACACCAAACATGTCTGCCACTGTAGACCATGCAGCACTTGCTCCATCAATCGTTCGAACGTTGCTGGTGCATTGCAGAGTCCGAAAGGCATTACTTTGAATTGGAATAGCCCTCCCTCAGTTACGAATGCGGTCTTTTCCTTGTCATGCTCATCCATTTCAATTTGCCAATAGCCACTAGACAGATCTAAAGTCGAGAACCATTTTGTTCCTCCGAGCCTATCGAGCGAGTCATCTATTCGTGGAAGTGGGTAGCTGTCTTTCTTGGTTATGTCGTTGACTTTGCGATAATCTACACAGAATCTAGTTGATCCGTCTTTCTTTTTGACGAGCACCACTGGCGACGACCATGGACTAGAGGAAGGCTCTATTATTTCTTCCTTCAGCATTGCGGAAACTTGTTCTTTTGCATCCTCCCTCTTGTGAATGGGCAGGCGCCTTGCGTGTTGTCGGATAGGTTCAGATTTTCCCGTGTTTATTGTGTGTTTCACAATTCCAGTTCTGCCTATATCGTTTTTGCCAGTGGAGAAAATGTCTTGGTAATTGTGTAGTAATGAGGCCACATCATCCCGTTGGCTAGCATTGAGTGTTTCTGTACTTGCTTCCAATAATTCCTTCAGATATTCGGGGACATGCTCGCCTGTGTTCTCTTTGCCTGTTCTGATAGACTCTTCTGCAGTCTCGTCATTCGCTAGCACCTCATCTACTTCCTGACATGTTGCTACCCTAGTGTTCTTGTATATCGTCTGTGTCTCTTCAGCGACGTTTGCTATCCTTATTGGGACTGTGTCTCTGCCTGTGTCTATTAGTACTCTAGCTACTAATAGTGGGTATTTCTCCACGAACTTCTCATTCGGCTCCATAATCATACCATTCGGTAATGTGGTTGGTACCCCATCTAATCTCCCTGGGACAATGATCTCTTCTCCTGCCTTAATGCATATTGTCTCTGTTAAACGCACTGTGTAGACGGTTGGGTAGTCATGCTGCTCTGCATCAATAATTTCATCTCCAACCCGAACCATATTCTGACTTGGTTCAATCGTACATTTGAAAAGCTTTAACAGATCCATCCCGATTATTGCTTGTGGCTCTATGTCGGCTATCCAAATGTCATGACGCAGGGTGACGTTTCCAATTTTGATGCTCATTTTGCCCTTCCCTTGTATTGGTTTGGTTTCCCCATCTGCCATGGTCATGTCTACATCAGTCCACTGTAATTCAGGCTTTTGATTTGGTTCGAATTTCTCAAACGCCCTTGTACTTAGTATTGTTGCGTTTGCTCCTGTATCTACCAAAGAGTGGATTTCTTGCCCATTGAATTCTACAGGTATAATGATGCCGTCTGTTTCTCCACTGCAAAAGCGCGTAAACACTGTATGGGGCCGTGAGCTATCTACTGCCGGTCCCCGACCCCTGGACTCGGCTGGGCTGAGTTTCCCTGCCTACTTTCTGCAGTTCCACCGTGTTGTGCATGCATTCTACCTCCGGGGCTCTGGTTCTTACAGTCTTTCTGCAAATGCCCAAGTCTTCCACATTTCCAGCATCTCGGCGGACCAGATGAACGCCCGCCCATTTGTGTAGGCTCAGAATCTCTGTGGAAGCCAGTCTTTTTCGCCACCCCTGCCTTTGACAGCTCTGCCATAACTGCAGCTACAATTTTCTCCACTGCATCCGAAGAAATGACTGCTCCATCATCTTTTACACTGCCCATCTTATTCCCAACGTTAACGTTACGGACCTGTTTCCTTTGTGGGAAATTTCGCCTACGCTCTGCTATTTGGAAAGCCTCAACTTCTACAGCAGCCCCAATAGCCTCCGTAAGTGAAGTAGGATGAGCGTTATACACTCCAAATCGGATATCGGGGTCCTGAATCGCATCTATGAAATGGTCTTTAGCTAGAACATCTTGCAGCTCCGCCTTTGCTGTAGGATACGCCCTCCTAGTAAGGCGCCGCACCGCTTGCCCTAGCTCTGGCAAGGATTCATCCTTCCCCCTCCTCCTGTTTCTTAATTCTACGCGATGCATCTCGGTTTGGTTTTCGGGTGAAACCTAGCCTTTAGGGCAGCCTCCAATGACTTGAAATCGTGCCTCTTCTCTGATTCGAGATCGCTCAAGACGGCTCGAGCATCTCCCCGCAAACTGGCTGCTAGCTGCATTGATTTTGTCTTGTAACCCCATCCATTCAGTTCTGCAATAACATCAAACTGGACTGCAAAATCATCCCAAGCTGACGATCCATCATAAGTGGGAGCCTTAGCTGTGTCACTGCGTTTGTTTTTGGGAGCTTTGTTCTGCTTTAAAAGCCTGCCAAGCATTGTAGCCAAATCCTCATTTTCCTCCCTGTCAGATACATCTGTTTCCGATGAATCTCTGGTTTCATTACCCTCATCTTGCCTGCCTTGTGGTTGAAAAATAATTTCATCGCTTTCCATGCCTGGGCTGCCAACTACATTCTCCATTGTGATAGTATGGGCTCGTATCACTGGATCTTGGGATTTCAAAACGCTTTTCTCAACGTATACCCCTGTATACTACAATTGCCTGTTTCAAAATCTTCCCAAAATCCCACCGCTGCCACCAATTTTTGTAGCGTAGCCGGGGAGCGGTCCAAGAGCCTTAATTCTTGTGTCTACAGGTATAATGTGTACTATGTGTAGCAGCACATCAGCACCTTATTCATATAGCTCTCATATGCAGCCTACATGTATCTCATACACCACGTCTATATACGTGCATTCGGACTCACTATAGGCGCATTAGAAACCCAGGCATATCATTCTCCCAATCAACCATACAGCAACCCATTCACAGGGTCTAGTATTACAGACTACCAGTTGCAAGAAGGAGGCTGGTGTGGAAACGACAGTCCGAAATACGGTTCAGTGCAGCATTGCTATATTATGTTTCCTGCTGTACATTACAACCGATGGTTTTCTCTGCTAAGCTCTGTGTGGTTCCCCATTAATTCTATAGTTTATTGCCAAAAAGGAGAGAGTGCTGTGGACCCGCACTTACCCCCCAACCCAACTGAAAAGTTGTGCAGTGAGCTCGCGGTATTTATACCCTCTCGAGCCAGGGTCACGTGACCAATCATGTCTTATTAACCCATCATGTATCAAAATGTATTGGAATATTATGCGACCCTACTTCTATGGCTTAATAGTTTCTGAGCCCTTTTCCCTAGGGCTTCTGGCCTTTTTCCCTACTTTGGACACCATTAACCTTGGTTTCTGTACAGGGTGTATCACAAAACTATAGGGTGTTCCAAAACCTTCTATACAATTTCTCCATTGGAAATGCACGGGGGCAAACTCTATGGCATTTTTACACATGTTCAGAAATTAAGGGCATGAGCCGCATATTTTAAAGGTGTTCTATCGCATTTTCGCCACAATATTATGGTTTCATGTGACGTCAATGCTACTTAAATGGATGTGCAGTCTTTCTTACCTGCCCTGAAAGACAGCGTGAGGACAGCGATGCTGTATACCAATGAAAACATCTGAAAAAAAAATGATTAAACAACACTTAAACAGATGCTGCTAATCATTATGGGTTTCTTTTTTTCCGCGACACTCCACGGTATGGGTGTTTTTATTACTTTTAGTATGGACCTGTGTTATGAACGATTATTAATTATCTGTAGCATTGTATTCATGTCAATATTTTCCTATATGCTTTTGTTTCCTTCGATATTTTTATTTATCAAACTTCCCAGTTTGAATCTGCATTGCTATCTGCAATTGCAACACACACATATTATATATACATGCACACACACAAGAAATAAGACACAGAATTTCGATTACCTACATGAGACAAAAATTATCAAAATTTTTAGAGGCGAGGTGAGCTGATCTTTTTGCTTTACTGAGTATTCTCTTCACTAAAGATTAGAATTCAATAACTTCTCCCTACCCTACAATGTTAAACAGTACCAGCTATGTGACCTTGCATCACAAAACCAACAAAAAGTCGCATCCCTTGATTTTATGCGAAGACTTAAAAAGGTGAGACGGGTCGACAAATTCAATCTTGGGTTTTTCATATTTTCTAAAAGAGCCATTCTTCATCTACATTATACCCGAGTTTGGGATCATAAAATAAATGGAAAAGTGTGTTTTCAGCAGTTTTTCTTCAGCCTTTTTTTTTTTTTTTTGTAGAGTAGTGATATCAGGTATGTCTTTGAGGCCCTTTTCATTTTTTGAAAATCCTTTGCACACTTTCAACTCTAATAACTTTGTAAGGATAATGATACTGCTTTGAATACTGGCTTTAACAATAAACAGAATGTGTTAATAGAGCATGGTCAATTTCAGCTTAATCTGATAATTCCTTCATTGTTGTTGCTCCAGAGGTTTACTTCCTGTTTTCTGTCCCATTAATCGCACAGCTATAGCACGGGTTGGTGAAGATTAAGCACTTGAATATACCCTATACTTCACAGCCATCTTTTCCCGCTTCATACTTCCCAGATTGTGTGCTTTCTTCCAATATTTATATTTAGGTTAGGAGAGTCCATTAATGTTGATTTGAGTTATTCATCATGTTAGAGCTTAGAGTGTGCTCCTTCAGGATCTGCCCTTAACTAGAAATCCATGTCTGGCGACTTTTTGTCAGTTTTGTTATGCAGGGTCTCATATTATATACCGTATATACATATTTATGATTGAAAAATTAACTAATGTATGTATATATACATATATATATGTATATATATATATATATATATATATATATATATATACCGTATATACATATTTATGATTGAAAAATTAACTAATGTATGTTTTTATATATATATATATATATATATATATATATATATACATTTATGATTGAAAAATTAACTAATGTATGTATATATATATATATTATATACCTTTAGTCCCTGGGAAAAATATAACTAGTATACGGTTGTTTCAGTTTGTTTATTTCTTTTGATCGAGCCTACATATCACCAGTTAACCATAAAGTGTAAGTAATCTAACAACTTGAAAGACTGCCAATGACTGACTGTCGATGAATTCGGAGGTTACTCCAGATAAAAGCCATGTCAATATACATGAACTAATTTCATTAGATTCTCTTTTAAAGGGGATGGGGTGCGCAGAACGTCATTTATTCTTAACAAAAGTATTTTAAAAAATCGGACTTTTCACAGAATACAGTTTTTTACAGCTGTTTTTTCTGGGGGAGGGGAGGGGCAAACTGTTACATTTTTTAACACTTTTGCTTCCATAATGTACATGTAACTACACGTATATACTTAAAAATAATGATCGTCATACCTTAAAACATACAACTCTTTACTGCTTTGAAATCACAAACATTCGACACCGTTTCTTCTATGGCAACAGGGGATTTTTCAGTCACACGGGGACACTGTTTGTCCGAGTCATTTCCAACAGAACTTCCTATTTTGAATGACTAGGGTGTACATAATCAGGTTGAAGTCAAATACATGCACTGTAACTCCCCTCCTGCTCGTCGTTAAACTATCAGGGAGAAACCTCAATTCTGTTCTTTTTGTCGCTCATCAATCGCACTTAATAATCCCAACTATGCCTTAAAAGGTTTAATAGTGGTAAGAAGAGGGAGGGCGAATAAAAAAAAACCCACAAAACAACAACAACAATAGCACACAACCTTCTATAAATGGCGTATCCGGCAATTATTGACAATACAAACAAAGTAGTCCATGAACCTCAACAAGTAATTACAAGGATTAAACTATATTATCCGATTAATCATCGTTATGCAATTACGGTTTCTCGTAGAGGGTGTTGCATTATGAACTTCTTTTTTTTTTTAATTTGATTTTGCTTGCAAGGTAAATGCTGCCTGCATGGTTTCATACAGATGTAATTGTCACCCAAAATATTTTGTAAAACGAGGATTGTTCGCATGCATTTCCTGAGAGCTAAGATTCGGGATATCAAAATACGCCGCGAAAGGTATCTTGTTTGTTTGTTTGTTTTTGGGTTTTTTTTTCTACACACACGCATTGAATCTAAGGGGCAATTTGGGAAAATTTCAAACCGCGAAGATGGCCCTCGGCTCCAAATCGCGAATTGTTTATAGTTGTCGTCGCACTACGTGCGCACGGTCAAAGCAAAACTGATGTAATGATCTTTATTAAACGGAGAAGCATGATGTGTCAGACATGATTGTACATATCATAATGTAAACTAGGTACAGGTGCAGGAGTGGTTCTCATTGGTGCCTTCATTTAAGAAGGGGTTGTATTCACAGTCCACCGTATGTTACGTGGGGGGCGGGGTTAATTTTTTTTTTTTTTTTAAAGAGAGAGCAACTGTCATTAGATGTATACCCATCATGCACCACGGTTAAATTTACACTGTATGGGAGAGCCTAAAATCAGTAGAATGTGATCAGTTCTACCAAAAATGGCCTGTCATTAATTGAAGTTGTCCAAACAGTCCCTGAATACTAGTAATTCAGGCTTTTGAAGGAAATTGGGACGTTACTCTAACTATTTTTCCCTAATATCTTTTGCAAGCTTCGTTTTCTCTTTTCGTTCATACTCTATTTTCTTCTTTTTTCTAGATTTATTGTATTTTCCTCTAGGCAAGAACATGAATTTCGTAGAGATACGGACGGGGAAGAAGGGGTAAAGACAGGAGAACATTGAGAGCAAAATAACGACAGTTACAACTTGGTAAACCATCTAACATCTTTTCGTATGCGAGAGGTTTGCCTCATCTCATAATATATCTGGTGTCCAGTCAAGTGGTTCCTTATAGTTCATTCCTATGTGGACACACAAGCACACAAGATAAACTAAAAGATCCTTCCCCTTTACGCAGAACCACTTTGATCACATAAATGAGATGTAACCTTCATTGAGTCTAATCAACGGAAGCTTCGTCTGAGTGAACAAAGTAATTTGCTCTCTTTCCAGAGAAGTCAGCTGTGGTAGACCATGGCAAATTCATCATACCATACCTAGGAAAGTCAGGCGTTATTACATGTATCCATAATTGCTCTCCCAAGGTTAGTCAGTTTGAAAAACTTTTTTGAAGACGGCTGATGAATTGCTGATGATTTGTGTCCTGTACGTGTGTGTGTGTGTGTGTGTGTATGTGCGTATGTGTGTGTTTGTGTATGTGTGTGAGAGTGTGTTAGAGAGTGCATACTTCCGCTAATAAAATGCACGTGTCCTTAAAGGGGAAATACAGTCCAAATATAAGTTAGTCTGAATAAAAAAGTAAAATTTCAACGGTAAATATTTGACCGAAATCGGATAAAAAATAAGGAAGTTATGAAATATTGAAGTTTTGCTAATTTTTGCAAAACAGTTTTTGTACAGTGGATAGGAATATGCAAATGAGTGAGCTAATCATGTCATAACCTCACAATTTTTCATTGATCGTGCACACAAAAAAAAATGACAAAAAATCAATGTTTCTGTCATTGAAGTCTGAAACATTCCTGGTGGAATGACTTCAGAATAGTGATCAGTTAGATATACGAAGATTTGAGCCTCTGGTATTGTCCGGCATAATTGTGTGTGAATGAAAAACTGGAAATTTCAAAATTTTATGTGTATATACAACCTACATGTATATCCTGTATATGGCAAGTTGTGATGGGATGACACGCTCACTTTGCCATTTGCATATTCATATTGAGTGTTCAAGAACTGCATATTGAAAACTTTTGCCCTAATTCACGCAGAAATCCCAGGTACGGACAGAGCGGACGCTCGCGAAGGTGAATGAGTGTCGCTTGGCTAGTCGACACGTAGTTGGGGGTGGCAGCGCCATGCGTGGAGGCCTGGTGTGATAATCATGTTCACATTATTTCCCGCGTAGTGTGTTGTGTGTGCAGGTGAGAAATCGGGTTAAATCTACAGCCGAGATGTAGTCAAGGTTCTTATCATTCCTTGACATTTTTTTTTTCTAATTTCAGTTGATTACCTGAGTATAACACGTGTATGCAAGCGCCCGGTTGCAGACAACAGGTGGCAAGCGACCGTTGCAATCAGTTACATAATTACTACCTGCGAAAAAATGCACCAGTCCGACTACAGCCATGATCGAAAAGTGAGACGGAATGTGGAATATATTTGGATGTTTCTGCTTCCAAATATAACAGTTATGTTGTTCATAAGGTTGCTACGTATCTAAATAATGTATCACATACAAAAGTATCTGGAAGATAGATTGAAAATTATATTTGGCGTGAAACAAAAGCTGACTGGAATTCACACTGTTGTTGCCGACGGCAGACAGTGAAGGTCAACGACTCAAATTTTCGTTGGTAGTCTCGTCACGTGATAGTTCTGTATAGATTGTACACGTTCCCTATGGCAGCAGTTGTGACTGGGTAGTCTATCTTTACTGCAAAAGTGCGTCAGGACTCAACCAATGAACAAGATTCTTATATCACAGAAATACACAGAATCTCTACTTTCTGAAACTGTCCACTCCAAGTTCGTGCGACTTCCGTTCTCGAGATATCCCGTGTTGAAGAATTGCAAGACGGCAAAATATGCTCAAATTCGCCAAATTTGGACTGTTCGCCATAGACAAATCTACTCATAAGGTATTTTTCTGATCAAAAGTGCGTCACTGCTACAAATGTTACAATAATGATATATACACACATTAATAATGTAGGGGGCTCTGGATAGAGGTAGTACCTTTGCTGTTCGGCAGCTGCTCCTACCTAGTTAGGAGGGCGAGCATCACTGGTCCACATCCAACTCCTAAATCTCTCACGTGCTGACTCCAAGCGTCACACCCCGGCACACCGCTTCAGCTGGCGGGCTAAACCACGTGAGGGGGTGGTGTTGTCCCTGCACCACTGGGCGAAGGATCTCCTAGAAGTAGATCACCGGCCAGGACGGAAGGGGTTCAGAAGAACTTCAACGGCTAAATGCCCGTGGCCAGGGCGAGCCTCCGAGTTGGGGGAAGTCGGCCGTGGCCAGGCCTGGAGAGGGACGGGCTCCGCCAGCTAGGCGTCATTGCCTAAGTTTCGCTACATGATGAATACAAACAGAACAAATTTCATGCCGGCTCGGTCGTCGCCCGGATCACCAAGGACCGCCACAACGTTGAGGCATCAGGACGGAAGTGGAAAATATGCTACTGGTGCCACCAAATATTTTACCAAATATAACACCAAAGATAAGATCAGTGCGAGACGCAATAACATAGTCATCGGCACATGGAATGTCAGGACATTGAATACTCCTGGCAAGCTTGAAGAACTTACCCATACTATGAACAGATACAACTGGAATGTGTTAGGGATATGTGAGATGAGATGGAAATGCATGGGAGAAACAACAACCCACGAAGGCCACAAGCTTTACTTCAGTGGAAGAGCTGACAGACACGAAGAAGGTGTGGGATTCCTTGTGCACAAAAACACAGCCAGCGCAGTGATGGGATGCAGACCAATTTCCAGCAGGCTCATCACCATACGCCTACGGGCTTCACCCTTCAACATTACAATCGTGCAAGCCTACGCGCCAACCATAACACACTCTGATGAAGAAATAGAAGATTTTTGCCATCAAGTACAAGAAGTTATTGATGAAACACCAAAGGAAATCATCCTATTTGTTCAAGGGGACTGCAATGCAAAGATTGGAGAAAATGCACAGAAAGACTGGAAAGGCACATGCAGGCCCTACTGCAACACAAAGACCAATGACAGAGGCTTGAGACTGCTTGAATTTGCAACGGTCAACGGCCTCAAAGTGACAAATACATTTCACCCCCACAAAGCATCTAGACGGTGGACCTGGCACAGCCCAAATGGATCCCACCACCAGATAGATTACATCCTAGTGAAGCGACGCTTCTACACATCAGTCAACATCGCCAGGACACGCAGCTTTCCCCGAGCGGACATCAGCAGCGACCATGAGCTCGTCATGATGTCCTTCCGCCTACACCTCAAGAATATGAAGAAGAAACAGGACCACACCAGAATTAAGTTTGATCTAGAGAAATTGAAAGACCCAGACGTTGCAAAAGTCTTTGGGGCCAAGATTGGAGGAAAATTCGCCCCACTCTTGCTACTTGACGAAGACGGCACAGATGCAGACACGTTCATTGACACATTCAACACCGCAGTGACTGAAACGGCCAATGAAGTTCTCGGCAAGAAGCGGACCGCCAAGAAGCCTTGGGTCACACTAGACTTACTCAATCTGTGTGACGAAAGGAGATACCTCAAGCAATCCAAGTATGGTAGTGATGAGGGAGCGGACAAGTACAGGCAAGCAGACAAGCGGGTCAAGAAGAGCATGCTCAAGGCAAAGGACGACTGGATTACTGATCAGTGCAACGACATTGAACGGAACCTCAAAGCAAACAACACCAAGAAGGCCTACCAAGTAGTGAAGGACCTCACCAGCAGCAAGCAAGGACGGCCAAACACCATTCTTGACAAAAACGGGAAGTGTCTGACCGAATCCAAAGACATCTTGAACAGGTGGACAGAGTATGCCGCATATCTATACTCATAACGCGCAACAGGAGACACAGAGAAGCTCAACACCCCTCTGGCAACAGACACAGAGAAGCTCAACACCCCTCTGGTAACAGACACATGCAGCTTCCCCATCCTCAGAGAAGAAGTGGAGAAAGCAGTGAAGTCCCTGAAGAAAGGAAAATTAGCAAGCATTGACAACATCCCAGGAGAACTAGTACAAGCAGGGGGTGAGGCCATAATCGTTGCGCTACATGCAATCTGCCAGAAGATCTGGGAGACAGGAGAGTGGCCAACACAATGGACCCAATCTATAGTGATCACCCTACCCAAGAAAGGCAACCTACAACAGTGCAATAACTACCGTACCATCAGCCTGATATGTCATCCTAGCAAAGTGATGCTCAGGATCATATTGAACAGGTTAAGACCTCAGGCTGAAGCAATCATAGTTGAAGAGCAGGCGAGATTCAGGGCTGGACGCAGCAAAACTGAGCAGATTTTTAACCTCAGGATTCTGTGCGAGAGATACCTTCAACACCAACAAGAACTCTACCACATATTCGTAGACTTCAAGAAAGCATTTGGATTCCATTGATATTATTTGTCATCAGTTTTGTTTTGTTTGCGTTGATTTCCATGTCGTAAGCTGTGGAGGATCTGTCTAGTCGCCTGACCAGGTTCTCCAGTTCTTGTTCCGAGCCTGCGAGTCCATCTATATCATCAGCAAAACGCAGGTTTGTGATTGTTCTGCCACCAATGTTGACTGTTCCTTGATGGTCTTCAAGTGCGTCTGCCATGATTCTTTCAGGGAAAACATTGAAGAGTGTCGGCGAGAGCAAACATCCTTGTCTCACTCCAACTGTGGTTCGGAACCAGTCTCCAATGTCCCCATTGAGTTAAATTGCACTGCTGGCCTTGTCATAGAGGTTCTGTATGACGAGGATGAGGTTTACGTTAATGTTGTAGTAGTTCATGGTCGCCCAGCGTGCCGCATGCCACACTCTGTCGAATGCTTTCTGGCCAGGCAACTAGACAGATCCTCCACTGCTTACGACATGGAAATCAACGCAAACAATACAAAACTGATGAAAAATAATATCAATGGAATCCAAATGCTTTCTTGAAGTCTACGAATACGTGGTAGAGTTCTTGTTGGTGTTGACATCACTGCCAACGGAGAAAAGCTTGAAACCGTGAAGAATTTCAAATATCTTGGAGCAATAGTTTCAGATGAGGGGTCAAAACCTGAAGTATTAGCCAGAATTGCAATGACAGCTGCAATACTAGCCAAAGTGAACACCATTTGGAAGGACAAGGCAATCAAGCTCAGCTCAAAGATAAGACTCTTGCTTTCCCTTGTACACTCAGTTTTTCTGTATGCTTGTGAAACATGGACTCTTACAGCAGAATTAGAAAAGAGGATTCAGGCCCCAGAAATGAGAAGCTTCAGTAGACTGCTTGGAATCTCTTACAAAGATCACATAACCAATGAGGAAGTCAGAAACAGAATAAGGCAAGCCATTGGTCCTTATGAAGATCTTACCACCATCAAGAGACGCAAACTAAAATGGTACGGCCACGTAACAAGAAGAGATGAGCTTGTCAAGACAGTGCTCCAGGGAACAGTCAGAGGAGGAAGGAAGAGAGGAAGACAGAAGAAGAGATGGGAAGACAACATCACAGAATGGACAGGACTGAAGCTGAGCGAAGCGGTCACACATGCGAAGGATAGGGAAGGATGGAAAGGACACATTTTTTTCAAAAATCAAGTACTTTATCAAAAAATTCTTTATCGTCTTGTTGAAGTTCAAAATTAACAAGAAGTGCAGTAACTAAGAAACTATTCAAAAAACAATTTTAAATTTTGAAATGACACCCGGAGGTGTTAATCTAACACCATGAATGAGCACCGGAAATTTAACACCAGCTCGGTGTTTCATATTTAACACCGGACTTTCTGCAGTGTAGCGTCGAATCCAGCCACACCTGTGAATAATGTTCCAGACTCGCGTGTTACTAGTAAAATGGAATAGGAAAAAAAAAACACGAAAAATTCAATGTCTTCGTGTTTCATCTCTAATTATATAGACCAACTAATTTCACTCCAATCCTGATATAAGCAGGGAGAGCTAATGAGATTTATGAGGTGTATTTTGTATAATGGATACACCCTCATCAACAGCACGTAGTTTTTGACAGGCTTGTATAACTCTTTTTTTTTTTCTCAATCTTTTTGGGGCAGAGAGTTATGAATAATTTTAATAATTTCTTCAACAAGAATGGGCGAGACACAATGCCACTTACCTTGTTTTCTTATCATTACTATTGTTTATTTTTTTCAGTTATAATGAAATTTATGTAAAACAAAAGATAACTGCCGGTCCCAAGGGTTTCGTTATAACGAGAGTCCACTGTATCACACTGAGTTGTCATGTTTGAGTTGAGACAAGTTGAAATGAAGATGATTAGAGACATACACATGTATTCTACATTTCTACTTTTTTAGCAGTGATAATCTTAGAATCACTATTCCCTCTGATTTTAATTTCACTTGCAAAAATGTTCTATATTAGAACTCATCGAAATAATGGACTATATGCGGTATTTAAAGACTGTTTATATATGACGCAATCTATCGGTAACAGCGCATTATATTACAATCTATGCTGGGCCAACTGAATAACCAACCATAAACCACTGAAGTTAAAAAAGAAAATAAAATCAGAAATATCTGGTATATCTCAGAGCCTGTTGTTCGTGTTTACCTGTCATATTCAAATCATACTGTGCTTAATTAGTTCGTTCAATTTTTCATTTATGTATGAAAAAGAAAATCAGAAATAAAATCTTATCAAAATCCAATCAAACCAAAATAAAACATTTACAGAATGATTAGAATTAATCTTCGTCATGTTCAAAACTACTGATTTCTCTTGATTATGTAGGAAATCCTTTTCTTGCCCTCGCTGTGTTATTTCGAAGAGTAAAAATTATACTAAAAACAAATGGTTGCATCAAAATGGATTCAATAGTAGGGCTATATTATGCCCACTTCCCAGTCCCCCCCCCCCCCCGAAATAACTAATTCTCCCTATGAAAGAAGGTAATAGATATAACATCCTCAATTATACGATTTTCTTTTTCTAGATTGAGGAAAGCCAACGCTATTGGTATCAGTATCATTCTTTCATGCATGTAAAGTATGGAAATTTACAATAATTTTTCAGCAAGGGAAAAAAATATACACACATGAGAGTCAACGTAAACACTTCATAGAAATGTAAATTTGACTGATCTAACTTTATAAAAATTAATCATTAACTTTTATCTTCTAAAAAGCATAAGTTACCAATTTCAGACAATTAAAAATTACAGATCAAACAACTCAGAGTCCTTGATTATAATCGTGATACCCTTCATAAAAAACACACACACACACACGATAGTCCTCGTGGCAACATGTTAATGATTATCAAATTACAGCTATAGATGAGCATTATCACGTCATGATCAGCGACATCTCACGATCGCTCTTCGGTACTCTGTTCGTATGACTGGCAATTACCACTTTCCAACACATCAACGTTTTATCTTCAAGGTGGGTGTCCCTGGAAATATGTTAGTAATGGAATTCACACACATAAGAATATTCGTTAAGGCAAGATATGTCTCCAAGTTTAATTTCATCTCCGTAAAACGCTACACAGTCCTGGGCGCCCGCGAAATTGTTGGGTTCTCCAAGATGCCACATGTTCGGCGTTGACGCTTCCAGTGTGCCGTTGAATCCCACCCACTCATACACGCCCTCTATGCGATGGTCGTTAAGTCCCGTCCATACTATGAATGAATTAGAAAGTCCATATATGGAGACGATGACGTCTCCCATGGCTCTTAGCTCCGCCTCCGTCTCTAAGGCTAGAAGAGCTCCGCCCAAATTGATGCAGCTCTCGTTAGCGGTCGCCCAGTTCTTTACATTCTCCCGAAATAGATAACAACTTTCCTGGCCACGAAGGCGAGGCGGCCAGTTGTCAGGACAATCAACTGAATTAAAAAAGAAATAAATAAACAAAATAAAAACAAGAACATCAAAAAGATGAAAATGAGATCTCAGAGTACACAACCATAAACGCCAGAGGCCGAATATCAGTCATTCCCCTTTTCGCCATGCAAATGCGACATACGAAACAAGTCTGAATTGCAAGCAGACGCCAAGGTATTGCCCAATAAACCTATGATATTTTGTAGGTATATTATACTCAATATATTCTATATATAATTAATATATACATTGTATTGACAAAATATGCATTTAGGTCTCGGAAGATAATGATTATTTTACCCATAGCCAGCACTTATGCAAGGGAACCTTTGTAGGGAAACATAACTTCTTTCACTTGTTAGTATAATGACATTGAAAAATGGCAGTACTTTTTCAGCTTTAATATTAGATAAGATTTCTCTTTAGGTTATGTATTATAGTTCCACGCATGTATTTTTAAAGTACTGCAGGTTCTACTTCATCACTCATTTCAATATAGATATGCTAAGGAATGTAATGCTCTTCCCATGGATATATAGATTCCCCCATGTGTTCATTCATTTACAGTTAAAATGAACATTTTTTAAGGTTGCTCCCACACTAATTTAAGTCTTATTTGTAGATGAAGAAAACAAAATAATATTATTTAGATTAGTACAGGTCATTAAAAGCTATTCTCCCCTTTTCTTTCCCTTGTATCTTTTTCTTTTGCTATTCGTTTGTATCAATAGTAATACGCGGTTTTTTTTTCTCTATGTATGTATCAAGTATTTTCATGTTTTCAAATTATGTATTTCATACTTTAATATTATTTGCAATTTTGATGCTCTGGAGCCCACAGCAGACCAGCCATGTCATGTTTGCATCGCTAAATATGGGCTATCCAGCCGCTGTCGTTGGTGTTTTTAATACGGAAAATAGAGTTAATCAATCAATCAATCAATCAATCAGTCAATCAGCCTTTTAACAATGAGCCATAATAGTTTTGCCTTGATTTCATTAGTAAGTTATTCAATTGCGGTTGAAAACCAGAAGAAATAGTTTTGTTTGTCTCATATTCATGTCATATATAAAGTGAAAGACGTTGTTTTAATGAATTTTCGCCCATAGGGCTTTGTCTTGACAAAGCCTTATGTGCGCGAAAATGCCGAAATTTTTTATGTTTCTTTTGTTTTTCAGTTGTAAACACATTTGTTACAACTTGAATTTCTTTCCGATTTTCTAATTGACTGCTTCAGATTTAACTAATCTAAACTGTTTTGCAATACATATTATTTCCATTATGTAAAATGTAAAATTCGCAGATGTCAATCTTATGAAGGAAAAAGGATATTTGCAGCAGAATACCCCAGAAGTCAATGGGTTAATGTTTTCTTAAAAGTAAACGAGGGTAACTTACAATCTGTACACGTTTCCCCGTAGAAGGGTCCCACGCATGAGCAGTTGAAGCCCTCCAGAGTTTCCTGACACACCCCACCATTGTGACATGGATTGGATAAACAGGCTGTGAGATGGCACAAAGAGGAAAAACTTACCAGTGACTAGTGAAATCTATTTCAATATATTAAACAAGTATCTATTTTATGTAAATAAAATTCAATATTACAGATTACGTAATTTTACAGAAAAAGATATCATGGATTATCAATATCAACGGATAGAAAAGTCATTAGCAATTTTAACGCATTGAACATTCCTCAATTGCAACGGTTTCAACGGTTTTGACGCTTTTAACGTATTCTATCGATAGGCTGTCGAGATTATAGTTTGCAAAGCGGCGGGAATTTTTAGCGATCTCAGCGGAAACGATGTCATGAATTAAGGAACGTTTGCAACGAACTGAATGAATTCTCTACTAGCGCTGGGCGCTTATAACGAATTCAGTGGAATGCATGGTGTGTCAGCTCTTTTAACAAAATTTCATCGTTATTTCCGTTATTTCCGTCGCACGTTTTCAATCGCGTATATTATAGGGCCTACATTTACAGATATTACAGCCCAGCGACACGAGTATTAGATACACTATCATTGTGGCTATAGGTAACGAGGAAATTCGTTGATTGGATATTCCATCATTTACTGATTCCTAAATTGATCTGCAGTTTTGCTATACCTGTCAGGCATGGAAAAAGGGGGAGAGCATTACGGAACGAGTGAGCTTACATTATTACACGGATATTGGCTATCAGGGTATGAATATAGCTGTACAGTATCAAGAAAAGTTTGGCATCAGAGAAGAATACAAGTAAGATGAGTGCCTACTAGTGTTTAAAGCATTTTCTATCATGAGAATCAACTGCAGGACAGTGCACTCCCGTTATAACGAACACGGTTATAACGCAATTCCGCTTTATAACGAAGTAAAAATTCAGGCCGCAACGCTATCCACTGCATGTATTTCATCGTTTGTTTATTCAGTTATAACGAAATTTCGATATAACGCAAGAAAACTACCGGTCCCAAGGATTTCGTTATAAGGGGAGGCCACTGCATAGTGAAAATAGGAGAGGTATAGGTGCAGTTGTAGTGGCCGTGTAGTAAAAGCATTAATAGTATAGAGGAGGTGGAGGAGGAGGAGGAGGTGGAGGAGGAGGAGGAGGAAAAGGAGGAGAAGTGAATATCAACCCAGCTAAGTAGTATTACAAGTGAATGTTTGGATTTTGCATAGGCTTAAACATTGGTGATTGTTTCAACCTTCATATCAGGAAGTGTCTAGGGCAATTACCCCACACCCTTCCCCTTCCCCTAACCCTAATCCTAATCGTAAACGTGGACCTAATCCAAACCTTAAACCTAACCTTTATCCTTACTCTAACCTTATCACTAACCAGCATTTAGCCGGGGGTGCTAATTGTCCGGGGAGGGGGGGGGGGGGGGGTAATTACGATCATTGCGATCATTACGGTAATTTCGATATCTTGGCATAATCTCAGATACCACCCACCTGGGTAGGAGCAGTACAGTTGGATGGTAACGTTATCTTGACTGGCTTGGAGAAGAATGAGAGGATCATCAATGACGTACTTGGGCGTCAGTTGGAATCCTCCCTTTTCGGATGGGATGAAAGAACAGTGATCGTTTAGCTGGGATTTGTCACAGGATAATGGGTTTCCTGTCAAATAAACCGGAATAGAGAAAAAAACAAAATGATTCCAGAAATAACCGACATAAAAATTTCTTCCTTTCTTTGTTAATGGCATTTGAAGGACAGTAGACAAAAATATTAAAAGTAAAAGTAATGATAATGCTATAACTATCAGATGATAAGAACGTTAGAAATGATGATGATGTAGCTAAAATGATTGCTAAGCTGGTTATCTTTTTTTAAAGATCGCTTGCATTTGTGCAGTTTGTTATCATAAAAAGTAAAGTTAATAATTGCAATGATATCGGTGAAAAGAAATTCCCCGCAGTATTTCGTCCGCGAATACATTTTGAATACGAGATCATGCATTGAACATGATTCCCATAGACATCATAACAATGTGATGACCAGTTATACTGCCTGACGCAAAAAGTAATTGTATGTGACCTCATGTGACGTAAATGCTATAGTTGAATAATAATGTGCAGTCTTTCTTACCTGCCCTGAAAGATAATATGGCCACAGCGATGTAAACCAACGAAAGCATCTAGGAGTCAAACAAAAAATAGAGCAAATGTTGTGAATTATTTCTGGATTTTCTCTTCTCGCTACACGGGTCGTTAAGGGGGCATTAGTTTTAGTCTAGTTTGCATCGATGTAATGACCGCTTATTAACTTTCTTTAACATTGCATTATGCCAACGTTATGCTCTGTTTTCCTTTGCTATTTTGTGTATCAAACGGCCCAGTTTGAATATGCATATGCTGTCTGAAATGGCAACACACACGCATAAACAAACAAAAGAAATAAGGTACAGAATTTAGGTGACCTTCATAATCTATGATCAACTTTAACAGGTGAATAGAAGAGAGGTGAGCTGGATCTTTTCGCCTTTCTCTTCAATAATGATTGTAACCCCTTCCCTCCCTCTACCAACGTTAAACGGAGTAGCAATCAAATAATTGTATCGCATAATACCAATACCTTTAATCCCTGAAAAAATGAAATGGAATACGGTTGGTTTCCTCGAGCCTGCATATTACCCGTTAAAAGTAAAAAAAAAAAAAAAAAAAAAAAAAAAAAAAAAAAAAAAAAAAAAACTAGAAAGACCGCCAATGGCTAACTGTCGATGAATTCGGAGGTTACTCAAGATAAGAGTCATGTCAACTCTGTATGTATATTGATTTCATAGATTCTCTGTCAAACGGGATGGGGTGTGCAGAACGTCATTTATTTCTATAAAAAAAAAAAAAAAAAAACTTCGGACTTTTAAAAGAATACAACTTACAGTTTGCTTGCTTCTTTATTTGTTTCGGGGGATGGGGATCAAAATGTTAAATGTTTTATCATTTCTGCTTGCATAATGCGCATGTACCTATAATACTTCAAAATAATAATGGTCATACCTTAAAATGGGCAATTCTCTACTGCTTTGAAATCACAAACCTCACCCAATGTTTTCTAAGTCAGTTGCAACAGAAGTTTTATTCCCAAGGGTCACGCAAAGCTAGAAGTCAAATTCATTCGCCTTACCTCCGCTCTTGCTCTTCGCTGAACAGTCATGGAGAATTCCGTTCTCTTTGTCGCACATCAATCGCACTTAACATTGCTTTAATAATAATCCCAACTATGCCTTAAAAAAAGTTTAATAGTGATGAGAAGAGGAAGGGTGAATAAAAAACAACAACGAGAATAGCACACAACCTTCTACAAATGGCGTATCCGGCAATTTATTGCGTTGCCAATACAAACAAAGTATACAGTCCAAGCACCTCGACAGGTAATTACCTGCATGGATTAAACTATATTATCCGATTAATCATCGTTATGCAATTACGGTTTCTCGCTCGTTGAGGGTATTGCCTTAATAACTTTTTTTTTAATTTGATTTTGTTGCAAGATGAATGCCGCCTGCATGGTTTTGTAAAGATATAATTATCATCCAAGATTCGGGATTCGGGAAATTCAGATGCACAGCGAAAGTTCTTTTCTACACACGTATTGAATGTCAGTGCCATTTTGGAAAAAAAAAAAATTCCACATCGCGATTTATTTTACAGTTGTCGTCGAACAACATGCGCACGGTCAAAAAAAAAAAAAAAATGATGTACCGCTGTATAAATGTTGTTTCTATAGAGCATTGTAGAGCATACTAGAGGCTTATTTTTGCTTAATATTTGCCCCCCTCCCCCCCCCCCTAACGCACACAAACACACATGTTTGTATATATTCATCTCTACGAACTTCCTTCTCGATAGAAAAATACTGTCCAGTCATTCATACAGCTTCATTATCGTGTTCACACTTAATAGGCGTTCAAAAAGTATGTCATCCATTTCTTTTGATTATAAAGAGTTAATAAGAGCAATAATCGGTTGTTATTTTAACTTTAAAGTATTGCTAAAATAGGTCTATATGAAAATATAAAAACAAACAAACAATAAGAAGAGTTCATATAAGAACCTGTGTAGGCATATTTACTCGTTACCAGGCTGCAATGTTCCTCTTCTTTCCCTTCATCTTTTTCTAGTTTGGGAGATAATTTGGTCCTCAATGATTTATAATCACATGTACGAAACAAACAAACAAACAAACAAACCAAAAAAAAAAATACTTTCGTTGGTAGAGTATTGTATTCTACATCAACTCTCACCAGAATGAAGTTTTAATAGTAAATATTATAGTAGGCATAGAAAGTAGGCCTGTGATTGTGGATATAGTGCAATGCTAACGCATACAAGGCGATCAAGAATCACGTTATGTATAGTAGGGTTACTTTATGGTGTCAGTCGATACCAACACGTGGTACCTATGTAGCCTGGGGTACAGGTGCATGACCGGTTCTCATTGGTGCCTCCATTTAAGCAGGGGTTGTATTCACAGTCCACTGCATGTTGCACTGGGGTGGGGGTGACAATATGAGTTTAATAAGTTTAAGTCTGACTTTTTTAAAAATCTGACTTGTTACCACTCTGTAAATTATGATGACCTATATCATCCCTTTGTGTATTACGTGATATTCCATCTTTTTAATTGTATATATTGTAAATGTTGAAAGAAAATAAAGGAGGATTCTATGCCCTCAATCAATCAATCAAAATCTCATGATCTTTTTAAGCAATAACATTAACATAAACATGATTTTGCTTTCTGATACTTATCTACTTGTATACCTTCACTAAACTTAATCATCACTAATCTCCCATGTCGAGATAATAGCGCGTTGTGAATCCGCGCCAACCATTATTATTGCCTTTCTACAAGCACTTCGCGAAATGAGTCATTACCATAGTAATGACTATTTCACGCTGAAATTGAGGCTCGAGAATAACGTTACTCAACCAAAATCTGACATTTACCCTTTGACCTTTCATTACTTCATTATTTTCATTCCCGCGTTTTCATCTTTGTCTTTTATACTCTTCTGTTGCTCCTTATGTTTTCTTTGTCCTTTCCTCTCCTCACTTTCCTCCTCTTTGTTCGTTTCTTTTTTTTTTCTTCTCCTGTTTTTGTTTTCTGGGTGCCTTTCTTCCAATATTTATTGCAATCTTTGGATTCCTTCTTTGTTCTTCCTCCGCATTATTTTCTTCCTTTTTCTAGATTTATTGCATTTTCCTCTAGGCAAGAACATGATTTTTACCAATCACGAAGCAGAAATAATGTTGAGTACATGTAGAAAGAGAGATATACGGATGGGAAGGGGGGAGGGTAAAGACAGGAGAACATATCGGAGAGCAAAATAACAACAGTTACAATTTTTGAAGGTAAACCATCTAAAATCTGGTGTGCGGTCAAGTGGTTGTGAGTAGGCGGGAAGCGTCCTTATATTTCATTTCTGTATGTGGACACACAAGCACAAATAAACTAAAAGATCCTTCCTTTTTACGTATAACCACTTTGATCACGTAAATGAGACGTAACCTTCATTGTGTCTAATCTACGGAAGCTTCATCTGAGTGTACAAAGTAATTTGTTCTCTTTCGAGAGAGGTCAGTTGTGGTAGACCGTGGCAAATTCATCACACCATAGCTAGTAAAGTCAGGCGTTATTACATCTATCCATTGCCCTCTCAAGGCTACTCAGGTTGGAAAACCTCTTTCAAGACGGATGATGAGCGATGAATATTGCTGATAATTTGTGTCCTGTACACGTGTGTGTGTGTGTGTGTGTCTGTATGTGTGTGTGTGCATGTGTGTGTGTGTGTCTGTATGTGTGTGCATGCATGTGTGTTTGTGTGTGTGTGTTTGTTTGGGAGTGCATCTTCCGCTGATGTAATGCACGTGTGCTTGAGAGAACGAGTGAGCGTGTGTGTGTATGAGTGGAATGAAAAATGAAGTGTGTACGGTCTATGGTGGTATGTGTTCGTGAGTGTGTGTGTGTGTGTGTGCGTGAGTGTGTGTACGTGTCTGCTTGTCTGTCTTTCTGCATGTCTGTGAATTGTCAGCACCGGACTTCCGATGTTACCCCTTTTAAATTCGACGCCAGAGTGGATGCAGAATGTGATGGCGATGGTGGCGAAATGTAGTCATCACATCTACACACTTTGTTAAAAACTAGTCGTGCTTTGGCAAATTGCTGGTCGACAAATACGTACATACTTTTGTAATGCAATGTCGGATTCCCTGGAAGTGTGTAACGGAGTACCACAAGGTTCCATTTTGGGGCCTCTCCTCTTTACAATCTATATTGATGACACTGTCAAACAGATTGAAATGTGCAGTATTCATCTGCATATGCAGATGACACTATTCTATATTTACTTCTCATTCTGACTTTATTTATCAAACTGAACGGGCTATCAACATTGATTTGACTGGCATCAGTAGATGGATGTGTTTGAATAACTTGAGTTTGAATGTAAAAAATATGCAATATGATAAATGTACAACTAAATGGTAAGCGTATTCAGTCCAAACAAACAGTGAAATATCCCGGAGTTATAATAGATCAAGAATTAAAATGGAATATTCATATAGAAACGCTGTGTTCAAAGATAGGCAATTTGATAAGGTTTTGGGGTCGTCTCCGTTTCAATTTAAATGAACGTACACTGTAGTATGAGGATAATATACAACTTTGCAACCTTTTGTTACAACCTTTGTTAGATTATGCAGATGTACTTAATGATTCTGCCCGTAAGAAGTATACTGATCGATTGCAAAAATTACAGGATAGAGCGGTGAGAATGATCCTGAGAGTCAGTCCGCATACTATGCATATTTCGAATCGGGCTATTCATCAGACACTAAATTTGGAATGCTTAAAAACACACCGATCAAAGCATATTTTGCTAGTGGTATTTAAAACTCTTAATAATTTCAGCGCTCCTATTGGAGCGGTTTGACTTTGTATCTCATCAATATTCTTTACGATCTTATGGAAGGTTATCGCTATCAAAGCCAAGAACAAAATATTGTAGACGCATGTTCGCCTACCGTGGGACATCTACGAACAATACTGTTCCCTTAGATCCTAACTATCATGTAGTTACTTCAAGAAAGCAATAAATAATCATGTTTTACACTGAATGTTATGTGATCAGGTATCCCTGTATTATGTTAATGATTATGTTATATGGGGAGGGCTGAGGGTGGGGGAGGATATGTTGGCAGTCGGGATGGGGGTACCATTTTCACATTTTTTTTATGTTGTTTTAGTTGATTTTGGACTGATGTATCAATATTTTGTTCGTATCATTATTATTACGTGTAAGTGTGTGTATAATTAGTTTCATTGTATAAAGTTCCAATTATTGTGATTTTTCGTGTGAAGTTGGACCCCTCGGAAGACCAGCACAGCCATGAAGGCCGAGATGAGCAGGGCAATCCATCCGTTTATCTTCAGTTATATATTCCAGTTGTACTGTATCATTGTTATTTTTGTGATTTTACGGTGAACAAATAAACAAACAAATAAACAAACACGTCACAAACACACACACACACACACGCAAACATTATAATTAATTCATAATTCAATCTCCCCTATCTCTCTATCCTCTGTATATCTTCAAACGTTATCATCATCAAATCTTAAATAGATGGTTTCATTGATCAATTATGATAATGTCGGCATTCTTATTCCATATCGTAAATAATGACGTAAGGCTTATGAACACATAACTTATGACAGTTGTGTTTTGTATTCATTTTTACATTTGGATATAGATTATGAATCATTACCAATGTCATGGATGTCTTTGTAATTCGATTCCGCAAGAGGGTGATCATGACCATGAATGGTGTGATACCTCAGTCAATATATACATGACCATGCATGGTGTGACACCTCAGTCAATATGCATGACCATGCTTGGTGTGATACCTCAGTCAATATACATGACCATGCATGGTGTGATACCTCAGTCAATATGCATGACCATGCATGGTGTGATACCTCAGTCAACATACATGACCATGCATGGTGTGATACCTGTAGTCAATATGCATGACCATGTATGGTGTGATACCTCAGTTGATATACATGACCATGCATGGCGTGATACCTCAGTCATTATACATGACCATGCATGGTGTGATACCTCAGTCAATATGCATGACCATGCATGGTGTGATACTTCAGTCAATATGCATTACCATGCATGGTGTGACACCTCAGTCAATATGCATGACCATGCTTGGTGTGATACCTCAGTCAATATACATGACCATGCATGGTGTGATACCTCAGTCAGTATACATGACCATGCATGGTGTGATACCTCAGTCAATATGCATGACCATGCATGGTGTGATACCTCAGTCAACATACATGACCATGCATGGTGTGATACCTGTAGTCAATATGCATGACCATGTATGGTGTGATACCTCAGTTGATATACATGACCATGCATGGCGTGATACCTCAGTCATTATACATGACCATGCATGGTGTGATACCTCAGTCAATATGCATGACCATGCATGGTGTGATACTTCAGTCAATATGCATTACCATGCATGGTGTGACACCTCAGTCAATATGCATGACCATGCTTGGTGTGATACCTCAGTCAATATACATGACCATGCATGGTGTGATACCTCAGTCAGTATACATGACCATGCATGGTGTGATACCTCAGTCAGTATACATGACCATGCATGGTGTGATACCTCAGTCAGTATACATGACCATGCATGGTGTGACACCTCAGTCAATATGCATGACCATGCTTGGTGTGATACCTCAGTCAATATACATGACCATGCATGGTGTGATACCTCAGTCAGTATACATGACCATGCATGGTGTGATACCTCAGTCAATATGCATGACCATGCATGGTGTGATACCTCAGTCAACATACATGACCATGCATGGTGTGATACCTGTAGTCAATATGCATGACCATGTATGGTGTGATACCTCAGTTGATATACATGACCATGCATGGCGTGATACCTCAGTCATTATACATGACCATGCATGGTGTGATACCTCAGTCAATATGCATGACCATGCATGGTGTGATACTTCAGTCAATATGCATTACCATGCATGGTGTGACACCTCAGTCAATATGCATGACCATGCTTGGTGTGATACCTCAGTCAATATACATGACCATGCATGGTGTGATACCTCAGTCAGTATACATGACCATGCATGGTGTGATACCTCAGTCAGTATACATGACCATGCATGGTGTGATACCTCAGTCAGTATACATGACCATGCATGGTGTGATACCTCAGTCAATATGCATGACCATGCATGGTGTGATACCTCAGTCAACATACATGACCATGCATGTTGTGATACCTAGTCAATATACATGACCATGCATGGTGTGATACCTGAGTCAGTATACATGACCATGCATGGTGTGATACCTCAGTCAATATGCATGACCATGCATGGTGCGATACCTCAGTCAACATACATGTACATGACCATGCATGGTGTGATACCTCAGTTAATATATATGACCATGCATGGCGTGATACCTCAGTCAATATAAATGACCATGCATGGTGTGATACCTCAGTCAATATGCATGACCATGCATGGTGTGATACCTCAGTCAATATGCATGACCATGCATGGTGTGATACCTCAGTCAAAATGCATGACCATGCATGGTGTGATACCTCAGTCAATATGCATGACCATGCATTGTGTGATATCTCAGTTACCGTAATATACATGACAATGCATGGTGTGATACATTAGTTAATATACATACTAGTATACCCCGCTTTGACTGTCACACACACATCCACACACACTCAAAGCTTTCAAAAGTCTAATACAGTCGCATTTTACGCACCTGCATGCAAATACATCATACCCATGCGCAAACATGACTCGGTACAACCAAATCCGTGCACTGATGCCATGTATTTCTGACATTGATATTGACATTACATACGTTATTAACTGTACATGTATCCCTTGTAATCCTATGCTGTACCTGTGTTTGTATTTAAGGATGTGTTCTTTGTTTTTCGGTGAACAAAACATTTTTTTTTTTAGAATTGGACAATAAAATCAAATCGAATTGAATTGTGGATTGAAGTGCCACCCCGACGGGAAATACGTCCCGCCAGGCCTTGCACATGACATCAGGGTACTTATACGATAGGTGTGTGAATCTAGATATAACGATACAATTAACAACTAGATTTGGACGTTGTTGGAGATCGTTCACAAAATATGGGCTGCAATTTCAGATAAAGCCTAGTTATTTTTGTATTAGATCCAAACAATAGTTTTATTCAACATGAATCACGGAAATTAATGGAATATGCATCAAAATTTAACTTCACGGCATGCACTCTCTGAATAAAACAACAACATACAAACAAAATAATCATACATCGTATAGAAATGTCTGATAATCGAGATCGCTTTCATCGATCTCTGTGCCACCGTCGCGTCCAAGTCATTCAGTCACTGATGTCGATAGACCGTTGATGAGTCAATCAAAGATTTCGATATATCGAGATATTCTATGGCGTCAGCCGATACCAGCAGGTGGTACCTATGTAGCCTGGGGTACAGGTGCAGGAGTTGTTCCCACACGTGGCTCCATTTAAGCATGGGTTGTATTCACAGTCCACTGCATGGTTTCGGGGTTAAGAGAAAAATATTAGATTGTCAGAGAGTGCAACAATCATCTAATCTACTCGCCAGGGATGCAGCTGACGATGTTGGAGAGGTCCCCTGCAAATCACCCAGCAGCGGTTTCTTGCAATAACCCATTATTACTTAAAGACGCATTCAGAGTCGGTAAATATACTAGCAATGGCCTGATTTCGGGCATTTGCATGAAAGTAATTATGTTTCAACACTGCCTCTTCCTTCGAGATTACAATACGATCATTCACATCAGATTCGGTTTCTGTTTACTTTATATTCATATTTTTCAAAATGTAAACAATATTTTGCGGTAACACAAAACACATAGCATACACAAACTAGAACTATATGTCACAAGGGCGTTGCCCACGGGAAACTATCACTCATTGTGATTAATATACCCCCACCCACAACTGAGGGAATTAGCTCAACCAGGATTATTTTTTTTTACTTTTTTAATGGAAAAAAATTTTACCATGGCAATGCACTGTTCAACAGTGAATAAATGTATTGCTCACTGTTAGTCACATGTCCTACATCTCAAGTCAAGTGCTCAAAAACAGAGTGAGCAAGATAAACTGACAATTTCTATGATTTTCATTAAAAAATTACATTAATTTCATTAAAAAAGTTACCATGGCAACACAATGTTGGACATTAAGAATAAAAATGAAGTTTGTGCAACTATATATATCATAGCCGTCACATGTGCCAAATTTCAAGCCAAATGATAAAAGGCTGAGGGGCTTAGTTGAATTCACAATATTAGTGCATCATTTTCATTCAAAATATACTGTTACCATGGCAACACATTTTCAACACTGACAAAAGATTTTTTGCACATCTAGGTAATGTAGAGGAAACATGTGCCAAATGTGAAGCCAAAATGCTCTAAAACAGAGAGAGTTAGGAGAATCGAAATGTTTGCATGATTTTCATTCAAAATGCACTGTTACCCTGGCAACACATTGTTCAACAATGATGAAATATAAAGTTTGCATATCTCTGTACTATAGTGACTTCCAAATTTCAAGCCAAATGCTCAAAGACTGAGGGAGTTAACTGAATCCACAATATTTTCTTATGATTTTCATTCAAACTATGCTGTTACCATGGCAACACATTGATCAACAGTGACGAAAGAGTAAGTTTGCACATCTACGTACCATGGTGGACACAATGTGCCAATTTTCAAGCTAAATGCTTAAAAACTGAAGGAGTTAGGCTAATCCACATATTTATGTATGATTGGTAACAAAAAAATGCAGTTGCCATGGCAACAGATTTACTAACGAATACATCAAAGGTGTTTTGCACAAATATACATTACATTGATCGCATATCCCAAATTCAAACTGAATTGCTACAAAACTGAGAGTGGTTCAATCCATATTTTGTAAGATTTTTCTGAAAGTCTGCCGTTGCCATGGCAACGCATTATGAAATACTCATGAAAAAGGTGTCTTGCACATCTGTCTGTGATAGTAGTCACACATGTCAAATTTCAAGTTAATTGCTCAAAAAATGAGACAGTATTTCGATCCACAAGTTTTTAAGAAAATTTGCCGTTGCCACGGCAACGCATCATGCGATACTAACGAAAAAGGTGTCTTGCACATCTACCTTTGAAAGCGGTCACACATGCCAAATTTGGAGTCAATTGCTCAAAAACAAATTAGAGAGGAGTTCGATCCAAAAGATTTTGCAACGGACCGACCCCCGACCGACCGACCGACCGACCGCCCGACCGATCGACGACCGGCCACCCGACCTCAGAGTGATTCCTATATACCCCCCCCCCCCCAACACACACACACACACACACACACTATTATGTGTTGGTGGGGGTATAAAATATCTAACAAAAATATTTAGTATAAAGAGTGCACATCTTGGGCGATACTGCATATGCAAAAGAGTGTAGAGAGAAAAACATGAATGAAACCTTCGAAAAACTAAAGCCTGTAGGTTTGTCATGTACGAGTTAGAAATTGATATCTTGACCTCTTCACATGAAATTCTGTGATTTTTGGGGATTACGTAGTCCTCAAATCAAAGCCTACTTTGTGTTTTGAGCATTCCAATATAGCCAGCCATATTCCGTACTGGCCTTCTTAAATTTCTTTGCAAATCCCGTATTTTTGGCATCTCCATTTCACATGATATTGTGTAATGTGCCCATCTGTGTAATATAGCCATACCCAGTGCCGTTTATAAAGAGAATCTGGCCAACTCGGTTTTCGGCTTATGCGTTTTGAAGTCTGTGATTGGTCAAAATTGGTCTCGTGATCTTTGCGGAGCCATGTCGTTACCAAAGTGCGCTCATACGCAGTGTCCATTGTTCACTACCCCTTATTTGGTAGGGTTTCATTATTACGTATGAACGTACGCGCTAACCCTGTAACGCGTATAATACGCTGGGCAACGACATGGCGTCCAATTTACGAGTTGGCCAGACTCTCTGTATACGGCACTGGCCATACCTAGTTCACACGTGATTCCGTGGAATCCCGGCTCGCACAGGCAATAATAGTCCTCACACGTCGATCCAATCTTACACGGATTCAGATTGCAGTCAACTGGTCACACAAAACAGACGGCGCCAAATGGGAATGAACAAATGCAGTTTAATTAATAAAAGATATAAACGGCTACAATACAGCCGTGTGAAAATACATACTAACACTGTCATAATAACTGGAAATCACTATTATTGCTATAGTTTGAGGAATCATCAAAAGCTCCCAACCATCTTCTGAAACTTGCAAGTGCCTGCAAACATAACAAATTCAAATTACATGGATTTAGTGTTGAAATTATTCGTCAATATTGATTCGCCTTATAGATTCATGTCATTGTGTGAAATGTCATAATACACATCAATATTCAAGCAAATCATATCAACTCTGTTTCAATACTGCACCTCCTATAACATTTTGAGCAATATTTAATACAGTCACCTTAAAGAGGAAATCCATCCTCAAACTAAATAAACAAAAATATTCCCTACAAGAAAATAGCAAATGACAAAAATGGGATAAGAAATATGAGAGATATGACTCTGAAATTTTGCATTTTTGGGGGAAATTATTTCTTGACAAGTCCTTATGAATATTCAAATGAACGAGCTGATGATGTCATACCCTAAGAAATTGTAATGTTCGTTATGAATGAAATTCGGAAAAAAAAAATGTTTTTAGCTATTGAAGTACAAGCATGTTCCCATACCCCGATTATCAGAGTAAACATTTGTTTGTTTGTTTGTTTTTATTTTGGGTGAATTAAAGGCAGGTTTTATATCTATACTGCTATAAAATGACTTTTCAGTCATTTCCTTATATGAAATGAATAAGAAATTGTGACAGCATGACATTTCAACTTACTGATTTGAATAATTATTCATAACGACAGATCAAGAAGCACCTTCCGAAAAATTGTGAAATTTCAGAATGTCATAACTTTTGATTTTCTTATCCGATTCTGATCACTTTTTACACTGCTCTGCACGGATTTTTTTTTCTCTTTCGATGTTAGAGCGGATTTCGTATTTAATTATTAGTGTTTAGTATGTCAATTACATTATTTTTTCTCTGTTGTTTTACTTCTTCAGTTACTTCTTCAGAAGGTTCAACTGCTGTATGAAGCCAATGCTTGTTACGAAGGTGATATCTAATGCAAAGTAAATTTTTTACACCATGTTCCCGGCGGCCAGGACACCAACGCTTTATGCCACCTCGGACAAAGCGATATGGATGTTTGACAAAACAGGTGGTAGGGGTGGGCAAAGTACGTGACAGGCCATGATTGCCGAGGATGTCGTGCTATCGGTTTTTAAAGTGTAAAAAAAAAAATAATGCCCGAAAATTCTGGTGCTGATGAGAATGAATGCAACGTTTACACCATATTCCCGGCGGCCACGGCAAACGTGTTTCAGGCAGGCCAACGTGGACAAAACACGATGGACTTGAGACACGTGCGGGGGGGGGGGGGCGGAACGGACAAACGTGACAAGCAGTGATTGCCGTGGATGCTGTGTCAGATTTTCTAAACTGTCAAAAAAAAAATCACAGCAGTCACGGCGCTGATGAAAAACTAGTAGGCCCACGAGTTGAAAAATCCCACAGCAGTCACGGCGCTGATGAAAAACTAGTAGGCCCACGAGTTGAACGCAACAAAACGTGACGATACGTATAGGCCGTAACAAAACTCGAAGGCGTTCCTAATTGGGACGCAAAGGGAATATAATGTACAGTCTAGCCTGACAAGAGAACGGCGTCTGATAGGTACATTCATCTCACTGGAGAGAGGACTTGCACGAAAAATACCAGAATATGGAGGGGAAAAGGGAGAATATCCCGCATACCCATGGCGCACCACGTTAAGGGCAAACGGGGCTGCCATGGCCACCGCGAACATGGTGTGAACGTACAACATTAGTAGGTGTAGTACTTAGTACTTGTAGTAAAACGGTACGCACGCAACAACACGTGGCAGTACGTGGTAAACAGTAAAGGCCGTTTCACACCATTCCGGGAAAGCTACGCGGGCTTGTGACGAGGAGGTATTTTCCAGCACGTAGAAGATTTTCAGCGGGCGAACAAGAATGTTTGCGATTTCCATTCATGCCTTGTCATACCGTACGACTTGCGGGGAAACAAATTTACTCCCCGGAGCTCTCCGCTGTTGGTCCGCACCTGACAGTATCTAGCGCGTAGTTGCCAGGAGGTGCTCAGGCAAGTCCGATTTAAACGCAGCCAAGTTTTGAGCATGACCAAAACTTTTTCCGGGTGAGTCGCGGGAATGCCCGTAGAGGTCCACGCAGAACGCCAGTAGGAGACCCTTAGCGGCAGTACTTCCCAGGCAATTCCCACGCAGGTACTTCGCAGTCCCGTATGCAGCCAAGATAATGAAATTCTGTGAGATTTCAGCCATTCCATTAGAGGAATTCCTTCACTGAGTTGTCAGTCCCCCACGCGACTGGTCACACAGTATACTCGCAAGTATAACGCGTCCAGCAAGTAAGAAACATGCGCTGACTCGCACAAATCCTTTTCCGCCCTCAGGAATGTCCGGTATGCTAGAAAATCCCTACACGTAACAAGCCCGAGTAGCTTGCCCGGAAAGGTGTGACAGGGACTAAACACGGTTGCGGGTAAAAAAAAAAAAAAAAAAAATATGCGTGCGCACCTCCGGGCGACTACTTTTGAGATACATGCTAGGTACTGTCATGTGCGGATCATCTACGGGACCTCCGGGTAGTCAAAATTGTTCTTTGCAAGTCGCACGCAAAGCTGGTGTGACGCGGCCTTAACGAAACTTATGGGCGATCCGTGTAGTTGGACGCGAAGGGAAACATGTGTCATCTATAGCATGACCAGATACCGTGAGAACGGCGTCGAACAGCTTTATGCTCATGGTATCAAGGATAATCCCGAATACACGTACACAATCATGTTTTGCATTGGATGCTATTACATGAAACAATCATTGAGATTATTCCTTACTGGTCGCCGGGAACAAGTAGTCCCCAAAACGAACCGCTGGGAAGAAATAATAATAATCAAAAATTAAAAGTTTCAGTTTCAGTTCAGTTTATCTTATTTGATCACGGCAATTCGCTTCAGCAAAGCTGTTCTTCTGCAAATCCGTGAACAATATTAAAATAGCAGAAATACATACAAAGTGAATATACAATAATAAAGAAATGAACAAGTATCAGGTATAGTAACAAACACGACGAAACATTAAAAAAGTACAGCAAAAAAAAAAAGAAAACGGAGGTAATACCCCAAAGAAACATATTATTTCAACAATATCAAGTAGAGGCAGGGAGAGAGAGAGAGAGAGAGAGAGAGAATTGATTAATTTTGCAAAGGTTATCAACATACACTTTTTTTTTGAAAAGTTTGTTAATCATACCTAACTCGCAGTTAGTTCCGGTAAATCCAAGAGAACACATACACGCGTTGTTTACACAGGTGGCTCCGTTCTCGCACATGTTCCGATCACATCCTTGCGAAGAGAAACAAAGGAAACTTTACTTGGTGAGAGCTATAACTATGCGCTTGTCTACGTCAGGCCCCCGTTCTGGCACATGTTCCGATCACAACAAAGTCCCACATGGCCAGACGTACAGGCCTAACAAACTCCCCAGATGGTCAAACGACGACCCGTCCCGTTCATAGGGAATTTCAGATTGTGTGGACACGACAGCGTTCAGGCCTCCCGAAAGTGCAAGCCAACGTTCTCGGCAACTCCCGTCGACGCTTAAGATTTCAGTCGACGGTGAGTACGAGTCGAATTTAGTGAAGTATGAAGTTTTTCATGATTATCACGATAATGTCGGACATAAAGCAATTATATACAAGGAATTATTACCAGTGATTGCGGATCCATCAGCGTCTCGCTGTCTGTTCAACGAAGCAATACGAAAGTGCGACAAGGACGTATAGCAACTAAGTCACGTTACGTGACGCGACTGGTTCGAATGTCATGATATACTTTTACTCCGACTGTGACGTTTTCACCATCTGTATTTGAGATAACTGTCTTTACTACACAACTCCTTGTCCATTTTATAAAGGTTAATACAATTACATGACATCCACTTGTGTCATTATATTCAATGAGCGTCAAACAAAGTTGATACAAAGCATGCCCGTTATAACGAAGATATATCGAAATTTCGTTAAATCCTGAGAGAATGTATACGCATTTTTGAAAGGCGCGTTTCCGCATACCAACAATTCCACTTGCTAATTGTAAAGCATGATTGCTGAATAAAAAAGTAACTTGACGATGAAGCACAAAACAGTTGTATGAGAAACTTCGTTACAGAATAGAGTAGAGAAGTCATTCCTGGACAAAAAAAAACAAACAAACAAACAAACAAACAAAAATCTGTCACCAGTCCACAATAATACGTCCTGTAGCACTTGAATTGAAAAAAAAAAAATGTTTTGCGTATTAAAGGTATAATTTACCGTTTGCAGATGAAACAAAAACCCAGCATTAGTGCTTTAAAATAGTTCTAAAATGTGAGTTAGGGTTAGAAACAACCACTGTAAAAATTTGAATCCGTATTATCGATGGTAAGTATTGTTGAATACACAAAATGTGAACAATAGTTATAATAAAAATGTTTCCAGACTAAACCGTCTACAGTTATGGTTTATCAAGAAAAATAGTGATATCTCCTTATATTTTAGGCTTTATTGCGAAAATTTTATATGGTAGGATGTTTTGTGATATACCAGACCTACACATATGCATCAAATGTGATATCTTGAAAAAGTTTAAAATCACTGCTCCCAAAGGTAAACTGGACCTTTAACTTCTGCAAGTAATAGAGGGAGGGGTATTTAATGATGCCCTTTACCAATTCCGGATACCAACCGAGAAGTATCGGATAACAGTCTGAATCCAATGAATCCAATACGTGTTGGTCGTCTATCAAATGGTAAATTGGCACCTCGTCTACAACCACCCTGTCCACTGTCCACCTAGTCTATAATGCCATCTTATTTAAACTCACTTCGTCTACTACCAACTCGTCTACCAACCATTTTGTCTATATGCCAATTAGTCTAATTGTCATTTCGTCTACTAGCCATTTTATCTAATGTCCAATTTGTCTAAGTCCCATTTCGTCTAACACCCATTATGTCTATTGACCATTTCGTCTATTAATCATAAGGTCTATGAATAAAATAGTCTACATATTTTTGTCTAATAGCCAATTCGTCTACAACTCATTGTCTAATAGTCAATTAGTCTAATAACCAGTCAGTCTACTCCCAACTGGTCTACTGCCAACTGGTCTACTCCCAATTGGTCTAATCCCAACTGGTCTACACCCAATTGGTCTACTCCCAACTCGTCTACTCCCAATTGGTCTACTCCCAACTCGTCTACACCCAAGTGGTCTACTCCCAACTCGTCTACTCCCAACTAGTCTACACCCAACTGGTCTACATCCAACTCGTCTACTGCCAACTCATCTACTGCCAACTAGTGTACTGCCAACTCGTGTACTGCCAACTAGTCTACTCCCAACTGGTCTACTACTAGTTATAGTTTTTGTTTTTTGTTATTTAAGTCTACTTCATCCAGTTTCTGTTTTCCCAGTGAAATAGGTTGAACACTCTTGGTGCCCCATTTTGTTTAAATTTTTATGTTCTAATTATGACAATTTTTTAGGAAAAAAAAAGATAAAGTCACAGTGTGAAAAACTTGCTGTGTTATTTTGTGGTGGATGTGTAATTTATATCAGAAGCAATCATGCAGCATTTATATGTCCAAACTTCAACACTCCATCCATTCAACTTTGATACACAATCATAAGTATGGTAAAAATGAAAAGGAACACATTAGAAGTACATTATCAGTATTCTTTATTCTGTCTGCCACGTACTGATGTATGTAAACGGTTAAATGCACAAAAAAGGGTTGAAACATATACATAAAAATATGATTCATGTACAATATATATAGCTACTACTAAGATGAATAATTCACTTGCCTGCAATGTACTCAATACACGTTTCGCGAGGAACCCTAAATAAGCATTTATATGTCCAAACTTCAACACTCCATCCATTCAACTCTGATACACAATCATAAGTATGGTAAAAATGAAAAGGAACACTTTATGTCACGGTGAAAGTGACAATTTTGAAATCCACACTGCTCTGTTTTGCTTATTTTTAATAAGTTGATGAGACTAGTATGTCAAACACATGTGTATTGGATTGCAACCAGGAGTAAACACCTGTATTGTGTATGAGTAGTGCCATTGATGGTGAAACTAATTAACATGATAATGATTGAAATCTGTATGTCAGTGTAGTGAAGTACACACTACACAGTATAGAGACTTGGTAAGGCAGGTGTGTTGAGAACTGGTTCTGGCTGGTTTGAGTTTGGCCATTTGGTTGTGTCTTGGTAGAGGAGTGTATATTAGAAGGAGTCAGACACACCCTAGCTGCCATGTTGAGTGGACAGAGTTCTCCAGAGCTGTCACACGGTACAGTCTACTTTGCAACATGCAGTAATTGGTCTGAGAAGTTTGATTTAAGCAGCTGTAAACTACTGCACAGAGTTGAGGAAGGCTGCTAACCTGCCAGCAGAGTTGGAGCTGGTTTTGCAGTTGTAAGCTGTATTCTAGCAAATTTTGGTCACCATCGGTGAGTTTTATCCTGACTTTGTTCTTCACTAGAAACAATGGAGTTTAAGGTGAACAACAATGTATTTATAAGTGAATTTGCAAATGATAAATATTAAAGGTCGTATATGAAAGGTGAAGACTGTTGTGAACGGCACTTATGTAATTACAAAGTAAATTGAGAAGACTGGAGTTCAGCCTTTCAGTAAGCGCAGGTATTCACCTCATATTGACAAGGTCAGATGAAGTATTTGACATTTTAGACAAACCTCATGTTAGTAGAATGTAAGAATATGGGAAATTTTGCTGTCCTCTTTTGTATGTCAGATTTAAATGTGAAATGGTGAGATAGGAATAATTTCAGTGGTTGGTCATTAAATGTCGATGTATTATTGTGGGTTTTTAAAGTGAATGTCATTGCTTGGGGACGCTAAATGCCCACTAGTGCAATGCTTAATTTTATACAAGTGTGTCTCATTGTGAATGACAAAACCACAAGACACTTTGGTAGGAAATGTGTTTGGAATTATGACTATCATCATTATAGATGGCACTAAGGACGGAACAGAAGTTTCCGTGTTGCACTACGGCCTGGACTGGAGTTTGAGTGATGCACCTAAGCTGGAACAGCATGGCCTTGCGTCTCCATGTGGCTGAGGCAACGTGCATGTGAGGTCAGACGCATTATCGCGATAGCCACCTCGCGTTGGCAGTGAGAGTCGCGTGGTTACATCGCCAGTTGGCGAGACTAATGGACACGTCAATAGACTACAGAGGCCGGATCATGGTGATGTATACATTCGATACAAATTCGCATTTGAGAGCAGAAGGAGTTGCAAAAGTCTGACAAACCTACAAAGATTAGTAGTGAGATGAGATACACTGAAATACACCGAGAGATATTTGATTGGTATCTATTGAGACCCATGTTGTTGTGAAATTTTCAAGTGGTTTATAAGTATGAAATACCGGTATCAAAAATCCCAGATGTAACATTGGTCATTATTGAGTTGAATTATAATATGCATAATGCATTCAGGTCAAGTCTGTCTCAGGTAAATCAATGGAGAATGTGGCTTGAAGTGTGATGACTGGGTTTAAGACCTAAGTGAGATGATGAAGTAAGATGTGACAGTGATTCTGAGCCAGAATTAGCGAAATTTCAGGACAAGTCAATTCAGGACTGTCAAGTGAGTTGTGGTAGCCCTGTTAGGTGGGCACGATATAGATAGCAGACGCGAAGAGATAGAGTTTTAGATGTCAGGTGGAGATTAGGACCTGGACATTTGGTGAAATTTGATTGACTCAGAATCAGAGAGGTCACACAGAGTCAAGTCAGCTCAGGACTTGCTGTGGACCAGAGGTAAAGCCAAACGTATTTGTTTAACAGAAACAGCATTGCATATGACCTGTATACATGAGATAGAATTTAAGCCAAAGGGAAGTCAAAGTGTGAATTAAGTTTGAATTTCCTTAAGTGGGGATAATTGAGGTTAGGTCAGCGACCTTTGAGTGGAATGGTTTGAAGTCAAGACAGTCAACTGATGCGTTTAATTTCTAAGGGGTTGATGCTGTTTTAAACAGTAAAAGTGAGATTTTGACACTGACTCCTACATTGGGTCAATTTTTGGAATTTAGAGATTTGACCGGACGAGTTTGTGTAGAATTGGATTGACTGGTCAAATAATCTTTTGTATGTGAACCGAATTTTATTGGAAATAAACCTTGAGAGGTAACTGTACATGGCATGTGTGAAGTTATCCTTATTTGAGTAAACCCACGTGACACTTTAGAAGTACATTATCAGTATTCTTTATTCTGTCTGCCACGTACTGATGTATGTAAACGGTTAAATGCACACACAAAAAAGTTTGAAACAGAACAAAACTAGAAATGTCGCTTTGGCGACTGGTATGCCTCCGCCATAATGCATGATTTTCCCAATAGGTCTAGATAGTACATGTGGACACTGTGTGATTACATTTTCACAAAATTGGCAAAATATTGGAATGACAAGTTTGTCACAAATGTGTTGAATGTTCACCTTCCTTGACGTAGGTTTAATTGGATGAATAGGAGAGCATGTATCTAGGGATTTAAGGACTTTAACTTGACTTTGACCCATTCATACATTTAGGCATTGAGTAATTTTCAAGGTACAGGTGTGGAGAAAAAGTGCAATTTCTGAATTGAATGTTACCATTTTCATCTGGCCCTTGACCCTAAAATTCATAAGATAATTACTTTCAGGTAGAACATGCATAATATGTACCAAGTTTCAAGGTAACTTGAGCCACTTCCGAGATATGGAGGAAAAAGTTAGTTCAGCACTTTCACTTGATCTTTGACCTTTTGACCTTTGAGGCAAAAAGAGAAAAAAAAAAACTTTCCAGAGAATTTCTATTAGGTTACACACGCATACACCAAGTGTAAAAAAATAACCCTGCTGGCATTGCATAAATATGAGGGTAATAGTAACATTTTAAAGTCTTGCACTTGACCTTTGACCCCTGACCTTTGACCCCATGAACCCTACATTCTCTAGATAATCACTTCCAGTCAGTACAAGTATATACTATGTTCCATGAAGATACCTTGAACAATTTTTCAAGGCACGGAGAAAAAAAAGAAGTTTTAATATTTTTACTTGACCTTTTGACCTTTGACCTTTGACCTCATGGCCCAAACTTTCATCAGAGAATCTTAATTGGGTAATACATGTATACACTAAGTTTCAAGAAAATATCTTCAGGCATTCAATAGATATGGTGGAAATAGTGAAATTTTATGTATTTGACCCTGACCTTTTGACCTTTGACCTTTGACCTCATGACCCAAACTTTCACCAGAGAATCTTAATTGGGTAAAACACGTATACACTAAGTTTCAAGAAAATATCTTCAGGCATTCAATAGACATGGTGGAAATAGTGAAATTTTATGTATTTGACCTTGACCTTTTGACCTTTGACCTTGAGCATGTGCACCCAAAAGTTGATAGGCACAACTTCACCCCCTAATACACATACATGCCAAGTTTCATTAGGATACCTCAACAGGTTTCGATAGTTACCTTGTCCACAAAATTCATTACGGACGGACGGAAGGACGGACGGACGGACGGACGGACGGACGGAAGGACGGACGGACGGACGGACGGACAACCCGAAAACATAATGCCTCCGGCACCACTTCGTGGCGGAGGCATAAATATGATTCATGCACAATATATAGCTATATACTACTAAGATGAATAATTTACTTGCCTGCAATGTACTCAATACACGTTTCGCGAGGAACCCTAAATAAGCTCAAAGGTGCCCCGCCACCCAGTATTCAAATCTGTTCAGCATATCTTTGAAAATTGATCGAAATTAAGTTCACAATAACATTTGTAAACACATGATTTAAATGCATTAAAACTTGATATTCAAGGAAACAGTAGAATGTGACTAGCGCCATTCCATGTGGAATCTGGATTCAATTTTTGTTTACAATGCTTTGGAGTATCCATCCTTAGTCGTGAGAGATGCATATTGAGGTCATCGTCACGTTTCAAAATCATTTTCTTCAAACACAAGGGTGTGATAATGGCTCTATATTATGTTTACCCTGTTGGTAACATTTTGTGGAAATGCGCCCTAGTGTAACATCGAGAATAGTACTAACATAACGGTTTGTTTTACCTAGGCTACCTATTTTCAAATTGACCCAAAATAATGTGATTATGGAAATGGTTCAATGTATCTCGAAGGCGGGGTTGCTGACAACTCGTTTGTGATGGAGGATTGTAACTGAGCTAGTTTATCATTATTTAGTTATTTTACGGCCAGAATGTAGACTGGATAGTCATGTCTAACCATTGATTAGTATGTCTTTTTATTCAGCATGTGCGGAATAATTAACAACTAGAATAGTCTAATATTGATTTTTGTACTAATCAAGGGCAGGGTTTAATATGAATAATTCATGACAGTGAGACGGACTGGACACTAGACAAAGTGGTATATTCATTATCAGCATGACCAGATGGAAATGATCAGTTTGGGTAAATTGTTGAGAGTAAAACTATATCAGTTGGGAGCACACCAACGGGGTATAGACGAGTATAGACCAATTGGGAGTAGACAAGTTGGGAGTAGACCAATTGGGAGTAGACCAGTTGGGAGTAGACCAATTGGGAGTAGACCAGTTGGGAGTAGACCAGTTGGTAGTAGACCAGTTGGGAGTAGACCAATTGGGAGTAGACGAGTTAGGAGTAGACCAGATGGGTATAGACCATATTGGGTATGGACAAACTAAGGGTTGGACAATATGATAACTAGACAAAGTGAACGTAGACTAAATGACTTGTAGAGTAGACTAGTGACTAGTAGTAGACAAAATAGATATTAGACGACATGGCAAATAGACATTGTGAGTGTAGACGATTTGGCTATTAGATCAATTGTTTTGTAGACGAAATGCTCCTTAGACGAGTTGGGTATTAGACAGTACGAGTAGTGGGCAAAGTGACTATTAGACAATATGGGTACTGGACAAAACGAGTTGTAGACCAAATGGGTATTAGACGAATTGGTAATAGACGATATGCCAGTAGACCAATTGAAAAATAGACATAGTGGCTGTAGACGAGGTCACTATAAACCTATCAAATCAGTGTCAGTCATGTTGGCCGTGATTTGGCGAGGTAAGATCCTCCGATGAAGGATCCTAGCTCAGAGATTAATTCGCCATCGGACGCCATTTCCAGTCGCAAGTCCACTCAATGTCGGGTAAATGTCGAGCCAGTTCGCTAAGTGTCGAGTCAATAAACTTGTGTTGTGCGACTATCGGGTGTGTCTAATAACCGGCGCCCTATGACAATCTGTTTGGACGATTAAACAGTCATTGGACAGGTTAACTTGGGTCTCGGTTATGGGGCTCCTCTGGCATTAGTGCCACCCTCGGTTAACCTTGGTGAGAGTCTGTGAGAGCTTTTTCAGATCATCGAATTTCATCAGAACTCATCAGAACGCCGGAATTTTTCGTTTGGCGGATCACATCAGCCTGTAATGGTCAGTGGAATGAGGCCTTAACAGAAAACGAGTCTTCGTCCAGCAGTGTTCCCTTTCTCCCTGGATTTATAGCTTACAAAGCTGATTTATCCATGCCGTGAAATTCAGTTATTTCTAGAAATCTATCTCTCGATCGATCGACAGAAGTGGAACTTACTACCGAATGTATACGCTTTTCAAACAAAGGCCCCCAAAACTTTTCAATGCTGTAATTATTTCGTAGAAGCAAGTCCGATATAGTTTGTTGGTGCGAATGAAAACTACAGTACCGACAAGGATGTTTGTCAAGTTCGTTATGTAGCAGACAGTGATAAACCAAAAGGGTAGGCGCAGTCGGTAGAGAGTCGGTGCGGTGCCAGAAAAGAAAAGCGAAAGGGTTGAAATAAGATTTGCAAGGGTAAGAAGCAACAGTGTGACTACACCACTCGTGTTCCTTTTGGGCGTGGCTGGCAAGCCTTCTCTTTGTGGCTGGTCTTCAAGATGAGCTGAATTAGGCGTAGTAGCGATGCGGGCTCGATTGGCCTGTCTGTAGGTTATCACCATGACGTGACTGTTACGCGCGATATTAGCAGCGGTGATAACGAAGAAGCAGTGAACCATTACCATAATGCAAATTTCGCTCTGGAGGCTGGTTTCGTAAGGAATCTGCGTGTTGAAAGACCTGCCCAGATTGTCGACAATGACCTTCGAGTGACAAACGTTGGCCATTCGAAGTGCGAGTATGAACCCCATCCAGATGAACAAAGAGACAATGGCTATCTTGATGCGTTTTCGCAGTCACCAGGGAAGCATGATGTAGTGGACGCACAACAGCCAAGTATCGCTCTGAAGTAATCAGACTAATTAGTATGATAGACAACCACAGCAGGTTGTCGGAGATCGTGGCCAACAGTTGACAGGAAATGGCATCATCCAGGGGCCACGCCCTTCCGTTAAACTCTAAGACGGCACCAATTATGCATCTCAGAACACCACCACACAAGTCTACAATGCACATAGACTGGTAGACGAGTTTCTGGGCTCCTTCAAAGACATTCTCTTTAGCGTGGATGATGTAGATGGAAATTGACCCAAAAATTATTAGAACAAGCAAGAAAATGATATATATCGTTCCTAGAAAAGCACCAAGTTGAATCATTTCGTATTATGAACCCCTTATTGCCTTTAAGAACAGACAATTTTTTGCACAAGCTACACGCTAGAGGGAACTTCTAAAGTGAAAGTCAATCATTCGTGCAATGGTTGTCACTTTGTTCAAGGATCACAGCAGCATGTCTTTCAAAATCATTGTTTCCCATCCATACTGCATGAGTGCTTAATGAGCTTAAAGTCTCTACAGTTGTCGTAGACCTTATAAGTAGGGAGAGAGAGAGAGAGACGTAATGACTCTTCAATCGTTGGTCTGTAGAGCTGTTTATCAAAGCGTAACCAATAACAAGAGAACTGGTGACTGATTACTAAATAAAAACTCCCAAATCACTTGACAGTTTTATTAACCTCGTATAATGTATGATCGTAATAATGAGGAGGAATTCGACCGTCAGAGCACAATTATGGAGAAACTGACTGACTTTTAATGACGAAGCGGTGATGGACAGTCACTAGACATTCTGGAGGAAGATATCAGGAATATGAAATCAGTTTCCTGAACCAATTAGTAGCCGTCCTGTTTTGTGTTGTTCCCAATAAAAAGGACAAACAATGTGCCAAACCATTTCCAATCTCTCTCTCTCTCTCTCTCTCTCTCATTTTATTTTTCCATCAGTTTGATAAGCAGATCCGTGTCGGATTAACGAACGTCAGAAGATTCTTTCTCCCAGGGCACACCTTCCGAAGGGAATGCATGCAGTCTTGGTAACAGATCGGGATGCTTCGTCATACGTTGTTCCCTTTATTTTTCATGTGTATTATGTCGCTATTTTTGAGGGACATTCCACAGCTATGTTCTTTAACCAGCGACGAATCTAGGTATTTCAAGAAATCTCTCCCTCGACAGGTGTGGAACTTGCAAACTCTCTACCACAAGCACACACTCTTCAAACAAAAGCCTCCGAAATGTTTCAAAGCTTAAATTATTTCGAAGAAACAAGTCCGATATTGTTTGTTGGTGAGAACGAAATTTATAGTACTGACAATGGTGTTTGCCAAGTTAGTTACGTAGCAGGCAATGAGGAACCAAATGGTAGGCGCAGTTTGTAGAGACTTGGTGCAATGCTCGAAAAGAAAAGTGAAACGGTTTAAATAGGATTAGTAAGGGTGCGAAACAACAGTGTGACTACACCCCTCATGTTCCTTTTAGGCGTGGCTGGTAAGATGTTACTGTGTTTCCCGCCTCCAGTAGGAGCGGAATTAGGCGTGGCAGCGATGCGGGCTCGATTCGCCGTGTTCGCCTGTCTGTAGGTAATCACCATGACGTGGCTATTACACGCGATATTAGCAGTGGTGATAACGAATAAGCAGTAAACCATTACCATAATGCAAATTTCGCTCTGGAGGCTGGTTTCGTAGGGAATCTGCATGTTGGAAGACCTGCGCAGATTGTCGACAAAGACTTTCGAGCGACAGACGTATTACAATACGCAGATGATACACTCAACGGATCAGATCAAGATCTAAAAGATGCTCTTGAGATTTTTGATAATTTTGCTAACATATCAAATTTAAGAATTAACCCCAGAAAGACTAAAATAATATGGATAGGAAAGAATCGGAATTGTAGAATTAAATTATTGGAAGATTGTAATTTTGATTGGATTTTTCAGGGTAGGTACGAATAGGTACCTGGGAATAGAATTTTTCAGTTAAATTACATGAAATGGTTGAACAAAATTATTGTGAAAAATTGAAAGATATTACAAACACAATGACCTCCTGGTCTAAACGATCACTTACTGTTTTAGGAAGAGTTATTGTAGTTAAATCATAATTGATGTCAAAATTAAATTTTTTGCTGTTATCATTTCCTGAACCAAGTTTTAAAACACTGACAGATATAAATCGTTATTTTTATTCGTTTATATGGGTAAATAAACCCGATAAAATAAATAAAAATCAAATGTGTCAATTATATTGTCATGGTGGTGCTAAAATGATTGATAATTTTATGCATGCCAAATCTCTTAAAATATCCTGGATATTATTTGTGATCCGCAGACTGAAAATTACACGTTCCACACGTTCCGTTCTTTTTTGCCCCAATCAGTATCATTTAATTTATTTATGGGATCATTATCCAAAAAAAAAAAAAATTGCCAATATAATGCTTAATGATTTTTGGAAAGAGGTACTTCTGGCTTTTTAAGAATTTTCAGAAATTGAGACAAATAATAATTTGGCAAGCCAGCCTCTTTGGAATAATCCTTTGATTATGATGAATGACAATACTGTATATTTTAAGTCTTGGTGTGAGAAAGGCGTACGTTTTATAAATGAATGTTAGATAATGATGGAAAATGTCTTTCATATTTTGAATTTCAGATGAAGTTTGGTATACAAACTAACTTTCTTCAGCACTGTGGATTGTGTACTTCTATTCAATCATTTGCCACGAACTGCATGTCGAAGATGACAGAACTTTTTATTCATCATAGTTTAAATGTAATATTAAAACACAAGAAAGGTTGTTCTGATATTTATCAAACGTTTCTAAGACACACGTCAAAACATTGTAACAGCTTTGTAAAGTGGAGTAGTATGTTGGATTTAGACGATGAAACATGGTCTTTATATTGTTTGTTTAATTCCTTTTCAATCAGCTATTGATATCAATATGAGGTGGTTTCAATTTAAGATTCTGAACAGAATATTATATATGAAAGACACTCTTTTAAAATTTGGTTTTGTAACAGATAAAAAGTGTACGTTTTGTAATGATAGTGAAGAAACCATAATGCATATATTTTGTTTATGTCCTTATTCAAATAATATAAGGAATAAGTTTGAGCGATGGTTACTCCTGAAGATAGATAAATAAATTGTATTTGCAAACCAACATTAGTTATTCGGACTCTATGGTTTCAACAATAGTGCATTAAACTGTATGATGATTGTTATAAGAAGAGAATTTTTTTCGGCGAAATTAAGAAAAACCGTTCTGTCATTTGAACATATAATATCTGCGATAAAATGTTATTTTGAGATGGAAAAATGTATAAGTCAAATGAATTGTAGAGAAAAGAATTTTGTGAAAAAAAAATGGGCTTTATTTATGAAGTGTTTTTGAACATTTAATCAAATTATATGATACCAAGTGTTTTGGGGGTTGTTTCTGCCAATGAAAAAAGAATATGAATTCTTTGTTAAAGAAAGTTAAAGAAATTTTGTCATTATATGTACAAGTGCAGTAAGCCACTTTGTGTCGATGATTGAATTATTTAATTCTTATTCTGTTTTGTATCAAAAAGATATTTGTAAATGTCACTTTCGAATATGTGTATAAATAAAACACCCTGTGGAAGGGGGGGGGGAGGGAATTACAGTACCAGTGTTTAACTAACGAACAGATACTTCACATACTGAAGAGAACATCTACGACGAAAGCTACTTATGAGAGCAATGATTTGTGACTGTAACATAAGACACTGCAGTGTAGTGTGTCTTTTAGCAATCTCGTTCCTCACCCATTCTGCATCAAAGCTTTAATAAATCATCCAGAGGCTTTCGATATTTCCAGAGAGAGAGAGAGAGAGAGAGGGGGGGGGGGGGGGAGTTACTGACTTTGCAAGCTGAAATCTGAACTGTGTATTGAGCGATAGCGTTAACTGATGGCAGCTTTCCCATTTCCCATTAACAAATTGACATGATTGACGACAAATTACATGACATTTTATTAACCTCGTGTGTATGGAAGGGAGCATGTATCGTCAGAAATTAATCATGGAGATACTAAATGGAGTATGAAACTGTATTTGACGAAGCAGTGACGGACAATTGCTTGAGGGCGATATCAGGGAAAGTTATATTGGCTTAGAGAACCCAAGTGACTATCCTATATTTGTTTTGTTGTTCCCATATGGACGCACACAAAAGCAGCTAAAACCTTGGTATAGTTAAACCCTCTTCTACTCTCTCGTTTCCCTCTCTTTTCTCACAGGTTTGGTAAACAGACTCGTGTTTAATAAACATACAGCTGATGCATTGTATATGCACCCTTCCTGCTCTATTAAAAGAAGTACACGTAAATTGATGAAATTACCAAATTTTATCTTAACTCGGGTTGGTCGTGGAAGTCATTTGATATGAATGACCCTTCTTACGGGAAGGAAAGAAGGATAATACTTCCTCCCCTGAGCCATTTGCATCAAGGTGACACGATGTTATGATATAAAAATCCTCCTTGTCGATTCTGTGTCGGCCGACATCGGCAAGCACCTGGTACTCAAATTCTATCAAGTCACAAATCCACATAACATATAACAAGTAATCGTGATCGGAGAGGTGAAGAAGTGATATAAAGAGTATCTCAAGATTTTTGTTTAAATTCTTGTTTCTCTGTTTTTGTATTTGTTTTGTTTTAAGAATACCATACAATGAAACATCTAGAGCATGGCTGATTTTTTCTTTTCTTTTCTTTTTTTTGGGGGGGGGGTGAAAAGAACACCAATAAATCATTGAGGTCACTAACGGAATCTGAGCAGTATATCAAATATTAAGTGAACGACTTTCATCTGTTTATGCGTTTGCATGATTACTAGTATATATTTGCACGATACCTTCAATAGTGATTCTCTAAATCGATACACCTTGACACCTCTTGAGAGAAGAGGAAATGAAGGCATTGTAGGATTGCCTGACTATTGAACAAAGAGAAAAACACAAGCATGGAATACCTTCTTGAGAAGAGTCAGAGTCCATTCTTCCATTTCCACATGCACAGCTGCTGCTACTACGATTTCTCTCTCCTTGTTCTGCCAGGAATACAAAAATGAAAAATTGAAGATGTACACAAGAATAAAATTTCAAAAAAAAAGATACACTCAAAAATGAAAGAACGCTAATTATTTATCGGGAGACTTTAACATCAGGAAAGCTCACGAGCACATTGGTGTAATAAGGTCAGCAATATTTATTAAGGTAGCTTTGTGTGTGTGTTTGTCTGTGCGAATGTGTGTGGGTCAGTGCCGTATATAAAGAGAGTCTGGCCAACTCGGTTTTCGGCTTATGAGTTTTGAAGCCTGTGATTGGTCAAAACTGGTCCCGTGATCTTTGTGGAGCCATGTCGTTACCAAAGTGCGCTCATACGCAGTGTCCATTGTTCACCACCCCTTAATTGGCTTGCTTTCATTATTACGTCTGAGTGTACACGCTAACCCTGTAACGCGTAATACGCAAAGTAACGACATGGCGTCCAATTTAGCAGTTGTCCAGACTCTCTTTATATACGGCACTGGAAGAGGAAGCGGGTGGAGTCAAAGGAGAAGGCATCTACGCACCTTCCTCACAGAGAGTTCCACCAAAACCCTCAGAACAGGTACAAGTGCTGTTCTCGCAAGATCCGCCGTTCTGGCACGGATTGTTGGCGCAGTCAACTAACATGAGGGAAAAGTAAAACATACGACAAAATGAACACTACTTTAGTGATGTGAATGTGGTTTGTGACGACACACATGATGGTATTCGAAGTCCCACGCATCCAAGGTTACCATTATGCCCCTCTCAGCCAATTCGCGTGTGGTCTCGGCTCTAGTATACAAGCGGTGACTCTATGTATGAACAGAGGGGCAAAAGTCAAATTGCTCAAGGGGCGCTCCCGGGCCCAACTGCGTGTATAAAGGGGTATAAGAAGGGCGGGAGGAAACAATTGATGGTATGTGTACAAGAGAAACAAAACGAACCTGACTCGATTTGATCAATCAGCATTTTAACAAAACCCACAGAACACGTGCAGGTATTGTTCCGGTAAGATACGGCCTTCTGACACGAATATTAGTGCAGTCAGCTAAGGTTAAAATTTGAAGAAAACACACACACACACATACACACACACATTATGAATACCTTCCTGAATGGAAAATGAAAAAAACAAAACAAAACAAAACCGACAGTAAATTACACCTGCACAACATGTAAGAGATAATAGTAAACAACAAGAAACGACAAACTATGGCATGGACCGATAAGAACTTTGCAGAAAAATCAATGAATAAATGTTGTAACATAAAACACACATACAGGCAACTGCAGTTACACGACTATATTGATCATGTTTATCTATCAAATTAAAATTACAAAATAATCTTACACACCATGCTCACAGAGTGATCCAGTAAAGTTCACAGCACACGTGCAGGTGTTGTTTTCGCAAGATGCCCCGTTTTGGCAAGGATCGTTGGAGCAATCAACTGAAAGAAGCGAGAGAAAAATCAACGTATCATATTATAATATGGTAATTGATTACTATGCCTAAAATGGTCCATTCCATGATGATACTAGATCATTTTCATTTTAAAAAGCTGTTACCATGGCAACGTACGGTTCGACACTGAAGAGAAATGCAGCTGTGAAGTGCTTCTATTATGGCAGTGTATTTTTCAACATTTGCAACAAATTTATTTCGCCCATCTACAAATTCCGTTACTTGCATGCGCAAAATCTCAAGTCAAAATAAACTCTGAAACTAAGGAAGATAAACAGTTCTGTCGACAACATGATGTGTTGTTTTCATTCAAAAAAAAGGAAGTTGTTACCATGGCAATGCATTGCTCAACATTGATGAATATTTTAGCTGCACATCTACAACACGCATATATGTGTGAAATTTCAAGGCAATTTTACAAAAGCTATAAAACAAAAAGTGGTTTGATCCGCAACATTTGCTACAATACGTCCTTCCAGGAGGTGTTTAGATCTTTGCATATTATCACCTCAGAACAAGGAGGGTGTTAAGACCATACAAAATCTCCCTGAGCATATTTGGAAGCCCAAAGCCATGCCACAGTGCGGTCTTTCACCACATATAGGCCGTATGGAGAGCTCTCTCGGTTTTTATGAAACAGGCGAAATGTCTTAATGTGTTTCCCATAATCAAGATTGTTTGACTTTAATCCGTCAATTTTATTGAGGCTCATATATTATTACTGTCTCTGACAGTAGCTTTGGATGTTAGTGACATACTTTTATCATATTAACATCCGATGTCGTGCCATTAGTATCTCTTTAGGTGGAATGAGCGCTTTATAAGAATCTATTATCATTTCTTTTTTATAATGCATGTAATTAGCAAGCATGGTTTGATAGTAGCTGCATGCTTGACAGCGTGCAACTTTATTTAGCATCAAAGCTTTTGAATTGAATTAAATTGGGTGAAAATGAATTTCAAAGAAAAACAGATTGTCACTTTTAGTATCTAATCATGTGCTGTGGGACATATTTCATTAATGCAAGTATTTTGAATATGTTATGTTGTGTTTTAATAGGATTGCGCAAGAACTACACGAAAGTACTCCCTAACGTGTGTTAAGATAAAGTAGCTGATGAAATTTTCAGTACTTACAAGGAAATTGTAAAACTCGTTTATTTGTTCCCTCTTGCAAATAAAGCTATTGTTCGTTTGTTTGTTTTTGTGGTCATGAATTTAGGCATTAAAGTACATCTTAAGGCACTTAAACAATCAATTTATTTCACACCTTCTCTCAATATCATTACATTTTTATTCAAAATGGAGCATTTTCCCATACTACTAACATCGTAATGATTCCAGTTCTTTGAATAAGCCATAAACAGTTCTTACATAACAATTTACTAATATCCGTTTTATACCTTTTGAATATTTTATTTGAATGGGTTCTATGTGATCTATTGTGATAAGTATTATTGATGAAATAAGTGTATTGTATTCGAAGGAATGTTTTTTTTTAGAAAGAGCAACAATATTTCCAACGCCCTTGATCAGCCCGAATCGTTAATTGGTGTAATTCCCATCAATCTAAAACGTTTGAAAGTATTGATCATGATCATCATAACATTTTAACTATCTTTTTTCTTTGTGGCATACAACGAATAACTATCATTTTAATGACCATGTATCAATCATACCGAAGGCAATTTGTTAGTATTGGTAAGAGTTATTCAAATCACATTACTGCTCAAACTGGAGTACCGCAATATTTCAATCTTGAAAATTATCTTATTTTCAACCGGGATAGATCTATTCAACTGATTACTTTTTCACTATATTATTATGTTATTCATCATTGTTCGAAATCTAATTTCGAAGTAACCAGTCAGGGAGACAGCCGATTTTTAGGGAATGGAGATATTCGCGAAAAATCGGGAAAGTTGGACTTAATGAATTATTCATGACCTTTCCGCAGTCTCTGGCCGAAGCTCGACGCGTACAAAGTCAATGGCTATCACTGCATCGTTTTGACATGCATGTCTTTAAAAATTCACCTTAAAAAATCCTCATTATATGTTGATATTGAAATTTCACCCAATGAAAGATGAATAAATAAAGTTTATCTCCTCCAAAGATCAATATTCACATATAGTGAGGAAAATTCGTAATTGAAGGATGAAAACGCGAATCCAAAGTGTATTTTTTGAATCTCCGTGTCCCAGTTTCTTTCAAGGCGTTCTTATTTTGCAGCGATTATTCAACGAAACACAGGGACGGACTGTGTGTGTGTCTGCAGTGCGCTATGCATGAACCGCGTTAACACAGTGCACGCACGTACCGTGCGTACGTGAGCGCTGTTACCGCTGAGCTTCAACGTCTATGGGAATTGTGGTAGCCTGTCATGTTTTTGCCGATATTTCTATCAAAAATTCATCTATTTTTTCCTCAAATGATCAAGAGTTGGTGAGAACTGGTTTTGTACTTAGGTAGTCCGGTCCCGTAAACTCCTGGTTTGCCCGTATTTCTGTGGAATGTCCGAATGAAAAGAGCAAGAGACGGAAATCACCGCCACCGTGGGTGTTCTAATCGGTTGCATGACGCTGGAGCTCTCGCACAGCCGTCGAACGTCAACTGCGGACCGCTGGAGCTCCGGGGTTCTTTCTTTTGCTACATGACCATGCAGTGTCCTCATACTTTCTTGCTCTCTTATGATCATGCTCACTGGGTTAAAAGTTACAAGCCTCATGCAACCACAAGGCTACCTCATCTAAATCATCGCAACATCACACGTACACTATCACGGTAATGAACCAGGGAACTATATTGCGACATCCACCCTCACTTTGTCTCTAGAAATGTTTGATCAACACGTCACAATCACATATGCTTTTAACTACTATAGTTGAAATAAAGTTAATAGATGATAATTACCTCTCACTATTAGTCTTGTCTTGTGAAGGTTTTTGCTGTTCTTCAAACTTGCATGTCTCTTCCTAGAGCTCTAACTTTGATCAAAATATAGGTCTGCACGACCATGCTCCGCCTTCCAACAACACAATGTCGATATGCATGGTCAATGCAGGGAGGTGCACACCTCCCTGGTCAATGCACTTGCTGTTATGTTTTTTTCTGCCATGGGGGTCGCGAAAGGTAAGTGATTGGGGATACGCAGCAACAGAACGAAGGAGGAGAGTGGGGAGAGGGGGGGGGGGGGGGAGAGGAGCGCTAAAAATAGCTACACACAACGATCCGTCCTCCAACTCGATGCGGATGACCCTCCGTGTGTGTACGCTCGCGATCGCGTGTGTGTACATATGCGTTTCTCTTTCTCCCTCTCGGTGAATTATTCTCATAGCGACTGGAAAAAGAACATCTGTAACGGTTCGCTCTGACCATATCGCGTCGCTCCATTACGTAACATCTGCTCGCGGTTCAATGTTCCCTCTAAGGGGGGATTTCAATCTTCCCTCAAAATAGGTAGTCTCCCTGACTGGTAACATATAGATTATATTTTTATTGTGATTTCTGAAGTTGGGCTTTAAATAAACTTAAACATATCTTGCCATTACTTACACGTTTTCAAGTTTTTGATGTTATTTTTTTTCACTTTACCTGACTATTGTATCATTATGTGGGGCAATGATATAACTGATGGATTTGTACGTACAAAAGACAACTGTCAGATTAATACTGACCTGTTTCATGGTAAGGCGCCACATTTCTTTTCTTTTTTCTTTTTTTTTTTAATTTTCAGTCTACTAACACAAAATGAGAGTAAATTCATTAATTGTCGTGATATACGTACTTCTATGTTAAACCACCATGGGGTTTACCTCCCACAGCATCACGAAAATGCAACTCCAAAGGGTTTAAGCACAGTAAAGGTGAGATGTGCCCAAATCGGATCCACTGGGTGTCAACCTGGCAAACATCCTTTCTTTTTCTTTTCTTTTTCAATCTTTGCCAGTCCATTAGACGACTGCAAACTAACTGAACATAATTATATGTGTTTAGTGAAGAAGTGACCATAGTAAAATCATATTACAGTCACAAATTTCAGCCCACTTTTTGTAACATTTTTCTTCTTTCCCAAAATTTATTTTCTGGGTAGATGTACCCAGGTCGAAAAACCAGTAGAAACCAGTAGAAACCAGTAAGCATTTTCAACTGGTCTTTACTGGTTTTAACTGGTCTTAACTGGTTTCAACTGGTACCAGTTGAAATCAGAAGGTAACTCCAAATTTCCAGTAACAAAATAAGCAATTCTAACTGAAACCAGTTGATACCAGTTGAAGATGTACTGGTACCAGTTGATACCAGTTTAATCATACTGGTACCAGTTTATACCAGTTGAAGTTGCACTGCTTACCAGTTGAAACCAGTACAAGTCTACTGGTACCAGTTGTAGTCTTACTGGTACCAGTTTATACCAGTTGAAGTTGCACTGCTTACCAGTTGAAGTCTTACTGGTACCACTTTATACTAGTTGAAGTTGCACTGCTTACCAGTTGAAACCAGTACAACTCTACTGGTACCAGTTGTAGTCTTACTGGTACCAGTTTATACCAGTTGAAGTTGCACTGCTTACCAGTTGAAACCAGTACAAGTCTACTGGTACCAGTTGAAGTCTTACTGGTACCAGTTTATACCAGTTGAAGTTGCACTGCTTACCAGTTGAAACCAGTACAAGTCTACTTGTACCAGTTGATGTCTTACTGGTACCAGTTTATACCAGTTCAAGTTGCACTGCTTACCAGATTGGAACCAGAACAAGTCTACTTGTACCAGCTCGAAGTCTTACTGGTACCAGTTTATACCAGTTGGTTGCACTGCTTACCAGTTGAAACCAGCACAATTCTACTGGTACCAGTTGAAGTCTTACTGGTACCAGTTTTATACCAGTTGATTGCACTGCTTACCAGTTGGAACCAGTACAAGTCTACTTGTACCAGCTCGAAGTCTTACTGGTACCAGTTTATACCAGTTGGTTGCACTGCTTACCAGTTGAAACCAGTACAAGTCTACTGGTACCAGTTGATACCAGTTCATATCTCATTGTGTACCAGTTGACACCAACGGCGTAGCCAGGATTTCATCTTAGGGGGGGCGGTTAGTCTGCGAGGGAGCGAAGCGACCGAGCCCGAGCGAGCGGAGCGAGCGAGGGGGGGAGGGTGTGGGAGGGGGGTGTCCCCCCTCCCACGGTAAGAACTTTTTGCATTTGGATGTTGTAAATGGTGCAATTTGATGCATGTTTTTGCGCGTTTTATCGACGTCGAACAGTCCCACTTGTTTGTGGTAGCAGTTTATTTTGATGTAGATTATTATTGAACAACTTGCTTATAAAATGGTGTAATTTAGATACACTTCTTGTATTAATTCTTTTCACTGAATATCATGAACGCGACTGAACCCGAGCGAGCGGAGCGAGCGAGGGGGTAGGGGAGGGTGTGGGAGGGGGTGTCCCCCCTCCCACAGTAAGAACTTTTTGCATTTTGATGTTGTAAATGGTGCAATTTGATATATGTTTTTGGGCGTTTTATCGACGTGAAACAGTCTCACTTGTTTATGGTAGCAGTTTATTTTGATGTAGATTACTATTGAACAATTTGCCTATAAAATGGTATAATTTAAATACACTTCTTGTATTAATTCTGTTCACTGAATATCATGAACGCGACTGAACCCGAGCGAGCGGAGCGAGCGAGGGGGGAGGGGAGGGTGTGGGAGGGGGGTGTCCCCCTCCCACGGTAAGAACTTTTTGCATTTTGATGTTGCAAATGGTGCAATTTGATGAATGTTTTTGCGCGTTTTATCGACGTGAAATAGTCCCACTTGTTTAAGGTAGCAGTATATTTTAGTGTAGATTATTACTGAACAATTTGTTTAAAAAATGGTGTAATTTAAATACACTTCTTGTACTAATTCTGTTCACTGAATATCATGAACACGACTGAACCCGAGCGAGCGGAGCGAGCGAGGGGGGAGGGGAGGGTGTGGGAGGGGGGTGTCCCCCTCCCACGGTAAGAACTTTTTGCATTTTGATGTTGCAAATGGTGCAATTTGATGCATGTTTTTGCGCGTTTTATCGACGTGAAATAGTCCCACTTGTTTAAGGTAGCAGTATATTTTAGTGTACATTATTACTGAACAATTGCTTATAAAATGGTGTAATTCAAATACACTTCTTGTATTAATTCTGTTCACTGAATATCACGAACACGACTGAACCCGAGCGAGCGGAGCGAGCGAGGGGGTAGGGGAGAGTGTGGGAGGGGGTGTCCCCCCTCCCACGGTAAGAACTTTTTGCCTTTTGATGTTGCAAATAGTGCAATTTGATACATGTTTTTGCGCGTTTTATCGACGTGAAACAGCAGTATATTTTTAGTGTAAATTATTACTGAACAATTTGCTTATAAAATGGTGTAATTTAAATACACTTCTTGTATTTGAACACGACTGAACCCGAGCGAGCGGAGCGAGCGAGGGGGAGGGGAGGGTGTGGGAGGGGGGTGTCCCCCTCCCACGGTAAGAACTTTTTGCATTTTGATGTTGCAAATGGTGCAATTTGATGCATGTTTTTGCGCGTTTTATCGACGTGAAATAGTCCCACTTGTTTAAGGTAGCAGTATATTTTAGTGTAGATTATTACTGAACAATTTGCTTATAAAATGGTGTAATTTAAATACACTTCTTGTATTAATTCTGTTCACTGAATATCATGAACACGACTGAACCCGAGCGAGCGGAGCGAGCGAGGGGGTAGGGGAGAGTGTGGGAGGGGGTGTCCCCCCTCCCACGGTAAGAACTTTTTGCATTTTGATGTTGTAAATGGTGCAATTTGATGCATGTTTTTGTGCGTTTTATCGACGTGAAACAGTCTCACTTGTTTATGGTAGCAGTTTATTTTGATGTAGATTACTATTGAACAATTTGCCTATAAAATGGTATAATTTAAATACACTTCTTGTATTAATTCTGTTCACTGAATATCATGAACGCGACTGAACCCGAGCGAGCGGAGCGAGCGAGGGGGGAGGGGAGGGTGTGGGAGGGGGTGTCCCCCTCCCATGGTAAGAACTTTTTGCATTTTGATGTTGCAAATGGTGCAATTTGATACATGTTTTTGCGCGTTTTATCGACGTGAAACAGTCCCAGTTGTTTAAGGTAGCAGTATATTTTAGTGTAGATTGTTATTAAACAATTTGCCTATAAAATGGTATAATTTACATACACTTCTTGCATTAATATTGTTCACTGAATATCATGAACGCGACTGAACCCGAGCGAGCGGAACAAGCGAGGGGGGAGGGGAGGGTGTGGGAGGGGGTGTCCCCCTCCCACGGTAAGAACTTTTTGCATTTTGATGTTGCAAATGGTGCAATTTGATGCATGTTTTTGCGCGTTTTATCGACGTGAAACAGGCCCACTTGTTGAAGGTAGCAGTATATATATTTTAGTGTAGATTATTATTGAACAATTTGCCTATAAAATGGTATCATTTAAATACACTAGTCTTCTTGTATTAATTCTTGCACTGAATATCATGAACACTGTCTGTTCAGCAATAAAACAGAAAGAGCATGCATGCACACGAGGGTGTAGTTAGGGGCATATCCCCTCCCACACGAAGGTGATTTTGCGTTTTCAGACCTGAAATTCAGCGATCTGGTGCACATTTTTGGTGCAATACTTTTTCATCGAAGTGTTAAAAGTGTCAATTTAACTCTTGTTCCGAATATGCACCATCTGTGCGTATGTATAAAGTCTAGAGCTTAGGGGAAGGGGGATTCCCCCTCCCGCTCGCGGAGCTTTTGCGTTTTTAGAATTGAAATAAAGCGATCTGGGTATAGCCACAGTCTACTTCTTTGCATGGCGGGGGGGGGGGGGGGGAGCAGGGAGAAGGCGTGGGCGAGTGTATCTCCACCCTTCCCTTCCGATGGAGCTTTTATCTTTTTAAGGTTGAAATTGAGATATCTCGTATACGCATATTTTATGGAATCAACATTTGGGAAATCACTATTAAAAAAAAAAAAAAAAAAAAAAAAAACTGATGGGGGGGGGGGGACTGAGGGAGGAAAGGGTCGATTAAGAGGGGAAATTCCCCTTATGAGGGAACCTTCAGTTTTCGGAATATAAGTCTTGTGGACTCGGAATTATTCAGAATTTTTTGTAAATCTAAAAAGTGTACTTAGCTAGGGAAAGAGGCACAGAGGGGGAGGGTTTGGGAGGGGGATACCCCCTCCCAAGCACGAGAAATTTTGCATATTTTGAACTGAAATTCAACGATCTGGTGCACACTTTGAGTGAACTATTCAAAAAAATATCTTATTTGATGAAAGGTTGCAAAGGAGACCCGCTTCATGTGCATGCATACAGTATACACGCATTTTTTTTCCGCCTCCCAAATCCCCGGTCCAAATCTTAGGGGGGGGGGGGGCGACCGCCCCCATCGCCCCCCCCCCCCCCCTGGCTACGCCAGTGGTTGACACAAGCTGAAATCTACTTTTTGAATTCCATTAGTTCATCAATTAAAACTAAATTAAAGGGTTAACAAAACTTAAAACTTAACATTAAATTAAAAAGTAAACAAAACACAATTAAACAAAACATTTGACGTGATTGAACTTGGACTCTTAATGGCTTCAACTGAATGAAACTTGAACCAATTAAGATCAGTTGACACTTCAACTGACAGACTGTATTTTGACCAGTTTGTGCGTGTTTGTGTGTGTGTGTGTGTGTGCGTGCGTGTGTGCGCACGTGTGTGTGTTTCGGTTATTTTTGCAAATTAGTTTACACAATTTGATACCCATGTAACAGACTGGACTTGCTTATAACTTTATTCCATACTAACACCCACTAAATCATTGAAATTCTAATACCAGTTGATACCAGTTGGTTTCTATTGGTTTTTACTGGTTCTTTTGCTTGTGAATATTCATAAGCTATTCAAATCATCTTCTTGAAAATGAGAAATATTGTTAAATCTATCTTTTTTATGATTTGAATAAACACAGAAATGTGTGAAAAGCATTAGAAATTCATCTGATATTATTGCCGTGATATTCACAATTTCAACTTGTCCCTCTGATGAGGTATTTTCATATTTTTATAATAAAAGTTTAATATACTTGGTAACCATGTCCTAAATCATTACAGCAATACAGCCCTATATATATGAATGAAACATCCCTGGTAGTAACTAGGTCTAGGATGTAGGCTAAGCCTAAATGTAGTTATAGGTATAGGCTTTAAGACTAACTGTAGGATTATGTTAGGATAGATATTAACAATGTTCTAACACCAAACACCCATACACCAAATAATTCAACACCAAATTATTTTTGTCAACTGGATCCCAGTTGATTCCAGTTGATACCAGTTGACAACTGGTACCAGTTGATTCCAGTTGGACGAATACCAGTTGATACCAGTTGAATGTTTACCAGTTGATACCAGTTGATTTCTAGTCATTCATTCCAATTTCCATATTGAAACCAGTTGCCTTTACTGGAATCAACTGGTACCAGTGCCAGTTGCCAACTGGTTTTTCGACCTGGGTAACATTTCCGTTCACGTAAGAATCTGTTAACGTGGGGTGGCAAAGAAAATAAAAGCAGGTCTCAGAAAAATAAAGTCAGATTATGTAGTATACATTGTAGTTTTGGATAGATAACTGTACAAAGTTTGTTTGTACTTTATTTCCGTCTGATGAAATGACAGTAATTAAAATATTAAAAAAAAAAAAACACATTCTTCTCCAGTCACATGTAGACTATTGGTACGATGTCCTGTATAAAAAAAAAAAAAATTCTACTTGAAGACTTTGTTCTGATGGTCCTAGACCTTGGAGAGAATTTATCAATCAGATTTAATGATACGACCTCTTGTGGTTCGCCCCAGGTGACTAGCAATTGTCGGCAAACAGTATCAAACAGGCACACTGTGCCATACGCTTGAATGAATGACCACCATGCTGTTGCTCGGTTTCTGGATGTACCAAATGCTCAATCCTGTCGGAGAAAAATCACTTACAATCGAGCAAGAGGTGCAGTGTGATGGCGGTTGTGTTGCACAGTACACGAGTGCTCCTGCTTTCATGATGTCAGCCAGAAAGCAAGCAAAGGCTGACTTTGGGTTCACAGTAGATAGGGCTTTCTATGGGTCTGATTATGTCAACGGGGAGTCCGATGGCATCGCCAATAACGTCAAAGCTCAGGTTAATCTTCCAGTCCTAGGCGAGGGAGTTATTATTCGCAATGCAAAAGTAGCGTACGACTTCTGTGAGAAAACCTTGCAAGTGAGATGACTTGCAGCCGACATTAAGACAAGCAGGTGCACTTTCCTTGTTGCGAACGGCATTGATCACCCTAGAAGTAGGACCAAAAAACATCAGGTACGACAGGAGAGTCCTAGTATTCACCGCACTTCAGACAAAAACGATGAGCTGCTTCTGCACCTAAGATGCATGTACGGAAGTGGACCCTCATGCGTCAACCAAAACTACACTGGGGATTTCGCAACGTACGAATTCAGAAGTGATATCATGTAGAGTATCCTTTTTAATACTCATTTGGACATTCATTGATTTCAAAATGAAACTTTCTAGTACTTTGTACGCAAAAGGAAGTTTCTTGTTTGTTCGCTATTGCAACAGATGGGCCTATGCTGAATGGTCCAGTGAGGCATCCTGAAGCAACAGACGACATGGTAAATCTGCAAATCACCTTGCTGTGGAAATGACAGGTTGGCCCTACTATGATAATACAAGTAGCAGGTCGCAAGCTGTCGGACAATGAAAGTGGGAACCCCTACCTTTTGAACAGTGTGGCTGCCCCACTACTATTGTGCGCAAGACAACTTTAGATACACATGTATGGGATTCAACACAGTCCTGGCCTTGAGTTTTACTTGTTCTTTTTCATTCTTGTTTGTGCCCAAATATCACTCCTTGATATCGTTAAAGTTGGTGCATATCAATGAGTATAGTCATTCATATCTTCACGAATGTACTGTCTCTTGGCTCCAGAAGCAAGAGAGGAGCCAGACATAAAAGTTGGTAGCTTTGTGGCACTGAAAGCAGGGGGACAGAAGTGGTATGCCGGATTGGTCATGCAGGTTGACGCAGATGAAGAAGTACTAAGTACATGTACGCCTCGTACATCGAACTCCGGGGTAAATTTCATTCAAGTTTCAATCATGTTGAACTTTAGTGATACTAACTGTCAGGATGGTATACTTTCAGTTTACCTTTTCCTGTTCTGTTTTGTTGTCATTACAGGTGCTGATGATTTTTCCATTTTACCACGGGAAGTTGATTCGCCATTGGTATTTCAAAGACCAACACATTGGCACTTCTCCCTTCTTCCCTCCCGCTGTTTCAGCGAAAGGATTGCTAATGTGGACAAAATGACTAATTAAGACAATTTCAAAAAAGGGAATCGCAGTTTAAAGGCATACATTTTGAGGTTATTGCTATTACATCCATGATTCTGTAGCTTGCAGCAGCTCACCTAGCACTGACCTCTGCTTTCAACGTTTGTGTATAATTGATTGCTTTCATGTTGCTTACGTTTCAAAATTCATTTAATGGTATTAGGCCTTTCTAGCCATAGGTAAATTATGTGTCAGTGACTTGTAAGAGTATTCTCAGTGATATTCCAAACAGAATTATTGATTACTGTGCCAGGTGTGTAAGAAAACAGAAAATGAAATTGATGTTCCCTTCATTTGTATTATGTCACATCAGCCATGGTAGATAACATGTATGATTTAAAAAACAAACAAACTCTCTTATGAAATATAATTTCTTATTCAGAATGATAGCAGAGTTGTACTGACTGATCATTGCGCAATGATTGATATGGCATGTTTTCTTCGTTTATTGGTCAAGGTGTGAAATGTTTGTTCACATATGTTTGTGTCGCATCCATCACATCCTCAAGCTTAAATGTTAGATTTAAAAGATGAACACTCACTACGTCAGTAATAAACAAGAAGTCTTCATGGAATCTTACACAGTCTAGTTGAGGAGGTGTAACATGAGAAACTTTTTGAAGTCATATACTGCATGTTCCTCCATATTTTTTTCCATCAGAGTGGAACAATTTTCTAACAGATTAAAATAAATGCACAAAAATTGGCACAGAAGTTGAAATTTTGACACCCAGGTTGACAAAAGTGGCGCCAAACCGTGAAACTGGACTATTGAATTCAAATAAAGCACATAAAATACGTGGATTATGTTTTGAGCTGAGAGTTTCAGCTCTGTAATCTTTTACTCATAATAAAACTTACTTGATTGACTGCTCACATGGCTTCTTTGTTAATAGAAAATATAAGTTTGTATACTATTTGAAATACACTCAAATTTCATGTCCCATTCTGTCGAAATTGTTTTCTAAAGCTATTATTCTATAGTGCAAAGGGTCAGTTTTTTTTTTTTTATGTACCATATCTTTTGAAAGTAGCTGCATAGATTTGAATACAAATAATTATTAGATTACAATGTATTCATATAAGCTTACTCGACTTAATTTTGCCTGTATGTGTGGCGCACGGTGAGTCTGATGCACCGTTTTTGCTAAACTAATAGTAATAGAGACTAATGAGGCACTTTCCCTGTTTTGTTGGCAAAATGGGGTATCTTCAGATACACCCTTTTGCCATACAGAGAGCTTACGAGAGAAGGGATTTGTATGGTGTAACTGCAGATACACCCGTTTGCTGCAAACAAACTAATGCGGCATTTGCCATGTTTTGTTTTGTTTTGTTTTGTTTTGCTCTGCTTTACTTTGTTATTTTATCTTATGTTTTATTTTTATTCGGGGGCAGGGGGTGTATCTGCATATCACAAACTCTAGCTGATTATAATCAATAAATCAATGTTATAATTATAATTGATAGTGTGAAAGAACTATAAACTGTAAGAACTGTTAAAAATAATCTTTGAAGCATTGAATAGCAAAGCTACAGACAAACTCCATCATCAAACATCTAAGCCTATACAGTTGTACCTTTGGCTTCTATAAAGCAAATAGAAAAGTCTAAAACTGTAAAAGCTATGTTTCTTTATTTCATTTCTCCCAGGGCAGAACTGGGATACACCCTATAGACAAGATTCCGTGACGTCAAATGACGATACAAAGTGATTCACGGGGGCATTTCATGAAGCGTTTTGTCGGATATTTTTCCGACATATTATTTTGCTCTCAGCCAATCAGATGCAAGGATCTCAGCGGCTTATAACAATTTTTCAGAAAACATTTCTGACAAAACGTTTCATGAAATGCCCCCACGTGTGCATTAAGCTCATTGCTCTGGTGCGCGGAACGCCTATGTGTGCCTCCTATGCATTTTGGCCTCTCGGTATGGCTTAATGACGTCATTTGAAACTTGTCTGTTGCCAATTTGTGGCAAGGCACTCCATCTGAGAGAAACATTTTTGGACTGTTGCAAGCCCTTCGGCAACATACACCTGATTTGGGCCACGCGAGCACCTCCCTCCTCAGTCCTCACACTGATAATTTCTGCTAAGCTTGGTCCAAATCCAGCCACAAATTTTAAAGATGAAGAAATATAATGTGAACAAGAGTAGGCACGACGGAAGACGCATGACGCCCACCGGACGCTGGATAATGAGCTACCCTCAGTAGCTCATTTGAGCCAGTTGCTTGAAGTGTAATAAAAAGCTAAACTAGAAATGTCGCTACGGCGACTGATGCCTCCGCCATAATGCATGATTCTCCCAATAGGTGTATAGTACAATGTCTTGACAATGTGTGATGACAGTTTCACATAACTGGCAAAATATCGAAATAACAGGTTTGTCAGAAATATCTTGAATGTTCACTTTCCACGAACTGGGTTTGCTATAATTGTCTATTAAAGAGTGCAGGTACACATATTTGGGGAATTGAAAAATTTTACTTGACTTCTGACCGACCTTATTATAAGTTTATGCATTGAGTATAATTTTCAAGGTATGAAGAAAGAGTGTAATTACAGTACAAAATATATTTTTTTTTTCATTTAAACCTGACCTTTGACCCTTAACCTTTGACCTTTGACCTTCTGGCTGGAAATTTCCAAGAGAATCTCCATCAAGTAATACATGTACACACTTTTAAAACTAATAATGCAATCATTGCATATACTAGTATACATGTATGAGGGAAATACAGTAGTAACATTTTGAGGAGTTGACCTTGACCTTTGAACCCCTGACTATTGACCCATGACCCCTAAATTCCCTAGATAATCCCTGCCAGTCAGTACATGCATATGTACCATGTTCCATGAAGATACATTGAACCATTTGCGAGAAAAGTGATATTGCAACATTTTCACCTAACCTTTGACCTTTTGACCTTTGACCTTATGACATGAAACTCTCTCTGGAGAATCCTTACGCAGTAGTATATGTCTACACTAAGTTTCAAGAAAATAACTGCGGGCATTGCATAGATATGGGGGAAATAGCAACATTTTTAGCATTTGACCTTGACCTTTTGACCTTTGACCTCTTGTCAATGTCACTAGAATCTACTCAACTAATTGTCCCATCATACATCATCCTTGGACCAAGTTTGGTGAAAGCTGCTTCATCCAGTTTTGAGTTATCACATAAACAGATAAATTTTAGGATTTGACCTTGATCTTTGACCTTTGACCTCTGTCCGATTTCACTGAAAAACTAATCAAGTAATTGTCCCATCATACATCATCCTCCAACAAAGTTTGGTGAAATTTGCTCCATACAGTCTTGAGTTATCGCGTAAACGGATACAATTTCACGATTTGACCTTGACCTTTGACCTTTGACCTTTAGCCGATTTCACCCAAAATCTTATCAAATCGTTGCCCCATCATACTTCATACTTGGACCAAGCTTGGTAAAATTCCAGTAAATATTACTCAAGTTATCGCGTAAACGAAAGCGGACGGACGTACGGACGTACGGACGTACGGACGTACAGACGTACGGACGTACGTACGGACGTACGTACGGACGGACGGACAACCCGAAAACATAATGCCTCCGGCACCACTTCGTGGCGGAGGCATAAAAATCACGCATTTTGCTTACAGTGTATTGTAAAATGTAAATGGTATTAGAGTCAAGAGTTTCTTCTGAATGCTCGAAAAATTGAAAAACGTGAAAAAAAATTCAGAACAAAAAAAATACAGATAGTAGAAAGGACACACCTTCGTCACAGAATGTACCAGTGAAACTCCCTGGACATGAACATGTGTTGTTTTGGCAGGTTGCCCCGTTCTGGCAAGGATCGTTTGTGCAGTCAACTATAATATTAGAAAAACAAACAAACAAACAACAACACGTGATTAACCATTCCTGCTGGACTATACCAACAACACAGCAGTATACGACACGTGCACATCAATGTAAGAGGTGGTAGTTACAACTTAAACAGGAAAAGACAAACCACTGAATAGGCAGTATGGTCTTTAATCATCAGAATACAGCAAACTCGCTGAATACACACTTTCACATAACACGTACACAGACTAATGCACATACACGTTTCGTGTTGATTATGTTTATTTAGTTAAAAAAAAAAACACACACACGAAATATTGTACTCACCATGCTCGCAGAGCGTTCCAATGAAGTTCGCAGGACACGTGCAGACGTTGTTTTCGCAAGATGCCCCGTTTTGGCAAGGATCGTTGGAGCAATCCACTAACATGAGATGGAGAAAAAACTTGAAATGTCCATTAATATTCCCATCTAACGTTTAACACTTTTTCATAGGTTGTACACTGCTGAAAATAATAGAAAAACTGAGGTATTAATCCCATCGAAATTATTTTTTATGATGTTCATTCAAATAGAAAGCTGTTACCATAGCAACGAATACTATGACGTTGGCGAAAGACAAAGCTTGTGCATGTACATAATAATTTACGAATGTACGAAATACGAATTTCAAGTCGAATCCTCAAAAACTGAGTTAGCTATTAAAATCCACAATCTTTTGCAGGTTGTTTATATGCTGTCGCTATGGCAATGCATTTCAATAATAAACATTGATGAAAGAAATGATTTGCACGTATGAAAATTACATTGGCCAGATATGCCATAGCCCAAGTAAAATCCTTTAAAAATGGGATAAATGAGGGAGTTAGAACTTGAATATACCTACACTATTAAAAAGTGATGTATTGTGCCCATTTTGACAACAATAGCTAAGTAAAAATCTGAAAATGCCTTTTCAAAAAGAAGATCAAAATGTGAAAATTGGGCCCATCCCTCGATTTTCCATGAACAAACAAGAAACAACAGTTATTAATCTACATACTCACAGTACTAACTTAGCTGATCGATTCTGGTTCTAGAGAAGAAGATGGGAGAATAAAACCCAAACAAAGGCAAAACAAATGATCCTAATAATAAAGGCGGGTCCCCCATTCATAACCCACCACTTATTTGGACCGCTTTATTTTAGATATCTCAGCCACTTTAAAAACCGATTTTTATCAAATAAAGTTTTATTTCCTTATAGAATTGTATGCTCTTACATATTTCTTGTAAATGCATTCTTAATCATCTCGCAAAAAAAAAAAAAAAAAAAAATCCTGAATCCCTATCTAGACCAAAACTAAACAATCTCTTCAACAACTTCTACTTGTACAGAAGACGATTTGTAAATATTTTAATTTGGTGGGTTTGGTCCCCTTGGAGACCCCATCCAGGACATGATGCCCATTTGAACACATTGAGACTGTATTCCCCGGGGATACTCAATGCCGAGTTGTCAAAAATTGGTCACATGGTTTTCAAGAGGAAGATGAATAATATGAAAAGTTTACGCATGACGCAAAGGATGACAGCCACCGGAGAGATGACGCACGACGGACGAAGACGGACGGCGGACGATAAATAATCGCAATAGCTCGCTTCAGCCTTTGTCTCAGGCAAGTGTCAGGTGAGCTAAAAATGGAAATAACTCACCCTCGTCACACAGAGTACCCATGAGACCCACTGGACATGTACACGCATTGTTCTCACAGGTTGCCCCATTTTGGCACGGATCGTCGGTACAGTCCACTAGGAGGGGGAAAAAAACCCACAAGATGAATTATTTCTTTTGGAATAGATTGATAACAAACTGAATCAATATAACAGTAAGATAGCAATGTAAAAGGTGAAGGTACATTAGCAACCTACACGAAACGACTAACCTAAGAATAGACTAAAGCCCGCCGCACACTACACGATTTTGCCCCGATTCACCGGTCTTAAGACCTTAAGACTAGAAGTGTGACGTCACAGTCTTGCCATTTTCTAGTCGTACGACTGGGTCTTAGCGCCAGTCGTAGAGATTTTACATGTTGAATTTCTACCGACTGGTCGTGGGCTTTCAGCCATATACAATGCAGTAAAATGCAAGCGCACGCATGTGCGCACTGCGCGCGCTTTACAGTCGGGTCGTATAGTGTGCGGTGTCCGGTCGTACGACTGGTCTTACGACCCAGCTTGGCTCAAGACCTTAAGACCAGTCTGATCGTGTAGTGTGCGGTGGCCTTTAGACAGGAAATTCAATTGTCAGATTACTGCAAATTCCTGGATAATTGTCTTCATTATACAATACATTCAGAAAAATTCAGTTTCACTATTATATTGATCATGTTTACATAACAAATTGAAATAACGAAATGATTTTACACACCATGTTCACAGAGCGTTCCAACAAAGTTCACAGCACACGTGCAGGCGTTGTTTTCGCAAGATGCCCCGTTCTGACAAGGATCGTTGGAGCAATCAACTGATAGGACAGAGAAAACTAGCAATATTATTGAACAACTATAATACCCCCTCTTAACACTTTTTGATACCCCATTTAAACTTCGGTCGGAAGAGTATGAACAGAGAAGTTGAATATGAATAATCACATCGAATATATATATATATATATTGTATTATATGATAAAAACCTAAAATGGCAATAGATCTAAAAACGCGCTTTCCTCGCCAGGATAAAGCGTTTTTAGATCTATTGCCATTTTTAGATCTACATGTATTGCCATTTTAGGTTTTTATCATATAATTGTAATATATACATATGAATTTGCCTTACACGCCTTATGGAGCCCATAAATACGGTGAAAGAAGTAAATGAATAAACAATTAACAAGAAACCCACAGTTCTAGCACTTACCTAGCGACTTCACCTTCAATGCACTCCATCTGAGGGAAATAACTTTACAACTCTTGTGATACGGGCATTGATGCAGGCCCCCTGACAAGTACCCAGCCCCCATTTTGAGGTAATTGCAACCTGATTTAGGTACCACCATATAGGGACTCACTGAGGTCACCACCACTATTCATACAAAATGTTTAGCTCTTTGTTTGTTGGTTGGTTGGTTTCTTTCTTTCTTTTTAAGTTTACGCACGACGGACGACGAACGATGGACTATCGCAATCATATTATGATAGAGTCGTTCGCCTAAGGACGAATAAAACAACTCGAAATATTTCACCTGACACAAGAAAGTGTTATTAAAGTCGAGGCTCCTTCTGCACGTTGGAAGCACATGTATGAAAATCATTTTGATGATTCCTGAAAAGTTTTTTTTTCTTTATTATTTCAAAATCCAGTCTCGTCTTTTCAAGAAGAGGAAGAAAATGTATGGTTTTTGTTTGTTGTTTGGTTTGTTTCTTTCTTTCTTTCTTCTTTAAGTTTACGCACGACGGATGACGCAACCGAACTAAACTATAAACTAACTGTAAACTAACACAGTGGCTCATATCATACAGTCATTTGCCTAAGGAGAAGCAAAACAACTCGAAATATTTCACCTTATTTACAGAGGATTGCGACAAGAAAGTCTTATTCAGGTCGATGGCTCCTCTGTATGTTCGAAGTGTGAAAATTATTATGTGATACAAAGACTTCGAAAAATATGTGATGGAAGTTACACACCTTCGCCACAGAATGTACCAATGAAGCCCACTGGACATGTACACGCGTTGTTTTGACAGGTTGCCCCGTTCTGGCAAGGATCATTAGTACAGTCAACTAGAGTGTTTCGATAAAAAAGGAGGAAAAACACATGATTATTCATTCCCTTTAGAATAGATTGATAAAACAAGGCATTAGATGACCCCTGCACTAAAATGTCAAAGGTGATAACAACTTACGTCAACGGTAAACCACAGAATAGACTGATATATAACTTTCATTGTCTGATAACAACAAATTCGATGAATAAACATTGTCTTTATTACGCAACACATGGAGACAAATTTATAGTTACATGAAAGACTGGTCATGTTTACATATCAAATTAAAAAACGAAATGATTTTACAAACCATGTTCACAGACCGTTCCAGCAAAGTTCACAGGACACGTGCAGGCGTAGTTTTCGCAAGATGCTCCGTTCTGACAAGGATCGTTGGAGCAATCAACTGATGGAAGAAAAAGAGTAATTAGAAATATTAATGAAGGTAATTGTTATCCTCGCCTAACACTTTCATGCAGGTACGTTGCCGAGGATGATTGAAAATAAAATAAATAAAGAGCGAGTTAGCTCCATCTACAACATTTTGTATGGTTTTTATTGGATTGATATAGGACAAGGAAAACTAGAAATGTCAGTGACGGAGTGTAATGCTCCCACTTAACTCTTTTATACCCCCATTCAAACGTCGTTCGGAGGGGTTACAAAAAAAAGAAGAAAAGCTGAAGGTGAACGACCATATCGAAATCCAAGAATAGGGAGCTGTAGATTTGAGACACGGACGTTAAGACGACTGTTGCGGTGATCGTTCTCCTCTCTCCCTGCGGCCTGTTGCAAAGTAGCTTTATGTACCCGGTCACACAGCACTCCACGTCTAAATCACGTACAAAAAGTTATGAAAATCTGGTGGACGTGGTCGTAAGTGGTAATTTTTTGGTCAATTTTGGTTTGACCGTGCTTTGTACGGGGTATGACCGTTGGCGGCTTTTCCACTGCTGAAGCGCTGCCTAAGCACGGCTAACCACGTCCAGCCACGTGAATGTACGCGAAAAAAACAATTTGTCAGTGATAAGACGCTAAACACACGCTATTTCCAGTGATACCAACGCGTAACACGCGTCAGATGACCGTGCTCTGCCCGCTAAATTTTCGCGTCTTACCGCGTCTCCCCAAGTCTTAATCACTGCCGGAACACGGATTATTACGTGTGTTTCACGTGTGTTGCACGTCTTTACCACGTGTGCCACCAATGGTTGTCCGCAGAGCAAAATTTTGAGCAGTTCAAAACTTTTGACCGCGTCCGAAGCCGTTCCGATTTTTCCCCGCGTCCTGCCGCGTCTATAAATCGACCGTAGCTCGTCTTAAACTCGACATCAACGCGAACAACATCGTCTGCTTCACGGGAGACCACTTTTAGACGGGTTTTGGCCGTAATTAAGCCGTAAAGCGCTGTGTGACCGGGGCTTAAGATTTCGCGAAGATGCAGCCTACGCAAAGTCCATAGCGCCCCCATTATGTCGTTCGTCATCATTGCGTCAAGTAGCTCTCTGCGTCGTGAATTCCAGTGGACGCTAAAATAGTCCACAACGTGTCGTGAAATCTCTGACGACTTGAGATCAGTTTTGATCAGCAGTCCTGTGCATGCGCAGACAAGGGTTCTCTCTCCCTCTCTTTCTCTCTCTCTCTCTCTCTCTTCTTTTGACGTCTGCGTCGCAAATCTAAAACTCCCTATTTTACAAATCTGTGTTTAGTATGCAGCCCATGAATATGATGAAAAAAAGAGAAACAAACAAGAAATCCACAGTTCTAGAGCTGACCGATTGAACTTTACCTTCATTGCACTCCATCTGAGGAAAGCCATTTCACAACATTGTGATTTGTTATTTGATTTGATATTTGATTTGATGTGATCAAAAAAACTCGACAAATAATGATGGAAGTTACACACCTTCTTCACAAAATGTGCCAATAAAACCCACTTGACATGTACACGCGTTGTTTTGGCAGGTTGCCCCGTTCTCGCAAGGATCATTGGAGCAGTCAACTAGAGTAAAGAGTAAAAGACAAAATCCCATATGATGAGATATTCCTTGTGGAATAAATTGATAAAAGGTAGTAAATAACCCCTGCACTTAAATATAGCCAGGGTGGTTATTAATTACTCGAAACGGCAAACGAAAGACTAGAGTGGTAGGAACTTGAAAGCCACAACATAGTTCTCATAAGAGCTAAAAAAAAAAACACCAAAAAAAAAAACCAACCACCATTTGGAATATGTTTGAAATACATCAAAACGGCTGACCAAGAAACTAACCCGGCTGACACTTTTTGCCATGATAACGAGTCGCCTTGGAGTATTATTTTTTAGATCAACAGTATAGAATAATGTCGATGGTGCGCGTACAGCTTTTATTCCTGCACCGCCTTCCCCGTTCAAGTAGTGGGGTAGGTAGAACGTTACGTGATGATCAATAGTATCTTAGCAATCATATTTTCCAACAAGCTTCAAGCGATTCACTCTAACATGAATGATCGGTGGCTGCTCCTGTGGTCCAATCTGTCGATAATCGGTAATCAATCATGAATTAATATGCAGCAACCACTATCGTGTATGCTCTGAGACTATCCTGGCTAATTTTTCGCATTTTCGTGGTTACCAAGCTGAATATGTGTAATCACAGCGTTATTTCACACATTTCCTCTGCATTGTGAGAATTTTGTAGAGCAAAAATTGACACTTCTGAAGGGATATGAGAAGTCTGTTTCAGATTGTCAGATTACAGCCACACCGATGAATAAACATTTTGTTATAGAACGCACAAAGAATGAGCATACGTGTACACGTTTCACATTGATCATATCTAATCAAATAACGAAATTACTGTACACACCATGTTCACAGACCGTTCCAGCAAAGTTCACAGGACACGTGCAGGCGTAGTTTTCGCAAGATGCCCCGTTCTGACAAGGATCGTTGAAGCAATCAACTGATGGAAGAAAAAGAGTAATTAGAAATATTAATGAACACATGATGAAGGTAATTGTTATCCTCGCCTAACACTTTCATGCAGGTACGTTGCCGAGGATGATTGAAAAAAAAAATAGATAAATAAAGAGCGAGTTAGCTCCATCTACAACATTTTGTATGGTTTTTATTGGAAAAAGCATCGACCAACGGTAAGGTCTGATTATTTTCACACTACAGCGACCACATGTGCCAAACATCAAGTCAGGTGCTCATAACTTGAGGAATTTTTATACAACCCACAATATCTCATGCTTTATATTATATATATATATATATATATATATATATATATATATATATATATATACATATATATGTACACAGTCAGACTGTGGAAATTCATTAACACTGTCATCCCTGACGAAGGGGGAGGCCCCCGAAAATGCGGAGATTTTGTATTAAAATCAAGGCAATTGGCATTTAATGCATTCCTCTATATTGTGACATTATTATTGCTTACATATATTTTTTTTATTTCATTTCATTTTATTGTTTCTGTATGGCACAATATAATCAACTCTGATCACTTTCAGAAATAAACACATGATTAATAATAATTCATGGCTGATTTTGCACATGACAGATAATCAAATCATTGTGACAAAGAACGAAGACATAATGATAATAAACAAAAAAGTAAAGGTACCATACAGGAGGATCCCCAGTAAGCCGAGCTTTATATTGGGGCCTCATACACAGATAAATAAATAAACAGTTTCAACCAACTGTCGGTTTACTTAACTACAAAAAGACAAACTAGTTTTACACAACAAAAACAGTTACATAACAAACATACACGGACATGTACGCAGGTGATGCTAAGAAAGAAAAACAAAGAAGAAGGGGACAGCGATAATGAAAGATGGTGAGAAAGAACAGGGGAGAGAGAGAAATAGAAAGACTCCTCGTTCACTGTACAATAACACATTGTGCAAATACAACACTATTGCAGGTGCATTCACCCTGTTGCCAGGTAACGGCTGGGTGTAGCAACGTACGGACCAGTTACTTACATCTGTATAATATTATACAAATAGAAAAACATTCCATGGCATGCCTACAACAGAAGGCAGAGTACAACATAGAATGAAGATGCTTTAAGCAACAAAAGAAATTCATGTTCTGGATATGTTAATTATAAGTCACTGATATTTAGCAACAAGCATATGTTTAACAAATCTTTTAAAGGAACCAATCGTGCGAATTGCACGGGACTGAGATGGTAAAGAATTCCATACGTCTGGGCCAGTGTGCCGAATTGATTTTTTAGCTAAACAAGTTCTGGGATTTGTAAAATGAATATTGGAGGCATTTCCTTGTAGGGTAGGAGTGGATTCGTTTATTGAGTTGGAAAATATTCATGAAATAAGAAGGTAAACACTGAATGTTGAAGGTAGCAGTCTGTAAAAAATTAATGTTATCAATTTTCAGAATTTTATGCTTTTGAAATATTGGGTCTGTGTGAGCTCTATAATCAGTTCCAGCACAAATACGCATGGCTTTCTTTTGGAGCAAAAATATTGAATTTGTACTACTGTATGAAGTTGCCCAGACAATGTTGCAATAATTTATATATGGCAAAACGAGTGAGTTATACAATACAAAAAGAGTTTCTACCGGAAGAAAATACCGTAATTTACGTAGAACACCAATATTGCGTGCAATAGGATTTGATATATGTCTGACATGATCAGACCAATTTAAATATTCATTAATAACAACACCAAAAATTTTATACATGATTTTTGTTCAATTGCAATATCATCTATGAGTAACACATTATTTTCTGGATCATGATTTGTTCTTCTATAACCTTTAAAATGAATAAAACTCGTTTTTGACAAGTTGAGAGATAACACGTTGCTCCGGAACCAAAGTGACAATTTCGGTAGTTCAGTATTCAGTTTCGAAATAAGACTATTGTAATCAGCATGGGAAAAGAATACATTGGTATCATCGGCAAAGAGAACATATTGCAATGAATCTGACACATTAACCAAATCATTAACATATATCTGGAATAAAAGCGGGCCTAAAATGGATCCTTGGGGGACACCACATATTAACGGAAGCAAAGTAGATGAATGAGAATCGTGAACAGTATATTGATATCTATTTGATAAGTAACTAAGAAACCAATCAAGGGCGACGCCCCGTACACCATAATACTGCAATTTGGAAAGTAAGATACCATGATCTAGAGTATCGAACGCCTTGCTGAGGTCCATAAACACGCCTATCACGTGCTTATGGTCCGCCAAGGCGGTCGATACTCTGTCGTATAGTTTCAAGAGTGCAGCATCAGTGGAATGGGCTTTACGGAAACCATACTGATCAGGATTAAGCAAATTATTGCGTGTAATAAAATTATCAACTCTGTTATACACAATTTTTTCAAGAATCTTTGAAAAGGCAGGCAGAATAGAAATGGGGCGGTAATTCGATATATTTGAAGGGTCATCTTTTTTATGGATTGGTACCACCTTAGCTACTTTACATGACTGTGGATATTCACCTGTAGATAATGAAAGGTTGAAAATATATACCAGTGGTATCAAAACATATCGTATTATTTTCTTCAGTAAATATGAGCTGATTTCATCATGACCAGTTGATAACTATTTTTCAATGATTTAGTGATTTTTAATATCTCACTAGACTATCACTTACAGGATAAAAGAATAACGTTTTGTAAAAACTTCTTTTCAAAAAATCCCGAAAATCAATTCCATTCCTTTCAATTTTCTTAGCTTGATTTCGACCAATTCCGGTAAAATACGCATTAAATTTATTTGCAATTGTTAATGATGTGTCATATGACACTTCTTCAAAAAATAACATATCAATCTTATTAACACGACCTTTATTCAAAATTTCTTTAATTACTTTCCAAGTGGAATTACAATTATTTCTAACTTTTACAAGTCTATTATGAAAATATGATTTGCGAGATGCCCTTATTATTTCTGTCAATTTATTTCTATATTTCTTATATCTGTCAAAACATTCTTAATCAAATCTATTATTTATATGCAATTTATATAGCATATTCCGTCTCCTAATTGACCTCAGAATAACATTCGTGATCCACGGGTGTGTTTTCTTCTGTTTAACATCTATTTCTTTTAAAGGCATATTCTTATCAAAATAATATAGAAATTTATTCAGAAAACAATCATAAGCAGAATTAACTTCCTCGCATACAAAAACGTCTGTCCAAGTTTCTACTGCCAAATCATTTTTCAATCTATTAATTGAATCAAAAGTTATTTTACGTTTTACATATTTGGTAGACTGAGAAGTTCTTTTTAAAATCAAATTGGTAAAGATCAAAAAGACTGGAAGATGATCAGATATACCAGCATAGAATATACCTGACTTTAATGTATCTCGTTGCATATTAATAAAAATGTTGTCTATCACAGAAGCTGACTGAGGTGTAATTCTTGTCGGTTTATCAATTGTATTATAAAATGAATGTGACAATAAAATATTAAGAAAGTTTGAAGTTGAGTCATTTTCAGTAGCCAAATCAATATTGAAATCACCTATTAAATAGCACATCTTATTGGAAGAGTTAAATTTCCTAAGCAGGGTTTCTTAGTCCTCAAAAAATAATTCCAGGTTTGTATTTGGGGGTCTGTAAATTACACATCTGATAAAAGAGTTACCAGGTATTACATCAACTTGAATAGAGAGTATTTCAGCACTGGATAAAGAGAATGTCAAAACATTTCTAATTTTGGGGACCAATGAATGGGTAACATAAAAACCAACACCTCCACCTCTACCGCATTTCCTGTCAGCACGAATAATTTTTCAACCATCAAGGTTTACAAGATCAGGAGATGTATCATTCAACCACGTTTCTGTTACCCCAATGATAGAAAAATTTAACTGTATGGAGGACAGAAAAATCATCAAAGTTTTTTACTATGCTGCGAGTATTAACATGTAATAAGCTTAAATCGGGAAAAAAAAAACACTATAATCTGGCATTTGATGATAAAATTCGTGAGGTAGAAAATATCTGCAGTTGCCATCTATATCAAATTGTTGATCATTTGTGTTATCATTAAAAATAGTGAACATGGGATATCAATGCCTTATCAGTTATCGAAGTACAGATGTAACGAAAGCATGGCTTTGCTACATAGAATCGAACGAGGAGGAAGTAAGAGGGATAGGAGAAGAATGCATCACAAGGCACATGAACTAGGCTTACAATACAAATAGAAACAGAATATTTCGTCAACATGTAATTATAAAGTATGATAGAATGAATTGTTCCTCTCCACTTTGTACAGAAACAGTAGTACAAGGACTGTGTACTATACATAAACCTTCGTGAAGAGATATCGTAAGCAGAACTTTCTAGGAGTCACGCTCTTTTGAACAACAATCTATTACACTTAATGATAATACCAAAACTGGCTGAGATACATCATTGGTAGCAAAATAGAATCAATTGGGAGTGACGCATCCAAATTGTAAGGAACATGGCTACTCCATGTTGGGTTATGCAGAATAGAAGCAATTCAGAGTAAAGCGTACAAAGAATGCAAATGGGCTGAGAAGAGCAACAGTGTGAATGCAAGACACACGCAAAGGAGGGCAGACAAGCATACAGATGTTACGAAGGAATGCACGTGCTACTCAATATTATAATGCATAACAAAAGCATTGGGAAATTGAGGTGGCTTAAAGCTACATTGCACTAATGAGTCAAAAGTCATAGGGGATACCGTCGTAGGTGCGCCATTTCCCTGCAAAGAAACGTAATTTGGTCCCTTTTGCGTACAGCTCCTTCACTTCTCTCCCCAACTTTTTCTTCTCCTCCAGGTCAGGCTTCGTGAGATCGTCGATGACGTAGAACGACTCCCTTGCGAGATTTTTCCGTGCATTTTTCATGATCTCAACTTTCTCACGATACGACAACATTTTCACCAGAATGTGCCTTGGTCGATCATCAGCTTTCCTGCCGTCGCGATGAGCTCACTCAACTTTCGTATCCAAGCCAATTTTCTCCTTCATGATTTTCTCCACAATCTTAGGACAATCCTCCCGGGCATTATCATTGGCTTCAGGGACGCCGACGATGCGGAAGTTGTTCCTCCTGGAGAAGCGTTCGGCCTTGTTTACCTCAACTGCATGGCGGCTGAGCTGATCCTTCATGGATGAAACTTCCTTTTCCATTGCTGCTACCCTTTCCTCCAGGTGTTTGTTTCTCTTTTCCAGTTCGTCGGCTTTAGCACTCTGATATTCCACAGCCTTTTCCACATTCTGTATGCGATCAATGAGTGAGTCGACCGTTCTCTTGATCATTCGTTCGAAATCGGCGGTTGCAGCTTTAAAGTAGTCGTTAATAGACTGTGTAGAGAGTTCAGGTGCTTTCTGCTGCTGTGGCGTATCGGGGATATCATCAACGTCAGAACGGTTAGCTTCCCCGACAGCAGTGGCGCCAAATCCTGTCCCAGACGAACTGTCGTCGCTACAGGTGCCGTCATCTTCCAAATCCAGCAGTTTCCCACGTTTTGGATACCTTTTACGTCCGTCCTTGCTCATGGTGGAAAAAGTTAGCAAATGATGATATGATAATAAATCCAGTTAAGTATTCCGAGAAATTAGGCTAAATCCAGGAAATGGAATCTAAAGTGGAGAGGACGATATGCGTGTCTGCCAATGACGAAGCGCCATCTTGTATTTGTATATATATATATATATATATATATATATATATATATACACGAATAAATGAAAATGAAAACTCGTTGTTTAACTCTTTTAACATTAAAGTATTCTCGAGTCCGCGTTAGCGGTGTCATGCCGTCGACTCTAGCAAAAGGCAAAACACTCTGTCCCTCGGATAGGACATTCAATGGCGGTCCCTGGTGTGAGGGAATGACGACTCCTCAATGTAGGCCTACATTTTGTCGTATATGAGATCCCGCTTTATCCATTCATTGCAAAGAGCAGGGCGCATAACTCGGTAAAGTGTTCCCATCTCACATCCAACCGGACTCTATGGAAGACCCGGAAGAAACTTAGGAAAATATGTAAATGAGGATGAATCCTAGGAAGAGCAAATTTCTGGCTAAGGAAGAAGTTGGTATTCTAGAATGTACTTACGAAAGAATTTTAGGAAGATATTAGGAAAGCCCGAACCCTACGTTGAATGTACATTGTATAAGACTGCATAGTTTAAGATATAGTGAGATGCAAAACATCGTCACGAGCGCTTGTCATTTACTGCGTGCAATAGTGATTAGGTATTTTGTATGCACGAAATAGGCATGAAAATGGGGCTATGTACTACGTTTCATGATGATACCTTGAGTTGCTTCCAAGATATGGAGGAAGAAGTAAAACTTCTTTTACACTTGACCTTTGACCTTTACCATTTTGCCTAAAACTTTCCCAGAGAATCTGTGGGTAATACACGTACACTCCAAAAACACAAATGTTAAATTAGCATTTAAAAGGGCCGAGGAGTGACAACATTTTGAAAGTGTTGGTTTTCCTGCTAGATTCAACATTTAAAATGTTATTTTAAAAGTTGGATGCAACACTTCAAAAAATGCTGTCACTCCTCGGCCCTTTTAAATGTTGATTCAACATTTGCGTTTTTAGAGTGTATTATACACTAAACATTAAGAAAATGCCTTCAGGTATTGCATAGATATGAGAGAAATAATAACATTTTAAGAAGTTGACCATGACCTTTGATCCTTGACTATGAACCCATTACCCCAAATTCCCAAGACTGAGAATTACTTCAGGTAAAACATGCACACATGTAGGCGCGACTAATTTCTATGAAGATACCTCAAACCACTTCCGAGAAATGGAGAAAAAAGTAAAATGACAGCATTTTTACTCAACCTTTTATTGGGTAATGCAAGCATACACCAAGTTTCAAGAAAATATCTTCAAGCATATTGCATAATAGATATGGGGGGAATACTAAAATTTTGAGCGTTTGACCCTGAACTTTGATATTTGACCTTGAACATGTGCACCAAAAGTTGGCAGGTACATCGAGATAAGAGAATAATATAACTGTACTATCGAGGACAAAGATATTGTAGAAAACCGTTGGGGTATAATAAAAAAAAATGCTTCTAAGGGAAAGGGACTAAAGAGCAGAAGAGTTTTGATGAAAACCAAAACCAAAGGATATGAATGTAAATTTAGAGAAAGCAGCAATATACACTGTAAGTAGAATACATCAGTGAAAGTTTGAGGAAAATCGAACAATTCATAAGATGGGTTCTTTTTGTGGTAAATTAAATTTTGTGGAAATCTCCACACATTTGCTCTATTTTATTGTCCATCATGACGTCATGAACTGTAGTGGTGGCTGTACCAAGACTTTAAAGATTCATAACTTAGGAATCTAATGTCCGACATTCCCCAAACTTTCTCTAATGTGGTACTAGCCTTGCTGCTTTCACTCAACAACAAGTGATCAAAAGTGCAAAAAGGAAGAGGAAATAACGCACCGTGCTCACAGAGTGTTCCTAAGAAACCCACAGGACACGTACAAGCATTGTTTTCGCAAGTTCCCTCGTTCTGGCACGGAGTGTTGGCGCAGTTCACTGACGCGAAAAACAAATGGGAAAACAGACACACCAGCATGGGGAAGATAATCTAATCATATTATAATACATTACACAACTGACAGCGAAAATACATCAGACTAATGGAACACAAACGATCAAATAAAGGTATACAAATATCTTTGATATAATGAAAACAGAATGGAAGTTACATACTTCTTTTTTCTTCTTTGCCATTTGCGATTAATAAAACATAAAAATTGAGAAGGATGAATTAAGTCATTTAGCGTTTAAACAGCTAGTGCCAGAGCTTATCTCCGTCTCGCAATGTAATGTAAACTCCACTTCTCTCTGCTCCGCGATGGACGTTACTGCACGTGGGTGATTATTTTCCGTTTCTTTACTTTTTATCCACTTGTGCACTGGCAAAAAAAAAAGAAAAGAAAAGAAAATTCCAAACTGTGGATAGGAGTAAGGTTAGGATGAAGCGTATATTGTTTTGTATGGATTTATTGTGTTCTGTCACGACTGTTCAAGAATAATACGTACTAGGTATTAACCCCCCCCCCCTCAGAAAAATAAAGAAAGAAAGAAAGAAAGAAAAAAAGAAAAAAAAAATGCTGAAAAAAAATCCAAGGTTTGATCACAGAAACTCACCTAACTCGCAGAACGTTCCAGTGAATGCATCAAGACATCTGCACGAAGTGGACGTACACGTTGCTCCATTTTGACAAGGGTTGTTCTCACAGTCGACTGTATAGGGGATATGCATAACACACAAGATATTTATCCTTTTTTTGTGTGTGTGTGTAATTCACTTCAATCTATTTCCAGCAAACAAAAAGCAATACAGTATAAAAAAAATAATAAAACAAACACATACACACACACACACATACACAATCTGCGCATGGCAAATTGTCGTTAACGTACTTCCCAGCACAGGGCAGATAAATTTCAACTACACAAAGACACGTGCCACCCCCCTATTCCCCCCTCCAAAAAAAAAAAATGTATATATATATATATATATATATATATCAAATTCAGGTAAAATACTTGAAAACTGAGGGAGTTACCTCAAAACCACTTTCACGCATTTTTGTAAAGCTTATATTAAAAATGTTGTCATGGCAACAGATGTTGCTGTTACCATGAAAACATAAGGTTCGACATTTGACGAAAGATGAAGTTTGCAAATTATAAGGGTCACAAGTGTCAAATTTCAAGTAAGATAACTTCAAACTTAGGGAGTCAGCTCAATCCACAAACGCATATTATATTTTCCTAATATAATTTAAATTTAACTAGAAATGTCGCTACAGCGACTGGTTATACCCCCGCCAAACAACATTTCATAAGCTTTCGTCAAAACAACATTTCATAAGCTTTGGTCAAAAAACTGAGGAAGTAGTTAAATCCGCAAGATCTTTCCTTGATCTTCTGCCATTAATATGCCGTTACCATGGCAACGTACTTTCGGGTACTGTCGGAAAGTGCGTCTTGCACATCTACAACCAAAGGCACACATCTGTACCAAGTTTCATGGAAATTGGGCAAAAACTGAGGAAGTAGTTTGCAACACAAAATTTTCCATCATTTTGGCTCATAATATGTGAGCTGTTACCATGGCAACATACTTTTTGTCACTGTCAAGAAATGTGTCATGCTGACCTATATCCTAAGACAAACATTCAATATGAATTCCATGAGAATTGGAAGAACACTGATGAAGCAGTTTTGCCATGAAGCATTTTGCACTATATTTTACCAATAACATGCCGTGACCATGGCAACGCACTTTTTGCCACTGCGGAAATATGTGTCTTGCACATTAACATATTCAGATGAACATCTGTACCTAATTTCATAAAAATTGATCAAAAACTGTGGGAGGAGTTCGCGACGCAAGATTTGTACCCATTTTTGCCCATAATATGCCGTCACCATGGCAACGTACTTTTGGGTACTGTCAAAAAATACGTCTTGCACATCTACAACCCAAGGCACACATCTGTGCCAAGTTTTATGGGAATCGCTTGAAAACTGAGGAAGTAGTTCGCGACGCAAGATTTGCAACGGACCGACCGCCCGACCGCCCGACCGCCCGACAGACCGCCCGACCGCCCGACCGTCCGCTGATTCCTATATACCCCCTTCAAACTTCGTTTGGCGGGGGTATAAAAACTGTTGTTGCTATGACCGACCGACCGCCCGGCCATCCGACCTCAGAGTGATCCCTATACCCCCATGCACACTATGTGGGGTACGAACTATCGCAATCTATCGTTACATCTCCAGATCTACAGGTCTACAACACCTCAGACTATCTCCTCTATACACGTAGCACAACACTCGGCTACATTCAGCCAAGGAGGTACCTCCTTGACTCAACGGCGCCCGTAGCACTCTACACTTCACCCTAAATAAACTCCCTCTTCCCCCTCCCCCTCAAAAAAAAAAAATCCCCGCATACCCCCCCCCCTCCCGCTAACAGCCATCAGGTCATGAATCAGAGAGCTCCGAAGCGTGTCGCATGGTTGCAACAAGTTGCAGATCGGTTGAGAAGTTTATTCAAGATGTCAAACACTCAATAGGGGCTACAGACCCCTCCCCCTACACACACACACACACATACATACACTTCTTTTTTTTTTGTGCTAGTCAAATAAAAAAAAAAGAGAGGGAAGGAAAAATATAACACCCATTAATTTCCACAGGTTCCTTTTTTCTAAGCTAAACGGAGGGGGGGGGGGAGAGAGAAAGAGAAACGTCACCATTGACGTTGACCCCCTCCCTTTAGGCCAACAGTCCCACCCCCCTCCCATTCTGAAAACAAAAACAAACACCAAACAAAGCGTTCTGCGGCCCCTGCTTATTATGCCATTTGAATTTATATGTTTTGGTGTCAACCTCCTGTGTGCCTCATTACTCTGAGAAGGCAATGCATGAGCGCGTCTGGAAAACACTCTGCTTTCAAAGCCATGCAACTTATTTGTAAGAAATGGTTACATAAGTATGTTAGACATTGCAGTGAGAAAAGTTGTAGAGAACAAAAAGCCACGCGTTGCGGTGATGTAAATCTAAAGTTGCCCTGCTCAGCTGTCTGATGTACGTAAGTCAATATCACTCAATGGTTAAGAGAGACAAGGACACCGATATGTTTTGTATCACATGAAGAAGTGATAGATGAATGATTATTTGAATGATTACCATGGTTGATGAATAAATCGCAATCGTGTTGCGCAACAAATCATGTCGTAAATGCATTCGCTGATGAACGCAGGCAGGTATTTTCAGTATGTTTTCGGTATAACCAGCGGGGGGGGGGGGGGGGGGGGGGACTGCCAATGGATCTTTCATAATTATGCGTAATTTTCTTACATCAGAAAAAACACAAACAAAAGACTTTTTTTTTCATAAACACAGTCCACTTTTGAACATTCCTATGAATTTACTTCCTTTGCCACTTCAGGACTTAATGTGGAACGTAATCAAAATATAGGCCTATAGTACGAATATCTGGAGAAACCATTGTATTCGTTTTATGGTGTACCCGTACACACGTAACATGTTTATGAACAATTACATTTTTGTATTTCTCATTTAAAAAAAAAACAATGTACAGAAGGACATAAGAAATAAGCAAGATAGATAGATAACATTTTTACTAATTTAACATGTGGTGAAATATTGAAGGATAGTTACTCTGGTGACAAAGAACGCCAGTGAAGAACTCGGTACAGATGCAGGCGTTGTCCAAGCAACTGCCTCCATTTTCACATGGCTCGAGCGTGCAGTTCACTTGGAAGGAAGAGAGAGAACATTGTATTAAGTATGGGGATAAAAAGAATTATAGAAAAGGCTTCGAATTCAGATACTAAACAAGAAGTGTACCATTGACCAGAGGGAACTCTGGAAGAAGACATGTGGAAAGAGTTTGACATTGACATGAAGGGAGGATTGAAAGTACGATATGTAGGCCTGCAAATTGGTTGTTTTTCTCAACAAGCGTATTAGATAAAGGTTTGTTTGTTTGTTTTGTTTGCTTTGGTTGGTTGGTTGGTTGTTTGTTTGTTTGTTTGTTTGTTTGTTTGTTTGTTTGTGCCGGCAGGGAGTGTTATATTCTGGTACAGCTTGTAAATATTTTTTTTCGTTCCGTTCTCATTTTCTCTTCGCTACTTTCTGCTTCTCAATCGACAGTCAAGCTTGAACTGTATCAAGTCTGCTCATTCTTTTTCAGTATTTTTTTTTTCCATTGGGATATTTGTTATTCTACATCAAACATAGTTCATCTAAACTCATAATACATCATAATGTTTCAAACAGAGCACTTTGAAAAACAGGCAATGAAATATCGTAACGCAGACCATCATATCATACATAAACTAGAACTATCACTCAATGTGATTAATGCACCCACCTTACACTGAGGGAGTTAGCTCAACTAGCAATGATTATTTCATATGCTTTTTATTGAAAAAAGCAAAACAAGTACCATGACATTGTATTGTTCAACATTGAAAATATGTATATTTGGCTCACTCAGTCACATGCAAAAAAGAGCGATGCGACTGATATGCAATACCGCTTATAGATCACATACTGTTATCTTGTTTAAAGAAAACCGCATTCTTAAGATTACTGATTTATATCGTCTTCAGCCGAGTTGTTTTACTAGTATGTACAATGTAGAAATTAACGCTACCCCTGCTGCATTTAAGGAAATGTTTCGAAAAAATAATGTTATACATAATTACTCAACAAGGCGGCATGCGAATGACTATCATCTTCCTAAAAACAGAACTAGTTTTGGCAACAGAAATTTCATGTTTACTGGTCCTAAGCTTTGGAATTCCTTCGATCGTTCACTGAAACAAGCTCAGAGCTTACATAGCTTTAAAGTATAAGCTCAAAATTTTGTTTCTTGATCAGATAAGTATTAATAAACAGTTTTATGTATTGGTAATTAAATGTATGTATATTTCAACCAATGTTTTCTAGAAGTACTTTCATTAAGTATACTCGGAAGGTTATCTTCTGTTTCATTCAATATTCTAATGGTATATAATGTACACTGTAAACACTTTGTACATAAAACTGTACTTTGTAACATCACATGACCTATTGTATAAAATGCAGCAAATGATATGTGGCTATTTGCTTCCACAAACGATTCGATTTCAGGTTACCATTGTACGGTTCATAATTGTGCCCTTGTAAATAATGTATATATGGTGTTTTCGTTATTCCACTCCGCCTTATCTTTGATATTATTTTGTCTATAATCTGCAGGGGGACTACATTTAACAAGCAGTGCTTCTAGGTAGTCCCCTCCACATTTGTACATGTTGTAATTTTATCTCAAAATGGTCTGTACATGTTGTAATTTTATCTCAAAATTTTATCTCAAAATATCACGATATTTTGTAATATAATATACTCTATAAAATATACTATATAATATACTCCGTATAGTTATGAACTATGTGTTATACCCTGTATAATGTCCACTACAATGTATGTGGAATATGAATAAATTTCATTTAATTTCATTTCAAATTTCATTTCATTTCACATGTGCCATAACTCAAGTCAAGTGCTCAAAACCTGAGTGAGCAAAGTACATAAATCAGTAATGTCTGTTATTTTCATTAAAAAATGCTTTTGCTACTGCAAACAATGTTTGACAATAAGAAAAAAAAATGAAATTTGCACAACTATATAGCATAGCTGTCACATGTGCCAAATTTCAAGACAAATGCTCAAAAGCTGCGGAAGTTACGTGAATTCACAATATCATTGTATGATTTTCATCCAAAATATGCTGTTACCATGGCAACACATTTTCCAACATGACGAAAGATCAATTTTTGCACGGCTAGGATATAATAGTGGTAACATGTGCCAAATTTGAAGCAAAATGCTAAAACAAAAATGAGTTAGCTGAATTTCAAATTTTTATAATTTTCATTCAAAATATGCTGTTACCATGGCAACACATTGTTCAACAATGAAAGATGAATGAATTTACACATGTACGTACTATAGCAGTCACATGTGCCAAATTCCAAGCCAAATGCTCAAAGACTGAGGGAGATATCTGAATCCACAGTATTTTTATATGATTTTCATTCGGAATATACGCGGTTACAGTGGCAACGCATTGTTCAACAATGACGAAAAATTAAGTTTGCACGTTCTACTTACCATAGCGGTCACACGTGTCAAATTTCAAGCCATATGCTCAAAGACTGAGGGAGTTAGATGAATCTACAATATTTTTGTATTCCTTTTAGTGAAAAATTTTGTTACCACGGAAACGCATTGTTCAACATCGACAGATGTGTTCCGCACATGTACATACTGTAGTATATGGTCACATGTGCCAAAATTTAAGTCAAATACAGTACTCAAATAAACTCAGCGAGTTAGGCCAATCCACATATTTTTGTATGATTGGTATAAAAAAACTGCTGTTGCCATGGCAACAGAATTATTCATAAACAAAAAAGGCGTCCTAAACAACTGCAGACTGCATTGATCGTATACCCCAAACTTCATTTGAATTGCTATAAAAATGAAAGAGTTGTTCGATTGTAAGATCGCATCTCCACTAGCGCTGGTTGCAGAATGTTGGGTTGTACGAGTGAGTCGTGGGTTGACTATATATGGTCATGGATAAACAAGCACATTTACCGTGGCCCGGATTCTGGAAAATGTCTTACCGAACTCGCAGCGCTCCCCTTTAAACTCTGGTTTGCACAGACAAAAGAAGTTGTCCTCTAATTCGATGCATGTCACTGCATTCAAACATGGCCATGAACAACAGAACTCTGCTGCATGGTAGAATCACAGAGAAAAGACTATACAATGAATATGTGTGTATATGAATACCTATATAGATATATACATACAATTATATCACTGTACATTATATGCAAACATGCATGTACATATGTGGTCACGTAAGGAGTCAGTACATGTTAATTATGGAGAAACCTGACATCAAGGAGACAAGCTTGTCTCCTTAATGTTTTCAAACTATATTATATCCCATTCATTCCATGTTAAAGCTGACATTTTCCCTACACTGTCGCCCATATTAAAGCTGGATTCAGAGTTATTATACATTTCATGATTATGTCTTGATTGGATACATAAAGACCATGTAAACATAAAATGCAAGGTCCTAATCCAGACATGGCAGGTAATAACATACTGACATAATGGCAGTTAACAAGTTGTATAGTCAGATAGTACATCAGTAATAGTGTACACACACAATAATTTTTTGATAATTGCAAAAATTATCACAAAACAATCCAACAAATAATTTCTCCAGTTTTAACACATATTTGCAATTTTAAGTCTAGTGTCATTCCAACAAAATGATTCTTTCATATCCCATGATTCATATCACATCACAAAGTCATTTGTCCCAGGGGCGTTTCATGAAGCTTTTTGTCGGACAAATCGGTCGGGCAAATTTGCTCCCAGCCAATCAGATGCAAAGATTTCAGTATAGCTGTACAAAGTTTCTCATTAGCACCGGGACTGCCGTAGAAAATTTTTGACAGTTCGAAAATTTAACCCACCATCCACGGCAATCACTGTCTGTCGCGTCTGCCTATCCCATTCCACCGCTTGTCTGACGCCCATCCCGTTTTGTCCATGTTGGCCTGTAACGCGACTGCCGTGGACGCCGGGAACACGGTGTAAACGCAGTATTAATAACTTTGTTCTTTCAAGGAAAGTGAAATCACTTACGTGGAATGTCACTGTTTATTTCAAAACCATACAGTTCAGAGGAGAGAGGTAACGGCGGGTCATTGTTCGTAGCTTGTAACTCTGTGACGAAGGCAATCTCTTCCCCAGATGTTGTATCGATGGCACCGAGACCACCACGAGCCGTGTCGATCCAGTACAGCACATCTTCGACCTTGTTGATCGCGTGCGGGCGCGACGATGTTGAGTTGTCTTCGTAGAGAGTCACGGACCACTTGCCCGTCTTCAGTGATGATTAGATTTTTAGAGAGATGCACAATAAATCGTGGTTATGAATTTGCATAACAAGGACGGCGATTATACGTGGGAAAACGTCCTTAAGCCCCAGTCACATATAAACACGGTTCCTCACGGATCTACATGGCGATCCCCGGATCATGCTGGCGATGATCAAGGGAGTTTCAGGATAGTTTCCGCCCCGGAGAGTCGACGAGCGTTAATGACACACGCGGCATCAATACGGCAGCTACACGGATAAGGCCGGACCAGCACGGCATCTACACGGCATCTACACGGCGCTTTATACACTGACTATTACGGACCATTCCGGCAACTACATGATCCATGCCGGAAGAGCACGGCTTCCACACGGACCTTCAGGGCGTCAACACGGACCAATGCGGCAGCTACACGTACCACGCCGGCAGACGAAAATCTACCATAAAAAGCAAGTTGAGTTTGGATTGTCATTAATCTTCCTTTCGTTCTCGGCACGTAGGGACCGTGTAACACCTGTAATACCGTGTTTGAACGTGATGGTCCGTGTAGTTGCCGTGTGGCTGCCGTGTAGGTGGTAGCTGACTTGATGATCCACGATGGTCCTTGGACTGCCAAGGATACCCATCATGGGTGCCTATACGCGATCGTTCCAGACAGCCACACGGACCTTCACGGCAACTACACGGCAGCCACACGGACCATCCTTGATTGCTCTGCCAGCACGGTAGTCTGCGGATAACGCCGGATGTTTTTGACCTCCAAAAACTGCCGTGCTGGCCTCCCAGACGCGTGTTTTTTTTAGACGGCACAGATTGGGGAAACTAAAAATCTATCGGGGACCCTATCCCTAAACCTAACCCTAATCCTAATCCTAACCCTAACCATCAAACCCTAACCCTAACCCTTACCCTAACCCTAACCCTAACCCCAACCCTAACCCTATAACCATAACCATAACCATAACCAAAAACCCTAACCCAACGTTTTTCCCATAGGTTTAACACGCGCCATGCCCCAATCTGTGCCGTCTTAAAAAAAAAAAAAAACGCCTCCCGGACGTCCACCACGGCCCTATACGGATCTCCATGGACCGCCACGGATGCCCAAGGCGTCTACATCCGATCGCCCGGATCACCCCGGATCAGACGCATCCCGGGTGATGCAGCATGTCTTGTGACTTGGGCTTTCCTACATGCAGTATCCATCTGCGCCAATGGTAACTGCGGTTATAGTTCGTTAGTTATCCAAACGGTTGTTAAAGGCGAAACATAGTTCTGATACGCCTGCAAAATTGTCAAAATAAATTCGCCCCAAATGTACACGTATGCCTAAGAAATGTGTGAAATAACGCTGTAATAACAAGACATTCTTTGGGTAATGACGAAAATTCAAAATATTAACCAAAAATGTTCGCATCTCAGAACTTACCCGATCGGGGTCAGGCTAACTCGGACTCGGGGACAACTCGGCTTTGATGGCGGGGCCGAGTTGTCCCTCTGGATTTTACAATGTTTTACTATGGGAGCGCTTCGCGTTCTGGCTGGTCGCAGTTAAGGGCCGAGTTGATACAACGCGCGCATCAAAGAACATCTGGCGCGCATCCAAAATGAACGTGCGCCTATCTACAGAATAATGGCGATCACAAATTGCGTATAAATTGTCTGAAATAGGGCCGAGATGTCCTTGAGACCGAGTTACTTCTGGAATAAAAGTCGGTATACCGACTTTTATCTTTTAGAGATCGTTTACACCGGCTTTTGGGCCCGGCCTAAAAGTCGGTGTAAACACACGCTGGCCCAAATGCGGGATCAAATTTGGACCTGCATTTGGACAAGCTCCGGAGGTTGTCTCGGACCGGCCCTGGGCCGACCTATTCTCGGTGTAAACGCACGCTGGCCCAAATGCGGTACCAAATGCGAGTCCCGCTTCCTTTCCGCAGCGATCGTGACGTAATTGCGTAATGATATGAGTGCTTATATCGTGCATGCTGTCTTGTCTTGTCTTGTCTTGTCTTGAAGTAGCGGAGAATTCTGTCCTGCAATGTCTCACAATGTTTCATCTCTGTATTTTTTTCCTCACTCCAGAAAAGTTGTGCATAGGTAAGGATCGTGAGAAACTGTGAAATTGATTTTTGTTGGGTAGTGGCGGTAATGTGACGTTATTTGTGATTTGAATTATCCCAAAATCCATGCTCTGTCTCGGACAAACTAGTCATTATATCCCCAGGTATTCAGTATCATGTTAGTAAAAGTGATCGTGACGAAGATGAAAATAATTTTGTGTAACGTTAGGCCTATGCTCCTGACCTGATTGAGGTTGGATGAAACCGCGGCTAGCAAACCACTGAAGGATTACGAATAGTGACATTTTAAAATTATGAAAAAAAAAATATATAGGTCTAGGTGCTATAATAATGATAATAATTAGACAAATTTGTATAGCGCAGCTACTATGTAAATATACTCTACTGCGCTGTGATGTAACACAGCTCCTGTCACTGATTAGACACACGAAAATAAATAACAAATTAATCAAAGGCTTCTGAAAAAAGATAAGTCTTCAATAAAGATTTGAAAACAAGTGATGATGCCTTCCTATGCTAGAACGTCAGTGCTAAAATTGAGTATTGACTTTCCAAGCCACTCCATTCAATTTCAATAGATTTCTATGTAGACTAGAGTATTTTCTATTTTAATAGCAGTTAACCAATGGAAAATGAGAAGTTTTTCAGCAAAAAAATAAATAAATAAATAAAATAATAAAATAAAAAAAATAGATAAATGAAAATTCTATTGAGATGGAACGCTTTCATGCCCTTCCTTGACAGGCTAGGGCTAGATGAATACAGAAAACTGCATTCAGTCCTCACTGCAAATGATAATTTCATTCCTGCAGGAAGACCTCGGTCGAATAAAGTGTATGAATTTTCATTACGAATTCTTCATTTTAAGAAAATAGCGGTCTTTATGTTGTGTGTGTGTGTGTGTGTTTGTTTGTTTGTTTGTTTGTTTGTTTGTTCATCTTCCGTCTGTGAAGATGGCTGGATAGCTCATATTCAGCTATGTTAAGCTGGTCTTCCATGGGGTCCAGTTGGATGTGAGGTGGGACCACTTCACCGGGTGAAACACCCTGATCTTTGCGATGAATGAATGAAGCAGGTTCTTTTACGTGCATGAGTTGTTACTCTCTCATACACGGGACCTCCATTTTATGTCCTATCCGCGCGTGTGTTGTCTTGTCTTGGTTGAGTCGGCATACGCAGAGTAGCTGTACTCCGCCAACTTTACTGACTTGTTGTGGTCTGCGAGCAAGGCAGACACTGTTTACTAGGCATTTTTATTCGTTAATTTTGCAATTTGAATGAGTCCAGGGAGAGCGCCGCTACCGTCAGAATATTTATATATAGGCCGGCCCAAATTCTCGGTGTAAACGCACACCGAGTACCGCAATTTGGGCCGGCCCTGAGTCGGCCCTGGGCCAGCCTAAAAGTGGTCAGGCGGTGTAAACGGGGTCTTAGTGATCGTGAATTCTGTAATCTCATTGGTCTATCACGTAATTGATAGAATACCGTATTACCTTTGTTACTCAGACCAACCACTGAATATTTCCAGTATTCCGTGAATAAGGTCATATTGTTCGCATGCGCTAAATCCGCCACTGAATATTTTCCGTATTCCTTGATATCACGTCATGATATTATAGTTAGCTGCGCGTGTACATATGCGCGCATAATCAGCTCGCGAGAGGTAAATCAACATGGCTGACAGCCGGCGATTTCAACATCATTCACGAGAGGAAATCAGCGAGAAGAAGGTTAGTGAAATCCCGGATTGTCATGTGTAACTTTACCAACGAGATTACACTAAAAAATTCATGTAGATCTACACTTAAAAAGATAAAGTCGTTACCCCCTGCTTGTTCTTACGAAATACGGGAAATGTCTACGGTCTGGTGCCATATTCCATTCGGCCTCCGGTCTCATGGAATATGGCACCAGACCGTAGATATTTGCCCGTATTTCGTGAACAAGCAGGGGGCAACTAATTTTATTTTTTATCTCAAATACTCCGAAACAACCCATCATCCCGGCAATCGCGTCAGACAGGTAAGTTTCTTGATAGACTCTTTCGATATATTGCAAGAAATATGAAATGGTGCACGACGGGTTCTCAAGTCCTTACCAGAACTGTTTTCACTTTAATTCAAAAAATTAAATGAAACTCGTTTTTGTGAAGATTCGGAATTCAGAAGATCCGTCATTGCGAAAATTCGTAATTCCGATACATTTGCAATAATTAAATGTTTGTTATTGCCAAATAAGAAAAATACAGGTTCGTTATTTCGAAGGTTCGATTATTCGACAACGAAATAAGGTCGAAATAGTTAATTACCTTTCAAAATTTATGGCGTTATTCGGAATTATGACCCTTCCGAATAACAGTTTTTGTTTGCACCTTTTTAAGGGGGTATATTCAATTCAATACAATTCAAACTTTATTTCACTTTTCGAAAAGAACATAAACATTTCACTTTCTTTGGTAACAGAGAATAAGGTTACATATAATCAAAACAGAGTAAATTGAGAAAACATAATTGAGGAATGCGATATAGACGATATAACATTACACAAAATGTCGAAAAATGGAGGGACCCACTAAAAAGGCAATGCTTGTACTATGTGGGGCCCCTCAGGTACAGATTGTCAATAGAAAATGAACTGATGCAAAAAGGGGAAAAACTGGGAATAAAGTCAGATAAAAAAAAGTCTGGAAGCCTAATAAGAAGACAGAGTAACAGACAGACACACATACACAGGCGAATGGACATTAAACGAGACTGGGACGATAAAACTTATAAAGGGGGACTTAAATACAAGACAGAACGAGACAAGACTGTCATAATAGGAAGACAATACAACGGACAGAAAGGCGAAACAGATCCAGCGATCCTCGACAGAACTATATCGAAAAAATAATGGGATGCGTGAAAAGGATACGGAAATATGGAAAAATAAAGAGAAATAGATGCGGAAGTAATACAAGTAGAATCGAATCTACTCTGTAAGTGTCTCAGGACAACAGGGACGAGAAAATATGTGACAGTCTATCATTGGTGATCAAAATTCTTCGAAAAGAAATTAAAATGAGCCAACAGGCTGATTCAATTCTGTAGGAACATAACATTGCAATAAGAAAGACTTTAATCTCCTCTTAAATGAAAATATAGAGGGTGCAATTTTTATGTCATTATTCAGAAAATTCCAATAAGTTGGGCCAGTATAGATAAGTGTGTTCTTACAGTGTAGCAAGAATTGTTCGTAAAAGAGGTAAGTGAAATTCATTGGAACGTCGAGTGGGATAGTCATGGAATGATTGATTTCTTTGAAACATAGAATCGAATATGGAGGGGGGTGAGTTGTTGCTGTACGTATACATAAATTGCCCCAAATTAAATCAATACAAATCTTTAATTTTTACCAGCTTATTAGCGGCAAAAAAAACATATTTGAGTTGGAGGGTATGAAAAGATAACTATACACGTGCACGGAGTAAAATGTAATGTGACAAGGTATACCTTGTGAGCTCTTTTTTCATTTCTTAAAAACACTTTATACATTACTCACTTTCAGCCCTGATGACTTTGAAAAGACTGAGGCTACTGCTTCAAGATTTAGTTAAGTTCTAGGCAAGAATGGAATGTGCTAATCAACTAAGCAAAATTTCACTTTAACATGATAATCCCTTCATTTCGGTTACTTTGGAGTTTTAGCACCTAGATTTTTGTTCCATTCATTGCACAGACCACAGCTTGATGAAATTAGGCATTTGAATAAACTCTAAACTTCAAGACTCTTTCCTCAGTTAACACAATTCCGTATAGTGAGTACTTTATTTCGGTTATGTTTTAGATAATAAAAAAGGTTAGGAAAGTCTAGTTACACTGACCTACTGTGAATATATCTAAAGCTTACAGTCTGCTCTTTCAGAATCTGCCATTAGACTAAAAAGCCATGTCTGACGACTTTTTGGTGGTTTATGGTGCATGCCCACATATACATTACCTTCCGATGAGCCGATGATGCCACGCCATTTTGGGTAAACCAGTACAATCGACACCCTGCACACAAAGGTAATAATTTAGATTTTGGTAGGTTGACAATAGAGTACAGAAGAAATTATGTCACACCCTTTTGTTAAAGCTATAGTTGGAACCAGGTGCGAGCACGGGTATATCATCAATAGTGTTCACAGGATATTCTACCTGGAACCTGGTAAATTTGTAAATGTAAAACAATTGTTTTTTATGCAAATGTGAGAAACATGTAGTTGAATCTACTAAAATGGGTTACAAAATTAGTCATAAAATTGGATCTTTCAGGGTTACCCCTTATATACAATGACACATGACAGCAAAGGGAAACTCAGAGATATTTTACCCTTACATGAACAAACAATGAATAGTAGAAACAGTTGAAAAAACAACAACAAATGATTAAGATTCTGAGACCTGACCACTGCTGATTTCTATAGGAAGAATCTAAATATGTTATAGGCAAATCGCTTCGAAGCCATCGCGTCGCCATCGTACTATAAGCACATTGTCCATACACTTCTGTATGGATTGGCGTTCACGATTTTCCTGATCTTGGTGGCAGTCTCTGCTGCAAAGTGCGTACAAATCCCTATAGAGTGTACCTGGTAAGATGGCGGTGTGCCTGGTAAGATGGCGGCTCGGCAGCTTTACTTGTCTGTACAGCGTACATATGCCAGTGAGGTATCCCGATACTTCCCATAGTGATTAGTGGACCTTTGACCTCATGACCCCAAACTTTCACCAGAGAATCTTAATTGTGTAATACATGCATGTACTAGGTTTCAAGATAATATCTTCAGGCATTGCATAGATATGGGGGAAATAGTGAAATTTTAAGCATTTGACCTTGACCTTTTAACCTTTGACCTTGAGCATGTGCACCCAAAAGTTGATAGGCACAACTTCACCCCCTAATACACATACATGCCAAGTTTCATTAGGATACCTCAAAAGGTTTTTTAGTTACGCTGTCCACAAAATTCATTACGGACGGAAGGACTGACGGAAGGACGGACGGACGGACGGACGGACGGACAACCCGAAAACATAATGCCTCCGACACCACTTCGTGGCGGAGGCATAAAAAATTGCAACAAAATCAGAATAAGATATTCACAGTTGTGAAAAACCTATGCAAAACATAATTATACATCAAACTATCAGGTGCTTAGATATTTGTGTGCAAAACATGAGAGAGAACATTGAATGTAAGCAGCAGAGAGATAAGCTGCGAAATATTGGGTACTACATGCTCATGATGTGCGCTCCGCGTACATGTACAATTTGTGCAATATTTTCAGATTCTGGAGCTTGCAACATGCTCAAATTTCAAATTGTGGACGCTGTGGCATAATGGATAAGACTCCCGACTCCCGTTCGGAGGACCCGAGTTCGAATCCCGCCCAGTGCTTACGTCCTTGGACAAGATGTTTTTACCCACTATGTCCCTCTCGACCCAGGTGTATAAATGGGTACCTGGCAACGCTGGGGTAATAATAATAGCAGGGCCCTCCGGTAGAGCAGTGGCAACACTGAAGAGGCTACCCTGGGTAAATACGACCTTATCATATCATTATCATTCTGAGTTACATTGATCTTTTCGTCTTTGCTGAAAGAAAATCAGGCTCTCAATCTCAATAGCAAATTTCTGTAGCATACGGCGACAGTTTGCATAAATTTCTATTTAGTACTATTTCACACTACTTTCATATTATTTGTATCTCATACTAGCGATAATGTCTGAGCAGACTTTTCACTTCTTATAAAGCCTTGGCTATTCGACGAGTCATTTCTTTTATATGAAAGATTCTTTGTACATACAAAAGAAAGAAGAGAATGAATTAAGAATGAACATTCAAATACAAATCATACTTTCGTTACTGACGAAAATATTCCTCAAGTGAGCATTGGGTCCCACGTCTCTTATAGTAGTCACGTTCTGCTTAGCATGGGGGTAAAGAGCTTCAATGGCGAACCCGTTAGTCCAGTACAGACGACTGTCACCCATGCAAAACATAAAAAGAAAAAGACAAGTTACATTGAGAGATAGAGAGAGAAAAAACAAATGTTTAAATGACGAACGCATGACGATACTTTAAGTGTAGACTGCATTGTAATCCGTCTAATACTGTGCTCAAGGAGCTGGGGAAGGTCGTCTGACTCATAGAAAATACAACAATTATAGTATACACCATTATACCAGAGCTGAACATTAACTTCTTTTCTCTGGAGGCCCCTTTGGGCCACTGTATTATTGAATCTGATGTGTTGGTTTGAATATGTTGTTTTGTTTTGTTTTGTTTTAGTCAGAAAATGTTTCCTCTTTTGGATAACATTAAATCTGTAATAAGATTATGTTGGGTGGATTTAATGAAATTTATTTGTAGCGTATTTTGGTAGTTCTGCATAATCGATTGAGTGATTAGAGTTAAAAACAACAATAATAATAATAATAATAGAAAGATTAAGTGAGAACTTACCTATTTGAAATTTGATCTTTATTTTACGAGGGAGTTGTAGGAAGAGAATACATTGAGAGACCCGCTTTGCGCACGCGCAGTCATTTTTCCAAGCATCAAATGTGGTTGCTGGATATTTGAAAGATTATGGAGAACTTAGCCCCAAGTTTGAAAACTTTGGGAGGGACAGGAGGGAATGTATTTCCTTCCTAGAGCTCTCTCGTAAAATAAAGATCAAATTTCAAACAGGTAAATTCTCATTAAATCTTTCTATTTTACTTCTGGAGTCTCCAAAAGAGACTACATTGAGATTTTGAACCCCAGCAGCCATATTTGACTCTATGAAATGTCATTTACCAAATGGGTAAATTGTTTATCTTTTCTGGTCATTTCTTCAGAAGAGCAGTTGTGAGACACTTGCTCCCATCATCGAGCAAGGGTTTGCTGTAGAACCTTCTGAAAGTCTTTTCATTCGTCCAGCCTGCCTTCTCAAGGATGGACGAAACTGGCAAGTCTGCTCTCTGTGCAGCTGACGTCGCAGCTGCTCTTGTTGAGTAAGTCTTATATTTTGAAGTGTCGATTCCTGCCGCTGCCATAAAATCTTTGATCCACCTGGAGATGGTTTGCGATGTTACTTTCGCGTGGGGCCTGCGAAAGCTAATAAAGAGCCGACGCTCTTGACCTCGAATTTCCTCGGTCCTCCGCATATGTAGGCTTTGACGTAGTTGACAACGCATAATCGACAATCTGGGGGGTAGGCTCTCATGGCCAGTGTGAAGCCAGCATTTCCCGGTCTATTTCGTTTCAGAAGCTCGCTGAAATGAAATGTAACTGATGATCCCTTGAGTATCATGTTGTCCAAATTCAGGAGCTGTAACGACTGTGCTCTCTGTGTTGAGATGAGAGCCGTGAGCATGCATAGCGTTTTTTGTGAGATCTCGTAGGTTCAGTACATTTGCCGGCCACAGCTTTCTGAGATAGCAAAACACAATATTTACATCCCAAGTATCTACATAGCGAGGTCTTGGGGTTCGGAGATGGAAAACTCCCGTCGTGTATCTTGATATCAGTATGTTGTTCTCAACTGTAGAGGCATCATCCTCAAGAACTACGAATGATGCTAGCGCATTTCTTGCTGTGTTGAGTGCATTGTATCCAAAACTTCCTGCATGAAAAAGCTCACAAGAAATTCTAAAACAAACTGAACACTAGAGTGAAGATGGCTTTTCTTCTTACTCTTGCAAAAATCTTGCCACTTCCTTATGTACACACAGCATTGTTTCTGGGTAGAGGCTCTCCATGAAGCGGCCAAAATGTCCACAATTTCCTTCTTTAGTCCTGTCCTTTCGAAGGGCTGCCGCATAACCTGTCACAGAGAAGATCAATTCGATCAAAAACGGGATGTGGTTCATGTGTTACAGGTTGTGTTATAGGTTCATACTCCTTGTAATCAGCAGCGCTTCACCCTTTAACATCCTTTTCAGCTTTGGAAACCATGCCTGTGTGGGCCAATTTGGCACTACCATTATACCTTCAGCTCTATCTGTCCTAATTTTTTGAAGACATTTGGGATGAGACAGAATGGGGGAAAGGCATAGCAATCGCATAGCATTTTTTGAAAAATTGAAAAAATCGGACGGACGCGTACGCGCGCGAACATACAGTGCAACTATGCCAAAAAACCGCCAATTTTAAATCCCATTTTACTCGTCAGGATGGACGGTGACTCCCCCCCCCCCCCCCATTTTCTTTACATATTTTGAAAGCTGATGAGTTGTACATGTCATTTCATGGGGTGGCGATACTGAAAAAAATGATTAAAAGATACCAAATTTCTTGATAGAATTAAAAAAGTAAATTTTCAAAATGACGTCATTAAATTTCAAGTTCTCTCGAGCGTATCTCACTTATCCTTCGTCGATTTTCACCCAAATTTAAGTATGTTGTAGCTTATTAAATGGTCTTTCATTAGCATTTAACGCAATTTTGACTGGAAGACGGCATTACCTCGTAAAAATGGATTGAAAGTAACCTTGTCAAATTTGACCAGTTTACGTGTTATCTCTATGGGAGTGCAGTTTTTCTGGAAATGAAAATTGACATGACTATCTTTATCGAGCACTAGCTCACTTATGCTTCGGTGAATTTCTCCCAGATTTTAATATGTTATAGCTGAGACTTCGGGCTATCGTTAATGTACCCTTCGTTTTTTCATACGATGTCGGAATCACGTCAAAAAACGTGGTTGAACTTAAAGCTTATCTTCGATGTATTGGGATATTTCTTTCTTTCTGCAACTTTCTTTGCAATAACCCAAGAAAAACATGCAATATCACCCCCATATTTTGCACATGTTTAGTTCATGTCACGTACATTATTTCATAAAATAACAACTACTTGATCGGACACCATCTTGGGTATGTAAAGTAGGGTCAAAGGTCATAAATGTTTCATCCTGTTTCTTGGTGAATACATGTCTTATCTTTCCCATATTTTGCACATGTAAAGACCATGTTACAAGGATCATTTCACAAAATAACCCCTTTTTGCTTAGATGCCATCTTGTCTGTGCAAAGTGGGGTCAAAGGTCATAACTTTTTTCTCTATCTTGGTTATGACGTGTTATCTCTATGGGAGGGAATTCTTCTAAATGTGAAAATTGACACGATTGTCTTTATCGAGCACTAGCTCACTTACCCTTCGGTGAATTTCTGCCAGATTTTAGTATGTTGTAGCTGAGACATTGTGCTATCGTTAACGTACCCTTTTTTGTTTCATACGGTGTCGGAATCACGTCCGAAACCTTGGTTGAAATTAAAGCTTATCTTCGATGTATTTTCATATTCCTTTCTTTTTGTAACTTTCTTTGCAATAACTCAAGAAAAACATAGCCTATCACCACCATATTTTGCACATGTTTAGTTCATGTCACGTGCATTATTTCATAGAATAACAACTACTTGATAGGACACCATCTTCGGTATGGTAATTAGGGTCAAAGGTCATAAATGTTTTATCCTGTATCTTGGTGAATACATGTCCTATCTTTCCCATATTTTGCACACGCAAAGACCATGTTACAAGAATCATTTCACAAAATAACCACTTTTTGCTCAGATGCCATCTTATCTGTGCAAAGTGGGTTCAAAGGTCAAATGTACTTTTTTTCTCTATCTTCGTTATGACGTGTTATCTCTATGGGAGGACATTTTTCTAGATGTGAAAATTGACATGATTGTCTTTATCGAGCAATAGCTCACTTACCCTTCCGTGAATTTCTCCCAGATTTTAATATGTTGTAGCTGAGACTTTGCGCTATCGTTATGTGTCCTCCGTTTTTTCATACAACGTCCAAATCATGTCGAAAATCTTCGCTAAAATTAAAGCTTTTTGCTCAGATGCCATCTTGCCTGTGCAAAGTAGGGTCAATGATCAAAAATACTTCATTCTGTATCTTCGTTAGTGTATACGGAATTTGGTACCAAAGATGGCAGACCTGACTCCATTTTCTAAATGAGAATCGAAACGTCACACGGGCAATGTCCCTAAACACAGATGAAACCTGTATGGTCATGCCTAATGGGATCAGGACTCAAATCATTGATTTTCGAATACATCGGATCACCTAATTTGTCAACTTGATGACAAATTCCAAGTCTAGTTGGTTGTTTAATCTGGAAGCAAAGAGATCAATGTCTGGAAGCCCAAAACTGAAACTAGTTTGTTAAAGGCTTGCTTGTTAAACATCCATTCATTTCGGTCACTGAACTTTCTAGACCTGCTGTCTGCCTCAGTATTCTCACTCCCTGGTAGGTGTGCTGCAGTAACCCAAATATTGCGTTCCATGCACCACCTCCAGATGTCTCTAGCTGCACTGTCACAGTCCTTAGATTTAATACCTCCCATGTTATTCAAATAAGCAACTGCTATTGTGTTATCTGACCTAAGGAGGACATATACATCTTGTAATGAAGAACAAAAGGACTTCAGTCCAAACCCGGCTGCCAATGTTTCCATGTAATTGATATCATTATTTCTAGCCCTTTTCATTTCCAGATCATTCCACCTGCCTCCTGTTTCCATGGACAGATTTGTGGCTCCCAAACCTAGCCCACTAGCGTCTGTACGCAGCTCAAGTGTAGGTCTGTTACGCTTAATAGGTGCACATTCCTCAGTGACATGATTAATCCATCATTTAAGCTCTTCTGTCCCTTCTACTGACAGCTTCATAGGTCTGTCAAAATGGCCTTTGTTAGCTTTAAGTGCATCAATTTTGTCACACTCTAGGCATCTGCGTAGAAAAGAGGGCCATGTTGGACTCCAGGGAAAGTAGCTATTATCTTCCCGATGACATGTGACACCTATCTGATTGTGGGTCTAGAACTGTCAAGCAAACCTGAACAAAGTTTTTTTTTTTAACTTAACTGTGATAATGTCCTGCATTTTCTCTTCTGGCAGGGAGATAGTCATATCACGCGCGTGCAGCTTAAACCCTAGGAATGTGAGCTCTTGTTGGGGTTCTAGCATAGATTTCTCTTCGTGGAATACGAATCATAGTTCAGAGAGGAGATTAGTGGTTGCATGTACAGCCTCCTTTGCTTGTTATATTGACTCTCCAATAATGAGAGTATCATCAAGGTAGCCTAATACTATGTGCCCGGTTTCTCTCAGTGTAGCGAAAACAGGTTTCATGAGCTTGGTAAAAAGTCTCGGCGCTGTGCTGAGCCCATTTGGTAAGACTTTTAACCTGTAAAATTTCCCATTCCATGGACATTTCAAGAATTTTCTGTATTCAGTGTCAATTGGGATGGAGTAGTAAGCATCTCGAAGGTCAAATCTGACGTCGGACACCCCCATTTTTCTTGGTTCGTGAGAAAATGTTGGAGAGAAATTCTCCTTCTTCATGACCACACTCTTCAATAACGTTCTTAGTCAGTAAGCTTGCGATCTCTCTGTCAATACAAGCTGAATCGTGTTGGTTTAGTTTGTATTGAATGAATGGCCTATCCCTCCTAGGGGGCCTACATGCTTCTTCAAACTCAATTTTGTAACCCCTGATTGCTGCCAAAATAAATGGATCAGCTGTGATTTGGCACCATCGCATGTAAAAAAGCCTCACTCGACCTCCGACTGCCACTGGGGCTTTCAATTGAATACATTGTGCACATGTACATTGGGGACTGCAGGTAGTGTATGAACATGAAGTGAATCGAAACTACCTACCTCTTTGGGTATGCTGGCAGTTATCTCGTGAGCTGCATTGAAGGCCTGTGCTGAGGAGCCTGTTAAGGGGAGGGGGGCGGCTCGTTGTGCGTGGTGTGGTGGCTGCTTGCTGTGACCCCACTGTGGGCGCTGACCTAAAAAAAGGCCTGCTACTACCGCCGACTGTTGGTCTGTGTGTTGAAGCAGCTGAACTTGCAGTCCAGCCGGCGCTTCTGCATTGTCGCTTGGAGAAAGCTGCTCCCCTGTACAGGTGGTACGTACTAGACTGCGGCCGCGACATTGGATTTCTCATCACCCCTGATGCAGCTTTCTGTAACTGTTTGAGATCTTTCATTCTCTTTCCCAATTAATTCATCCCCGAATAGGAATTTAGTGACAGGAGTGGTTTGCAAAGATGAGAGTAAGAGGCTGCCGTGTCCGGCTTGATAAGCTGGGGGCGGGGTGGCATAGTGGATAAAACTCCCGACTCCCAATGGGAGGACCCCAGTTCGAATCCTGCCCATTGCATACGTCCTTGTACAAGATGTTTTTTACCCACTGTGTCCCTCTAGGTGTACCTGGTAACGCTAGGGTAATAATAATAGCAGGGCCCTCTGGTAGAGCAGTGGCAACACTGAAGAGGCTACCCTGGGTAAATAAGACCTTATTATTATTATCATCATTATAAGCTCTTTCCTCAACGAGTTGAGCTCAAAGTTGGCATTGCACAGCAACGCCAATGCGTCCTGCCGTGTGTCAGTCAGACGAGGTGATGGGAAGGACTGTAGCGCACTTAGGCCCTTCATCAGCGACTTCTGCACGCGCTGTAACTGAAGGCCGTGTTACACCTTTCCGGGTAAGCTTTGCGTACGACTTGCGAAGAACAATTTTTACCACCCGGAGGTCCCCGCTGATGACCCGCACATGACAGTACCTAGCACGTATTTCATCCGTAGTCGCCCGGCGGTGTGCACGTTAATCTTTTTACCCGCAACTATGTTTAGGCCCTGTCACACCTTTCCGGGCAAGTTACGCGGGCTTGTTGAGTGTACGGATTTTCCAGCATGCCGGACATTCCTGAGGGCGGAAAAGGATTTGAGCGAGTCAGTGCATGTGTCTTACGTGCTGGACGCGTTCTACTTAAATTCTACTTGCGAGTATACTGTATGACCTTTGTACCAGTCGCGTGGGGGCTGACAACTCAGCGAAGGAATTCCTCTGAAGGAATGGCCGAAGTCTCACAGAATGTCATTATCTTGGCTGCATACGGGACTGCGAAGTACCTGCGTGGGAGTTGCCTGCGAGGTGCTGCCGCTAAGGGCCTCCTACTGGCGTTCTGCGTGGACCTCTCCGGGCATTCCCGCGACTCACCCGGGAAAAAAAAAAAAAAAATTGGTCATACTCAAAACTTGGCTGCGGTTAAATCGGACTTGCATGCGCACCTCCGGGCAACTACAGGCGAGATACGCGCTAGGTCCTGTCAGGTGCGGACCAACTACGGAGAGCTCCGGGTAGCAAATTCGTTTCCCCGCAAGTCAAGCCGCCAAACTTCCCCAGATGTGGTATGACAAGGCCTTGAGCATGCTCAAAACTTGTTCCGAGTGAGTCATGGGGGTTCACGCAGAACACCAGTATGAGACCCTTACCAGCAGCACCTCGCAGGCAACTCCAACGCAGGTACATCTGAGCACCTGTAAGTCGCTAGTAAAAGAAAACGGATCGGTTTCAAAGCTCTCACGTAGGTCACACGGAATACACGCAAGCAGAAGGTAAGTAGTACGTGTCTAGTAGGTAAGAAACAGATGCGAAACTGGCAAACATTTCTTGTCCGCCCGCGGAAAATTTTCCTGCGTGCGGAAAATCCCTCCTCGCAACAAGACCGGTTAGCTTGCACGGAAAGGTGTGACACGGCCTTTAGCATCTCTACTGCTTGTGTGTTGCGGTAGGTTATCCCAGATCGGGCCGTTCACCTTCGGTGTAGCGAGGTAAATGCAGTTGCTCGGGGCTGGGTACTTAGACGCCGTCTCTTCCAGCTCTTTTTCTTCTAGCGGGTGGCTGATGAGGTAAGTAGTAGAGCTGGCTATGTCCTCGTCTACCGGTTGCCCCGTATCACCCGGCTTAGCAAATTTTGCTGCGAGAACGGGAATTTCTTATATGACGTCTGCCGCGTCTGATCGATCGCGCAAATTCGCCTTCTTCCCTGTTGGCTTTTTCTCCCTTGTCACACGCGTGTGGCTCCACGCACAGTTGAAAATCTGTTTCCTTAGGAACTTCATACGCCCCGCGGCGCTCTGCGCCTCATCGTACGCCACAAAATGGCGCGATGTCGGTTTCGGCGTGGAGCTTACAATGGGCAGCGCGTCGACTACTTTGCTGAGGAGACTTTCCAGCTTCGTAAGTCTGTCCTGAACATCCGAGGACTTATCGGCCATCTTTGGGCCCCGCTTTATGACGGCAGATTGCGGCGCTTTACCCGCCATGTTAGTACCGGAACAAGTATCCGACTTTGCGGATTTCTTTTTCGGCTTGTGTTTTTTGTCTGTCGGAGAGGAACGTTCTTCGTAAACGTTGATGGTTTCCGCTGAGCCGGGCTTAGCCGGATGATGCAGCTGCTATGCCTCCATCACGATTTAGCCACCGCGTGACTTTCGTGGAATGAAACAGAAAGAGCTGTGCTTGCCGCCTTGCTAAGTAAAGCACCGCAAATAAGATCGTAGCACGATCTAGGAAGATTGTGAAAGATTCCACTAACTACTGGTTTCCAGGACCGTTTATGCCGCGAAAACGCGATAAAAGGCGGATAATTCGACTACGATAGGGAAATTACTTCCAAAATACAGTACACGTGCGTAGAAAAGCGATATGACTGCGCGTGCGCAAAACGGGTCTCTCAATGTAGTCTCTTTCGGAGACTCCAGAAGTAAAATAATATTAGAAGAATGAGTCTCAAATACGCCAACTGTAGATCCAACAAGGAGATTTTTATTCACAAAATTTTCGACTCGTCAGTGTAGTGTATACTGAGTGTATACTAGGACAATCACAGTGAGCAAGGTTTTTTTTTTGTGAATAAAAACCTTCTTGTTGGATCTACAGATGGCGTATTTGAGACTCATTCTTCTTAAAATTATAACATTCGAAGTCCAACACGTGGGAAATTTCAAGATTAACATATTATGTATAATATATATATATATATACAGTGGGCAGGTAATAACCTAGGATTGTTTATTACATACTTTGATTTGTGAAGAAATAAAGTATGTTCTAAACACGGACACATGCTAGCACATTGCACTAGTACTGGTAAGTACTGGCGCATGAAGGCCAGTTCTTCACAAACTGTCTATCTAATGTATAGCAATCAGATACAGATCGATCTAGATGGAAGGTTCCAATGTACTGACGAAGTTGTAATGTATAGAATACTGGAAAATTCATTTCCTATTATACCACATTAGTATTGCCCTAACTGTGTATATTTTGAACAATAGCGTACACATTATGGTTTACTGGATACGCTGCTTTAATACTGTGAATGTTAAATAATATGCCCCGCTACAGGTTTACTTTTCTTTTTTCAAGCTGAGGTACAATGTAGTGGTTGCAGTTAGAATTTGTTTTTTCGTTTTTTTTTTTTCAGCTTGAGACTGTAGATCACGCACATTCAAATTTTAAACAAGTATTCATTACATTCAGTTGATTACCATATGGATTGGTGGCAGTAGTGCAACGTACTAGCATAAGGAAATTAATTTAATTAGACGTAGTAACGTTCCATCTTTCAGTCTCTCTCTCTCTCTCCTAACCCCCCCCCCCCCAAAAAAAAAAAATAGGCCTATACAGATATCATTTTTTTTTAATCTGCACACGGATGCACAAATATTATGTACTTCGTGTGAAATTATGCTTTACCGATAATTTCCAAGCCTTCCCATAAAACTGGTCGATCGCCCACTAAATAGACACTTTTTTTGTTACTTTTTTTTTCTCAATATTCTGCCGCTTCCTGAGTCTGGTATTGTCCTTTCAGACATCTGTGATTATTATCCTGTATTTACCAAAGTCCCAATTAGGTCAATTCCCAAGCAAAATGATTATCAGAAACGCCGTCAAATAATCTTACCAATTTGCAAAATAGCTTAAAAGATATATAATGTATTTGTCGTTTTGTACATAATTAGTACCTATCTTAATTTGTTACTTCACGAAAACTATTACTTCTAAAATTGATGATTATTTTCCGTTCTGTAGCAGGAAACATAATTACAAAAGAACTCTAAGACTCCCGTAGATAACCCAGTCTCTAACATGATCAATTGACAGAAAAAAAAGCAAGTTATTATCTTTTTTTCTGTCAATTGATCGTGTTGGAAAACAAATTTTGTTCTATGAGTATAGATGCAACCCAACTGACAAAACTATAGACAGACAAACATATGTGATCTCTAAAAATACGCTTATTGTGGATACAAAAGATACAATTTTTTGTTAACCACATGACTATCATATAAATGATTTCAAAATACTTGGAAAATAATTTTGAAATATATATATCTTATGTGTCTAGTATTTTAGAAATACGATAGGGTATCGCCTTAAAGGAATGTACCCACTAGCATGGATGAAACTTTTAATTTCTTTTCACTGGTGGAGAAAAAAAAAATCAGAAAATGTCCCTCCATCTAATGAAGTGTTTCATGATTTTTGAGATATATTCAATCCTAAACTTCACTTTAGGACCCCATACATGTAATATTGAAGGAATTCGAAAGAAGCAAAAAGCCAATTTTTTGATTGAATTGAAAATTATTTGTTGAAAAATATAATTCTTCAAATGATAGATCCCTTAGTACACATTATTAATATATCCCTCACGACTGGACTTGTACCAGACAATATGAGGATTGCTAAAGTTATTCTTATTAGAGGTGGGCTATGGAGGGTGACATTTTCAAAACATGCTCATCACACCTTAGTTTGATGACTTTTTGCCTACTGACACCATTTTTGAAAAAAAAAAAAGAACGAAAAAAATGCGAAATCCAGGGTGCCCAGGCCGAAACGGTAAGAAATCCAAGATGGCCGCCGTTTCGGCTTAAAAAAGACATTTTTGGCTATAACTCCGCTATTTTTTGGTTTACTGTGATGATTTTGGTGTCTAACCCCATGCTTTACGGGTGAAGGAAGTGGGTTATAATAATTTAAGAGCTCTTGAAGCGCAATAGAATATATAGACATAATTTCTGCGTTTAATAAATGATTATTTATATATATATGATTTTAGTGTAAAACCAAATCTTCCACATGATACTAACTTTTTTCCCATATTTACGGTTAAATTTTCCTTGTCCTTTACCCCTACTCCAACTGCCATTTTTTGCAGTGTATTTTTTACATGTTAACTACCATACTCTTAATAACAAGCTCTAGCTTTCAATTAGGTGTTTTCTACTGACGAAATATACAAATAACTTGAATTATACACAAGTGTCATGCCGATAGTGGAATGTGGCTGGTGCATTCAGAATGCATAGTAACTGTGGAACCAGTGCTAATACTGTATCTGCCTCATGGTGCCAATTAACATTTGGTCATAAGAACTTAACAATAGTCAAAGTGTACAGTTTACAGTTCTACTGTAGGTGAACAAATTTGTAAAATGACTTGAATAAGCATCTATGATTTTATGCCAATTGTCCAGCACAAAGGTGATGTTTTGACTGGATGATGTACATTTTATCTGCCGTTTTGCTTAGAATTAGAAATGTATTTTTACCATAAGTCAGTCATCTTTCCTCTCTTAGCCTAGTTTTGGTGTTTCACTATCACCACTTGGTCCTTTATTTCTCATGCATGCTTTTCCCTACCATGTATAATAATTGCAGTACTTCCACAAAGCAATAGAGTCCCCAGGTTTGATGGGAAATTTGATACAATTTGGGTAATTCAACTAATTCTATGACAAGCAAATGCTATGTACAATGATAATCCTTAGCATCATGGTATAATCACCATCTCACTTTCGGTTACAGCTCGTTATTCCGAAGGTTCGTTATTCCGAAGCCTCTTTAGTCCGAAGATTCGTTATTCCGAAGGTTCATTGTTCCGAATTTCAGTTTCGGATTAACGAATCTTCGGAAAAACGAACCTTCGGAATAACGCCACAAATGTTCGGATTAACGAACCTCTTTTCATTTTCTGATCAACGAACCTCTAGGTATAGGGAATCTGTGTGTTTCGGATGAACGACCTTCGGAATAACGAATCTTCGGAATAACGAACAGCACTCCTCACTCTCTGTGACTGAAAGTGCCTATTCAAAGCTGAGGTAATTAATGCCTTTTGACTTTATTTCCAGTTCTCTTTTCCAATTCCAAAATGTGGTCCAAGCACAACAATCAGTTAGAGCATGTGCATAGGCTGTCTGTTACAGGAATGTAAAACATGGGGAAGCCCATAACAAATGTTGATGAGCTCAAAAAATGCCTGGATACTCAAGATCCCACCAAACTCAAAGCTACAATGTATTTTATGTGGAGAGTTGTCATACCACAGACTCATCAAATCCCATCAAGATTATTGTGTGCTCATACCAAATCTCTGAGGTGGAAATGAAGGTGAACTTGACTCCTCTAGGTCTCCTATAGACTAGAGGAGAGTCTAATAATCTCCATCACTGCCCCTGAGCTGCCTACTGTTCAATGGTAAATGCATTTAATCTAAAGTCAACCAATGGCATCACAAAACCAGCTGCCCATTCCAACCTTGAAGAAACTGTTGATAGTGAACTGGGCATCACTGAATTCTGCATTGTGATATGGGATTACACAGGTGCATGAAACTGGTACCTTGGTATGTGTTGAGACCTAGAGCATGAGGCATATGAAATCGAGTACATGGGAAAAAAAAAAATCAAAAGGGACAAATCAGCATCAGCACTGGTAATGGCCAAAGCAAGCTGATGTACAGACAGCACTGCTGATGCAGATTCTTCCATGTAATGTAATTGGCTCATGGGATACATCATCCAGTCCAAGCATTTCATATCATTTTTTCATTTCATTTTATTATATTCTTCTCCTTTTTCCAACAGAACATAACACAGTATAAATTAGGAATCATATCACAATCGTGTGCATACATCTTGCAAATGATATCAAATGATACAATAATAAAGTTACATGCATGTATACGCAAAAAAAAAATACAAGGTTATGTTTCAGTTGGAAAAAAAAAGAACTGAGAGGTCCACTAAAAAGCAAGCTTGTAGATTGTGAATCCTTGTAGATTGTGAACTCCATTACCTCTGTGCTGGACAAATGGCATATCATAGAAGGCTTATTCAAGTCATTTTACAATCAAATTTGTGCCTCTACAGTAAAACTGTACACTCTGACTACAGGTCTAATGTGTCCAATGTTAATTATCACTACAAAGCACATACAGTTGAAGCACTGGCTTCACAGTTTAAAATACCATGCAAACTGAATGCACCAGCCACATACTGGTATGTGCATGACACATAAATGTATAATGTAATTTGTAAATTCTTTGTTCATTTCTTGCTGTATCGTTGGTAGAAAACACCAGATTGATAACTAGAAATGTTATTAAGAGTATGGTAGTTAACATGACTTGAAAAAAAAAAAACACTTGCAGACAAAAGTGCAAAAAATGGCGGTTGGGGTAGGGGTAAAGGAGAAGGGAAGTTTAACCCTAAATAAGGGAAAAACGGTTAGTATCATTTGGAAGATTAGGCTTTACACTAAAATTATCTTTATAATCTATTTCCTTGACCCCTAAAACATGGGGTTAGACACCAAAACCATCACAATAAACCAAAAATTAGCTGAGTTATAGCCAAAAATGCTTTTTTTTTTTTTGAGCCAAAACGGCGGCCATCTTGGATTTTTTTTTTTTATGATTTCGGCCGGGACGCGTTTTTTTTTAAGACGGCACAGATTGGGGCATGGCGCGTGTTAAACCTATGGGAAAAACGTTGGGTTAGGGTTTATGGTTAGGGTTAGGGTTGGGGTCAGGGTTAGGGTTAGAGTTTGATGGTTAGGGTTAGGATTAGGATTAGGGTTAGGTTTAGGGATAGGGTCCCCAATCTGTGCCGTCTAAAAAAAAAAACGCGGCCGGGACACCCTGGATTTCGCTTTTTTTTTTATTCTTTTTTTTTTCGAAAATGGTGTCAGTAGGCACAAAATCATCAAACTAAGGTGTGATGAGCATGTTCTGAACATGTGACCTAAAATTGACCCTCTATAGCCCACCTCTATTCCTATATAGAAGAAAGCGGAGAAGAACTATGTTATTAATCACAGACCTATATCTTTATTAATTTCGATTGCTAAAATTTTTGAAAGAATTCCACATACCCGAGCCCGATTTTTTTTAATCAGTAATACATTTACAATTTCACAATTTAGATTTAGAGAAAATCCCAATACTACCACGCCTAATTTACCTTCGTTGAGAAGGTTACGGATGCACTCGATACATGTTTCCATACAATAGACATCTTCCTGGACTTAATAAGGCGATTGATGAGATTAATCACGACATAGTTCTCTCCGAATTATCCCATTATGGCATACGTGAAAAAAGCCTTGCAACGGTTCACTAGTTACTTATCTAAGGGATCTCAATATGCACATGTTAATGGTTTGGATTCCCCAACGGGGGGAAAAATGAATGTGACGTTCCATAAGGAAGTTTGCCAGGCTCATTGCTATTCATAGTTTATATTTATGATTTTTCATAGGTCTTCAGATAAACTCTCATATTCATTGTTTGCGGATGACTTCAATCTTTTTTGTTCTCACCCTGCCACCAATTGATTAATTGATTAATTATGAATTAAACAATGTTGCGCATATTCAAAACAAAATATAATTTTTTTTCAGTGATTCCTTAGATAGATTGCCAGGTAATGTCGTATTTAACACTTTTTCCCACGAAGAAGTTATTTCAACTTATGATGAGTTAATGATGGTCAAATTATGAATCACGTGTATGGTGTGTGTTTGTAGATGCAGCTGTACATGTATTATACTTTTGAAATATAATGTTTGCATTTGAATTAGCGTCATGACAATTTCTATTCTTGTACAAAACGATTATGCTACTTTGCAATTATTTTGTATTATATGGATATGGAAACAATGAATGAAATGAAAATTAAATGAAAACGATGCAAGTTAGAAGAGACTATATAACGTAAATTGTTAAAGGTCCTGAATAACCTTCGGAAGCAGTTATTTTACAAATGTTCAAGAGATCACATTTGATGCATATGTATAGGTTTGTTGTATCGTGGGGGCGCTGTGGCATAGTGGATAAGACTCCCGGTCCCGAACGGAGGACCGCGAGTTCGAATCCTGCCCAGTGCTTACGTCCTTGGACAAGATGTTTTCACCCACAATGTCCCTCTCGACCCAGGTGTATAAATGGGTACCTGGCAACGCTAGGGTAATAATAATAGCAGGGCCCTCTGGTAGAGCAGTGGCAACACTGAAGAGGCTACCCTGGATAAATAAGACCTTATTATTATTATTATTATCACAAAACATCCTACCATTTAAGTTTTTGCGATAAAGCCTAGAATATAAGGAGATATCAGTATTGTTCTCATTAAACCGTTACTGTAGACGATTTAGTCTGGCAGCATTTCTATTATTACTATTGTTCACATTTCGTATATTTAGCAATACTTAACACTGATTATGAGGATTCAAATTTGTACAGTGGTTGCTTCTACCCAAACTCACATTTTGGGACTATTTTAAAGCACTAATGCTGGGTTTTTGTTTCATCTGCAAATGGTAAATTATGCCTTTAAGGCATCGTGCGTCCTCCTATACGGAGTTGCAAAAATCTACACAGGTTCCGGTTTTTTTTTTCAATTACAATCAAAGACATCATATTTTATGACGATTTTTTTGGCCATGCTGAATGTTAAACTTGCTCTTAACTGTTGGTATGAACATACAATTCTACGATGCCCATGACTACAAATCCACATGAGATTTGCGACGAGAGGACGTCATTGGTTGTGTAATGCGCATGCCTGGCGGTGTACATACACCATATTAAGGGAGTCCTCTCTCTCTCTCTCTCAAATCGGAAGTTCCCGACAATTCTACCGGTGAGTGGTTGAATTTGTGATTGTGGTATACAGTATAATGGAAGCAGAAATGCAGGAGACCTAAGCATGCATGTTGCATCCACGTCGGGATAAAGTTATTCTTTTTGCGTGTTGTAAAATTCACAAAAAATAAAAAAAAAACTGCTGAATGCATGGCGTATGCAGTATAGTTTCAACACTCACTCTATATTCAAGTCAAGAGCGAAAATCTGGTAAGACATCTGCTTCACAGTGATCCTCGGGGCGTTGGGATCCAGCGCAGATCGGTATAAGTCCGTGGTATTGTGCTCGACCCAATACACCAGCCGTTTACGCGTGTCGAGAGTGAATGCCGTGATCTCTGTCAGAGAGAAGAACGATTTAAGCCTTGTGGTAATTTGCTGCAAAGATTATCGTCTAGAATTCATGAAATTGGGATTTTTGAAATTGTTTGTGGAGATTCAATGAATTTAGATAGTTCAAACTAATTTTACATTGAGACAGAATAGCTTGATCTATTAGAATTCATTGAATTTGAACGAGTCAGAAAGAAATTTTCCGATCTCATCACCAGCTGATATGAAAACGAGTCAGAGTCATTGAGGTCTTTGAAACATCTAAGATGGCGGCAAAAATAGATAAATATATAAAAGAATTTTTGACACTTCAAAAATTTCAAGAATTCATGATTGGCATCAACCAGACTAGGATTCAGCATCCTCGAAATAGGGTAAAACCATATTTTTTTTTTATTGATTAATTCACTAAGGACATATTTAAATTGGTATTTACATTTTTGGTGGCCATCTTTGGTATGATACAGGAGTTGCATCAAGCAGATTCGGATTCAGCACCCTCGAAACAGGGTAAAACCATCACACTATTCTCAATTTTGTACAATTTATACGGAAATACTTAATATTATAATCTCAATTTTTGGCGGCCATTTTGGATATCTCAAAAACAACTGGGATGCAAGAGTTCATTTATCCATTTCGGATTCAGCACCTTCAAAATAGGGAAAGAATACCAATTTTTTCACATTTTTCACTTTTCCAAGAAAATAACATGGAATTTCCTTCAAGGCGGCCGTCTTGACTATATCAAAATCCTCAAGAATGCAATATGTGTATACAGTTGCATTATCCAGATTCGGATTTAGCAACCTGGAAATGCGGTAAAACTCATTTTTTGTGTCCAATTTTTCACCCTTTATAAATAAATATATTTGAATTTCAAATTTTGGCGGCCATTTTCAGCACCTTCGAAATTGGGCAAAACCATCAAAAAACATCGGGCAGATGGTAAAAGAAGGTTAGGCCCAAAATCTGACTTTCACACCCAGACTTTAGCGAATAACAGGCTTCTGGAATTCTACTGCCGAGATAATTAATAAACAAAACAAACAAACAAACAAACAGACAAAGACACACCAAAATCAGATCACCTTCCCTTATTTATATATATGTATATATAAATATATATATATGTATAATTTATTCCAATCAAAAGTGTAGAATATCTCAATTAACAGATTATAAAACTGAACCACGAAATTGTGACTTCTAGAAATTGGTGGTTGGACCCGTTGTATGCTTTGAATATCGATTACTGCAGAAAACCCCATAGCACTGTAGGCCTGCACACTGTCAGAAGTCCGTGGCGCAAAAACGAGAGCAGGATTGGCTTGGATTACTAGTACATGTATAACCTGTGCCGTAGACACCGTAAGAGGTGAAAAAAAAATCGTGGTGAAGTTTGTAAGGATGGTCACTAACGAGGGACTTACTGAGAATTAGATTGTCTTTGTAATTTGGCATTACAGAGGTAGGTAATTCAGACCTTTCCTCAAAATGATAAAACGGCAAAACTCTTCATGGTGGAGGAAACAATAGGAAACATTTTCAGTGAATTCATTTTGAAGCCCAATAAATTTTAGCCGTCATTCTCGATACAATTCATTTGATTTTGAATTTAAATTTGAAAAAGGGATCGCAATGTCGAGTGGCATGGGGTCAGTTTTTCATTTCCTTTCTCAAAAACTCATAGGATGTGTATAATGGAAGCATTTCATACATGATGATGGGGGACATTATTCTTCGACCATGCATGTTTCGTGACGTTTGCAAATGGGATTTTCATACAGTGCACTCCCGTTATAACGAAATGCTCGGGACCGGCAGTTTTCTTTCGTTATAACGAAATTTCGTTATAACCGAACAAATACAATATATAACGAAAACAAGGAACCACGTATATATATCATAATATGTTTGCTGAATACTCATCATACACTGGAAAGCTATGTGAAATGTGATGGGATAACTGTACACGTGTATTACAATTTAATAAACGCAAGTTCCCCTCAGAAACTGTGCGTGACACAAGGAGCGAACACACAGAGGTGTGAAGCGTTCACCCATGCAGAGACGCTATTATTGCTCTTTCCGCTACGTATTTTCGAAAGCAATTCGCATTTCGTTATAACGGAGCACATTTCTTTTGTTTTCCTTTGTCTGTGGCGCTCGGAAAAGACTTCGTTATAACGGAAATTTCGCTATAACCGTGTTCGTTGTAACGGGAGTGCACTATATATGACCCTCAAACAGAATGCGTTGGTTATGCTGGCTATAAACATGTGATAGTTATGATATAACTTTATTAGAACACGGACAGAAGCTTTGCAAGTCGTGGCGGCGCTTTGTCGAATGATTCTGAAAATGTCTTCTGACGACTATCTAGCATCAAACATAATCAGAGTTTAATAGTCAGAACAGAGTTCTTAGCCTCATCATGACGTGGGTAGAATGAGGAGTAATAAATATAAAGGAAAATAAAGAGAGTAATAACGTAGTAGAGAACTCTGTGTCAATTGAAATGTAGAGCCATTTGTGAGGAATCGCGAACGGCGTGCATAATATATATTTCGTGAGATTTCCCAAGTGCCGTCCGCACGACGGACACTTAATAGATTGTGATTTCATTTTTTCCCCTTCTTTCTTCCCTTTTCAATACCCAACTGGAGTCGATTTTCATAGGCAGTCGATTAATACTGAGTTATGATAGTTGTTTACGAGTTGCAAATCGAAATCAATTTTGGTATCAATATTGATATAAACACTAGTTTTTGCAGTCTATACAACTTTGAAGAGCTACATAGTCATAATAATAGTAACAATAATGATAAAGTACATCTATAAAGCGCCGTATCTATCATTACTAATCCCGTGAAGTTGGGGCACAAAGTGTGACATTTTAGCATAACTCAATACTAATTATTTAAATGCTATATTGTTTATAGGCTTTACATTTGTATTGAGACCATACATTTCCCTGAAAATTCTGTGCCATTCATACTCAATTTTGATGAAGTTATTAAAACGATATGTAACGGTGTCCTGTAGCATCGTGACGTGTCCATGTAGCATCGTGATAGTTAAAATCTGGTCCTAAAAGACAAATTAATGCAATTAGCTTGACCAAAATTTGATATTTATGCATAATTACTAGATTAGTCAGATAGCTAAATATCCTTTCCACAGTTTTACTTTTACAAGAAAATTACACAATGTGTCACTATGCTACGCGGTGTCCACCAAATGTCACAAAAAAGGACACCGCATAGCATCGTGATACATTTTGTAATTTTCTTTTAAAATTAAAACTGTGTACAGGAAATTTGAGATATATTCAGCTATCTCATTCATATCTTGTAAATATGCATATTACATCAAATTTTGGTCAAGCTAATTGCCAAAATTTGTCTCTTGGGACCAAATTTTAAAATATCACAATGCTACATGGACACGTCACGATGCTGCAAGACTCTGTTACATATTGTTTAATAACTTCATCAAAATTGAGTCTGAATGGCACAAAATTTCCGGGAAAATGTGTGGCCTCAATGCAAATGTAAAGCCCACAAACAATAAATGTATAGCATAATTAATATTGAGTATTGCTGAAATGTATTTTTTAAATATCACGATGCTACATACTGCCCCAACTTCATGGAATTACCCTGAAAATACTCTCGGCGCATGAGAGCGTGTAAGATTCAACTCATGCTGTGTACACATAAACAGCTAATAATACAGCCCTTCAAATCAAATCCAATCTAATCCAATCCATCCAATGCGGACAATCGCTTAAAGAGCATGTCTGATTTCAGGCCTGGGTTCTGGGGGGCACTTCATGAAGCATTTTGTCCGACAACTTTGTCGGGCAAATTTGCTGCCAACCAATCAAATGCAAGGATTTCTGTAGCTTTTCACAATTTGTCAGACGAAATATCTGACAAAACGCCTCATGAAATGCCCCTGGTCTCACTTAGTTCTTTTCAGCAGTACAGAGAACAACAAATCCCCCCCAAACACACTCACACACACGTACACCTCATCGAATTTACGACCTTACTTGTTTGCTTTTAGTAAGACCACTAACAACAGCGACTAAATTGCAGTGCACCGATTTTGATATCCAGTAAATTGTCAACATATTTCTGCATTGTTTATTCACCATTGCTGTTTTACCTTACGTGTATTTATACTAACAAAAACTGCAACTGAAAGCTTAGTGATTGCCCATTCTATGGTAGCATGTGGACTATAACCAAATCATCGTGACTTTTAACCCTTTCGGTGCCAGGGACTTTGCACTGTTCACAACGCCAGAGACTCCAACTCTCCCGTTTTCCACGGGAGATCTCCCGCCGAAAACCCACTTCTGCAAAATCTCCTGTTCTCCCGCTTAAGATTTCATTTCTCCCGCCCTGGCTCTTTGTCTCCCGTTGGAAAGGATTTCTTACTTATTTCTATCGTGTGTTGAAGAAAATAAACCTTAAATTGCACCAGAGAGCATCTGGAACCCTTGGAACTTCGCACCCATCAACTTGGAGTCTCCCGTTTCCTAGGGGTTTCAGGCGGGAGAATCTCCAGATCAGAAGGTGCTTTGGGTTGGAGTCTCTGCAACGCTGTTGTTGGATTTTCTGTGCAAATTGCCATTCAAAGCACACAAAGGGTTAAAGGGGAATTTTAGAATATTTTCATAATTTCACGTCATGTCTTGATCGGAAAAACCGATACTCAAAAAAAAAAAAAACGAAAAAAAAAAACCTAAACAAATTAGATTGAACAAGGATGATGACATAGGAGGCTCAAATATTTAAGAAATGTTGAAATGTGCAACAATACCGCTTAATTTAACGCAAATTCACCTTTGTATAATTCATGCATGCTTTCTTCTTTTGTTCTGTTTCCTTGAGCTCCCACTCATGCATGTCTATGGTGAGCATGTGAGGCTACAATGTCATCTTCCTTGTTCATTGCAACTCGTTATAGATTTTGAAAACATTTTATTCCTCGTCCCAATCAATACAAATTCTGAAACTCTGTATCCACTACTATAAATCAATTTATAGTTTTTCAAATGTAAAAGTCTGAATCATCCGGAGAGTACGTTGAATGCATTTACTCACGATAGTCATCATGTATTACAGTTATGTCGCTTCCGTCGAGGTAGCCGCGTGCAAAGATGAATATTGGGTCCGTGTCCTGCGTCCAGTACAGTTGTTCCTCAACGGGATCGAAGTGGATTTCCCCGACCCCGGGAAGATCCCCGAAAGGGAGCTTCTCGTACTGCAGGTCGGTGACAAGGACACCAGAGTCGAGATGAGACATGTAAATGGCGCCCTCAGCGGCGTCCGAGATGAAGACTTCGTTGATGGCTTGAGGTTATTGAAAAAATATATATATATAAAATGATTGGAAATGGAGGTTACAGTAGTTCTGCGGATGGTGTAAAGAAGAGGAAAAAGAAAAACGAGGAAACTAATGAGGGGTATAAGGATGACAGAGATGACGGAAAACACCAGACGATGAAGAAAACAAAATGCACAAAAAAAAAGGAAGAAAAAGAAAACAAGAAAACAAGAAACAGGAAAAAAAAAATGAACATGCCGGGAAAGAATGACTAAAGTGGCAAGTGTGAAATATGATTTGGAATCGGTGAAATTCATATTGAAGGTGTCAGTGTTTGACTGAAGTCTTGATTACGATTGTCAGTCAGTAAAATTTATAATCATTTTGTGTGTGTGTGTGTGTGTGTGTGCGTGTGTGTATGTGTGTGTGTGTGTGTGAGTGTGTAATCGTATATCTGTGCGAAATGTACTACAGTACAAGGGCCGCGGAACCGTTGGGGCGCCCCCCCCCCCCCCCCCCCCCACACCACCACACGCACCTTTTTGGCGTGTCAAAAGACAAAAACCCAAGCCCCTTACTCTCATAAAACGTTTCACAACCCCTGACGTGTGCTGAGAAGGTTACAGCAGTGATAGTTGTGGGGGCGTTGTGGCATAGTGGATAAGACTCACGACTCCCGAACGGAGGACCGCGAGATCGAATCCCGCCCAGTGCTTACGTCCTTGGACAAGATGTTTTTACCCACAATGTCCCTCTCGACCCAGGTGTATAAATGGGTACCTGGCAACGCCCTCTGGTAGAGCAGTGGCAACACTGAAGAGGCTACCCTGGGTAAATAAGACCTTATTATTATTATTATTATCATTATTATTATTATAGTTTCGGACTATTGAAAAAGACCAAAAGCAATAATACCACATGCATAAAACCTGCCTATCCACTGAAGAAGTACAAAAAACGGATATAACACGAGAGAGAGAGAAAAGAAGAAGAAAAAACCAAACAAGCTGTGATCGATATTTACACGAAAAATCAAGTAGCAAAATTCAGGTTAATTGTAATGCCGTGCCCCCTCCCCCACCCGATTATATGATTTCATAGCCACAGTCGGTCTTCCAGTCATTACTTTATTGATTTTATGGTAAAACACACACACACACACACACATACACAAAATGCTGCAAAGTCGTAATTTCTAGTTTCTCATCTCGTGTCCATTCCGGTTCATCTGAATTCTGTTGTTTCGTTTTGTTTTGTCTTGTTTGTTAGTTTTTTTTTTTTCTTTGTTCATTTCTGGTTGGTTGATTTCTATTTTTCTTTATAGGCCTACCTTTTATTTGACTGGTCACACAGGAACATCACGATCAAAGGCACCAAGAAAATCTTCTTGCGTCTCAAACTAGCATGGTCCATATTGACGATTTCTCTATCGAAAAAGTGTGAAAAAAAAAATGTAACTGGCACGAACCTGTGAAAAAACAACAAACAAACAAACAATCAGTGCACACCAGAAAGAAGATTGTTACGCACGAAGTAACTCTTTGCTATGTACACATCGTCTCCAGAAGACATTCATATCTCTGTCAAGACGCAATTTATACAAATAACCAACGTTGGTGAAGGTGATGGGACAAACTATCACTTCCGAGGCGATCTGGGGGTGTTTCATCAATGTTTGTCAGCGCTGACAACTGCCCAAATAGTAATTTACCCACAGCTTGTTTTGTTTTGGTTTAGTGTTTACAAAATTACCATCAGATCAAATTACCATCAGAGACAGCGGCGGCATGAAGAAACAGATACGGCTCGGACTAGTTTTGAACGGAGAACATACACTGTCACGATCCACTGCCAATGCATAAGGCTCTACCTTCTATTCGCACAAGAACTCTCCTTTAAAAGGGAATGAAACCGAACAAACCAAATACATGTGGATTAAGCGGTTGCAGCAATAGTAGAACACGTCAATAAAAGTTAACAAACTATGGATTTTTAGTTTCCCGGGTCGAAAACCCCATTTATGGCCGGCGGAACCGGGGGGGGGGGGGGGGGGGAGAGGGGGGAGACGGGGGTTCGCCCCCCCCCCCCCACACACACACTATTTTTGCACCATACAAAGAAATACATATTAAAGGTGTCACCACTTCGGCCCCTCCCCCTTTTTTTACCCCGGAAGTGCGTAAGTGGCATAAGTGAGCGAGGTAAGTTTACTGGTTTGCTTTGTTTTTTGTTTTTTTTTTTTGGGGGGGGGGGTTGGGTTTTTTCTTTCTTTTTTGTTTTTTGTTTTGTTTTTTGTTTTTTGGGTTTTTTTTTTTTTTTTTTTTTTTTGCTTGTCAGCTGAAGAAACCCGGAGGTGGCACCAAAAGTTGCGCTGAAGGCCTTTTTTTGTTTGTTAGCTCATTAAACCCGGAAGTTGCACCCCCCCCCCCCCCCCCACTTTTGAAAATGTTCCGCCGGTGGAAAATAAAACCTGTAGGCGGTTGGTCCCAGAGAAATCAATAGGTCTATTCTGTTGGACCAGTGAAACGCCAGATCTTAGTGGGCCCGCAAAAATTTTGTAATGAACTATTAGAAACGCACACAAATCCATGGACAATTTACAAACATAAGGAAAACTACTTCTATCATAAGTTGTCGATAGAATATAATTATAAGAACTTTAAATTCAAAGACTTTACCAAAAAATAGTTGACAACGTCATTTTCACTCATTTCATTAGAAAATCACTGAAAGCAATATCTTAACCCATATTCACTAACTGTACATTGTCTCTATAATGTAAATACGTTTTCATTTTTTTTACCTAATTATTATGACTAAAATGTGAAATCATATTTTGACAGACCTCACTCTATGGGATTCAATAGTTTCATCAATATGTGAAGGAAACAGCTCATGCCGCCTCACCATCTTTGTAAAAGCTTGAAATATATAAAATAGTTCACAATTATGCAAACGATGCTATTTTCCATAATCGAATTTACTTTCCGCACGCCCACGAAGTATATATGCATTGTTCCTCCTAATTATTGTATATAATACATTGTATATAATTTATCTTGTATCTATACTACATGAATCTTTTGCAAATGTTTGAACAATATCACTTAATGACATGTATAATTTGTACTATGTTTTGATTTTCGTTGATTGGAAATAAACTATGATTGAATTGAATTGAATTGAATTGAATTGAATGCCCTATATAGGGACCCAATGAGGAAATAAACGTAGGACTATACAGTAATTGCAATGCATTGTACAGTGATGGGTCCAGGAGGGGGCGCACCTGGCGCCCCCTCATTTTTTCTTATAACATAAATAAAACGAAAAATGAAAGGGGCGCAAACCATTGTAGTACACCAAAGATCATCTCAGTGCAGGATCTTTGCTAGTACTCTAGTAGAACACTGCTACTAATGTTAGTAGGCCTATACTACTACTACTAGGGCAAGTCCAAGCTATTTGATCACACAAGACTGAAAATTCAAAATGGGTCAATCTACATAAACTTGGTATCATTTTAAAGCTAAGAAGTTAAAATACATGAATTTCAAAAAGAAAAAGTAAAAATCCTTCCGCATAATCAGCAATAAATTAATTAATCTGCATAGATTAAAATTTAGAGTAACGCGTGGGACATTCAAAAATTCTGCATTTTAACCCGTTTAGGACGTGTCCCGAGTATACTCGGGCTGACGTTTTCCAGGCTGTGGACTGGTCCCGAGTATACTCGGGCTGAGAGAGTGATATGAACAGGCATTTTTAAACTTAGAATTTCACCAACAATACGATGCCTATGTTAAAAATGATTTATATTTTGTGGGACTACATTCATCAAAATTGCCATCTGTGTACATTTTGTAATGATTGGTCATATCTTATGTCTATAAACAAGCAAAATATTGACAACATGAGTGCAATTTTCACGACATTCAGACCTTCGCAACAGTCGGGAAACTGACCAATGACGAGCGACCAGCCGCACGCTCTGGTGATCTCATTTGCATCGGTATGCAAATTGCCACACTCAAGTGAAAAGCGTGCGTGCGGCGGTCAAGACCGTTGCGCGCACGCACCTACCGTATTAGCACACATTTACATGATAAAGTATTGCGGCATACTACTTCGTGTTATATCAGTAGTGTAATGTCGTACTTATGGATTTTCTATGAAAGCCATCTCGGCATGGCAACCTGCTTACCATTATTGGCATGAAATGTTGGCCTTCCTCTTCCGCTACCGAGTCCTGAGATTTACCAAAACTAGGCGAACTGAATAAATTCAAAAGTAAATCTTTTGCGTGTCCCTGCATGTGATGTGTGTGAATGTTTTTGTGTCTGTTTGTTATCATGACAGCGATGTTACTTGTAGTTGTTTGAAGAGTTTTACCGTCATGAATAATATTCTGATTATGTTATAAAATCGTAAAAAAAAAGAAACCACTTGGCCAAGAACAAACCGAGTAGGGGATGTACTGCATACAAACAACGCAGTCGATTGTGCTACTTCATCGAAGTCGTATATTCATCATGGCGTAACACAGCGTCACATGTGCACGTGTTATGGGCGAGAATATTTTGAATAGACCAGCCAGCTGGCAAGAGTGTCAGGTTACATTGTATATTTATGAATAGACAGGATGCCGATACAAAAACATTCCTAGATAGGGCAGGGGAGGGGCAGGGCAGGGGATTATGAGCATAATAGAGAAGGTAAAAGGTCGATTGCCGACAGTCTTTTCGTTTCTGTACCGGTCCATATAGAATGAATGTTAGCGATGTGCTTCGTATGTATATGTAACCATAACTTTATGGTTGTTGGGAATTGAATGTGCAAGTTCTCATGTGTATGTTCCAAACATCAATTTATCATAGAAATTAAAATGCAACAACGAAATGCGCTGCAATAAAGCGAATAAACAAGACACATGGCACAAGTTTTCTCTCAAACGTTTATAGCATTTGCAAGAAATTGTCTATGAAAAAAAAACAAAAAACGATCGGTATCTGGTATTTGCAGCCGTTCAAAAAGTATATTTGATATAATAATATCCCATATTACGTTGATAGTGATAATGGTGATTTCGACTGTTTAGTCTGTATTTCTATTTTTGTATGAATTCTTTTAATATGCTTATTTTCGGCTGCAGTCGCTCGATACACGTTTAGAAATCTGGGTTTTTTTTTTAGTCCATTCCTTTCGTAAGTTCATAAGTCAAAATGATTTTGCTATCATTGAATTGCAAGGATTTCAGCCAAACGCCACTGGTTGTAGTTCAATCCATTTTCAGTCAATCGGATATGACAACTCATGCCGAAAAAAAATCTACTTTTCATTCAAACTTGTAGAAAACGCTCAAAATTTGCGAAGCGGCCATTCAATTCTGCGATGTGATGTGATGTGATGTGATTATGGAGCGCTTCAATTGTAGCTCTCGACTTTTTGGGAGTAAGGTATTTCGAGCAATAAAAGTACGAAATGCTGTTCTCTTTATTTGATGTAATTAATGTTTTAATGATATCACCAAAGTGGTTTAAGTCCTTATTGTGCATGTGTCTTCTCTCTATCTACCTCTGCATTTAGGTACATACTTTCAATCAAATTAAGGACTTTATGAGATCGCGTTGCAGCATTTTGATATTCATATACGATTACAGCAAAATAATGCTCGTTTGTTTTATGCATTATGCATATTGAATGAGAAAAGTACTGTATTTTCTGTCTTTTATCGGGGGATGATTGGTATACACAATGAAATAAATATTGATTTACACTCTTGACAGAAGAGAAGATCATTTCAGGGGAATTAGCCCTCTGCTATGAGAGATCGAAGAATGTCGGGAGAAATGGTGTAATTTCAACAAACATGTTGTCTTTTCCTTATTTTTTGAAGTGTGTAACGATGTTAGGCCTTCAAGCGTGTGTGGCATGTGCTCGCCATTCTTCCATGATCATGCCGACTTCTTAAGCTTTCAGGTGGCCAACCTTTTGTTGCTAAATTGAATGAACTTCTCCGACGAATTCGGAAATGCTACCTGCGACTCTGTTTGAAACAAAAACAACAACAAAAAACCTCTCTCACATAGCGACGAATGTGAGTTCTCGATTGGCATTCTAAATTGAAGTGTGTTCATGCTACATTTTTGAAGTGATAGGATATAGCGAAAGGAAAACAAAGCCGAATGATCATCTTCATGAAACTATAATTATTTTTTGTTGGCGATTATGAATTACCTAACTATGAAATTGAAAGACAAACATACGCAAAAAACGACTGCAAAATCTTGCATAATGTACCATTTTGTAAACTAAGTTTGCCATTTTGTTTTCCCTTTATGATACATTTGCTTCGATTAGTGCTCCTTCATTCTATCTCATTACATTTAATCACTTTCCTTTCCAGCTTTCCACTTCATTCCCGTCTACAAACGTATAGATTTGTTATATCATTGTTATCACCTACAAATGTATGGATTGAATATTATCATTGATGGTGACGATCACTTCTCGAAGATACTTTGCCTGTATTATGAATATATACACACAATCTAAAAAGATGTTACCATACATGCCATAACACACATTTTATAGGCAAACCAAGCTGTGTATAATATTACATTTCGTTTGCAAAAGACTGTTCGGATTACATCCATCAAACATAATTTAGAAGACCAGCTTATTTTTTTTCTCTCTCTCTATCTCTCAATCTTTCTTCTTATCGCATAGACTCCAATGTTTCGCCTGAAGACCGGAAGACCTCATGAATATACATGTTCATCAAAACAATCATCTATCCTGTTAGTGATGACTTTTTATTATTATGATGAATAACTTATGTCTTATCACTGTGTGAAATCTTATTTCATGTGATTCGTAATGAGCAATATCTTCCAGGCAGTACGATAGAGTTATAAGTCAATTGTAAGATTGCACTAGCAAAATTGGCAGCATTTAAACCCCAACAGTCAAATCACAAATGCGCTCGTTGATATCTTTTATTTATCCCATGGAAACCTAAGTCATATCTGTAGGCAGTCATGATGGATAATTTCAGAAAGCAAACTTTTTTATACACAAAAACTTCAGTGTGGATGGCAGGTACCGCAAGAGCATGGATTTTTTAGATTTAGTCATCATCAGTTGTCAAAAACAGCAAGAAAGATGCAGTGATTTATTTGAATATTGAACATCCCATCAGGCTCTAGTCAATATTATGGCAAAAATACTTGCTGAAACAAAACCAGGAAACAAACTCAAATGAAAGATTGGTCTGCGAAACTCAACTTTGATGATGCTTGAAATTTGTTTGTTTGTTTGTTTGTTTTTTTCTTTTCTGTCATGCTTATGAATGACAGCCTGATTATGCTATAAGATCGTTCAAAAAATCTACCTGGCCAACGAACCAAATAGAGGATTTACTGTAAAATATTTATACAACGCAAGAGCCGATATTGCCACGTATATGGGGTCTTATATATTCATCATGGTAAAACACAGCCTATTATGCGCGTGTTTTGGGCAAGAACACTTTGAATAGACCAGATGGCCAGCGTATCAGGTTACATTGTACCTCCTTGAATAGACAGGATGTTGATACAAAAACATTCCTAGACGCGCTCGTAGACGCCATCTGAAAAGTCGGGGATTTTGAGCATAATAGAGGAGTTTTCTGAACCGGTCCATAGAATGCATTATAGTGATGTGCTTCGTATGTATTACGTAATCGCTTTTGCGGACCCCAATGATTTTATGGTTGTTGGGAAGCGAATGTGCAAGTTCTCATGTGGTTGTTACCATGGTTACCAACATATATGTATAGAATTTAAACTTCGACAGCGAAATACGCTGCAATAAAGCAAGTAAACAAGACATAACATGGCATTTTTTTTTTCTCTCATACGCTTAGCATTCGCCAATTTATGATGTTCGGTATTTGATGTTTGCAGCATTTCAAAGAAGCAGTCAAAATAACATAATATCCCATATTACGATGATACCGACGATGGTGATGTCGACTGTTTAGTCTTTTTTTGTTCTAGTTCTGTATGAATTCCTCATAATATGCTAATTTTCGGCTATAGTCGCTCTCTCAATTATTTATACATTTAGAAGTCTGAGGTGTTTTCAGTCCACTTCTTTCGTAAGTTCACGAGTCAATTTTGTTTTTGATCATTGAGTTCAATCCATTCATAATTAATCAAATATGACAACTTATACCGAAAAAACCCGATTTTTTTTTCTTTGTAGAAAGCGCTCCAAATTTCCGAAGTGGTGATTCAATTTTGCGACAGACGGAGATGTGATCACCATATCGCTTCAATTGAACGCTTTGTTTAGGAGCAAGGTATTTCAGGCAATAAAAGCATGAAATGTTCTTGTCTAATCTCATGTTTATCGATGTAATCATTTTTTTTTTCATGCTGCTATTGAAGTAATTTATGCGCTTATCGTGCCTGTGTATTTTTTTAATATATATCTACGTATATCTCTGCATTTAGGTACGCCTACATTCATTCATTCCATTAGACTTCGTGAAATCGCATTGCAGCATTATTATTCATAGACGATTGCAGCAAATGCTCGTTTCCTTTATACATTATGCTTATTGAATGAGATTGTTAGTACTTCATTTTTGTTTTTGTCTTTTATCGGGGGGGGGGGGGGGTGACTGGTATACACAATAAAACAAATATTGATTTACACTCATGACATAAGAGATGATCATTTCAGCAAAATTAGCCGTCTGTTATGAGATATCAAAGAATGCCAGGAGAAATGTCTTTTCCTTATTTTCTGAAGTGATGTAATAACTTCAGGCCTTCAAGCCTGTATGGCTTGTGCTTGCCATACTTCCATGATCATGTCGGCTTCTTCTACAGCTGCTGGATGGCCAACCTTTTTTGTTGCTAAATTGAATGAACTTCTCCGTCGAACTCGGGAATGCTCACCTGCGACCCTGTTTGAAAAGACGCTCTCTCACATTGAGACGAATTTGAATTCTCAATGGACATTCTAATTTGAATTGTGTTAAGGCTACGTTTTTTTTAATTGATAAGATATAGTGAAAGGAAACTGAGATTGAATGAACATCTTCATTGCGCTATCTTTTTTTTTCTTTTTTGTAGGCGATTTTGAATTACCTAACTGTGAAATTAGAAGACAAACGTACACACACTCACAAAAAAAAAAAATGACTGCAAAATCTTTGCATAATGTTGAACCATTTTGAACACTCGAATATGCCGTTTTGCTCTTCCTTTGTAATACATTTGCCTCGATTAGTACTCCTTCGTTTTATCTCATTGCATCTCATTACTTTCCTTTCCAGCTATCCACTTCTTCATTCCCATCATTTACAATTAATCGTCTAGATTGAATATCCCCATTGATGGTGGCGATCACTTTTCCAAGATACGTTGCCCGCATTGTTATATATAATCTAATAAGATATCACCATGACACAGATTATAGGCAAACCTAGCCGTGTATAATATTTCATTTCGTTTGCAAAAGTGTGTTCAGATTACTGTCCATGGAACTAAATTTAGAAGATCAACCTATTTTTTTCTCTCTCTCCATCTCTCAATCTTTCTTCTTATCGCATAAACTCCGATGTTTCGTTTGCAGACCGGAAGAGCTCATAACTGTTCCATCAACTGACTTGAACAGGTGTTTTATAGAATTATATATATATATATATATATATATATATATATATATATATAACAATAATGTATCCCGTTTGCTGATGATTATCATATCACTGTGTGACATTTAATTTCAAGTGATGTGCAGTGAACAATACCTTCTCGCCATTACGGTAGAGTTGTGAGGGAATCATGATTGCACATAAAATTTGCAACATAAAACCCGACATTAAACTTACAAATGCGCTCGTTGATCTCCTTTATTCATCCCATGGAAACCTAAGTCATATAATTATGGTCGAAATCTGGAGGCAGTCATGATGGATAATTTCAGAAAGCAGACGTCTTTATACAAAAATGCATGGAGTTCGCAGGTTTAGTCACCATTAGCTGTCAAAGATTGCAAGAAAGATGCAATGATTTATTTAAATACTGAACATCCCATCAGGCTCTTGTCAACATTATGAAAATTGTTGAAACAAAACCAAGAAACAAACTCAAATGGAAGATTGGTTTGAGAAACTCAACTTCGATGTTGCTTGAAGCTTTTTTTCCCCTCTCTCATACTTATGAATGTCAGCGTGATTATGTTATAAGATCGTTCAACAAATCTACTCGGCCAACGAACCAAATTGAGGATATACTGTATAATATTCATTATTTTGATACAATGCAAGAGCCGATATTGCCACTATGGGGTCTTATAATTATATTCATCATGGTGAAACACAGCGTAACATGTGCGAGTGTTATAGGCAAGAACACTTTGAATAGACCAGGTGGCCAGAGTATCAGGTTACATTGTACCTCCATGAATAGACAGGATGTTGATACAAAAACATTCCTAGACGCACTCGTAGACGCCATCTGAAAAGTCGGGGATTATGAGCATAATAGAGAAGTTCAAAGGCCGATTACAGACAGTCTCTTTTTTCTGCACCGGTCCATAGAATGCAAGTGCTTCGTATGTATTACGTAACCGCTTGTTACGTGTTTTGCTTGGTACTTGTTACGAACATGTATTACAGAATTTAAACTTCGACAATGACATACGCTGCAATAAAGCGAGAAACAAGACATACGGCAGAAGTTTTTTTTTTCTCTCTCTCTCATACGCTTAGAATTCACAAATAAAAATTATGATGTTCAGTATTTGATGTTTGCAGCATTTCAAAGAGGCAATCAAAATAAAATTACATCCCATATTACGACGATACCGACAACGGTGATGTCGACTGTTTAGTCTTTCTTGGTTCTAGTTTTGTATGAATTCTTCATAATATGCTAATTTTCGGCTATAGTCGCTCTGTCAATTATTTATACGTTTAGAAATCTGGGTTTTTCAGTCCATCTCTTTCCGAAGTTCACAAGTCAAATGATTTCGCGATCATCGAGTAACAATGGTTTTAGCAACACACTACCGTTTTGTAGCTCAATCGATTTATTGTCAGTCGAATATGGTATCTCATGCCTTAATTTTTTTTTTTATTCAAATTTGTTGAAAGCACTCCAAATTTGCGAAGTGATGATTCAGTTTTGCGAGAGACGGAGATGTGATAACCCGTCGCTTCAATTGAACATTGTACTTTGTTTAGGAGCATATTTCAAGCAATAAAAGCATGAAATGTTCTTGTCCATCTCATATACTGATGTGATCAAATATTTTCATGCTGCTATTGAAGTGGTTAATGCACTTATCGTGGCTGCGTATTTTTCATAATAATTGCATTATACATCTCTGTATTTAGGTACACCTACTTGAATTCATTCCTTTAGACTTCGTGAAATCGCATTGCAGCATTTTCATATTCATAAACGATTGCAGCAAATGCTCGTTTCCTTTATACATTATGCTTATTGAATGAGAATAGTACTTTATTTTCTGTCTTTTATCGGGTGATGACTGGTATACACAACAAAACAAATGCTGATTTACACTCATGACATAAGAGAAGATCATTTCAGCAAAATTAACCGTCTGCTATAAGAGATCGAAGAATGTCGGGAGAAATGTCGTTTATTTCAGCAAACATATCGTCTTTTCGTTATTTTCTGAAGTGATGTAATGATTTTAGACCTTCAAGCTTGTTTGACATGTGCTCGCCGTTCTCCCATGGTCATGTCGTCTTCTTCTATCAGCTGCCGGGTGGCCAACCTTTTTGTTTCTAATATGAATAAACTTCTCCGACGAACTCGAAAAATGCTCACCTGCGACCCTGTTTGAAAAGCCGCTCTCTCACATTGATGCGAATCTGAATTCTCGATGGGCATTCTAATTTGAATTATGCTAATGCTACATTTTTTGAAGTGATAGGACATAGTGAAAGGCAAACGAGGTTGAATGAACATCTTCATGGCTCTATCTCTTTTTTTTTTCTTTTTTGCTGGCTATTTTGAATTTATACGTAACTACGAAATTGGAAGGCAAACGTACACAAAAAATGACTGCAAAATCTTTGCATAATGTTGTACTCTTTTGCCTTTTTTTTTTTGCCGTTTTGCTCTTCCTTTGTAATACATTTGTCTCAATTAGTGCTCCTTCATTTTATCTCATTACATCTCATCACTTTCCTTTCCAGCTATCCCCTTCTTCATTCCCATATACAAACCTGTAGATTGAACATAATCATTGATGGTGATGATCTCTTCTCCAAGATACTCTGCCCATAAAATTTATATATGTATGTATATAATATTTATATTTATATATAAAATTTATATATATATATATATATATATTTATACATAATATGTATACATATATAAAACGTAGAAAGATATTACCAAAACACAGGTTGTAGGCAAACCTCATCTTTTATAATTTTACATTACGTTTGCAACAATCTTTTCATATTATCTACCGTCCATCAAACAAAATTTAGATGACCAGCCTATTTTTCTCTCCTTTTTTTCTTCTCATCGTATAGACTCCCATGTTTCATCTGAAGAGCTCATACATGTTCTGTCCACTGGCTTGAACAGGACCGGTGTTTTATTCTTAGCTTTTTTTTTTCTATGTAAGAATTAACGATACTCATTTAGGTCGGTGATTACTTTTTATAATAATTAAATATATGTCTTGTATCACTGTGTGAAATCTCATTTCACTTGATACATAGTGAATAATATCTTCCCGACATTACGTTGAAGTTGTAAGGGAATCGTAAGATCGCACAGAAAAATGGCAGCATCAAACCCCGATAATAAACTCACAAATCCACTCGGTGATCTCTTTTATGCATCCCATGAAAACCTATTATAAGTCGCATAATTGAAATTTGTAGGTAGTCACGACTGATAATTTCAGGAAGCAAACTTCTTTATACAGACTTCTTCAGGGGATGGCAGGTATCGCGCAAGCGTGGATTTTTATTCGTCTCAAAGAAAGTTAGAAAGATGCAACGATTTATTTCAATATTGAACATTCCAGGCTCTTGTCAACTTTATGGGAATTACTGAAACAGAACCAAGAAATAAACTCAAGTGGACGTTATTCTATTACGAAATTCGACTTTGATAAATCAGTACCACCAATTCTACTTGTGATATTGCATCGTTGATGGTTTGCCTAGTGTTGAAATAAAGCCACGTGGTTCTGTTACAGACACGCGAGCTTTGTATTTGGATACAAGTAGCAGGACAAACAAGGTGTTACAGATTTTCAAACGTTGTATACAATAAATAAACTTCCTTCTGTTTCCAAAATTCCTTGATTAGCTATGGTAAGGAATTTTGTGAACAACAGTAAGTTAAGAGTGGGTTCGTGTGCTTTTGATATCGCCACAATACGAAATTTACTCGCCGTGTCTTATAGTCGTGTAAATGGAAATACGCAAGCCTGTACACAATCCTCCGATCGATCGCTTTTCAATGAAAGACTTTGAAGGCTTGTGATCAACGGATTACAGTTTCCATAAACAAAAAATTGCCTCCATGAATCAGTAAATTCAAGACAATAACGTAGTAGAAATTTGCGACACCCTCGGCGTAGCCTGGTGCCCAATAATAAAAGACGCTATTCATTTGAGTTGACGAGGGAACGTAAATTGGCGATCGTAGAGTATACGTGAAGTTCAAACCGCGCGCGCGAACACAGATAGCGAAGGGAAACGACATTATTATTCATGAGCGGTCGTTATTCATCCAATCAGAAAGCGGATTCCTACACCGCAAACACGGCAATTTGATGATTGGGTAAAGCGGGACCGTAAGTCACACCCCCTTAGTAACCCTCGGTTCGGGCTCGATTTTGGAAAACCTGTCCGTCTGTGGGGGTGTTCGCTCGCCAAAGCAAACCGTCCTAAACGGGTTAAAATATATCTTTTAATTTTTGCAAGTTTTTATGAAAATAAGTATGGTGACCTTAAGTCTGAATAACAAGTTATCATGACTGTGATTTTCAGTTTCGCAACTGATTAAATATTCAAATGAGGGATGGGTCAAAATTAGCATGTCCCACACGTTACTTTTTTAGGTCATTATTTCTCATTTGCATAAAAGTTAATGATTTAATTGACTTGAAACTTTCAAAAGACCTAATTCACAATGGACCTAATCATATCCAAGAGATAAAAAGTTAGTCTGATAAATCTTATACTTACAATTTTTAATCAAATTTAGTAACGCGTGGGACGATTTATGTACAAGTCAGTGAAAGTGTCTTAGTCTTCTATGGGAAATGTGTACATTATAGAGGGATTTTTTTTAATTTTCTGTATTCTGACTTAAAATTTGGTGAAAAGTTCCACTTTGGATAAATAATTCACAAAAGATCATTACACGCTATTTTCAAGGTCACATTTAAAGTCAAATGTCAAAAAATAAAGGATAACACAGGCATTTCATATTTTTAATTATATCTATTGTTCTGGTGGGTCTAAATCATTGAAATTTGCAAGAATTTATTAGAAATGCATCTATTTAGATAATTAGTACCACATATTAAAGTTTCTTTGAGTAAATGTGCAATTCACATCATAATATTCATAGTGACAAAAATGTCCCACGCGTTACTTGTCCCACGTGTTATACCTATCTTTTTATAAATGACCTTGAGAGAAAACAGTTTCATGATTTTTTTCTGAAATACTTTGTTTCAGGTACAGTTATTGTTGTAGAAAAAGATGTTTGTAATGATTTTATAGTATACCAAGTATTTGCACAATAATTGAGATAAAAAGTAAAAGAAGAAAAAAGGACAATCTTTCTGGTCCCACGCGTTACTGGAGAATAAATTTGCATAAATTAAATACTGAACGCGTGATTCTCATTATTTCTATTGTTTTGAACGAAGATACCTACTAGCTATCAAAAGCAGCCCAACATATCAAGTTTCAATCTTAACAGTGCAATATAGGGCTAAAACTTCTTGTGATGTCCCACGCGTTATACTGGCGCAAAATAGCTTGGACTTGCCCACTACCACTACTACTACTACTACTACTACTACTACTAACGGTTACTAGAACACTGAGGGGAAGGAGGAGGAGTAGTAGTAGTAGTAGTACACTAGTAGACGGTAGTAGCTACAATTTTTGTAATACTAAAGGAAGTTAGGATGGGGCTCTGCTGGTAAGCTGACTAGTAAGTAGCAGGAGATGAAGATAACAGTTGACTGGTTTTCTGTCAGTGCTTGTTTGAGGACATATGAAATGCAGTAAACTTTACATGTACATGTAGATTAAATGCACCAAAACGCAACTTCTGGTACCTCATTAAAGAAAGAAAGAAAACAAAAGAACAGGAGGGGAACACCCCCGGATATGGCAGCTAAAAATCAATCACTGGAAATGTCATGTTATGCACCGGTCCATGGTCGTAGAATTCCTCGGGGTCAAGTAGATCTAGGCCCCCCTATATCATAATGTATTCAAATGACAAGAATGATAATGTTGAGGTTATTGAGAAAAAGATCTTGTGGTGTACTTTTCTTCTAACCTCAGTTCTACTCTTTATGTACACAAAGTGGCTACAAAGGGGAATAAAGTAGGCCTACTTGGTCTAACCGAAAGGACTTTTACTCATCTGACTAACTTTTAGACCCCTAACGTTAGGGAGTTTTATGTTTGTCCTACGAATACGATTAGTTCCTAAGACCCTTGTTTAAGACCGCTCTTGAAATATTGCTCTTGACTATTGTGTATGAAACTTTCAAAGACTTTCAAACTTTCAAAGAGTGATGCAAACAAAAACAAAAACAAAAGCTTGAATCGGTTCAGAGGAAAGCAACAAAGTTGGTATCTGAAGTTAAATCGTTGTCATATTAAGGTCTACTGAGAGACTAAGTATTTGGAGATTCCATACATGAGACAAGTATCGACGTGAACGTTCAGATATGATTCAAGAATCAAGTGTTCAAGATTTTGCTTGATATGGAAGACTTTGATCCGGCTTTTCTCTTTGTTATCAATGATCAAGTTACAAACGGTCAGAAAGGTCAGTAAAGGAAGGCGTCGAACTTGTATGATTCGTATCTCACCATGTGGTTTGTGCACAAAATTTCACGGTTGAGTGAACACGGGATGAAAATTACCAAAATGGCCGATTTGACATGTTTCTCGTGGTAATTTCCATCAATTGAGATTGAATTCGGGTGTTGAACAGTTTTTACACACAATTCACGTAATTTCACATCGCATGCACACAAATTTCAAATCCATGAACGGATAAGATGTTTGTGTGCGCATGCGCTGGCCATGGTATCCAGTGTATGTAGCTCTCCCAAGGTCCTCTCGACCGAGTCACATTCAGTCATCAATTCGAACAGAAAGGGACTATTGGCAGAACCAAACGTTGTTCGAAGCCTGTTTTCAATACTTCAACTTAATTGGTAAGTCTTCAAATCGAAGAAATTTTTGGATTTTAAGTTGACATTTACCCGCGATACTAATTCTGTCACGATCCTGAATGCTACAATGCGAAGCCCCATTACGCTATGCGTCTGGGGCTGCTGGTCGCAGTTAGCTATGCGTACAATGGGCTGCACGCTGCTGGTCGCAGTCAGTGGTTTCGTACAATATTTATCGACGCTGTACAGCGTCGGCTCTGGTACGAAACCATTATTGCATGATTACTAAGACATGAGAGCACTTTGGGGCGAGTAATTCTCACAGACAACGTACTTTAACCTGAAACACAAACCAAGACAAGGAAATTCAGGGAAGCTTTTGAGGTACCAAAACTTTTTATTATCTTTAAGTAATGCTCACTCAAGCGTGACCCAGTGATATCCACTGAATTTCACATGAAAGGTAGGGCCTAGCCGAGAACTAGACGCCTACAGCTAGACCTACAATATGATCCTGTATTCAGATTTCCTCAGAGGTTCCCGATTTATAAATCACACAAGTTTGTTTCAGGGGGGACTTACTTTTTGTTTAACTGTTAGTGTTTATTTCTAACGTTAGTAGGCCCTAACGTTAAGCCTGTACTTATGTAACAATTGTTAGGCCTAACGTTAGATCTAACGTACGTAGTTAGTTGTCTAAAACTCTAAATTGTTACTAACGTAACGTTAGGCCTAGGCCCTAATAGTCTAGATTCTAACGTTTACATCACATGGAAGTCCCCAGGCTCTGATCTCAGCCTCAGGTCTAACGTTACACCAGGGGCCCGTTGCATAAAAGTTACAATTATGGTAACATTGCCATCCAATGGTAACTTCCATGGAATTCTTGATTTTGATTGGCTGTTGAGTATTGTTGCCATGGTAGTTACCACTGGATGGCAAAGTTACCATAATTGTAACTTTTTTGCAACGGGCCCCAGCAGCCTAATAATACAGGATTTAATCCTTTGTAATTGAATGGCCCTCTAACGTTAACGTTTATTATTGTAGATTCTAACGTTACACAAGTAAGTTAGGCCTAGATTTTCTAGGCCTAGGGCCTACAGACTTCAACTTATTGGGCATCATCATAGGTAGGCCCTATAAGTATAGGCTAATTCGGGTACCTAGGGCCTAATTCAGGTAGCTAGACAACATAGGCCTATAAACATTTGTTAGTCATAGGTCATAGACTACGGACCTACTACGCTTAGTAGCTAGAAAAGTAGAATCTAACGTTAACGTTAGTCTTGGTAAACAAGGAGCGCAAAACAGTCGTAGGTCATAGGCCTAGATCTAGTCTAGTAGTAGTACAGTGTAGGCCTAACGTGTTAGGCCTAAAGTTAGTAGTGAAGCCTATCTAACGACGTTAACCCCAGTTGAGCCGAGTCGAGTCCCGAGTAGACTCGGGCAGGTGTCTATGGCCCATAATGGGGTGTTTAGCATGTTCGTTAGAACTAAACTGTTACTCTAACATGTTAGTGTTAGTCTCTAGAAAAATACATTAACGTTAAATCTAACCTAACGTTAAAATCTGTAACGATTTAATAATCAGCCCGTCCTCAACGGGTTAAAGTTATCTAGACCACCTCTGTGTCTGACTTACGTCTGTGACTGTGTTTCTCAGCAAAAGAACGATGCGACTGAAAGAAGTGCAGGGACGTAGACCGGGCGGGACCGGTGCAGTTAGGGTCTACGTTTCAAAGATGATCTTTGGCCTTACTCCGACCAGTAAACAGTGCAAAAGTGCCGTATTTTATACGGCACTGACTAGTAAAAAAATCCGGCATACGATCACGACCCGACCTAGGCCTACGCTACGTGTATTGACCGATTCGGGTTCGTTGAGGGCAGCAGACATTTTATGGCACTGGGCGCAGCCATGAGCTCAAATTGCGGTGTCTCAGCCGACCCCCCCCCCCCCCCCCCCCCCTCTGCTCTCCCCCACCCCCGGGGCAACATGTTTATCGCGCACTTGTAACAAAGGTTCGCGCACTAAGCAAGCATTCGCGCACTCAGTACGAGATGCCCATTGGCTAAAACAACCATGCATCAGTTTTTCATTCTGCGCGCATAAGAGGGGTGGGGAGAGAGGAGGGGGGGTCGGATGATACACCGCAGTAATGGCGCTGCCCATGCCAAAAATACACATAGCGCGTCACAGAATCGGTCAATATTGACCGATTCGGGTTCGTTGAGGGCAGCAGACATTTTATGGCACTGGGCGCAGCCATGAGCTCAAATTGCGGTGTCTCAGCCGACCCCCCTGCTCTCCCCCCACCCCACGGGCAACATGTTTATCGCGCACTTGTAACAAAGGTTCGCGCACTAAGCAAGCATTCGCGCACTCAGTACGAGACGCCCATTGGCTAAAGCAACCATGCATCAGTTTTTCATTCCGTGCGCGTGAGAGGGGTGGGGAGAGAGAAGGGGGGGGGGGGGGGTCGGCTGAGACACCGCAGTAAATGGCGCTGCCCATGCCAAAAATACACATAGCGCGTCACAGAATCGGTCAATACGTACGCCACACATCTCTTTGTGTTATTCACACAAGAAAGACCAGCCGGCAGCCGGAACTTGTTGTTTACAGGATTGACAGCGCGTATAGTAGCGCGCGACGCACTTGTAACAACTGATTGAATGCGCACTGCTAGTGCAAACATGAGCTAATGGCTGCGCCCAGTGCCACAAATTGTCTGCTGCCCTCAACGAACCCGAATCGGTCTATGTAAAGCAAATATAGTCCATAGAGCTCTATTATACAGCTCTATGATATAGACCGATTCGGGTTCGTTGAGGGCAGCAGACAATTTGTGGCACTGGGCGCAGCCATTAGCTCAAATTGCGGTGTCCAAATGAAATTGATATAGACCTGAACGTACTTGAAGAGCATTTTAGAAATCTCAGTCAGACTAAGGGCATCGAAGAAACTCCTTTGTACACTCCTATCCCAGTTAGTCCAATAAGATAAATGACGATTTGAACAGACCTATTGGTATTGACGAATTGGTCACGCAAGTTAAACGTTTGAAGAATGGTAAAGCATGTGGAGTTGATCAAATTCTGAACGAATTTCTGAAAAACTCTTCTGGCCGTTTGCTATCTTGTATTGTCGTACTATTCAATATTGTTTTATAGATAGTGGTGTTGTTCCTTCTGATTGGACAATTGGACTAATAAAACCTCTGTATAAAAAGAAAGGAGACGCAAAAGACCACAATAACTATCGAGGCATCACTTTGCTCAGTTGTTTAGGGAAGCTCTTTACAAGCATATTGAATAAAAGGTTAACGTCTTATCTCGAGGACAATAATTTACTTGGAGAAGAACAAGCTTGCTTTAGAAATGGCCATTCAACTCTAGACCATATTTTTGTTTTACATTCCATAATTGATGTGTACTTAGCCGAAGGTGAAAGAGTATACTGTGCGTTTATCGACTATAAAAACGCATTTGAATTAGTAGATAGATCAGCTCTTTGGATGAAGCTTTTTAATGCAAATATCAATGGATTTTTTTTTTTTTAAGTGTATAACATGTATGGCCAGGCAAAATCATGTGTAATAAAGATAACGAAGAGTCCTCCCTATTTCAATGTAATATCGGGGTTAGACAAGGAGAAAACATTTCACCCATGCTGTTTGCCCTCTTTCTCAATGATTTCAGTAATTTTCTAAAATGTAAATTTCATGGCTTGGATGTAATGCCAAAAAAGCTCAACGCACATGCCAGACAAAATGAAATCCAAGTGTGCATTAAACTTTTCACGTTAGCCTATCTATGCAGACGACACCTTTATTCTATAGCTAAATCACCGGGTGACTTGCAGAATACGTTAAATGCTCTATCTGAATATTGTTACAACTGATCATTACATGTTAATTCAGACAAGACAAAAAAAAATATTATCTTCTCTAGAGGTAAAGTTAGGAAACTACCTTTCATTTCAACAATAGCGAATTATCTGTAGTAGATGATTACGTATTTTAGACACAACATTCAATTATAATAACACATTTTAAAAAGCGCAGATGAAACAGTCGAACCAAGCCAAAAGAGATATGTATAGTTTGTTATTAAAATCACAATCATTGGATCTGCCTATTGATATACTATTAGATTATTTGACCAACTTGTCATTCCAGTTCTTCTCTATGGCAGCGAAATATGGGGGGTTTAAGTTATACGTGATCTTGAAGTATTTCATGTCAAGTTTTGTAAACAGATTTTGAAATTACATAAGTCAACGGCAAATTGCATGGTGTTAGGTGAACTATAAAGGTAGATTTAGTCTTGACAAATATATTATCAATAGAATGATTAATTTCTTGAGCAATTTAGAACACTCTGGAGAAAACAAACTTTCGGGGATTATATATAGAGTATTAAAAGTTTTGTATAATCAAAATGTATATCAGTCTTTGTGGATGAAAAAAAAAATAAAAACTACCACCGATATGTTGGGAATGTCAGATTTGTGGTTTAAATGCGATAAACGACAAATAGTACTTGGATAAAATATTCAATTGACCAACGTTTGAAAGATTGTTTGTCTCAAAACTGGTACTGTTCTATGTATGATAATCCTCAATACGTGTATTACGAACAGAATCTTTAAAAAGTCTCTTCAATTAGAAAAATTTATTACTGATCTTCCTAAAAAAATTGAATACGTTTTTGTAGATTCCGGCTGTCAAAATCATCGTCTTCCTATGGTCTACAGGGAGATATGAGAATGTTAAACGAAGCAATAGAGTATGTAAGCTTTAACAGTCATAACTAATAGGAGATGAATTTCATTATTTGTTTGTTTGTCCGGCTCTTTACACGGAGAGAAAATTATAGACAGTAACTTCACAAAAAGGCCAAATACTTTCAAAAAGGAAAAATTATTTAACACAACCAACTCAGGCACACTTATAAATATGGCTAAGTATTGCAATACCATTATGCTTCGCTTTTAGTTTTCTTTACTCATGTAATTAATTTAAATATCTTGACTAATCATCATGCAATTGTTGTTGTTTTTTAATACTTTGTCGTGTATATAATGTACAAAATTTTTACAATTATTGTTAATTTTTGTTTTCTGTTGTTGCTGGTGCTTTGTTACGCATCACTGTTTTACTGTTAAAGTGGATCTTTAGATTTATTAATATGCCAAATAATTTCACATTATTTCTTTTATCTAGGGCTACAAAAATTGACCTTTAACATACAAATTTTTTCCTCTACCTGTAACATATGTTTTGTACTTGAGTGTAAATATGTTTCATCATACTGTGTAAATAAGTTTCATGCTGGATTAAGTGTAAATATTTGTAATAGTGTAAAAGTGTTAAAAAAAGAATGTTTTAAAAAATCTGCATCAAAGTGTAAATATGTTTCATGTTAATATGTTGAAATTGCCTTCTCCAATACCCTAATGGGGTGACATGAGAATAAATTACTGTCATTACTGTCACTGAAGTTGTTTTGTTGTTTATCAAGCGTCTTTGGTTGTCTTTTCAGTATGGCGATCACGAACTGCGTGTAAATTGTCTGAAATAGGGCCGAGTTTTCCCTGAGACCGAGTTAGTCTGGATCCTTCTGGAATAAAAGTCGGTATACCGACTCTCATTTTTGATCTCGAAACACTTCAAAAGAACTCCTCATCTCGGCAAATCGCGTCAGCCAGGTAAGTTTCTTGGTAGACTCTTTCGATATTGCAAGCAAATATGAAATGGTGCCAGACGGGTTCTCAAACCCTTACCAAAACTATATTTTCACTTTATCGTGGCGAGTGGTTTGTGGGGCACGGAGACGAACGCAACACGCTGCCTCCCCCCCCCCCCCCCCCCCCATTCTGTATCAATGTTAATGTCGTGACACCGAATGAGAATAGCGCTGGCTCAATGGGTCAGCGAACTGAACACACACTGGTCTTACCCAAAATGGCTGTCCGAGCCACGCGAGGCTTCCGAAGGGATCCGAATGGACGGACACTTACAGTGCGCATGCGCATGAAGAGAGGCCAATTCGAGCCAAGCGTCTTCTGTCCTCTCTCCTCCAATCACCGCAGCTCGCGGTCACAATGTTTGTGTATGATGCGTACATACCATAGAGCTGTATTATACGCTAGAGTGCGGACTCGTCATACGCGCGCACGTTAAGGCTCTCTGATCGCATGGAGCACGATCCGCCATTACTAAGAGTGGCAAAACTTCAGTACAGAGCGAATCGCTTGTGTATTAGCAATGTGACCGATATGTAAATACAGCTCTATGGTACACACACACACACACACACACACACACAGAGTCCCACACGTTTATGGATAGCACTGCAGTCTGGCATTGCGCAATTGCATGCACAAATTTCGTTCGGAGGAGGAGTTACGCAATAACGTACCATGTAGTCCATGGGCCAGGCCAGATATTGGTACCATCTGAGGTGGCAAAACCTTTTTGGTGTCATTTTGTTTGTCGGGCATAGATATGCTTATCAAGCTATGATAGCATTTCCAAATGAGTAGCTTAGTCATAGTAAATGAATTTTTAACCAATTTGGTCTCGTTGTTATATCCCTATACTTCTGAATCGAAACTAACCGCTATACAAAGAAGAGCAATGTCTTCTGTATGTTCCATAGAGCTGTAAAATGCAGCTCTATGGTATGTTCACAGGTGTTCTATTGTAAACGCGGTGCGCTTAGTCTTTACTCAAGGCAGAGAAGGGAATATCCAAAGGTTATGATGTCCACAGCGCTTAGTCTTTATTCTAGACGGCGAAGGGAATATCCAAAGCGTATGATACAGTGTATATCCTTCTATCTAAAAACAACAACAACAACAAAAGCAATTCCCTCGTGAATTTTACCGTATCTTTCAATTATTTATCATTTTCCCGCGAAAACGCTACGGTGAAATCGCTGATACCACGCCAATGTCGCTTTATTTCCCTCCAACAATATAAGATAATGCAAAAAACAATGTACCGGTACACTACGATACATTATAATGAATGATATTGTAAATGAACAGAGTGATTTTTGTTTAAAACTGATGTATTTGTTGAAAGGGTAGTATAAAAACAGTATAGATAATCCCTTTTATGTGGAACTTTAGATATGATAACGGTACATTGGTTTAGATAAAGACTAAGCGCACCGCGTGGCAGCTGTGGACATCATAACCCTTTGGATATTCCCTTCGCTGCCTTGAATAAAGACTAAGCGCACCGCGTTTTCAACAGAACACCTGTAGACATGCAGAAGGCAGTGCTCTTCTTTGTATAGCGGTTTAGTTTCGATTCAGAAGTATAGGGATATAAAAACGAGACCTAATTGGTTAAAATTCATTTATTATGACTAAGCTACTCATTTGGAAATGCTATCATAGCTTGATAAGCATATCTATGCCCGACAAACAAACTGACACCAAAAAGGTTGTGCCACCTCAGATGGTACCAACAACCCATTTTTCGGGTCTTGGCCCATGGACTAATTAGGGATGACGATCGTCCGACTTTAAGAAGAAGAAGCCTACACTAGGCGTTTTCACATCAGCCCGATAAAATCCAAGCTCGAAATATTTTCGCGATTGCGAACTAGCGCGCTTTTTCATTTCTTATTCACATCAGCCCGAAGAGGGGGTAGCCCGAATAGTTAAACATTTTAAAATAACTAATTCGACAGCTGAGTATGTGCAAACGTGTGTGCCCTCTCAAAAATTCCTCATTCAGATTTGTGTACAGTTTGCCTCGATCGATCGGGTCACACACGCTAGGCATGATGGGATTCATCGCGCTAATTTCTCGAGTCGTTTTCACATTATCAAATAGCGCGCTACTATCCCGCTATATTTCAGAAATTTCCCGAGTTGGAGTCGAGAAATTTTCTCGATCAGAGCGATACAATTAGCGCGCTAATTTGCGTTCACATTATCAAATAGCGCGCTAATTCGCTATCGCGAAAATTTTCAAGTCAGAAAATAGCGCGCTATTTCGAAACATCGGGCTGATGTGAAAACGCTAATTGACATTTCATTATTGCCACATCATTCTTTTCATTTGCGCGCGGTCAACTTTTTCACTCACAGATAATTCCTGGCAGACCTATTTTTCCCTCTCTCTCTCTGTCTTACCTAAACGTTTGAATCATAATGTATCAACATTAATTTGTTACCGGGTATTAAAACATATTAATGCATATCTGTACGCATGGCCGGCGGAAGGGGGGGGGGGGGAGGGGGGGGGGGGATAGCCCACTTTTTGTGGACCATAATGAATACATAAGGTGTCATCGCTTTGCCCTCCCCCCCCCCCTTCCCCACCGTTTTTACCCCGCAAGTACGTTAGTGGCACTAAAAAGAAATAGAGATCTTGAAGTGTGAGCGCGGTAAGGTTATGTTTTTGCGCTGAAGAACCTTGTTTTTGTTTTTGTTTTGTTTTTGGTTTTTCTTGTTTATGTTTTTGTTTTTGTTTTTTGTTGTTTGTTTTTTGGCTTGTCAGCTGAAGAAACCAGGAAGTGGAAGGAGAAAGATGAGGTGAAGACCTTTTTTGTTTGTTTGTTTGTTTGTTTGTTTGTTTTTTGTTTTTTTTTTTTTTTTTTGCTTCTTTTTTTTTTCTTTTTTTTTTTCTTTTTTTTTTTTTTTGCTTGTCATAAATCTTGAAGAAACCCGAGAGTGGAAGGAGAAGGATGAGCTGAAGACCCAATATTCTGTACAGTAAAATAGTACCAGCAGACAGGGTCTGGAAGCCAGACTAACTGCACTAAGGCACTGATTCACTCCACTGGTAGGCATGGAGTACTCGTAGGCCCCACAGCTACAGTCCGACCTCGATTATACGGCCATCGATCTACCGGACTCGCTGTTTAAATACCTGGACATGGACTGGCTTACATAATATATATATATATATATATATATATATATATATATATACACAGCTCGACCTCGATTATCCGGCCTCCCGTTATCCGGAAATCTCTATTATCCGGACGCGTTCAGGCAGTGAAGGACTTTTTTTTTCCTCCAAAAGTTGAGAAAAAACAGTGACTTTTTATCTATTGTGATCTATTTATAATGGATCTATCTATAAGCTTATACCATGCGACCAGCCAGCCTTTTGTTATTATTTGTATCATGGCAACTTATGCGTCTTCTTCGTTTCTTGCATCAAATTGTTTATGTTCAGACTTACTTTGATAAAGGTCTTTGACCGAAACATCAGTTCAATTTTTTTTTTTAGATTTTTTTCTTTATATATATTATATATATATTCATGTATTTTCAGTGCCATATCTCACTCACAACAAACAGAGAGTGATACAGATCCACAGAAATGGACATTTTAAGCAATCAACACTGCTTTTGAAGCAGAGATCACAGAGATTTATAGTTACATCCAGTATCTGCGACACCTTTATCAGTAGTGTACTGTTGACATCTGCTAGGTATCAAGGGAGCAATAACAATGGTATCTGAGCATATCTCTCTTATCTGGCCAAATGGCATGTCAGGATGCCCGCCAGTCTCGACGTGGCCGGTTAATCGAGGTCGAACTGTACCAGTAAGCATGGGGAATGGCCACTTTCAGTGTTTGAGCGAACAAGTGAGTGTTTTGTATGCATGTACACGTACATTGTGTCTGTGCATTTGTGTGCATAGATTTTGTGGGTTTAAAGGGCAAGTTCACCTTCATAAACATAAGGATTGAGAGAATGCAGCAATATTAGTAGAATACATTAGTGAAAGTTTGAGGAAAATTGGACAATCCTTGCAAAAGTTATGAATTTTTTAAATTTTTGTGTTGGAACCGCTGGATGAGGAGACTATTAAGGCTCGTGATGTATGAGTACAACAGTTTAAGAAAATGCCAAGAAAATTCAACATATTTTCACTTTTTTCGCATATTAGAATTTGACATGCCTCTTTCTAAAGGCAATAAGAATAATATTACCAATAACATATGTCAGTAACAAGTCAAGGGAATGTGTACTTTTTTTCAAAAGATGAAATTTTGTGAAATTCTCTTTACATTTTCCTTATATTGTTGTACACATGTGACATCATACACTGCAGTATTCTTCTCATCCAGAGGTGACTGCACAACAACTTCAAAAATTCATAACTTTTGAACACATTGTGTGAATTTCCTCAAACTTTCAATGATGTGTTCTACAAATATTGCTACATTCTCTCAATCCTCATGTTAATGAAGGTGAATTTGTCCTTTAATATCTTTATTCGCAACATGATCAGTATAGAAACAGAACCGACACAAAGTACATGCATTTGTTTTCTTCTATAATCAAAACATATTTATTGTGTGCAGCTATTGGCTGAAAGTAGCACCTATGGCAATCACTTTTACAGTTGTTCAGTGCCAGTGCTCAAGGCATTACAATAAATATTTGAAAATACTGTATACCGTTCTCAAGAAATATACATGAGTTACCATCAACATGATCTGAATAGGCTCGCCATCACATGGTATAAAATATATAAAATCTAATTTCATATTTGCACTTCACTACTTCATACTGATCACAGGACTTTTTGCTGTACAAGGATATCCCATTATTATGAGCTTCCTCACAAGCAGCCAGTTGTAACAAGGTCAAACTGGGCAGTCTGGCAACATTGTTATACATGTATTTGGTTTCCCTCCCAATACACTGTTAAAACTCTGCAAGCAGACACATTTGTAGGTACAGTGAATGTGTCTCCTGGTACCAAATATCACTTGAGGAATCAAATGAAGTAATAGACTGTTATGAACACACTAAAGCTTACCATTGCATGGTTACTACAGCTGCAAGCTTCTCACACTTTTCATACTTTCAAGACATAACACTACATACATGTATCTATAAGCATTTGTGCACAGCAAAAAGCAATGATTAACAAAGTAATGATGTAGAGTTGGAATGTTGTCACTGCTGTTTCTTCCAAAAGTTTCTCCAAGCAATCTGTGCCAAAGTTATCGCAAGGCGTGAGACTATTGATTACAAATTTGGTGTAATTTATGCCATGTTATTATGGCTATATCCACCTATTGCAAAGCACCCACTAACAGGGATAGGTATTTATAGCCAGTCCATTATTGAGTCCTGAAATTTTCTACATCAAACTTCAATTCATACTTTAAATGCACCTAATTGTTGTCTTCATCAATACCCCCACAAGCCAGAGCGCGTATTTCCTTTCTTTCTTTCTTTCTTTCTCTTTTGAGGTATAGATATTACGTATTATATAGATTTTCACAACATGAAAATTTTGTGTTCTTCTGCCTTCAGAGAATCCATACAGCAGAGGGTTGCAGAACATACTTGTAAACTGTCATTAATACTTTGAATGATAACTATACAGACAGCAACAAGACATAGAATAATGTGCTTTTAGAGTATCATTGCAAGCTTGTACACGTATAGCATATGAAAGCAAGCCATCACAGACTTTGGTTTAAATCATTGAACATCGGTACTGTGAAACACAATAGTGAAGAAAAAAGGATATCTCCTGGAAGAATATTATCCATACTATTTGTTACAACTACATAATTTATAAAATGGGTCCAAGAATGCAACCAATCAGAAGCATTGAAATGATTCATGTGTGCATTCCTAATTTTGTACCAAATGTGCATGCATTGGGATGTTATTTTATGGCAGATTACCCGTTGCTCGGTGTATTTGTATGTTAAATGTGCAGCTACACGTAGCAAAGTGCGTGGCACGATCCAATAAACACTCGCTTTGATTACACAGTTGTCTACAGCACCGCCAATCAGTGAAAGCAGCCCTGTTGTATTGAAGTACAAAGTTTTACCCGCTGACATAGTTCTTAGACCCATTTTATAAAACAAATAATGCACAGGTTTAAGTTTGAGACATTAGTAGAGACGCAGCTCACTCTCAAGTATTCATAAAGTCATGCATGTTGTACTTCTGTAAATACATTGTAACCTCAAGTGCCCTGCATGACACTTTAGTCTCACTGAAGAAATAGATGTCTACAATGTGGGAACGTTCTACTGGTTGCATACACAAACAAATACACAAACACAGATACATTTTGTCAAATGCAGCACGTGCTCATGTGCTGCAAAATGTCGAAAGATGAAGTAATACTGTCCATGAAGAAAATAAGATTTCTGCTTTAGCAATGGTTGCATTCCCACACATACTAGGCAGTGTTTTGCCTGATTAATCACAAACATCTACTGGTATCTACATTTGGTACATATAAAAATATCAAGTCCACATAGTTGCACTCATGCTAGAACTTCTTAATTTCGCAAATACAAACTCTAATTTTACCATCATAAAAAAGGGAAAATCTGGTGATTAAATACCCACTTGCTTTAAAAGGATTTAAAAAAAAAACCCTCCGTCATCCAAATGGGATTGAAGCATGGGCCTATCAACCAAACCATTTATACCTTCTTTCATAAAACACCTATCTGACCACTTCATATCAAGTTAATGACTTAAAAAACTATAGAAAAGAGCCTCATGTTGGGCAGTAAGGTTTCTAATGCCAATGAAATTTTGACAGACATAACTGAGACAGTTTAAAAGGAGTGAAGAGAATCTTACGAAACCGGTTGTCAGTAATTAGTTCGCTTTGATCTGGAGATGAAAATTCACTGCTAAATATACAGACAAACAAGGGCTATTTCAGGCACATTGTACTACTGAAGTCATAGTCTGCTACCAGTCTTTAGTCATTGACACTTGGCTGTTACAGCTGCTGCCACCTTCTCGATGAACTCAAAGGTGTTCACGTAGTCTGCTCTTGTGACGCTGTAAGGAAAAATGGAAACGGAGAGACAGAAATAGCAAAATGGAAACGAGTGGACTAATTCTCTTGCAAAAATAATCAAGAGTCCAGTATCATATGTGATATATGATAATGTACATGTATATCTTCAAATATTGAAAGCTTTTACTGTACGTGACCATGCATCACAAAACCAACAAAGAATCGCACACACTGATTTTTTGTGAGGACTGAAAATAGGTTAAATGGGTCAATCAAGCCAATCTTGAGTTTTTCGTATTTTCTAGAAGAGAAAGTCTTCTTCTACATAACACTAAATCTTGGAATCATAAAATGAACAGGAAATTGTGCTTTGGGCAGTTTTTCTCAAACACTTTTTGGTAGAATAGTGTGATTAGGTGTTTCTTATAGAGTCCCTTTTTCATTTCTTCATAAACCCTGTCCATACTCTTCACTTTGAACTCTATTAAATAACTTTGGAAGGGATAATGCAACTGCTTTGAAAGCTGGCATTAATCAATTTCAGAATGTGTTGATAAAGCATACTCGATTTCAGCCTAATCTGATAATCCCTTCATTGTTAACCCTGTACTTCAGAGCCTGTTTTCTCAGTTTACACTTTCCAGAGTGTGTGCTTTCTTTCCAATATTAGGATAGGTTAGGAGGGTCCATTTGAATGGAGTTATACATGATTTTAAAGCTTAAAGTCTTCTCTTTCAAAATCTGCTCTTAACTAAGAATCCACATCTGGCGACTTTTTGTTGGTATTGTGATGCAGGGTCACATAATAGCTGTTATTTTGGGGAGGTTTTAATTCTCACGAATTTCGCAAATCACAGTTGGACCATGAATTTAACAACATGCAGTAATGCCACCATGTGCTGATTTAATAGTGCACTTATGAAGGTCTCTGTGTCAATTCGCGAAAACAACATCTCGCGAAAATCTCTGTGACCTCCTCGCGAAAATAACAGCGCATACAGTATGTCATCCAGACAGACCGAACTGGAAATCATGATACAGTGCACTCCCATTATAAAGAAAAAGGTTATAATGAAGTTAAAATTCAGGCCGCAACATAGTCTACTTTATATATCTTTATTCTTTATTTGTTTGGTTACTTTGTTATAACGGGAGTCCACTGTACTGGTATTATGACAATGGTAATAGCCACAGTAAATTAGTGTTCATCTAGGCATATTATGTTGTTTTAAAATGTCGAGCTTTTTGAATGTCTAGCTTTTTTGTAAAAAAACAAAAATATGGCATGGAAATAAATAAATGAGAGAGATCCGCAGAAGAAAGGGGAAAGACTCCAAGGAGACTTACTTGGCCATTCCCTTGATGCATATCGCTAGATCTTTGGTCATAATGCCGCCCTCTATTGTCTCCACACAGGCTTCTTCCAGCGCCTTGGCAAACTTGGCCAGGGCCTGGTTGCTGTCCAGTTTGGCCCGGTGGGCCAAGCCCCTGGTCCAAGCAAAGATGGAAGCTGGGGTGGGGGGAGGGATAAAATCGTCCAAAACAATATGAGAAGTTGGGGGGATAACATCATCCAAAAAAAAGGAGAAGTTGGCATAAGCATCATTTAGCATTATGCACTGGTATAAAGTCATTGTTATGATTACATTGTTCATGATAGTGTGTACCACAGTAGACTGTTGTTATGAAGAGCACTGATATAACAAACTCTTGTTTTGACACATTGTTTATTGCCCAAAAGTGCAGTTTCTTTTTTCTTTCTCTCTCTTTCTTTTGCTCTGTTTCACACCCAGGGTGATCTCACTGTTCTCAGTGAGTTTGTTAAAAGGAAACAAATATTAATTCAAGACTACTGTAAGGGCCAAGGTAGTGAAACATTGAAAATAAGGGTCTCGGCTCATTGAACTTGTGGTTCTTGTTGTTATGGGGGAAAAAATGAAATAAATGGACCCTATTTACAAATGATTTGCCGCAGGTAATCAAATCAAGTAATAAAGCAGATCAAACTCTTACTTTTTTATTAATGTTTCACTAATAAAGTGTCTAGGAGCTCAAAATAGTAAATGCCTCTGTAGGGGAGCAGTTTGCAGGAAAAGGAAAAAGATAATATGGTCCCACATGGGAGCTCATGAAATAAAGCTTTTCATTAAACCTATTCATTATAAGATTGAGTGATCCCAGTGGACTCACATGAAAACCTTCACCTTCCAATAGGCAATAAATTACCCAAAAGATATTAAGGCTGAAGGGTCTACTTTTGAGCGCTCAAACACAGCCTCTGTCTACTAGTATGTGTCTGTTTGTATGTATATCTGCCTGTTTGTCTGTCTATGTCTCTCCTATCTGATCTGTTTTTTTTTTTTTCTGTCTATCTGTTCTTTTTTCCTCCCTGACTGTTTATTACCTCCGCCAAGGGAGGAGGTTATGTTTTATCAGTGGTGGTTTGTCTGTGTGCAAATAATCAGAGAGTTGTGAACGGATTTGGATGAAACTTGTCGGAAAAGTTGATAATGACACAAGAAATAGAAGATTATATTTTGGTAGTGATCCAGAAACTTGTATGAATTTTTGAAGGATTTTTTTTTTTAATCTGTGGGCAAATAGAGTCAATGAACTTGAGAGTTCAAGCTGCATGTACTTGAGGTTTGCATATGCGCACAGAAGCACATGCTCAGCTCGCGGTGCAGCATGCAGGAAGCTGATGAGGTATTAACCTATAAAGCCAAAGCAATTTTGACCCCTTCCAGGCCCAAGGGGGGGTACATTGTGCCCCCCTCCCCCATATAACTTCTTTATTATATGATGTATGACCGTCATATTTGGCACATGGGTAGAGCAACTTGTACTCTACATGACCCAGTATTTGAAATTTCTCAAGGTCATCCATTGAGGGCGCTATTTACCAAAATATAAAGAAATACATAGGAAATAGGCTAAAATCATGTTTTTTTTTCTTTATCCACAGTATTATATGTTTCTATTTAATATCAATCATTTTCATATTTACCACAAAGGAAAACCAAGTCAACCTTCACTATTTGGTTGTGGTTGAAATTTCTCATGGTCAACGTGAGGGGGCGCTATTCATTACAATATAAAGAAATATATGAAACCTATTATATATTGCTTGGAATGGGTACTGCTGATTGGTATCACATTTCATATTTCCAAAATGTTGAAATATTGAGTTTGCAGATTGATAATATGATCAACAAATGATATTACAGGCAAAGCTTGTGTGAAGATAACACAAAAAATAAGGTAGTCTTTGGAAAATGCTGTATTTTCGATTATTTCTATTATATCTATTGTTTGATGCCTATGTCATATAGAAATAAAGGAAATAATAAGAAGAGCATTTCAGGGTAATTCACAACCATAATTACAGTGAAACCCCGTTATAACGAGTTCGGTTATAACGAGGAACCGCTTATAACGAGGTGATCGCGTCGGTCCCATTTTCCTTTGCGTGTAAACCTATGGCAGAACGAATCGGTTATAACGAGTTCGGTTATAACGAGATTCCGGTTATAACGAGGACAATTTCGGTGCATCATGATAAAGAAAAACATAAGCAATTTGATCGGATATAACGAGGTTCCATTTCTTGACTAGATTGCCGCTTTCAAACACGCGACAAACGAAACCCTGAAAAACGAAATCACGCTATCCACGTCTTTTTCCGTTTTGCAGAGAACTGTTCCTTCCATGTTTTCTTCTAAATCACGCGATAAGACACAGGAATGTCTTCCGATATTCCTACTAAATCATTAAACATAGTCATTCGATTTTCTTTTCCGCGAGATACTCGTGCGTGATATTAGGGCAGACCACACCGCAACGAGAAATAAAAAAGATAACGCATTCAAAAACTTTTCATGTAGCGACACTTGTGGCCAAAAATGGACAATCGGAATGCGTGTGCAACTCATTATTATATCCTTTCCATTTTTAGTTCCGACTTCCAGTTCTTTTGCTGCTTAGCAAATATGAGTGTGGATGATTAAAGCCGAAATAATTAATGAAATCATGGCTATCCCGTCGGGTGACAGTAGCGTAAAAATAGTTGAATAACGCATGTTAACCTCCTTAATCGGTGTTCAGAAAAAGAAACGAACGCATTTATTAATTCTAATAGATCTGGATTTGTTCATTATCATTAACAAATGATAATTCAAATATGAGTGTGTATGATTAAAGCCGAAATAATTAATGAAATCATCGCGATCTCGTCGGGTGACAGTAGCGTAAAAATAGTTGAATAACGCATGTTAACCTACTTAATCGGTGTTCAGAAAAAGAAACAAACGCATTTATTAATTTGAATAGATCTGGATTTGTTCATTATCATTTAACAAATGATAATTTAAATATGAGTGTGTATGATTAAAGCCGAAATAATTAATGAAATCATCGCGATCTCGCCGGGTGACAGTAGCGTAAAAATAGTTGAATAACGCATATTAACCTACTTAATCGGTGTTCGGAAAAAGAAACAAAACGCGAAGAGATTTTCGAAAGAAAGTAAAGAACGCATTTTTAATCCCGTCGGACGCAACGATCATACATTGTATAAAATTACAGCCGAAATGATTCATGAAATTGTCGAATTCCCGCTGGCTCCCACAGCGTAAAATACCTCTCAAGTTAACGGTAAATAACGCATGCATGTTACTCTGAAATTATCGCGATCTCGCCAGGTGACAGTAGCGTGAAAAATAGTTGAATAAGCATGTTAACCTAAATCAGAAAAAGAAACAAACGTATTTTTTAGTTTGAATATATCTGGGTTTGTTCATTATCACAATTTTAACACTGCATTTCACAATGAAGATTTTTCTTTCTTTCAGAATGGTCTATGAGGTACAGATTTGCGTAAAAAGGATCACAACGTAACCTTCCACATTCAATTCTGTCACATATTTTTCAAGAACGGATGTACAAAACGCGAAGAAATTTTCGGAAGAAAATAAAGAACGCATTTGTAATCCCTTCGAGCGCAACGATCGTAAGATTATATTGTACAAGATTACAGCCGAAATGATTCATGAAATCATCGCATTCCCGCTGGGCACCAACAGCATAAAAATACCTCGCAAGTTATGGTAAACAACGCCTGTATTTTACTCTATTTGCGCTAGTGTTAGGAAAAATTAATAAACAAGAATTACAATACAGAATTATCTCATTTCAACATCTACTTTTTCGTCTAATTCACAAATAATTTCCCTTTATTATCTCAATAATAATGATCCATAATTGTGTAATAACAACGCAAAGGATGGGTATATTTCGATGTCGTGCTTATGTTTTTCTTTGTTTTTGATGCGTACGGATATAACGAGGTACCGGTTATAACGAGGTAATATCGCCGGTCCCACGGACCTCGTTATAACGGGGTTTCACTGTATTTCACATTTTGGTCCTTCAGCAAATTACAGCCAAGAAAATCCCCATTTCATCCATTATTATATTGTTAACTGAAATCGGAACAGAAAAATCAAGCAAAATCTGACGAACATGGTTGTCAGTTTATGGTTGCCATGGCAACTGGCAATATCGGATATAGCCAAATTATATATCAAAATGTTCGCAATAAGATTTTAGGAAAAGTCACCAAATTTGGTTGAAATCAAGTAAAGGGTGTAGGAGTGGCAAACAAAAATACAGTGGGGGGGGGGGGGGGGGCACAATGTGTTCCCCCCCCCCCCCCCCCCCCTTTGGGCTTTATAGGGTTAAACAAGGCTTTTCTATCCCTGGGAAATTGGGTGATTTTTAGCATGCATGTACCTGTAGAAATGAGCCGCTTTGTGGAGGTCTGCGCTCTCTGAGTGCTTTTCTAGTTTGCTTTGATAATGCTGAAGAAGTTGATAAGTTTAAATCATTGCTGAAAACTTACTAATTTACTCAATCCTAATTTTTGTTGCTGTTGTTGTTATACCATAGTGTATGTACATAATGCTGTATTTTGATTTTGTGAATATTTCTTCTATATCAATGCACTTAGAAACATCAGTACTAAGCATTATATAAGTTAGTGTTAATTACTATCGTTATTACTATTTTATAATTATTCTTACTATTGAATAAAAATAATAACTATCATTATTTTCATTGTCATTATCATTATCACCATTATTATTATTATTATTATTATTAGTAGTAGTAGTAGTAGTAGTATTATTATCATTTCTAGCTAATCATTAATCATTATTATGATTATTACTATTATTATCATCATCCTATCACACTCCTGAACTCACCCACTGAGTTGGTAGATGTCTCCTTGCCCTGTTGGTGCATTCTGTAATGCCTGGTGACCGTTCCATGGGCAGCCTCCGACTCCACCGTCTTACCATCTGGACAGATCAGCACTGATGTCATCATCCCTAGAGATCCATAGCCTGGTGGTGTTCAACAAAGAATTGAACTTCATCTTAAATCTTAAAGGGATAGTACAGTATTGGTAGAGATGAGAATTGGGCTTTTAACTTTTTGCGAGATACCAAAAAACCACTAATAGTATAGTACAGAGCATACCATTTTAAAAGGAATTCAAAGTTTATTTGATGAAAATCGGGTTTGGAATGACTGAAACATCCATAAACAAAGTCAAACAAAGCGATCGTAATAAAAATGTGGGTCCCACACTTTATCAGAATCACTCTTTTTTGGATATCTCAGCCATTTCCAAACCAATTTTCATCAAATAAACGTTGAATTCCTCATAGGATTACATGCTCTTTCATATTTCATAAGAGGTTTCCCATTATCTCACCAAAAAAATGTTAGAAACCTGAAATTAGGTCTCAACCAAAACTACAGTATATGATCCCTTTAAGTAACTATCTATCAAAATATATTTTTACTTCTTTGCTGCACTTTCATCTTAAATGAACTCCAGTCTAAAACTTTCATAATTTTTTAGATAAAACAGTGAAAAGCACCAGCTCCTATTTCTGACACTCAGATGTAAATGGCATTAATATGGTAGAGATAAAGAAACTCTTCCCTAACCTCCCAATAAAAATACGGTCATAAGCACAAATCATCATTTTCCGGAGCTATCAAGACATCCATTCTAAAAACAAAAATACTTGGATTTGGTATTTGTCATAAAAGTCACAACATTTCATATTGTAATTTAATAAACAATATTTTCTCTGATTGCATTGTTGTATTGATTTTGTGTCATTATGTGCATTCAAATCAATATCATATTGCAATTACACTTTTTTTTTTGAAATAAAATAAATTAAATGAAAGGATATGACACATGCATAAAATGATTTCTAGAAAGAGTCTCTATGTTACCTTGTGCTACTGAATCACTCTGGACGTCACCGTCATAGTTCTTGCATGCCCAGACGAAGCCACCCTCGTTTTTGAGTGCGAAGGCCACCATGTCATCAATGAGGCGATGCTCATACCAGAGCTTCTTTGCCTCAAACTGAGACTGGTACTCCTTCTCGTAGATCTCTTGGAAGATGTCCTTGAAGCGACCGTCGTAGCGCTTCAAGATCGTGTTCTTGGTACTGCACAAGTTGAGGTGATAGAATTCAGAGGAAACAGAATGGAAATGATGCATTGCAATTACCTGGAGATGTGAAGCTTTTAATTTATCTATAATTCTAACAACACCAGGTTTATGAATCCGATTTCTTAGATTTGGTAAGATACTCTATGTCAGTTGAACGGTTCAAAACATAATCTAATATTTGGTACTGACATTTTTTTTTTCACGTGTCCTTCTTTCTTTCTGTCTAGGTGTATATATGTATGTACATGTACTGTATGTATGTCTCTCTATCTATCCATCTATCCATACAGCTGTTTTAAATCATTTCTATAAAATAGTAGTGCAGGTTTTATACCTTCTTTCATTGGGGGGTGAGCCCCCCCCCCCCCCCTTTTTTCCGCACAAGATATGGAAATACACAGGGAGCAACTTCTTTGGCCTCCCACCAACTGGTTTTTTTTAACCCCGGAAGTGGCACTAGAAAGTGGTTTGCTTGCAGTTAGCTGATGAATACCAGGGGGGCATTTCATGAAGGAACTTGTCGGATAAAATATCCGACAAGTCAATTATATCTGACAAGTTTTGAGAAATTCTTTAGTCTGATTGGCTGATTTCTCTGAACTTGTCGGATATAATTGACTTGTCGGACATTTTATCTGACAAGTTCCTTCATGAAACGCCCCCCAGAAGTGGCTGCCAGAAATATAAATTGCCCTCCCCCCCCCCCCCCCCCCACTTTTAAAAACGTGGTGCGCTGACCATGTATTTGGTGGGATTGTAGTTTCAAAAACCTGGTACTGTGGGGAAACATGGGTGGTTACATTAAATTCACTACCCATACCCACCACGGTAACTTCGAAAAACATGAATAGTAACCGTCAGCGAATATTTTGTATGTGCATAGGAGTGTACGCTCATTGGTAATGCTCAACTCATGTTGAGATTCTCTGGCTGTGTGTGTATTGTATTTACGTAGAGAACAGTCATAAAGCTGCACGTAATTTGTTCTGGGGCCAAATATAACCGAGCTGGGCTGGGCCACCCTTCCCTCTCCACACTACTGGGTCTTTAACTCTTGAAATGCTAGGTACGGTTTGTACGCACGCCCGACTCAGTCAACAGCGTGCCAAATGCGCATATTCTGCTCAAACATACAAACCAGCCCGAACCACATGACAAATCACCAAATGCCACACTATATTGAAAGAATTTCTTCCAATCCTGTAGCTTGCATTTATATGTGGTGATTTGCCATCGAGCGGTATTCCCAAGTGGATTTGCTTGTAAAAGTTTCTGTTACTGTTTTCTGTGCAAAAGTCATGGCTCTACAATGATGTAGCTCCTGGTCATTTGAAAGAAAAACAACCATAGAATCGTCACATAATTTACATCTAAGCAAAGCTTGGCAGTTTCTCTACAACTTTCCTCATTACATGTCCATAGTAACAAAAATCTATGAAAGTTACCTAAATTTCGAGAAACAGATATTCCAAAAGCCATGGCACAGAAAGAGTTAAAATGAAGTTCAGCGTACCTGAGGTACAGAGGATAGCCCCTGTCTAGGGCATACCGGAAGCAGCAATGGGCAAAGTTCTCGATGGAGACATCCGTGTTAAACATCCCCATGGTAACTCCTCCACCATCTTTAAACTCATGGACAGTGAAAGACTGCCCCTCGCTCCCATCCTCCGGGGTAAACTTGATCTCAACTTTGCCCTTTCCTGGGACCACAAAGTCTGTAGCCTTGTACTGCTCAGGGATTCGTTGTTGTTAGATTTGGGGGGGGGGAATAAAAGAGTTGCATATTAAACATGGTTATCATCTCATATATAATCATAATGTAGAAATCATTTGTCACCAAATAACATGACTCTTCAACAGCTTTGCAATTTGTGATTCCGCTCTTAATTGGACTCTCATTTTCACTCAGAAAGAGGGGTGTCTATACCACCCATAACCTCCTAAGCATGTATGGAACCTGTTGCAAAAACATGATTATAAACAAGTTTTCTTGTGAATGTGAAACTCCTCCATGATGGGATACAGAAGACTTTCTCTCTACAAGTGTTGCTAGACAACATGGAAGAAGAATCCAAAGATGCCAACACACCTGATCGGCATGGGCGTGGCGGCCGATGACAATGGGTTTGGTCCAGGTGGTAACAAGACGGGGAATGTTCTCACAGATGATGGCCTCCCGGAAGACGGTTCCTCCCAGAATGTTCCGGATGGTTCCGTTGGGGGACTTCCACATCTTTTTCAGCTTGAATTCTGTATGGTACGCCACAACAACAAGAAAGAGAAGAAGAAAGTGAAATATAGAGAAACTTTAAAGCCCAAACAAAGTTCTGGTATGCCTGCAAAGTTGTCAAATTTTGCTCCAAAATGTGAACGTATGCCTAGGAAATGTGCGGAATAACGCTGTAATAACAAGATATTCGATGGGTAAGGACGAAAATGGGATATATTAACCAAAAACATTCAGTCTCGGAACTTACCCGAACGGGGTCAGGCTAGACTCGGACTCGGGGATAACTCGGCCTCGCTTTGCTTGACGGCGGGATGAGTTGTACTGCTACTGGTTTTCCCTCTGGATTGTACAGTACTATGCATACGGGAGCGGCCTGTATAAACTACATTGTAGCGTTCTGGCTACTCGCAGTAATGGTCCGAGTTGTTACAACACGCGCATCAAAAACCTCTTTGGCGCGCATGCAAAATTAGTGTGCGCCTCTCAAGCACCTCTAAAAACAATCAAAGACAATTGATAAACAACAACAAAAACTTCAAAGACCGCGCGTCTCAGCAACTGAGGTGATGTGCGTATTATAAAGCGTCTTTGCTAGTAGGCTTGAGGACCGCGCGCTGTCCATTTGTTTTGTACAGGATTAGCACGCACTTTCCTGTCTGCTCAGTAAGGCCTCGTTTGGCCGGTGCCCGTAGTATTATAGAGTACTGATGAACGTGGCGATCACGAACTGTGTGTAAATTGTCTGAAATAGGGTCGAGTTTTCCCTGAGACCGAGTTAGTCTGGAGCCTTCTGGAATAAAAGTCGGTTTACCGACTTTTATTATTTTTCTCAAAATACTCCAAAACGACTCATCATTCCGGCAAACCGCGTCAGCCAGGTAAGTTTCTTTGTAGACTCTTTCGATATATTGCAAGCAAATATGAAATGGTGCCAGACGGGTTCTCAAGCCCTTACCAGAACTTAGTTTTCACTTTAACCATCCTGCAATATATGCCAACAAGATAAGATCTACTGTCAAAGTGGAAACTGTTTCTGTGACTACTCTCTTGCACAAAGCCTCTTACAGTGAACTTCAATTGGTTATGAACACATAGTTACAGAGATGATTACTTCAGTACCGGTACATATTTTAAGATCTGAATAAATTTTAGATGCAATGTTATTTTGTGCTAGTGCAGTATAATTATAAACATATGGCATATGATCCACCAAAATTCTGCACCACAAAATATTTCATATTTCTAGGGAAACTAAAGGAATGGTTCTTGCACATCATGTATGGGGGAATTTTAAACATGAAACAATAATTTCTTGTCAAAGAGAGTTTGTAATAACCATACGGTGACCCGCTACAACAAAAGGATCCTAAAGTCGCTGACAGCCGAGCCGAGAAAATCGAGTTTGAAGTCACGTCATCAAAATTGGTCAAAACAATCGGATTTCTGTTTTTGGCATAATTGTGAACTCTAATGTTTTGCTCATCATCTGCTGAAATTTCGAAGCTAAATGATCAAAGGAAAGGCAAGAAATTGGCGTTTTTCTGGGCCATGATTTTCCCACTTTTAAATGTAAGAGAAACGTGTCAGAAGATTTGGATTTAGAGCCGCAGCTAGACTCCGCCCCTAGCAACGAGGGGGTGATCTTATTGGTCAGTGCTTGGTATCCTGATTACCGATTGGTCGTGCATAGACCACTGGCGCTAAAAGCTTGAATGAACATGGCAGAGGTCGCTAGGAGCATGCCTTCTATTGTCAAGTTGTGAAAACTGTCTCGCCTCCCCTTGACTATGATAGCGTCAGAAGGACAACTTTGAAGGCATTTTTCTCACACTCTGATTTCCTCAACCACTTGACATGCGCTGAAAAAAATCATTGATATCTCCGCAACCGAATTCTTTTATGAGTTGTGCTATGAAATTAAAGTAGAAGAGAACGGGAATAATGTAATGCCATTTTCAGAAACTTGTCCTCCCCCGACTTTCGGATCCTTTTGTTGTAGCGGGTCACATATAATCAGACGGCCACTATAGACAGGTGACCATTAGAGGGAGGTTTGACTGTGTGTCAAATGGCTGAAACTTATTTGGAACCACACAGAGATACAGTTGGTCTTTGATATATGACAAGAGGACAAATCCTCACCATGTCACACAGAATACACAAAAAAAAAAAATGTTTTACATATTTGTATATAGGCTCAATATCTTTTTTCATTCTTTGAACTCCTACATTGTTTATCTAAATTGAGTGTTAGCACAGATTACATTCTTAACCCGTTGAAGACTAATCCGAGTATTGACCGATTCTGTGACGCGCTATGTGTATTTTTGGCATGGGCGCAGCCATAGTGGGTGTATCAGCCGACCCCCCCTCCGCACTCCCCCACCCCTCTCCCTACATTAGCACGCACGCAGAATGAAAAACTGCTTTAGCCAATAGGCGTCTCATACTGAGTGCGCGAATGCTTGCTAGTGCGCGAACCTTTGTTACAAGTGCGTGATAAACATGTTGCCCGGGGGTGGGGGAGAGCAGGGGGGGGGGGGGGGGGGTCGCTGATACACCCACTATGGCTGCGCCCTGTGCCGTAAAATGTCTGCTGCCCTCAACGAACCCGAATCGGTCAATACTCAGACATGTGTCTATGTGAAATGTGTGTCACAGCAAAATCAGCTTGTCCTCATTGGCCCGAATTCACGAAGGTGGTTCAAATGAAGCCATGGTTTAAACCATGGACAAAAACCATGGAGCGCCAAGTGTCGCACAGAATATTTCGTTACGAAATTGGTCATTTCGTCGACAAAATGACCGTTTCGTTAACAAAATTATCATTTCGTGGACGAAATGTTCATTTAGTTACAAAATGTTGTAATTTCGTTACAATCTAATCATTTTCATTGATGAAATAACTGATTTCGTAACGAAATATATTCCATGCGACACTTGGCGCTCCATGGTTTTTGCCCATGGTTTAAAACATGGTTTCATTTGTACCACCTTCGTGAATTCGGGCCTATGGGTTAAAATTTTCACTCTGTCTGCACTTCAAGAGGTATACTTCAAGAGGTATATCCTCTTTCTTCATCTTGCCATCTTTAACCCGTTTAAGATGTTTAAGAGCAATGAAAGCATAAAAAAGCAAAGTTTAACATAGAGAGAAGAGTATTGAGAGATTGGATGGCTAATAAAACATGGGCCACACTTTTGAGATTTTAAAAAAGGGACAAACATAATAAAAATCTATAATTTCAGAGAAACAAGAATATATTAATACAGAATGATGCATCTACATTGTAGCGATGATGCTGCTCATAGTTTATTTATGAGGGGAACAAGAGAGAGAGATTTAAAAAAAGGAAAGGAGGATGGGAGGAAGAATCAAGGACTAACCAACCTTCCACTCTCTTCTCATCTGGTGTAATGGTTGCACACTTGATGCCTACATTGTACTTCTTGATGGCCTCTGCACAATCCACAGTGACTGCAGCAACAAAATAAGAAGTTGAAACAAGTTCAATGGACACATCTTGTTTGAATTCCATCATTGCATACGAATAATGACAAATCATGATGACATGACATCAAACTTCCACTTGACAATTATTTTGTCAGCTGTATACAGTTTAAGACCCTACTCAATAATCTGCTGAAATTGACCCCAAAATACAACTTATCAAATCAAGGGTAACGGGTTCAATATTTCATCGTCCTCACATTTTCAGTGGAGTGGAGTTTTCCAGTACTGAACAACTAATATCACTTTTTTATGAGAACACGTGCTCAAGACTTCAAAAATAACTCATCTTTGTGCTTGTATTTGAGTTGACAGAAACTTTTCCCTTTCATTTGTTTTTAATAGTTTTTGTATCGTAAAACTAACTGGAAAATGGACTGTACAATGGAGTGGACTTGCCACAATCTTTAAAAAATGAATAATAAATTTAAAAAAAAAAATGAATGAAGCAGAGGTCATACAGGAACATTTAAGTTTCTTAGGACTAGGTAAATTTTCTTTGTAGTGTGCAAAAGGCCTTATTAAACTCGTGATGAGGGGAAAAAAAACAAACAAATTAATGCCATTTCATTACGGATACAAAAGGTTTGAAGACTCTGTATCAAGACAACTTTCCCTTCAAATGCTGCTAATCAAGAAATGTTTCCTTACCCTGGTCGTTTGTGGCATCACGGTTTTCAATTCCGAGATCAAAGGATTTCAGGTCAAGATCAACGAAGGGAAAGATCAGCTTCTCCTTGATAATATCCCAGATGATCCTGGAGAAAATTAGGAGGAAAACAAGCAAATATCTAAATTACACAAAATGATAATTAACACATTATGATGAGACTCAAAGTGAAAGATTTAAAAAAAAAAAATGAAGTCTACCACAATCACATCTTTAAGGCTTTATTTACTATTTGCAGAAGAAACAAAAACCCAGCTTTAGGGCTTCGGAATGGTTCTAAAATGTGAGTTAGGGATAGAAACAACCAAAAGAATGCAAAAATCACATTCATTATAAGCAATGTTAGGTATACAGTGTATTGTTACACAATGTGAACAATAGTTATAATTTATAATGAAATTATTTCTAGACTAAGCTGTCCAGTGTACAATAATGGTTTAGTGAGAAAAATAGTGATATCTCCTAACATTCTAGGCTTTATTGCATTTTTTTTTATTATGGTAGGATGTTTTGTAATAAAAGTGACCTATTATACATACATGTATGCATCAAATGTGATAACTCGAAAATCTTTTAATAACTGCTCCCAATGGGAATCAATACCTTTAAAACTCAACAAAATAATGATTATAAATCACATTATGATGAGGCTCAAAGAGAAAGACCACAAAAACCTGAAGTCTACCGCAATCAACATCTTTAATCCGTTGAGGATGGACTGATTTTGCTACAACACGAATTTCCCATAGACACCTGCCAGAGTATAATCGGGACTTGTCCTTAACAGGTTAAAGTAGACAAAATTAATGTTTCTGCTATTATTTGGTAACTTTTATTGTAAGGGGTTTTTTTCTGTTCTTTTCAGATAGGTAACGCACTGTACTCAAACCAATTCTATTTAATCTTTCTGCAATACTAAACAAATCAAGAGTTTCAATTCAATGAGGACAATGTCTTTTTGAAGTTAAGTAATACAAGATGATGGGCTCAAATATCATGCATCTGTCTAGCAAATAGGATCACAATCTTCATATCACATATCTTTCAGTAGAAATGTATCACAATATTGATATCATATCATTATGATTTTCCACTATAGAAATTAAAGTGCACTTTGTCACAAAACTCAAGGGTTGAAAAAGAAAAAATTAAATTTTATACATGGGTCATTCCATCGGGTTGGGGCAAAAATTGTGACATCAGAGTCCAAAAATAGAAGTGTGATAAATGGATTGTTTTGTTTATTCCAAGTTTTGTGGGACAATTCTTCAACTAAATCCACTCAAGGCTTCATAATACTGTCCTTCATATTTGAGTAAACTGAGAAACAAGATTTGACAAAATACCACCATTACATGGACATCATTTATCATCCTTGCTAAGACTATACTTGCTTACCTTCAAAATAAAAGGAGTTGATCTCAATCACTCCTAAGAAACTTTTTACTAACAAAATTGTTAATCACTTTGTTCCACATTTTTCAACATGGTGCAAGTATTTTGACAGATAGAGCATCAATAAATGGAACATGAGACTCCTTGTGTACAGCAGTACCATGTTCTGTGTTGTTCTTTTTTCTCACCAAGCAAAGAAATTCAATTTATGATGGAATGTAGAACTAGGTATTGAAGAGAAATCATGCCTAATCAGAATGCAATAATTTTAATTGGAAATACTTGACCACTTTTTCTGGCCTGACCTTCCATTTTTTATGTTACCACCATTACATGGACATCATGTCTCTGTAACAGAGGTATAATTGGGAGCATGATAACTAAATGTCCATCAAGGGTCATTTAATACATACCAAATTTCACTTTTTGCTACAGGACCAATTAATACTACTACTGTTGTACTAGCAGAAAAACACCTTGAATGTCAAATTCTTTGGATGGAAATAAAAGGACTAAATATTAAAGTTGAAACGAGAATGTAAGAAATTATTTACAAGTGATTTTCAAAATCATACTAATCCTGTTCAAGTTTCCACTTCAGTTTGTCTTTTGAATCATGTCTTTTTCTGTGTAAATACATAAAGACTGTTAAATCTTATAATTTCTAAATCTTTGATTACTTTAAAATGTCAATATCTCTTTCAAGACATTACCTTAAAATGTGCATGCATCTGTTACATGGACATAATGTCCCCGAAATGGTGGTACAATGGCACAGAACTTACAGTCTGATAATGGTATAAAACTTGTGATACTTGAAATGATATCAAATGTACACATGTGTATGGCAAGTTGTACATCCTGGTGAAAAAAAAAAATTGATGAATGCATGGCAAAATGTTTATTTTTTGGCACGTGTGCATCCCCCCCCCCCCCCCTTTTTTCTATAAAACTGCAAACATTTAGATTTTATGACTTTGTCCGAGCAGTAGATGTGTACAACTGTTACTTTATTCTCATTTACATAACTTTTTCTTGACCTGGTAAATGAAGGAGAGTAAGAACACATAATGTTTGAGTACTCAATGATTGGTGTTTGACAAAAATAACTTATTCAACTTATCATTTTGATTTGTATTACTGTTACATGGATATCATGTCCCCGTAATAGTCATATCGAATGGTATTACATTACTGAATTTTGATAGTTGTCCAGTATCAACCACCTGATGCAAACTCAATATAAACTCAATCAAAGGTATACATCACATCCAGGCAAGCTTCTAAAATGTGTAGCAATGAACAGGTAAGAGTTTGTCTTCCATACACATAACTCTGAGACCTTTGATGCATTACCGAAGAGATGTACGAAAAAATGTACTAGTTTATTTCTCCTAAACTACAAGTATGTCAAGACATGGCATTACAACGACAGCACATGGTCGATACGTTCCAAAAATACTGTAGCTTGTTGAATTTGATTACTTTAATTTTCCTCACTTACATGGACACACAATAGAATTGAATATTAATTGCAGTATAATGATGTCACCCCTGAACTTATTAGTGGATAAAACATTAAATGTGAACATGCAAAAAATACTTGGTAAGCACAAATAGTTGTTAAAATGAATACATATTTAAAATCTATATATATTGCATTAAAAATTAACATTGAAAATAATCACACATGCTTTTGCTTTTTCATATTATAACAAATACCCACTCCAAACAAACAGAAGATAAATTTCAAGGATAGTGAACTGAAAAAAAAAAATAATACGCGCTGACAGGTTGATCAACATTCTTCACGAAGAAGTTGCGACTCCATCAACTTTCAGCACTCATTCTTCATTTGTTGTTGTTTTTATCACTAAAATTGTATTTCATATCAATTAATTTGTTTGGAGAGGGTGTAGTTTGGGGAAGGTTACCAAAATTATAGACCGATAAATCTAGCTCTTGTTCGGTGGCTTCATGCAAAATGTACTGTCGGCAATAAAGTCAGATCCACTCCTGACCGCAAAGTTAACGAGAGGCTACCAAGCAAGAGGAATATTGATTGGTCTACCAGAATTATAGCTTAAAATGAATTGGACTGTGGTCATGCATCATTATGCACAAAGTAATATCTTTATCCTGACACAAATCCCACAACCAGAACTGATGTTTCACAGGACATAGAGAGACTACCTGATCTAGTGCCAGTAGACTACCTGATCGTAGTCGGTTTCTGAGGATTCAGTCCATACTAACTTAACATATTTTGGTGGAAAAAATATGCCTAATTGCAAATGAAACATGTTGGCTAACAATCAAAACCTGTCTGTACAGAATTCTAGTAATAAAGATGTTACTTTCTTTGAGGCCTTTACAGCAACTCTGGAATAAAACGGGCAATGTCTCACTTACAGTTTTCACTTACACGAAAAGAGGTATGTGGGACTGTTATAAGAGATTCTGGTCTATTGGGGATAATTTTTTTAACTTAAAAGCACTTTCTCCATTATAATATGTTGACACATTTTCATGATAGGTTAAATTGATGTCATGAAACAAGTACCAGTATATATCGCCTCATTTATGTCACTTTAAAAAGGAAAACGTCTTGGAGATCCAATCCACCATTACAGGGACATTGCTGGAAGATCAGCCACTGCAGGGCTTCAGAAGGCACAATATCAGATTGATTTATGTGCACATGGTTTTCAGCTTACCTCCCATCCTCCTGATACAGCAAGGTCTCTTCTCCAGTCTCTCTTTTTTTGTGCATGCCATGAAATGTGATCCACCGTTACAAAATCAGCCAGGACATCGCTCAAAACACCGGTGACCCTCCATTAGTTTACATAACATAGACCTATGTTTTCAAAGCTGATCTTTTGATGAAAAGTTGCCTACCACCTGCCCTTTATTTCTGACACATAGCCATGGAAAGGATAATTTATGAATGCAAGTAATCTACCACAATACCACCGTTACCAAAAAAGTTCAACTAGGACATCGCATGTAACGGTGGTATGCCTGCGGTTGAGGAATGATTTATGACCTGAAGTCACTTTTCATTTGCTATCCTATTACTGTTTTGCTGATAAACAAATGTTGCTTTATCAATTGTGACCATCTGATTCTGACTTTGTTTATCTGTCAATCAGATATTTTCAGCTGAAAACAACCTTTTCAGATGTCACACTTGGTACCCCAAAAAAGAGCATGGACATCATCACTAAAAGACACACCGGCACCAACTCTTGTGATTCAACGTTTTTATTTCTTCGTCAAGTAATCACCAACACAATTACCTTCCAACAAAACCACATTGCAACATCAAATACCTAATGAAATTTTGAGGATAAAGCGAGCAATTCCTTAGGAACACAAAAAAGTGCTGTTGCCCCAACCCCGTGGAATGACCCACATGTAAAGATGAACTAGTGAAAAACTGATCATAGCAATTTAAGATATTGAACTTCATGAAATAAATATGTACCGGTACCTCTCTTCTACAGGCTGTACCAGCAAGTGATTATGGCACAGTCTGCATGTATACATAAAAGGTTATGGTGTATGAGAGTACACACATAGTAAAATTTATTTGTTTCTTTTTTTTTTAGCATACCTGGGGGGTGTTCGTTCAAAGCTGTCCATAAAGTTATGAACGACTTACGAGCGACTGGTGATCAGTTGTGATGTGCTATACTTACCAGAATTTCAATAATTCAGCACAAGAACTGATCATCAGTCGCTCGTACACGTAAGTTGTTCGTAGCTTTACAAACAGCTTTATGAAACAGGGCCCAGATAACTTTTTTGTTCATCTGCACTGTAAGGGTAGAGCAATCATCATCACATATGTAGGGGGTTTTTGTCCTGTTTCATTATGATGACCCAGGTCATTGGGGAAAATCCCATTCACAAGAAAGATAAAGGAAACAATGTACACTGTATCTTATAATATTCACCAAATCATATACATGGAAAAATTGGGGGAAAAAATGGTTTTCACACCATCAAGTGATTCACAATAATGCTGAACTTCTTTATAGACATAAATATGACAAATCTAGAAACATTTTCATTTTAGTTCGTCTGTCGTTGTTGTTGTTGGGTTTGGGGTTTTTGTTTTTTTTACTTCAGTTATTCTGGGCAGTTAAATAGTCAGGGAGCAGCTTCGAATCATAAAGATTTAATGCCTGACTAAGTTTCTCAAATCAGGTTTCACCCAGTCTGCACCTGCAGGCCCTTTGGACATGGCGTACAAGGCTGTAGGGTTTCTCCATGCCAAGGCACTCAAAACATACCGGTAGCAATTAAGGTTTAGAATAAAATAGTCCAATTAAAATCTGACAGTGTTTTCCATGTTTCAAAGTTTCACGAGTTTTGACTTGTATGTTTGCAAGCTTTACATATACAGGAAAGGGATGCAGGAAGTATCTTTATCGTGGAGCTGCATTATGGTGTGCAAGCACAATATGTGTTTCTGTACGCTCTGGGGCATACTGTAAAAGTGGACATTTTCCTGTGACTAATGATTTTTTGCGCTCCACCGGGTAAGAAGAGTTTTGCGGGTTTTTAATTCTGCAGAATCAAGACAGCAACAACTGGAAAATATGCCAAGCAAAAATATTTGTGTGCTTTTATTTTTGCGCTTGTTTCTGGTTGCACGAAATGCGCGAAAATTTGCACTTTTACAGTATTCACATGTACTTACTGTACATACTTGTACAAGCATCGTAAGCAAACAAGGGTTATGGTCATGATACACAGATAATGCAGCTGTGATATAGAAGATGTGACATGGAATGGTGTGTCATCACACATCATGGTCAAAACACTCAATACTTTGTATAAACTCTAAAGCACATCGATTTACACAAATATTTCAGAACAGAAGGAATATTCAATAAACACAAGAGTCCCAACATAACATGACAGATCTCCACTCACTAAGTTACAGTAAGTAAAAGTTTAATCAAGCAGGTTGTTTATTAAAAAATTTTTAAAAAGAGTCAAAATGTTGAATACACTGCTGTAAGTGCATGGCTGTACACTGGCCCATTTCCATTGAAGTGCCAGAACAGCTTGCGTTCATAATTGTTTTAGAGGGATCGGTATAGTTTTGGTTGAGACCTAATTTCAGGTTTCTTACATTTTTTGGTGAGATAATGGAGAACCTCTTATGAATTTTATGAAAGAGCATGTAATTCTATGAGGAATTCAACATTTAATTGATGAAAATTGGTTTTGACATTGCTGAGATATCCAAAAAAGAGCGATTCTAATGAAGTGTGGAACCCACACTTTATTACTATATCGCTTTGTTTTACTTTGTTTTTGAAAGTTTCAGTCATTCCAAACCAGATTTTCATCAAATAAACCTTGAATTCTTCTTTATCCTCTGTACTATATCATAAGTGTTTTCTTGGTATCTCACAAAAAGTTAAAAGACCAATTCTCATCTCCACCGATACTGTACCATCCCTTTAACACTAAGTTTAATAGGCAAGCCTATAGCAGCCCCGGTGCTACGGTGCAATTAACTCACTGATAAGAGGCCAAAGCTTTTGAATTCTTAACGGTCATCGAAGCGCTGTGAGGAGGGAAGGACAAAAAATCTCGAAAGTTCACCTCCTCGTATCTCCCTTATTTTCCCACCAAATCCCTTGAAACTTCACACATATATCAAATATGAATATATCATCCTTCATATGATTTTTGGGCGAAAACGCTGATGTATCTTTCGAGATACGTGTATTTTTCTGCTTGAGTCGACTGTGGGAAAGGGTTACGATTTTTTCCCGACACAAGTCTGCGCCTGCATGAATATGCATTTGATCAACATATTACTAGTCTGTATACACCAGACTCACTACCTGCGAAGTCTCGTGTTTGTGCAATTAGTAGTTAGGTGAAAATAAGAGCAAAAAGACAACCAACTTTAAGAGAAGATACTGGACATGCACAACTAGATCATCCTCCTGCGCATGCGTATTCTACTGGTGAGTGCACGCTTAGCCAATCAGCGGTGTCAGGCTCGGCGCAATGCGACAGAGGTCGATTTTCGGTCAGCAGGGTGGTGAGTGGGCAAGAGAGGAACCCTGCTTTGTGCTTCAACTGTTTCAAGCAGCACAAAAACCAATACATCGGACTGCGTATTCCTTACGCCATGGATTTTACGTGGGTCACAAGTGACAGTGATCTCGATTTTTTCCAGACATAGCTGTGCGCCAAATGATACAGAAAAGATATTTGGAGAGCAGCATGGATATACTACCATAAGTCATATACCTAAGTTTCATTTTTGTGCAATGAAGGAAAATGTGAGAAAATAACACTTGTTTTGAGACCAAATTTTCTGTTTTGGAAGCTAAGTTTCGACATTATTTTCACACGTTTATCCTCAATAAAACCCCAAATAACTAACATTACGAGTTAGAGAATAGTTTCTTCTTCAGTTTGCTGTATAGATTTAATCATTTGATGGCTTTGAGGTGAGATATTGCGATTGTCCTGCAACACTTCCCCAGCGGTTTTACGCACACAAGCTGTCTACTTTTTGCAACTGAGGCTTCGAGGTCATAAGCTTTTGGCGAGTTAATTGCACCCTAGCGCCGCGCCTGATAGTACCTCCTTAATGATACCATCTTAATTAGTAGTTTTGTATTTAGCTTTACTCGAGATCTAAATACCTGGTACATGTACTGGGATTAGTCATGCCAGATGCGGTCATTCAATCTGTTATTGTTTGTACTATACACAATGTCCCATGACTGAGGTCATGAAATGTGAGCTTTCTTTCAAGATCCCATTTCACTGATTCACCCACCTGCACTATGAGTTACATAACCATTTCCTGGATTTATCATTTAGGCCACAGAGTCACTTTCAACAAGGTACGGTAATTGCCCACTGCAGGTTCTAAATATTCACCACCTACATTATATCACGCTCCTTGATTATATCAAGATCTACATGTATCCCTCTCTCCCTCTACTGGAATCTCTCCCTTTCTCTTTCTTTCTTTCTCTTTCTCTCTCTCTCTCTCCATCTATCTATCTTATAGAGTGTAGATCTCCCCTCTCTCTCCATTTATTAAACTACCAAGAAGGCAGCATTTAAGTACAATAAAGTACAATGTAGAATTGTTTTGCATTAAAACTATACCTTCAATATGGTAATTTGAATGTCCTGCAACTTTTTACCAAGCTTAAAACCTACTGAAAAGTGTGAATTCTCTCTCTATCTCCAAGTATTTGAATATGTAAATCACTCAGTTTTTCTGCATTCCCTACTATAAACCCAACCCTCCCCCCCCCCCACATCACAGTTGTTTGCCTATAGACAAAGACTGAATGCATTGAATTTTCCGACTGAATAAACATGGTATTCAAGCAAGAATAAGCATTTCAAAGTCACCTTGTGTTGAGGTATGCAGGATATGTTTGTAGTACAATGGTATGATTGATCGTAGCCTTGACTCAGACACTGTTCAGGACAATGTAGAGTATGCAAAGAGACAAAACTTTAAAAATACCATTTTATATTGCAGATTATATGACATAAAGTTGTCACACTTCACAGCTCTCTACAAGTAAAACCATTTTGTCACACCGATGTGTGCACACATGATATTACATGTACATTCACATTGAAATTATTGCATGGTTATACATATGTACGTACTATGTAGATAGGCCATACCACGGTAATTGCCTGCTTTCACATTGGCAAAATATCATGATAATGTATTCTACAGTATACTGGTACAATGTATTTCAGTTAAATTGGTACATACCACTCTCATTCCCAAAATACTTTATTTCTGACCCAAAACTAAACCATTCTATTAAGGAAAGCACTGTATGTGCTTGAATATAATTAGTAACTGTCATAAATAAACTTTTAATTCCTCTCAGAATCTTGTGCTTTTTGACAATAAGTGGTTTCTAAACATCTCACAAAAATTAAAAAGCTGACTGAATTCTCATCTCAACCAAAACTATACCATCCCTTTATTAAAGCATGCAGCTAGAAGGCAACTTGTTGGCAACTTACCATGGTAGCATCATGATAACCCATTTGATTTTGATTTGGATTTTATGATCTAACACTTGCTTCCCATACAATAGACACCTGCCCAAGTATACAAGCGTAGACATGACTAGTCCTCAAAGGGTTATAGGATATAAGAAAGGGAGAAGGCAATTTTGGGTCTATCCCCAGTCTTAGACAATCTACAATTTGTACTTTCGGGGCAAAGGGCATCCTATGTTATGAATTACATTGGCCCGAATTCACGAAGACCGTACAATCTTTGTCCAAACCATGGACAAAGACCGTACATAGTTTTGTATTGGGCACCAAGTGTCGCATGGCCTATTTCGTTATGAAATCATATTTCACTGACGAAATGACGAAATGGTCCTATTAACACAATGTAACGAAATTACTGATTTCTTGACGAAACAGGCCATGCGGCACTTGGCGCCCTATACAAAACTATAGTCTTTGCCCATGGTTTGAACCATGGACAAAGATTGTACCACCTTCGTGAATTCTGGCCATTGAGTTGACTTTTTGTTTTTTGGTACCATACAAGGTGACATTGTGAGTATTAATAGTGCCAGTAGGAGTCAGGTTACATGGGTTGATTACGGTACAACAGAAAAGGACACTTGGGGGTAGATACAAGTACGTGTATTTTATATTCACTGTGTAGATTTGAGGCAAAAGCAGAGCAAGTGAAAATTACATGTACATTGTACTCGATAGGCACTGTGTAGGAATTAATTTACAGGGAAAGATGTACAGAGTGTAGATGTTGGAACAGAACCCCTAGAATGAACTTCAGCACTTCACATAAGCACAAAAATGAGGATTCTTAATTGAAATGGCACTTCTAATATTCCTTTTAATATTGAAACTTCCATCTTTCTCCAGCCTCCCACCCCCCCCCCCCCCTCTCTCTCTCTCTCTCTCTCTCTCTCTCTCTCTGTCATGCTCTCTGTTTTTTTCTTTTTGTTTTGTTTTGGGTTTTTTTTCTCTCTCTTTGAAATGAGGCTTGAGGTACATCAGAAAGCATGATTACATAATCTTTACAGTGTCTTGAAATCTCAGTACAAAGATGACATTCCATGAGTGTAATCAAGTATGTCACATACCTCAGTACAAAATGTATGTATCCCATTTTGTATAATCAAATCTCTTTCATTTCTGCATTCATTTCAGTGTACAAATAGCAGTCCCATTTGTATCAGATAGTTCTGAATATCCCTGAACTGTTTGTCTCTTCAGTCACAAAGGGAAAATAAAGACTAGAATAAAATCAGAGAGTCCCTAGACAAAAGGGGGAAGCTACAATGTAGCTTTTCCTCAAGACGTCCTGACATTTTAAACCTCCTATTTCAAGGGTCAACTTTCTCCAAGTCAAACGGTGAATTGGTATTTGGGCCATGGCCACCGAATAAGGTGTACCTGCCCAGCGACAGGAGTGGAAGTTGTTATTCAGTACCATTTTGATGGGAATAATTACTGGATATTGTAAAACCAGAAATACTGAGTAGCAATTTTCATAAATTGGAGCGGACAATCTTATTTCTCATGAAATTTTTCATGAATTGCCACTAGCAGTCAATGCATAGTGCAGACAAGAACTTCCACAGATGTACTTCAATTAATTTGCTCCTTGCAAAAGCTGCAAAAATATCATCCATGCGAAAATATCATGCACGCGAAAATTTCTGGTTTTACAGTAGGGGATCAGGCAAACTAACGCCTCCAGCCATGTCGCATAGTGCTGACACTGTCAGCATTTGCACTTGCACTGCAGTTCTGTGTTGTGCCTACATGTAGCTAGTACTACTTGGTACATTTATGTAGCAAGCACAATAATGCCAACAATAGATGAAGAATGAGGCCTTGTGTCAAAAGGTTATCATTAAGATAGACAGATCCAGGTGAGTAGGAGATGTGTTCAACATTGTATTCAAGTGTAAACTTCACTATGAGCTCTGCATCTGCACAGAAAGTTGTTGTACAACAATTTTCTATTGAATTACAAACTTGTTTTGGTCTTCAACTATCAAATATGAAGTACTTTCCTCATTTAATCTTTTGATACTGGTACTGCAGTCTGTCTGGAAGAATTACTGTAACAATACAGCAAATGGCTCACTCTTTGCAGGAGATATCCCTAACTAGCTCTGTACACAAAGTGTATACACTTTGATCTTTCACACCTAGGGATTGTTTTAACCCGTTGAGGACGGTTTGATTTTGCTACAACACGCATTTCCCATAGACACCTGCGCGAGTATACTCAGGACTCGTCCTCTACGGGTTAAACTACTGTATAATGGGCTCTTCGAACACACAATAGTCCGTGATTGGATTAACAGGATCATGTGACAGTGAAGTATCTGTTGGACAATGTTTTCCCTTAGTATAAGACATAGTGTACAGTTTATGTATTAATGTTCTACTTACAATTGTATAAATAAATTTATGTAAACAAATGGTGAATGGTACTACACAGTACTGCCCTACTTTGGCAAAAGGAAGCAAGTGACATACCATCCGAATTTGAGTTATTGATGTTTTCATAATTCACATAATGAGCTCTTCTTCCAGGCCAAATTTCATGCAGAGACACTCATCCTAAAGAGATTAGACATCATGATAGTCCATTGACGTCAGTGTAAATGACAGACACATTTTGCTCTCTTACAAGAAATGTCACTTTTGTCACTTGCTTCCTTTTGCCAAAGTAGGGCAGAATACAACTTTGGTATCTTTCAAAAGCACAGCAGTCGTCGAAGTAATTCCATCTTATCAATAATATTACTGCTATACATCAACCCTTCTTGTTTTCTACAAAATTAATACTGATGCCCAGTGCACTAACCTCCTGCCCTCTCTGCCCTATTTTAGACTCAATGTACAGCCAACCTTTTGTATCTACAGGACCAGCTAGAAAACATGAAAACATATTATTCCTATATCCAGCACCCATGGTGTTAAGACATATTATCCATCATGATGCAAGACAAGAGGTTCCTTTTACTGCACTGTTCCTACATAATCTATGCACAAACACACAAAAAAAAGGGGGAAAAAAAATCCACCCGATGTATTGATCTACAAATAGCATGGTTCAGAGGGAGCCCTTCAGCATTTTTCGTTTGTTTCGTTTTACGATCAATGGGAAAGTTGTGAAGCTATGACAACACCACTTCATACACAATCTAATTTGCATAATATACATGTATACGCAAGGTTCAAACGACTGCTAAATATCACCTCTTTTTCCAGACAATGAAAGGGTCTGTTAACTTATTTTAGGAAAGTCTACAGATCTTGATGATTCTGTCCATTTGATTTTGCTTGAAAGCTTGTAAATGATACTGCCACTGCAACTAATTTGAATATGATGCAGAATTGCACTTTGAAACTTAAAATGGGATTATAGCGGGTTTCTGAGTGTTCAGCAATACAGCCCAGTCGGTTTGCACACATGGGTGCACGCATAGCTGAAAGCCTGTCTGGTATGAGGGAGAAAAAAACAACAACACTAAGATATCAACTAAATAGCAATGTGTTTGATTCAATGCAACGAAGGTCACCTTTACAATATGCCGAGAGCTGCATGTGATAACCACCGAAGGAGATCAAAGTCAACAACCTTTGAATTGCTTTTTCCATTGCAGTTGACAAAGTTTTATCACAAGACACAGATAAGTAAACTGAAAGCACCTCACACAATAATTAATTTTGCATCATCGTGCTATTCACCACAAGCATAATAATGGCATTCAAAGGCAACACTGAGCTCTGTTTTTAACCCATAGGGTTTCTACTCATTTCTGCTTGTGATATTAAAACATTTGCACTGGAGGAGCAATCGGCTTAAACCATACCAAAAGCAACCTACTCGTTCTTGTACAGCAAGTAAACAAGTGTTGTAGTTTCAAGTGAAAAGCAGGTCATTGTCCCTTGAAGTCTGTGCTAACTACTTTTTATATTACTACAGTGGACTCCTGTTACAACGAAGTCCTCAGGACCGGCAGTTTTCTTTCGTTATTTTATTGAAATTTCATTGTAGCCGAACAAATAAACAATAAAAGACATGGAGGGAATAATGTTGCAGCCTGAATTTTAAATCCGTTGTAAGCGGAACTTTGTTATAACCGTGTTCGTTATAACGAGAGTGCACTGTACTATTTTGAGGGCCTACATTGAATTGGCTTAAACCTGGATGCCATCTTGGGTGCCATATAACGTATGAATACATGTACACTTCCAAACCTGTCTATCTAGCATGGCTGTCCTCAGTTCATTAATGCTATCAAGGCCTGTGTCAGTCTTTAGTACAAAGATGACTGTGGAACTTCTTAGCTCCCTCTTTTTGCACTGATCCCTGTATGGGCTCCCAGAATGTGAGGGAATTAGCAGATAGCTCAGTAGGCCTACAGCTCAGTACAATGTCCCACAAGTCTTATCCTCCTCTCAAGCACTTCAACAGACTTTTTGGTAACACGACACACAGCGTCTGGTCTGTATATGGTTAAGTTTTTGGCAGACTACCACCACCATACACTATATTGATATTGTGTACACAATTACTCCAGGGGCCTGTCTTATAAAGACTTGTGATAGAAATCAATCACAAGTTTTTTTGTGTGCTGCAATGCAAGTTGCGATTGATTTGGGGACTTGTGATTGATTTGAAGGTTTTATAAGACGGGGCCCAGGACACATACAGTACGAGCTATGCTACGCATTTGTGTGTACACTACTCCATCCTGGGCTTATTAGTCCTCAGTAAAAAGTATCTTCATAGATATATTGTCTTGCATATCTCAGGAAATTTGATCATATCACTGACACTTCTACCCTTTACAGGAGTATTTCATACCTGGTACTGCATACCTGTCAAAAATCTTTACCTGTTTTTGGTACTTTACAAATTTTTCGTAGTGATGGACAGTGTGCTCATTTCTGTTTGAGACTGTCTCATAATTTGCCAGCAAACTAAGATAATCTGGCTCAAAAAATTTGAAGCCTGCAAAACTAAAATGATTTGAAAACATCCAGTACTGCATACAGCTACAATTGTACAGTAACAGGAAATCCACATATTTAAAATTTTCTTCATGCTCCAACTGATTAAAGGTAAAAACTTGCATGCTTTTAAATTCATTAAAAAAACAACATTTACATTTTTACTATTAAGGCAAATTCATGCAGTTCATACAAAGTGACAGTAGACCCTAAGATCTGGAAATTTTCTCTTCTCATAAAGGGATTCAGAGAGCACAGAATGTCTATACTTAGACCTCTTCCACTTTAAAAGCACAGAACCTTGTCATAAAGAGGTCAACAACGAAACCTTATTACAAGGAGATTTTTTGTAGGTCCCAAGTTTTATGTTCCTTTGTTTTTAAGTACCTCGATACAAGGTGGAACCTTCAAATGGGTACCTTGTCGTAGTGCTACGTCCTCAAAGCTTCCCTGTACCAAAGAAAAGGGAGAGGGACAGTAAGCATCAATTGGATCCTTGGTACTTACCTCGTCATCTCATCACCTTGCATCTCAACAACAGTTCCTCCTGAGAGAGAGAGAGAGAAAGACAGAGAGAGAAAGAAAGAGAAAGAGGGAGGAATGGAGAGGTAGAGACAAGAGATAACTTTTTGTCGTTACCAACGGCAACCAGGGCACTGTTTCATGAAAATTGTCAGTCCTGCCAAGAAGTCAGTCTCTGACAATAAATGGCATGACTTTAGGAGTCAGTGTCCAGAGCTTCTCAAGACTCAGCTCCTTACTGGGATATACTGTACATAAATTAAGATTTTGATGAGAGTAATTTTTTTCAGGACAAACATGCCAACAGCCTTTACATTTATAAAAGTTTAACACTTTCGTCAGAGTCCTGCCTTTTGGATTTTAAACTTAACGTTAGTTACTGTAGCTAGACTTCATGTTCAGTTCAGTTTAAAATTTAACAGACTAGACATAGATAGACTGGTTTTACATAGAAGTTACAGTATAAGATCTTGCATCCTGAGCAAGGCAAAAACTAACTGCGACCAGCCCGAACGCAAAGTGTTCCCATGGTATAACCATGGAGCTACGTAGCTCCATGGTATAACTGTGTGAAGGAGCATCCTGTGGTTAGGCAAAAACATGATGATGAAGAGATGTACAGATGTAGAATTAGAACTAGATCTAATCAATGTCGAATGACAAGATGAGAAAAAAAAGGAGCAAGTTTTGGTTCTAAATGATATTTTCTATAAAATCTGAAACTACGGGGTAATTACATAAGTTTGCCAGTTACACCATCTCATTTGTTACTAAGCCACCATCACCCTCGCATCACCGTCGTGAGTAGCAATGAAACATCGACTGGAACCATAACAGGCAGACCGAGAGGCCACAGCTAGCAGCCAGCTGCTGCTCTGAGCTCACACTCCCCTCATCATACCCATCGATCAGTCGAGAGCTGCAGCCGTTAGGCAACCTACCCGTGCCGTGGCACTACGCGCAGCGTCATGATGGTCAGGTGTAGTACAGGTTTGACACACCGTTCCTTCGCTTGCCTGCAGAAATTTTTAGTTTCTCACCTTGAATTTTGGCCATTATTATATCGGTATTTGCCTCCTCGAAGCTAGACGAACACTTTTATGAACAGAAGGGACACAACGCTAAGTTCCTACCACGTTCAGTCTCGTTGAAACACTGCCACCACGAAACCACGGACTCAGGGCCGGGTGGTTGTTACATTACACTGCACTATTTTAATGTTCGCGAACAATAGCAACTTGATTCACGTAAACCTCGAACGATCGTACTAGACTAATTCCAGTCGTTTACTATCAAGGTGACTGATCGCCTGGTACAGCAACGATGAGAATCGGGCAATCGTGTCATCAAAACGACTTTTTGATTTTCTAATTTGTGGGTGTGTCAGTTGTGAAGGTGACTTTGATTTTAAATCCTCAAAGAACTTACACAGGTTTTTAATTCCTAGTCATCCTAGCTACATCCAGGGAATAACAGCGGTTGCCCTATAATTTCTTTCGACACAATCCACACGAAGAACATGTTGTGTGAACCTGCAGGAAGGATTATTCTATGTGTGACATCGCTCATTCCCTTGTATTCAGAAATAGATCTAGTCGATATACCTCGGTCAGACGTTATTGTAATTACCTTGGAGGTGAGACTCCACACCTCTCTTAGACCTACCATGTGTTTAATTCGGACAGAAATAAATCACTATGCATCTAGGTAGACCTACGTACCACGTAACAATGGTACTGCAGAAAATTACTGTTGTTACTGCTTTTAGCAACAAGCTATATAATTTCTATAAAATTACAATGATAATAACGATCATATCACGCGCATCGTTATACTTCCATTGTTGTTATTCATCAATATTCTGGGCCACTACACCATTATTGTTATTTTTGTCATCATAATCTCAATCATCATCTTACCATTACTGACATCATGACCCTGTATCATGCATGGTTTCAAGGATCCGGCCCCCGCTATACAAGTTCTTTCATATTCGGCATCAGTAGGCCCTACTGTACGTATACTTTAAATGAAATTGATAACTGACATTAACTTACTTATTAGGGCCTACTCCATATTTCATCATCTCCGAAGGTGTAATGTTGCAAGAGTTCAATCACTACTTTTTTTCTCTCCTTTTTTATCAGCTCCTTTCAGTTTAGTTTCATTTAGGCCCCTTGATATTTATAGAGCTTTTTTTTTTGGCAGAGAGAAACAATACACAACATGTGTAACACGCCTATAACTTGCGCAAGATGCTTCAAAAATCTCACAAAAGAATTATGCTGAATATCGTACTCATTTGCTGATATTGTACGAGTGTAAAAAGAGCAGAGATAAGCATGAAGGACACCTACAACACGGCCGGTGCCGCGTTTTTAACAGTTGGGCCCCAGTTTATTTCTGGTGCCATTTCCCGGTAACCAATAACAAGCAAGAAAAAAAAAGGGGGGGGGGGCCTTCATCGTATCTTCTGCTGCCACTTCCGGATTTCATCAGCTAACAAGCAAAAAACAAACAAACAAACAAAAACAAAAAGGGGGCCTTACCCTCACTAGCTCTCACAATCCCTCAGGTACAACTTGCAATTAAACTTACCACTTCCGGGTTGTTGTTGTTGTTTTTTTTGTGTGTTTTTTTTTTTTGCTGTTTTTTAAAGTAGTGGTTACACCCTACGTACAAGATATATTCCTATAATGTACCCTATTGTGCCCCCCCCCCCCCCAAAAAAAAAAAAAAAACCACATGCCTACAGAAATACGTTTGGTGCACGTATAAGGTACTATTATCATCAATAGACATTGACGTTTTCATTTAATTTCTGTCGCCAGGCATGAATAAAATAGCTGAATGTTTACATTCTTGCTTCAATTCAAATGTACAAAATCCAATACACATTGTACTTGCGTTTGTGGACTCTGTAAGCAATCCCTCGGTATAGTCGCGGCTCTCTGTCATTAGACAATAGATGGCGACAAAGAATTAAACAGTTCCATGATTTGGGGGGGGGGGATTTTTTTTTTTTTTTTTTTTTTTTTTTTTTTTTTTTTGTAGTGGACGGTGTACTGTAGCAGGGAGGTGAGACCACCTCCCTGATACTAGTGTGCACATCAGGCCTGATAGCATTGGCAGGTGTAAGGAGGGGTGTATTACTTAGTATTTGAGCTGAACACAAAAATGATTGCTAAGTAAAGACCACCGTGGACTATGTCACCAATTTTGTATAATCATTGCTGCAAGTTAAAACAACAAGAAACAATGACTATTCAGTGTTTTAGTAGCATTATAAACCTAATTTCGTTTTTATGATAGAAGAACCTTTCTGAATAACGAACCTTTCCTTTTCTTTTCTTTTCTTTTTTAATTAACGAGCCTTCGAAATAAGGAACCTTCGGAATAACGAATTTACTGCAACCGACGCGTGGCTATCTCTAAATCCACAGCTCATAACGATGATTCCCCCCCCCCCCCCCCCCCATCTATCCTATGATATAATACTCTTAATTGTCTAATTCTTCATTTCACGGCGTAGGCCGAGTGTGACGTGTTATAACTAATCAGTCTGTGGAGAAAATACGATGGCTGGGAGGCAGGGAGTTTAAAAGAATAAAAAGTTCACTCCTTTTTATCATCATTTTATACGCTGGTTATTTTCAAAATTAGGATCGAAGAATATTATGTACTATTTCATACATTAATCTCTTTCATAATCATTAGAAAAATTATAACGAATTCTTTGTTCCAGTTTTTATAACAAAACAGAGCATTTTCATTCGAAAATAAGAGAAAAGTCTTAGAATATTATTTATTATAATGAAACAATTAATGTATACGAATTCTCCGTTTCACAATTTTTATAATGTAACAGGGTATTTTCACAGGAAAATAAGAGAAAAGACTTCAAGTATATTGGAATGAAACAATTTAAAATGTAAAATAACTGAACAGGTCTTCTTCTCCTTTTTTTTTTTGGGGGGGGGGGGTCCGATTTAGTTTGTTTGTTTATCAGAGGTTCTTTTTTCTTCCTGTTGACACTCGTAACGGGGTTATGAGATCCTGAGTGTTATAGTCCACTGAGTCATACCAAGGAGGTATGAATACCTCCTTGGTCATACAGTCCACGAGCTCGACGCGTTAGGCAAAAGAGATCCACCTATGAAATCTTGGAAGGCTTCCGTTTACGTGGTGGTAGAACGTTGGGTGGTAGAAAGTTTCACGGTGCACCACGTATTCTTTCTAGGGTAAGTGTGTGGCCCTGAAAAGGGCCTGCCCAATCCCGACGTTTCGACAAGCATGTTCTCGTCGTTCTTGAGAACGACGAGAACATGCTTGTCGAAACGTCGGGATTGGGTATACTTTCGAAAAAACGAATCTTCACAATACAGTTGTAATATTAACACCAAAATGTTCGGATTAAACGAACCCTCATTTTTGGATTAACGAATAATATAATACTCATAGTTTATACGGAATTTGTGAGTTTCGGATTATCAAACCTTGTAGAAATAACGAACATCAAACCGAATTTTTGTGATCGGTTCATTCCAATGTGTTGACGTACATAAGTGAATTATGGACAGACTGATTTACATACAAGGGGAATGACGGGCAATAAAGAGCATTTTCTTTTTATAAGACCAATAAATTTTACCACCTTTCAAGTATACAGTGTATAACAGTAGATAGGCAAAATTACAATAATCGTGCCAATTAAGTGTTTCACATAATTATTATCATCATCACATACGTATATATACACTGTAAAAACATCGGTGTTAGATTTAACACCACAGGTGTTAAATCTAACACCGATCAAACTTCAATAAAGGACCACACCCACAGGTGTTAAAAATGCACTGTGATGATGTTGAAAAGTGTTCACCTGACACTTCGTGGTGTTAATTTGACACTGTACCTGGTGTTATTTTGACACTGTACTGGTGTTAATTCAAAAATGACACCACATGGTGTTGATTTCATATTTGCTGGTGTTAATATCAATGGTTTAACACCCGTCCAGCTTCAATAAGGGACCACACCAGCTGGTGTTACTTTGGTGTAAATTTATTTTCACATTTTTTCAAAAATCTAGTATTTAAATGTAAAATTCTTGATCGTCTTGTTTAAATTAAAAATCAACAAGTAGTGCAGTTACTAAGAAACTCTTCAAAAAACAGTTTAAAATTTGGAAATGACACCCGTAGGTGTTAATTTAACACCGTAAATGAGCACCGAAAATTTAACACCAGCTCGGTCTTCACTATTTAACACCGGACTTTTTGCAGTGTACAAAATACTTGTCAGACCTACTGACCTATAATAACACATTTTTCATGGTTTTATTATGATTGACTTTAGGGACCATAGTCTAAGAATCGTGATTCTTTATGGCATTGCAGTCTCTAGGTGAGTTGATCCGTCTGTACAAAATACAGTTATTTGCATAAGAATAATAAGGACGAATATTCGATGTGATATCTTTAGTAATATCGTTTATGAAACATAAAAGCAAATGGGTCCGAACAGGCCCCTAACTAAACCCGGAAGTGGTCCACTTTTTCTAATTCCGCCCCCCCCCCCAAAAAAAAAAAAAAAAAAAAATCTTACACGGGCCTGCCGACGAAAGTTCCCTATAGAGACACCAGATTAATAAGCCAATTTACAGTTCCACTTTGCGCATGAGCAGAAAAAGGTCATTTTTATTTTGTACAATCAGGCGTGTTGGATTTTTAATTCACTGAGATAAGCTTCCCTGATGTAATGATTATTCATGCAACCCTAATAAATGGTGCTCACTGGAACAATTACCTGACAGCAAGCCTGGCATTTTTAGTAATGTTGGTAGAAAAAGTTTGTTTATGCATTCAACACAAAACAATAAAATGAATGCCTGCCGAAGTGTCAATTGACAGACCATTCTTGTCACCTGCTCTGCGTATACAAATTTATTCTTTGTTTGAACGTGAAACCCATAGATTGTGGGCATGCTTATGCATGATGCTCCTTTAGAAATTAGTGAAGTGCTTAAGCAATTGAGAAAAAAGAAAGGTCATTTGTACCAATGTGCCCATGAGCTAACTGTGAACCACAGAACTCTTATACACACAAGAGTTCTGTGCTGTGAACTGGCTTATTTCCCGTTGACCCACGTCTCCCGTTGAGGGCGGGCTAGATAATACTTTTTTGGCCTTACACTCCCAGGATGCGTGTTTTTTTTAGACGGCACAGATTGGGGAAACTAAAAATCTATCGGGGACCCTATCACTAAACCTAACCCTAATCCGATTACCCCCCCCCCCCCCCCCCCACCCAGTATTAGTACATGTACTCCGGACTCGTCTTAACGGGTTAAAGGGATAATATAGTATTGGTTCAGGTGAGAATTCAGCTTTTTGACTTTTTTTGCTAAATACTTAGAAACCACTGTATAATGTTAAAAAGCATACGATTCTAAGAGGAGTTTTGAATTGGCTGAGATATATCCAAAAACAAAGTAGAGCAAATCGATCCTTATAAAGGTGGGTCCCACATTGGGATCATTTTGTTCTTGGACATCTTAGCCACTTCCAAACCAATTTTCATCAATTAAACTTTGAATTCCTTGTAAAATTCTTATGTTCTTTCATATGTTAATTTTTAAGAGATTCCTCATTATCTCATAAAATCATCGTTAAAAAAACAACAACAACGATGGAAACCTGAAGCCCCATCTCTATCAAAACTGTACCATGCACAACTCGCGATGTGTTGTGGCTATCAAGGAAATTCATGGTCCTTTTCAAATTAGAGTTTCCTAGACCGTACAATGTTAATCTCGTTTGTATAGATGCGGTATTCCTTATAAAAGCGAAAGCTAGAAGAAGACAATGTTCATTTGAGGGCCATCATGGTCCATTGCACTGACTGAAGCTGCGAGTGATTTCTTGATGCACGATCGACTGATATGCAAAATTAAAATTGCATCTATTTCAAATAAAGATTACATCGGGTTGATTATTTTTAAGCTGCTGGCTTTGATGGGATCAAAATCAAAATCAAACTATGAAGGTGTGACAGATTATTCGTCAAACGTGGACGTAAAGATTCAACGAGCATTCCTATGCACATTTTTTTCACAAAACAGCGATAATAGGCCTAAACCATATCATGCACACACAAATAAATTGTAGACATGGCAATGAAGTAAATTCGATGAAAGGCATTTACTGGCCTATTCAATATACAAACCATATTTTTATGACTTCTTTGTTGATTGTGTGTTTGTCTTCGTTTATTGGTGTTTTTTTTTTTCTTGCTTGCTTTTAATTTTGCACACACCATTATTGGGAAATTCCGAATCCGAATAGGTCTAAGGAATCGTGATGTCAGTTTATTCGCATGAGCATCCCATGCCAGGCACAATATGCACTCATAATTATGATCTCATAAAGCATCTAAACAAGAACACAATAAATACACGCACCCCCCCCCCCCCCCCCCCCCCCATATCCCAAACAAACAAACAAACAAACAAACAAAAAATAATCAAAAGAAATACACCCAAAAGCACATGCGACAGTCAACTACTTAGTATACAACTGAATTCAACATGTAGAGTCGAGCTATCCCATTTTGTTATCTATGGTAGTTTAGTCTAGAAAACTTAGACTACACTCTGCGTAAGTCCATCTCTCATCTTGATTACTCTATGGAACACGCCCCAACCTTACTTTCTCGCCCGCATAAAAGGAGACCCTATTCTCAGCAACATCGCTCAACTCATTCGTTTCACGTACAATACACACTGTTTTCGTGATATGCCTAGTAGTCTAAGCCACGGTTATAAACAATTTGTGCGACCTAGCTAGCTGCGAGCGAACCAGTTCGTGGCTACTCGATATTTTGGCAGTATACCTCTCGAATCCTTGCTTGAATTGTGGTATTTCGTAATATTGTCAGAATGTCAGGTGAGTGTTAAAAACCAGTTTGATAATTCTCACTGATACTTCGTAGTCGTTAGGTTTGTCTTATTGGTGTAATACCCCCCGTCTCATGTGGTCATCCTTTTGCGTTTTATAGATGGATGTGTGAGGGTCTTGCTTGGTATACGGCCTACGGCCAGGCGCGAGGCAGGGGAGTAGTTTTGACAGGGCAGGGTTCCAGCATCCATGATACAGAGCAATTTCGATGGTGACGAAGGGCTGTCGTGGAAACTACGTAAGCTAGCTAGGTCGAGTGCAATAATTATTGTCGCTCGCCTCAAACAAATAAAACGCTCGTAAAAATGTCACATTTAGGTTTAGTTGATGAAAGTGTTGCTCGACTGCTGAGGGTTTCACATCTTCACTCAGTTTAGCTCTTTTACTTAGCACTTGGTCTTAGTGCTGTCATTAGTGTCAATCAGTAATGTTTTATGTTTGCATAAAAATACACTCACTTCACTTGTCACTTGCTCGGTCAAACACCAGACCAAAGCCAAAGGTTAACATCAATGTAAATGATATTAGACTATTAATATAAACCTGTATTCTGTAAGAATGATGTTCTAGACAGCTGACATTGCACAGTGCAGTGAAACTGGGTAAAAACGTTTCGTCAGACTCCAGGTGACAACACTAGTATTGGTAGGCATGCAGGCGTGTAGAAGTCAGTCTACCTGTGCATCATGCCTATTTTTAGCCGGTTTCCCCCATCAAATGGACTTTTGTCATAAACGTCATATTCGGTCTGCCGGTAGTACAGCACAGGAAGTTGCTGACTGAAATTTGTTTTTCTTTCATTGAGGATGTCGATGGTATCGTGACATCAACAATGTATGTGACTGTCTATCACAAAACGAACAAAAAGTTGCACCCCTTGATTTTATTATTTTAGGTGAAGACTCCAGGTGAAATGGGTAAACTGAGCTGAGTCAATCTTGAGTTTTTCATATTTTCTGAAGGCTGCCTTTTCTGAAAGAGCTATCCTTCTACTACTGTACAATATACTTTAGTTTGGGATCATAACATGAACGAGAAAGTGTGCTTTCAGCAGTTTTTAAACAACCCTTTTTGGGGGGAGAGTAGAATGATCAGGTACATGTATTTAAGGCCAAGTAAAAAAAGAAAGTAGTTTCTCGTCCGGGTTTTTTGAGCAAGGCGATGAGGGAGGTCCTTACTATTTGATATCTTACTAGACACTTTTTCGAGGATTGTCAAAATGAAAGTAATATGTGTTTCTCGTCCGGTAATTCTGAGAAAAGTAACGACTCGAGATAGGGCTTTACTATTTTCTATATCCAATTTATGAAATGAAATATCACTCTGTTAAGTGGTAGCTGTGTTATGAGAGAACAGGTCCCAAATGTATGTCTTGCCTGCACTCTCAAACATTTTCAAACAAATAGATATATGTGTACCATACTTGAAATGAAACTTCATGCATGCAGAAATACATTTGCTTTTTCTTTCCATTACAAATGTCAAGGGAAAATGACCATCTTAATACTGGTATTTAGTGTTGTAATGGCATTTCTGATACCAGTGTACTTGCAATTCTGATGTATTGTGCTATTAATTGAAACAGGTATAAAACATGTCTTTCAACAAATGTACGACTGAAATACAATCTGTAAATTCCATGATATTCAAAACACTGCTTTATTAGGTGATCCGAGTATCCTCTCGGATCACCTTCTGTATCTGTACTGATTCTTTGTTCTTCTTTTTCTTCTTCTTTCTCCGCAAAAGTTGTGTAGAGGTAATCTCGGAAAGTCCTCTTCCTATCAATGTCAAAATTATACCATACATGTACCATGTCCCAAAGACGATCCTTCTAATAAAGTCATAGTGATTAGTCGACCGTGACGTCACTATGACGTCATTATATGAAAACATATTCTCAATCATATCTCTTTAATGGAATAAAAATTTTCAATGAAATTTACGTCATATATTTCAAGTCAAGCGCATTCTACTCATATAATAAAAATTCATATTTTCTCTTCAAACGTGCGCGTACGCGCGCGTTGAAATATTTGTATGCTCAAATCGAGCTCAAAATTTTTTTGCACACGTTTCAGACCATTTGGAGCATTTTTTGAAAAATTGAAAAAATCGGACGGACGAGTACGCGCGCGCACATATACGCACGCACAGCTCATATGCAATGAAAATTTCCCGTTTTTTCACTTTGATCGGATGTCTGAAATGTCAAGGAATATTTCTACCAAGTTTCAAGTCAATCCCACTCAAAATGACGTCATACGGGTCCGTCAAAGTTGAAATTCCGCGCGCGCGTCAATGGCGATATACAGTGCAACAATGCCAAAAAACTGCCAATTTTAAATCCGATTTTACTCGTCAGGATGGACGGTGACCCCCCATTTTCTTTACATATTCTGAAAGCTGATGAGTTGTACATGTCATTTCATGGGTTGGCAATGCTGGAAAAATGATTAGAATATATCAAATTTCTTAATAAAGTTAAAAAAGTAAATTTTCAAAATGACGTCATCAAATTTCAAGTTCATTCAAGCATATCTCACTTATTCTTTAGTTGTTTTTCGTCCAAATTTCAATATGTTGTAGCTTATTAAATGGTCTTTCAGATATATAATAACAACAATTTGATTGGATGACGGCATCACCTCGTAAAAAGGGATTAAAAGTAACATTGTTAAATTTGACCAGTTTACGTGTTATCTCTATGGGAGTGCAGTTTTTCTGGAAATAAAAACTGACATGACTATCTTTATCGAGCACTAGCTCACTTATGCTTCGGTGAATTTCTCCCATATTTTAGTATGTTGTAGCTGAGACTTTGGGCTATCGTAAGTGTGCCCTTCGTTTTTTTCATACGGAGTCGGCATCATGCCCAAAAACTTGGTTGAAATTAAAGCTTATCTTCGATGTATTTTTATATTCCTTTCTTTCTGCAACTTTCTTTGCAATAACTCAAGAAAAACAAGCTCTATCAGCCCAATATTTTGCACATGTTTAGTTTATGTCACGTACATTATTTCATAAAATAACAACTACTTGATCGGGCACCTTCTTGGGTATGTAAATTAGGGTCAAAGGTCAAAAATGTTTCATCCTGTATCTTGGTGAATACATGTCTTATCTTTCACATATTTTGCATACGTAAAGACCATGTTACAGGAATCATTTCACAAAATAACCACTTTTTGCTCAGACGCCATCTTGTCTGTGCAAAGTAGGGTCAAAGGTCATATGTACTTCTTTCTTTATCTTCATTATGACGTGTTATCTCTAGGGGAGGGAATTTTTCTAGATGTGAAAATTGACATGATTGTCTTTATCGACGACTAGCTCAATTACCCTTCGGTGAATTTCTTCCAGATTTTAGTATGTTGTAGCCAATGTAATACTCTTTAAGTTTTGTTCAATCAAAGTTTTAATCGGATGAAGTCTTCACCTCGTGAAAATAGATATTTAATGTAACCTTGTCAAATTTAACCAGTTTACGTGTTATCTCTATGGGAGGGAATTTTTCTGGAAATGAAAATTGACATGACGGTCTTTATCGAACACTAGCTCACTTACTCTTCGGTGAATTTCTTCCAGATTTTAATATGTTGTAGCTCACACTTTGGGCTATCGTGATTATACCCTCCATTTTTTCATACGACGCCGAGATCACGTCAAAAAACTTGGTTGAAATCAAACTTATCTTCGATGTATTGAGATATTTCTTTCTTTCTACAACTTTCTATGCAATAACTCAAGAAAAACAGCCCCTATCATCCCCATATTTTGCACATGTTTAGTTCATGTCACGTACATTGTTTCATAAAATAACAACTACTTGATCAGACACCATCTTGGGTATGTAAATTAGGGTCAAAGGTCATAAATGTTTCAACCTGAATCTTATGAATACATGTCCTATCTTTCCCATATTTTGCTCACGCAAAGACCATGTTACAAGAATCATTTCGCAAAATAACACTTTTTGCTCAGATGCCATCTTGGCTGTGCAAAGTTGGGTCAATGGTCAAATATACTTCATTCTGTATCTTCGTTATAGTGTATACCGAATTTGGTAACAAAGATAGCAGACCTGACTCTCTTTTCTAAATGAGAATCCAAATATCACACGTCCAATGTCTCTAAACACAGATGAAACCTATATGGTCATGCCTATTGCGATCAGAACTCGAATCATTGATTTTAAAAAAATCGGATCACCTAATTTGTCAGTCTTGACAAATTCCAAGTCTAGTTTATTATTGTGTTTGTGACATTTTGTGTCCACACAGCTGGTACAGTGTGCATTTCTTCACAGTACAATTGTAGCACATTCAACTGGAAACTGGCTTGTACAACAATTGCAGATGGATGTCAAAATGATACGATTTATGGCATTATAGCATTAAACAAAGATGTTTCTTCATGTTCTAAAAAGACATTTGATAATCACTCATCATTTGGATGATGATTGTACAAGTGGAAACTCGATATAACGAGATGGTCGGGACCGAGTCGTGTTCCTCGTTATAGCCGATATCTCGTTATATCAGTAGGCATAAAAGAAGGCATAACATAAAGACATTAATTTGCACACGTGGGACTACCCATCATCTTTCAATCAAAACTGATAACTTGCTTATGTGTGTGAGGTAATTACTCACCTTTATGGGTAAGAAGATGTTTTTTTCGCCAATGAAATCCGATATCAAGAATGTTTTTCTTATCAATTGTAGAATAGATGTTTGAATTTGTAAATCTACATAGCTTGAGATTGTGTGAAGATCGTCTGTGGACTGGTATGTGGTTATGGTATGGGTGTTGTGTGTGGAAAGCTTGAATATGGTCTGCACAATGCTGTGTGTGTGTGACACATTCTGTATGTACATTATGACTGCATGTGTGTGTGTAGATTGGGAATTCCCTACGTAGAAAGCCAATCACAGCATCAGATTGTCTCACACTTGCTAAACGTCATGATGATGTCATGTATACGGCCGTCCCACCACATTTTCTGCATGTATCAGTGCGCACACACACACACACACATACACGTACAGCATGCGGTGCTAGCTGTAGAGTGAACTGTCATGAAGAAAATGTGTGTGTACAAGACAGTTTTTGGCGCATCGAGCTTTACAATCTCGGACCGTGATAGGCGACTAGCACAGGCGAAGTTAAGCTTTACCCGAAGACATTTTGCTTTACCTCGCTATATATATATATCAGGTTTGATTGGCTATGTTTTTCTTTGTTTGGAAATCACAAAATTGATCTCGTTATAGCAGTTATTTCGTTATAGCCGATTTCGCTATAAGAGTAGCATTTTACATGGACTTGTGTTAAAGGAAATTTGGGACCGGGAAAATTTCCTCGTAATAACCGATATCTCATTATAGCAGTGTTCGTTTTATATACCGAGCTTCCCCTGCCCTGTATACCACACTACAGATGTTACGATTCACGGCCGTGTCCGTGAATTTACGTCGTAAAGAAAAGTATCCCGCAGAAATACAATACAAACCAGAATCCGTAGAAAAGTTATTTATTTTGTAGATACACCCATTTTATAATTCCACATTTGCTGGAAAAGCGCACTCATTTTCTCTTCAAAATACATCGCCGTCAGATGCAACGTTACAGAGCAGAGTGTACGGGCCTCTACACATTCGAATGTGTTCATGCGTGCGATGGCCTGGGGACCCGATTTGGACAGCTAGCTAGCAAGTTACAGACACGGCCGAAAAAATAGTAAATATCAAAAAAGTCGATGCGGCAACTGAAAATCGATGCGTGCGGGGAGCGGGCTGGGACGAGAATTATGAATTTCTTGGTATTTTCAGCGCCATTTTGAAAATAGTAAATAGTAAAAAAATCGATGCGGCGACCAAAATCGATGCGCGCGAGGACGAGAAACTGGTTTCTTTTTTTACTTGGCCTAATACTATTAGACTATTTAGAGACCCTTTTTCATTTCTTGAAATCCTTTTCACACTCTTCACTTTTAAGTCTCATTATTTTTGAAAGAATAATGCTACCGCTTTGAAAGTTGGCATCAATCATCATGGACAGAATGTGTTTATACAACGTGCTCAAGTTCAGCTTAATCTGATAATCCTTTCATTGTTGTTGCTCCAGTGGTTTGCATCCTGTGTTTTGTCCCTTTCATCGCACAGCTAGCACAACTTAGGAGGATAAAAGGTTTGAATAGACACTGTACTTCAGAGCCTCTTTTCTCAGTTCATACTTTTCCAGAGACCTGTGTGAGTGTGTGCTTTCTTTCCAGTATTTCAATTAACAGGGGAGTCCATTTGAGTTGAGTTATACATCATTTTAAAGCTTATAGTGTGCTCTTTCAGAATCTGCCCTTAAAGGACAAGTTCACCTTCATTAACATAAGGATTGAGAGAATATAGCAATATTAGTAGAACACATTGAAAGTTTTGAGGAAAATTGGACAATCCGTTCAAAAGTTATGACTTTTTGAAGTTTTTGTGCAGTCACCGCGGGATGAGAAGACTACTGCAATGAATGATGTCACATACGTACAACAATATAGGGAACATAAAGAGAATTTCACATAATTTCATCTTTTGAAAAAAAGTACACATTCCCTTGACTCATTACTGACGTATGTTATGGGTAATATTATTCCCATTGCCTTTAGAAAGAGGCAAGTCAAGTGCTCTTTTATTATGCAGAAAAAGTGAAAATATGTTGAATTTTCTTTACATTTTCTTTATACTGTTGTACTCATATGACATTACTAGCCTTAGTAGTCTCCTCATCCAGCGGTTCCAACACAAAAATTTTTAAAATTCATAACTTTTGCATCGATTGTCCAATTTTCCTCGAAACTTTCACTGATGTGTTCTACTAATATTGCTGCATTCTCTCAATCCTTATGTTTATGAAGGTGAACTTGTCCTTTAACTGAAAATCCATGTCTGGCGACTTTTTGTTGGTTTTGTGATGCAGGGTCACGTATGGTCATGACCATATCCATGGACTAATTTTTTTCATCTCGGCCCTTCATTCTGCAATAGATCCTACATTGTATAACATTTTCTCTCATCTCCATGATGTACAATGTAGTATTCTGTGATTTTGGTCGCCTTTTTTGTAGCAAGCTCTGCTTTTTTAAGCCATTGAAGATGGCCTGATTTTTTACAACTCGCATTTCCTATTGCCATAGACACCTGCCTGAGTATACTCTGGACTCGTCCTCAATGGGTTAAGGTCACACACAAAATTCCATGCCTACGTACATGTACATAAACCTGGTTCAATTTTGTATTAGACTATATACAAAACAATATGTCCCCACAAGGGGTTTGTGTTACATGTGAATGATTTGTGAAATAATTTGAAATTGAAATTGAACAAATTTTGGTAAAGATCTGACAGCCAGGATGCAGGAGGGTTCATCTACACCTGTAGATCTATGTCTTTTTTGCCTTTATTTTATGGCCAGCCTGATGCTAATAAATGCTAAGGTGCTAGTGCAGTTTTGGACCAGGTGCCTGAATCCCAGGTTTATGACATAATCAGGCCCGGCGGAGCATTTTCAAAAGTGTGGGGGCCCACTTCCGGGTTTCTTCAGCTGACAAGCAAAAAAAAAAAAAAAAGGTCTTCAGTGGAAAAACATAACCTTGCCACGCTCACACTTCAAGATCACTATCAATTTCTATTTATTGCCACGTACGCACTTCCGGGTTAAAAAAAAAGTGTGGGGCCCAAAGTGAGGACACCTTATGTATTCCATTGTATGGTACACAAAAAGTATGGGGGCCTGTGCCCCCACGACCCCCACGGTTCCGCCGGCCATGATAATACACTTGTATCATTAAATTTGTAGCTTAGAGCAATATGTGAAAATCTTTGTCTATCTCTCTCTGGGCAGGTAGTCACTTAAAATCCTCAAAATTAATTTTCACGTCCAAATCAACGCAGCATGTTCTTTCGGTAGAGCACAATGATAAATACATTATACAGAACGTGATCGTTAGATCTGAATGTAGCGATCCCATAGCAATCACAGTGAGTCTTTTGTATGGTATCTTTAAAAAGACATTTTTTTTTTCCCTCTCTCTTTCCCAGCAAAGACTTACACTGTAGATAATTGATTGAAGTTTGCTGTTCTGTAGTGCATGTTTGTGTGTGTGCACGTGTGTGTGTGTGTGTGTTTGTGTGTGAATGAAATAAAGAAAAGATTTTACATGGATCTCAGAAAATAGTGACTTATAGACCGATTCTGTGACGCGCTATGTGTATTTTTGGCATGGGCAGCGCCATTACTGCGGTGTCTTAGCTGACCCCCCCTCCCCTCTCAACCACCCCCTTCCGCGCACGGAATGAAAAACTGATGCGTGGTTGCTTTAGCCAATAGGCGTCTCGTACTGAGTGCACGAACGCTTGCTTAGTGCGCAAACCTTTGTTACAAGTGTGCGATAAACATGTTGCCCGGGGATGGGGAGAGGAGGGGGGGTCGGCTAAGACACCGCAAAATGAGCTCATGGCTGCGCCCAGTGCCACAAATTGTCTGCTGCCCTCAACGAACCCGAATCGGTCTATAGGGAATGTGGTGGATTAGAAATGAAAGAGAGAGAGGGAGGCAGGAGAGAGAATAGAGACAAAAAAAAGAGAGAACAGATGGGGAACGCAGAAAAAAGGACAGAAAAAGGGGGAAAATTCATTAATGTACAAAGATATAGCATTAAAAAGACCCCAAAGAATGAAAAATAACCAGATTTTTAGGATAGAAATAGCCTTAAAATGAAAAGGAAAAGAAAATAAGAAGGGAAGAAAGAAAAACAGATTGATTCAAAGAGAAAGGAGGAAAGGAAAAAAAAGATTGAAAGACAGAAAAGATGAGTAGAGAAGAAAAAATTGTAATGACTGTACAAAAAGGAGAGAAAAAAGATTCTTTTTGATAGAAGGACTTGATGAAAAGAAAAAGAGATACATATGGAGAGGAAAGAAACTTAATGTAATGATAAAGGAAAAGATGGAAGCAAGGAAACAACGAGCAGATGAGAAAAGAACATTGAAAAGGAAATAAAGAAATATCAGGAGGAAAGAAAAATAGGTTGAAAATAGGAAGTAAAGAGAAAGATATACAAAAGCATGTATTTGAAAAACGAAAGAAAGATAGGAGAATACACATACACACACATACTTTTTTATTTTGTTCTTTATTTGCATTTCATTTGATATTGGCACACACACAACATACACACACACAAACCTCAAGGCACACTCTGGAGGTCTATAATCATGCTGATGATACAACCTCTAAAATATACAGCAAGACTTGATACAGGCAGGGTGAAAGTTGACAGAAAGCAGAAACAGAATTATCTTATACCATATAAAACTTGCTGTTATTGATTCGAGTTTGATTCGATTTGATTTACAGTTAGGTCAGCATTGACTGTATCCATGGAATGTGTACCATTGTCAGCCTTGATTTTGACAAGAAAATTAATCATTTTGAGGGTTTAACAACAACAAGAGACAAGAAGCCCAGAGGGAGAAAGGGAAAAGGTGTTCGCATATGATGCATCACGCGTTACCTCGGGGTACCACGTTGTGTAGCGCCACCTCACGTCCACTCGACGTGCCACTGCATGCGATACTATGCATGCATGGTATACTACACATGTAAGTACTATTCAGTGCAGTGCAGTGCAGTGGCTACATTGTAGCTCCAGCACCAAAATAATTTCCCACTTTTTGGCACCCAGGGTACAACCTTTAAGAAAAAATAATAATAATAATTCAACAAAATGGCTGATTTTTATTTGGTACCCCGGGATACCATTTATGTCATCATAATGTGCAGTCTGTAAAGAATTAATGCTAGGCCCTACTGTGGTCCCTTAAAGCTGCCCCCCCCCCCTTCCCACCCTCAACATGATCGGCAAATCTAATGTGTGAAAGGTGAACTTACAAATTGTATGATACCAAAGTGAGCAAGAGACTCCTGGGTCTCTTGTTAGTTTTGCAATACATGGCCATGTTTAAAGCCCAAACAAAGTTCTGGTATGCCTGCAAAAGTTGTCAAATTTTGCTCCAAAATATGAACGTATGCCTAGGAAATGTACGGAATAACGCTGTAATAACAAGATATTCGATGGGTAAGGACGAAAATGGGAAATATTAACCAAAAACGTTCAGTCTCGGAACTTACCCGAACGGGGTCAGGCTTGACTCGGACTCGGGGATAACTCGGCCTCGCTTTGCTTGACGGCGGGATGAGTTGTACTGGTTTTCCCTCGGATTGTACAGTACTATGCATACGGGAGCGGCCTGTATAAACTACATTGTAGCGTTCTGGCTACTCGCAGTAATGGTCCGAGTTGTTACAACACGCGCATCAAAAACCTCTTTGGCGCGCATGCAAAATTAGTGTGCGCCTCTCAAGCACCTCTAAAACCAATCAAAGACAATTGATAAACAACAACAAAAACTTCAAAGACCGCGCGTCTCAGCAACTGAGGTGATGTGCGTATACTAGTAGGCTTGAGGACCGCGCGCTGTCCATTTGTTTTGTACAGGATTAGCACGCACTTTCCTGTCTGCTCAGTAAGGCCTCGTTTGATACCCGTGGTATTATAGAGTACTGATGAACATGGCGATCACGAACTGTGTGTAAATTGTCTGAAATAGGGTTGAGTTTTCCCTGAGACCGAGTTAGTCTGGAGCCTTCTGGAATAAAAGTCGGTCTACCGACTTTTATTATTTTTCTCAAAATACTCCAAAACGACTCATCATTCCGGCAAACCGCGTCAGCCAGGTAAGTTTCTTTGTAGACTCTTTCGATATATTGCAAGCAAATATGAAATGGTGCCAGACGGGTTCTCAAGCCCTTACCAGAACTTAGTTTTCACTTTAATCCATTTAATCCATTTAATGTATTTGGCTGACGTACCTATCTTATATGTGTGTCACAAGAATTGAGATTTTGGTATCAGTTTCTTCTGGTATTCACATCCTTCCTGCTTTTTGTTTCTAGGAGCTGTTTCCCTTATTTGATTTGTCTGGGGTTTTTGTTGTTGTTGTAGTTGTTGGATTTTGTGTGTCTTTGCTCAGTATTGACATGTTTGGTATCATTTTGAAGCTTATGAGTTCAAGTTTTGATTTCCATGGAGGAAAAGATGATATTATGTAAATTTATGCAAATTTCAAGGGTTTCATTTGCATAAATGTGAAACACAGCATTACGTATGGGACATTTATAAAAATTCATATTTATTCAAAGGAAAGCAAACATTTGATTGATATGTGGACATAAGAAGTTCATCAAATAGTTTAACTTGGTATGGATATTTAGGGATTATTCAAATGATTATGCAAATTAGCTCGTGTCCTATCATGAGATGTCCCTAACGTAACAAATTAAGGTGATTTTTTTTTTAGGTTTTATCTAAAATTTCTAAGGTCATTTGAATGCCCTTTTGGAAAGTTCTAATTTATTGTGTAGAGAAGTTAAATACCATAGAAAAAAGAAAAAAATAGTAAAAGAAATTTTTTTTTATTAGGCAATGAAATAATGTTACGTATGGGACAAATGCGTTACAAAGTACATGTAAGGGACATCCTCATACATATTGCATGTGAATGCATGTAGCTAGCTGGGAAGGTCTCTCAGTACACAAATGGTCAATCATCCTGAAGAAAGCATCCCAAGTAGCTACTTTTGAGTTATAGACACTTGAAACAATACATGTACAGTGTACTTGACTGGAAGGGGAAGATGGCAAAATACACAATGAAAATCAGCATTAAAGGGATGGTATAGTGTCTGTAGAAATGGGGATTCAGTTTTCAACATTTCATGAGATGATTGGAAACCAATTATATGAATTATTAAAGAGTATACAATTCTAAGACTACAGGAATTCAAAGTTTATTTGATGGAGATCCAATTTGAAATGGCTGTGATATAAAAACAACAACAACAAACAAATACAAAGTAAAATGAAGTGGTCCTAATAAAAAATGTGACCCACCTTTTGTTAGGACACCACGTTTCTGGATCTCAGCCATTTCAAAACGGATTTTTGTCATGAATGTTAACTTTGAAGTCCTCTTGGAATTGTATGCTATTTAAATATTTCATTAAAGAAGTGCTAGTATCTTGTAAAAGTTGAATCAGAATTCCCATCTGAACCAGAAAGTACTGAAACCAAATACACAAGCAGATTGAAAAATTGCAGTTCAGCTACTACGGTAGTATATTGGGTACTGTTCACCACACAATGTAGAGCTCTAGCTACATTGTAACTGCATTGTATAACACATGTATGTGATGGTAATGAAGATGTTACTTCAAATTAGAGTTTTTTGTATCATTTTTTTTTCTTTAATTGCAAGTGATAAACAAATTGTCCTTATTCAGTTTTCAGTAGTAGCCACAACAAAATTCATGTACATACTGATGTGTGACTGGAATCAATGACCTGATTGCTAGACAGACATCATTTATCTACTTGATTACTGGGGTTCCACGCAGCAGGTATTGCATATATTTATAAAAATTAATATTTCTTGTGTCAAGTTGCTTTATTAAAACTGAATGACAAACTGCCCTTCATTAATGAAAGTAAACACTTTAAACTATTCAGTTTTTTAGTAGTAACTTTCCTGATAGAAATATAGGGCATACACACTCAGGTTGGTCATAAAAATATAGGATATGATTAAATATGATTATGATGGTAAATATTTGGGGAATTTTGTTCCCTAGACAATCTGGATCAGTATTTGAGTAATTTCAACTGATTCTTTCTCAATTTAAATGCAAAAATTTGTTTATGGGTATTTTGCAAAATTATTTTGCAATATACCCCAAAACATGGTTCTCCACACACGAAACGAATGGGGGACAAAGGGCATGCATACTCAGGTTGGTCATAAAAATATGAAAATATGATTGAATATGATTCTGATGGTAAATATTTAGGGAATATTGTTTCCTTGACAATCTGGATCAGTATTTGAGTAGTTTCAACTGATTTTACTTCAATAATTCGAAATACCCATAAACATGGTTATCCACACACTAAACAAATGGGGGACAAAGTGTCCCATACTTGTACGTACATGTAACTGTCCCATACGTAACACGTCATGTCTGTCTTTAATTGGAACCTGTAATGAGAGCTCTTTGCCTCAAGACATGAAACTTACCTCTCATGATCTTGAGTGCTGTGACTTTCATCACAGTGAGTTACAAGTTGTAGAATGAAATACTTTCAGAGAGTTTTGAGGTTGAAATAATGTTCCAAAAAACAAAATTTGTCCCATACGTAACGGCACATATTTTCTCTTCTAGAATATAATTGTGAAGGTAATTTTTCTCCTTTTTTTACATGATAATACTTCTAGATATCAATCACCATGATAAAGTTCAATATAATCAAAGGCCATTAACACTATTTTTCAGGTCATAAAAGTCTCTGAATGTCCCATACGTAATGCGCACGTTATCTTGGACTTGCCCTTTTGTTTTTTTTTTTTGTTTTTTTTTGAGGGTTCCTTGCTGCAGTAACCAAGCACTCTCAGAGTGCCTCCTTGAATCAAGTGGCTTTTGATATAAATTTGATACTTGTTAATAATATGATACATTTTTTGAAGTGTGTGTACAGTGCACTCCCGTTATAAGAAGTTCTTGTTAAGGGCAAGTCCAATATATCGCGCACCTTACGTATGGGACATTCAGAGATTTCAAACCTCTGAAAAGTAATGAAGGAGCACTTGGATTTTAATGTTTATCATCAGGAGGACTGGTATCCCTGAGAAGAATATTGTGTTTAAAGGGAAGATAAACCCCAAGAACAATGTGGATTGAGTGAAAGCAGCAACATTAGTAGAACACATCAGTGAAAGTTTGAAGAAAATCGGACAATCGATGCAAAAGTTATGAATTTCTAAAGTTTTGGTGTTGGAACCGCTGGATGAGGAGACTACTAGAGGTTATGACGTATGAGTGGACTACAATATCAAGAAAATATAAAGAAAATACTACAAAAATCAATTTTCATGAAAATTACAAATTCCATCAACTTGATATTGACATATGTTAAGGGTAGCAATTATTCCCCCTGCTTTCTGAAAGCGGTTGGTCCACTGCTCTTTCATAATTCTAGAAAAGTGAATTTTTGTTGAATATCCTTTATATTTTCTTTGTATTGTTGTCCACTCATACGTCATATCCTCTTGTAGTCTCCTCATCCAGCGGTTCCAACACCAAAACTTTAAAAATTCATAACTTTTGCATCGATTGTCTGATTTTTCTCAAACTTTCACTGATATGTTCTACTAATGTTGCTGCTTTCACTCAATCCACATTGCTCTTTGGGTTTACCTTCCCTTTAAGTTTGATGTCATTTGACCTTGAGTTAATGGTTTTATTACGAAAAATATGCCAACTTAAGTATGGGACCAGAGAAAAACTGGATTTTTCGAAATAAAGTTTGAACTGAAAATTCTCTGAAAGTACCTTACTGATCAAGTTCTGTTTGAAAGTGAAGAAAGGTACAGTACTGAAGTATCTTTCAGCAAAGTTTCACAGCAAAAGAATAAAGCATATTTTCATGAAGTTGGTTTAATTAACAAAAGTACACCTTACGTATGGGACATGGCTCAACTTACGTATGGGACATTTGTCTTTAGTGCACAAATGCATTCATGGGAATGACTTTAAATTTCCCCATAGTGTCATATTCAGTTTCACAAATCATGCTACAACATGTAACAAATGAAATAGACTTCTGAGTGGGTACTTCTCCCGGTTCAGGTACCTAGCAAAAGCTAAAATGAAACAAATAAAAGTAATTACCAATTTACAATTAAATGTCTTAGTTTGGATTCCGTCATGCATTAACACTGTCTTCATGATGTCTACACATACAGATATAGTATACTGACACTCTATTTCTAGCCCATTTGTAATTACTCTAGTCAATATTTTTTCATCAAATGAAAAAAAAAAATGAGCGAATTCTAGCTTGTGACCTTGATATAGCATACATGTACATGTACATGTACATGTACAATAACTAATTTGTAGTCTTGATAATTTCAACTTTAGAATCAAATGTCATGTACAATGTAATTTGCAAATACAGTTTGAAGTGGGTACTTTCAGTAGCTCTAGGCTTACCTTGCAAGTTGTCTAAGTTTTTATAAAGCTTTATAATTGTTTGAAATGCAGCACAAAACACAACAACAAGAGTACTTCATTTTGCTCTGTAATCATGTTTTGCCATGTGAATTTTAGCTGAACTGCAAAATCAATCAAATTTTAATGAAAGTTTTAGATTTTAAGGAGATAGAAGAATGTATGTACTAATGTTGTTTTGTTTTGTTTTGTTTTGTTTTTTCAAATTGCTTGGCTTCGTGTCTATGAAACCAAAGATGACAAAATTTGTGTTACTTTGTACATACATACATGCTTGTGTAGTGATACAGGAAAGATTATCATTTGCACATTCAAATCTAGATTTGAAACACTTAAGTAACTCACTGATCTGCAAATTACAATTTTGAATAAATTCTAATAACCTCATTTGATCATACACTACCAGATTGCAATGTATGTTGATAATTGTGTAGATGTGGGGTACAAAGTAAGTATGAGTTGATGAAGGTGTCTCAGAGCACATCTGTCCCTTCAAACACAAAATAGAAAAGAAAATTGAATTCCCTATTTGTTTGTGTAATTTGTGTTTTTTGCACTCCAACCACAGAACCAGTATTGATATTGTGGTTTATAGCAAATGTAAACTACTGTATAGTCTTAATTTTACAGGGTTTTCAGAAATCATGTTCATGACCTTGATAAGTCATGACATATTCTGAGGGTGAGCAGTTGAAATATTAACAATCATATCAAAATAAAAAGTATTCTCATAGGGTTTTTCCTTTGCTATCAACTCTAGTAATGACAAAGTTACCTGCTCACACCTTAAGTGATTTTTCTTTTCAGTAAGACCTATAATGTTGTCATTGATGCGCGCCATAAGCACAATTGTTTTGATTTCGCTTTTGAGGCTGTACAACCTGTGGTACATGCTGAACAGTATACTGCACCTAAAATGACACTCAGAGAATCCCATTCTTGGACAAAGTCATTTTGTAGAGAGGTAAAGTTGAAAATGATAACTGAATTAAGAAAATGTCCAATATCAAAATGTTAACGGGGAATGTTAATTTAAGACCAGTTGCACAGCCTGTAATGAAAATAAGAAAATACAAGTATAAATGAATATTCTTTATTTCCCTTTCTTAATCATAGAATGACTCAATAATGCTGTTCTTACACTCTCCCTGAGGTCAACTGAGTAGGAGAGGCAGATATATAGACATATCCTCCAGAGTAGGTGCAAAGATAACCATTAACCAAACAAATGTAAGGACATATAGCATCCATGTCAAAAGGCGGTTTTCCCATTCACTTTGCATGTAATGTCCCATACGTAAGGCATTTGTCCCATACGTAAGCAAACTTTAATTAGTTATAAGATGAAGGACTAATTAAATTTCCTCATTTAGTTTTGCTAATCTGGAGTTGAAATGAATAAATTAGAACTTCCTAAAGTGTGATTGGTCAATGTTACAAATCTTCAGAAAAAAAAAAAAACTTAAAAAAACATACTCAAATCCTTACGTATGGGACACTATGTTCTGGGAAAGTGCATAATTTGCATAATTAATGTGCTGACCTTGTCTTATCCAATTGTAGATTATACTAACTCATACAGGGGTCATGTCCATAAAGGAACAAGGTCAAGGACAAATTCAACTGATTTTAGATGAATATTAATAATTTGTCCCATACGTAAGGTTTGTTTTTGATTTATGTAAATCAAGGCCATATTTCTTGCATAAATTTCCATAATTCAATATTTTCTTTGCTGGAAATATATGATTTAACTCTTTGGCTACAACATGATATCAATAACTTTTTGATAAAATCAAGATGAATTTTGAGCATCTGAGGGGACATTATCTTGGACTTGCCCTTAAACAGAACTTTTTCTTTCGAGAAATATAAGGCCAAGTAAAAAAAGAAAGTAGTTTCTCGTCCGGGTTTTTTGAGCAAGGCGATGAGGGAGGTCCTTACTATTTGATATCTTACTATTTTTTTCGAGGATTGTCAAAATGAAAGTAATATGTGTTTCTCGTCCGGTAATTCTGAGAAAAGGTAACGAGAGAAGGCTTTACTATTTTCTACATCCAATTTACGAAATGAAATATCACTCTGGTTGCTGTGTTATGAGAGACCAGGTCCCAAGTGTATGTCTTGCCTGCACTCTGTGCATTTTCAAACAAATAGATATATGTACCATACTTGAAATGAAACTTAATGCATGCAGAAATACATTTGCTTTATCTTTCCACTACAGATGTCGAAGGGAAAATGGCCATCTTAATACTGGTATTTAGTGTTGTAATGGCATTTCTGATACCAGTGTACTTGCAATTCTGATGTATTGTGCTATTAATTGAAACAGGTATTATAAAACATGTCTTTCAACAAATGTACGACTGAAATAAATTCCATGATATTCAAAACACTGCTTTATTTATCATTTGTGTTTGTGACTTTTTGTGTCCACACAGCTGGTATATGTATCTGCATTTCTCCACAGGACAATTGTAGCACATTCAACTGGAAACTGGCTTGTACAATAATTGCAGATGGATGTCAAAATGATACTGATATGGCATTATAGCATTAAGCATTTTAAGATGTTTCTTCATGTTCTTAAAAGACATTTGATAATTACTCATCATTTGGATGATGAATGAATGTATACCAAAACTACATATGTTGTAAGACATGTACCTGTGAAGGTACAAATGTAAGTCACATTCTCCCTTCATTTCTTCCATGGCCATCATTACAGTGCTACCAAGAAGCAGCAGTGATATAAATCACTTATCATTTGAGTGATGCACAATTTAATACCAAATCTGCGTATATTGGTGTTTATGCATGACAAGTATACCAATTTAACTACACTGTGACTGTATTCATTCAGTCATATCAAGGGTATGGAAAAAAAATGTTTTTTTAACATAATATACACATTTATGCATCACTTGTTGAACCTACATAATGTATGAATCCAACCATTATCTCTGGAAATGCACACTCATTATTTTTGCCTTTCAACACAACACAAACTTACTGAGTTAGATCTTTTCTCATATGAAAACTTATTCGCTCAAGGATTTAAAATGCCGCAGACAGTACTGCCAATTGTCAACCCTGTGAAACAACCACCTGATTTCCTTTTTACTGAAAGACAGAATACAGTGTACGAACCAGTTGAATACTACAGTGTATATTCACTATTTAAAGCCGTTCGCTGTGCACACGTGCGCTTGAGATCGGTTCTCTCCGTCACTCCACGATTTTTTTTCCAGCTCCAGAACGATGCTATGCTGGCTGGCTGGTCTCCTCTACTACAGTGAAACCCCGTTATAACGAATTCGGTTATAACGAGGAACCGCTTATAACGAGGTGATCGCGTCGGTCCCGTTTTCCTTTGCGTGTAATGGCAGAACGAATCGGTTATAACGTGTTCGGTTATAACGAGATTCCGGTTATAACGAGGACAATTTCGGTAAATCATGATAAAGAAAAACATAAGCAATTTGATCGGATATAACGAGGTTCCATTTCTTGACCAAATTGCCGCTTTCAAACACGCGACAAATGAAACATTGGAAACCGAAATCTCGCTATCCACGTCTTTTCCCGTTTTGCAGAGAACCGTTCCTTCCATGTTTTCTTCTTAATCACGCGATAAGACATAGGAAAACCTTCCGATGTTCCTACTAAATTATTAAACATAATCATTCGATTTTCTTTTTTCGCGAGAAACGCGTGCGTGATATGAGGTCAGACCACAGCGCAACGAGAAAAAAATAGATAACGCATTCAAAAATTTTTCATGTAGCGACAATAAAATTGTGACCAAAAATGGACAATTGGAATGCGTGTGCAACTCATCATTATATCCTTTCCAAGTTTAGTTCCGACTTCCAGTTCTTTTAGTGGTTTTGAGCAAATATGAGTTTGGATTATGAAAGCCAAAATAATAAAATCATCGCCCCGATCCCGCCGGGTGACCGTAGCGTTAAAATAGTTGAGTAACGCATGTTAACCTATACTTAATCGGTGTTCAGAAAAAGAAGCAAACGCATTTATTAGTTTGAATAGATCTGGATTTGTTCATTATCATTTAACAAATGATAATTTAGATATGAGTGTGTATGATCAAAGCAGAAATAATTAGTGAAATCTTCGTGATCCTGCCAGGTGACAGTAGAGTAAAAATAGTTGAATAACGCATGTTAACCTACTTAATCGGTGCTCCGAAAAAGAAACAAACGCATGTATTAGTTTGAATAGATCTGGATTTGTTCATTATCATTTAACAAATGATGATTTGAATATGAGTGTGTATGATTAAAGCCGAAATAAGTATGAAATCATCGCGATCTCGCCGGGTGACGGTAGCGTAAAAATTGTTGAATAACGCATGTTAACCTACTTAATCGATGCTCGGAAATAGAAACAAACGCATTCAACAGTTCAAGAACAGATGTACCAAAACGCGAAGAGATTTTCGGAAGAAAATAAAGAACGCATTTTTAATCCCTTCGAGCGCAACGATCATACATTGTATAAAATTACAGCCAAATGATTCATGCAATTATCGAATTCCCGCTGGTCACCAACAGCATAAAATACCTCGCAAGTTAGCGGTAAACAACGCACGTATGTTTAAATACTCTGAAATCATCGCGATCTCGCCAGGTGACGGCAGCGTAAAAAAAGTTGAATGGCGCATGTTAACCCAAATCAGAAAAAGAAACAAACGCATTTATTAGTTTGAATAGATCTGGTACAGATTTGCGTAAAGAGGATGACAACCTAGCTCCCACATTCAATCCTGTCACATATTTTCAAGAACGGTCGTACAAAACGCGAAGAGATTTTCGGAAGAAAATAAAGAACGCATGTTTAATCCATTTGGGCGCAACGATCATTCGTTGTACATGACAACAGATTACAGCCGAAATGATTCATGAAATCATCGCATTCCCGCTGGGCACCAACAGCATAAAAATACCTAGCAAGTTACGGTAAACAAGGCCTGTATGTTACTCTATTTGCCCCCACATTTGCGCTGGTGTTTAGAAAAAGCTTAACAAACAAGAATTACAATAAAGAATGAACTTATCATTTCAGCCTCTATTTCTTCGTCTAATTCACAAATAATCTCCCTTTATTCTCTCCATAATAACGCTCAATAATTGTGTAATAACAACGCAAAGGATATGTTTAAGTTTCATTGATGGGTATATGACGTCATGCTTATGTTTTTCTTTGTTTTTGATGAGTATGGTTATAACGAGGTACCGGTTATAGCGAGGTAATATCGCCGGTCCCACGGACCTCGTTATAACGGGGTTTGTGGTTACATTGCGCAATCAATCTAGCAGCACATGAAGCGGGCAACAGCACGAGAGAAATGTACAGAAGGTGCTCAACGTCCTGTCTACATCACGACGTACCGAGTGCGCTGTACATCACAGCCCAGGCCCGCCCATCCAACTACAGTTCAACTGCTTTGTGGGTCATTCCTTCTTGCCGAGCTCGCAGTGTGAAATGCATGCGTTACATACGCACTAACTGTTACAGAAGCTACAGCTGTACTACAGCTAAGTAGAGGACGCAAGGCGTAATTAGAAATAAGACATCACGATTGGTAGGTGAATTTTCGATTTTTTTTTTTTCGGCGGCCGCGGCGAAAAAATAGTAAAAATTTAATATCAAAAAAGTCGATGCGGGAACTGAAAATCGATGCGGGCGGGGAGCGGGCTGGGACGAGAATTATGAATTGAATTATGAATTTCTTGGTATTTTCAGCGCCATTTTGAAAATAGTATTCAAATAGTAAAAAAATCGATGCGGCGGCCAAAATCGATGCGCGCGAGGACGAGAAACTGGTTTCTTTTTTTACTTGGCCTAATTGAAATTTTGTTATTTAACTGAACATACATAAAGTACAGATTATGATTGGGGGACCTTAATTTTCACTTTGTTGCATTAACCCATTGAGGACGGGCTGATTCTGCAATACATTTCCCATAGACACCTGCCAGAGTATACTACTGTAGGGAATTGTCCTCAACAGGTCAAAGTGTTTGTTATGATTATGAGAGTGGACTGTATGAGCTGCGTTAACACTGTAGAATTACTGTGGTATAAGATACCATGATTATTTTGTTGTCGCCATTCTCATAAATGGGGAAATACCGTGGATCATGCAATTGGTGATTCAATAAGCACAATCAGGGTATGCAATCAAGGTTTCTCACTTTAAACTGTTTTAACTTCTAAAAGAATGCACCAACTGACTTCAAAATTCACTTGCAGCATACTTAGACATCAGTAATCACATGTGGTAAGACAATAGATAATTTTTCTCATGTACTGTTAATTACTGAAGATTAATTACCAAAAAGTCCCCCCCCCATGTAATGCATCAAAAAAAGCATTTCACAATTTATGTGAAATCAAGATTTTAGACCTGTCCGAATTATAAGCTTCCTAGTCCACCCCTATGTCTTTGGTATCATACATGTATTGATGGATTTTTCCCTGGCATTGCTTTTAATACACGCAATGATAAAAAAACAGTCGTCCTTCCTGCTGGAGAAAGTTATGAGGTCCAAAGTCCCGTCATGGTAGGAGTGAAATGCTTGCTTATTTCCATGACTGTGTGTTGTGACCTTTTAACCCATGTTGTACAGTTATACCATGGAGAAACAGCTCACTTTTCTACTTTTCTGAAAGTACTGAAGACACACTATAATCTTGGATATCAAATCAAGTCAACATAAATGTCATAATTCATTTCTCCATTCAATACATTTCAATTGGGAATGGATCAAAACACTTTGTGCACATGAATACTCAAGGTCACACTGTAAAGATACATGTACGTTTTTGATGAAAAATATCATATCTTCCAACATACATGTACCAGCCCTAATTTCATAAAACTTCTTAATAATGGCCAGCATATGTCTGTCACCTACAGTATGCCTGAAAAAAAAGCAAAAAACACATTTTCACAAGGTTTTCTCATTTTTAGCTCACCTGAGCCAAAGGCTCAAGTGAGCTATTGCGATCGCCCTTCGTCCGTCGTGCGTAAACTTTTTAAATTTTCATCTTCTTCTTGAAAACCCCAAGACCGATTTTCATCAAACTTGGCAGGTAGCATCCCTAGGGGGTTAGGAACTCAATTTGTTAAAATGGGCACCATGCCCCACCCAGGGGGCCCCCAGGGGGCCCAACCCCCCCCCCCCCCCCCAAAAAAAAAAAAAAAAAAAAATTAAGGAATCTGTAAAAATCTTCTTCTCTAGAACCAGAAGTGATAGAGCTAAGTTAATACTATGAGGTAGTACATTGATGACTGTAGTTTCAAGTTTGTTCATGGCAGAATCAGGGGTGCCCCCCTTGGGACCCAGGGGAGGGGGGTGGGGAGGGGTCCTAATGGGGCCTAAATTGTACATTTTCATCTTCTTCTTGAGAACCCCTTGACCCATTTTCACCAAACTTGGCAGGTAGCATCCCTAGGGGGTTAGGATCTCAATTTGTTAAAATGGGCACCATGCCCCACCCAGGGGGCCCTCAGGGGGCCCAAACCCCCCAAAATGAAGGAATCTTTAAAAATCTCTCTAGAATCAGAAGTTATAGAGCTAAGATAATACTATGAGTGAGTACATTAATGACTGTAGTTTCAAGTTTGTTCATAGCAGATCCAGGGGTGCCCCTCTTGGGGGCGGGGGAGGGGGAGGGGGGTGGGAAGGTCCAAATGGGGGCCTGAATTGTACATTTTCATCTTCTTCCTGAAAACCTCATGATGGATTTTCGTCAAACTTGGCAGGTACAGTAGCATCCCTAGGGGGTCAAGATCTCAATTTATCAAAATGGGCACCATGCCACACCCAGAGGGCCCCAGGGGGCCCCAATCCCCCCAAATTAAGGAATCTTAAAAAATTTGGGCCCTTATTTTACATTTTCATCTTCTACTTGAGAATGCCTGGTCAAATTTTAGTAGAGCTGTGAATAATTTAGATTAGTGACTGCATGAAAGGTGAACTTGCGATACTCAGGTGAGCGCTAGACCCGCAGGTCTCTTGTTTTTTTTCCTGTTACACATTTGCACACCCTGATTATGCTATTGACCTACTTCATTCAGTAACATTCTCATTCACGAAAAGCCGCATGGTATTTCTGGCCTGAAAGTACACCTCTCTGAGGTAAGCACTGGGCGTACATTGTACGTGGTACATTTAACCCATCGGGGAGAAGACAGTCGGAGGTGTGTCCTGTAACATGAGAAGTACACTGCAGTGCCGTGGGTGGTATTTTTTGGTGCGATTCGCACTCAAAGCTCACATAACATATATTTCACACAAACTTTATTAATTACCACTCGCTGTACCACAGTACATAATTTGTTGCATAATATTTCATGAGATTCACTATTGAAGTGTGATTTGGCCTCATATTTGTGAGCATGAGAAGCTAATACCAGAAGTGCCGGAAGAAAGTACAAATTCCACTGTAGACAGCAGAGCAGAGATATTTATAATTATCTTTCTTCATTGGAGTGGAGGATGCATAATGTTATTAGTCGTCTCCTACAATCTATCAGTCGGTCCCTTCATTCATCTGTGCTCCACCGAGATGTCATCACTAAGTAAATGTAATGCGTGAGATAAACCACTCAGTGGATTTTCTTAGCACTTGGACCAAAGAGGTGTACTAGTCGAAGCTACCACCATGGGATTGTACACATTGTATGCTACGTTGAGTAGATAGGGACCTATTCGATGTGACCCTGCATCACATACCACCAGAAGGTAACCAGGCATGGATTTTTAGAGAAGACTCTAAGCTTTACAGCACTTGACATAAAACATGTACTTCAATACAGAAAAACTTTCCAAACTCATCTAATTATAATGGAAAGTAAAGTACATGCACACACTGTGGAAGAAAGTGTTCAGTTAGCAAAAGAGGCTTTGAAGTTTAGGGTCTAGCCCTGTGCATGATTTCACTTTGTTGTATTCTACACATGTTGAATGGAACAAATAACAGGATTTAAAGCTCCTGGGCAACTGCTATGAGGGGATTAACAAACTAAACTGAAAGTTTGTAGTTACATCATTAAACTTAATCATGACAGATACTAAACTTACAAAGCAGTAGCATCATTTTTTAAACTGATGTAAGGGTTGAAAGTGATAAATGTGTGTGGAAAGGTTTCTGGTGCACTGAATCCAGAAATCATAGAAAGCCTGATGTCAGACCAAATCAAAGTGTTCGAGAAAAAAACTGAAAAAAATAATTTCCCATTCGTTTTATGATCCCAATTTTTTTAATTTACTGAAGGAGAATTGCTCTTTCAGAAAATATCGAAAACTAAAAATTGACATGGTTTTCCCTTTTAATCTGTTTTTAGTCCTCACCGAAAATCAGGTCGTGCGACTTTTTGTTGGTTTTGTGATGCATTGTCACATATTGAGCAATGTGCCCTAAGGTCCAAAGTCAAGGGTCACTGTACTTTGACTAAAATTGACATCTTTTGCAATTTAGCATTTTGGTTCTGTAAACTTCGTCATGTAATTTTTTTGATGATATTTAAAGAACAAGTCCACCTTCAAATAATTTTAGGAGAATGCAGCAATATCAGTAGAACACATTAGTGAAAGTTTGAGGAAAATTGGACAACCCGTTCAAAAGTTATGAATTTTTGAAGAACTTTCCTGCACAGTCATTGCTGGATGAGAAGACTACATCTGTACTACATTGTGTGATGTTACATGCGTAGAACAACTGTGACCGCGTATCACAAAACGAACAAAAAGTCACACTCCTTGATTTTACAATTGTACATGAGAACTCGAAAAAGGTGAAAGGGGTCAACTGAGTCAATCTTGAGTTATTCATATTTTCTGAAAGAGCTATCCTTCTTCTACATTACAGTTCGACCTCGATTATCCGGCCATGTCGGGACCGACGCTAATCCGGATAAGCGAATTGGCCGGATATGGGAAACACAATGTTAATGTATATAGCTTCCGTCCAAGCTGCCATCCCAGTGCACTGGCAGCTACATGTAGGCAGGTAGCGTACCCTGCAACGGTGGTAATAATAATAATAATACATACAATTTCTATAGCGCCGTTCTCCACTTTGATTAAATGCTCAAGGCGCTTTACAATAGGTACATCAAAGCAAACAGATTGAAAATACAAGTACATCACAGTAATAGAAGCAGATGAAGAAGCAGAAAAAAAAAAGACATGAAAGTCTGTCTTCAAAAGACACTGGTCTTCAGAATGCACTGCTAAACAGATAGGATTTTAAATTACTCCTGAAAGATGTTATAGAGCTTGAGTCTTTCAGCTCACGAGGAAGTGAATTCCACAGTGTTGGTCCAGCGTGAGTGAAAGCACGTTCCCCCCAAGATTTCCTAGAAAACGGAATATGCAAGAGACCTGAAGTTGAGGATCGAAGAATTCGTGAAGGTTGGTATTGACGAAACAAACAAACATTGTAATCAGGAGCTGTTCCCTCAATAACATGATAAACCAAAAGAAGTATCTTAAACCGAATACGCTCCTGTACAGGCAACCAATGAAGACTCTTCAGGATAGGTGTGATATGACTGCGTTTACTTGACAAAGAAACAATACTTGCAGCGGCATTTTGTAGCTTTTGTAATTGGGCAATTTGCGAGTTTGGTAGATTGAAAAACAAACCATTACCAAAATCAAGGCGTGAAGAAATAAGTGCATGAACAAGTTTTTCCGTGGCAGAGCGAGTCAAATACTTGCGAATAAAACCAATATTGCGCAATTGATAACGGACTGATTTAGAAATGTTGGTGATTTGATTGGACATAGCCATGTGAGAGTCAAACATAACACCCAGATTACGACATGACACTGACATGTAATCTATGCTAGCCTGCGCAAAATTGTAGTCCCTTCTTCACAAAAATAAAGTATATGTGAAAATCATACATGTTTTACCTCATTAGATACTGAAAAACCTACAGTATCATGCACATCTCTTGAAATTAGTGAAGTAGATCCATGAAAAGGTGTTAAAGTCACTGTTTTTTCTCCATTTTTGGATGAAAAAAAAAGTCCTTCACTGCATGAACGCGTCCGGATAATAGAGATTTCTGGATAAGAGGAGGCCGGATGATCGAGGTCAAACTGAAGTTTGGGATCATAACATGAATGGGAAAGTGCGTTTTCAGCAGTTTTTCTACAACCTAGTTGGGGGGGAGAATAGAATGATCAGGTATGTCTTAGAGTCCCCTTTTCATTTATTGAAATCCTTTACACACTCTTCACTTCCACTCTTCATGTCCAGTTAAACTTTTGACAGAATAATTCTACTGCTTTGAAAGTTGACATAAATTATTATGGACAGAATGTGTTGATAGAACATGTTCAATTTCAGCTTAATCGGCTTATCCGTTCATTGTTGTTGCTCTGGTGGTCTACTTCCTGTGTTTTGTCCCATTCATTGCACAACTAGCACATCTTGGTAAAGATTAAGTGCTTGAATAGACCCTGTACTTCAGAGCCTCTTTTCTATGTTCTCACGTTTCCAGAGTCTGTGCTTTCTTCCTAGTGTTTAGATAGGTTAGGGGAGTCCATTTGAGTTGAGTTATACACCATTTTTAAGCTTAGAGTCTGCTCTTTAAGAATCTGCCCTCAACTAGAAATCAATTTCTGGCGACTTTTTGTTGGTTTTGTGATGCAGGGTCACAATTACTACTGTGAATAGGAGAATGTGAAGAGATTTCCACAAAATTTCATTTTTTGAAAAAAAGTACACATTCCCTTGACTCGCCAATGACATGTTAAGGGTAATATTATTCCCCATGCCTTTTGAAAGAGGCAAGCCAGGTGCTCTATCATGCGAGAAAAGTGAAAACATTGAATTTTTTTTATACTTTCCTTTAATCGTTCTACGCATGTGACATCACAAGCTGTACATAGTAGTCTTCTCATTTAGTGATGGCGGCACTGAAAATTCAAAAATTTATAACTTTTGAACAGATTGTCCAAATTTCCTCAAACTTTCACTGATATGTTCAACTGATATTGCTGCATTCTATGAATCCTTATATAAGGTGGGCTTGTCCTTTAATAATGGACAGACTACAAAGCTACAATCACACCTCTCTATAGTGGCCATCCAAAGGAAAGGACAAATGTGCCCACTATAGACAAGTGCCCACTATGGACAGGTTGGTGGCCATTTCTAATTTCCACTCTTCCATTGTATGACTTAAGCATAAAGTACCACATATTATCCTTTAAAGAACAAAAGAACCAGCAAATAATTTGCACGAGCAGCTATACATTTCTGTAATATGGGGATTTTTTTGTGCAATTTGATTCATTTTAAGTCTTCTTTTAGCTACATGTACTTTTATTCTTATTTTCAAAATAAAATTTCAAGTCTGAGGAACTGATGCGTACAGGTTTTGCATGAATGGGGTTCATGAGCCAGTAAGAGGGGATAGATACAATAAGTAATTCCTAGATCTTGTCAAGTTAGTGGTAAGGCAGCTTTTCACTGCAAATAGCTGCATTTATCAATCATATCTGTGTGATTGTGACTGAACTGGGTGTAGGACTCGGTAGAATTCATGGGTGTAGGACTCGGTAGAATTCATTCAGTGAACATATCAAGCGAATGCATTTCTGGCCGTTCTACGCAGGTAGGTTAACCACAGGATACAAAATGAGTGGCCGCTGGCCGCGTTAGGCAGGTGACCTCTATATTAAGGGTTTAGAATACAGCAATTTTGTGCGGGGGATTTTTCAGTGGCCGCTATAAACAGGTTGGGTGTTAAAGACAGGTAGCCGCGAAGACAGGTTTGACAGGTTTCTAAATGGACAATTATTTGCATCATGGCGAAGATAGTTTTGAGTAGTTTCCTTTCTTTCTCTTTCCTTTTCCTGCATTCTTTTGCAAGGCTGTTAGCTGTCCATTTATGTTTTGAGCAAAAATGGATAATGCATTTTTATTATTGCATGGCTCTGATGTCACAATAAACATACATTTGCCACACATACTTTTGTCACTCATTTTTGTAGACCACTTCAACCAATTAGTTTTGCATCTAGGCCCTATGTACGTACGTAAATACACTGTATACTGTATTTGACAGCTGACTGTGACTGTGCTACTCATTTGCCATCATCAAGAAAATGGTTGCCATTTCTTTGCTAAATTCAAGAATCTGTGTGGACTAGGCCTACGTCTGTTGACGTCCGAGGTGTTTTATAAAAACAAATAGTGCATGATCTTTTATTCGTGCAAAGGAACAAGATTTTGCGCATTGTGACCATTCACTACAGTATTTTGTATGACTGTATCTGCCAGAGCCAACGAGAACACAGTGTGGACCTGGATAAAGTCTGATTGGTGTTTCTCTTCCCACCTCCCTGGTCTGACAGTTCCCTCCTGCTATCTCTCTTCCCACCTTCCTGGTCTGACAGTTCCCTCCTGCTAGTGCTATAAAGGAAATTGTCATTTGTATACATGTGTATCAGGGCATTCAGACGCAAAAAAAAAGTTATACTGGAACGGTAGCCTATAGCTATACCAAAACGGTATAGCTATATGATTAATTTATACGTCTGAACGCTGACTAACGAAGCGACGTATAACGAAACGATGGTCAGAGCATCATTTCGAACTAGAACTCGATAACGAATCAGCATTTTGTGTGCGTCTGAACGTACACCTTGTATGGCAACCATAGAACAGTATAACTGGGCGGGGCTTAATGGGAGTGCACACGAAAGGTGGCCCTACAGCTGTCACTCATGACTATAACAGCATGCGCAATGGGAAACTACACATGTATACCACGTTTCCCAGAACGGTCGAAATTAGTGTCTGAACGGTCTGTCAGCTATACGATGATTCTTTATACGTCGTTTCGTTATCGAGTTTTGGTATAAAATGGCATGCGTCTGAATAGGGAGGGAGTCTCAGCAATGTACATTGTATGAAACTAGAAATAGACCCAGAGTGTTGATCTGAATAATTACATTATCAAATCTTTGTCACGCACATGTGCTGATTTATCAAGCAACAAAGAAGCAAATAGTGTTGTTGATGGTTTTGTTGTTGCTATTGCTTTTTCTTTTTACAGGCAAAGATCTATAGCCAAAGGAGCAAAAAAAAAAAAAAAAAAAAAAAAAGAGAGAGATACAGTTACAAGGTAGATCAAGTGAACAGTAGGGCAGCTTCAGTTGTATAAATGGAGGAGTTATGGGGGGGGGGCAGCTCTATCAAAGCACATGCTGGTAGGATTGACATTTCATATTGTGCTGAAGGTTACAGTATACATCTCTATTAAAGACAAAAGTACAAAACATTTTGTAGTATGAAATGAAGAAAGGAAAAGATGCAATGTATCTGTATACATACATTCAGTTAAGTATGAATGGTACAATGTAGCAGAATTATTGGAAAAGGACTTTTGTCATATATTGTACAAATTTTGTATAGTGATCTTTATGAGCCTTACCAGGCTGTGGATGATCACATGTAAAGTTGTAGAGTATGAAGTTGGATTCAGTGGCAGCACTCAAATCTTGCTTTCTGTACTCAGTTAATGTACCCAATGTATACCTACACTTGTGATGTTCAATCACAGCTTTTACCATTTTTTGGACATACACTGTACAATGTAGTATTTGGGCAATTCCATGGGAATGTGGACATGGCACTAAAATTTCAAGTTTATCATATTGCAAAAGAATTACTCATTGTGTATTACCCATATATTGAAGTTATTAAAAGAAACTCAAAGAATTATATCAATCGGTCAAATATTTCCCGAGAAACAGCTACAGTTAAAGACAATTTTTCAGTCATCCAAATTGCTAAAATGCATGCTTAAACTTAATATTCATTTTTTAAATAGAAAAATTATGCTAGCACTTCAATTAATCTATTTTAAAGAAGAAAATTGGTTCTACTTCAGTCTTCCATGAGGAAATTTCTATGCCACCTTCAAAAAATTTTAATCACCACATGAAAGTTCAGCCCTTGAGCCATGTAACGCAAGTTACCAAAACAAGATATTTTTTTTCATTCTGAAGGAAGCAGTAGAGGTAATTTGTTGGGAATCATAAGTTTCTAAATTCATCACACCCTGATACTGTACACAGGATGTTGACTTGATTAAACACTGTCATCACATTAAAAAATGTCCATGAAAAGTGTAACGCGCCATGTAACGCGAGTTACCGGCATGTAACGCGAGTTACCGACTATAAACACAAGTTTCCACCAACATATTACAGGAAATTTTAACACTCAATTGAGCTAGATTGTGGTGAAAACAATCAAATGCAGTGTTATACACACTATGCTGGACTGAAACGAAGGAGGGCAGGCTAATAAACTGTGACTGTACAAGTGTATAATAATAGCATCAAGGCCACTGATCACATCCCGCATTGAAGAGTCTAGCCAGGCTTTCACTGCATGTGTACATGTACATCAAGCAGTGAATGAGAGCATAAAATTTATCTTCTGAATTTCCTGCATCAGTATTACAGAATTTTTATTACAGAATGCTACAGTATAAAGCAGCAAGTGTTGGTTCTAATCCTCATTCGGTGGTCTAGTGAAGATAACGCCTGTCCGGAGATCAGGAGGTTGTGAGTTCGAATCCTGCTCGAGTACATGTATGTATGCCCATGATTTTTTATCATGGCTACTACTAAAACACTGATCAGTTCAGTGCTTATTTACGTTAATGTAGGGCAATTTGTCAATCAGTTGCAATGAAAACATCTCGACGGAAGAATTTTATGAATTTGAATAATCACGCAGTACCCGCTGCGTGCTAAAAGGATTAGAACCAACACTTGCTTTCGGGCGGAAGTTCAGTGGTCTAGGGGAGATGATGCCCATCCAGAGATCAGGAGGTCTTAGGTTCGAATCCCGCTCGAGTATGTACCCCCATGACTTTTTTTATCATGGCTACTACTAAAACACTTATCATTTCAGTGCTTATTTACATCGATGTAGGGTAATAAGCCAGTTCATAATTACACTGTAGCTCATGTACACATTGGTGCAAATGACCTCTCTTTTTTCTCAGTTGGTTCGGCACTTCACTCGTTTTCAAACAGGCATAATGCATAAGCTTGCCCGACATAACAATTTATGGAATTCATGTTCAAAAAAAGAATGAACTTGCGTTTAGATCAGGGGATCAGAATATTCCAGCAGTTTATAATTTAGCAGGCATCCATTTCATTGTTTTGTATTGAATGTGCACAGTAACAGCCTTTTTCCTTTTATATTGCAAAATACCATTCTTGCTGTCAGGTGGATGTGCTGGCAAGTACCATTTAGATAAGGATCACATGAATAATCATCACATCACAGATGCTAATATCTCTGTGAATTTACAAACCAAAATGCCTGTTGGTACAAATAACCTTTTTCTGCTCTTGCGCAAAGTGGAATTACGAACTGGTCTATTTGTCAATCAGTTGCAAAGAAATGTACTATTACAAGTACTACACAAGCTGTAGTCTTCTCATCCAGCGATGATAGAAACTTCAAAAATTCATAACTTTTGAAGAGATTGTATGATTTTTCTCAAATTTTCAGTGATGTGATGTAATAATTTGCTGCATTCACTCAATTCACATGTTGAATATTAAGATGAGCTTTTCCTTTAAAGGGTGTGTACAGTTCTGGTCGAGGTGAGGATTTAGCTTTTAACGTTTTGTGAGATATTCAGAAACCACTCTATGAGATGTCAAAGAGCATGCAATTCTAATGGGTATCAAAAGTTTATTTGATGAAAATCGGTTTTGAAATGGCTGAGATATCCAAAACATGGTGAAAGAAGAGATCCTAATAAAAGGGGTGGCCTGTTGCCTTTTATTATTAACACTTTTTTGGATATCTCAGCCCTTTGAAAACCAATTTTCATCAAATAAACGTTGAATCCTTCTTGAAATATTTTTCTTGAAATATACATTCTCTTTCATATTTCATTTAAGAGGTTTCTCATTATCTCATGTAGGAATGTTCAAAACATGAATCCCCACCTCAAACAGTACTGAACAGTCCCTTTAAATTGATGTACTGTGTAAATACCAGTCATGTGTTTCATTCAAAGATATCTTCAATGTTTTGTCTAAATTTCCTTCTTGCAGCTCCATACCCAGACAAGGCCGCTGAGGCAGCATACCCTCCACCCCAGCAACCAGGGGGTTATGCACCTGTGCCAACAGAACAAACCCCCTATCCACCACAACAGACCCCCTACCCACCGCAGCAGACACCCTACCCTCCCCAGCAGAGCCCCTACCCGCCCCAGCAGCAGGGCTACCCAGCCAAGGGGCCTCCACCGGCGTATGGGGAAGGACAGGCCGCTTATGCTGCCTCTGGACAGAATGTTGTTGTTGGGGTATGTGTTTTGATGTTAGTTCTGAAAAGGAGTAATTTTTCTGAAGTACTATGTACAATCATTTATACAGTGTGTACTGTGTAAGTAGTAATACAGGTAGAAGTACTGTATGTTTATGTACACGTACAGTATGTATGTATTGCTATTATAGAACATGAGGTCATGCCACAGTGCAGAACCAAAACAACAAACCGCCTTGACATCAGGAAGAACTTTTATTGCCAGGTAGTTGTCAATGACATTATTTCAAAGCAAACTAAATTCAAGGTACTTGGCATAATTTAATCTCACCTCAGCACTGTATGTTTTAAGGCAATTGTACTTGTGTGCTCGTGGTTCTTGTGGCGATGAAAAACCACAGCAATACTTTTAAGAATGAATGATGCAGGACAGGATTTCTTAGCGCTTTCGAGAAGCAAAGTCAGCAATATTCCATTGAGATGATGTACAATGTGTATACCTGTACCATGTGTACACTAAAAAAAAAAAAAAAAAAAAAATCTGGTATGTTGCTTTATTTCAACAACAAAAAAAAAAGTTCTCGTATGTTGATTTACTTCAAAAATATAACTTGCAGAATTCTGCAAATGAAATCAGTGTTTGTTTGTTTTTTCATTTATGTGCTTCTGTTTGCATAGAATACAATTTTGAAGAGTTTCATGCAAAGACAACTAAAATTATAGTCTTATGGGAGGGAAGGCAAATCTGACGTGCTTAATAATGTTTTAAAGATGCAGTTTGCCATACACTGTAGCAAGGGTGTTTTTAAGCTGCATCACAAAAGCAATCTAAACCAATAAAGACATTTGTGCATTGTTAGCCAGCATGGGTAGTTTGGGTTTTGGGATGTTTAATAAGAACTTGCCCATACAGTAGTCCTACCTCAGTTCCCAGTTTGAATGAGTAAAATTACAAAGTGTATTTGCAAAAAGTAGTATTTATAGTGGCTGTTGTGGACTCTGTATTCCATTTTGACTCAAGTTTGGTTCTTTGCTTTCCAGCCATGACACAAAAGGTGTATAGGTAAGTGGGTATAAAAGTATGTGTGTGTAAACAATACAGAAACTTGACAGTACTGGTACTAGTACACTGTTGCATAGATCATTGTTGGTAAGTTTGCCAAGTTTTGTTTTGATAGTTTGATAATCTCTTCACAGTGGTTGCCAGGGAGTTTCAATCCAGTTGGCACACATTTCAGCAGAAAGCTTTGCTGAGTAAGCCTTGAATAAAATCTTTGGTCATCAAGGGAGTCTGTACATATTGTGAAAATGAGCTTAAACTTTGAATATATGTAATGCTAAAAGTGCTTATTCCCCCCCCCCCCCCCCCCCCATTTCATCAAATTTGGGTCAAAGACACTTTTTGAGGGGTCACAAATCTACTTGAAGGGGTAAAACCTTTACAATGTGTAGCCCTAGACATGCCTTCAGAATCCAAATAGATGTAAGATGTTCATTGGTACCATGCCTCATCCTGAAAATGAATACTAAATTGTAACTTTATAGATCAGCTGAATTGTTTTCAAAAGATTGCCTACATGTTAAATGTGTCTCAGTGCTCTCTGAGTACAATTCAGTCAGTTCATTGTAAAGGCTCATTCACCAGGTCTAGAGAGGAGTGTCTATGCATCTTGAAACACCCACTTGTAACTGACCCGACACTGTCTGTCATCTGTGCTACATTGTATGTGTGCATTCTTCCAAAATGGCTACCCCTCCCCCCCCCCCCCCCACGATGCTTTCTTTTTACACAGTAGTTGGGTAATTGACTACCACTTACATGAAATATCAATTGTTTATTAATTGTTAATCAATAAAGAGAATAAATAACATTTTTTTCCCTTTTAAACATGTTGAGGACGAGTCCCAAGTATACTCGGGCAAATGTCTGTGGGAAATGAGTGTTCTTGCAGAATCAGCCCGTCCTCAACAGGTTAAGCTTGGTAAGGTACTTTTGTACTATTGCTGTTTATAGTTTGAAAAATACATGTTTAAAAAGATATGTGTTATTTTACAGTTACAGTGTATCTTGATAGTTATCATTATTGCCCTTTATGCAGCCTGCCCCGCAGACAACGGTCATTGTGCGACAGGCGCAGGCGCAGCCAAACGACTACCTTGCCTTTGCCATCTTTGTCACGATCTGCTGCTGTCTGCCCCTTGGTATCGTTGCCATCATCAAGTCTATGGATGTGAGTTTGAAGAAGAAAAATCTTCAGCTTTATGCCAGAGTGTAATAAAAAGAATAGATAAAAACATGAATGCATAGTACTAGCATTTTCTAGCAATAGGAGAAGGCATCGTGTTGTATTACAGGGGAAACGTTGACACAATCTTTTTCATGTTGTTGTTTTTGTGCTTGAAACAAGTACAAGATTTTAACTCATTTGTGATTTTGATATTGCTGACCATTGACACCATGTGTCTATTGGTGAAGATTCTTGGAGATAGAAAATGGTTATAAATAATGAATTCCCAGCTGTCTCCATTTATATTCATAGTGCAAAGTTGGATAAAATGTTCACACTACTATAATTCCCAGTTAGCTGGGCTAGTAGCAGTCGTGTAAAGAACTGAGAATGAGAGAACGGACTAGTTAAGTTAAATTTAAAGACAAGATGATGGTAAAAGTCATGCATCGCCAGGGGATCATCAGTTGTGACCCTGCATAACAAAAACAACAAAAGGTCGCAAGACATGGATTTTTAGTTAAGAACAGATTCTGAAACGGCAGACTCTATTAAAGCTTTAAAATTATGTATAACTCAATTTAAATGGACTGTTCTAAACCTATCCTAATATTGGAAAGAAAGCGCACACTCTGGAAAGTGTGAACTGAGAAAAGAGACTTTGAAGTACAGGGTCTCTTCAAGCGCTTTATCTACTTGTAATTCCAAGCCGTGCTAGCTGTGCGATGAATGGAACAAAAAACAGGATGTTAACCACTGGAGCAACAACAATCAAGGGATTATCAAATGAAGCTGAAATTGAGCATGCTTGATCAGCAGATTCTGTAGATGATTAATGACAACTTTCAAAGCAGTAGCATTGTCCTTTCCAAAGTTATTAGAGTTGAAAGAGAAGAGTATGAACAGGGTTTTTAAGAAATAGAAAGGGAACTCTCAAATACACACTTAATCATACTATTCTACCAAAAAGTGTTCGTAGAAACACTATTTAAGACACAATTCCTGTTTGTTTTTGATCCCAAACTCTAGTATAGTGTAGAAGAAGACTTGCTCTTTCAAAAAATATATAAAGCTTAAGATTGTCTAGGTTAACCCATTTCACCTATTTTCAGTCCTCACACAAAATCAGTGCATGCAACTTTTTGTTGGTTTTGTGATGCACGGTCACAGTTATTCTCCATCAGTCACTTGGAGTTTCGGCCCCTTATGAGCAATACCCCCTTTTGGTGATGGGCCAGATGTGTAGTGCACCACCTTCTTTACTGTTAAACATAACAAAAGTAATAGAAAAAAGAAAAAGAGGTAAAAATGAAAATAGCAGTGATCACATTGAATTTGATTGGTATACTGAAAAGGAAGCATACAACAGGATATCAGCAACCCATAGTTTGCTGTAGATATGAGTGTGCCTATAGGTATCCCAAACCTTTTTCTTCCGGACCATCTCAAACAGGTGCGCAGCCGCTATACAGCCGGAGACATGAATGGCGCCCTCGAGGCCTCCCGCTCAGCCAAGAACTGGTCCGTGGCCGGCCTGGTCATCGGCATCATCCTGGAAGTCATCGCCATCATCATCATCATCGTCTATTTTGTGGTGATCATTGCGGCCGTCAACACCTACACTGGCTAATGAGTCATTCTCCACTGGGTCTGCAGAACACAGATCTTGCTCTTAGTAAGCACAAGTGGTTGATTGGTGGAATTCTTAACATGTACAGCTGATCTCATCACTGAGAATGTAAGCCAGTGGTAATGATATGACAATGATAGTACTAATGTTGATCATACCATTCATACTTGTAGGCTGTGTCATTAAGAAGAAAAAAAAAAAGTAGAATTAGTCCTTTTCAACACTATCAAGATATTCGCTGAGTGCATCAGTGTTTATTGAATAACACCCTCCCCCTTTCCCAGGTAGGTATTCAATAATAACAAGATTAATTAAGTGCTCATCAGTGGTTGGACGAACATGATCATGTGATAATGGATGATTTAATATGGCTATGAAATTGGAGGATATTATTTTTGCATTTAAAACAAATTAGGGACAAAATCAAAATGACAGTGCAGTGATGCTAGAAGCATCATGCTTGCAAAAATTAATTTTTGTATTCTGTACACATTGCTAAAAGTAGGTAAATATTAAACATGTAGAAACAGAAAGTATAACAATACATCAGATATTTATGACTTTGGCTGCTGAATTGTAGATTTCCTTCAAGCTTGTCTGACATATTTTATATAGGTTTTTTTGGAGAGGGTTGGGAGGGGATACCTTCCCTTTTTAATTGTGCTGATGAATAGTGAGCACTGTACATTGCAGAATGGAAAACTGTCAAAAAATGATTTGTGTTGAAATACTGACGTGACATGCTACTATAGAATAGGTGGATTTTTCAAAGCTTTAGAATAGAATGATCAAAAGACGTGCCGACGTATATTAAAGAAAAATATATATATATGTATACATTATATTCTCTACGTGAAGAATGTGTTTCTGTACTGAGCACATATTGTACAAACTTTGTGTTACTCTTTCACCAGACTTTCATCTATTATGATATAGATTTTCAGCAGCTAATTAAGAGGTGTTGAAAGTTTAACTTCTGCCGTGATGTGTCAAAATTGGCATTGGTGCCCAATGTGGCAGTACAAACTAGAATACTTATCCTTGCTTGCTCGATTCTGGTTTGTGTGAGGTTTCTGTACAATGACCCATACATGCAATGCCTGTGTTACACATTCTAGTGCAGGCTGCCTGCTGTAGTGCTTTCTCTGGAGTGCTTTAATAGAAAATATGAAAAAAAATAATAATTATACTATACAATCATTTTGTCTTCTATCATTTACTTCTTCCCAATGGAGCTTTAATAGGAAGTGTACAAATCACTCAGAAGAATCATAACCCTTTAACCAGTAGCTTGTAAGATTTTGACCACACAAGACCATGAGGTGGTTAGGACATTCCAGCGCATACCTTGACCATCATTTCTATAGTATGGCCAATGGGATTGTGCCATGCCCTGATGTAGCTTGAGATCAATGACTTAATCAGGGATTTCTGTAGAACACAGATCATGAGAAAGTGGTAAAAGCTGTAAATGAAATTTGGCATTTTTTACAGAAAATCAATCTTTGATAGCCTTATTATTAAACTGCCATTAAATGATCACACGGAAGACTTGTGAAATTCTGAAGCATTTCTACTTTGGCAAGGCCCAGGATGGTGGTCCTTAGAATCATCCAATTGCATTCAAAAGGTTTGTGATATGATGGATTTTGCCTGCATCTTGTAGTGTGTGGGTACATTATTTCCACATTTTATATGCAGCATTATTATTATTATTTTTTTTTTATAATCGTTTTATTTTTTTATTTTTTTATTTTTTTGAAGTGAAACAGTGTTTGGGTTTTTTTTTTTCTTCATTTTGAAAGTTAAGGATGTGGAGAATAGCAATGCTCAATGTTAAATCAATATTCAGTGGCTTTATCAGGCTTTATTTGTAATCAGTCATGTGCACTGTGAATACTATGATGCAACAACAATTTGATATCTCTTAAAATTTACCGTCTTCTTATAGTGTGGAGTATGTCTTTCATATTTTCCCTCATTCTTCTGCCTTCATATTTGAAAAAGAGAGCATCTTTATATTCATTTGCTTTTCAATATTTGGAGTACTCCTCCACTGGACTTCCTGGAATTGAATCCTATGTGCCACCTTTTTGGCAACTTTCAACTCTTTGCTGCCAGTTGAAAAAAATAAACAAAGTAGAAGATAGATCAAGCTTTGATGAAGTTGAATTCTCTGTCCTCTGAGAATATTGGAATATTGAAGATGACATAGGTCAAAACAGTGTCAGGTTTGTAGAGGATATTGGGCAGAGCGACATCAATAAAACATCTGTTTTGTGGCTGTTTGATTGTTATACCACCATACTTCCCACTCTAAATCCTATGGGACGCACTGAATCATTTATAGGGGGGGGGGGGGGGTGGAGGGGAGAGAGAAATGATATCCATGGTTGTGGCTGGTTTGAAAAGCTAGTTATTTTGTGAGGGTTTATAATAATAATGATAATAATAATGAAGATAATAGTAGTAGTAGTAGTAGTAATAATAATGATAACTATGATTATTATTATTGTTATTATTATTATTATTATTATTATTATTATTATTATTATCAATGATGGAATTCAAGAAATTTTCTTGTCATTCAAACTTGAATACTAACAATGGTACACAGTTATGACATAGTAGTGGTGCAAATTTTGGCAAAAAAAAAAAGTTTCCGCATTTGAAAAGGGTTCATTATCACAGGAAATTATGTGCTGGTGTTACTTTCTTTGTTCCCTATATTAGAAAGGCACAACAAAGCATACCATCAGGAACGCTTTTTAACTAGGGTCTACCAGATGACAGTGTACTATTGTCCATCCAACATTGGGTCTTACATTGTTTGTATACACATTATGACTTTTCTTCATCTCAGGTGCTTATTTTGGTCTGGTGTAGTCTGATTCTGTGGAAATGATTCTATGATTCATGTCAATTTTGTAGATTTTTATAATAATTTGTACCATGAGGCCATTGGGGCATTGAAGGCCTGGGAAGTACATTGTCTTATTAAAGGATTGTATAAGGCTGATAGTCTGTTAGTTTAGATTTCTGTTTGCATGCTGAGAGTGCATATCTTAAAAAAAAAATGCCTTTGTCAATTACTGCATGGAAATAGAAGACAACAAATATATCTCTGCTGTCAAGACATTATCACATACTCCTGCTGTAAATTCATTCAGATCAAAGAAGTTTGACGGATATGATAAGCAAAATGCATTGATTGTGGTAACAGACCTAGCAAGGGTTGTTTACAAGTGGTCCTTCTGATATCTTCATTCTGTACATGGGTGCTGATATATTTTATGTTTTGTTGACAGCTGCTGCCGCCATCGGCCAAAACTCCTGGGATGTCTACAGTTCTCCCTAGTAATGGCTAGGATATAGCAGAACTTCATTAATGATTTTTTTTGAACAAAACTCTTGTTTGGAAAAAGGGGGATGTTTATGAACTTCTTGTGTACTGAGTGATACTTCTTGCAACAAAGTTCAAGGTCTCTTTGTATTTCTTGCCTTTTCAAAGCCTGTCAAAACCTAGTTTTCAAAAAAAAAAAACTATCAATACACCATCTGATTTAACTTGTTCCAAGTGGTCTGAAGAAGTAAGAATCTGTTTTTTTTTGATCCGTTTGTAAGAAATTGGATGTCTGAGGTTTGTAGCGGCCACCTGGTCAATTTACTTGCCAAATGAAAAGGCATGACCCTTTTATTAGGCATTTGTGTTGTATGATTCTGAAACAATTTTCCAAACACAGGATGTGGGTTTTGTACAAGGTGATACATTTAGTGGAGAACAAATTTTGTAAAGATTTTGTACATTGTTGATTCTTGCCCATGCTAATTATAATGCAATATAACTCATATTTGACATTAAATGTCTGAAAATTTGTGACACATCTTGTATATTAGTTGGTAACTGCAGTCTTTTTTCTTTTATACACAAGGAGACACAGGTTTTGCCTGAAATCAATTATTGTGTTCATAGGTGAACTATTTTTGTTTTTACGTAGTTCATACTGATATAATGATAATTTTTTGAAAAATGATTACTGGTCATGTCACATTTGTTTTCCAATATGCCTGACAGTCTGGCTGACAAACAAAAAAGAGCACTTAACTACGTAAAACTTTGCAAAGATAATGAGCAACATTTTTGAAAAAGAGAAATAATTTTAAAACTCCTATAGTCTCTATTAGACTGTTGAATGGAATGGATATCAATTGTTCACGATTTGTGTCTGTATCTGTGTCATTATTTTCTTCTGTCATACATTTTCATAAGCGTGGATTTGAACCACTGTAGAAAAACTGAAATAATACATATAATATTTTGTCATATATTAATTTATGTCATCATATAGCATGTTTAATCATTTGAAAAGAAATAAGCAACATTGAACAATGGAAACAATGAAGAATTGGCCTATTTAATTGCTGCTGGGATTTTTTTTTTTTCTCAGATATGGCAGCAGCTGGCATTGATTTGCACTTTATAGTAAATGTGATTCATGGTTAATGTCACTTAATTAGCACTGTACAAGAGACACTTTAATTATTATTATAGATTTCTATTGGCTGGCCTGCCAGTGATACAGGGAAGCGTGTTATAACCAGAGTGATAACAACAAGTTGATATACATACTTGCTATGCCAGGCAATCCTGACCATTTTCTGGAACCAATTCTATTTGAAAGACATGCCTTCATTTATAATGTGTTCGGAAACTGCTCTCTTGCCAGTAAACTGACTTCACACTCCAAAGATCATTGTATTTCTAAGTTCCAGACAAAAGTGCAGTACTACAGTATATACTGTATATCTCAAATCTTTATGTTAAGTTATGAACTGAAATTTTTATCCCACAACCTCTGAGTTTGTACCCCATCTTGCACTTTTCATATGTGCAAAAGATTGAGATAAGAGGGGGGATTTACCCTAGTAAAGATTCACAAATCTGAGGGAAGATTTGCCAATGCCTGTTTCAGAGTTCACCTGTCGCAAAGTAGGTATAAACTGGTGATCAAATGGATGTGAAGTATTTCCCTCATTGAAATACACTCAAAACACACATTCCTCATCCTGGTGTGAATTGCAGATGAATGTGATTTTGCATTCACTTGTGCTATACCTCGTGATATCCCTATGGTACTAGCATGGTGTGTGCTGTACAAGTACATGTATAGGGCACTAAACACTTTTGAAACCACTGTGTACTGTACAATTTTGCAGTTGAGTATCACCAGCAGGCTGAAAGATTGAAATATATCTATCATAAATTTTATTCGGTTCTTTAATAATTAAATGCTTGTTTGTTTGTTTGTTTGTTTGTTTGTTTGTTTGTTTTAAGCCTTTTTAGGGGGATATGTATGTGTAATTCTCGTATTGTTTGCTAGATGACACCCTGGTTTGCATTAAGATTGATAAGAGGAAAATGATAAGGACTATAGAGTGTTTGATGTATTTATGTACATCGTATTACAGTCAACTGTTTGTTCAATAATAGAAGACAGAACTGCTGAATATATAATTACTATGCTGTATTGCAATACAGATAGTGCCCATACACACACAGTGTTTCAAGTAACTTCCATGAGATGAACTCATCAGATGCACAAAACAGTCTCAACATTACTTGGGTTTGTGATATACAGGCCTCCAAGTTGGCAGGGGTGATACCAATATCGCTTTTTCAGACTGCGGCGTAGATGGTGGTATCAACATCACTTGTCTGTTTTATACACGGGTGAAATTGTAGAAAATGCATGAACCTTCTTATCCTCTACTGTTTTTGTTGCAATTACTCATTCTTTTCTTTTTTCTTTTTTCTTTTCTTTTCTTTTCTTTTATCTTCAAAACCAAGTTTAAGATGGTGTGGAATATTACCATGTCTGTGCGTAGAGACTTGTCATCTCTCTTTGGAATGTCATGGTGTGGAAGTGTGTTGTTTTTCCACGTGTTATGAATGCCATTGCTGTTACTACACTGTACATACTGCATGTGGGAGGATTTTTTGGTGTTATTAATCATGTTAATGATATCATAATGAATACAGTGGTGACTTTTTCTTTGTACCTTTAGATTTTAAGAATGTCTCCATTTGGAGGGAATCATGTAATTATGTTCATTATTGTTCATTAATACCCATATAATAATAATTTTATATGCTGGGTAGGAAAGAGATGTCTTGTATTGTGATTGTTTTGGGGTGTTTTAACGGGGATAATAATAATAGTCATACCATGGCAGTGACCATGCCCATATCCATGGCCACCCTCCAAGTGTTTTAATAGGAACAGGGTGGGGATGATGTGAAGGGAAGGAGGGAGGGGTCACCTAATTTTTCATTTTCTGATCTCCTACCTCCAGAGACCAAGTTGGGAGCATCAATTATCTCCTCAGCTATACTGGTGGAGATGTGGTATAAACTTGACAGACTATAGTGCTTTAAGTCTTGCGTGTGTGTATTCCTATGGATGTTTAATAAAGAGTAGACTGCTTTTACTCAGGATGCACTCTCTGTCATTTTGTATTGTAGAGGGTTGGTGCTTTTATTATTATTATTATTATTATTATTATTATTATTATTATTATTATTATCATCATTATCATTATTATTATTGTGCCCTTTCACTGCTGAATGAGGGTCATCTGATTGGTAATTTCATAGAAATAATTATGTTATCTTTTCACAATCACGAAAATTATTTTGTACCTTAGTACTTTCGCCTCCAACTGGTGGCTTCTTCAGACTGCGGCGTAGATGGCGGTATGACACTGGACGTGACAGAATAGGTAATCATATTTATGCGAGAAAATATATTGGTCCGAATCTTTGTTCATTGTGTCAGCAGTTTTTGCTGATGTGAATTTCCTCCTTTATCCATCTTGATGGGCGATGATCATCTCTGGCAAGAATATGGGCCAAAATATTCTTTCGCATGTGATACCATTCTCTCACGTTAAGCGTCATACCACCATGTGCGACACAGTCTGAAGAAGCTACCAATTCCAGGCGAAAGCACTGGCTGTAAGATACGAAATAATTTTTGTGATTGTGAAAAAAAAGAATGTGTATTTCTATAATGCCCTTGACTGCTTGCAGATGCACTGATTTATTTATGGTGATTGTAATGTTGATAATGATGCTGCTGGTGGTGTTGAAGGTGGTAGTGATTGTTGAATATGATGGTAGTGATTATGGTGGTGGTGATGGCAATGATGATGATGGTTATGTTGATGGTGGTGGGCATGGTGATGGTTGTGATGATGGTGATGGTTACAGCTATTTTGTTGTTGGTGGTGATAATGTTAAGGGTGCACTTTGGTACTTGTGATTATTGTGAGGATGGTAGTAGTGATTATTGTGAGGGTGGTGGTAGTGATTGTGAGGATGGTGGTAGTGATGGTGGTAGTGATGGTGAGGATGGTGGTAGTGATGGTAGTGAGGATGGTGGTAGTGATGGTGATGAGGATGGTGGTAGTGATGGTAGTGAGGATGGTGGTAGTGATGGTAGTGAGGATGGTGATAGTGATGGTAGTGAGGATGGTGGTAGTGATGGTGATGAGGATGGTGGTAGTGATTGTAGTGAGGATGGTGGTAGTGATGGTGATGAGGATGGTGGTAGTGATGGTAGTGAGGATGGTGGTAGTGATGGTGATGAGGATGGTGGTAGTGATTGTAGTGAGGATGGTGGTAGTGATGGTAGTGAGGATGGTGATAGTGATGGTAGTGAGAATGGTGGTAGTGATGGTGATGATGGTGGTAGTGATGGTAGTGAGGATGGTGATAGTGATGGTAGTGAGGATGGTGGTAATGATGGTGATGAGGATGGTGGTAGTGATTGTAGTGAGGATGGTGGTAGTGATGGTAGTGAGAATGGTGGTACATGTAGTGATGGTGATGAGGATGGTGGTAGTGATGGTAGTGAGGATGGTGGTAGTGATGGTAGTGAGGATGGTGGTATTGATGGTACTGAGGACGGTGGTAGTGATGGTAGTGAGAATGGTGGTAGTGATGGTGATGAGGATGGTGGTAGTGATGGTAGTGAGGATGGTGGTATTGATGGTAGTGAGAATGGTGGTAGTGATGGTGATGAGGATGGTGGTAGTGATGGTAGTGAGGATGGTGGTATTGATGGTGATGAGGATTATGACAAGGATGGTGGAAGTGATGGTGGTGAGGATGGTGGTAGTGATGGCGAGGATGGTACACACTGGTTGTGATGGTAGTGAGGATGGTGGTAGTGATGGTGGCGAGGATGGTGATGAGGATGGTGGTAGTGATGATAGTGAGGATGGTGGTGAGGATGATGGTGGTGAGGATGGTGGTTGTGATGCAATTGAAGTCATTAGGAAGATGATGATAATGTTGATCTTGCAGGTTGCAGATTTTCTGTACTCATCTTTAGACAGCCAACACACACAAACACTTCTTTACGGTATTCTTTATTTGAATTTCATCCAATATCCAGCATCATTTTCACAACAAAACGAGTATGAACAAAAGCAGCTGTATTCTCATTTGTGCTTCTTAATCACATTTTTAACATACTTGTACAGAAGAATAACACACACACACGAACACACACACACACACACACACACACACACGCACACGCACACAACTTTTCACACGTTACACTGAGCACACATTGTTGGGTACGCATTTGTTGTCAAGTATTGTTCTGTACGTATCAGGGCAATTGTCCCCCGAGGGCAAAAATTACCCCCTGCTAATTACTGGTTAGTCATAAGGTTAAAGTAAAGAATAGGGTTAGGTTTAGGGTTAGAGTTTGGGTTAGGGTTAGGATTAGGTTCAGGATTAGAATTAGGGTTAGGGTCAGGGGAAGGGTGCGGGGTAATTGCCCAAGGGGTAATTGCCCAAGGGGTAATTGCCCTAGACCCGTTCTGTGTAACCCATCACGTTGACGGAATGATGACTTCAATAAAGACACAGAGCACAGCTTTTAGTGCACGATCTTATGTTATTTTTATTTAGATGTAGAATACAACAGTGAAGACAGATACGGTAGACTAAATGCGGTTTTATACACACGTTTTTTATTCTTTTACTTTGTCACATTCTTTTTGATGGGATATAGGTGACAATGATATGTAATTGTATATTTATGCTCTAGACTATTAAATGACGCATTCGTCACACTATAAAGACGAGTCAAATAACGTTTAAGATGAATAGAGTCGATACAGCTGAACTATAACCGTATGATATTGGCGCAATGCAGGTTGGAAAGTTGCCATTGATAAAAACCCGGTGGTGATGTGGGGATTCTGCCCATGAATTGGGAAGGCTGGCCCGGCTTGCATATTCGAGAATCTCCGTAAACGAATTTTGGATTGTGCATGCAGCTATACCACTGATGTCTATACAACTTCACACACAGCCGAAGAATCCCGATTAGAGTCGACCGTTACCGATGAGCGTACAATGCAGATTGACCCAATCGGGCCAACCATTTCTCCCCACGCTACCCTAGTGGAAAGAACGAAGTCTCCCACAGTGTGTTCACCGTGTGTTCACATACTCAGTAGTCGACTATGTGAAAACGCTCGAATTTAACAGTGTGAAGATGATTTCACACTGTGGTGTGGTTTTCACAGTGTTCACATAGTAATGTTATGTTTCACACTGTTATGACTCAAATTGTTCACGCTGTTAAAACGCTCGAATTTAACAGTGTGAAGTGATTTTACACTGTGTCCATAACCATGTGTTCACACTGTGTTCACACTGTTCTTTCGAGCAGGGTATGATATATTGGGTCTTTACATTTTCACACAATATAGCGATTATCGGTTTGTTCCCCCACCCCCCTTAGACCCAACATGGATCGCGCGATATTGGTACCCCCGTTTACTTTGATAGTACGATTTAAACAATAATTGTTTTGACCCAAGATTAAAATGGCTTTAAGTCACACGGCTTAACACTAGAGGGCCTACTCCTGTTCTGCCAGTGCATGTATGCAGCAAGTGATAGTCTAGTCTAACTTACAATGATTGAAAATGATAATAGTGATAATAGTATTGATATTAATGAATAACGTCTTCAGTACAATGTATTAATATTGCTATTAACATGACAATACAGAGTATGTTTACATGAATAATTATTGCCATGGTACCGATTTTTACACATCTTGATCATTGATGAACGCACCCGGAAGCATTCGAAACCCGAACCGTCTGTTTTCAAAGCCAATGCCTTACAGCCACACTACCACAGTGCTCCAACAAAAGAAGGCAGCCAGCCGACCGTAGTCTTAAGGACCAGTTGTGAGAAAGGCGGCTGTGAAGATTGCCTTTGTGGTTCCTCCTGTTGTCGCAGCTTAAGGAGTAGCGGCAGCCATGGTGTTCATAACAATAGTTGTAACTTCGTCCTCATCATCATCATCATCCTCATCATCACTATCTTCAGAGTTCGACCCACTGCTGCTCCTCCTTCCACGATGACCTAGATCAGGGGCGAGACAAGTCAGGCAACTATTACTAAGAGACACAGAACTCCCAAATGCACTTTTGTTCAATGACACACGTTAACGTGCTGACACACCGTCTCCTTTCCAATACTTCCATTTCTGCTCGTTCACGTTCCTTGTTCAGATCATTTTTCTGCAGCAGTTTTATCATCAACCATCAGAATTAAAGTGTCTTTTTATCAACGACGTTTTGAAGCCTTACCATAATTTAATTATGCGACCGTGCATCACAAAACCAACAGAAAGTCACACAATCTGATTTTATATGAGGACTCGTAATAGGTTAAACTGTTTAACTTTAGTAGTCATTCTTAAGTTTTGCATATCTTCTGCAAGGGCAATTCTTCTTCTACACTGTTCTAAAGTTTGGGATCCAAAAACGAACGGTTTGTTTTTAGCAGTGTTTGTAGAACACCTTTTGATAAGATACTGTAGTGTAATTAGGTGTGTCTTAGATCCCAATTGTATTTTATCACAGGCCCTTTTCATAGTTTTAAACTTTTATACACTCTTCACTTTCAACACAAGTAACTTTTGAAAGAATGATGCTACTGCCTTGAAAGTTGGTATTAGTCATGGGTAGAATGTGTTAAATAGGGATGCCTAACTTCGGCTTAAACCTTCCGCAATGGAGTTTTACGACCTGCTTTTCGTCCCATTCCTTGCTCACAGCACGGCAATGGCAAGACTATCCCCAAACTCCAAAGACTCTTAATATTCTCATTAAACTATACTTTTCCAGAATGTGTACCTTATATCCATTATTTGGACAGGTTAAAAAAGTCCATTTGTATGGCATGAGTTATACAAGCTCTACTCTTTTATACTCTCTACTCTTTCAGAATATGCTCTGAACTAAAACTCCATGAGGTTAGACAATACTTTTTATTGGTTTTATGATGCAGGGTCACATTTACTTCACTTGGAAGAATCACACCCGTCTCAGACCGACGAATTGTATATGTTGCTTTGCGTGGACACATTGATGTCTTTAACTACCTGTGTCATAGGGATTGGGAAACTCTACCTTCAGTTAGCTCTCCTGTCGTGCCTGTGAAACGAATAACCGATACCAAACACTCAAAAGCTAATGAGATTATTAAGATCACGAGAGAGGAATATTGCAAGGAACGGAGTGATTATGATATCTATGCGTACTGACGGATGAAGAAGTGAATTTTCTTATTTTGCTACCAGTGCCTTCTGAACTCTACCTAAACCCTTCACCTAATTCTAAACCCCTGCCCTAACGTGTGAATTTAATCACAAACCTTTTAATGCACCCCAAAACCCATGACTAACCGGTAATTTTATGCATGAAGTTAGCCACGGTTATAACTTATAAGGGATGGTACGGGATTTTGTTTTTAAATGGTGAACATTAATTGAAGCTGAAACAAAAAATGAATTGTAGTGTGTACAGTCTTACCATGGTGGTGACCATGTCCGGATCCATGCCCGCCCTCGCCCTCGCATTTCTTTAAACCGCTGCTGTTTCCCATCAAGCAGATCTGGTCTAGGATTTCGCACGAGTTGCTGAATGAGGTTCCATTCTCTCTGCACACAACACTGCTCAACATGGTGACGGAACGCCGACCCATACCCCTGCTCTTATTCCGTGTCGTCAGTCCCTCGAGGAACGCGTCGGTGCAGTTTGCTCGCGCCTCCTCAGATGACGTGTTGTATGCTGGACACACTTTTTCAGACAAACGTGATGCGAGCCTTTCGATGCGCCCATTGTCACGTCCACGGCCACCATGGCCACCATGTCCGCCATGGCCCGTATGACCCCCGTGTGGATGACCTTAAAGATAAGAGGAGTGGTGCAAGAATGAGTGAAAAGTTTTTTTGCGATGTCCCTTCAGGCCTTCCATAAGAAGGTGATAATGCATGTTGTGAGACTGGAAGACTTGGGCAAATCTCACCTAGAGCCATTGACTCCAACAATTTAAAGGGGAAATCCAGTCCAAATATAAGTTAGTCTGATAAGAAAAAGTAAAATATTACTAGTTCAGCGGTAAAATTTCGTTCGAAATCGGATGAAAAATAAGGAAGTTATGACATTTTGAAGTTTCGCTAAATTTTCAGGAACTGGTCAATATGAATATGCACATGGCGAAGTGAGCACGCCATCCCCTCAATACTTCCCATATACAAATAAGTTTGTATGCATAAAATTTTGAAATTTCCAATTTCTCATTAAATTGTGATCACTATTCTGAAGTTATTCAACGAGGAATAACTTTGTGTTTCAGACTTCATTGACAGAAACATCGAATTTTCGTCATTTTTCTTTGTATACCATGAATGGAAAATTATGAGGTTATGACATGCTTAGCTCAGTCATTTGCATATTCATATCCACTGCACAAGTACCGTTTTGCAGAAATAACCAGAACTTGAAAATGTCATAGCTTCTTTATTTTTCGTGTGAATTCACTCAAATTTTATCGGTTGAACTCGTAAGATTTTACTCTTTTTTATCAGACTAACTTATATCAAGACTGGATTTCCCCTACTGAAGTGAATTTCCTGCCTCGTTATTCACAACTTCACAGACAGATCTCTTTGAATTCCCTTATAAATCATAATTATAAACAGGTAACATTCTATATTGTACATCGGTGCTTTATATACAGTGTATTACGAATTAGTCCAATCTCAACGACGAGCTCTCTATATAAGAACCAAAGAAGAAGAAGAAGAAGAAATTAAAGATCCGGCAACACCAGTCCATAAGACTACATCATTGTTGTCTCATTCTTTCGAACCACTGCTGATGTAAGAAATGAAAGGACTGGCCTGTTTTCTGTCTTCCCCTGATAATTATTTCTAAAAAATCATTGCCTATAAAGTGAAGTTGATGTTAGTCAAATGTAAAATCTCTGAAATGAAACCTTTCATACTACCGAGTTTCTCTGGTTGCGTTTTATCCAAAGCTCCGAATGAGTGGCTTTGTTCGTTTACTACAGATAGTCCTTAGTGTACGCAAGCCATAAAGACATCACCAAATATTGATATGTTTTGCGTTTCCTTTTGAAAATTCAGTTACATGCATACACCGTCATGACGGCCGTCATATCGTGTGCAACTGTCACGCGGGGTATCATCGTATTTGCTGCTGTTGTTGTTTTCGACAAATTCACTCTCGCAGCTAGAGTTATTTTTTTTTTTCAATGGTGTGAAAAATTAAATCAGACGACTGGCAACTTGAGATTTCAGGAGAGCTGGAACTGAAATAAGAGAGTTATGGACTGTCAATTTTACATATTTTCACAAAAATATTGACAAAAAAGCCCCACATTATTGTCTAAATGAACTGACTGGATAATTTCATGACTGGCAAACGAGCCACCTCGCTTGTTTATTTACATGAAGCAAAATAAACCTGTATACCTGAAGTATACTGTGTTACAGTGTATCACTCAAGGTTTTACAGATATTTCAGAATCTCGAAGAACGGATTAATTCAAAATGCTCCTACCTTCAGCGGTCAGCAGAAAAATGACGACGAGGACACACCCAACGGCTAGTATTGACTTCATCTGTGACAAGCAAGAAAGATAGAAATGAAGAGTGAAAACGACTTTAAACGACGATCAAACGCGATCATTTTCCACCTGTTGTACCGATACAGGGGAACCCCGTTATAACGAGGACCTATAAAAACCATGACATCACGCACTTGGTTTTTGCCAGGTTTCTCACTGTCAGGGTACAAAACATTTACAATTTGCAGTTACATTTTGATAGAATGATAGCTTTGCACAAACCAATGTACCCATAGGCCTATAGTATAGCGTCACTGACAGGGAAACGTTTGAATTGGTGAACACAAGTACACACACACACAAATCATTAAGAAACAGTTAGGCCTTTGTACATGTATATTTATAAGACTTGCCCGAAACAGTGAAAAAAAAAAATATGCAGAACTCTTTGAAGAAAGGACAGCTTAAGAAGAAGAAGAAAAAAAAACACGCACTAAAAACAACACTAACTTAATCCTAATACATTTATGATGAACCGCCATATCAACTGCTATGAAATCGAACAAACAAATTATAATAAAGAACAGTAAAGACGAAAAAAAAAAAGATCCAGCAATAACACTAACTGATGAAATTAAAATGAATATGACAACTAAAACTTGAAACAGTACTATAAGTTTTGAAAATAGAAACTTACTTTGGCAAGAGTATTAGGCCCTTCGGAGAAAGAGAAAAGAAGATTATTTTTTTCGCACGCCTAAACGGTACTGCTAGAAAAGCTAACAGATGCTGATTTACAATCCTCACTAAGTTCTCCCGGTTTATATACAGTTACGCCTTGGGCTTACAACGTGACGAACAGATTTCCAGGTTTTCGTGGTTTCCAGCTTCCGACTGTTCCCGGTTGTAGCGGTTGGTGTCCCAGTTTTAGAAAAGAAAAACAGAACAAAACAAAGAATAGTTACACACCTAATTCCCTCTTTAGTGACTATAGTTTCACCACAACGATGAGAAAAGAAGTTCCATGTGAAAAAATCAACAACAAAAAGAAACAGTAATTTCTAAGTAATTGGGCCAAGGCAAAATATCGAGGGCATGATTCTGTCGAGTTTAATAGTGGCTATCAATATGCTTACAGCACACAAGTCCATCTTGCGGTACTCATGACGCTTCAAAAAGAAAAAAAAGAAAAAAAGATAGATAATCTATGTACAAAGATGACAACAGAGAATTTGAAAATGACAAACAACATACAAACAGATACCAGATAAAGAACACTGTTGTTCCGAACACTATGCACTGTGAAAAGAGCTGTGTTAGACTTAACACCACGGTAGTTGAATCTAACACCGATCAGTTGTCAATAGAGGACCACACCGACATGTGTACAGAAAGTACGTTTTGATTGTGTTAAAAGGTGTTCACCTGACCCTTCCTGGGGGTAATTTGACACTGTAGCTGGTGTTATTTTGGCACTGCGCTGGTGTTGATTTGATATTTCTGGTGTTAGTGTCAATGGTATAACACCAGCACAGCTTCAATAGGAGATCACAACAACTGGTGTTACTGATGTGGTGTACTTTATCAAAAAGTTCGTCTCATTGAAGCTCCAAATCAACAAGAAATCAGTAACTAATTACCCATCTGAACATTAGTTTTACATTTTGAAGTGACACCCGAGGTTTTAATTTAACACCACAAATGAGCACTAGAAATTTAACACCAGCTCAGTTTCATAACACCCGATTTTTTGCAGTGTATAGATTGCATTTACAGTCCTCAGTGCTGTAAGAGGAAGAGATACGTAAGTTTGGAATTGAATGTTTCTTTAGATTACAGTTGCCGTATGTTTAAAACTGAATGGAGTTATACTCAATGAAAAGTATCCTAAATTTATTCCTGCATGAAGGAAAGTTTGCTCTGTCATACGCATCATTCTCTTAACGTGATGCGTTACAAATTAAGTATCAGAATAAAGGACGATTGAACTTATGATCAGAGATCCCGGTAAGTTCAGTGCATGATATACGTCTAGGAAAGAAATTAAAAACAATTGCTGATTAATTTGCAGTTTGTCGTCAAGAATGAACCTCCTGCGTAGCCAGTATAGATGGGTACACTATTTTTCCACTTTTTTTTTTTACTCTTCGTTTACTGAAGTGTGTTCAGAATTATTTTTACTTACACCCGCCTATCATCTCATGGTTTTATATTTTCCTTAATTCATACAACTGCCAAACATACCATAATAATGAATGACTATAGTGTGGAACACAATAAGAAGTTCTTTTTGATTAACAGAGTAAAATCAGACTGACACAATGCAAAAAAAAAAAAAAAATATCTTCAAAATCAGGTACTACATAAAATGAGTTACATGGATTTTGTGTTTTCACGTAAAAGTAAGTATTATTTTGTAGCAAAGACATGGATAAAATACTGTAGTACAAACAATGAAGTCAGTATATCATATCTGCAACATAGATTATCAAAATTTCAACACGATGAAATATCAATAAAAAACCCAACTAATTTGATGCAAGAGGTATATCACTCATACTTTTATCAATACCAGGTCAAAAAAGAATTTGGTTGATAATGCATACATCATATTGAAGACTAAATTACGTAATGACATTATAATCTCTGCTAAGTTGAATATGCTACGGTTAAGACTATAATACACCTAATAGAATTTCACAACGTTGTGAAACATTTTCCAAAGCAAAGGATATTTGTGTACGTATTACAGATTAGAAGATAATTGATTATGGTGATTTTTTTTATCATGGTAACAATGTTTGTTTCTTTATTTGTCGCTGGGTTTATAGAAATTAAAGCAAAACAAAACAAAGAGCAAACGGGAATAACGTGCTAGCCTTGTGACGTAATAGAGAACCCTGAAACAACGTTCAACTTATTGGTCGTTTTGTTATGTTTTATTTTACTTTTTTCTTTAGGGTTTTATTTGGACCCAAGGGCGCTGTAACCATGCAGGGCATACCGCGCGCTTTGACTACAGAAAGAACTCCATGTCTTTCAGATCTGTGATATCCTGTTTAAATAATAAAGAAAAAAAAATGATGAATACAAATAGAAGTACAAGTCACAAGAATTCAATGTTCTATAGGAGCTATACTTGAAGCTGGCAAAATGGAAGAAGAATTAGGTAAAAGGAGTTTAAAACTGCTGAATCACAATATAACCGCCGTTCACTGGGCTTTTTCCGTAATTCATTCTTTTTGTTGTGAGTTTCGAAAGTAATTTCATCGCACAGAACTTCAAGTTAGCTTTTGTATCATAGAGAGTAAACTCTTTTGAATGAGGAACTGTAGAACTGCAATTATCATAAGACAAATTGAAATTCGAAATTTATGACATTAGAGTTATTGTAATCGCAGTGATATTACATTGGTGTCAAAGAGAAACTCATGCATTTACAGGTTATTAGGAGATGAAGTTACAAATTAATCATCCTAGTATACATGACTGACACTTCGATCTTTATTGTATTTCTTGTAATATCTTTCATTGGATGATTAGGATGAAAGGACTTGAACTTGGAATCGATTTTCTTTTTAATTGATATTCTTTGGCATAACACATTAATGACAACAACAACAACAACAACAACAAAACCAGATCAGAACGAAGTTTGTATCCAGTGTTGTATTGCGAGACCGTAGAAAATGTTGGCCGTGTGAGAGGGAGTGCACTTGCTAAAATACAAACAAAAGACAATAAAAACACGCCTAAACCATTTTGTACATACTGTTGGAGAACAGTAACGTTGTATGAAGATGTAGGCCCTGTAATACTCTATGTCATTGTGACTATACAGCTGTATTCGTTTGAAGTTTCTATGACCCTTTGAAATTCACTAACTTCTCTTTACCATACAATGTGACCGTGCACCTCAAAACGAACATAAAGTCGCACACACTGATTTTGCGTGAGGACTGAAAATAGGTGAAATGGGTCAACCTAGCTGAACTTGACTTTTTCATATTTTCTGAAATAGCAGGTCTTCTTTTACATGCTAAAATTTGGTATCATAAAACGGGCAGGAAAGTGTGTCTTTTTAGCAGTTTATCTCGAACGTTTTTGGTAGAATAGTGTGATTAGATGTGTCTTTATAATCCCTTTTTCATTTCTGAAAAACCTTGTCCACACTCTTCACTATCTTTCAACTCTAATAACTTTTGAAAAAATTGTGCTACTGCTTTGAAATTTGACATTAATTATAGACAGAATGTGTTAATGAGGTATGCTTAATTTCAGTTTAATCTATAATAATCCGTTCATTGTCGTTACTCTGGTGGTTTACATCCTGTTTTTTGTCCCATTCATCACACAGCCAGAACTGTTTGGTAAAGATTAAGCGCTTGAATAGACACGGTACTTCAGAGCCTCTTTTCTCAGTTCACACTTTTCCTGAATTTGTGCTTTCTTCCCAATATTTAGATAGGTTAGGAGAGTCCATTTGATTTGAGTTATACATCATTTTAAAGCTTAAAGTCTGTTCTTTCAGAATATGGTCTTAACTAAGAATTCATGTCTGGCGACTTTTTGTTTGTTATGAGGGGCAGGGTCACATATAGTGAAAATCATCCGTCTGTTGACTTCCCTCAATCAAATCAGTTTCACTTCTTAAATAAACTGAATGTATGTAGCATTTAATTTTGACCCTTGCTTTTTTTTAATGCAACGCGTGTTATGGTCTATAGGGCAAGTATTTGTAATAATAATAATAATAGTGATAATAATAATAATGATAACAATTAGTATTATTATTATTATTATTATTATCATAGTGATAATAATAATAATAATAATAATAATAATAATAATAACAATGATAATAATACTAATAATGATAATGATATAAGAAGAAGGAGAATATCTGTATGATAGCATACATATTTTCACTTTCGAAAAAAAAAAGCTGTTATCCTATGGTCAATTAACTATAGTTTGCGTTCAATCATTAAATGTACATATGCAATATTGCTTACAATGTCATTTTCATACAGATGAAATCATGGACAGGCCTATACATTTTCAATTGTATAAATTGCCCTATAATAGTGCTCCATGATTTAATGTGTTGTGTTTCTTAGGAGTCCCCCTCCAATTTCTGCTTGTTTGTTTGTTAGTTCCTTCTTTCTTCTTTCCTATAAAGATAAATAGGTGAACATTGGCAAATAACAAATGAAAATCAAACTTGATATCAAACAAAACGTTCATAGGAATATCAAAGCAACAAATAATTCATGAAAAAAAAGAAACAGTAGCAAGTTCAATGAGTGACACTTTTGGTTCGTTATACCTTGATAAATTTGCTTGTTTATTTATCTATTTTTTGACTTTTTCCATCGTTTGAGAGAGCAATTGGTGTCAGGCTGAATCAAGGATCAATTCCACCTGCACCTTGGGATAATGCTGAATCATGCATTATCATCGGCATTCTTTTCCGCTGTGAGAGCTCTGCAAAAACACATAGATACACACAAACAAAACAAATATTGCGACATTGATAACAATAATAATGGTAACTGTCGATATATGCACGTAATTCCGGCGGAACTTTGTAAGGTTTTGTTTATATTTTTGTTCCATTTGTGCATTTTCCAACACTGAGTTGGAGCAGAAACATTTTGCTCTGCCGACAGCACAAGTTATTATTTTTCCTTAATATGGCCGACCACTGAAAAGGAGCTCAGTCTTTTCTCCTTTGATTCGGACCGATACACACGTTGATAATTCATCTTCTCAAGTTTAAGCACGCTGAATTGCACGCTACCTTAACTTAAAAGACAGATTTACCATGTAGGTCAACATACTTATCAAAAAGCGATAAGTAACACGTATAATGTTTTCGACGAATATACGTCGTGCTTTGAATCTAGAACAAAATAAAAAAGAAAATATCAATGACCGGGGGCTAATCAATTTCTTACATACTGTTCACTCGAATTTGATATGTGTTAAATGTGATGGGGTAGCAACGCCTGTACTGATTTCAGATTCTAGTTTAGAACGGCTAGAAGATTATCTTCTTTGTGTTTTCTATATGTGATTTCCACGCTGTATCGGTCGCACTATACATGCAGAGCATGTTAAACCCTGTGACCTTGATAACACAAAAATCTATGATAATGTGCGTAGATCCGCAATCACATCAGCATGATTATCCATAACATTTCCTTTTATGGCTAATCAAAAAGAACAGACACAAGACCAATGATTCAGAGCCTAATCAAAGGTGATTTCGTAATTGCATCTTTCCAAACGGACTAAAAAAAAATAATAATAAGAAAGAGCTGCTATACACACTGACACACTAGGCCTGTATACATCTACGTCTTCATTCGAAATCCATTCAAAGAGCTCTGTTGTATGTGAATTTATTAATACATGTATGCCCTATATAATTCAAAATGATAGTGCATATTACAAAAGAAGCATGATAATATATACAGAAAAAGGAATGCAAAACCACAGCGATTACACTGCTATGTGTAATTCAATATAGAATTATTTTGACCCTTTCCAATAACGTTTGAATATGAACCCGTCTTTTCGTGAGCATCGCGGTTTACTACACGATTTTTATATGGTAATCATAGATTGTAAGAAAGTGCATGTATATAATGATAATGTTAGTGATTAGTAGACTGCTGACTAAATGATCGGCACTTCATGGATCATGCAGATGAGGAGTACGTGCAAGGAAAATATTGAAGATCCTGGAAATTTCATAGTAATTAATATGAAACGAACAACCCCCACAAACTGTGACGTCACATAAACAGTTTTGCGAGCCTCATAATAGATACGCCTAAAAAACAATGAGTTATCAAGGTGATGAAAATGAAGGATGTGGGCCTACACGTATTCCCACGTGTTGACCTCGATATCTGATTGGTCTAAGGTCCAGTCCAGCGGTTTTGACCAAGGTCCGTAATGGCCGGATACCGCGTAGCGCTCAAGGTTGAGGCGAACAACTCCTCCCCCCCCCCCCCCCATGTCGTCCATGTGAGCAGCGCTATAGTAGAGGTCACATTTCTTAATTGATTTTTTAAAATCATGAATATGTTTTTGATGATATTTACCCCTACATCATGAGGAATTGCACATTGTTAAAGGGTTGTAAAGCTTCTCAAAGGGACACTTTTGAAAATGATGCACATTGGGGTTTTTCAAAAATAAATCTTCAAATACCATGAGAAAAGCTTTCATCTTCCAACTAAAATGCAGTTTGTATATATAGAGTAATTCATACTTAATATCTGCAGCTGTTCATTTTTTGCCAAAATGCCTTCACAATTTTACATATTTTTTTTTTCTTCATTAATCTTAGTTTCTTTGGTACGATTTTGTGATGAGATCAGGGATATTCCATTATATCTACAGGTGTGAGCCCTATAATAGTATGGGACAAAAAGGGACACTGCCTTGACAATAAACCACTTTGCTGAAATGCATTATGATAATCAGCACGCATTACTCAAATGCGACAATGCTTTAAACAACGCGACTAATTTTGATCTTAACATTATTCTCTGCTCCTTCTCTTTCCCCTCGTTATTCGCTGTGCTGAAAAATGGCATTCTGTTCTCGTTCTATATACATGTAAAATATTTCGTTAATTGTGACCATTTTGACATTCCTGCATGCATGGTAGGCCTACACATCTCATCACGGCTCAATGGATACTGTCTGCATGAACAGTCACGTGACCATAATGATTATTGTTATGTCATTCTAAGTTCACATTTTCCTGTCAACGCACGAATAACGTATGCTATAAATTTGGATACGCTTTATATTACGGAGCCCACCACTGTGACAATTAATGTTTGGCTTTGTATTTTGTATTATTTGTCTGATGGAAATGAAGTACACACTGCGCGCATATACCAAAATTGAACTGCATTATTATTTTGTTATCATTAAATCGGTAAATCTTCAGTTGACAGCATGTACCCTCTGGAGAAAGATTGGATGAATCTGAAAAAAAAAAAGTTATGCAATACCCACAATATTAAGATTGTAGGCAAAACAAAATAACAAATCTTCTAGATTGCCTTGTAAATTTGATAATCAGGAATCAAGGTCCCATTAATTCAGCGATAAAAAAAAAGGCTTTCAATCATTCTACAAGCGAAATAAACAGACCTGTAAACAGACCTATTGACTAAAACACATGGCTCTTGTTATTGTATTTTAAGAAATGCAAGCGATGACTGATGCAGAAGCAAGTATATCAACTCATTAATGTGACTGGTTTAGGTTGAATTGAGGGTAGTCGAAAAGGGGGCACGTCACGAGTTCGATACCCACGAACCCCACAGCCCACGAGTCACACAGCCAATGAGTTCGAAGCTAAGCAAAGGTCCGGCGCTATCTATAGGCAAAAGAGGCCCACGGGTTCGACACTATCAAAGCATACAATGCCCATGCATGCACGAGACGGATACATTAAGCCCCATGGGTCGTTTTTCATAGAGTCGAACTCGTGATCCTTTTGCGTTTATAATGTCGCAACTCGGGAGCCTTATTTAACAAGTGTCGAACTCATGGTGATAATAAGATATGTGGGCTGTATGACTCATGTGGACCTTTATTCAATGTTGAACTCGTGGCCGTATCACTTGTGGGTGCATAATATAGATCTCGTAGGATGACTCCGTCAAAAGTAACTGTTATGGTGTAATATGCCAGAGACAGGGTTTCAAGTTTCAAGTTTCAAGTTTATTTATTCATTTGTCTTTCTTCCAACAATAGGCAATATAACAATAACATAACAACAATATTGACACTTTCTTTCAAGAATGTATAGGAACAACAACAACTAATACTAAAATTTATGCAAAAATACATAGGTATATGATTACATACCAGAAATGACAAAGAAAGGGTAACAAATATTTTTTTTTTTTTTAAAAGGCAAACGAGGAGACCTTAGTGAAGCATAGCTTGTAAGACAAGGTCCCTCAGGAATAAAAGGTGGGAAAAAAAATACATTGTGTATATATATGTGGTCAATAGCACAATCAGGGTATGCAAATGTGTAACAGGGCAAAATTGAAAAAACTTGGTGAAAATGCTTTTTTTGTTGAAAGCAAACAAATCGTGGGTGAGTCTGACTGTCTCTGAGATACTTCTAGGCCTATAACATGACATGATTGTATAATGTATAGTTCTGAATTGTTGTTGTTTTGTAAACCCTTGATGCTGCATGTGATTCAGTCGTAATGAATACTAATTTTTGTATGGTGAAAGAGTTTCACTGACACAGTAATCACAATTTATTCCACAGTCATGACAGTAGTGCAGGCATGTTCAATGGGCCTTATTCTATCTGATGTTTGATGATGATTATTTACGTATAAAGTTTACGTTTCATTGAAATCTGCAGAGATCGCCTTCATGAAATGAACGTTTAATAGACGGGGAATGCTGCCTTGAAATACTTTTTTTAAAGAAAAAGTGTTAATACATCTTTAGGTGTATAAGAAGTTTTTAATACAGAATTTGCAGAAGATATAATGTATTCTTTAAGAGTGCATGCTATAGTACTGATTAATGCTTGTGTTTATTCCATTTCAGAAGCCTTTTGGCAACTGCAGTAAATTCATCCTTCTGTCCTCATGCACTTTTGTGACGTATAGATGACTTTCTCTTTAAACTCAACTTATTTCATATTTCTTTAATCAAAGACAATACATCGTAATACATAGATAATCATAATTATGATGTTGATTATACCGGCACCAGTAGAATAAAGCACGGAAACACTGACTGAATTAGGAAAATAGCGGTTGTTCAACCAACACATATGCTAATAAATCCTTTCCTCATGTAAACACATCCTAGACTAATCTTATAAACACATCCTAGACCCGGGTTGAATAAAATACCTGTGGTCCAATACTTTACTGTGCGCACGTGTGGTTTCAATGTATACTGTCCGACGGGAATGGGGGGGGGGGGTGTGAACTAGTCTGTGCGGTAATGCAGAAGTTGCCTGGATAATCGCGATGTCGAGGATGTCGTCCGGCTGGCGGGAATTGTCGTCGTGTCGACCGAGATGCCACCGCTTGCAGCGGAGGACTACCAAGGTACAGGAATTCTGTCCGGGTAGCGGGAATTGCCCTCACGCTAACCGAGATGCCGTTGAGCTAATGGTGATGCCGTCAATATGATGCCGTTGAGTTACCTGACGGTGATTCCGCCGAGCGTATTTGCTATGCCGTCGAGATAACGATGGTTCCGTCGAGCGTATTAGCGATGACGTCGAGCGTATTAGCGATGACGTCGAGCCCAGCTCGTCGGTGTCGATCTATATGGGGATATTATAACCACCTCTCATAACATTATATATTCACAGGGTAATCTCAAACATGAACCACAGTTCAATACTTCCTTATACTTAACCAATAATGCTCCTGTATACTTCCACCATGACAAACAGACCTATATATACATACTACAGAAATAAACCATCGCCATGTATATGCTCATAACTCACTTAACATATAAACATGACAGATCATCTCATATAAACTAACCTTTAAATCCTTCAGCAACCAAAATTACATTCTAACTTATCACTTAACAAACTTCTAACTTCATTCACTTTAGTTATGAAGAACAAAACCTGGATTGTATTTTCCTGATACAACCATAGAAAAAAAAAAATATACTGTATCCACAAATATCGCTGTAAATTTAAACATTCCACCTATAACATTCACCTGCTGACTTGGCCTGCCTTCTTGCCAAACTAAAACAAATCCTATTTCATCATTATACAACATATCCAATCTGATATAATTATAGCATAATCTTTACTTTAACATCATTAATCCACATATTATAGTGAACCAGCGAACATAACATAAATCTCTATATACAAAAAAAAATATATATATATATTTAACAATAATGACGAACTCAGAATATCACAACAACAAATTAATACAGCTACAAAACTACTTACGTCTGATTTGGTGTTCAGACCCTGAAGTAATGGTGAGGAGGAGACTTCAGCAGATTGTTGTCAGTGCCTGCAGCATGTCTTGCGCGTGCCCTGCCCTAATGCGTGGGGCTGCGGTGCCATGACTCTCCTGCCTGAAATGCAGCGCTGCGTTGTAGGCCGATCAGCTACCTCTCTACTCCTATCACCAGTGAGTTAGAAGAGCATGTCTTGCTCTGACAGATGTTCAGATCCAACTGCTTTTTCCCTCCAAATTTACTTTCCTTGTCGCCTCTAATATAACTCCACCCTCTACAATGGGAGCAGTTAAGTCCATTGTATTGGAAAGCCAACTGATTTGTTTTCCTTGTGTAATCATTTCTTTTTACCAGCACCAGTACGTCATGGAAGACTTGATCAGGGATCACGCCAAACCTGTCTGGATTAGAATGAAAGATGCATGCGCTTACTTCTATACAACCCGTCTAAAAGTGCAAACATCTGAGGATTACAAGGACATCGCAAGATATACTGATGTATATCTATAGGCCTACATGCCATATGAAGGAAATGAACCATGGATAATAATTTTGAATGTTACTAATCTTTTTCCCGCTAGCCATGTGATGTCTCACATCGTCATGATGCACTACAAACCTTTTAGGAGGCATCCCACCTGTTAGAGCAACCTTTCTATTGTTGTTGTTGTTGGGGTTTTTTTGTCTTCACTGACAGTGTGCATCTATAAACCTGTATACTAGAATAAAGTAAATCATATGGGGGATGATAGGGTTTTGTATGCGATGGGGCTTCAGTTCTACGTGTGTGTATTACATAATGACGAACCGAAAGAAATATGAAAGTAGGGGGCCTGGATATAATTCGAAGAGGAATTCAATGCTTATATGATGAAAATTGGTTTTGAAATGGCAGGGATATCCAAAACAAAGCGATTCTATTGTCCTCTGTGCTTACGATAATGGTCACCTGCATTCTTATTGCTCATTATGTGTAATTGTCTTTTTTAACAGCTGGTACGTAAAATTGTAATTTTATCTAACATGTAAAGACACTTGCTCGAAATCGTTTTGCACTATTAAGAAAAACAATTTTATTCACTTCATTTTATTCATCAACCAATGTCCTTGTAATTCACTGTTAAGGTATTACTCAAGAACTTTATTCGATTGGCTTTTTGTTATATTCTAGTGCAAAAAAAAAGGAATATAGAAATCAAAACAAATCAAATCAAAATATCAGCCATTTCATTTTTTCCCCTCAGGTGCTTCCAATACAATCAGCATATATTGGACGCAAATAATAGGCCAGTAGTGGCATTTGTTTGGAATTCTTTGCAATTTTCTTGCAGACCTGATAGGAAATGCAGCATTCGGTAGTTAATATTTTCTTTCTGAGTCTATATTCTTGAAATCGGTCACATGGAGAGAGGTGTTAGAAATGTAGTACAACATGTATATGGAGAATAGGGAGGAGTCTTGCAACTGACTGACAAATTTGACAAGGGAGGAGTCTTGCTGATCACATCGCGTGTTCATGACAGCCTTGCATACCCTCCCGCCTCCAGTTGCAATGCGTTATTTTTCCTTTGTTCATATCCTCTTGTCTTTACCAAAAACTCTGCTGTGTCGAGATTGAAAGAAGCCCTCCATGCCATGATCATGTAGAGTATGATGAGACTGATTAGACTCTAATAGACTATTCATGTATACCCATTGAGTTTGACTTCTTTCTCCAAGGTTCTAGCAAGGTAGAAGTTTTTTTCTCACTCACCCTTGAAATCCACTAACATTCTAATATTTCTCTCAAAATAGCAAAAGTGAAAAATCCATACAGTACTGTTAGCCTACATGTATGTACTTTCAGTGATCGTCGCAGTGAAAAGAACAATATCATGTATGTATTTAAGTTCCATTATTGGTACTGATCAGGGAGTGCAGATGTTCACCACAGGCTAAATACAGTGAAAACCTTTTTTTTTTTCTTCTTCTTTCTTTTTTTTTTTTTTTTTGGGGGGGGGGGGGGTCTCCTTATGATGGAGTTCATCATCTACACTCCCTGATCAGTACCAATACGACAGTAGTGTTGTGCATGGTATAATTTGCCGTGAGCTAATCTGGTTCGGGTACACCCCAAAGCACTTTGCCAATAATTGATGCAATCTTCAAGGTCGGCATGGATTTGTTCACAGACTGCAGTTATGTTCCTGGATGTGTTACATACATGTCAAGCTTCCGAAGCGTTGAGTTGCAATTCACAATCAACAAGTTTATTAGTTTGTTTTACAATACTAAGAATTAGTTATGAATATAGTAGAAAGACGGCAATTCTTGAAAGTAGGCCAAGAATTACATGTGACTGAAAAGTAATTGTTAAATGCAATATTTTTTTTTCTCCAAAATGAGTTGTGTGCCATTTCCTGCATATACAAACTTTACTGTGTGTATAGGAGAGAATTTCATTTACGTCTTCGTGTACAGGCCAGTGACTCCTTGCATTTAACTCAGTATTGTGTCGTATAGCAAAACATGGCAATATTTAAAGGGAAAATCCAGTCCAAATACAAGTTAGTCTGATAAGAAAGAGTAAAATATAAAGAGTTCATTGGTAAAATTTTGATCGAAATCGGATGTAAAATAAGGAAGTTATGACATTTTGAAGTTTCGCTAATTTTTGAGGAAACAGTTCTTGTATGGTTGATATGAATATGCAAATGGCAACGAGGACATGTCATTCCCTCACAACTTACTTAATTTCAAGTTTTTCATTCAAACGCAATTATTCCCGAGGCTCAAGTCCTGATATATCTAACTGGTCACTTTTCTGAAGTTATTCAACCAGCAATACCATAATGTTTCACATTTCCTTAACATAAACATTGAATTTAATATTTTTTGTACACGATCAACGGAAAATTGTGAGGTTATGGCATGGTCAACTCACTCATTTGCATATTCATATCCACTTTTAACTGCTTTGCAGAAATTAGCAAAACTTCAAAATTTTATAACTTCCTTATTTTTCATCCAATTTCATTAAAATTTTTACTGTTAAACCTGTAAGATTTTATTCTTTTTTGTCAGATTATCTTATTTATTGGACTCGATTTCCCCTTTAAGGATTTTAACTTATTATCCATCAGATATTGCCCAAGCTTTGACTGATGTTTTGATAACTTGCATTCAGAGAATTGCCTTTGTAGCCAAAATGTTTGTGAAAGCTAACCCAGGTCTTCCCTGGTATTTTGCGGTGTAAGTGTGCTGATGATTTGGTACATACTGGGTAAATTTAATTCTATATAATGTTATATGCGTTTATCTCATTCCATGCCCCCCCCCCCCCAAAAAAAAAAAAAAAAGTGGAAACAATCCACTTTACATTAATAAATACATGGGAATTAACATGCATGATGATATGTCTCATTTAAACACGTGGAAATCGGCATGTATGAATGTATGATGTGTAAACATGTCTCATATAAACACGTGGAAATTACCATGTATGATGACAGTGTAAACATTGTCTCATATACTAGTAAACACTCAGCATGAATAAGGTGTAAACATGTATCATATAAACACTGAGAAATTGCGATGTTTAATATGTAAACATGTCACATGTTTAGTGTATGCAATTTTGTGATCGATCTAAAAATCAGACATGACGTTCTGAGAATAAACACTAAAATGGCAAATAAACATGTCGCAGTGTTTTTAATCTGTCACAGCGAATAAACATGTCGCAGTGTTTACATTGTAAACAGTGCGTCATGTTTATTTTTTGGTTCAGTGTTTAGATCTTAAACATTGTGAGTGATTATGTGACTGCGGTGTTTAGTATTTAAACACTGTGAGTGATTATGGTGTAAACGTTTGGTGTTTAGGCTATAAACACAGCAGGTGTTTAGTTTTTAAACATCAGAACCGTTTAAAACATAAACATGTGTGTGTGATAAACACCTCGGGTGTGCTGAAAACAAACACAGTATGTGTTTAGTTCCTAAACATGTTTAATAAATAAACGCGTCGCAGTGTTTTTAAACTGTCACAGAAAAGTGTTTAGTTAGGTGTTTAGAAACTAAACAAAAATTTTTTACAGTGTATAATACATCCTATTCCCATTTGATGTAATCACATTCTTTTATATACCAGCCAATGTTGAATGCATGAAAACATGGCAACTAAAATTAAATCATACACACCTTAGTTAGGCCTATTAACATATGAAAATATCTCTTCATAATTAATAGACAATTTGAAATTGGATAACGTAGGTAAAATTTTTAACACAGAAAGTTTGAACCCGGCATAAATCTTCTATCTATTTCCACTAGTTTTGAAATCTTATATTTTCTTCATTTGAGTATTCATAAAGCATGAATATTCATGATAAAGAAACCAATGACGAACACGTAGCGGACCGTCTCCACAGTCAGACCGCAGCACGTATGCTAATGAGCCGATCCGGCAAGATTTATTCAGCTCTCTCGTTGACGATCTTTGCGTTCGAAAGGTGTCTCGTCGTGCGAGATTTTGCGAAAGTTTGACAGGGCTATGGTTTTCACAGTGTAGCGATTTGCACATTACATTCATCATGGCTACAAGTCACGGTAAATTGTTCTGCAGACTCTGATCTTTATTTTGATACTAAATTTGCGTATAACATCGGATCTTATCATGACGATATAATCAGTTGAATTTGCGTAAATTTTACCCGCTTTTCACGGAAGATTTTGTCGTCTAAAGTTCGTTTTTGGTTCCTGACCGGTTTAAGAAACTGTTGTTCCTGATTTTGGCTTTTTCGTAGAGAAGAAACTTAGATACTCATCCGGTCAAGGAGATGCAAGCATGATTTATACTAGTTTTTCTGTTTTGAAATGTCTGTAAAATTCACTCCTATAAGCCGAAAGTATGCTCCACACAAAGTGTACAGTGGCGTCGAAAGAGCTCTCTCATTGGACAGTGCTTGCATTCAGCACTTGAACTTGGCTTGAACTACACGCGTGCCAAGAAATCTCAAGTGGCATCAAACCGTTATGTAGCAGCGTAATGACGTAATGCAAGCGCTGAATGCAAGCGCTGTCCAATGAGAGAGCTTACTCTTGAGATTGCACGGTTTCAAGCTGATCAGCACTGACATCGATGTATATTTTACTGGTTCCTGATCGGATTAAGCAACAAATTGTCAAAATGTTTACATGTGTAGAAAGATTAAGAGATAGACTACCAAATTATGCATTTCAATTGAGATGCAAAGTGAATTCGGTATTCTTTTGACGTCTTGACTACTGCACGAATGACTTTTTTCATCACTTTTCAAGCTCAAATTACGCTATGATACTTTTCATTTACAGTAATTTGAGTAACATGTGACGATAGTTTACACATTTTCCTTGAATTTGCTACCAAATTTGTGAATATAAGGTGTATTTTTGTTGCCGAAAGCCAAAGGACAAAATCTCCTTCCGCAGCTCATTACGTATGCAAGCCTAGAGCGGGCTTGCATACGAGTTGAATAAATACGAGCGAATTATCGGGTGCTGCGGTCTGACTGTCAAAATTAAAACTTTTTTAAAAGTTCATTAAAGACGAAGTCGACGTAGGAGACCTAATAAAAATGTTTTGTGGACGTTTATAAACGACGGAGACGTAGCAGACAAAATGAAAACGTTTTGTAAAGTACATTGACGTTTTTAAAACGTTTTCCAGAAAACCTGTGGTCCTGCTGCGGTAAATGCTAAGTCCCAACTTTGACGTTGTACGTACGTTTTAAAAACGTCCATTTTATGCGAGGACGTACGGAACCTCAAAAAAAAAAAAAAAAAAAAAACGTTTAGGAAACGTTCTGAAAACGTTATGTGTTTGTTGGTATAAAGTAGAAGATGTATTTTATTGTGTACACACACATTTTTGAAAACGTAGACAAAATGGTAGAGTCGGCGGTGTAATCTATGTTGCGTATTATGTAAAGAAAACAAAAAGTGGGCCATGTTTCGGACTCTATACTAGAGTTACACCATGTATGTAGGCCTACTACAACTTTTTTTTTTCAGGCCATTGCTTTGTTACGTCATGAGACAAGCGCAGAATTTGACAGTGGTGGGAAGCCATTCATGTCGTCACCTTTTCCATGGTGATGCGCGCAATTAAACTCGCTCCACGTAGAGCACGCGATGTTGCTAGTGTGTTCTTTGTTTGATGATGATAGCGAGTATTTTCTGCTGAAAATTGAAGAGCATATAATAACAACAAGTTGCTTTGAATTCAGCGTATAAACATCTATTTGCACGTGAATGATATTTGGTAGGCGCCTACGTGGGGGAAACCGCTTCCATACTTGGTAAGTAGAAGGTGTACAGGTTAGTCGATAGTAGTATTTTGTAACATAAGGCCTAAACACCGAATTTTAATGGCTATGACGCCCAGTAAGTCGAAGACTTGTAACATGTTATAACGTTAGAGCCATTCAAAGAATTTAATCCTGAGCCTGATGAGATGAGTGAAGAGTTCCATTTGATGTATCCACGGGGTGGACGGTTTATGCAATGGGGGGTGTTTCATAAAGCTGTCCGTAAACTTACGAGCGACTGGTGATCAGTTCTTGTGCTAAATTAGGCCTAGTAGGCCCTATCTATGGAAATTCTGAGTAGGTCCTAGGCCCCTATTAATATAGCACATCAAAACTGATTACCAGTCGCTCGTAAGTTGTTCGTAACTTTACGAACAGCTTTATGAAACACCCCCTGGATTAACACAACTAATAGAAAAACGTTAACTAGACCTCTCTATTAAACGTTACTAGTCCTATTCTAACTTTGTTAGCATTACGTCTACGGTCTAGATGCATACTTCAAATGCTGCAGGTAGGCCCTAGCCTAGGCCAGGGTACAGTAGGCCTATCACGTCCGAATTAGATAGCAGTAGTAGATTGAATAGCAATACCGGTATCTATGAATTTATGATCACTTTTCTAACGACATGTTTACTGTTACATACATAAACTGCTTGACATTTTGTACGGCACCCGGCCCGTCTCACATAGCAAAGCCAAAGTGCGACACTAACGTTAGGTTCCAGGGCCGGCGCAGCGTTTTCAAAAGTATTGGGGCCCACATCCGGGTTTCATGAGCTAACCAACATCTTAAAAACACACACACACACACACACACACACAGCTCATCTCTCCCGTCCACCATACTTCAAGATATCTATCTAACAAATAAAATAATCTATTTCTATTTTAGTGCCACTTTACGTACTTCCGGGTTGAAAAAAAGTGTGGGGGCCCAAAGTGATGACACCGTATGTATTCCTTTGTATGGTGCACAAAAAGTGTAGGGGGAAGGCCCCCACGGCTGCGCCGGCCATGGGTTCTACCAGAGTCAGTAGATTGCAACGGGTCTAGGGCAATTTACCCCCTGGGCAATTACCCCGGACCCTTCCCCTGGCCCTAATCCTAACCCTAATCCTGAACCTAATCCTAACTTTAACCCAAACTCCTAACCCTAACCCTAACCCTAACCCTAATCTTAACTCTAACCTTACCACTAACCAGTATTTAGGCGGGGGGTAATTGCCCTCTGGGGGTAATTGCCCGGATACGGATTGCCAACATGACGAAGCAGGTTTCAGACTGTTCCAAGTTAGACTCTTCAATGAATATCAGAAGAAAGTTCGTAATTTTTTTCACTAGCTCTATTTTTTTAATTGTTATAATGTTAATGTTAGGGCCAAAGATCGGCAGGATCTTTGCTAGGCAGGGCCTAGAAATATTAAATTACCGGGGGGGAATTTTTACTACGGTAGGACCCTACTGCTTTAGTAAAACCTGTTAGGTCCCTAACTGTTACTGTTAGTAGGGCCTAGTAGAAATCTAACAAAAGTTAGATTGGCCTCTAACTCGTAACTGTAAGTAGGTCCTACTGTGCTAAAACTCAACTACTTACCCTAAAATATCTAACGTTAAACACTTTAGCCTAGGTGCTACTCCACCTTACAAATCTCTGTGTTGATGTGAAAACTTTATTCGATTAGACTAACGTTATTCCTCTAGGCTGCCTTTTTCCTACATGTATAACTGTATAAGGCATACCAAATACAGTTACCTAGATCTACATCTAGACCGTATGGTATAGACGTCTAACGTTAGATCAACATGACATTACATGTTCCCCCTAGCTACTAGCTGGACCGTTTCTGATGCAATGTTTGTTTGTTTGTTTGTTTGTTTGTTTGTTTGTTTGTTTGTTTTTCCATCTCCAGTCCAGGTGCAGTCGCTTCACTTCCGCAGCTGCAAGGAACTTGACGACTGAGGGATATCTAGAATCTAATTTCATTACAAATCATGGTCAACGAAGGAATCAATCAGGTGCAGGTATCATTAGTAAATTATCTATATTGATTATTCAAATTAGAATTATTTAGATAACTACAATTCACAAACAGTAGCCGATGACAACATGAGAAATGCAGACAGAAGTAGCTAGCGGTTGCACAGCTAGTCTACAAAGAGCAGGTTCTGTTCATGTTCTAGGTTCTGTTTGTTTGTTTCCGGGATTCTTCACCTGAGAAGATGGCTGGGCGACAGTGGTCTTTCGTGGGGTCCTAGTATGGGGTCCTAGTATACTCAGCATGTCCTCTCGCCATGTCTTTTGTTAGTCACATTAATATAATAATAGTGAGACTCTTATAAAGCGCACATTTCTACCTAAAAAGATACTCAAGGCGCTATAGAACAGAGTACATATTGTGTCACGTTACAACAGTAACACAGAAAATAATAAGACAATAAACCAACAAACAATAGGCCTATATACGTACACATACTATACATACAGGTATACAATATTGTCAATTTAAATTAAAAATATATGTCTTGAGATTCTTTTTGAAACCATCAATGGAAGATGCTTCTCTAAGAGATTTTGGAAGGCCATTCCATAGTTTTAGGCCCATATATGAAAAAGCCCGATCCCCTCCCCCTTCCCCCAATTATGCTTGATTCGAGGTACCTGTAATTTTAGCGAGTTTGATGAACGGAGATTCCGTGGTTGTTGGTGAAGATGAAGAGTATTTTGAAAGTAGACAGGGGCAAATTTGTGCAATGTACGGTAAACAAGAAGAAGAATCACAGAAACATGCAAGTTATGCAAGTTAAATATCACAGAAACATGCAAGTTATGCTGACTCGAAAGTAAGGTGCATTCCAAGGTCTTTTGTTAAACATTTTCAGTACTTTAGCAATGATTGAGAGATGAGGTCATCTCAAGAATATTGTTTTGGAAGGATTGTTTGTGGGCGTTCCCAAGTAATCTGAAGAAAAATAGAAGAAAAAATGTTAAAAATATATGGAATGTTTCTAGATATTCGTTTCACCGCAAAAGTGATGTTGAGGGTATCTGAAATCAACACAAATCAACATGCATTTGGATTTCAGGGCCCCTTTAAGACTGTGAAGGCGTGAACTGATGCCACCTGGACAGTATCAGCACAATAGCTATTAAAAAATCAAATAATGTATTGCTTTCTTGGTTGAAATAGTTTAAGGACGTTCCTCAGTGAAAGTGAAGTCCATGTCATTTTCTTCAAACTTTCCATACCTTAACTTTGACCCATCCGAAGCCCAAATATGTAAATAAAACCAAAGGTTCATGTGCTTGTTTTTCTTCTACGGGACTTTGAAGAATGTGACAATCTGAAGTCCAGTACCAAACTGATAGCGTTACAGGATCAAGACCATGATTGGCCACAAAATCTGCAATGACAAACTTAAATCCCCACAATTCTTTCAAAATCCACGTTATTTTCTCAAAATTTGAAAGAATTGCAGAGAAAGGTACCCAAAACGAGGAAAAGGTTTTAAAGTTAGGGTTTACATTCTCATTCTTGAGCAAGCAGCGCCCTCACACGGCAGAAAACACCGAAATCTCTCAAATCCTTGTCAGGGCGGTGAGTTGGCTCAGTCGGTAGCGCGTCTGCCTCACGATCACGCGGCCCGGGTTCGAACCCGAGTCTGGATTGAGCAATGTTGTGTGTAAGCATACCGTCCCCTCTAGCAAGAGGCAAAACACTGTCCCTCGGATAGGACATAAATTGGAGGTCCCGTGTATGAGAGAGTAACAACTCATGCACGTAAAAGATCCCGCTTCATTTATTCATCCAGATTCATCGCAAAGAGCAGGGTGTTTAACCCGGTGAAGTGGTCCCATCTCACATCCAACTGGACCCCATGAGACCAGCTTAACGTAGCTGAATATGGGCTATCCAGCCATCTTATCAGATGGAAATGAACAAATAAACAGGGACGTTTTCTGTTAGGGGTGAGCTAAAGGACAAGGTTCATAAAAGTTATGCTGTACATTCAAAACCCATGTCATTTTCACGAAATTTGACCAAATTGTAAAGAAGGCTTACTAATTCCAGAAAATGATAAAAAGTGGAGGTTCACGTTGTGCTCCTTTTTTGTGCTAACAGCGCCCCCATGCTACATATACCTGTATCATTGTAAGTCCCCAAAATCTGGTCAGGAACCTATGCAGGGATGCCCTAACAGGGTGGGTTCATTAATCTCACGCTGTACATTCAAAACTCATGCAATTTTCACGAAACTTGACCAAATTGTAGAAGAAGGCTTTACATTAAAGTCAATAGGCAAGGTTTGCACTTTTTGAACAGATACAACTTCATCTGTCCATGAGACGGCAGAGTCACTGAATGGTAAATGGTTATGCTTGCAGTATACTTAGTATAACTTACTTAGTGTAATGACTTAGATTTGGACCGAGTGTATTTTAAAAACGACTCTGAGTCATGCATTATGTTTTCGGTTTTTGGTTTTGTTTTGTTTCTTGTTTTTTGTTTTGATTTTCAAACTCTCTATTTAATTTCTCGCATGGTCGCCTCGTGAATTTTATCCAAGCATTCTTCTTTGCTCTTACAGCAGGATATGTTACATTGCTATATATCACCCATTCATATGTTGCTTTATTGGTGTAACATAATTTTGATGATCTTTTTTTTTTAACAATTTCAGTTTCAATAGTGTATTTGTTTCCTTTAAAAAAGAATGATTCAAATGCATATGTGTCAGTTTGGCTTTCATCCAACTGAAAAAGGACAGTTCATTGAAAAAAAAAAAATGGAGAAAAACTGCTAAAGCACACTTTCCCATTTATTTTATGATCCCAAAGTTAGGAATAATGTAGAAGAATAGCTCTCTTAGATAATATTATACAAAGCTCAAGATTGACTTGGTTGACCCGTTTCCCCATTTTTTAGTCCTCACAAAAAATCAGGGTGTGTGTGTGTGTGTGTGCGTGCGCGCGCGCACGTAATGTGGACTTTAAGTATGTGCAAGTGGATCCGCAATTACAGATACAATGCCCTTTAAAATAAAATTATTTATATGACTGACATTGTCAGGCCATTGTCAGACATGTTGGGTGGTGATCCGATAAGTCAAGATCGTCCGATTAAGGATCACGCGCCACGTGTCTGACACTCACCTGATAGTCGACCAACCAGTTCGGATTTATCAGACTGCGATGCGATATGTTTTGATGGGTGGGCGGAAGCAATGAAGTTTAGCATTTGATCGATATATACGGGTAGTCCGGTACTGATGCATGCGCAACATAATTATTACCAGAATATTAATCGTGACAATAGATAACGATGATATTATATGAACAACATTATGGAATGCGAGCAAGCTAGTATTTTCTGAAAAAAATATCATGAACTCCCTACCTTTGTCGTGATGTGGAGAAATTATTTAACTTTGTATACCTATATTTTTATGCCTCCGCCACGAAGTGGTGCCGGAGGCATTATGTTTTCGGGTTGTCCGTCCGTCCGTCCTTCCGTCCGTCCGTCCGTCCTTCCGTCCGTCCGTCCGTCCGTAATGAATTTTGTGGACAGGGTAACTACCAAAACCTTTTGAGGTATCCTAATGAAACTTGGCATGTATGTGTATTAGGGGGTGAAGTTGTGCCTATCAACTTTTGGGTGCACATGCTCAAGGTCAAAGGTCAAAAGGTCAAGGTCAAATGCTTAAAATTTTACTATTTCCCCCATATCTATGCAATGCCTGAAGATATTTTCTTGAAACTTAGTGTATACATGTACTACCCAATCAAGATTCTCTGGTGAAAGTTTGGGGTCATGAGGTCAAAAGGTCAAAGGTCAAAAGGTCAAGCAAAATGTTAAAATTTCACTTTTTTCTCTGTATCTTGGAAATTGTTCAAGGTATCTTCATGGAACATAGTATATATGCATCTACTGACTGGCAGTGGTTATCTAGGGAATTTAGGGTTCATGGGGTCAAAGGTCAGGGGTCAAAGGCAAGGGCAATACTTCAAAATTTTACTATTTTCCTTATATTTATGCAATGCCAGCAGGATTTTTTTTTTAACTCGATGTATGCATGTATAACCCAATAGAGATTCTCTGGGTTTTTTTTTTTTTGCCAAGAACGTCAAAGGTCAAAAGGTCAAAGATCAAGTGAAAGTGCTGAACTTACTTCTTTCTCCATATCTCGGAAGTGGCTCAAGTTATCTTGAAACCTAGTACATGCTGAATTTATGTATGTTCTGCCTGACAGTGATTCTCTTATAAATCAAAGGCCAGATGAAAATGATAACAATTTACTGTTCTATACAGAAATTGCGCTTTTTCTCCATACCTTGAAAATTACTCAGTGCATAAACTTATGAAATGGTCAATGTCAAGTTAAAGTTCTTAAATCCCCAAATACATGCTCTCCTATTCATCCAATTAAACATAGGTCAAGGAAGGTAAACATTCAATACATTTGTGACAAACATGTCATTTTAATATTTTGCCAATTTTGTGAAAATGTAATCACACATTGTCCACATGTACTATAGACCTATTAGGAGAATCATGCATTATGGCGGAGGCATACCAGTCGCCATAGCGACATTTCTAGTTCTTTTATTTTTCCCGTTTCACCCACTTTAATTGTTAGCAGCCAATAGCTGCTCAGCCCGCGGTACCTCCCCCTCCGACCCATACAACGGTCATCGTGCGGGATGCCCAGGTGGCCCCCAGTAACTATATGGTGCAGGCCATTCTCGTCACTATCTTCTGCTGTCTACCATTCGGCATCGTGGCGATCGTGAAGGCTACGGAAGTAAGTGCAGCATCGTAAAGTGGCGCTGTTGTGCAGGTGGCAATAGATTACTAATACTCTGTTATAGGGGCATTCTACTTCCAGACAGGTTCCGAGTTCGAATTCGGTGAAGTACCTATGTCCATGGACAAGATCCCTCCCCCCCCCCCCCAAAAAAAAAAACAAACAAACAACAACAACAACAAACAAACAAACAAACAAACAAACAAACAAACAAAAACAAAACAAAACAAAACAAAAAACTGTTTCTTTCCACGTTTCAGTGCAACGTATGGGTAGACCCTAACTCCCAAAGCCGGTACCATAATCATGTAAAACCTAGTATAATTATAGGCTATGTCTATCTCAAACGCCACACCTTCGTCGAGCACATACCATATATTTGATTCATTCAAGGTGCAGTGCTGTTTTCCTATTTTCTTTTGTACCTCTCACTCTCTCTTTGTTTCTCTCTATCTTCCCTTCCTCCTTGCTTTCCGTCCATTTTTTTTTTTTGTATCTTTCTCTTGCCCGTATCTTCTTATTTTCATTGCATCGTTTCAACATACTTTTTCAAAGAATGCATAATTTTTCGGTTTGGAGACAAGAGATTATACAAAACAATGTAAATATGCTCATCCCTTGTTTTTAAAAAGGATATTTCACTTTTCCCATACTCTACATGTTGTGAATATAGGCTACTTGATGATTATGTTGATACTGAAATGTTTGTATGATTTTTGTTACCGTATGTGCATCTTATATGGTTATGCGTTTCTTTAGAACTGATAAGTAGTATTTTGTTATCATTTTTTGTTCATTCCTTGAAAAAAAAATAAATAAAAATTGATCATAACAGTGATGATAATCAATGTTTGTCTCTTTAGGTACGGCGAGTTATGTATGTGTGCATGCATTTATGTTTGTATTGATGTGTATACATTCAGGGGCGGATCCAGAAATTCCGTAAAGGGGAGGCCCCTTTACAAAATTAAAGGGGGGCGCACGCACCCCTCCCCAATTTTTTTTCTTTTTCTGCCTTTTTTTTTTTTTTGGTTTGTTTTAACAAAAAATGAAAAATAAAGAGGGGGCGCGCGCCCGGTGCGCCCCCCCCCCCCCCCCCCCCCCTCTGGATCCGCCACTGATACATTGAATGTGTCTACTCTATATCATAATTATGCTTAATCATATTGTGCCAAAGAGCAAAGAACAACTGCTTTGATTGAAAACCAGAACGTTGTTTATACGTACGGATATCCTCGGTGACAGAGAGATAAACATAGGATCGCCTAAATCATAATGATACATGATGAAAGAAGAATTTACTGATTATGCACGCATACTAACTAATACTGATTACCCACAGTATGATCATTTCACTTTATATTACAATGCTCCTTGCCCAACAAATAAAGGCCACCGCACACTACACGATCAGACTGGTCTTAAGGTCTTGAGCCAAGCTGGGTCTTAAGACCAGTCGTACGACCGGACACCGCACACTATACGACCCGACTGTAAAGCGCGAGCAGTGCGCACATGCGTGCGCTTGCATTTTACTGCATTGTATATGGCTGAAAGCCCACGACCAGTCGGTAGAAATTCAACATGTAAAATCTCTACGACTGGCGCTAAGACCCAGTCGTACGACTAGAAAATGGCAAGACTGTGACGTCACACTTCTAGTCTTAAGGTCTTAAGACCGGTGAATCGGGGCAAAATCGTGTAGTGTGCGGCGGGCTTAATATTAGAATATGTTGCTTGAAGGTTTGCGTAAATGAGGGGCAAAGTTTGCGATTGGTAGCACCATGTGTGCGTAGTCCTTGTGGGGATCGTTGCTTGGCAGAAGAAAAGCTTTTTCTCTCTCTTCTTTCTTTCTATAAAACAACGACAACTTCGAAAGAGCAGAGTTAGGAGGGAAACGACATGATAGAGAGCGTGAAAAGAAACAAATACGTTTAGCACTGAGCTAAATTGTCGAAGTTGTACTAGTGAACATGGTGAACATTAGGTAAAAAGTTCGGACATCGTTGGGATGAGAGTTGAAATAGACGGGAAGGGGGTGGATGGAGAGGGGAGGAGTTAGCGGTTGAAAAATCATTGAGATGGGAGAGAGAAGTGAAGATTCATGACACCATAACAGGGGAGAGAAACGAAGTCGGTAAACGATCTGGACCTGGTATATGGAACGCGGAATGAAAACAACAAAAGTGGGGTATATCGGGAAGGAAAGAGGTATCATAAAAGTTGAGGAGAGACAGGGGCGGATCCAGGAATTCTGTAAAGGGGGAGGGGTGCAACTAATATTTCTGGTGCCACTTCCGGATTTCATTTCATTTTTTTTTTTCTTTTGTTTTCAACGAAAAATAAAGGGGGCGTGCACCGGTTGTGCCCCCCTCTGGATCCGCCACTGAGAGACGAGACTATAGATTAGCAGAAAGAAAAAGGAAAGAGAGAGAGAGAGAAAGGAAAGAAAGCTAAAAAGGTGAAGGGGGGTTGAGTTGATGTTAGGAATGAATCTATAGGAGAGAGAAAAAAAATATTACGTTACGTTATCAAAAAGGTTCCTGTGGAAGAAAGGGAAAGGAAGAGTGTAGACATGAGTGGGGAAGGCACTGACGAATAACCTGTAAAGAAACTCTAAAATATTGGTGTGTCCTGAAAAGAATGGTTCGGGGTGTAAAGAAGCATAAATAAAAGAAAGAAAGAGATACATGGGGTAGAAACAGACTACAGTATAAGAGAAAGAAAGGAGTGGAATGAAAGTGACTGTAGAGAGCTAGATAAGAAAGAAAATGAGAAAATAATAGTCTCCACTATAGTGCAACTCGAACTTACAGTCTCTCCTCTTGTCATCATCTGCCTTCCTTACACAATCCCTGCGCGCTTCCCTCCACTACTCTCCTCTTTCTAGGCTCTTCTTCTGCCAAGCAACATTCTCTTCAAGGACTATGTACACGTGGCGTTAATACCACCATCCTTCTTAATTGTACATGTATAGGCATTGAGCAAACACCGTAATTTTTAATCAAACTTGTTCAAGATACGAATTGATTTTATTTGAATTCATTTCATTCATTTCATTTTCAGCAACAAATACCAGTACGTAAGACATATCTTTGAAATACAGTACCGGGTATACTTTTTCTACATACATCGAAGTGTGATATTAGCCCAAGAAATTCAGAGAGCAATAGGTGTATGATATTCACCTCTTAATTTTGAAAATGTTCATTAATTTTAGTTTCCCAAAAATTGCAAGAACAGACAACATCAAAAACAAAAACAATTGCGATGACAAGAATGCACATAATAATAGAATTGCTCTGTAAAATCCAGATATTATATGCATCCTCTCTTAGAGGTTGCAGTATACTTTGTTATTTTAATACATACTCTATATGCAGGGCTCTGTACATCTCTTTAATATCTACAGGTCAATTCACGGTTTGCAACCGGCGACGTTGTGGGCGCTCAAGAATCTTCCCGCTCGGCAAAGAAGTGGGCAACGATCGGTCTTATCACGGGCATCATTCTCAACCTCTCGTGGATTATCTTTGTCGTCGTCTACTACGTCGTAATCCTCGCGGCTTTCAGCCGGGCGTTTTAGTAATCACAATGTTTTAAAAAAACAATGAAATACACCTCTTTCATGGGACAGAGACATTTCTTTGCGTAGTGAGTTTGGATCGCAATCAGAGTTTTCTATCTTTTACTCATGTTCAATGACACGCATTATCTTGTATTTTGGGTATTTTGTTGGTGTGATGGAATGTGGCTTTGACATGATTATGTGATAAGTATTTTGTATTCAAGCATTGAGGAGATATGTGAGGTGGATCTGTTTTTAATTATTCGAATACTTCATGGCAATATATCAATGAAGAGGAAAAAGCCTGCCAAACTGCGTACCATTCATCATCACGTTAGTTTTCAGTGACAATACACACAAATGGAAGCCTTTTTGACTTAATCGTTCGATGTTACAAGCAAATAGGCATAACATATTTATTGTCTTTTGTCTCACTTATTACCAAATTTGTTGCTTTCCTAGTCATATCAAAGTGTATCGCAGAGTCAATAAAGAGAATGAATTTAGCCCTCTATTAACAAGATGCCGATTGCGGATGATTGTTCGTGTCTGTTTCAAGGCAAACGACAGAAGCAGGGTGAATGATTACCGATGATAAAACTGACATGGAGCCTGATGGGACAAGGAATGATGAGGATTGAAAAGAAGCCATTGGACAAGGTGGGGAGAGGGAGAGAGAAAGAAAGAAACATATAGAGAGATAACATGTGCAAGAGACATGGGAGAGAACAAAGAAAGAACATGAGGGAGGGGGAGAAAAAGGGGAGGGGACGTGATGAGAATACTATACAAATTTTCTGTGTGCGTGTGGGTGGGTGGGTGTTCGTGTGTGTGTGTGATGGTTGATGGTTGGTGAGTGAGCACGCGTTTCGAAGTCCGCTCCCGATTCCCCATAGTGATAGTGCAGTTACATGATGGTCAGCAACCTGCGGAACAGCGGTAAGGCTGCTTTCACATAGAAGTATACTATTCGGGTATTCGGGCTCGTTTTTCGAGGGCACGCGAATAGCTTGAATCGAACGATAGGATTTCCTCACACCGGTTCACATAAGAGGGCACTATTCGAAAGTACCGAATACCTGCGAAAAGTATAGCAAAGTGGGAATCGAGCTTGTTCGATTTTCTTGCAGCGTATACCGTCTCTCGTTTATGAAATAATGACACTTTTGGTCTGGATTTGCCCGTTAGCAAATATAAGCATGCAGACCGACATTCTGATGCAGTTTAGAAATTGTTAATAAGATTCGCTGCGATGTAGGAGGAAGAAATCCTCACTACATGGGATGGTGAGTTGACGGTGCGGGTGATGGTGTATTCGGTGCTCGAATAGCGAATAGCGAATACCGAATACTTCTATGTGAAAGCAGCCTTAGACCGCCGCACCAAAGAGGCCTCGGGCCGAGGCCGGAATGACGCCGCCCAGCCCTCAAGACAGTCTCCTCCCAAATTTCCGGGCTCTCTTTGACCAGCAAATGGAGAAAATAGAGGGGCGATTTTCCCTATTGGACCATAGCCTGAAGGAACAAGTGAAACATCTCGAGAAGATGTTCACTGAAATCAAAGCTTCTGTCAGTTTCCAAGCGGAAGAGACTAAGAAATTGAAAGGAAGAGTAAAGGTTTTGGAAGAAAAACTGGAGGAGAAAGACACTGCCTTGAAGGATGAAATTGACAAATTGTCGATGTACGTCGCGCGGGAGAACTTGGTCTTCATAGGGATACCAGAGAAGGAGAACGAAAATGTGAGCGAGATCCTGAAAGAAGTCTACACTAAGAACTTAAAACTATCAGCAGACGAGGTTGCGGACATAGAGTATCAGCGTGTTCACAGAATTGCGGCGAAGTCGAAACCACGCCCAATTAAGGCTCGCTTTGTTCACTATGGCGACCGAGAGAGGATCATGAAAAGCGCTAAAAATCTCAAAGGCACTAACATCTACATAAAGGAAGACATTCCGCTAAGAATGAGAATGGCGCGCCAAACGCAGTTGCCCGCCCTGATTGCTGCAAGGAACGCAGGCAAACTCGCTTACTTTTCAAGGTCGGAACCAACGAAGCTATTTGTGGACCGGGTGTGGTTGCCAGTGGAGAAGCAGAAAGGGTTTGTGGAAAGCATGAAAGGCATGGAGAAGCATGGAGGTGAGGAGACGAACCAGCGTCAAAACTAATGGAGGAGAAAATGTTCATGGTGCCGGTGGAGAAAAAATGAGGTAAGCGGAATGAAGAGAAACGGAGGAGAAACGAGTTTTCCTATCAATGGAGGAGGAAAAATGCATGTTGGTGTTGAAGCTTAGGGGAACATGGAAGCATGGCAAGAAAGTCCTAAAATTAAAGGAGAGAATTACATGTGCATGGCGAGGAGTGATTCTAGAAAGACGCTAAAAGTTGATAAAGCGGTTTAATTTTTGATAATCACATGAACGTAGACGTTTAAGTTTAAAAACGGAAGATATGATTCTGTTTGAAAAATGGAAGCTAGCAGTCGTCAACTGGAACTGACTGAGACTTTAAGACTTTGTCTGTTCAGATGACAATTGTAACAGAACTTGAGTTGTGACTGGAGAATCCGGAGTTTCATGTTATAATAGCTCATGGAATACAATGAACAGTGTATTGAGTCTCTTTTTCTCTCTTTTTTTGTAACGTTTGAGTGAAAATAATGTAATAGGAGTTTTTTTTTTTTTGACGTTTACAAATTTATGTAAATATAAGTGGAAAAATTGATTAAGAAATGCAGTTTAAGGGCATATGTGCATCTATTTTCTACGATTAAATATCTGACAGAAAGGAAGGAAAGGTAAAATGGATGAATGTTATGTATAGAGGCATTGGTTCAAGCCCCCTGGGTCTTTGGAATAGAATATAAAAACATTGCATGTTTGATAGGCGAAGTTTAGGGGAATATGGAAGCATGGCAAGAAAGTTCAAAATTAAAGGAAGGAATGATGATTATGTGCATGGCGAGGAGAGAATCCAGAAAGACGCTAAAAGTTGATGAAGCGGTTTATCTATTAAATCAGATGAATGTAGACATAAATTCTGTTCGGAGAATGGAGACGAGAAGTTGTCAACTGGAAATGATTCGTGTTTTAAGACTTTATCTTTTCAGACGATAATGGATACAGAATTTTGAGTTGTGATTGGAGAATCCAAAGTTTCATGATAATGGCTCATGGAATACAATGAACAGTGTATTAAGAGTGCTGCTTTCTCTTTTTTTTTTTTTGTAACGGTGAGTGGAACTAACTTAATGGGAGTTTTTTTTTTTTCTTTTCTTTTTTTGTTGAAAATGGTGGATGGAAAATGAAATTAGATATGCATTTGACGGGCAGATGTGTATTTACTCTTTAAGATCTAACTATTTGATAGAGAGTAAGATAAGATAAGGTTGAAAATGGTGGATGGAAAATGAAATTAGATATGCATTTGACGGGCAGATGTGTATTTACTCTTTAAGATCTAACTATTTGATAGAGAGTAAGATAAGGTAAAAAAAAATGGATGAATTTTATGTATAGAGGGCAATTATTTTAAGCCACCTGTACTGGTAAAAGGAAAGGAATTATGAGGTTACTTATTCATGTTATTTTAAGTTGGTTTAATTTGATGGATTTTCAACCGAATCTTCTACATAGAATAGGCGCTTTGGAAGAATTTAGAATAGGCAGCTTCGAAAGATGGGCGGCATCTCTAATTTGCATACGTTGATTTTCATTTATAATTCGAAGCTTGATTTTTCATACACTCCAAGTGGCCGACAAGGTCGGATCCGCTTGGTAATTCTTGATTTATACAGTTTGGGTTTTTATATGTTTAGGAAAAAAAAAACTATTGGAAGAGTACACGTTCAATGAAAATGGCAGACGTAGTAAGGAATTTTAGCCGATGATTCAAAGAAGGCATTTGTAATTTGTTTGTCCTGCTTCGGCATTATGATGAAGACATTGAACTTGTGTTTATGTGTTTGGTCATGTATGTCAAGTCGCCCTCTGACTGCCTCTTTCTGCGTTGCCCTGGGCAACGCGAAAGCAACCTGTCACGGAGTATGTAGAGTTAGATGAAGGTTTCCCACTTTTGACACAGTGGGGTGACAGGAGTTTTTCAGGTGTGTTTGTGGTGTGTATTTTTTTGTTGTTGTTGTTGAATAGGTGTTGGGCCCTTTTATGCAATATAGACTCTATTTTGCATGTGTTCATTGTTAAATGCATTCCAAGTGGCCACCTGCTGCTAGGGGTTTGATCTTGTTTGGCAGTAACTGAATTGTATAGGATGGATTTTACATGTTATGAAAGGTTGTATGCTTAATGAAGAAAGCAGATGTATTTAGGAATTTTGGTTGATGTTTCAAACTAGGAATTCGTAATTTGTTTTTGTCAGTTTTTTTGAGAGCATTGAACTAGTTTTTTTTTTAACCTTTCACGAGTTTGGTTGTGTAGGCCATGTGGCCCTGTCATTGGCTGTTTCTACGCTGTGTAGGCCATGTGGTCCTCTCATTGGCTGTTTCTGCGCTGCCTTGGGTAGCGCGGAGACAGTCAGCCACGGAATATGTAAATTGGATGAATGTTTATTATTGAAGGCATAATGGGTGACAGGTTAAACAAAGGAGTCGACTCCTATGGTATTTTGTTGTGTCTTTGAATAGACGTTTGAAGTCTTGGGAATGCCTGGAGCAGTGCGGAGGCAGCCAGTGGCGTAATGAGATGAGGGTTTCCCGTTTTAGGCATAATGGGGGACATGTTAACCTGACGTTTTCCTTTGTTTGTTGTGGAGTCATTATGCTCCGAAGGAAAGATCATATTTTTAATTTACATAAAACTGTGATTTCATGCTGTCAAAGTGGCTATTTGCTACTACAGGTTTCGGTGAAGACATTGGTTTGCACAGGTTGATTTGTTTGTTTGGTAAGCCATGTCGTTATCTTTCTTTTTTTTTCATGAGATTGATTCTTCTTTCATGAGATTGATATTTTTGCTCCATTAACTGGTTGTTCCCGTGCTGTTTTGGGTAGAAAGAAAACGGCCACTCACTGTGGAGAGCGTTAATTTACAAGAAAGACTTATATATGGAAAAAAAAAAACTAGAAACAACTCATGAATGAGGATTGTTTAAGTATATGTATTATGTGCTTTTATTGCAACTTGAATGCGTAGAACGGATTAGTATGCCAAACGTTTCTTTTTGTGTGTGTGTGTGGTTGTTGTTTTTATGTACCACATGTTGCAACTGAATGTTGTCGGTTTGAGTTTTGATTGTACAAGTATGTACAGATTTTGATTGCATTGAAGATAGTCTATCTTTTTTTCTTCTTCTTCTTCTTCTTCTCTGCCATCTAGGTAAACTCAGGAATTTGTCAGTTTTTTTTTTCTTTGCTGAAGGTTTGATTTGTGCTCATAGGAAGAAGAGTATTATGTCTTTCCAATCCTTTCATGAGGATTGTTGTGTATACCAAATCACCCTCCAGTCTGATTGTTGTGTCAGATTGGTTTTCGAGTGTTGCCTTGGCAACGCGGAGGTAGCCAGTAACGTGATTTTATATTGTTTATATCACGTGCATACAACGTAGATTCCAATGTTCTGTTTCTTTTTTTCCCCTCTTTTTTGGGGGGTTCAGACTGTTAGATTAAATAAGCTTTCAACATTTTGTTTTAGGAATAGGAGGAGGGGATATAGAATATTTGTACTTTCATTATATTTATAATTGTCGGTATTTGAGTTTAGGAGGTTTTGGAAGACTAAGATCAATCATTAAGTTGGAGAGATAGGTGTGCGGAGAGTGGATGTCCTAGTTGTTTGCGTGAAGGTAAGCAGGTATACCATGCTTGGGATTATACCATGCTTGGGATTATTGGTAACAGTACAATAGATGGGTAACTTTGTGTGTGATAATTGTTTGTGACGGGATAGAAAGTATGATGTGGGAGGGGAGCGGCTTCAGAAATGTGTAGGTGTTAATTTTTGACGGATGTGTGGTAGAATGAGGATGAATTAAGGATAAGTTTTGTGTTGTCGGGGGTGGGTCGGGTACGGGTGAGTGAGTGTATATTGTGCTGTGTGTGTGATGGTGTGAAATGGAAGTGGTGTGTGGGATACCATCTTTTTTCTTGGTCTTTTAGACTTAGCTTCAGTAGGGCACGGGTGAGTGGGTGTGTGTTCTGTTGTGTGTGTGGTGGTGTGAAATTGAAGTGGTGTGTGGGATACCGTATTTTTTCTTGGTATACAGTTCAGAGGTCTGGAGGTAGTAGGTCTGAGTTACTTGCTCTGATTTATCAATATCATGTAGGTAGGATTTTCCCTCTCGGTTACGTAGATACCGTTTATCATACATCATGGCGGGTCTGAATTTAATTTCACTTAATGTGAGGGGGGTACGGGATCGAGTAAAGAGAAAGAGGATTTTTGATTGGGTTAGAATGAGAAAGGGGGATATGGTTATGTTACAGGAAACGTACAGTACCCCTGATATTGAGGAAGAGTGGGAAGGAGAATGGGGAGGACGTATCATTTTTAGTCATGGGTCAAATCATAGTAGGGGAGTAATGATTTTGTTAGCCCCTGGATTGAATTTTAAGATTGATCAGGTTATGAAAGATGAAGGGCGTTTTGTGGTTTTAAAAGGGGATTTGCTAGGTTACAAACTGCTTCTGGGAAATGTTTATTTCCCAACAAGGGATAGGGTGCAAAGACAAATTGATTTTCTTGTGAATTTTAATGATTGTTTGTCAAATCTATATTCTATGAATTATTCGTTAATTTTGGGTGGAGATTTTAATGTAGTAATGAATAAAGATTTGGATTATATGGGTGTAAGTACTAATTTGAGAATGAGTGGTAGTAAAGAATTAGAGGGTTTTTTGAAGAAAATGAATTTGATTGATATATGGCGGAAACGGAACCCAGTGTTAAAGCGATATACTTTTAGGCAAATCGCTCCGCTGGTTCAAAGTCGTTTAGACTACTGGTTTATATCAAAGGATTTGGAAAGTTCAGTAAGAACATGTGAGATTATATCATCAGTAGCACCTGATCATTCTGGGATTTTTTTACAACTGAAATCTATTCGATATAATGAAAGTTATGGGAAGTCTTATTGGAAATTTAATAATAGTTTGTGTTTTGATAAGGAATTTGTACAGGGAATGAAAGAAGAAATAAAAAGTATTGAATTACAGTGGTTGACGGAGTTTGATACTAAATCTTCTTTCTGGGATTTTTTAAAGATGAAAATGAGAAATTTTGCAATGAAATTTTCGAAGAAAAAATCAAAGGAGAGAAGATTAAGTATACAGCAATTGGAATATGAAATAGATATTTTGGAGAAAAATCTTCTGTCGTCTCCTGATAGTGGTGGAATTTTAAAGGATATAGAGAGTAAAAAAACGGAATTGAAGAAATTGTATAATGTGTATACGGATGGATTAAAAGTTAGGTCAAGAGTGGTCTGGTATGAAGAGGGTGAACAGAATCAAGAGTATTTTGAGCAGTTGCTCAAGTCGAATAAACAGAAAACGGTTATACGGGAAATGTGCGATGATAAGGGAGATGTGATTAAAGAGAAGGATGTTATAATGCGATTGATTAGAAATTTTTATAGAAATCTGTATTCAGAAAATGAATCAGTGTGTGATGATTTCAGAGAAAGTGTATTTTGTAAAGACATTCCTCAATTAAGTGATGACAGTAAGAATTTTTGTGAAGGAAAAATTACTAAGGAGGAATGTTGGGAGTGTTTAAAAAGTATGAAATTAAATAAATCACCTGGGAATGATGGATTTACAGTTGAATTTTATCTTACATTTTGGCCACAAATAGGAAGTTTGTTGGTTGAAGTTTTCAATGAAGCTTTTGAGAAAGGTTGTTTAGCAACGTCTCAGAAACAAGGTGTAATAACATTGATTGAAAAAGAGGGCAAAGATCCATTATTTATAAAGAATTATAGACCGATTACTTTGTTGAACACGGATTATAAGATGCTTTCTAAGATAATGGCAAAGCGAATAAAGGGAGTTTTATATGAGATTGTTCATCTGGATCAAGTTGGTTATATAGAAAACAGGTATATTGGTGAGGCTTTGCGTTTGATAGACGATATGATTTTCTATTGTAATAATTACTGCGAAGAAGAGGCATATTTGATAGCAGTTGATTTTGAAAAAGCGTTTGATTCAGTTTCGCACAAATTCTTATTTAAGGTGTTAGAATTATTTGGGTTTGGTGAGTCGTTTTGTTCTTGGGTGAAAATCATGTATAATGGAATAAGTAGTTGTGTTATGAACGGAGGTGTTTCGACAGGTTATTTTGATATAAAGCGAGGGGTGAGGCAAGGCAACCCATTATCACCATATTTGTTTTTATTGGTAATGGAAATTCTGGCGCAGGCGGTGAGAAGGGATAATGGGATTAGAGGTATTCAGTTTGAGAATTTTGAGGTTCGACAAGTTTTATATGCTGATGACATGACTTTATTTGTTAGGCATAGGTCATCAATTATCAGAATACAGGAAATATTTAAGGATTTTTATGAATTATGTGGTTTGAAGGTTAATATTGATAAAACAAAGGTAATGAGTATAGGGAAGAAAAGGGGAGAACATGAAAGATTACCCATGGGTAATGTTGTAACTGAAATGAAGATTTTAGGAGTGTATTTTGCTTTGGATATTAAGGTCAGAGAAGAAATGAATTATAAAGAGATACTGAGTAAGATTAAAAGACTTTTGGGATGGTGGAGACAAAGAGATTTGACTGTAATGGGAAAATATTTTTGCTCAAAACATATGCTCTGTCTAAATTATATTATGTTTCTTCATCAATAGAGGTTCCAAATTGGGTAGTGGCAGATATCAATAAAATTTGTTTTGAATTTATATGGAATGGTAAAGATCGAATTAAAAGGGTTATTTGTTATCAGGATTATAGTGAGGGCGGTCTTAGAATGACAAATTTTGAATTGTTTGTTAAGAGTCAACGAATTATGTGGTTGAAGCGATTATTATATGGTGAGAAGCTCATGGGATTGAAACTTTTTTTTAATTATATTTTTAGGACTGCGGGAGGAAGATTCATATTTTTGTGCAATTATGATATACGATTTCTAAAGTTTAATGTACCATTGTTTTATTTAGAAATTTTGAGGGCATGGCAAGAGATGGAGAATAACCGGAATTATCAAGAAGGCAAGATTAATCCAATCTTTTTTAATAATAAGGATTATTTGTGTAAAGGGAAAATGATTTTTTGTGAAAATTTATATAGGAAGAATATTTATTTAGTGAAGCAAATTTTGGAAAAAGATCGTATGAGATCAGCAGTATATTTTCACAGGTTAGGATTAGATGGTGTATAGTGAAAATATAGTTAAAGTTTGGGAAATAGGGGAGGTTGTTGTAAGAAGCCAGAAATTTGAGGGAAATATATATGATTTTTATTCTGTTGATAAAGAGGAATATAATATTTCTTTGAAAATTTTTGAGAATGTAATTTTATTGAAAGATGTTTCAATTAGAAAGGTGTATGAACTCTTTGTTACAAATTTACAGCAATTGTATGTTTTACGAATGAAAGATGGCCAAAATGATTATTTGTTTTCGAAAAAGGAAATTACACATATATTTTTAAGACCAAGAATGACAACACTTTTAACAAAACTTAGGGAATTTCAGTATAAATTATTACATGGAGTTGTTTATACAAAGGAAAATCTTTTTGAGTTTGGTTTCGTTGCAAATAACCGGTGTTCTTTTTGTGAGCAATCGGTAGAAACATGTAAACATTTATTTTGGGATTGTGTGTATGTTAAGAATTTGTGGCAGGAAGTGATAGATATGTTTGAGATGGCAGATCTTCGAAATATAGAGTGGAGAGACGTTCATTTTGGTGTTACGGGAAGGGATCCAAAAGTAAAATTTTATAATACAATAATTTTTATTTTGAAATATATCATTTTTAGATCTAGGTCGGAGGGAAAAATTCCTACTTTGGAGGAAATTTGTAGAAGAATAATAAGTTTTCGGGATGAAGAAAAAGAAATTGCTATAAAAAGAAATAAGTTGGGATTACATTTGCTGAAATGGGAAAATGTTTCTGAAACGAGAGCTTAAGTATTGTTTTGTTTTCTTTTTCTTTTTATTAGTACAGTGTAGTTATCAGTGGTGAAGGCAATATAATGTGTCATTGGCCGCGCGCGGGGAGGGATAAGTTTTGGGTGGTGTAAAAGTTATAGGATTTTGTCCGCAGCTAGGAGTTTGATGAGTTTTGTTTGGTGAATTTGAATGGGTATTTGGAGCGGTATTTGGGTGCGGGCGGACGATGCTTTTCTGCATACGGCCATTACACGCTTGTATGTTGTATGTATCAATCAACATTTGGAAGTCGTTTTCATTAGGAAGGAAGGTGGTATCGCTTCGGGTGTGTTTTGTGTGTGTGGTGTATGTGTGTATGTGCGTTTTTGGTGTTGGTGTGTATGTGTGTTGCTGTTTGGGGTGTGTGTGTGTGGTAGTTGTGGATGTATGTGTTTGGGGCTGTGGTGGGGGTGTGGGATAGGTTTGAGTGCATCGGAGTTGGTGGGGATGGGGATTTGATTTTCAATGAAATGATTTCATTCTAGTTTTGTATAACGTATTTTTGTTGCTTTTTTATGTATATACCCTTGTATATATATACCCTTACATACTCGATTCATAATCGAGTTGTTATGTTGAAGAGAGATGATTGGCAGTATAAGTATACCATAGTCAAAGATACATACATGTATATACATTTTTTTTTTTGTACATGTCAATACTTTCTTGTGAAGAAATGGTCAGTAGGATTGATTTATAATCGAGTTGTTATGTTTGAAGGGAGATGATGGGCAGTATAAGTTGGTAATGGATTTGTTTTTTTTTTTGAATGGCATTTGTACCGTTTTTATGTTCATGTTACACCCAGAATGGGTTGATTTATGATTGATTTGAATGAAATCAATAAAATATCATTGAAAAACAAAAAAAAAGTGTGTTTTCGTGTGGTTACTGTACCTGATTTTAGCCGGGTTAGACGCAATATTATGATTTTTTTTTTCCAGTGGTGTCATTTTTTTTTCTCCAATACACACCAAAATGCAGCTTGCGTGACTTCTGTAAGTTAACCTTCCCTGCTCCTACACATACACATACCCATCCATGCAGAAACAAACACACAGGAATCTGTGAGGATTTAATTTCACATGTATATCCCATATTCATATACACAGACCCATCCAGGTAGAAACACATACAGGAATCTGTGCAGATTACTCAAAACACAATAAATATGATGATGTTGCGTCTAACCGGGCTCAAATTTCACGTGTATTAATTATCATATACGTTATATCTTATAATTCAGTATTTCAATTCAATTCATTTATTTTCTTCTTTAACAAAACATAATGTAATACACGGAAAAATCACAATGATCTTGAGTACACATGGTACATGAGATTTGACTTTACCATGAAAATTAGAGGTAAATATGAATCAAAAGCATAACATCAAAGTTACAAATCAACCTTTTTACATGTTTCATTATCCATGCTGTGAGTCCATTCGAAAGCAGAACTTGTAAATTATGGACAATTCATACAATCGACTCAAAACCTACAAAAGAAAAAATATTAAGTTAATCTAAACGAAACAGACATTATAGGACAGACAGGGCAGAAGAAAAAAAGCTTCTTCTTCGTCACGTTGCAGACGAAAAAGCAACAACTACAAAATTCCAAAAATATAACATGACTGCAATGTCTACAAGCTACTATAGAGGAATCGGAACAGGGTTAATCAAGAACGCTGTTTGAAAAGCGTATACCTTACCCCCCAAATAGGCGTGCTGCAGCTTTTATTCTCTCTTGCACTGTCACTCGCACACACCTACACTTTTATTGTCTTAATACACCTGTCCGGGCAAGCTACGCGGGCTTGTGGCGAGAAGGTAGTTTTAGGAGGAAGTAGAAGATTTTCCGCGGGCGGACAAGAATGTTTGCAATTTTCGCACTTGTTTCTTACTTACTAGACGCGTGCTACTTAGCTTCTACTTGCGTGCGTTCCGTGTGACTCGCGTGAGAGCTTTGAAACCGATCCATTTTCTGTTACGAGCGACTTACGGGGATTGCGAAGTACCTGCTTTGGAGTTGCCTGTGAGGTGCTACCGGTAAGGGTTTCCTACTTGTATTCTGCGCGTACGTCTACGGGCAACTCCCGTGACTCTTCCGGAACAAGTTTTGAGCATGCTCAAGGCCTTGTCATATCGTATCTGGGGAAGTTTTGCGGCTTGACTTGCGGGGAAACAAATTTGCTACCCGGAGCTCTCCGCAGTTGGCCCGAACTTGACAGTACCTAGCACTTATCTCGTCCTTAGTTGCCCGAAGTTGCGCACGCTAGTCCAATTTTCCCGCAGCAAAGTTTTGAACATGACCAAACTATTTCCGGATGAGTCGCGAGGATTGCCCGAAGAGTTCCACGCAGAACATCCGTAGGGGGGCCGTAGCCGCCGCAATTCACAGGCATTTGACCCACTTGAAGTAGGTAAGTTGCCCGCTGATCTATGCCTATGTGAAGGGAGTGCGTGCCATTTGTGGGCTCATTCTCTTCTTTGTCCTCTGTCCTCTGTGGCGCCGAGGACTACCTGGTCCCTTTCGGACAGGACTTCATCCGCCGAATGGACTTCTGCAGCAATTTGATGCATTTGCTGTTAATCTTCCGGGCTTTGTGGCTGTCCATCCACTGGACGTTCTCTGCCCTTGTGCACTTTCCGTCTACGGGGCATCTTCACTTCTTGAAAGTTAGTTGACAAATGATTGTTTGCCCATCCACTCGAACCAGCCTATTGTTCAGGCTAGCACTCACCTCGCAGGCGACTAGTACGCAGATAACACGCAGTTATGGCGCAGGTACTTCGTAGAGCCCGTATGTCGCCCGTAACTGACATAAAAGAAGCTATCACGAAGCTATCACGTGACACCCACGCCCCTAACATGCAGTTCAACGGAATACACGCAAGAAGGACTTAGGTATCACGCGTTTATCATGTAATACCCACGCCAAACTCGTCCTAAACCTTGTCCGGCCGCAGAAATTATTCTGCGTGCTGAAAAATCCCCATACGCAATAAGCTCGCTTAGCTGGTGTGACAGGGCCTTTTTTGGCAGCGGGTAAATAGAGCCAGCGTGCGCACCTCCGGGTAACTACTTTTGAGATACATGCTAGGTACTGTCATGTGCGGGTCATCTGCGGGGACCTCCGGATAGCAAAAATGTTCTTCGGAAGTCGCACGCAAGGCTGGTGTGACACGGCCTTTACGTATACCATGCAGTAGTCAATGGTGCTGCGTGCTGTTTTTTTTTTTTTTTTCTTGTTTTAAAGCGCCAAGTCACTATTTTTCTTGTCTGTTTTTTTTTTTCTGTAGCAAATTGTGTTTTGTGTATTAAGATTAAGAGTTTTATGAGTACATAAAATTGGTGTTGCATTACATTGGTATCACATATTCAGATAGGGCCTCATCCACGTCAAGCTCTGCTTATAATGATGACGGTCCCCTGTATTGATTTCTCCTTTGTTAATAGATACAGTATGCCTTAATATGTTATTTTGATTCATAATTATGCCACTTCAGACTAAATGTTGTTACGCAAATTATTTTTCTTTGTATTGATTTGTATGTATCTGTATCATTTTGTTTTCATTTGCAATTGTATTCGGAAAAAGAAAATGCAGAAATAAACCAACCAAACAAACAAACAAACAAAGCTGTAAAGCTGTACTTACAAAATATTAGAGTATACGTTTCATTATTTGAGGATGATGACATTCAAATGATCATTTTAGTGGGATTCCAACAAACACAATTTTAACTAGCTTTCAAAAGAGTACATTTAGAGATGAATCTAAGTGGGAACGTGTGCGAGCAAATAATTTTTAATCCTTTCTTTTGTTATATGGGTGTTTCCCATGCTAAAATTCCAAATTTCAGTATGGCAATCTCAAGAAAGAATATACAGCCAGCAAAGAACCTCTGGCTATTTCATGGTACCTCTGGCTATTTCATGGTTTACTTGAATACCTGGAATATGGATCAAAAGCAAAAAAAAAAAAAAAAAAAAAAAAAAAAATCATACAAAAACCATTCACGCACACACTCACACACACACACACACACATAATATTCTATATTCACACGCAAATACACGCACACATTCTGAATAACTAATAAAGCTTGTATTATCCACACTATTATTATCACTTTATTGAAGTTATAGGAAAGCATTGGAAGAGGTAATACATGCATGTAACACAATAGACACAGCGAACTCACTATATCAATACGTTGCCCAGGACAATTAGAGTAGATAAACACGCAGGACAAATCACAGAATACATAAACAGACGTGTAATAGGAAGCCTTACGAAAAATACCACACATTATAAAGTTCTATTGGATCTCAACTCGGAATAGCCCCCTCCCCCCCCCCCCCCATCTTCAATAAAAAAAAAAGAATAATGAATGTCAAACTTAAAATTTGCTGAGCCAAAGAATTAACCTTATTTCCAAGCCGGAATGGGTATAGGAAGCAGGTTAAAAAAAAAGAAAAGAAAAAGATAGAAAGTAGATTGTTCAGACTGCTAAAAATCAAAAGGGCGCCTGGAAATTTAAAGTCAACAGCTGTCTCTCACTATAGGCATTGCGTGTTCCATGAAGGCATCGTGGGCGTCATACACGTAAAAGTTCGGAACACAACACAGTATACCAATTACGTTATTTATGACTCTGTTTTGATAGTATTCAAACAATGATAGTGGTACCAAGTTCATCAATAATTTATTCTGCACACAATAGGGCAAAGTCGGAAGTTCATGAGATCGTAACTACACTGAGCACCGATTATCAAAATTGATTCTTATCAAGACGGCGCATCCCTATTTATAACACCCATGTACAAGAAAGACATTAGAAACAACGCTGTACATTAATGATTACTGGAAAAGAAAAGCGTGAGCGATTTGTGCTGTATAGAGTGTTACTTCCTTGCTGCTTCTGACATCTGTGCTGTACACACAAGAAATAATGTCGGGTAAGGACATTCTTGGTAGTTTTCAATATTAACATATCACCTTTTTTTTAACATAAGACTATTACTGCACTGAATTAGCAGACGTTATTCGATGATCTAGCTGTACAAGAAAGTGTTAAAAAGCAAGCTGGGTAGCTTGAACAGAATAAGCTTTTGGTTTAGCATGTTGCTTTTTCGTTTGTTTGTTTGTTTGGTTGTTTGTTTGTTTGTTTGTTTGTTTTGTTTGATTTTTCCTTTACCTTGTTAATTCATGGACTAGTTGAAAAAGTTAGGATTATGAGGATTTATTGGAATGTCATAACACTCAAACAATTAGAATGATAACAATACGATAAAACGGAGGCAGCTCTACACTTTCACTCCATTATCACCTACTCTACATCCATTTTCAAATAATGATTAATATGTTTATCATGATACTCTGGGTGCAAATCACGAGACCGACATCCACGAGTCATACAGCCCACGAGTCACACAACTCACAAGTCATGCACCCCATGAGTTATGTACAACCCATCAGTTCGACACTGTTAAAGACCCACGAGACCGACACATTAAGCCCCGTGCTGTATCTGTCGAACTTTTGGGTTGGTTTTACTTAGTGTCGAAGTCATGGGCTTTATTTGCCTGTAATGTCCAACTCATTCGCTATATGACTCGTGAGCTGTATGTCTCATGAACCTGTTTTCAATGTCAAACTCGTGGGCTGTATGACTCGTGGGTGTCGGTCTTGTGGGATGACCCCGATACTTTATGCTTATTATGTCCACTGAAACAATTGCCATCAGTCATAATACACTGTACCGAGGGACCACTGTTGCTCACCAGTAGAGTGCCTACACTATATAGGCCTACATCACAAACGTAATGATAGCAGTGGTCTATAGTAATGATAGCGGTGATATTGTATCGGCAACGTCACTATCGTCATCGATGGAAATGTTGGAAAACCTTGAATCTTTCCTTATGTTTTGTTTTGTGTTGTTTTTATGTGCTTGGTGGGTTTTTTTTTTCCTCACGAGTTCGACTTCTCTGTAACCTTTGCCATTCTATTCGTCTAAATCTTAAACCCTTTTATGATAGTCAGCTTGATTGTGGTGTAGGAATGATTATTTTAAACCAAAACAAGACCTTGTGTCCTACACTGGTACAGTCTATAGTGGCCATTTAGAGAAATGATTGTTGTCTTCATATTGTAACAACGTACTTGAAATTCCTGTAAAGAACAGAAAATAATAATACAAATGAATCCCGTTACTGCTTTACCTGGCATGACACCCTTATTTCTAATGTGCCTGCACACAAAAGACAATCATTGTAGCAGGATGTAGCTCAACGATCACGGCTAAGAATCAATAGATCTTTTGGACCATTTCGTGCACCATGGTGTCTAAATTTGAGAGCGAACGAACAGATTACATGCATCTTGCTTTGATAAGAATTAAGCTCGCCGTACTTCCTATTCAAGGTTATGCTGGTTCTACTCTCAAGAAATTAATTTCTGTATTTCCGTAATACTATGTTCTCTGTAGACATGGTATAGGACAATAAATGAAATCCCTTCAGTTCATTTCAATCAATATATTAAAAAGAATAATGAAACGATTAGACTTCACATTGGTAGCAGGTTAGAGGCAATTAACAACATAGCTTATTGATTTCAATTTTCTATGAGCATGGATTAATCTCTTTGTCATGGTGACAAACATCCCCCCCCCCAAAAAAAAAAAAAAATGCTTAACTGTTCTTGGCAGGTGTTGACGAAAAATCCCTTCTGCAGAGTGCAGTACCGCCATACGAAGAGGCACCACCTGCTTATCAGCCGAGCAACTACGGTGCAACACCAACAGTTCCTGTTCAGCCGGTGATCATAACTGTAAGTATTAATTATAAAATGGGCTTTAGAGTCCCTGCAATCAGATTGGTCAATTGTCATGCATTGATTTTTACTGATCCACACTGCGCAATGCGTCTGGTGTTTAAGATCCCAACACATGGCTCAAGTCTTGTACAGTGTTGTAGTTGTACCGGACACATAATGGGGAAAATGGTTATTCATGAGTTTACGGGCCCATTTTATAACACAAATAATGACCAGGCCTATGTCGTGGATCAGTGGGGATTGGATGCTCTCGTTCCATTTTTGAACAGTCTAAAACCCATTCGCTGCGCTCGTGGGTTTAAGCAGCTATAAAGATAAACTCGTGCACCCAATTCTCACCGATCCACTCTGTCCAGTGCATCATTTGTGTAATGATGATGCATGCCGCTTCAGTTTGCCTCATTACAGAGTACTTTGCTAAGTGCAGATCCCAATTTCCTATTTGGGAATATAATTATAATAACGATATAGGCGCACCTGTGGTTGAGTGCTTTGTCTGCTACCCTATCGGCGCGCCGGTTTCACGTTATACCATGCAGGGCGATCTTCAGGCAGACGGACTCTTAGGCGGTTGCCTGGCTGGTCTGTTCCGGTATCTGCACTTTGATATTCACGCAAAAGAAAGTATAACGAAAATTCCACAAAATATAATTTTACATGAAAAGCACACATTTCCTGAACTTGTCACGGACATCTTGTCAAGGGTAATATTATTCCCCCTGCTTTCTGAAAAAGTTAAGTCTAGTGCTCTTTCATTAAAAGTGAAAATGTTTAATTTTATTTTTATTTTCTTTGTATGGTAGTCCAAATGTGATGTCATGATCCGTAGTAGTCTTCTGATCCAGCGATCTCGTCACCAAAACTTTAAAAATTCATAACTTTTGAATGGATTTTCCTCAAACTTTGACGGATGTAATATTGCGCCCTTCACTCAATCAACATGTGTTTTGGGGGTTATTTCCCACTTAACTCGTGGTATTGTTTTTTTTTTTAGATGCCGTATTTTATCCTGCAAGCTTGGTGTCATTTGAACTTCATCATACTTGTTTGATTAAAATCGGACCCGAAATTATGAATTTCTGGTATTACAGAGTTTCATAATTATGTTAATAAGTACAGTGATAGATTCTTTCTGTTCCCACACACGGAACTCAACAATAACTGAATTGTATACTGATAAATATTGTAAAGCCATGCACACCAGTTTTAGTTGGTTATGTGGCTATTAACAAGAAAATTAGGGGACTTGGAAATTCATGAAAATGAGGTTTTTTGCATGTTCACACGGCACTGATAATGATATGTAGGAATCCCATGCGTACATCGGTGTTGTAATGCCTCGAAGCACACCCATTTAAACACGAAAAATACGGTCAAGAAGAGATAGACCAATTCTTCGTTTTAAATTGTGTGTGTTGAATTACATCGCAACGATGCCTTCAAAGAAAAAAAGGTTTTTCATTGATTATTCATTTGTTCATTTAATAGTTTATCGTGTATCTGATGCTTATATATCTTTATACAATATACAGATTAAAGTGACAATACTGCCATTGAAACGAACTTCCCGTCCTATACCATTTGCACTGAGAACAGTCTGCCCATTCTATATGAGTTGCCATACGATGGATTAAACACCATTACCAGCAAAAACAATCACCAATAAAATGAAAGAAAAATAGTTATATTACAATAAGAAAGGAAAGAAAAATTGTTCCATTATCAAGTTTAGTTCAGGTTAATTTCATTTAATATTTCCATATATACCTCAAGGGAATAACAAATAATTTGTCATTGTTACAACAAAATGATAAAAGCACAATAATAATATATGTTTATACAACCATTTCCTTACAGCGCACATTGCAAAATAAAGAATTCTCTACTGAACACAAAATTATATTTGTTGTGTTATAGTTGTCATAAAGAAGTAACAATTTCTTTTTATAGAGATTATGCATAAAAGATATAACTTGTATGTTATGAAATAACGTGTCCCAAAATTCTTACGTGTGAGAGTTACGAGGAACGGATATGAATGTCTTGGCCAAATACACTGCAGAAGTATTCTGATAATGAAAAATTGACGATTAAACTTGCATAGACCTCATGTTGTTTCGGCTAGCTGTTGAATAAATTCAAAGTATTTTGCTGGTTTTTGTTTTGTTTTGTTTTGTTTTGTTTTTGTTTTGTTTTGTTTTGTTTTGTTTTGTTTTGTTTTGGGGGTTTCTTTTTTTGAGGGGAGTTTGATCATTTCAATATTTGGGTCAATTGAACCTGCACTCTAAAAACACAAATGTTGAATTAGCATTTAAAAGGGCCGAGGAGTGACAACATTTTCAAAGTGTTGGTTTTCCTGCTAGATTCAACATTTAAAATGTTATCTTAAAAGTTAGATGCAACACTTCAAAAATGCTGTCACTCCTCGGCCCTTTTAAATGTCGATTCAACATTTGCGTTTTTAGAGTGTGATTGCTTAGTTCGCAAAGGTAGTATGTCGCAAGAAAGGCAAATGAAAAAAAAAAAAAAGAGAAACTGTTGCAATCAGCCGGTGCGAAACAAATTCCTCCAATTCGTGTTCCTTCTATTCTAGGAGACTGGAGAGGCGATTTCCAACGCACGTGTGATCGTGAGGCAGGCTCCCCGTCCACCTCCAGACTACACAGTGTTCGCTGTTTTGGTTACTGTATTCTTCTGCCTACCATTCGGAATTATTGGCGTCATTAGGGCCTCAAATGTAAGTCAGACCTGTTAACTCTTTGAGTACTGTCAGTATAGCCCAATTGTACGCAATATCAATGAAATTCTGGCATGGTGTATAGCGAGTGGGTTAAACGAGAGGTGTTGTTATAAAAACGTTAGACCATTTTCATTGGGCTACTGCTAGTTTCCCATCTCCACTGTATTATACGAATCTACTACACCCACCCCCCTGTATTCCTGAACGATATTAAGCGAGGTTGCATTAGACATCTTTTTTTTTTTTTCTTGTGATATCAATTCTGTTTGTCCTTCGCTCAGGAATAGGGTTTTGTTTTCTAATTCAGAAGTCTTCATTAATTTTATTCTGTTGCCTCAATGATACAACATTATATGCTTAGTGACTAACCTTACAATTTCCTTTTGAAGTATGATGACCATCCGATCTTATACTTCAGAATTTCTTAGATAATTATTGTGAATTTGGTAGTATAATATATATTTTATTATTTCAATTATTATACACACTTATTTGCATTGTACGTATCCATTGTAATTTGTAGGCATATAGTTGTTGTTTTCTGAGTAATTACTGAAAAGAATATTGGATCTATACATTGGATCATGTTGATGAAAATAAACAAACAAACAAGCAATAAATTGTTATTTCATGTTCATTTCGGTGATTTTCTCTGTTCTTACCCGCAGGCGAGGCAGCGGTACATGCTTGGCGATTTCGAAGGTGCGGAGAGAGACGCGAAATCAGCCCGCAGTTGGTCGTTGATAGGGTTGATGAGCGGATGCGTCCTGGCTAGTATTCTTCTGGTCGTTTTTCTTGTGTGTTGAATTGAATTTGAATTTGAATTTTATTTTACTTCCGCCAGCAACAGACAGAAAAACGATATACACATATATCTTGAGCAGGCTTATCATTGCAATACAATTCTATGCAAAAATAAAACAATATTATATGGTATTCTTGTCAATAAGTCACAATAAACACACACACCTCGAGACACGTCATATATGAAATAATCACTGTAAAATAGAGGAAACGGGTGAAACTTTTCATATAGCAAAGAACGTCTTTTTTTTAAGACAAAACAAAAACAATGTAAGTCATATCTGGACTTTCTTCTTGGTTCGAAAATAACAACAACATATTATTGTGTTCCAATTGCAAGCCTCTTCAATATCCCGCCCCCCCCCCCCCAAAAAAAAAGCAAGGAAAATTTGAAATAAAAAGAAGGGTAATTATTGTTATAATATTCAAGAGTGTGGTGTGAAGGATACAGCTTTATATGTGGATTCCAAATATCAACCATTGAATTTAGTGCAGATTTGTATGTGAGTTTTTACAAACTCTTGTGTGTTGATGGAACATCACACACTGCCGCCACTTTCAGTACGTGATATCACTAGTTTGTTAAGATATGGTATGCTTAAAAATTCCATAACATACCCATTATAATATAGGAGTCGCCTTGACGAATTCCATTCGACGGATTTCAATTTTTTTGTTAAGAACAACTTGGACGCGGTATGGCATTGCCCTTGTTTTATTTATTCATGGTTTTATCCAAGTCCAAGATATTGTGAATGGAACGTTATTTTTAATACACAAAAAAGGGGGGAAAAAAAGGTCCACCGTTTCATGCCAAAACGAAGTCTGGTTAAAACACGTATAAGTACGAGTACAAAGCATTTATATTAACTGTTGGAAGTTTACTGTTGGATATTACTACAACATAAATTACGCATACAGTGTATATATCATGCCGTATAATTTGATATTAAATATCTATAATTTGATATCACTGCGTTACAATGGCAATTAAACAATGATATATCCATCAGCCACGGCATCGTGATAATCATGGTTTAAAAATGCCTATTGAATGTCGTTACCAAAATAAGAGTGTCATGAAACAGCCTTCTTCCTTGACTAATCCGCTAATTCAACGCTTCCCACTTGATCAATATCGTCACAGTTTGCTCTGACAGGCAAGGGAACAAAATAATGTAGACTACGAATTAGTGCCGTTGCGCTCATCTCTCATTATTATTATTTTTTTTTTAATTATTAATGGTCTCAATGAGTAACTCAGAAGTATTGGACGTAGAATCTCTCTCTCTCTCTCTCCATCGCTCTCTCTCTCTCTCTCTCTCTTGGCCAAAGACCCCTTCACTTTGTACATCTAGGGGGTATACCAGGCGAGCTCACCTGGTACCTCCTTTGTTGCATCAACACAGTGGCGGATTCAGGAGGGGGGCGCACCGGGCGCCCTCCCCCTCCCCCCCCCCCCCCCCTTTAAGGAACCATTGCGCTTGATCCTTTTTTTTCTGCCTGTCAGCTGATGAAAGCTTTCGAAAGCTGAAAATAGCTTTTTGAGGCCCCTTTTTTTTTTTTTTTTTTTGCTTATTAACTGACTTTTTAACACCCCGGAAGTGGCAAAATAACTACTTTGCGCCCCCCCCCCCCTACTTACAAAATTCCTATATCAGTCCCTGTCAACACAGAGGAACGTCGTTGGCCTATAACTGTAACAACGTAAAAGTTTCCAAGAAGTTGCTGAAAATATGGTACATGTATAAGGGGGGGGGGAGAACCTTCACGGGTTAAATAGTTTGTAGAGTTATCTGCTTTGTTTGTTTGTCTATTTTGGTTATTTGTGTTTTTTGTTGTTTTCAGCTTCTGTCACATAGACATACGATTATTGAGTATTTCAAAAGAAGAGCATGGAAGGACAGTCATGTCTATTACACTATATTAAAGTCGTCTGATGTGAACCAGAAAGGCTTTATCATAATATTGGGGGTATTGGGTTAATGGTATTATGTTGTATAAAGCTCGATTTCTCTGCATTATGGTGTCAGGCTTAACTTATTTAGAATTTTCAGTTAAATGCTAAGTAAAACAAGAGGGTATTTACCCTACATTTCGAACAATGCTTACAAATGTACTCACTTCTGATTAGATAAACTTTTTGTTTTATGATTCATGCTTGTTTCGTTTTTACTTAGGCTCACATCTTAGAACGTGTTAGTTGAAGTACTATATCTATTAACAGCGACACACGCAATAAGTATTTTACTATAAATTCTGTTAGTTATTCGTTGTTGTTTTATTTTCTATCGTTTAAACTCAATTGTCTTCTTGTTACATGTATTAGTCATTTTCATGTCTGTCATTATTTTTAAGGTTAATGTTTTACCCCTAAGTTATGGACTATGCAGCCGTCTAGTGTTCGTGGAAGATTGTAATCATATGATTATTATATTTATATTTTTTTACAGTCTTGTGGATTTTTTCACCTACATTAAACTGTTATGACTTTTGGTGCAAGTTCTGATTCATCCAGGTAACGTTAAATAAGGTACAAAATTATATCAGTTCATCTGCACTGTAAAAACATCGGTGTTAGATTTAACACCATGGGTGTTAAATCTAACACCGATCAAACTTCAATAGAGGACCACACCCACAGGTGTTGAAAATGTATTGTGATGGTGTTAAAAAGTGTTCGCCTGGCACTTCGTGGTGTTAACTTGACATTGTGGCTGGTGATATTTTTGACACTGCGCTAGAGTTAATTCAATAATGACACCGCATGGTGTTGATTTGATATTGGTGGTGTTAATTTCAATGGTATAACACCGTCCAGGTTCAATAGGGGACCACACCAACTGGTGTTACTGTGGTGTAAATGTGTTTACACGTTTTTTCAAAAATCAAGTACTTTATCGGAAAATTCTTTATGGTCTTGTTGAAGTTCAAAAATTAAGCAAGAAGTGCAGTAACTGAGAAACTATTCAAAAAACTATTTTAAATTTTGAAATGACACCCGGAGGTGTTAATCTAACACCATGAATGAGCACCGGAACTTTAACACCAGCTCGGTGTTTCAAAACGGTTTCACGTCCGACCCTGGAAGCGTCATCAGCTCGTCTGATTTGATGGCGGGAAGGTGCCGTTGCGCAGACGAGAAACTGTCTCGGAATCAAAACAGTACAGCCCAGATGAATTGATTTGATTTTGTACCTTTATTCTTATGACATTTGTAGGTGTAATATTTGTATATTTGTGGTATGATATCTTCTTGACAGTCTTACAGTATATGAACATGGATTGAGATTTAGATTGAGCTTAACGTGTGTGTACCAAAATGGTACAATGAATGGACAGAGGATGTTTGATGTTACCAATTTTACTTTTTTACATGTATAAATAATTATTAACTGGGTGTATCGTACGTTTTTTAATCATTCTCACCTCACTTCTGTTATGATAAGAACAAAGATGTTTTTGAGAGGGTTAAGACCATGGTTTGAAGACATAACTATCTTCCTCTATCTATCTATCTATCTCTTCCTCTCACACTTGAGCCTCGTTCTTTCTCTCTTAGCCTCTCTTTTTCTCTCACTCTCTTGTGTACATTATAACATTGTGGCATTTTGCACCTTTTAATTAGTTTTGATAAAAGGTACATGAAACACGTCGAATGTTATTTAAAGGTATCGTTTCCCATTTGGAGCAGTGAATTTAAAAGAAAATGTTCGAGTTATTACATCTGATGCATATGTGTAGGTCTGTTGTATCACAAAACATGCTACATATAAAAAAAAATCACAATAAAGCCTAAAATATAAGGAGATATCACTATTTTATCAATAAACCATAACTGAAGGCGGTTTATTCTAGAAACATTTTATTATAACTATTGTCCACATTTTGTACATTTATTTTAGCCAGTTTACTTATCATAGATTATACTGATTAACATTTCTACATTGGGTGTTTGTATTTCTAACATACATTTTAGAATTATTCTGAATCATTAAACTTGGTTTTTTGCTTCATCTGCAAATGGAAAATAATGCCTTGAAAATAAGTTTCATGCAGTTGATTAAAAAGTGGTGAGCTTACTTGATTCAGCGTTACCTTAAATAATTTACGTGAAAATGATGCATTTATAGGAGAGGGATCAAGGAAGCGTTTTACCCGGAAACCAAACTGGTATAAAGGCCAACATTAGTCTTTCTGAAGTTTTTGATCTGCAGTCAATTTGTATATTTTTTCGTCTGTATATTTACCAACCTGACAAATTTGTTTATGTTCCAACGTTATTGTATTCTTATGCTCCTCATTATTGTGGTACGTGAATTGCATTATGAAGTTACTGTCCCGTTGTGTAAAATGTAAAATGGTTGTTTTGATCAAAGATAAATTATAATTAACTTTCGTACCGGTTAAACTGATTACTGCGGTGTCTCAGCCGACACCCCCCCCCCCCCCCCCATGGTTGCTTTAGCCAATAGGCGTCTCGTACTGAGTGCGCGAATGCTTGCTTAGTGCGCGAACTTTTGTTACAAGTGCGCGATAAACATGTTACCCGTGGGGTGGGGGAGAGGAGGGGGGGGGGGTCGGCTTGGACACCGCAATTTGAGCTAATGGCTGCGCCCAGTGCCGTATTCTAAATATACGGCACTGGCTGCGCCCAGTGCCACGAAATGTCTGCTGCCCTCAACGAACCCGAATCGGTCAATACACTCCCTGATTGATGTGAATTAAAAAAAAAAGGAATCACAGAAAGAAAATACAAGCTCATAATGACCAAAAGAACTCGGGCTCGGCTGAGCCATTGGTAATCAATGTGCATTTTCTATGTGCTTGTAAATATCTGTAAATAAATTGTATTATAATGTAAATAACACCGGTCTGCAAGAATCTTCAGGCTATTGAAGGAGGCAGACTTAACCAGAAGAAGAAGAAGAAGAAGAATCATGGGATGTTTCTTCAACGATGCCATAGAGAGAGTGAGAGAGAGAGAAGGAAAAGAAAAAAGAAACAAACCAAGAAAAAAACATAGGAAGGAGGAAAGAAAAAATATCATGCCCTCTTGTTCGATTATATACTGTAAAAGCTGCTACAACTATCACGAATTTCCCGAGTCACGTTGGATCGCGCATTCAACACCACGCAAAAATATTGCAACTGTATGTTGCACATACAGTTATGTGTGTATGTATATATGTACATTATATCTCTATTTATGTGTATATATATTATAAAGATGGAAAGGAGATATTAATGCATCAATGCGTTTTAATGCCATTTCAAGTTTTTATCCTATTGAACAGCCTACACAGAGGCTTCTTGCAGGGAAGAGAAAAATATTCTTTAAAAGCTATCTATGCAGGCCTATTACCTGTTATACAGAACGAGATCAATTTATTCTCATCGGTTTAAGGTCATTGGTCATTGGTCAAAGAGAAGTTATTCCTCTTTTGGTCACGATACACAGGACTGCACGACATTTGACCTCAGTCAGGACGCCGCGCCGGTGTCTCACGCAATCCAGGGCGTTTATCATCATTTTTATTATTATTATGATTATCATTACTATTATTAATTCAGCCAAATGAGAATGACAATGACAGTAACATTACACACAGTCACATGGAACTAACACAGTTGATGCAAAACAAATACACAGTTTACGTCTGACACAAAGTATGAGCAGGGAAGCAATACATGGGCTTGGGGTAACAAAAGTAATTATTTTACTGCTGCCTTTTTACTGTTGGCGCGAGCACGAACAGTGACGAAGCGCAATTCTTTTATGACGATATTATAGTCCCTCATTTAAAAACAGTTGACCCGGGGTGTTTCATAAAGCTGTTCTTAAAGCTACGAACGACTTAAGAACGACCAGAACACGTTCTGATGTACTTTACTTATCAGAATTCCAGTGATTCAGCACAAGAACTGGTCACCAATCGTTCTTAAAGTTGTTCTTAGCCTTGGTGAAACGGGTGCACGTCACGAGACCGACACCAACGAGTCATTCAGCCCACAAGTTATACAGCTCACAAGTCATACAGCCCACGAGTCATACAGCTCACAAGTCATACAGCCCACCAGTTATACAGCCCACGAGTTCGACACTGAGTAAATAAAGCCCACGAGTTCGACATCAAGTAGAATAAGCCCAGGAGTTATACGGCTCACGAGACCGACACTACACACAAAAGGCTCATGAGACCGACAGTAAGCAAACAAAGCCCACGAGACCGAGACTACACTTTAAAGGTCCACGAGACCGACGCTACGCATACAAGGCTCACGAGACCGACATTACGCAAAAGAGGTTCACGAGACCGACACTAAGCAAAGAAGGCCCACGAGACCGACAGGATGAACAGCGCCACCTATAGACCAATAGATTGTTTAGGGTGTCCTGATAATAGCATAGGAAGATATGAGAGATGGAAAAGAAGAGTTGCCATCTCCGGCAGGGTGTTACCACATCAGTTGCCCCCCCCCCCCCCCCCCCAAAAAAAAAAATGATCAGGATCTTTAATTGTGTTTGCACGGGAGTGTGTTTGTGACAAAAAAAAAATGAACAAAGTACAGTAAAAGTGTGTAACAGATCTTTTCCCAATAAACCTCCGAGGGTGTTGATTTAGTATTAATTCAAAATAAAAAGTAACGGAATCGTCTATTAAGGTAGCATTAGGGATTCGGAAAAAAGAAAAACAGATGCATCCATGAAAACAGCTATTGTATTTCACGATAAAATGTACTGTCCGGAGGAGAATAACACAAGCCACAAAATTGAGGTGAATCCCTGCGATATAAAACGTTTTAATCAGTAGAATTACATTATAGTTACAGAGAAAATTACAAATAGATCTTACTGCAAAACGTCAGAGCAGGAGGGTAGAATATATAAAATAGAATAAGTAACTAGTTAATCGGGAAAGAGAAGAGGTAAAATTTATACCTTGTCCATCTTCTAGCTAAAAACTGAGAAAGCCTATTAGAAATAGCACGATGGCATTATCAAAGCTCTGAAATTAATCCATACATCGTTATTGTCCTCTTTTAAATTCATTTGTGGTTTTGTCTCTTTTTGAGGGCATGAAGAATACAATTCAATTTTTCTACTTGATAACAATTTCGCTCCCTGACACACTTGCCCTACCCCCCAGAAGTATGTAGAAATACATATTTAATGTCGTTCATAATTATGTAGATGGTCACCATCTTTTCATTGATAGCGTTACGAAATTGCACCCGCCAGTATGTTACTTTTCCGTTCATGGAACACCCTGTACAGGTGATTGACATGTAGATGGCGCTGTTTATCCTGTCGGTCTCGTGGGCCTTCTTTGCCTACTGTTGGTCTCGTGGGCTTTCTTTGCTTAGTGTCGGTCTCGTGAGCCTTTTTTGCCTACTGTCGGTCTCGTGGGCTTTCTTTGCTTCTAAGTGTCGGTCTCATGAGCCTTTATTGCTTAGTGTCGGTCTCGTGGGCTATGTTTGCTTAGTGTCGGTCTCATGAGCCTTTTGTGCGTAGTGTCGAGCTGATGGGCTGTATGACTCCTGAGCCGTATAACTCGTGGGCTGTATGACTCATGGACCTATTATTGATGTCGGTCTCGTGGACCGTATGACTCGTGGGTGTCGGTCTCGTGGGATGCCCCCGGTGAAACACGACCCAGGTGAGATTTCCTCCAAAAATGTCAAAATATAAGAAAGGAGCATTAATGACCTTAACCTTCGCCGCCTTCAAACAAGTGACTAAACAGACCCTACAGGTTGAATGAGCTTTTCGGGCTGTCGAAATCAATTCACCTAATTGTTGTTTATACGCCTTCGTACCCTATTGCTATAGAGTCACACACGGCCGGGTCACAAAACGGATTTGATCCGGGTGAAAATGAGCCGGACTAGTCCCGGAATGGAGGGCAATTTATGCTACAGTCAGACACGGCCGGATTTCGAACCAGGTCCATAAGGAATTAAGACCGTATTCTCCCGGTTCGAGCCGTCGAGACCCGCATTGACCCGTATCGAACCGTATAAAAATCCGCTTTAAAATTCTTTTAACTGAATCCTTTTCGACCCCTAAAATCGACCCGTCTCAAACCGCTTCGACCCGTACCGACCCGGATGTAAACCTTGTCATCATCCGTTGCAAGAAGGCAATGCGGTATACGGCAAGGGTCCACACGATTTTACTCTGCGGGTTGCAGCGGTCAATGCCGTCAATGTCGTTCGAACCGGGTCAATTCGGATATCCATACGGAATTGAAATCCGTGTGAAGACTTTGAACATGACCAAAAATGTTTCACCGCCGTATCGTAGCCCCGGAATCCATCAAGAATTGACACGGGTTACGATGCGGGTCAATGCGGGTCTCTGCGGCTTGAACCGGGTCGATACGGTTTTAATTCCTTATGGACCCGATAGATAAGATATCTGGCCGTGTGTTATACTCTAGCATGAAACAATAGCTTTTGACATTGGACACACGTTGTGTTCAGGTGACCGCCCCTGTCGGCAGTTTACGTCTTTCCTCTGTGTATTAAGACACTACGTCTACCAAATCTTTGACACTACACACAACTTTACAACTTGCTTATAGTTTCGTACGCTTTGGACAAGTACAGAGCAAAATACTTTGTCTGTTTGTCTTTCTGTCTGTTGACTGGTTTGTTTGGTTTTTTTTTTTATTAAACCCATTTTGGCTCACATTGGTATAATTCAGCAACAGCAACAGATAATGTCATTTTCAGTTTGTGTACCCATAAAAGCATGAAATCTTTCTTTGGTGAACTTTTTTTTTTTTTTAGTTTTCTATATAGCCACATAGATTGTTGCTACCATGTACTGGTTGAGGTGGGAATTCATGGTTTTATGAGGATTCAACGTTTATTTGAAAAAAATTGGTTTTCAAATGGGTGAGATATAATAAGGACATTATATAAGGGGAAAATTGTGTTTCCCCACCATACCCAACCCTACCTACCCCGGGGGCCTGAAGGGTAAAAAAAAAACAAACAAACTCAAACACAAGACCTTCCAGCCACGTCCAGCAATCTTCTTTGTTTGTCAGAAATGACAATTTTCATAATTACACAACAAGACCAATCCTCATCTCTCCATTCACCTCTGTTGATAATACACCTCATGCAAAAAGAAATAGTTTATACTGCTCCCTTATCTGCAAATCCCTTACCTTCTATTAAACCAAAAAAAAAAAAAAAAATCGCCAAGCATGTTCTCATCCAATGGTAAATCAAAAGCATCTCGATGGTTTAGCTTTGGTTAAGACCTAGGCCCTATTTCATAAAAGATGTTAGGATGGTAGCTCTACGTGGAATGACAACTTCCAAGAGCAACAGCTAATCTGGAAGCTCGACCTTGTCGTTACTATGACAATTGTCATTCCAGCAAGAGTTGCTATCACGTCAACTATATATGAAATGGGGCCCTGGCTTCAGGTTTCTATTGTTTTTTCTTTTTTTTTCTCTTTTTTTTTTAGTGTGTGTGTTAGAGATAATGAGAATCATCTTGCGAAATAATTATGATGGAGCATGTAATTCCCAGAGGTATTCAATGTTTATTACATATGCTTAAATTGTTTTTAAATGACCGTGGTATCTGAAATAACGTGATACGTATAGATGGTAGGACACACCCGGTCCTGTTTTTAGGATAGCTTTTATTTATTTTTTTTTGGGGGGGGGGGATATCTCAACCATCTAAAAACCAATTTTCATCAATCAAAATTGGATTTCGTCCTAGAATACTACGCTCAATAGCATTTCATAAGTTGCTTCATAATCTCTAGCAACAAGAGAAAAGCTCCATCAATCTCTTTAAAGGGTTATTTCATGTGTACATGTGGAAAACTTTCCCTCTTTTGCTCTCTCTCTCATTCATTCTTCCTCTCTCTCTCTCTCTCTCTCTCTTATACAAACACTCCTTCTTTCTAGTTGTCGTGCATATCATGCAATGTACCATCATATTTATAATCTTTTTAAATATCTTGTGGTAGACTGCTGTAGATATCTCAATTGAAAATTGTCCTTTCACTGGGTGTAAAATATGTAGTGGCTTGAATTTAATTTATGTAATATATAAAAATAAAGTTTTGAAGGAATTATCATCATTGGCATTTCACGTCGGCCAAATTTTGGCAATTACGTCATTTGTGGGTAACCTCACGGTACACTATAGGTTTACCTTCATCATGATAATTATCTTTTATTTTTTTGACAATGCAAGAGAAACAGAACGGTTTATTTCATTTTGTTAAAGTTGTGTATTTTCTATTTCAATGTTGGTATCTAATATCAGTTAAAATCACTATTGGGAAATAGATCTAGCAAATAGCTATGTAATCCGCATGTTGCGCTGAAGCTATAAAAAATTATTTTATCATTGTCAGCTGATTGTAACGTGAAGAAATTGAGGCATTTTAGAGATATGAATTTAGGTAACCGTAAAGTGATGTATGTAAAGGAGATAAATACTGGTATTCAAAACTTGGAGTTGAAGTGATACATGAATGCCAAATATGATCGTGGGAACAAACCCAAGCCAGCTGCTACCGCGCCCTTGAAATCATTTGCAATGGTTCAGGAGTCATGTAAATCAAGGTAAACACTTTTAGGTTGGATTACTCCACCACGGCAGCAAAGTTGAGTGTGATGGGCTCGACACCAACGAGTATTATTATTATCATTATCATTATGATAATTATGATTATCATCATTATCAAAATAATTATCATCATTATTAATACTATTAATATTATTATTGAATCATAATTATTCTTATTATCATTACTATTGCTATTATCATTTTATTCATTATCTATTCAGCATTTCAGACATGTGTACATAGGTAAACACAAACACATTTCATTCAGCATAGCAAAGATAAGATGAATTGTAACACAGAGACAGAACACAAATGAGAAAAAACAAAAACAAAATAGAACCCTAGATTGTGACATAGAAAACAGAGCTGCCAGGGTCAAGAAAATGTAAATTTACTTACCATGACAGGCAGGTTTTCTACCCCACATCCCATAAACTATATATGTCAATATCTGCACATAAAGTAGCACTTCCATTGTGTCAGTCTTTATGGTCTTACAGTCTTGAAGTCCAACAGTCATACTGTCCACGAGGTAGACACCGAATGAAAAGGGCTCATGAGCTCGACATCAACTAAACTAGCCCCAAGAGTTATACGGTCCTTGAGCTAGACACTCGGCAAATGAGGCCCATGGGTTTGAAACCAGGTATTGCCTTATGTAATGTATGGAAATGAAGGGAGTTATGGAGAGACAATGCTGGTATAATATTTAGGCTCCCGAGGGCGAAAATCCACACAGAAGTTATTCAACACTGAAATAGGTTCAAAATCCCACTAAAAGACAAGGTAAGAAACATAAAAAAAAAACAAATTGGACAAGACAAGCACAATATCAAGACTACTTGATACAAGATTGATAGTGAATAGACAAAATGAAACAAGAGTAACATGACAAGATAACAGACCGACACACACACAAAAAGAGACAATGTCCTCCAGAGGTATCAAGACGATTCAAGACAAGGATCCACAACAGTCTTATTCCATGAACCTATGTTTCATGCCGCATTAATCGTAAGTTGATAAAATCTGTTTTCCAGGAGGATACACATGCAAACACTTTTTTCGTTGTTCTTGTTGTTTTAGCACATGTCTACTTAATTCTGGACGAGCGGGCTTTCGTATCCATATGCTTTGTCAGTGAAATTTCATTTCATTGGATATATGAATTGATAAAGCAAAATATACCCGACATTGTATTAGCATTGAAATAAATCTTCCTGGCGGCATCGAAACCAGATCATGAAAGGCACATAGGCACTTATGTAATTTTATTGTGCATTAAAAGAAAACTGATGGCTGTTTGAATACTTTTAGTCAGGTAGAACTCCATCTCTGGAAAGGATAAATCGTGTCATTACTCTTCGCAGCAGCTAGAAATCAAGCCCTCATCTGAAAATGAATAACACAATGGGTGTGAATTTTCATAATCTCATGTAAAGGTGGGACTTGCTTGCAGGTATGGATTAAAAACGGACTTAAATTATCTTGATATATTGTCAATCAAACATTTATCTTGATATTATTGTCAATCAAACATTTCTGACATGAAAATAAGAATGATCTGTGTCTACCTGTAGGAAATCAACATACCAAATTTCTAAATGTTGTGTTATAATGTAGAATAATTAAAATGTAGATACTAAGTAGTAAATTGACTAAGTAGAACTATAGTACATATATATCCATCTGACTCGAGTTTTTACCCGTGTTCTGAAATGCCCGGCATGGATTTTTAAACGATGATATTATGTGATCATAGATATCCCAGATGTTTAAGAGCTTTCGAAAGGTATATATTACAATTTATCCTGTTGTAATCATTCTCTACTAATGCAAGAACTTAAAAAAAATACTCCCAATCTCTTTTCACGAGTTTTTCAAACGGAATAATACTGTTCATTTCCCACCCGTCATTCCCAAATTTTCATTTAGTAAAGCTATTGATTGCAAATAAACTAATAAATAAATAAAGATATATGTATGTATGTATATATATATATGTATATATATATATATGTAAATATACATGTATGTATGTTTATATATATATATATATATATATATATATCCATAATGCCTTGGAGGGGAAAAATAAGTGTGATAATAAATGCGTAAAGTTTCCTTTCAATTGACCAACCAGTTTGATTTCAAGTTAAATTACATTTGATTGATTGTATATAATGCATTAATTTTCAGCCGAATATACCATGAAAAATATAAACTTTGAAAAAGCGTTCACTTTTTTTTTTTTTGCTGTGTGTATACATTATGATAAACATATGCCGACGTATTCATGTATATATATATATATATACATATATCATATATATCATATATATATATGCTTATATACATACATAATTCTATTTACAGTTCGTATATATACAACGAAAAAATGCCTCATTATAAAGTCATTTTGTATCATTCCATTAATTCCATTTAATTAGTTTCCAGACAAATTACATTTTTAACATCAGATCAACGATTGTCAAATACTTGACAATTCAAAAGTATGCGAACTTTTAATAATTTTCATGCTACACACTAGTGTACGTCATACTCATATTAGATAATGTGCGGGGAAGTCTATAAAAAAAAAATCACATTGTTGTGGGGGTGTAGGCCCCCCCCCCCCCCCAAGAAAAAGTCAAAATAATACAATCGCTTACAAACACATATATTATACATACTGCATACACGCAAGTTCACCTGGACAAGCATGCGTGCACACACAGGCACACAACAAAGACAAAAGAAAGAGAAAAAACCGTCATAGGGACAGTGTTAAGTAGAAAAGAGAGGAAGAATAAGAGAAAACTAGAAATTTGAGCTTAGACCATGAAGACCTATTCCACAACCATGCCGAGCAGCGTAAATAAATTTTATTTATTTCAAATTGTCTATTAATTTATGTTGTCACCTATAGAGTTCAAGTACTGCAAAATGTTTTTTAACTGAGCTTTCATCTAATTTGATATATGAAATCAGTATGTCCGTTGTAATTAAGAATTTAAATTGGACCATTACAAATAATCTTATGTTGCGATATTGTGTTATCCTTTATATAATTATGGTACATAACACTCTACCTAGTTGAATAATAATGTATTCTTTTGGGGTTTTTTCAGAAATAAAACTCCAAAATTTAGGCAATTCACTATTGTTCCATCTATACTTCAAAACTCCTAAGTTCATTAAATAAAATAATCTATATCAAGAATATTACCCTCAAACAAAAGCCGATCAGTATGCGCACAATACATTGTCATTTCTTCATTAAGATCAATCGGTATATTTCAGCTTCTACTATACTGCATTAATGCTGTTTATTTGTACGCTCTCTTTAAACGATATATGGCCCAGTTTGTCTAAACAATCTGAAAATGCTTCGTACATGTCTTTCACATGATGCATTTCTTTTTTTTTTTTCTCAAGAGTAACTAACTTATTGCTTGTAGACTCAGAGTTGCTGAAAACCAGCTCTTTAGCATTTTTTTTTTCATCCCGTGCTGAAATGAATAAATACATACGATGAAATACTTGTTTTGTGTAGACGTAGAGCAGTCACGGACACTCAAGAGGGGGAAAAGTGTTCGTTTTCCACCAAGTCTAAATCAGAGTCGCATTACCGCATACTTATACATTAGTCAGCCGCAAAGCTTATTTAAGACCAGGAAGTAATATGGCTTGAATTTCCCGATGTTTTGACAAGATTAAAGTTTCGGATACATGCTCTCAAATGATTTTGTGTCTCATGTTTCAGAAGCGGAAATAGGTTCACGATGTCACATTCATCCCACATCAGGCATACTGATAGTGCTACAAAAAATGAAATAGAAAGCGTTATTACATTATGTAAAGAAAGAGTAATTACAATGTTATTTTCGTGTCGTTTATTCCATTTTCAACAAAGAGTGACAATGTACACACATACCGCGAGGTAATATATATATATATATATATATATATATATATATATATATATATATATTCTGTGAATGAAGGGAATGGAATAAGTAAAACATTGTAGTCTCCTCACTGTTTCATAATGTTCAGTCCAACATCAATTTCAAACACTACCTGATGACATTTGGGGTGTTTTGGAAAACTACGGACAGAAAGGTTTCATTCTTTTCCCTTTATAAACACAGCGTAATCATAGTATTACACAATTCATGTGCATGGTTCCCTTCATGAACAATGTATAAATCACATCGCATACAAAATATATGGTTTGCTTCGAATTTAGTTAGGTTAGTTATTTCCACTTTTTGTGTATATCAGTCAATCAATCATATAATTTCTTGTATTACGTGTGGGGGGAATGCACCCTACAAGCACTGATTTTTAGCCTTCCTCCCCATTTCCAGCATTTCCTTATACTAACAATATTTTGTAATCTATTTATCCTTAATTTTGTATTATGATGAAATTCATGTATTCAATTTCTGTGAAATATTTATATCTTTCTGTTGGGAATGGAAATATAAATGAATGAATAAATGAATAAATGAATGAATGGATGAATGAATGAATGAATGAATGAATGGTTAATCCAGGCGTTATGCCTAACTAACGTCAGCATATAAGAATGCGAAATAAGATAAACATCAATTTCACTACATTGTAAATATTGGCGTGTGGTCAGTAATTTTGAGAGAACATTGTTATCATAATGAATAGTAAACATGCATGATTGTAAATGTAATCCAGAGATGGGAGGACGATAGAGATATAAATTATCAGAAATATACCAAGGAGTGGTCCAGGAAAAGTAATTGGTAACATCAAAACGGCTTTGCACGTGTATATCACAGTTTGGAATGGTATCTAGGAAGGCTAAGAGTGGCGTGAACCCTAATAAACACCAAAAAAGAATGTACTTTGCTTCGTAAATCATCTGCTTTAAAGTGCAGCAGGATACAAAATTTAGTATTGGGTTGTGTTTTTACTGGGGAAGGGGGCAAAGTCATGAACTACTTATTGTTTATGGCTGACCATAGCTAGGCTACACGAGCCTCTCTCTTTCAATTGAGAACATTGTTTTACTTTTTTAAGTGACACTATTTACACGGTGTACACAAGTTACATACTCAAAAATCATGTCTGAAAGATCTCCAAGTCTCGAATTTTCTTCCTTAACTGAATTATGACATACGACACTGACGCGAACGCGGAAGGATATTATTCCGTCAGTTGTGTGATAAGATAGTGGGCACACCCTACACTGCATATAGGGCACACAAGGAATTCATGCATCTTAGACCTACTCTTTCGTCCGAATCCAGACTGGACTTCATAGAACTGTGGTCTGCAAATTCATCTTCCAAAGAGTAGAGTATTATTTTTCCAAAAAGGACAGGTTTGTATATATCAAATAATGATTAGATATGATTATGTAATAAATATATTGTTAAGACCTTTTGCTCTTTGCACAATATAAAAAAGTCATATAGAACGATTCATTTAACACTTTGAAGATGCGTTTAAATCACGCCATATAAGTTTTCATGATATTCTATCATAGCTGGTAATAATTTTTACTTTCACGTCTTTCTCCAACTATAGGTTCATCGGCTTCCGGTTGACGAGGATCTGTTTATCACAATGAATGGCAGCGGGAATTTAGCGCACCTGTGGACTCTTTTCATAGCAATCAACGTATGCGGTAAGGCAGGAAAAGAAACATCACAAAAAAAAAAACGATTTTCTTTCAACATTGTAGCTGCTTTTCAGGCATGTCATTGCTTTGTGTCTATTGCCTGCTGGAACATCTGTCTATTATTCAGAATTCATTGAATCATTACAGTTGCAATTATAATAGACAATCCGCAAACTTTTGTTTTAATATCAAATCAGAGTTCATAGAACACACTTATTTTCAGTGACTGGTGAGAAGATAGGAGGGAAAAAGTTAAAACAACGTCCGATACAGTTCAAAGAGCTTGTACTTGTACACAGAATGTACATTGCATATTGTGATGTCGTAATGATAGCAATACCGATGAAACTAAGGATATATTGGACTTACATCTCTCCCTCCTATCACTCTCTCTCTCTCTCTCTCTCTCTCTCCATTTCTCTCTCTCCCTCGATCGCTCTATTCATATATCGGTCTATACCTGTATTTTTATCTCTCCCTATTTTTATTTTCACATCCAGCTGCAACGAGTGTTACATTGGAAGTACCCAGTTCTGTCCAAAACGACGACTCGTTTACGGCAGTCTGTTCTGCACAGGAAATCTACGGATCAGACAGAGTAGAATGGTACTTGAATGGCGTCCAAATTACTGAGGGCATACAAACTACGAGCGAAGTGAACCGAGTAACAACCATTGCTAGGGTGTTTGAAACAAATTCTAAAAATGGCTTAAAGATCACGTCACTCGAGAATCGACTGTCCCTTTTCATGACAAGAAAAGTTGAAAAGGCTATTTTACCAAAATATCTATAACCTGATGAGGTTTTTTTAACAAATTAAACCCAAATTCACAACCTTTTTCTGCCACTGGTAGAACTTGGAACGTACCCAGTGATCACTTCATTGTCCTTGAAACATTTGACGTCATTCAAGATGAACTGGATTCCCCCTTACGAGAAAAAAAAAAACAGGAATGAATTTAAGCAGAAAATATAAAGGTTGTTTTCACCAATAAAACAAAATCATTCCGAGTACTCTTGACTATAGGCATATAAGCAAACTTGCAACTATACTTGTGAAATCATTATTTGACATCATACTGGTAAAACAAATAAAAGAAAGAAGTATGAGGTCAAAGTACACTGATCATCCTAACAATTTTCACCACCGTGACTGACCGTTCCTGGTAGCAATTTTATAGTACCTTTACCATTATGATCAATAGTGACTCAACATGAATTCCTTTGGGTTCTTATACCTTTAAAATTCTTGCTCCTGCACACCTCTTTCGTAAAAATTGCACGTCTTTTGCATCAACTGAATATTTTGGTGGAAAACAAATATGATACAAAAGAAGAGAATTCATGAAGTTATGTAGTGGTTTTGGGAAAATTTGAAAAGACATTACCACTGCTGATACCAAATCATGGCGTTAAGGTTCATATTCACGTGTCTTAATTGATCATGATTATTGCCGTAAATTAACATTATCATTAAAATTTCCGAAGCTACAACCTTACCCCCCCCCCCCACCCACCCAAAAAAAAAAAAAAAAATGTTGCCACTTATGAACTGTTTACTGTTCGTTCCTCCCTTTTGTCAATATCAGTTTGAGGCAGACCTTTATACACTTGGCTAGTATAGTCCTTAAAAAAAAATGACGATATAAGGAAACATGAGCATTCTCAATGTCAAAAAAAAAACTAAAGTGATTGCACTGGGCATCAGAAAACATAGGCTTAAACTCATTTTTCTAAATGAAATTTATACCTTCACGATTTAAACACGATTTTCTTCAATTATTTCACTATACCATTTGCAAGGAATCGTTGCCATCTGAAACATGTAAAGGCCATCATAATGAATGAAACACAAGGTACTCTCAAATTCATGTGAACAAAATATGTCCATCCCAACAGTTCCATTGAAACATAGCGAATAAGGTTATGGATAACAAATGAGTTTCAAACATCGAGCTACTAATTCACGTGTAGTTATTGGGAAATGGCTCAGAAATTGCAAAACATACATGCTTCCGAAACATAACACAGTGACGCTTTCACTTCTTACCCCAAGACGGAAGTGAACTTTCACCCAGAAAACTTGCATCGCTTGTCCGCATGGAAATAATTCCATTAAGATATAATGATATGCCATTATAATTGTGAGTATGTATGAAGTAATAACTTTTCTTTCTTTCAGGAACGATGAAGAGGATAAAACAGGCATATCTGATTCACAATGTTCGTCACAAAATGCTGCTTGAGCTAAGAAAGGGCGAACCGCGATAAGGAAGAAATGTTGCATCCCTCAACGGACACCCTGGGGATATTTATAGGAAAGACGGAGATAATTCAAGATGAGCAAATGAATGGTAATAATGTTCCATATTGAAGAATCTTTTACTATTAAATCAAAAATCATGAGGCAATCAAGGAAATTCTTAAAGTATCTAAAGGTAAAAGCTCTTATCATTCGGTGATGAAAGTGTATTTTTCTGCTCGTGCTTTCTGTTGTGTAATGCGACGCAGGTTGCACCAAAAGACAATGCCAGTGAAAATACCATATCCCCATAGCATATTGAGCAAAACCGATTTGACAACACGGATCGTTCATCAGCGCCATGAACGTACCGATTATGACCGTCTTTTATGCTTTGGTATCACTCTTACCAAGTTTTCTTCATAAAGACGCATTATAAGTTCAATACTTTTGGTAGTACGCTTTGATTTTTCCCCAAAAAATGAATTTTACGTAAGTTTTTAATGGTCAGACTCCACGACTGACTGACTAGACAGTGAAGACGGAAATGAACTGTAACTTACAAGACTCGTTCGTATCGTTTGGCTCCATTTTCGTAGACAAAACAACTTTCCATTTTTGTTTAACACCTGTCAGACAAATGAAGAGCTTTTGTTCTCTTCGCTGATATTTACTGAGAGTACAGACTATGTCTAAAATGATGCAAATTGTCAAAATATATTTTCACGATCGAATACCTCTTGTCTGGCAGAATAGCTTGAATGAACAACGGTCTGTCTAGTGGAAGTAGGCAAAACGCAGAAAAATATTAGCAGTCGATTTGAAAACAACACGTTTCTTAAAATCAAAAACAAACGGTCAATTTATTCAGAGAGTATGTTTCTGTTTCAGTATTGGTGTCCTAACTGATGCAAAAGCAGAATTTCATGAAGCCCAGTGGAAGAAAATTTCGTCATATTTCGCCATATTGATGAGCACTGCTGGACTCACTCACAGTGTTCCTTTGAAACACGTTCCTGATAACTGCAAATCATAGAAATGTTACAGGTTGAACGCAAGGTAAGCTTAGCAAATAATCATAGTACTTTTCCCGGAGTATATAGAAGACAAGTTTTGGTACCTTATATGAATAACCTAACAATAAAATGGGAATGTATAGGGAGAAGTTCGCATTTGCCTTACACCCAGTGGTATACGATATACCACTGGTGTGGTCGGGACACAGATAACCTCTCACCCATATATCTGTCAATTCAACAAGAAGGAGGTATTTAACATTGCTTACAACTTGCAACTGGACCGCAGTGAGGTCTTCTCAAAAGATTGTTATATTAAGCAGCAGAAACAGCCAAAATCAACGAAATATCCAAGTAATGTCTGCATTTATACTCTTAGAGAGAGTCAAGTTTGTGTCTGTATTTTGCAGCGACATATAGCAGAAACATCATGTCTTCTAGCGGACTCTCTACCATATGCCAGAGTGGTCCGACAAAAATTAAAGAGTAAGAATTCGCGAATCGTATACGGGTTCTGTGAAATATGCCATGCTGAAAAGAATAACAGTCCACCTTTTAGATAAGCAAGCGTTGCATATCTTAACACAAGATGGACATTTCAACGAACCATTGACACCGTTTTCTTCCAGCGACCTAATACACATCCAATAGCGGCAAACTGGTCATAACTTAAAAGTTGTCCTTATTCCACCTTGATCTAGAATTCATTCACCTTTTGCTTCAAAAAAAGATGTCGGGAAACCATATACAGTTGCCAAGGACCAAGCAACAGTTTTCTTGTGTCCGGCAGACACAAGGAAAATATTTTTAAGTCAATCTGTTTACTTATATTTGACATCAAATTTCGACTTATGCAAAAGACAAAAAAAAATCGTTCCGTGGTTTGTTTCCACGAGTTCTGTTGAAGCATGTTGTGGTATCATGGACATTTTAAAAATGTTTGTTTATTTGTGAGTTCGACAATCGTACCATTTTTGGCAAATTAAGAACGACTTTGACAAAGATCTGAAGAAAAAGACGGAAGTGAGTCCGGATTGTAAAGCATTAAATCATGCATACATCAGCTACAGTCGATTCTCAGATAGAAAACTTGAAGATTACACCGTTTAGATTCTCCGTGCCAGTCATCTAATGCAGCTAAATAGAACATCTGCTTGGACACAGCAGCATTAGAAAACATGACAGGCATTTTTCGAGTAACTCTAAAAAAAGCAGAATGGAGATCCTCCATGATGGGATCACTAAATAACTATTACTACCGACTGCTGGGAGATCAGTGCGCTCGCCCGTGCGACGGCAGAACTGGTGAGGCTTGCACAAACACATGATTTATTGAACTCGTTCCAAAACACGCAGGCACTGTAACATTGCTCAAGCATTATCAAGCAATTTGCAAGGTTAATTGAAACCAAGTTCGAAATATGATTGAAAATATTTCTTCTCCCTCTCTCTCTCCCTCTCTCTCTCTCCTCTCTCTCTCTCTCTCTCTCTCACTCACTTTCTGTATATTTTCTATCTGATTTTTGGAACTGTTGTACATACAATCAGTCTTGTTTCTATACAACGACATATTATATAGGCCCTGTATAAGTGTGTGTGTGTTTGTATATACATGTATAAATATATGCACATATATTTATAATAATAATATTATATATATATATATATATATATATATATATATATATACATACATACATATACACACAATATGACTGATTGTCTGTGTCCAGCAGTTCCAAAAATCAGGCGAAAAAAAAATGTATATAATATGTACAGATGGTATTCATATACAAGTTGAAGAAGAGCAAAGAGAAGGGCGTAAAAAAAAAATGAACACGCTTGATAACAAGTGAACACTATTGTTAATTGAAACAATTGCTTTTGGTATTCTACGTTCATTATGTCTTTTGCCACTCATAGGAGAGGAAACCACACATCACAAATCGCTTAGGATATCCACTATCATTATTACTATAGAAATTACCTACAATATTGCTCGACGACAAAACTTAACTCTCTGCGTGTCATGTTAATTTCCTGTCCGTAGGCATGATAGACGTGTGTGTGGAATTTAAACACATTTGTACACAGAAAGCGGTAAGAATTGCAACAGACCCGTCGAATCAGGGCTAATTGAATTAAATATGCGTTTGATATGTTTCGTTCTTTCAGTGCGTCTTGTCGGAGGGTCGGATGATCACGAGGGCCGAGTTGAGATATTCTGTGACGGTCAGTGGGGCTCGGTGTGTGACGGAGGGTGGGATATGAAGGAAGCACACGCCGTTTGCAGACAGCTGGGTTACACCGCAGCTGCATCGGTGCATCACAACGCCCACTTCGGACAAGGATCTGGACCTATTTGGATTGACCATGGAACTTACTGCCCAACGGAAAACGAAAATTCCCTCTTGGAGTGCCAGAGATTACCGTGGGGTTGTTTCTCTCGTCGATCAGACACCAGTTGGGGCAGTTGCGGTCATGGCAATGACGTAGGTGTACGTTGCCAAGGACAAGGTAAGCAAACAAATGAATCCATCCGATCCAACCCCGCCCCTATGTCCCACTAGATTTGAACCGTGTAGGTTACAGTTTTGTTTGAAAACCTAACTGCAGGGGGGCGTTTCATGAAGGAACTTGTCAGATAAAATGTCCGACAAGTCAATTATATCCGACAAGTTCAGAGAAATCAGCCAATCAGACTAGAGAATTTCTCAAAACTTGTCGGATATAATTGACTTCTCAGATATTTTATCCGACAAGTTCCTTCATGAAACGCCCCCCCAGGTTTCTAACATTTTTTTGGTGAGCTGATAATGAGCAATCTGTTATGAAATATGAAAGAGCATACAGATAATTCCCAGAGGGGTTTAACGTTTATTCGATGAAAATTGGTTTTCAAACGGCTGAGATAGCCAAAACAGAGCAATCCTAATAATAGGTGGGAACCGTCTTTTATTAGGATAGCTTTATTTTACTTTGTTTCTTTAATGTTTCACCCATTCCAGAGCCGATTTTCATCTAATAAACTTTGAAATCCTCTTAGAATGGTATGCTCTGTATTATTTATTAAGTGGTTTCTTGGTATCTCCCAAAAAGTTAAAAACCCAATCTCCACCAATACTATAGCATCCCTTGAAATATAAACAACTTTTTTTAAAAAACGACAAACGTCAAAAATCCATAATGGAACCGAAGAGATCTGATCCAAAGAGCACTCCCAAATCACATATTGTAAACTTATTTACGTATACATGTGATGATTGAATATAGGGAATTAGGGTCTCGATCTCTACAACTTCCCTGATTGCATCTATAATATTATCGTTTTTAACTGTGTATCAACTTACAGATCGAAGAATTGTACAAAGTTGTCACCTACATAAACTTTTCACTTAATCTAAAGGTCATTGTGAGTTACCCAAATGAATCATTAGATTCACGTTTAAAAGGATGGTGCTGCCACAGTTTCGTTTGAGATGGGGCTTCAGGTGTCCACCACTTATTGATGAATTTTGGGGGCTGATAAGAAACCTCTCATTAAATATGGAAGAGCATAAATTCCAAGAGGAGTCCAGGGTTTTTTCGATAAAGAATTGAAATGGCTGAGATATTCAAAACAAAGCGATCCTAATTAAAGATGGGACCCACCTTTTATACAGACCTGTTTGTTTTACTGTGTTTTTGGATATTGCTCCATTTAAAACGATTTTCATCAAATAAACTTTGAATTCCTTTAGAATTGTATGCTCTAAAATAAATAAATATATATAAATAAATTACTAATTATCTCACATAAACTTAAAAGTTGAAATCACACCTCAACGAATACTATAGTCATCCCTCTATTTCAGTTTCGGCGCTTGTCGCAAGTCGCAAGTTTGTATCACCTTCCTACCCCCCCCCCCCCTACACACACACACACACACACACACACACAAACACACACACATTTCGCTCTCAGCAATGAAAACGAACACAAAACAAGACATACTCTGATAAACATCTGATGTAACTCTGACGCATGTTGTTTGAAGCTCCTAGTCTGGGCTCCGTCCCCTTTTCCTTGGTGCGACCAAGAGAGGGCGCAAATTTTCTGATTGCGATAATCGAGAGACTGCGCGCCCAACCTTCTGGCCTCACGCTCCTAATTCAACTCGCGCATTGCCTGCCGGGAAGGCAGTACAAAGATGAGGTAATGTTATTTTTTACCAAAGAAATCATTAAAAATCAGTCAAGTGGAAAATTGCCATCTTTGGTAGTGTTTGACATTGCTTGAGGACAGAAGCTTCTGCAGGCTATGAAGAAGTTGTGTGAATCAGGGTTTTTGTATTTTTAATGAATTTTTATTGATGTATGAGGTAATTTGCTATTTTTATCGTTTTTGAGAGTGACTGGATGACTAGTCTCGTATGGAGGCTCTTAACTTTTTTTAGAGCTGGAAAACATCCCAAAATATGTTGTTTGCTTGAAAGCAGAGAAAATTTCCATTCACATGCTTAAATCAAAAAAAAATCTACGATTCAATTATTTTTTTATGATTCATGGAATATGCTGCATTTAACACAGTTTTCTATGGGAGCCCATAAAAGGAGCGTGAGGCCTTCTCGGGTATCGCAGTTCTCGGCGTATCGCAATCCTCGGGTGTCACGCCCTCATACGGCTTGTCGCGTACACTGAATCACCCCTACGAGTAAAAAGAGTCCAGAAGCTAGACTATGAAGCTCCCTGAAATACGATTCGATACTGACTTAGTCATTCTAGGTTCTCACATAATAAGGGAATTGTTTGATCATGGTTAGATGAAAAAAACAGAACTTCTCATCCTGATATTTGTTCATTTTCTTGCTTCCACTAATATCCACCTCCCCATGAAAAAAAAATGGAATGATAATGATAGTAATGATAGTAATAATAATGATAATAATAATAAGAAGAAGAACAAGAAGAAGAAAAAGAAGAAGAAGAAGAAGAAGAAGAATTGGAACAGAATTTGTCTGAATAGTGCATACCTCAAAACATATCACAAATTAATTATTTCGTTGTCAATACCACACCCAAGTAAGCCTATGCTTAAGTTATCATCCATGCCGATAGACGCAGGGAGTGGTTAGTATACTAGCCCTTTGCAGGACAGCTTGTTTAATCGTGCATTAGTGCTCTCTTTCAAATCAAATTGATATCTATTCCACGATATATCATTGGTTTCTGTATATCTTCAGAAGTATCTCACACTCTTCTTGTTTTCGTAATTCATGATGTTTGAGTATTCACATTTTCCAGCGGACAGCAGCGCTCCTGCAAGATTGTACGCAGAAGGGACCAGAACCCTGGGTCTCAACTATGGGCTCACCAACCATGTCTACTACAACATGAGAAGCGAGTTAACTTTCACCCCTTCAGCTACCAACAACGGTGATCTCCTTCAGTGTCACGTGCTTGGACTGCTGCGATCTACAACCTTACAGGTCTCCGGTAAGTGTGACGTCATACTGATCAGGAAATCAAACCCCGTATGTAGCTGACCAGCTGACTTCATTAAACAAGCTAATACATTAGTTAGATATTCATGAATATTGTGTGAACTTTCAGGTTTTATCCAAGCACTAATTGGTCACGCGACTTTGAATTTTCAAGGATTATGTGCTTTATGCCAACAAGCGCAATTTTCGGGGGGGGGGGGGGGTTGCAATATTGAAAAGAAGTTGTTCTTCTTCTTTCAATATTTTAAGGAATTGTACAGTACTGGCTGAGGTGAGGATCACGCAGCTTTTAACTTTTTGCGAGATACTTAGAAACCACTTTTTGAAATATTAAAGAGTATAGTCTAAGAAGAATTCAAAGTTTTGATGAATATTGGTTCTGAAATGCCTGAGATATCCAAAAACAAAGGGATTCAAACAAAAGGGGGTCCCACCTTTGAATTCCTCTTAGAATTACATGCTCTTCATCATTTCATAAGAGATTCCTCATTATCTCAACAACAACAAAATCATTAATAGTGGATACCTGAAGCCCCACCTCAACCGAAACTGTACCATCATTTTTAAGTTGTGAATAATAGAGCGAACTACTGGTATGAGATATTTCTTCGCATTTCAGGTAAAAATATATTTTTGGTTTGACCCCGGCTATCTATTTTCAAGCAGTGTGGTGCATGGAATCTTACATGGAAACCATACAATCTGATGATCCCTTCGTAGAAGTCAGTAGAATTGATTTAGTCATAACAGCACCGTTCACTACGGAATATTGAAGAGGAAATTCAGCCCAATTATAGATAAGTCTGATAAGAAAGAGCAAACCACTACGAGTTCAATGGCACAATTTTGATCGAAATCGGATGAAAAATAATGACTAATAATATGACATTTTGAGGTTTTAGCTATTTTTTTTTTTTTGGGGGGGGGGGGACAGTCAATATGAATATGCAAATGGCAAAGTGAATATGTCATACCCTCACAACTTGCCAAATAGTTTGTACACGAAATTTTGAAATATCCAGTATTTAATTCAAACGCAATTATGTCCGAGGCTTAAATCCTCGTATATCTAACTGATCACTATTCTAAAGTTATTCAACCAGGAATAACATCATGTTTCAAACTTCAATAACAGAAGCATTGAATTTTCGTCTTTTTTTTTTGTACCCAATCAATGGAAGTATGTGAGGGTATGATATGGTTAGCTCACTCATTTGCATATTCATATCAACTGTATGCAAGAACCGTTTTGCAGAAAAAAAAAATAAAATTTCTTTATTTCCTTATTTCCTTTTAACTTCCTTACATAGAAACCTTTGCAGGGTATCAAGGTCAATCAAAAAGTGCGTTCAATGTTTTACCATAACTGTACCAATAGTCACAAGTCACATAGATTAATCAAATGTAGACCCCAACACCAAGAAAAAAAAAGTTATTTTTCATGTGTAACGTGGAGCTCAACATTCCATTTACCATCTGAAAGGTCGCCCGGCGGAACGCATCATTTCCGTGGAATTCGAAGACATCGTGCTCGGTAACGAGCCCGGAAGGCTGAAGATAACTTGTCGCATTAACTCGTGCAACCAGCCTTCCCCGCCCATCAGCTGGTTCGACATCACGGTGGATGGTCACGTCATGTCGTCTTCCAACTCACCTACTGCGATGGTCAGTCCGAGGCCAGCCAGCTGCGTGCAGGTGAACTGTACGGGTATCAACGACCACGGGCGGACGGAGAGTACGAGAACATACTGCCCGCCACCCCGCAGGACAGGTATGACGGGAAGGAAGTAGAAAGTGTCTAACCGGTACAGTAACGAGTAACTAATGGTTACATCATGAAGCTAACATACATTCGTTCTATTTTTTATACACAGACAAGTCTGGCAATCATAAGAGACGGATAATATTATGTAGAAATATGCAGTTCTTCAGACCTCTCTCAAAAGAATCTGAATAGGAGTCGTAGATGTCTGCAAGCATGTTGAAGGATACTAGTAACCGGGTTCTTCCAGAGATTACTTGGAACATAAAATGCAGATGACGTCATCATTACCTTCTATTGCATCCACACTCTGTGAATGAGACCTTAATACCAATATGAACAGCAATGAAAATAACAATGAAAAAGTTTATAATAATAGTAACATTAATAATGATAATGATAGATATGAGAATCATAATACAGTGTACCTGCAATGAATGTAATAAGTATGATTCTGTTCTGGGTATAGTGCATAGTACCGAAAAGCTTCCGTGCTTGAAAATTGTATAATATATATATGGTAAGCTAATGTCTGTCTAACAAAAATGTAGGTACACTTTCGTGACTGTGTACTCATCATAATCAGGTGATAATTGGGTTCATCATTTACTGTTGAATTATGAATGATGAATTCTAGCCTCCAGCATAATTTTCAGGCATTAAGGTCAAACGAAAATTATCCCAAAGTACACGGAACCCAATGGTTTTACTTTCCCATTAAAGTATAACAGGAAGCGTTAGGCATGCTGCTATCCCTGTTCTGTGACCTTTAAACTGCCACATTTATTTCAAGTTGAAAATTCTTTGTCCTGATGTCTGGTTGCACTCTTCGACCAAAGTGAAATATTTACAATTTCTACGGACGGTAAGAGATGGATGAGTGTAAAGTTTTGACTTCCATCTCCTCTTATTTTTTTTTTTATTGAAGTTCCTCTTTGAAATTCAAAAGGCATAGCAGGAGATTTGCAGGCCTAAAATAACATCGAAAAGTTGAAGCTTGCGTGAAACTATTCTTCACTTTGGTTTACTTCGTTCATCAACCTCTTTGATAGGGTTTTCTTGTCTAGAATATTCGTTTATATTATTGTCAGTACATGTGAGATGAGCATGATATCTATGCTATACAGACATGTACAGTATGTCTCAAAAATAAGTGATTATCGGCAGCCTTTTAGGGTTTTTTTTTTTGGGGGGGGGGAGGGGGGATGGGAGAGTATATACCACGATGTATTTGTTAAACAATAGTGGTTTGGTTCGCGGAGTTTCTAAAGAATTGCAATAGTATTAAGATGCAATTACTCTTTCATTCTTATAAAACAATTATTTAAACGTATGTTATACAGTGTACATATTGAGTTCACAAATCAGTTTAGTCGTGTTAGTAAATCTTATTTTTGCTAAAAGTTCGTTCCGCTCTATTCATATACTTACAAAGGCATGTTAACTGCATTATTTTGGTAAGCTGTGTGATATCCATTTCTAGTCTTTGTGAGTTTAGAAATAAATGATATTTTCTTACTCTATTATACTTTCACACAGTCACTTATGTGTGCCAAACAGTGGTATATCAAAATAAAGCAAACAGAATCACCAGCAACCTAACTGTGTCTTTCGTTCTCAATCCAGTGTTTTCTACTTTAACGTGTTCTATGTTTTGCGAAATACAGATTGTCAAATAGATACAAGTCTTTGTTATTCCCGATATGGCCCATCTATTTAACAATTTTACAAATAAATTCAGATCACTCTCACAAAAGCAAATGTTGGAAAACAATTATTTGTTATGCCTGGTATGATGAGTGCACATCACATGTCGCCATTCTTAGGTTAAACGAAATCCCAGGAATAAAAACTTTGTATTAAAGCTAAGTGAAGTAGAGCGTAAGAAGCTAGATTCTATGTTCTTAAACTAGCGCATTACACATCACATGTACCATACAAAATTTGCATTAGCAGTGATGGGGATAAAAATATATCAGTGTATACATGGGTTTAACACAATGTTTTCAAGTAAACTGCACTATGTGCTAAGATTGTAACACGTATAATGCTATGGGATTTCAACACAAATCAGTACTCAAAGCACATAAACAATTAAATCTCTCGTTGTAAAGACATTCTTTACTTTTTATGCACCTCGTGAATGAACAAAAGATCATTTTCAGATAGCAACAGAGTCCTATATGAGACACGTTGGGAGATCAGTGTTTGAATTTAAGAAATTTTCCGTGACAATCAAATACGACAATATAAAAGTAGATGAGGTCTCGTTCTTCGCTACCAATTGATTACAGCTCGATAATCAACAGCTTCATGATTCTTGCTATACGCACTGCTTGCAATTTGTCGTTTTTAGTCATTACTGTCCCTTCATCACATCATTTCAGATTTCATATGTATCAGGTTTTTAGGATTATATACCTCAAGTAGACCCTGCACCTTAGAGATAAACTTTCAGTTTCGTGTAAATTTATATTCTTTCATTTCTTAACATCTTCAACGAAACATGACAGAAACACTAGCAATTTTTTTTCATACATTATACGTACGAAACATGTTCGAGTAACAGATATTCCAGAAATCTGACTGCGATTATGTTGCCCTTTGATTCTAAAGAGAGAGAGAGAGAGAGAGAAATGTACTTTGAATGAGACGTAATTGGTGCAATAATTAGAGACTTTAGCTTGAGTAACACTAAATAGAATGTTTGCGTCTTATTATTCACCCCGCCGAAATATGTTATGCGTTATCGCAAAAGCCATATAATGTGAGAAATGTGTTTAATTTTTTTTTTACCTAAATTTGTTAGATGTTATGCTTTCAATCTATATCTATATTGCCCTACTTCCATGCACAGAATTTTTTTTTTAAATTGAAAGTTTGAAAACCCGGAAAGATCACATTGCCAAAGTTTCCAATAGGCTCATTTTTCTTTCGTGTATGATTAATTATTACATCTTCAACTTTATAAGGGTTACGAGATAACGCACCACAAATAACAACAAACCGAGGAAGCAGAAACCAATCTCTCTATTTGGTTTATTTACTTTGAAAGAATGCCAGGAGTCTGAACTCCCAACAGATGGCATCCTAAAAATCGACAACATGGAAATACGAGGAGAAAACAAAGAGATCAATCTATTGATCACGTGTCATGTGAATGTGACCGACCAGCCTTACCCATACATCCACACCTACACCATCGGAGCAGACGACACCACGCTGTCCTCGTCTAGCTCTGGCTCGGCGGTCCTCACGCCACGTCCCAATAGGTGTATCAACGTCACGTGTGAGGCAACCAATGGCGTCGGTGTAACCTCGTCCTGGATTTTCTACTGTCCTCAAGGTAACCTTTCAACCAAATCTCACAAATATTTCTTATACAGATGACCCATCATTACTTTCATCTTTTATACCATACAGAACATAACCTTTCTCCCTATTCGACTGATTATTACTGATGCGGCTTAATTCGCGTTCAAGACGCATTCTCGATTTTTTTATCGATTCTTAGTAAAATTAGAAACTTCTTTTTTAGGCTTATTAACAATTTTATTGAAAAGTTTTATTGACCAGGTAGCGTTTGTCATTATATTTCACGTGACACTGGACAACCAGCAATACCCTCACCTCCAGTTATTGAAAAGTATAAGTCCTATATGTCAAGGAACAGTTATTCATGTCAGTTTCTGTTAATTTTCGTCCATATACTGGAAAAACAGTGTCCCACAGTGTGTTCACATAGTCAACTATGTGAAAACGCTCGAATTTAACAGTGTGAAGATTATTTCACACTGCGGTGTGGTTTTTCACATAGTGTTTACATAGTAACATAGTAACGCTTTGCTTCATACTTTAGATTGATGACTCACATTGTGTTCACTTTGTTAAAACGCTCCAATTTAACAGTGTGAAAATATATCACACTGTGTTTCTCAACATGTGTGACACTGTGTTCTAAAAAAGCGCAATGTGAAACAGTGTGTTCACAAGTGTTCACATAGTCGGCTAAGTGGAAACGTCTGAATGTAACAGTGTAAAAATAATTTCACACAGTGGTGTGGTTTTTCACATAGTGTTCACATAGTAATGTCCATTTCACACTGTGATTTGATCTTTCCAGCAGGGATATGCCTTTTTTTTCTTTGTTCCAAATGGACCTTGGTTTCGAAACTTACACTTCATAATATAATGATGGAAAATATAGATTGATTTGTTGAAGACAAGAAAGAGAGAATGAGACTTATTTATAAACCTGCACCGAGAAGCCTTTTTTTTTTTTTTTTTGCTGTGACCAACCCTGCTTGAAAGAACACAGTGTCCCACAATATGAAAAACACAGTGTGAACACAATGTAAACACATTTTGAACACAGTGTAAAATTTATTCACTCTGTTAAATTCGAGCGTTTTTAACAGTTTGAACACATTGTGAAACATCAGTTCGCTGCGTGACACAGATTATTACCATGTGAACACTCTGTGAAAACCAAACCACAGTGTGAAATTATCTCAACACTGTTACATTCGAGCGTTTTCACATAGTCTAGTATGTGATCACATTGTGAACACATACTGTGGGACTATGTGTTCTTTCTAGTAGGGAAGGTACATAGGTGAGCTGACACAAGTCGCCTTCTCACCTCACTCAGGAATGCTGCTATGGGTTTCACCTTGTGACGACTAGGTCGTTTCGTTTTTTCAGCCCCCCCCCCCCGAAAAACAAAACAAAACAAAACAACAACAACAACAACAACAACAAACGAACAAATGGTAATTTTTTTTTTCTGACAGAACACATTATTTTGTTTCCCTTATTGAGAATATCCATTATGTGGTAAGTAAGATATTTTGTAGTCCCGATGAACTGAGTACAAGTGGCATAGTGGGTAAAACTCTCGACTCCAAATCGGAGGACCTGAGTTCGATTCCTGCCGAGTGCTTACGTCCTTGGACAAGATGTTTGTCCCCACAATGTCCCTCCAAGATGTATAAGTGGGTACCTGGCAACACTGGGGTAATAATAATGGCAGGGCATTTTGGTAGAGCAGTGGCAACACTGAAGAGGCTATCCTGGATAAATAAGACCTTATCATTATTATTACTGATACAACGAAATAACCTGTAGTGTAGGCCTATCAAAGATGAAAAACTCAGGTACTTCATTTTATCTTGTCATCTTTCAGACTCTGCCTAGTATTGTCTTGCGGCTTTGCTTTATGAAGAATGATTCATATCAAAGGAATGTTAACTTTAATTGGATTTGAAATTACTTTCTTGTTATGTGCACGTTTGTTTGTTACATCTGATCTCTTTGGTTACATACCATAATAAAGACGCACCACCGCGGGATATCGTATCCATTCGGTACGAAACTCTGGAGCAGGACGGTGAGGGCGCTATTCTGAACATTTCATGCCACGTGAATCCAGACGATCAGCCGTACCCGCCAATCAACACGTTCGTTATAACAGCAGACGACCACACCCTCCTCACGTCTACCAAGCCTTCAGTAACACTCGAACCACTCCCTTACAGATGCATTGAAGTCTCTTGTACCGGTATAAATAGATACGGAAAGACTGTAACCAGGGAAAACTACTGTCCAGGTACAATTCATGCTCAAAGCTCACGATCCTATCATCATCCTTCCATACTCGTTGTTAAATTCCTTCTTTGTTTATCGCCTGTTCAGGAGCAAAAAGGCCCCAAAGCTTACAACGCGTAAAAGTCGTTTTACTGCAAGTACTTCCTGTGTTATTTCTATAACCTCCTCCCGTTTTCTCCATCTCTAAAAAGAGCGTATTTTTTAAGCATAGAAATTACACATTTCACACATACTAATCAACTACTAATAATATTATGTGTATCACCTAAAAAGCTACTTAGGCAGAGAAGCTCCCAAGCCTGAAATTAATTACTCTGAGGTCAAAGTGCGATAAAGTATTGGTTTCGGATTTGATCCTGCTGGATTTAGAACCTTTTGTATAAGCTAAACAGAAATTGATTCAGGACGTTTTGGAACAAAACTCATTTTTCATTATCTGATTTTGCCATTTTCTTAAACGAATTGCAATTTTAGAGAGACGACTGTACATGACTTCCAAAAATGAATACATTTCTGTCAAAGTGTCCTTAATGAAAAATTTGGTGATGGAACATCTTTTTTCACGGCTCTTCAAAACATTGATTTCATTTTTCAACAGTAACAGAGTCAAGACCGCCGCCAGATCACATTCTAACCATCGAGGTCGTAGAAATCAAGAAGAGAGATGACCAGGTAGCGCTGGTCATTACATGTCACGTGACTCTGGACAACCAGCCTTACCCTCACCTCCACACGTACACTATAGGAGCTGACAACACCAACATATCCACGTCTAGCTGCGCATCGGCGATTCTTAGAGCGCGTCCTCAACGTTGCATCAATGTCACCTGTGCGGCTACAAACGGACTCGGAACGACATCTGCCCGGCGTGAATACTGTCCGATGGGGGACTCTGTCCCAGGTAGAAATCGAGAAGACTTTCTAATATCATTATCAGGAACGGTTGCAAAATATTATGTTCGCGTATATAGCACAGTATGTCCTGTATGTATTGGCCATGTGAGCACACAGGATCTATGTAAGCCTGCAGATGAACACGACATTCGTGCCAGCCACAATATTGCTCTGGTCTTTTTCCTCCAAGGACATCGGGTTATGGTTAGGGTTGTGATATGTTTTAGGTTTAATATTACTTTGAAGTGAGGATAAGGATTAGGGTTAAGATTATGTTTGTTGGTAGGGCTTTTTTTAAGTTTGCAGATATTTCATGGGATCAACTGTAGCAGGTCACGATATTTGGTGTCGCAGGATACCAAAATAAATAACAAGTAACCATGCCTGCATGATTAAAGAAAAAATACATTTGTACAAACAACCATTTTGTTACGTTTTGTTTTTCCTTATGTCAGATTGTTCTTCCAGTGCAGTAAACGATTGGATTGATATATAATTATGATGGTGAATTGTTTTCAAACATATACTCTTTTTTTAATAATCTTTCCTTTTTCCTCTAACTTCAGGGGGAAAAAAATGAATCCTTTTTATTTTTCTCATTAATTTCTGCTTTCATCGTCTGCAAGTATAACGTTAGTATAATCAAGCTATGATGTAAAATATTGTTAACGTCCTATAATCAACGGATGACGTTGCCCAGTTGTAAATTGTAATGTGTTGATACATTTCAGAGAGGCCGGGCAAATTCAGTAGCTCTTTTTTACGGAGTAAATAAAGTACAACTTGTTAATGGCTGATTCTAAACATCCCCTTACAGTCATTATTTCCGATATAGGGCTTGATGGGGTAATATAAAAATGAATATATATTCCTTTTACTCTCCTACAGCCTCGATGAATTGAATTAAATTGAATTGAATTATTATATGAAACAGTGCATTCAAGACAATTTGCCATTAATATGTTGTTATTGTCTCACTTATAGCCGGTCCGACAGCAGGTTACCGCCATGGCGCCCTCCAGCGGTCGTCCACCACTTATTCCCTGCTCGTCGTCATTTTTGTTCTGTCGATGGTAACAGGTGCCATGGTAGTCTTGAAGAGAAGAACTTCATACCTGAATTAGGTGAGTTTGTCCAAGAGAGAAAAATCAAGTATTAAAGGACAAGTTCACCTTCATAAACATGTGGATTGAGTGAATGCAGCAACATTAATTAGTGGAACACATCAGTGAGAGTTTGAAGGAAATCGGACAATATTCGTTCAAAAGTTATGAACTTTTTGAAAAGTTTCTGCTCAGTCACTGCTGAATGAGAAGACTACTATAGCTTGTGATGTCACACGTGTTGAACGATATAAAGAAAAGAGAAATAAAATTCAATATATTTTCACTTTTCTTGCATGATGAGAACGTTTGACTTACTTCTTTCAGAAGGCAGGGGAAATAAAATTACCCTTAACATATACGTCAGTGAAAAAGATAATTATGTGAAATTCTCCTTATATTTTCTATGATAATAATAAATGTATGTATTTTCTTTCTGCAGTTGTTTCGAAATCGTTGATCAATTAAATTTCATCGGATTCTACCGGCGTACATCACAGGCACATCATCCTCTGTTCATTGTATTGGACCTACGTCTGTTCAATGAGTGTCAGAAGACACATAATACTGGCATGGCTAATCATTCGATATGATTGATCAGCTGGCTTATTCAGTTAAAGAGATCTGGTTAATAATACTATCCGGCTTTCTTTACTTTTACAGACTTTCAAAGGGTTCACTTTCACGGCGTTGTAACGGTGCCTTATTGTGACTGCGGATTGCACCCTCTACGGTCGTTAGTCTAACAGGATTGAGGTCTGCGATTCGCTGTGGATATGGAACCCACGACAGCTCTCTGGTACACTGAAGGGTGTTGATTGTAAAACGGGTTAATTTACTTTACAAGGAATATTCTTGAATATGAATTAAAATATCCCATATTTTCCTATTTTCTTGTTCTGAGCAGTTTTAATCACAAATACGGTGTACCTCAAATCAAGACGAATCGAGTCAACTTATTCGGCTATCAAGCTCTACATATTATTCATGTAATTACTCATTTCATTGATCAATATGGTTAATTGATGGCATGATTAAATTGATTGACTGATCAATCAATTGATTTCTTGACTAATGCAATGATTGATTGCATAAGTTTGGGCTCCTTCTGTGCAGCTGTTTGGGTAAACATAAAATAAATTAGATTATGAATTCACCAAAATCCTCCAGGTTAAGCAATCATAAGAGAGATGTTACCTGAGCATCAATTGCAAGATTACAAATACTAAGACTTTACTGAAAGATGAGTGTGATTAAATTTATTGACAAGTTGACTAAACGGGAGTTGGTCAATCAACACGTATATACTCAGAGAAATCGAAATCAAATCAGTACTTTGTCTTTTTTTTTACATGTAGTAGGCTCTATTGTACATCAAAGCACGGACTCATATTAAGGCTTATTTACGTTTAGCATCTAAAAATAAACAATGAAATTCGTATGAGCTAACCCTTATCAATGACGACAGTAAAGCAAATAAGAACAAACAAGACTTGATTTACCTTTGTTTTAGTTTGTTGATCGTCCATTGTAATACGCGCAGTACATTGTACATTAGCATTTTCTATATTTTCTATATTTTGTACCGGTATTATCTTACTAGAACAAATTGATTATTGATTACGGTTTCGTCCGTATGTTGGTGTGATATACACGTAATTATATGAGTATATGAATATAAGAACAACCCAAGTCCAATTTTTGACCAAATTTAGTTTGACATGGGAAATTGTGGCTTATGCATGGATTCATCTTGTGTGTAAATGATAAATCCTAATTACCCCCGGAAGTGCCTGAAATGAATGAGTTAAATCTTATATTAATGTAAGAATGAAGGACTTGGGTCATTCTTACATTCATATAATAGCGCCCTCTCTCATCCTTCTCCCATCTCTATAGCAGAATATCATGTATATGAATCAAAGAACGACCCAAGTCCACCACACAAAATGGCCTCTCCGCAATTAATGTAAATGTTAATTGTCATAATAATATATGTTCTAATTTGTATATACAATGTTGCCTTCCCATCACAGTTAAATAGAATGTTATTGGACAAATAAAAAAGATATGAAGTTTTTTTTTTAGTTTACTCGAAATGATCTTCCATGGACTTGGGTCGTTCTTATATTCATATACTCATATATATATATTTTTCATTACTCATAATCTATGTATTTTATTGTGATACAATGTTGATTTTGTCATCCTGATTTCATTTGTACACGTGGAGAAATAAAACAAAAAGAAACTAAATTACTTGTCTACATGTAACCACCTTCGGACTTAGTCAACGTTTGTCATGTATTACGAGTTTCATTGTCACCCGTTACTTTGAACGCGTGTTATAGATAATAATATGTCTAGGATTGTGTTTCAGATTATTGGGTCTTCGATCTCCATTTTTTTTTCAGCTAAGATACTACTTTATTTCCTTAACTTTTACCTCAGAAGCTAATAACATGAATGAAGCCAACTTTATTACGTTGTGAGTGAAGTTAAGAACGTGGGTTTTGACAGTTTATATGCTTTCAACATTCAAGGCCCAAAATTTGTCTCTGGGTGTGTGTGTGTGTGTGTGTGTGTGTTCTGGAGCTTTTCACTAAAGTGGTTGGTATTAGAGGAACATAAAAGAGATCTTGATTCTGCGTGATTTAGTTGCTCTTGACATGTTTTATCATGTTCATACATCCATGGTATGACAGTTGGGTTTTCAGAATTTCAAAAAGTAATAACACATGTATTATAAGGCTTGGAATGATTTCAAATAGGAGGCTAGACCAAACAAAGCAGAAGATAAATAAAGAAATAAAAACAAGAAGCGCGATGAAAGAGCTCAGCACGTAACAGCCCTCATTGATTTCTGTTCATGTCAGATATCAGCTTTAAGCTTACAATGACGTCTGAGTAATATACAATGTACTGTCAATGGACTTGTAGAAATATGGACACCTTTCTTCTTTCTTCTTCCTTTATTTCTACTTTTCTTTTTTGTCTCTCTCCTCTTCCCCTCTTTGTTTTATCACCTCTCTCTTTCTCTCTCTCTCTCCCTCTTTCCCATTCCGACACACGTAAACACGCAGACACAAACACATTCATGCCCTCTCATGACGTAGCACGTCAAAAACAAAACAAAAAAAAACAATCTTCCACGATTCATCCACCACATGACAGTTAGCTTCTTCGTTTTCATTTTTGAAACAAAAAGATCTTGTGTATAATCATGCAGTTATCACTATGCAAAAAACATGCGTATACATAATAATAATTCAAACAATTCTTCATGCGCAGGAATGCTAATCTCGTGAACATCATTGTAGTATTTTTCCCTTTGTTAGTAATTTTTGTCAGTATTAAAGGTATTAGCCCACATTTGTAAACCTGCAGCAATTGGTCTCATAGTTAGCATGGAGTTTGGATATGATTGCAGTAACACCTGTGCAAAATTTCGTTCCAATTAGTCCATTACTTTCATAAAAATATTACTGAAAATGCACCGTAATCCGTATGCATGCGTATAACGCTCGCTAGCTCCGGTCCACGTACGTGTTACATGTACAATGTACGTAGCTATAGCCCGCGCTCGTAATTCGATTTTGGGTCGGGTTGACCAGGTTTGAAAATTGATTTTAGAACGATGATTTTCTCTCTTTTATCGAATGGTATAGACAAAGAGCGACAGGTGAGGTATGTTACTGTTATAACTTGTACTTGAAGTCATATTGGACCTGTTTTATGCAGTTTTGATTTTCGTGGGTTTGCAAATGTGGGATAGTACCTTTAAGGACTGACACGGAGTATTTCATTATAGGTGGTAAAATAGTATTTTCCATCTTAGGCTATAGTGTATAGAGCAAATAAAAAAACAAAACACTGCTGAATAATTTGTCATCACAGAAAGGAGATTAGATGAAATGAGGTATCTTTCTTTCATCCAGACTCTCAAGGTAAGTCTTCTCGCTTTCTCTGTACTCGATTCGAAATCACAAACATGACAAAGAAGCAAAGACATGAGGTCTTTTGTTGTATTACGCCAATGAAAAAGGAGCTCTGTCAACAATCATTGCAGCCAACAAACTTGTTTTGTAATTCAAAACATTGAGAGATACCAACGTGAGTCGTCCACAAAAACTCCATAAAACGCTGAAAACACCAACATTCTTTAAAAATAAACACGCTGAAAATGTCAACATTTAAATTCCATCGAATTCCAACATTAAGAACATTTTGAACATTTTGAATTCATTAATTTTGTAGATGAGTGACAACAATTTCTACTTCAACAGTTCTTCAAATAACTATTTTCTCCACGCCAATAATCATATAATTATGGATTGCACAATCGTGCTGCAACCATTGACGAAACGTACGAATGAAAATGCTGTCGAAATTTTACCGTTCTATAGTCCTTTTTATCAAAATGCGACCATGCATAAACTCCCAAGATATGAATATATCAATACTGAAGCCAACATACTGTGAAGCAAGCGCAATGATTTGAATATCGAAGGTAAGCCGTATAAAACTTTTTTCTCAGGCCTATACATCTATTTACAACATTGAAAGTATTCTTTCAAACAAGCATGGGCCTACCTAAATAAAATGAGTTTAAAACAGACATAAACATAAATGGGGCGCTGTGGCATAGTGGATAAGACTCCCGACTCCCGATTGGAGGACCCGAGTTCGAGTCCCGCCCAGTGCTTACGTCCTTGGACAAGATGTTTTTACCCACAATGTCCCTCTCGACCCAGGTGTATAAATGGGTATACCTGGCAACGCTAGGGTAATAATAATGACAGGGCCCTCTGGTAGAGCAGTGGCAACACTGAAGAGGCTACCCTGGGTAAATAAGACATTATTATTATTATTATTATTATTAAACACTTGATTAACTAATATTCTATAACCATTTAAAAGTTTTGAAATGACATTTCAACACACTATATGAATATACACATTCGATATGAAATATTAATGTCGCCAAAGTTGAGAAGACACATATTTATATACATACATATTCACAGGCCAATTTCGTCAGTGGAACTCCTTATACCCTGTATATACGTATCTTTTACTAGTATAGTAAAGCCAGCAGTGCTTTTGGGAGACTCAGAAAAAATGTTTGGGAGAGGAGAGGGATCAGCCTTTCAACAAAGCTGAAAGTCTACTGTGCAGTTGTTCTCACCACGCTTCTCTATGGCTGCGAAACTTGGACATTGTACCGGAGACATGAGAGGCAAATCAACCACTTCCATATGCGATGTCTCCGCAACCTCCTTCGCATCCGCTGGGAGGATAAAGTTCCGGACACAGAGGTTCTGAAGCGGGCAGGCATCCCCAGCATCATTACCAAAATCCGCAAGGCCCAGGTGAGATGGGCAGGCCACGTCACCCGCATGTCTGACGACCGCATCCCGAAAAAGCTTTTCTATGGGGAACTCGCTGATGGGAATAAGCGTAAGGTGGGAGGACAAAAGAAGCGCTTCAAAGACAACCTGAAGTTCTACCTAAAAGACTTCTCCATCAACACCGAGTCCTGGGAGACACTTGCCGCAGATCGCCCTTCCTGGCGCCACGCTATTGCTGTAGGGGCCCGTAGAGCAGAGGAGCAGCGCGTCAAGCAGGCAGAGCACAAACGCCAGATGCGTAAAGCAAGAGCAGCCAACCCCAGCAGTGTAGCCCCTACCCACTTCTGCCCTACCAGTGGGAGAGGCTTTCTTGCCCAGATTGGCCTCATCAGGCACCTCCGAACCCATCGAGCCAATTGATGTCATTGGTCATCCTCGAGAACGAGGGACGAACACACACACAGATAAGTATCTATTCCATTTGTTCAGCAGATCAAGTGGAATATAATTCATCGAGTACTGACATTGGGAGGGGACAGAAAACAACCTACGTTCTAAACAAAGGCAGCTAACTTGCAAAAATTTGTTCTATGGTCTACGCATTATGTGACACGCACTTACATGTACTTCAAACTTGACAATATCGGAAAGATCGCAAAGAATTCATTATACCACGTACGATTTAATTGTGTCTTTGTTACGAAAAAAAAAAACAGAACAAAACAGATGGTTTCAACATCAATTGTTCAATATGCCCTCGGGTTTCCTATTCCCTACATAACATCACAAGCGTAATTACCTTTTCGAATCCAAGTAGACTAAATATCAATGACAGCCTCTTTTAATTGAGCAGGTGAAAATGTAAGAACTGACTTGACACTGTAGATACTCGACATTTAATTTTAATAAGTGAGATTATCATTGGATATTTTATACATTTCAAACAGTAAACTCCCCTACCATACTCCTTTATCCGCTCAATAAAACTACTCGTAGATGTATTTGATTATGGCAAAGAACTATGTTTATTCCAGTCGCGATTATTACAGCTGTAGTTAATTAAAGAGGAACTTTAATATCAAATTTGATAAAGAAAACAAAATAGGAATGCCATCAAGTTAGAAAGCCTACGATACTTCCCTGGTTGTGCTCTGCTTTGTTGTTTTTTCTTGTATTTCGAAGTCAGTTGAATTTCTGGCATTTTACTCAACGATGGGCACACTCTTGTATGCATTATGCTTCTTTTGGTTTTTATTTTGCTAAGTTTTATTTCGCTTTACATTATCAACCAGCTTTAGATCTGTGACGTTAATACTATTACGCACCTCTCTCCTCAGGTGGACAACAAGAACTCTACTGGCACAACTGTCTAGCACAATCATGCCCAGAACGTTTTCCTTTTTATTATTTTGTTCTTTTTATCTTTCTTTCTTTATCTTTATTGTTTGCCTGATAGATTTGACAGTCACATCTATTGTTTCTCTCTCTCTCCCCGATCTCTGGTATTGAATTGGTACCGTTCATAGATCGCATTGTTCTTGGATCAAAATGACACTTTAATGCCTTCAGAATCTCTGTGCTTTTCTCTTTTTGCTCCTCAGTTAATTCCAGAGTAGTGTACAATTTGTAACATATCCTTTCCTACAAGCGACAAGAGTGTTGCAACTCTCACTTTATCAGGCTTCTTATCTAGTTCAGTAGCTACTTCATAATTTTCCCATTGTGACTGGAAAAATTCCAATTTCCTTTCAAATCTCCTCTCATTTCCATAGGAGCAGTTACTGGAAAATTCAGTACTGAAGCCATGACTTAACACAGTTATGTCTGTTGGCTGGAAATCTCATACAAGTTCCACGATCTAACCAGTTCGTGAATTCATACAGGGCTGAAGACGTGCTACCCGGCTCCCGTGCTGTGCAGCACACATGGGTTGTAAAGGGCTTCGGTGGCTTCTTACTACTCTAACCCCACTCGTCCGCGGGAGCGCGGCCAGGCCCTAGCAGGTCGATCACTTCTGCCCTAAGATGCAGCTTTGCATTTCACAATTTCCAGTCAAATTCCGCTGACCTATTCGTCGAACACTGGCTCTCTTACAGGTCCGATGAATTGTCCTCTCCGCAACGAACAAAATCAACTTTCACATGATCCCGATCCTGACACCATGTTTCACGTTCGTAGTCATTTTTTACTAAGGAGCTTTCGTTTTTGACGACGGATGCTTTCTACGACGGTTGAAAACTGTAACTATACCGTCGGGTGTGTAATAGTTTCCGTCCTACAAAATATCGTTTCGATTTTTAGGACGAGGACATGAAAAGGTATCACGTGACCAATTTCATCAGGTGACGAGGAGGGACTACAAAATGGCGAACCTTCACAGGGTTTGAGAGTGCTTGCTCTTTGGTCATTGCTTGGATTAGATATCATCGATGAAGAGGAATTCATGCTCCTTTATGTCAACAAATCCACCAACACCGACTTTAGGTACTTCGACTACGAAACTTTCGACCTGGACAATTTCAACGATGATGAATGCAACTCTTATTTCAGGTAGGCCCAGAACATGTGATCAAAACGGTTACAGCTCGTTATTCCGAAGGTTCCTTATTCCTAAGGCTCTTCAGTCCGAAGATTCGTTATTCCGAAGGTTCGTTTTTCTGAATTTCATTTTCGGATGAACAAATCTTCGGAATAACGCCACAAATGTTGGGATTAACGAACCCTTTTTCATTTTCGGATTAACGAACCTCTAGGTATAGGGAATTTGTGTGTTTCGGATTAACGAACCTTCGGAATAACGAACCTTCGGAATATCGAACCTTCGGAATAACGAACAGCACCCGATCAACGCAGGGTATTTGTTGTCGTTTTCAGCACAACGCTGATTCACCTCGAAAACAGTCGTAGAAACTGGAGACCCGACGAAACCACAGATTTGACGCATGCGCAGATAAGTCCGTTGAGATTTCATCCGTCGTAGAACGATTCGTCGTGCAAAACGAAAGCTCCCTATTATCAAAACAAAACCTGCCGCTGTATGCGGTCAACACACATATCGATAATCCAGTACACGTTTTGTACACGACTATGCAAGCCACATGATCACTCTCAACATAAAGTGCCTTCTGAATTCATTAATTGCTACGGCTTTTTATTTTTCATTTTATTTCATTTCCGGCCAAAGTGTTATATGACAATTTTTCGTTAAAAACAAGAGAAATAAATAGAAAAAAATTATATGAGACCCGGAAGTGCCATCAGAAATATTAGTTGCGCCCCCCCCCCCCCCTTTTACAGAATTCCTGGATCCGCCCCTGTTACTTGTTTAAATGTGAAAAGAAAAAAGTAGAGGACTTTAATAAGACTGATGGATGCAGATGGAGACAGTCAGCAATAATTGCCTTGTGAGAAAAAAAAATCATATAAAAGTTCTTTTGAAACAATAAAGATCAGCACAATTTTACGATTTTTGTCATGGTGTCTATAAATGACTATCTTGTGTATACAAGAGGAGGTCTCCAAGGATCCAGAATCCAAAATTCAAAGTCCATAATGTTCGGACTTGGGCCATTTGATTGCAAGGCACATAATACTTACCAACTGAGCCACCTCAACATCCTTTTCTAAAATGTAACAAATGTGATGTGCATAGGCCTACATTAACCTACACATATAGTACATTCACTATACACATGGTACCTACATTCAAACGCACTAGGTCCATTGCAGTGCCGTCTATTGTACGGCATAGCATAGGCCTAGAAATTATCTGTCAAGTAATTTTTTTTCCACGTCTGGACTTAGTCAGTGTAATGAAACCAAAGAGATTTTTTTTTCATCACTACTCATATAGGAACCCTAAGCTCTTTGAATGAAACCGCATACCGGGAAGAATCGAACATATATTTGTTGATTTTTTTTTTTTAATGTTGAAGGTTTCGAAGTGTAGATATAATATGAGACTCCAAAAATAATATATTTCTGTCAAGTTATTGTTTGAATTCTGATGCCTCTGTTGGTGTGGTCTTCATGCCGTAGAGTGTGTTTCCTCTGATATCTTTTTCTTTGTGGTGTAATTTACTGATCGATGTTTTTATTCTTTCATAAAGCGTATACGTCTATTATTGTTTCCATTGCCCAGGATCTGGTCGAGCCGTTTAAGAATAAAAATTCATTGTCATTTTCTACTAATTTCTCCAACCCCCCCCCCCCCCATATCCGTCTGTCACACACACAACCACACACAAACACGTGCAGACACATTTTCCATTTCTCCCTTTTCAGACAGTCCTTTACAGCAAACAGGCAAAGCAGCTGTCGTGGCTGTACGAACTTAACCATCATCTCGAAGTAAATAATAGACCACCCGGAGTGATTTAGTTACAATAAAATGACATTTATTTTATTTACATGTTTCTGAGCAAATATAGTGCAGTATTATATTCACATTTTATTCATCGTTACATACCTATACAAGCATGTCATTGCTCAGTCTGCATGAGATACACTTGCGATATACTTATGTTATACTTTATGAAGTCATTTCCCCACAATAATATCGCAGGTCATGCGATGAAATTATCATGAACGTATATTAACAGAGAATACAATGCGACAAAGTTTTATACTGTATACGATAGAGTTGTCGAGTGTCAATGTCACAATTTCATACGGCCTAAATATTTACAAACACTTTCGTGGAATATAGTCTTATCAATACAGTCTTTTAGTAAAAATTTACAAACTGCATTTTCTCAAACAGACAACACGCACTCACCGAAACTGTATAAAAACATGAGCGAACTTTCAAGAAATATACATCGCACTTGCATAACATCGTTAATGAAGTCACAAAGCTGAATCATCGCTCATCAATGGTAAACTATGAAGGCTTCTAACAGATTTATGTGATTAAAATCGTGCAAAGAGGTCCACTGCAGTACCGCAATAAACATTCTTCCTTCTAAATGAAAAACAAAACAAAACAAAAACAAAAAAATGGGTCTGACGGTGAAAACTGCAGTGATATCCACATAGAAGGTACATAAAAGACCAAATACACATGGAAATTTAAAGATTATTGCAATGCTGAGGGCTGACCAGAATCTGCTTCTTCTTGCCTCAAAATACAGATTTAAAATGTCACAGTCAATTTAACGAATTTGACGTTTACACATGCCAGTTTTAGGTCATCCCATAAGAGATACCCGCGAGTCACACGAGGCTGACGAGCTCGACATTGCAAAATGGTCCATATTATAAGTCATACACCTTTGAGTCATACGACTTACAAGTCATACAGACCACAAGCTAATGGCCACCAAGTAAAACAGTACAAATAATAATAAGGCCCTCGAGCTCGACATTGCAAAAGAGAAAAAAAAAAAAAAGGTCTTTGAGCTCGACACTATATTATACATTATGCCCCATCATGTATTGCGGAGCTCGCGGGATGTTTTTACCTATAAGTATGTACCGTAGTGTGTGGCTCGTGGGCTGAATGACTCGTGGACACTAGTTTATGACGTGAACTCACTAATACAGATGTTGTTCTTTGCATACCATGTGACCGCTAACTGTATACGGTACAATGTAGTAGGAAATCACCCAGCCTTGAGTTGTGAAAGTCAGAAACGACATTCCTGACTGTAAATACAAAACCTGAAATAAAGTGTTATAAGTATGAGAAAAGCATAATCATAATAAAAAGCAATGAAATAAAAAAAAAATACCTGCAGTGATAAACATTTAAACTAGTCAGTCAGAATTTCATTTATACAATATACAGCGGCGCCCGGCAGCCGCAGTGGCATAACAACTTTACTTTACAATCATAATTATTATGATTACAACATTTAAAAGTCAAACAGTATTGTAGATGGAAGTTAATGTTCCTATTTCAGGTGAAGAATAAAGTAAAGGAAGGATGGTTAACAGTGCAACCCTTAAACCTTACGGCTATACATATCATTCTAAATCATGCGAGAGAGCAGCAAAATGTAATACTTACTCGATATTGTAGACGCTTATGGGATACTTTCGAAGAACGTAGACATTCAAGTGTTCAAATGTCAACTAGTTAAATTCTCACTCTGATTTCTTAAGCAGTATACAAAATCAACTGCAATGTATCAAGTTGCATATGATATTCAACAATATTACAACGAGCTGTTGCTGCTTTTCGTTCTCTGTGGCAAACTGAGACCTGTTTTCACAAATAACGGTCAAGTCGAAGGATCCGTTCCATGAGGTTTCTTCACCAGGGATTTGCCTTTTTTAGACCGGCCGTAAACGTTCTTCCCTGGTCTGGTGATGGCACAATTATTTTCTTTCTGTTTAACTTCAATTCTTTCGAAGCATCGGGACTGATCGCGTTTCATCTCTTTGCTCTCTGTAGTTTGTTGGATCTTCGATTGTGACTGCTTGCAACAACCATCATTTGAATCATTTGGTGAAGGGCAGGTGTTGAATCCAGAATTGAAAATGTCAACACTTTCCCGGCTTTCTGTCCCGTCCGGAGAGCTAAGGTATGAACAATCAATAAACTGACCTTCAAGTAAAAAAGGCCCTGGCAGTTCGGAATCCGAACTTTGACGAGAGTCGCGTTGGTTGACTGATCGTCTCAGTATCTCCCCAGGATCCTCGGATAGCATTTCTTTCTGAGAGGAGTCAATTATTTCTTGCTGCAGTACAGTGGCCCTCTCATTGAAACGCTCAATATACTTGGCAAGTGGTAGATCGTCGTCTGAGTCCGAGGGCTCAGTGACAGTATTCTGGCGTTTAGTGACTGCACGATCCTGTCTTCTGCGATTTCTACCAGGGTTAGATGCTGTGGACACTGCTCTTTGAAATTCCAGGTCGCCTGCACCGTTGATTTGTAAAGCATGTGCCCCATCGGTATCAACAACACTTCCGCCACTCGTCCTTGCGGAGTCCCCTTCTTCATGGCAGTTATTTCGGTTAGCCGTGCCCGCCGAATAGTCTGGTGAAGAAGATGGTCTATCATTTGACCCGTGCATTACCCCTCTGTGAGCTGGCCACTGCAGACGATTAATGACAGCTTTCTGTGTGGAGATACTCTGAAACTGAGCATGCAAAGGAGGAGGGGATTGAGTTGATTCCGATGACTGGTAATCCTCATGGGACAGTCTCGTCTCAACACTGTTTGGTGTCAAAGCTTCGAAGGACAATCCATTGGGAACGTCTAATATCTGATCAGTGCCGTCCTTCTGAGGCGTCTCCTCTTGCACCGATGCACTTTCACTTCGTTCATCCCACGCAGTTTGAGCGGTTTCGTCGTGAAATGATCTTTCATTTACAGTCCCTTCAACACTGTACACAGATTCGTCAGAATCAGCATCACAGCTTTCGTGTGGTTTGGAGGACTGTCTTGCCTGTTGGTACCCCTCCAAGAGAACCATCAATGAATTAGCTACAGCCGGAGGAAGGTTCATACCTTCTACATCTTCAGCCGTGACCGGAAGTGACTCCATGTCGCTGTAGTTTCCCGTGTAGCGCAACAGATCCTCCCATAGCTTCATCATCTTAGATTCCAGGCCAGTTCGTCGGGTAGCTGGAGGACTGTTGTTACAAGGAAGATGTGCTTCTTTTGAAACTGCCGTCTCACTTTTCGCGTCATTAAGAGTTGCCCAGTAGCATTCATTCCAAAGCCGTGCGGAAAGCGAAGCTAGAGTACTTCTCCTTTTAGGTTTCTGCTCGAAGTTACCTTTTTCACTCACGTCTTGAGAGTTTTGTTTCTGCACAGAATCATCGTTGTCAACTTTCTGAACATCTTTGACAAGCGTCTTCTTTTTCAGTTTTGAATTCTTTTTCCTACTGCCAGACCAGGTCTTTCGACGTGACGTCGAGGTTTGGTCGAGTGACTTTTTCTTGCACCATCTGTATTTGGTGTAGCCTCTGGTCTTAGTTGCAAATTGCTTCACAGTACTTTTCGAAAGCTTACGTGATGAGAGGTTCGCTGACTGCTTCGGAGAGTGGCATTCATCTGACGTCATAGTTCCAGTGTTTCTCAGTTTCATCTTGCCATCCGAACGTTTCTTGATACGTCTGACAGTCTCCTCAATTGAAATGAGACTACTATCATACTCAAGTGTTCGCTCACTCGAATTTGACTGTCTGGAAAGAACTTCCTCTCGAAGAGAGATTAAATCCTCTAGTTCTGACGTTTCTGTAGATTTGAATGGTTTTTCCTGTTCATCGGTGCAGGAAGGGGATCCAGTTCGCGGAATTTTGTCGCGTGGCTTGCAGACACTTCCGGTTGATTCGCGATCGCGTTTTTTCTTTTTCTGTCTCTCCTTACACGAATCACTAGTTGAAATGGCAGAATCGGAAATACCCTCACTATCAATCCCGTTTAGAGGATTTTTGACTAGCGAATCTGAACTTGCTTGAATTCCTCTTGAGATCAAGGAAACGTATTCGTTCGGTTCATCATCATCGCTATTTCTCTCGCCTGCTTCACGTGATCGCTCTCCTCCACGCATGCTCCGTTTTGTTGAAGTTGCACCCTTTCTTTGTTTTTGTAGCTGTTTTAGCAAACGCTGGAATTTCACTGCAGCACTACTTCCAACTGACTTCGTGATGTTTATATTGCCGATGCTTGTCAGATTTCCTCGAATAATAGGATTCCCGTTGACATGTTTCACTGTAGAGCTTCGTCTCCCCTGTTTCATGCATCTGTGCATATTCGCAAATCGCGACTCCAGTTCTCCGTCACCCTTGTCTTTAGCCTCATTACTATGAGCAACTGTTGAGGAAGGGCCGGGAAAAGCACGTCTCCAGACATCTTTGACCAGTTCTCTGTCTTCTTTGTCGATTAGCTCCACATGCTCTTTGGATGGTCCTGTGAACAGCTTGTCTTTGACAGATTTCATGTGGTTCTTAAACAGGACAGGTTCTGTCGTTTCTCTTACCTCTTCTACAACACTCCTAGGCAGGGTTGACTTTGTTTTGTCTTTGATGGAGGGTTCTTCGTATCTTGAAGATTCTTCAATTTGAACATCAACCCCCTTATCATTTCTGGTCGTCATTGCCGCTGACGTGACATTTTGGGCAGTATTGGAATTTATTTCTTCATCAAAGATGCTTGAAAATGACTCCAGTCCATTAAACTCTTTATCACCTTTCTCTCCCCTCAGAGTGACCTGCGAGAGTTCTTCACGCGTACTGTCAGTCTTATTCACCTTTTCGTATGTTTTACCAACTCTCTCCAAGCGTAAGACAAGTTTTTCCTTACTTCCCGTATCCGTCGTCTCAACTGGCATAAAGCAATCACTCTCTGCAGTACTGGAAATGGTGCACTCATTAACCTCCATTTCGGACGAGGCAGAAGCCATACTCAGCTTCGAAACGGGACTATGGGAAGACGTGTCTTCGCCTAGAGAGATGTCTTTTACCAACCCTTCTCTTTCATCTTTCCTATCAGAGCATTTAGCTTGTTTCTTCGTAGCCATTGCCGTAATGCAATTTCTAAGAAACTTCACTGAGCTCAAGGGTTGCTGCTTTCTTTTCACATCGGATTCTTTAGCTGGCGTTACAGGCTTCTTCTCGGGAATGCCTTCACTTTCGACAGAAGCTCCGTCACGCATTCTCGTAGAATTGTTCCAAGTTGGAGTTAATACTGTCATATTACGTGATACATTCCCTTGGGGTTTGATTTCAGTTCCTTCGCGTTCTTGTGTTGTAACTGATCGACTGGTCGCCTCATCTTGCTTTGTCAAAGAAGTCATTTCTTTAGTGCATTCATGAAGTCGTCGGATAAGCAGATCCTCAACCTGCTTCAATCGGTTAATTCTTCTCGCGCATTCCCCATTTTCAGTTGTTCCGTGTTTTGAAAGGAAATTGCGGACATTTCGTAGTTCTTTAACCTTTGATGCAATAGCCCGCTGCCGGGACCACCACTGCTGAATCTTGTTGCAGTATTGCATTGCTTCAGCCATTAATGCCTTCTCTGACATATCGTGTTCGCTGCATTCTTCTGTCAAGACGTCTTTGGGATCCGCTTTGGTCGAGACATTGACTACTGTAGCTGATGCATTCCTGCTCTCAGAATCAAGCCCATGCGTTTGTTCTTGTATGGATATATCTTTGTGACAAGTGACTTTCGGAGTTGACGTGCATAAAGCAAGGGAACCGTTCTTTTCCTTTGTAGGGCATGTCACATGGCCAGTAGCTTCAGGAGTTGAACCTATGTTGACAGTTGAACTTTCCTGCCCACCAATCCCTTTGTCCACTTTCGCTGGCTGAAGTAGCTCTTGCTTGTGGGAGATGCTGCTCTTAGGAATTGTTGCTTTTGGCCCAACTGCACTTCGCGTAACGCCCATGAGGGATTGGTTGTTGGGAAGTATCACAACAAGATTTCCTTTAACATCTTTGACCACTGGCACGTTGATATAACCGAGTAGTCCTTGGAGAGAATTTGCGCTCTCTGTAGTTGCACGATGTGGTGTGTTATCATCCGGTTTGACAACACAGGATGCAGCCGTATTCACACTGGACTTTCGACTCTCTCCCTCGTGCATGACGTCTGAAGTTGGGACTCTCGAGCTACTACTGTGTGAAGATTGAGAAATGCCTTGATAAGCTGTAGTGATTGTCGGCTGCATAGCAGCTTGACTTATTTGGGGGTTTGATGCATTTTGCTGCTCACCTGTCTTCTGCTGAGTTACATCATTTGCTCTTGTTTGAAAGCTATTAGGCCTACAGCATCCATTCGTTTTAACAAGAACATATGGAGAAATCTTCGATGATGTCGACAAGTTAGCGTTACATGACTTCACCCCAGTTGAATGTAATCCTACTGAGACTTGATTTTCCGCTGGAAGGGCGTTCAACACTATGTTGCCAAGTCCTGGCAGTAGGGCGTTGTTACGTGGCGTAAAAAAGGCACCATGTCCAGTCGGAAAGGTGAATGAGCTGTTATTTTGAAACTGTTGGAATGGATTCTGCAGTCCAAACTGACATGAAGACAGTGTTCGGTTAATTATTGGCGTGTTCCCGCCCACACTGTAAGCCTGACCATAAATATTATACAAAGTGCTCTGAGCGGGGGCAGCTGAGAAGGAAACTGGTGCTAGTTTCTCCCGTATTACGATTGGCTCTTCATGAGGCTTTACACATCGCCTCGAAAGTTCGAGAAAATTAGTTCCTGCTTCAGTATTTCTGTCGCAGTGACCATCTGGGACACAAGCGTTCGTAATGGGATGTGAAGAGTCAGTACTGGTCTGTGGTCTGTGGTCTCCTGTGGAACCAAATGGTTCACTATCAGTTTCCCCTGGAGGAGTTTCAGGGTGTCGGACGTTGCTGTCTTGCCCCGTCACAGTCGATGTCTCTACAGTCTTTTCATCTACAAAGACTGAATGCTGTTCCCTGCTTTCATGCTTACTGGCTGAAGTTAGGCTGTCAGTAGAAATACCTTTGGTGAAAGAGGAAACATCAGTGTGTGAGTTTTCTGGCGCTTTAATGACTATGGAATCCGTCTTATTCGCTGGAATCGCTACACTGCTGACACCTTCTAAGTGATCTACAACAACGGGAAGTCCTTGGTGTCTACCGTTTATTCGACTTCCAGTCTTGTCCGATTGGCATTGTTCAGCAAGAACATTGTCGGTGTGCGGTGATTTCGCTTTACTTTCAGTTCCCAAAACGCCTCCGGTAGAAGTTTCCATGCGGTACACAGCAGCTGGCTCAACTGCTTTGCAGCTCCCTGTTGCGTCCTTGTCATCTGAACACCTTATGTTTGCATCAATATCTTCTAGATCCAAAACCGTTTGCGATGCCTTACGGGCAGGAATAATCTTGATCTCCTCGACATTAATTGGACTCTCTTTCTGTGCGCTTATATCAGAATTGCCGTTCGCCTGGCAAGGAGTGTCTTCGCCATTGTCTGTTGTAGCGCTGTTGTTTTTGTTTAAACAGTCATGCAGTGCGGTCTCATGGCAAATTGTCAATTCTGACGTCTCGTTTGTCCCTTCACTTGGGTGCACATTTTCAGAGAGTCTCCGTTGTATGGAAACAATGGAATCCTTCATTGTGTTGTCTGCTGTCTTCTCAATAGGTTTTCTACTTTCGTAGTGGTTACACGCAGAATTCACTACTTCCGATCTGTTCATACCGATAGATTCTTTTAGTGTCCTGCTCACGTCTTTGACGACTGATGCATCCATTGGTGTAGTTTTGTTTTTTGCCACGGTGTTTTCATCATCCTTCTTTCTTTTTTCTTGTTCCTTCATGTGCATCATGAAAATCGCTCTCTTTCTGAACATTTCGTCTTCCGCTTTTTTAGATAATTCTGTTTTTCTCGGTTGCTGGCTCTTTTTGTTGTCAAAGCCGTAGGAGTAGAGTCTCGGTTGGAACGGCGGCAAATAGCCTAAGTATTCTTTCTTTCTTTTGTCGATGAGACCCTGAAGCAATTTTTGTGACTGCTTACTGGTCTTCTTCATGTTGCTACTGCCTGTGCTTTCGCTGGATTTACCGGAAGAAAATTCATTGCTCCCTGTCACCTTGGTTTTCTCACTTTGGAATATTTTCGAAGCAAAATCGAATCCTTCTGATTGCTCATATGTTGTATCCATAAGTCTAAATCGCCCATTGTTTTCAATCAGCTCAACGTCCCCCAGGCTGTTCAGATCTGGTTCGTTTGCTGACGTCTCATCTGCTACCAACGTCGCTGGGGGCTGGGTTTTACCCCCACTTTCGCCAACAGAATCAAGACAAGGGCTGCCAATAGATGGAATTTCCATCAACGTCCTCTTGCGCCAAGAAAGATTAACGTCAGTTCGATACCCCTTCTGGAATCCTTTGGACGTTTTCGGTTTCTGGTATTTGCGCTCATTCCTGATGGCGTAAGCGGGAGTCTTGCTTTTGGTCCATGTGCCTGAACTTTTGTTGAGGTTACGCACTTGGTGGGCGTGTCCAGATGTGCGATCGAGTATTCCAAACGATGAGCAGTCACGATGATATTGTGTGGACCGTGGATTGTTTGTCTGTGTGAAGAAAATTATGAAACAGCTCAAGAGACAATGTCATCTGTAATAACAGCCTTAAGTCCACAGGATTTGAATGAGAAAGGGAACAAAGAAAAAGCCACTTTTGCTCTGAGCGGAAATGCATCGTTATAGTTGGAAGAAATTTGTTGACAGCGTTTATTACGCTATTTCATGGTATATTCACTTGAATGGATTATTACCTGCGGAAGTAGTGTTGAATGTGATGGCAGTAGTTATGTAGGTTAACGCGTTAAAACAATATACTGTTTCCATGGCAACGTACTTTCAGTCGTTTTCTGTTTTTTATGTCCACTTCTCCACTAACGTCTGAAAGCTAATGTAGTTCGAATAGCTATCTCTCTCTCTCTCTCTATCTCTAAAAGACAAGAAAAGAATAAATCTTGCACGTTCGTACATCTATGACAATATATCCGGTAGATTTCGTTGCAATTCTGAACCACTGAAAATTATTCGCTTCGCAGGTTTCACTCCCTAATTGAATCTTCCTATTGAGATGCGTCGTGCATATTGATGCACGTTGTAATTGCAAACCATCACAACAGCAAATGCTATTTCAATTGCGTCACACACGGAAAGCTGTCTACTCAGCGGTGTTTTCTCTAATTTCCTTAATATTTCACGACTTTGGAATGAAGACACATCTCGGAAGAATCAGTGTGCAAATCAGAACGTCAATTTTGTAAATACGTGACACACTGAAATTCAAATCACTTGGCCATTTTAGGTACTAATTCGGTTTGCAATCTTGCAACAGTTCAACCTACACGGAGAGTTACCATAGGCCTAAATTTTGTTTAGCGAGGTTATACAAAATAATTAGCAAAACAGCCATGTTATCAGCGACTTAGTACTTTTACAAATGACATGTTGGCATTAAATGCACAACATGCTATATTGAACAAGCTTGAAATGTACCACTGCAGATGATGGGATTTATTACTATTCCCGCCTAAACGTTTGTACAACTATACTCTTGGTGGGAATGTATATAAACGTATATGTGTGTGTGTGTGTGTGTGTGTGTCTTACACAAGTTTAAATCACAACCACCACGTATGCCAAAGTTCCTCTGCATCCAGAAGAATTTCAGTCTGCAAGACTTATCCATGATTTTTTTAAGGCAACAACGTACTGTTACCATAGCAACACACTTCAACTACTCTAACTTTTGTCCTCCACAATTTAGTACAAATTTCCACAAGCATATACCAAATTTGACTTGAATCACTTAAAAAAAAACTGGAGAGGTTCTTTCTGCAAGGCTTTTCCTGATTTGGAGACCATGCATAATGAACTGTTACCATGGCAAATTCACTTCCCGCTATTCATACAAGTTAAATGAGGGACTACAAACTTTGATTGATCATTGCTCCAAAACTGGAGAAGTTCTATCTGCAGGTTTTTTCCTTATTTAGGGCCATAATCAACTGCTACAAATTTTACCTGCACAACTTTATATCACATTCAACGCGGATTGTGTGCCAAGTTTCTTCTTAATCGCCAAAAAAAAAAAAAACAGGAAAAGTTTCATCTGCAAGGCTCTTAACTATATGGGGGCCATAATACACATGTACACTGTTACCATCACGACCATGGCAGGATTTCCATTACTTTTTGATGAATGTGTCTTGCACAACATCATAGCTTCATGTTTGTTTGTTTGTTTGTTTCGTTTTTGTTTTTGTTTTATGGTATTTGGGGTATCATTACAAAACTTTATGGCCCGGATTCACGAAGGTGGTACAAATGAAACCATGGTTTAAACCATGGACAAAAACCATGGAGCGCCAAGTGTCGCATGGTATATTTCGTTACGAAATCAGTCATTTCGTCGACAAAATGTCTGTTTCGTTAACGAAATTGTCATTTTGTGGACGAAATGTTCATTTAGTTACAAAATATTGTCATTTCGTTACAAAATAATAATTTCATCAACGAAATGACTGATTTCGTAACGAAATATTCCAAGCGACACTTTGCACTCCATGGTTTTTGTCCATGGTTTAAACCATGGTTTCATTTTTTATTTTGTACCACCTTCGTGAATTCGGGCCTATAAGTTGTTTGACCAGCTAGCGTTTTACCTGATATTGATGGCTATAATTTACTCCTCCCATGGCAACGCACTTCCGCTGCTGTTTAAGAAAAAAAAAAATCTTTCACGAATCTATATTGAGCTTAACATGGGTGCCGAATTTCTGTGGAATCACTTGAAAACCGTTCGATCGGCGAGCATTTACCTAGTTTTGATATGTTATCATGGCAATACACTTTTACTACTATTGAAAAAAAAAATTACATCGAGTTGGGCATGTTCGCCGAATTTCGTTTGAATTACTTGAGAACTGCAGAAATGGTTCGATCCGCGAGCCTTTTATGTGATTTTGATGGGGATTATGAGGACGCTAATGTGCTGTTCCCACAATCACACATTTTCCGGTACTGGTACGAAATGTGTCTAGGCAATTTGACATGAAAGATCAACTATTAACGTGGATTGAGTAAAATCACCAATGCCAGTTTGAGGAAAATCGGACAATCTATATTCAAAAGTTTTGAATTTCTTAAGTTTCAGTGCCGCCATCGCTGGATAAGAGAACTTTACATTTCATGACGTCAAGTATAGACAAAAATATTCTTTTTTTAAGCACCAGGAGAATTCCCCAAATCTTCATATTTTACAAAAAGTACATATGGCCCAATGTGTCTGGTTGATAACGTTTGCTGCTTTTTGCTAGTCACCTGGGGCGAACCACAAGAGGTCGGCATCTTTTAAGGCAACAACGTGCTGTTACCATGGCAACACACTTTATGGCATCTTTCGCCTGTTTTGTGTGAGTAGGTAGGAGGAGGACCACTCTCGGTTAAAAACAATCTTTGCGATGAACGAAGGAATTGGGATCTTTGACGCAAGTCAGTCGTGGTTATTTACACACGGGACCCCCATCAAGGCCGTGTCAGACCTTTCCGGGCAAGCCTTGCGTGCGACTTGCGAAGAACAATTTTTGCAACCCGGAGGTCCCCGCAGATGCCCCGCACATGACAGTACCTAGCACGTATCTCACCCATAGTTACTCGGAGTTGCGCACGCAAGTCCTCTGTACCCGCAGCAAAGTTTTGGCCCTGTCACATCTTTCCGAGCAAGATAATTATGTGGATTTGATGCATGTGGGGATTTTCCAGCATACCGGACAATTTCTGAGGGCAGACAAGGATTTGGGCGAGTTTCGCATGTGTCTTACATGCAGGACACGTTCTACTTCAGTTCTACTTGCGGGTATTCTGTGTGACCTGCGTGCAATCCCCGCGACTCACCCGGAAAAAAAGTTTTGGTCATGCTCAAAACTTGGCTGCGGGTAAATCGGACTTGCGGCGCACCTCCGGGCAACTACGGGCGAGATACGCGCTATCGTACTCTCAGGTGTAGACCAACTGCTGGGAGGTCCGGGTAGCAACAAAAAAAAATCAAAACAAAACAAAACAAAACAAAAACAAAAACAAAATCGCCGCAAAGGAATTTCATGTTTTCAGGGCAATAATCAACGCTTGCATGAAAAGGTAAGCCACCGTCTTTTTTTCTTGATACTAGAAAAGTGAATGTGGTTTGATTTTTTTTTCTTCTTTTCTTTTCTTCTAATGCAGCATGGACGGCACCAAACTATGGATTATAAGAATTCATAAATTGTCAATCGATCATCCGATTTTCCTCCGATTTTCACTATTATTGTGTTCCACTATTCTTGCTGTTTTCAATCAATCCTCTTTCGGGTTTTGCTTTTCTTTAGGCTCAACATACACTTATGTAATATACCAAAATTTCATTTGATTGATAGATAAATAAAGTTGTTCGATATGCGAGCTTTACAGCTGATCTGCGGACATACATGCTCTGTAACCAAAGCATGGCAACGCATTTTCCAAAATTCTTGAACAAGACTATGATGTCTTGCACAGCTTCAATTATTATCAATGGCTCTATAGCGCGTGCATCCCATGTTCGTGTGAATCACTGAAAAACTGGAGTTGTGTTGATCAACACTGAGCCCAGTACCTGATTTCATGTGTTTATACCGTGGCAACATACTTTTAGCTGCTTTTGAAGAAAAAAAAAATTGTCTTGCACAACTTTACATTGAACTCAACATTTGTGCCAATATTTGTTTGAATCGCTTGAAAAATAAGTAGTTTCTCCGTTTTTCCTGATTTTACGGCCATAATGTGCAGTTCAACATCACGGCATAATGTACTTTCTGCTACTCATGTATATGTTGTGTTTTACACAACTTTACATTGAGCTCATCACATACCAAATTACGTTTGAATCGGAATTACTTTGAGTTATTTGGCCCACAAATGTTCCTTTGATTTGAATACATGCTATTGCAATGGCAGCACATTTCTTGACATCACCAAGCTTGAATTTCTCTTGCACGACTAAATAATCAGTGCCATCATAACCATTTTTGTACAGGTCCCTATTCCGGCTCAAATGTTCGAGAACTGAGAGGGTAGTTCGATCGACAACATTTTGCGTGATTTGTATAAGAAGAAAAGAAAAACTGTTGCCTTGGAAACACATTTCTTGACACTCACAATACAGATGTCTTGCACAATTTATCATTACATCAGTTATTTACATCATTGTTTCTAGTACAAGGAGAAAGATGGTGCTAGGTTATATTATACTGTGCAAAATCCAAACACGATTTCTCACCATCAGTCACCTGCAGTGATTCATTCCTTGCTGGTAATGATATCCGTTATTCCGAGGGTTCGCTACTCCGGAAGTAAAGTGTAAGATTCCTTAATTCGAAAACAAAGAAGTGCTTATCAGCAAAATGCGAGCATTATTTTGTTTTCTGATCACGGAACCTTCTGAATGACGAACCCATTTTCATTCTCGGATTAACGAACCTCCGGAATAACGAGCCGTGTATTTTACGTTTTTGATCATTTGCATGTCCTGCAATAAGACGTTTCAAATTTTACATTTTGGAAGGAAAAAAATCAATCTTTGCGTATTAGTGATGAATTGATGAAGATATTAAGGATACATCGTATTTAAAGAAGAAATGAAAACGGCATGCTCTAGCCTAGCTCTAAATAACCAATTCCCCTCTAACAGGGGTACAATGAAAAAATTACGCTAGTGAAAGTTGACCTAAGGTGTGTGCTTAAAGGGGCATTCCAGACAACTCATGTAATTTTATATGAGGTAAGCTGTAAATCGATAGCATTCCATGTACAGATTGAATTGTGGAATTCACTGAGAGCCTTGAGCAAATAAAGCGACTAAACAAAAAAAAAAATATGTCACATGAACTAAACAAGGATGATGACTATTGTCATTCGATTACAATATAATTTGCTGCGTTGATTTCAACTGTGAATGATTTATGGATGTTTTCTTTTGTTCTACATACCTTGTTAACTAAACATTATGTAGATGCATGTTGCTTTGTCATTGCCCTTGTTTATTGTGATTTCTAGTTATTTTTTCAAATTCTAATATGAATGTTCTCAAGATTTCACTTTTTGAAAACATTCTCATTCTTAATAAAAGTCACTATAAATTCTGCAGCTCTGTATCCGGTTAACTAATTTTATAGATAATCAAATGTAAAAGTGAAAAAAAAATCGTCTGGATGTCGTTACTAAAAAGGAAAAGACATTTTAGGAAGTAATTATGTCTGCTTCACGTACCTCTGGCCACTACGTCACTTATCGGTATTACTACAATTTCAAGTTATATTTTTGTTAAGTTCTGTTTTATTTTGTTAACCTATATCATAATTTATTGCCAGTTCGCGAAGATCTTTTTTATATTATAATTCATACATCTGATGTCTTTTATTGTGTACATAATGTATATATGCTTAATATATGGACACAAATCAAAGAATGAAATCAAATCAAAACTACTTGAGATTGACGGTACACTGTATATACTTTTTGTCAGAGAGAAAAATATTTGCACATTATTTCATCTGGTAATGTATCATTCTTGATTGGTTAGTGATTGAAAACAGAAAGAAAGTTAACGACAATGGGTTCAGGAGATCCTGATAATGTAATCGCCTAAGACTTGTTGTATATAGGTTTAACACACAAGTATGGTAACTAGGTCATGATCATCGATATATCGATCAATGTGTGGATTCTTACTTGGTCGTTCCTCGGGCAAGCAACAATTTGCAAAATTTAGCCAATACTTTTGGAACTACGTTCCAGAATTAAGGTATGAAAAGTTGGTAGATCTCTTATTTGAGGTCTATAACAATTATAAGTTATTTCAGCCTTTGGCTCGGTGATGATGGAGACCTATAATGCTATTGATTTCATTCTCCAATCTCGACTGAGACAAGTGTCATTAAGTCAATTTGATTTCAAGTCCATAGTCCTTCCAAGTTGATTTTCCCTTCACGGATATAGGGTAAAATCAGACGAAGAAAATGCTAACAATTCATGAAACTCAGATCCCTGTTATGGAAGTTATGGAATTCTAAATCTATTACCCTCTATCATAATTCGTCGAATATCATAATATGCTCCACTGATAAACCTAAGGAAGTAAACTTAATAGCGACTTAGGGAAATAAAACTTCTATTTCAAGACGAATAATAACGATTGCGGCTAAAATACAGTATAGTCGTCACTTGTTTCAGTCGGTGAATTTGGAACAACATAGAAAAAAAAATGATTATTTTCAGGATTCTGTTATTAGTATACATCATTCATTTCATTCTTTTTCCCCCTGATACCTATATACGTGACTCTGTTCAAAAATACAATCCCACACGAAGCCTACGTTCATCATCAGATGCATCGTTCCTCCAAACACCCATAGCAGTGCCCAGAGTAAAACATGAATGGGGTGATCGTGCTTTCCCCGTTATTGGGATCAAAATTGTGGAATCAATTACCTATTCAGTTAAGGCAACTGTCATCTACAGAAACATTCAAATCCAAACTTAAAAAGTATCTGTTCCTCTCACACTGAGGAATTGTATTCTTTATCTTGTATGTGTTTGTTTGTTGTCTGCCATTTTCTTCTCTGTTGTCATGTTAGAGCATTGCATGTATAAACGCCATGAGCACTGAAAGGTGGACCTGTGCGCTGCATAAATAGCCACTATCATAATAGAGTCTATACTACTTCCGTGAGATGATGTGATGATACTTAACATGTAGATATGATTCATGCATTGTTATCACATAGGTTAGGTAGTCCAAGCCGTCAAGGTATAAATGAAATTTAGGCCAAAAGGGGAGCAAACGGAGATCAGGTTCGATTCCCGCTGGTTCCTCTTTACCGACATGTTAAAAAGAAAATGTAGATCAGCAGTTGCGATCTAACAAATTAATTTGTACATGGGGACACAAGGAGGCCCTATACCCCATATCTTCATCCCCTGCCTAATGACATTACACCACTCAAATAATTCTTGCTTTTTATGCAAATAATTTTTATGCAAATAATGTCCAAATATAAGGTTTGTTCTTACAAATGGGATACAAGTGGAATATGAAACACCACGTACACTATACTACTCATTCCACATAAAGACAGATTCCATCACGGATAGAACCCTAGACAGAATAGGCCTAGACTTCATACAAAAAAAAAGAAATACCAAATTGTATATTTTGTTAGACCAAAGCTTTCTTTTAACAACATCTTCGCTCAACTGGCTCTCACTTTTTGACATCACCTAAAATTCTGCGCATACTTCATTTACTAATTTGCATGCTATTTGTCAAAACATGCAAATTAATACTTTTAGCATGACCCTTGCATTAAGGTTTACTATTTCACACATTAATTAATGAGGAGATCGGACTGCCAACCAGAGAATCTGCATCTTCCTCATCTGTTCCAAAGACCGTTAATAATAAAAATGTTAATAATGATAATAATAATAGTAATAATATTTATTATTATTATTATTATTATTATTATTATTATTATTATTATTATTATTATTATTATTATATTATCGGGTATTATTATTATTATTATTATTGCATTCATTTGGTCCTTTATACGGGTGATTTTAAGCGCACAATGCATGGTTACGGGACTAAGACGGGAATGTTCTCGCATGAATATCATTTGACAAGTGAATTTTTGTATGACATGATGCGCATAATGATATTAGCGCAAATCTATAAAGTTACTCTAATTAATATCTCTTTTGCTAAAAGAGTCTTACCTTGGTAATGGAAGATGATGTATGCGGAGCAAGATTAGTGGATGAATTCTTCGAATTCGGTTGTGATCTCCAGTTCTCATCGTCTGATCGTCTTAATCTTTTCCCGCTCTTCGTTTGACTCTCCATTTCAAGTCATTACTGGACGAAAACAGTTGAAGAATGAAGCCTTCCCTGCACAGCAGTGCCAGCACAATAAACTGAAGCTTCGAACCACAACTTCGATTATGAAAACGTTGCATTCTGACATCCAAAACTTTTTGTTGACACAACATGCGCGCGTGTAGCTGTGGAGATGTTTAATAAGCGCGGTCTGCAGCAAAGAAACCACTCTACGTACGCAGCACAATACAAAAGTATGCGCGCGTATTACGCATGAAAGAAATTCCTGCACTCCTTTTGTGCCTGCGCGCTATCAAAGGGCGGTTGCTATGGTAGCATGAACGTATTGTCATTGCATCAGCAGGTTTGAAAAATAGGAGTTTCCCTTCACAAAAAGTCTTTTCTACTCATTCCTAGGAATGAAGGTAGCGCAAAAGGCCTCTACAATCGAGAATGTAACACAATCATAATTATTTAGTAGGTGGAAGTAAAATCCACATTGCGTTTTCACATCTCTCAGAAAGTAAAGAATAAAGATTTACCGTAATGACACCAGACCAAGGTTTTTTGAACTGCATGACATATCCCTTGTACATAAGTAAATGCACTAGTGCTTGGTCTATATTATCATACATTTTGACACTTTGACAAAGTTAGTAGGGCCTACATGCTCCCTATAAAATACATTCTATTGATTGACTCCTCTCAAAAGCGCGGCAGATAATTGACCCGTTGGTCCTAAATCATCCTAGCAACACTATGGCAACCGGTATACAATGCAGATGAATTATGAAAGGAAATAAGGTAGTAGCAAACTCATTTTGGGCCCGTTTCATAAAACTTGTCATCAGTAACAAGTTGTCATAGATGTGACAAGCTACTGAAATCCATGCATCAGATTGGCTGAGAGCAAATTTGTCATAGAAATGTGGCAGTTGTCACTGATAACAAGTTTTAATAATTGGGCCCCCTGGTGTCTCCGTAAATTAAGCCTGGCGTGGACTTGCTACTGTTCTACAGGGCCTGTTTAAATTCATGAAAATGGGTTGTTGTTTTTTGCGGAATTTATTTTTCGGTCTTCCTTCATTAAGTTGGTACCTCACCACACTGCTGCATTTCTTACATTGGAGAAAAATTTTCAAAATTTTACAAGTTATTATATTTGTTCATATATATTTCAAGCATTTTGCAAACTTATGCATTTTTTTTATACATTGTGATTTCATTTATGCATTCAATTTCTGTAAAGTATTTATCATTTTCGCTGAAAATGGAAAACTAAATGAATGAGTGAATGAATGAATAAGTATATATTGTTTATATCTCACAAATATCTTCATGACCGCTACTCAGGCATCGATCAATCCTGAAGAATAAAAGAGACCGACATTATATCTCGAGTTTGGCTTTTACTATGACTTCAAGGTGGAAACGAGATAAACTTTAAGAGAGAGAGAGAGAGAGAGAGAGAGAAGAACTTCAGCAAAACAAAATTGCTTTTTCTATATGAAGAGAATTCTTAAATGAAAGAAAGATATTATTCAGAGGGTGAAGGCTCAGGTTTGAGTTTCTTCAGTTTGTCTCCCTCTACAAATGAAAATTTGTAAAGATCACCTGCTGTAGAGGGAGACAAACTGAAGAAACTCAAACCTGAAGAGAATTCTTCTTTGTGTTTTGATGCAGGTATTCATTTCAAAATGTGCTTTAAACGCGTACAGATGGAAAAAATGAAGTTCTGTCTTGTTCAAGGTACACTATTCTTTCATGTATAATAAGGTGCCATCAAAATCAATGTCAAGTTAAAATTACCCAAAATAATCCTTCTAATGCTTACAATTATCCAACAAAAGATATCCTATGAGGTTCATGTCTCGGTATAGGTTGTCTGGTATACAACAAGCGGATTTGATTATTTTGATTTATAGGTGTTTTGTTTTTCTTCAGAGTATTATAATGACAGACGCCTTATATTTCGATTGACTGACATGGAAATGGAGAGATATTTAATTGAAATGAGTGTCCTCTGGGTATACAGTCGGGCGTGACTCTAATATTTTGGCTAGAGTTGATTGTTTGCTATAAAATTATGACACCGATGTGCTCGATTATGAGATGCATTCCAAAATTGCCCAATGAACAGGTCATTGGGTCATAATCTTCTTGTGCTTTTGGCCGTAGCATTGTTCTATTTAAAAAGTGTCCAGTCTGTATCTTCAGTGCTATGTATATCTAAGTCGTTTTCCTTCTCTCATATCTAAATCGACTATCTCTTCCCTTCAAGAGGCACAAACAATATGACTTCGCAGCAGTTTTCGTTTTAATTGTTCCTTTGGACTGTATAGACGTGTTTAATGTTTCTTGACGGACAATAAAGTTTAAAGGGTGTGTACAGTTCTGGTCGAGGCGAGGATTTAGCTTTTAACGTTTTGCGAGAAATTCAGAAACCACTCTATAAAATGTCAAAGAGCATGCAATTCTAATGGGTATCAAAAGTTTATTTGATAAAAATCGGTTTTGAAATGGCTGAGATATCCGAAAACAAGGTGAAACAAAGAGATCCTAATAAAAGACATGGCATGTAGTCTTTTATCATTATCACTTTTTTGGATATCTCGGCCATTTGAAAACAATTTTCATCAAATAAATGTTGAATCCTTCTTAAGATTGCATGCTCTTTCATATTTCATAAGAGGTTTCTCATTATCTCACTTAGGAATGTTCAAACCATGAATCCCTACCTCAACCAGTACTGTACAGTCCCTTTAAGTTCAAGTTCAAGTTCAAGCGCCTAAAGTTTGTACCTGTCATCTGAAGGACAAGGACTCAATATAATGTTTTTAATTAATTTTCATTTTTATCTTCATCTTACAAGTAACCTTACTCCTCTGTCTTCCTTTCTTTGAATACGTTATAACGCGTGCAGAGTATGAATGACATGTTACTCGCGACGAATATATTTCTTGAAACCGAAACTCATCTAAGTTGAGGCAGCCACAACCATCCAAGCAATAAGTTGTGTACAATTTTGCCATTGAATAGATGGTACGTGTATGCATCGGTATATTAGATTATGTTCCTATTTTTTCTTTATAGTAAATAGGGTGTCTAAAACAAGATTTGCAATTGGTACCATGCATGTGATATGAATTGATCTCTTAATATCGTTGTGATAGTTCATGTTTTAAACTACAGCTGTAGTAGGATGTTATAAATCAATGCAATGAATACACCACCATTATTACAAATCGTTACCTACATGCACTATTCTATTCAATATACACTCCAAATGCATAATTAGCCTCATGTACTTCTATTTAATATAATTCAAATAAAACTGCACTTGAGCTAATCATGAATTTGTTGTGTATATAACCATACGTACAATCAATATCTTTATACAAATGTGTTCGCACTTGAGTGTTTGTGTCATGTGTGCGTGTGTGTAAGTGCGTGTCTGTGCATGTATATCTGTATTTATTTGCAAGTATAAGAAAGTGGGTGGTTCTTAAGACGTCGGCACATACGAAAAGTACACGTTTTTCACTGGTCATCTTTACATACAAACCCCTTTTTATTACCACTCAAATAAGCTGGATCATAATCGCTTCAAGAGCATAAAGCTGTAAATAACAACATCCGAAATAGCTGGCATCTCCCTAAGAAAATATGAATCATAATATCTAGATGAAGTCTCCAAACAAAACAAAAAACAAAAAGGATTTTACTTAGAATGATTATAACACCGCGAAGTGGCACATGTTGAAAGGTTTACATACAATTACAGCATGTGCAAACATGCATTGTGCATTGTTCTAAATCATTTTACTTCATGAATACAATCAACTCGACTACAATCCTGGCCACAATTGGTCTGGCGTCCATGATATGAACTCAAGAATGATAGGTCAGTATACATTTCTGATTTCATCATTCTGGTAACTGGGGGCATTTCATGAAACGTTTTGTCGGATACTTCTACTGACAAACTGTTAAAAGCTGCTGAAATCCTTGCATCTGATTGGCTGAGAGCAAATTTGTCAGAAAAATGTGTCGGACATAACGCTTCATGAAATGCCATCCTGAACGCATAGAATGGGGAGTTCCAACCAATTAGAAAAGTTCATGCTTACAACAGCTATTTCATTTCATCAAGATGGTAAATTCCATATCTCCGTTGAAAGTCTGAACCAAGCATTATGAACAAGAAAAAAAGGGAAAATACTGAATATTTCAAGAGGACAACTTACTAATAATGAAAGGTAAATTCAGAAGTCATCTTTAACTGTTTGAGTTGTCTTTAGATCCAAATGTCAAGCTACTGCTCGACAATTTAAACATTCACGACCAACTCTTCTCTAAATTGCTGAACTTCACTCAAATATTTACAGATCTGTTCCATTTCAGTAATCGAAAAGCATTGTTATCACTTGAGTCAGGATATTACGTATTGTGATTAACTATAGAACTAAAACTTATAAAAACAAAACAGGAATCACCCAAGAATTCATAAGTTTTAAAGAAAAATGCATTTTAGAAAAATAACATTTATAAAAGCAGGAGACACTACTTCAAATGGCTAGAGATTCTCCTTTCACTCTTGTAAATTCCATGGCCATAAGGAACTTCCATAAGGAACCTTTTTATCTAACACTTGAACACTCAAGCACTCCTAGTATTAAAACTAGCTCCTTGCTTTAATTGCACAATATAAGACAAACTCTACAATGGCAAAATGAGTTTGTTTTCACTGTGCAATTCTACATCCCCAGTGATATGCAAAAGTGAAATACAGATTTATAAAAATATTTTTTTTCGTGATATTGACTAACATTGTATACTTTCCTTTAAATACATTCAAAGTCTTGTTTACATATATTATACAATAAATGTTCTTCATACTAACATTCTGGAAGAGTGTATAGAAAGCATTACTACTGACACACGAGTAGGATCGTCTAAACCAAACATGCATCAACATTCTTACGATGAGACTTACAAGAATGATACCTTCAAAAGTACATCAGTATTAAGTCCCCCTGTGGGTGCAACTGATATTGAGGATTATCCAAGAAGCTTAAATATATATTCATATATCCATAAATAGCAACAAAGGATATTAAAATGATGACTTAAGTGAACTGATATGAGTCAAACTGTATGAGGATTACATTGCCTCTGTTATGTTTACTCTTCTGTTTTAGCAGAAAGAAATTATAAAAATAAAACGAGTTGCCCTACTTACCATAAATTGAATTAAAGCTGCTCACATGACAGAAACATAAATTTTATAAAAACAAACACAGAAATTGGAAATCTGCTGAAAATAACAAGCACAACACAATGTATACATGTTTCAATCCTTGTACAGTGAACTTAACATTAAGAGAAGGTACAGTAAGAGACTTGTTCAAACATGGGAATTGTTCTGGCCCCTGCATTCAAAGTTTATTTGCATTTCTTGTTTTCAAATCCTGATTTATCCAAGTCTCAATACATTGAAATAATTTCATTGGTCCCAAGGAGGGTTTTTTTTTTTTTTTGTTGTTGTTGTTGCTGTTTGTGTCTTTCTTTCTTACTTTTTATGACAGGTCCAACATATACTGGTGTTGCACACGATCTACCTTGTCTGTGAAAATATCACACATCCATTTATGAAGGTAGCAAGTTATTAATTTGACTGCCTGTAGACACATTTGTTATGCAGCCCAACTCTAAAATTAATGGAGAAAGTACATTTGCACATCTTGCAAAATACACACTTTTAGTGTCTCATCATTTTCTGTCTTCCAATTATGGACCTCACTGAAATAATTATGCAATAATAATCTAGGCCACTCAATCACCATAGAGGAGACACTTACATTCGATGCATCCTTTTCTGCCATTTTTTCACTTGTCTTATTGCTTTCTGCGAAGAAAATATGCCCTCCCATAATGTAATACAGGTAGATAACATTGGTGGAGTTGTGAAAATAAATACATCTATCTCATACAACTTTCCACGTATTCATAACTGTGTTGACCTACAGAAAAAATATGTAGTCCTGAATGTCTTATCCCAATTTACTAAAATCTGCCAACAGCTGGTATTTACAGATGAAGCAGCATTTTATGCTGGATGCTGTGAAATGACATACAGTGTCAACTGCCACAAAAAGAAAGCTTTAAGGATTAACAGACCTTAATAGACTGTAAATAGTGATACATGGGCTTCAAAACATAATGCAAATCTTGCTTTAGAAATTAGATCTCTGTCACTTTGTACATACACCTCTTACTGGACTCCAATATTCTGGGGATGCTACACTGTCTGAAATTGATACAGGATTGTACATTTCATACAGTAGAGAAGCACTCTGAGAGCGCAGACCTCCGCCAAGCATGCAGCTCATTTCCACCTTTACACTCCCAGAGATCATTAAATCAATGCATAAGGTGTGCATACTGCATTCAAAGGGCATTAGAGTAGTTTCTGGTTCAGCCTCTTGCATATAAAGCAATTTTCTGAAAATGCTGCAGGATATGCTAGATGAGTATTATAGCTTTTCTATTCACATTAGAGATGTAGTCTGGTCCCAGGCACACATTAGTCTGATTTACAAAGGTAGTTAGTTCATGCAAAGTCCTTGAAGAACATAATATAGTCCATTGACTAAAACATGAGTGAAGTGGGTACACCATGCTCATTATGTACATCAGACCGCATTCAATGTTTGTCTACTGGCATATGTGATGTATCAAGCACATCTACTCAGTCCATTTTTTGCATAATCCATGAACCAGATTTCAACTTGCTTTGTGAATTCCAATCATTGTTTCTAAATAATTACCATGACAACAGTCAACATTGCAGTATGACCTCTAGCATTGTCACGCATATAATGCTTTTTAATGTTTCACTTTTTTTTTGTAAAATACTGCTATAGATTACAATCACAAGTAATTTGATACCATCACTCACAACCTACTCCATTGCTTTGTACACATAAGATATCCTGCATTATTTTTTAACAATTCAGCTATCCCCGTTCTTGACTTGACACACTGTTATTGTCAAATCACTGAAAGCAAATAACAATATGACAAAAAGGATAAAACCTATCCCTCTTCAAGTTATGCTAGACAAGGAAAACTTTGAGATTAGTAAGTTAATGAACAATCTTGAAGGGTATGACATTACTTTCCATCTAATGTACTTGTGTAATTTCCCTGTTTTCGGAAAATATGCCAAACTCTGAAGTTCATGTGTGTAATAGTTTCAATGCAACTTTTGTTCGGTAAGTAGGATTTCACTTTCCATTAAAAGAGACTTAAATTGGTGAATTTTACTCTAAATCAGCTTCCGTTTGCCACCATTCCAATGACAACCACTGTTTCAGCATTTTTATTTTGCATCTGCACAGCTTTTGCACAACTTTGACACGATTCAGGGAATCAGTGCATAACAGCTCCCTATCGCAAAAACCAAACAAACAAACAAATAAACAGAAAACACTTTGCATGAAAACCACTCCTTCAAAATCCAGGACATGTACCATACAATACCATACCATACACCCTTTCTGATCCTGCCCTGAAGAGCTTTGGAAAGAAAATGCTATGTTACCTTAATGAAACCCTTTCCGCAACCTAATGTTCACTACAAAGACATTGAGAAAAACAAAACTAACAAATGAGAGAAAATTCACTCAAACTGACCAAAAAAAAAGCAGCTAAAATTTTCTATTTTATCTTAAAAAGGCATTATCAATCATATCAAATGCAAATTACATTTAAGTCAGACAGGTAACTACAGTTGTATGTGTCACAAATTAAATAATCAATAAGGTGTAAAATTCATTTCACTATTGGATAGAAAATTGGACCAATGAAGAACACAAAGATATTATTGTAAATACTAAATTCTTCAATACACACAAGGCTTGCATGAGCACAAGCTTGATAGCAATGTTACCAACTGCGCAAGGTGGAGTATGAAAGTCAATTGGGAAGAGTCAAAAAAATGTTTTCAAACATGACAGTTATAACAGTAAAAGAGTAAAAAACAGTAAAAATAGTGAAATTACTTTTGGCTTTTATACATCCTTTCAGTAGAGTACTCTATCTTTCAAAATATTAGCACAATTTGCATGTGCTTCCATCTCTTTCAATAAACTGTTTATTCAAAATCAATGCATGCTTTGCTCGCAAAAGTTTGTCTTAAAGGACCCATACAATGCACATGCACGTTGACTTGTAACAATTTATAATACCCAAATCACCACTTCCGTGGTCAAAAGAAAACCAAATTCTTATCATGAAATACATGGCCATAATTATATATTATACATACATGTTTGTGCCACATACCTTATAATAACTTTCCACTATTTTTCTTCAGATTACATGGATTCATCCAAAAGACAACAACTTTTTGGCCAAGACTCTGTAACTGGCATCATCTGCCAATCACTGCTTAAGAACTTGCAGGTATAAAATTAACAATGCATCTACCCCTAGACTGAGCATAATTCGCATGGTTTTTTGCAATATCTCTTATTAATCAAATTCCCAACATGGATATGGAATTCAAGGGAAGTGCATCATCATGGACCATTCTCGAAAAGTTGCAGAAGAGACAAGACACAAAGTGACGGATTATCAAAAATGGCAACATTCATAATCTATTGCAGAAAGTGAATAAAGAACTATGAATTTTGTAAAATCAGCAAGTCCACACTATCATGGAAAGACCCACATCTGCTTGCTTGATATATTAGCATGTCCATGGCTGAATATCACAAAATCTGTCCACACTTTTTCCCCACTCAACTATTCCTTTTCTTCTTTTTTTCTTTCCATTTTTTCATTACTTTCCCAAACTGAGTCTCCCAGCTCATTGGCAGCTAAGCAGTACAAATATCATCATGCATGACACACATATACACATAATACTCTCATTAGGGTGCTTAGCAAGACAGGTAATAGAGATGAAGAGTGGTGTAACAGGGAACACACAGAATGCTACAGCCAAAGCATTTAGACATTCTATGCATTCCCTGAATGAAATGTCACAACATATCATATATGGGTAAGATAAAGTCTGTGGTACAGTATCTATTATTGCAGTATAGTTTTTTTTTTTTTTTTGGGGGGGGGGGTTTAAGGGGGGAAAAAAAAAAACCTAGTTTTGCACTGCTTCCAAAACTCACATTTCCGTAAACATTACGAATGAATTTTCAGCACTGAATGGAATATAAAATCCTATTCCAATCACCTGCCTTGAAACTATTATCATTCTATTGGCTGGTCTTCTTTGCTATTTGCTTACACAATGTTTGCCTACATACGAACATAACAACTGGACCTTTATCACGAGTATCGTATCCAATTGCCCACTTGTTCTTGACTAACTCATAAAACATAAAGTATCATTAAACTGAAGCAAGCATGAAAACATTTGGAAGAGCAAAATAACAAATATGAGAAACTTAGAAATACACCTGGCAACTACAGACAAGTGTAAATCCAGAAACATTTGCGGCACGAAACTTGAATGCAATTGGCATTTAATTCACTGTACAGACAAACACTCTTGCCTGCATTTTACCTCTATGAATCTTCCTTGTGAGTGAAACTTGCAAAAGTTTCATGCATGATACACAAAAAAAGAAATTCCGGTTTTACAGTTTGTGTCTTTCCCAAAGCCACACCAGACAGATGTTACCTCTTCTTCTAATTGATTCAGTTTTTGACCAGCAGGCAGTTTCAGAACAGTGCACTGTATGACCTCTTAAGAGCTTCTCACTAGAACAAATGGTAAGGTAGGTAAGGAGTTTTAATTTCAACTCAGCTCTGTCAACTCAACCAAGTATCACACCAATTTCTGATAAAGTCTACAGTTGTGTTAAAATATGGACAATTTGTACTTCCTGGAGTCTTCCTACACACAAGTCCAGACGTACGTGTATGATATATATTAAATCTATGTGGTACTTTTGGCCATTATTCACAATCTCTACCGGCATAACATGAGAAAAGAGTCCAAATTAACCCTGCCCATCCGCAAACATGAGCAGTGTTCTGTTCTGTTTTGGAGCTTTTTTGGTGTAATTTTCCCCCAATTTGCTTTTCATAGTTTTTAAAAGGGGGGGGGGACACTTTAACTGAAGTTGAGTGAACGTTGTACCTTCTTTGTAATAAGTAGCAATACCTTTACTGTACAAGGTTAAAAGTATAGACCTATACTACCATGAAAGCCTGGAAGCTGATCATACAGAAAATATAATCATGCCGTTCAGGGCTGTTGCCTACAGCTATATTCTGCTTCTACACTCCAAATACCATTTCAGACTCAAATCATCACGTATGGTGCATGTGATAACCCATTGGCTCTATGGTACTAACACAAGTCTGGATTTACAAGGACATGGTAGTGCCTCCAAGCCTTGTTTGAATTCTCCATTTGCCAAAGTATTTCACCACACTTTCATGCAGTCAGGAATTCCCTAAAATTGAGTGCAGTATACACACTGTTGCAGCAAGCATTTATGCCAACAAAACATAAGCTATGTGTATAGGCAGTTATCTCAGTTGTACTGTTTGATTCAAGTGTTAAAGGTATTATTCCAGGGTATAAAATGGGGTATCAAATGAAATCCCCGATATCAAGCGCTTATAGAAAGGTTAATCACTTTCCAGTCTCCACTGAGCTCTGTGGAGTGGTCAGACCTGGGAGTGGGACTAGAGAAGTAATGTTGAGATACACACACAAAGAATATCAAATGTCCTCTCATAACCACCCCCTGTGGGTGTTTCTTTCTCACTGGTCCCACACATAGGTCTTTGGTGGTCTACAAACTTGAGAAGACTGCTGCTGGAGAAGGCCACGCACCCTTTGGACTCGCACACTACTGTAAACGCAGAAATTTTCGCAGTACATTAACTTTTCGCTTATTTCGAGCTACTTTTGGCTAGTGCGAATTCTAAGACCCGTGAAATTATCTTTACAATTTTATCTGCATGTTTTGAATAGGTTGACAATTGCACAGTGCGAATTCAAGAACCTGTGAAAATGTTTTTGAGCAGCCCAGTGTGATAATTTAATTCCATGAAAATATCAACGTTTACAGTATACAGATTGGACATATCATCTTTAGGGGTGTCAAGACTCCCTAACCCAACTGGCATGTATTCAAAACCTCCTCACTGAATTTTGAATATCAACAATACTGATTTAAGTTTTAAAACATTACAATTATCAATGTAATCTAAAATGCTGTTTCTATAACATGTGTCTTCAACATTGACATTATTTTGCTAAAATGTTGCTGAAGAGAAAAAGCTTTTTTGCTCAACTAGAATTTCAGGATCTTTGAAATATAAATCAAGCTAGGATAGCACAACATCAGCAGATGAAAAATGAATATGAGATTACACAAACCTTTATTGCTGGAGATACCTTTAAGTGTTCTTTGAATCAAACTTACAATAAAAGAGTTCAACACAGACTACAAAATGATTAAGCACAGCAATGCACATTAAGTAACGAATATTTTAAGAATGCATAATAAGCACTAAACACAGGTGTCACTGCAGTGCTTTGAATTCAAAGTTGGACAAAGAAAATGTAAATTTCCTTCATTGTCAGAACCAAACACAAAAAAGGAACAGTATTCATCTCCATAGGGCTAAGACTTTTTTCTACAATATACCCTGTTAACAACCACCTCTTCTTAAGAATACCATGCTTTAATGCATGTCAAAATGTGCATCAGTCTAGATGGCATGTACAGGGTTCCTGTACTGACTCTTTACATGACATGGGACAAGTCTTCCAGAATTCAACCAGATGCAGTCTACCCACAGATTAGGAAAGAGTGCATAAATTGTTTATTTTCTTCGCTGAAAATTTTATGCAAACAAGAATCTGTTACAGCAATAATGTATGTAGGCATTTTCTGAAGCAAATCAAAGTATGAGCATAAACAACAACAAAACAGAGGGAATAGCATAGACAACAACAAACTAATATATCCACATTCTTCTTACACTTATGCATTTTCCACTTGCAGCACAGAACTCATACCCTAGACACTTTAACCCTACATGGGATGGGGTATGTGGAAAATTCTCCAAGCTGGGGGGGGGGGGGGGGGGGGGGGGCGAAGGGTTTGGGGCCTAACAGTTAAGTCATCTCATGAAAATTAGTTTGTGCATGGATTGATAAATGAGAATTAATTCTATGATTCACCCTGTACAATATAATTTAGTCTATATTTGATTGTCTTTATATATTACATCAAATTATATGTCAATTTGGGAGCACATTGTGAAATATCTCAAACCTTGTGTATTTTTTTTTTCTTGTAATTGAAAGTACACAGTGCCTAAGAATTGGTTATTATCAATAAGTAAATAAATACAGGTTTTTTGCATTTGATGTTTAAAAAAAAAAATGTGTTTTTGCTTCATAATTCTTTTCAGTTTCTTATATTTTCTGAATCTGATGTCACATTTTGTTGTACCTAGAAAATAGAATTGCATCATATGCGCTAATGAAAGTGTAAATAAGTTTAATGGAAAGTGATGAATTTTGGAAATAAGCCATTCTTCACAGTAGGATAATGCGCATGGTAGTATGTGACATGCACGTTTGTAAGGACATGATCGGTTATCGTAATTTGATGATAAAACAAAACAGCATGCAAACCCCATGGTTGGGGCAACAAAATGTGTGGTGGAAAATACCAGATGACAAAACAATACATGCAAACCGCATGTATGGGGCAAAAAAATGTGTGGTGAAAAATACCAGAGCTAAAGGTCTGACAAGATGGCTTATAAAAGCTGCAGCTGGTAGGGCAGAGGAAGATATTCAGTAAGGGCTGGGAGCCCCTTCACATCTAGCCCCCACTTCCCCCCTTCCGCCACCACCCATGCGCTTTTTGAGGTTTAACAAACTTCTACTCAACTGTCTTCTTTATCCACACAAGACAGTATGTCACTAGTCAGTGAGCAGGACATTTATCCAGCCAAAACTGGAAGAAAGAAAAAGGGAAAAAAAGAAATGAGTATTCAGAAATCAAAGGCATTACTTTCTACTCACAGTACAGCATTCCCTACACACTACACCTACAATTCCTTGTAATTAATGAGGTAATTATCAGCAATGTGAGTCACAAAAAAGGGAGAAGAAGCAGAATCATTATTACTATATCTGCTCCTACGAAGGTAGTCCTCTATGTATAGAGCTACTTGCTCCCTGGATGCCGTCTGCCAAAATCCATCGACGGATTCATCGGGGAACTGTGCATCCAAGAAATGTCCAAGAGTTGCTGGGGTTGTTCCAGAAGGAATCAGATTTGAAGTATCTTTTCTCTCCCTCCTAGCATGTTTGGTGTCGGTTGGCACAAGAAGTCTTCAGCTCGATGACGACGCACTCATCGGTAGTTCTCCTCGTAGAAGGTTGGATGCTGTCACAGAGTGAAGGAAGCACAGTGACGTATCATTCAAAGCTTCCATTCAGCACAATAGTAAATGATTGATAAATTGCCCTACATCGACGTAAATAAGCATTGAATTGATCAGTGTTTTAGCAAGGGTAGCCAAGATAAAAAATCATGGGCGTACATACTCGAGCAGGATTCGAACCTACGACCTCCTATTTATGTTGATGTAGAGCAATTTGTCAAGCAATGAAAAAACATCTTGACAGAAGAATTTCATGAATTTGAATAATTACGCAGTACCCGCTGCATACCATAAGGATTAGAACCAACACTTCCTGTCGGGCGGAAGCTCGGTGGTCTAGAGGAGATGACTCCTGTCCAGTATCAGGGGGTCGTAGGTTCGAATCCTACTCTAGTATGTACGCCCATTATTTTTTATCATGGCCTACTGCTAAAACACTATCAATTCAGTGATTCTTTATGTCTACGTAGGGCCATTTGTCAATCAGTTGCAATGAAAAAACATCTCGACGGAAGAATTTCATGAATTTGAAGAGTAAATGAATGCAGATAATGCAAATAATTCTGTTTGTCACGACCAAAGATGGAAATTACCTCAACTAGAGACTTTGCCTACACACTTCCTCAGTTGATAACAAGATGGCCACAAAAGCTACATCAACAAAAGCTACATCTACTGAGGAAGCATCTACACAAGGCACAAAAGTCTCTAGAAGTAATTTCTGTCTCATTTTTGGTTGTGACAAAAGGAATTACTTGCATTATCTATATATTACATGTATCAACCAAATGAATCTCTTTTCAGATCTGAGGGAACACAGATCCAGTTTATGATTGAGTCACACTTTTCACATTGCTTAGCATTGTTTTTCCACATGTCTGTGTTTCTTGGGAGTTACATTACTTTACACACTCACCAATAAAAACACATTCATATATATAGTATGTCTAACTGACCACATAATCCATATGATGCCCATATCGTGGGTATATCAGGTTAAGGAGCTTTAGCATTTTTAAGCTGTAAATCATGCAATTTGGTGTACTAAATATATTTTACCTTTATTATGATATCACGCTGTGATTTTTTGGTTATGAGGGATACAAGGTTTTTAAACCTACATAAACCTTTTGCAGAGAAGCCAGTAACAATCAGCCTTTCAATTCACATATTATACATTGCATTTCACTGGGTATCCATGTGTGAGGCTCACAATTTGTGGCATCAGCAACCCTGCCCCATCCCCTGAATGGGTGTAAGATATCATTTTTATGTGCACACACATAATATCAATTTAGATTCTACCTTTGCATGCATTAGTTATCACTACCATAAAGTTTTACATGAAACTGGTGATATTAGGACATGGGTATAACGGTCTAAAATTTTTCAATTGATTACTTGATTTATAAAATTCGTCCAACACAATTTTGATGCCATCCAGTGTGCATATTCTCCTCCCTCCTAATTTTGAGCTTTTTGCGGAATTTTGTTGCATTTCATCAGCAGTTCCCTTTCCCAGTCCTAAATAATCCATTTCAAACTCAGCTCATGACCCCTTCTCAACCTCCCTCCCTCCCCCGTCCCCCCCCCCCCCCCCACCATCCTTGCTATAAAAAGGCAACCTTGTGAAGGGCTAAAAAGGGTGTCAGTTTTGTCATCAATTTACGACGTGTTGTAATCACTTTATACATTTCTTTGCCTTTACATGGTTACATTTTTTTTTTTAATCTCCTGAATAATGGCTTTGAGGAGAAAGCATATTACACGCTAACAACCTTATTCAATTATATAGCATGTATCTCTAGTCTTCTCAAACAATTGTGTTTCTATCACATATTGATGTATGTAGAATATGTATATCTTTTAATGTCATGTTTTGTACAATGATTCTCTTTGTTTAAAACTGATATATATGAAATAAAATGAAATGCAAGAACAGGAGGCAAACAAACTCTATGGCCCAAATTCACGAAGGTGGTACAAATGAAACCATGGTTTAAACCATGGACTAAAACCATGGAGCACCAAGTGTTGCACAGACTATTTCATTACGAAATTGGTCATTTCGTCGACAAAATGACCTTTTCGTTAACGAACCAACATTTCGTGGATGAAATGTTTATTTAGTTACAAAACGTTGTCATTTCGTTACAAAATAATCATTTCATCGACGAAATGATTGATTTCGTAACGAAATATTCCATGCAACACTTGGCGCTCCATGATTTTTGTCCATGGTTTAAACCATGGTTTCATTTGTACCACCTTCATGAATTCGGACCTATGGGTGTATGTTTGGGGGAAGAGGGTAGGGGAGGGAGGCGGTCTCCCTGCAAACTTCCAGGACTCACCACGTCTTCTGATTGTTGTTCTCTTGTTACTCCATCGTAGTCCTCATCATCATCGTCATCATCATCTGAATCCTGGTAGGCTGGAGCTGCGTTGCGACCTAGAAATCACCATGGCAACAAGTGGAGATTAAATTGCAAATGTGCGAAACAGTGCTACTGATGACATAAACATTGTCATTATCAATGCTATAAATGAGACAACATACATGTGGGAGCAGATATAAGAGTACTGATACCATATAACAAAGACCAAGTCAATTTGAACAAGAGTATGACAATGTGAAAGCTTTCTTGCATGAGTATTGGCAGTGATGGTTGTATGAAAATCAGCACATGACCATGGCAAGCTATAGATTATTGCAGATACTTACTCCTGTGTACATACAGTGCGGTGGTTACTTTGTCAGTTCAATCCAAACAGTGCATCATCCAATTCTGGTAACACATTCAGGTTTCATAAATTTTCTTACATTTCCATACCATCTAATATGGTGATGTGGATAACGTTTTATATTGACTACATGATGCAAAATACTTAAGGACATTCCACAGAGAAAAAAATAATAGAAAACTGAATGTTTCAATCAGTTTGTTGTTTGCCCTGACAAAATGATGCTTAAGCATTTACAAGAATTAAGTACAGTATCAAGTGATCTAGCAGATACAGCATGAAAATCAACTTTCACCAAATTCAATGCAAGGATCATAACTTTTATGCATTCAAGAAATACATTGTAGTGTAAGACCAACTCATTAGTCAAAGATAGCCATGTCTGCTCATCAAATTGCAACACGTAACATGGCTTATTACAGCCTTGGGCAAGATCCATAAATCATCCTTAACTCAACAGAACTCCCTCCCCTCACCCCCACCCCTTTAGCATTGGGATGATAAGAGACAGGGGTCAAAGGTTACCTTCTTCCATGCGTTCCCTGGTTCCATTCTTCTCCGAGGAGAGCTGCTGGTAGCAGTAGTCACATACCCTCAGCGGCGTGTTCGACTGAAGGGGCAGCATGAACTTCTTGGCAGAGCACGCCTGGCAAACCACCTTGCCACATTTCCTACAGTGGTGCTGTCATGGTGAGCATAGAGACAATAACAACAACACACATTCATTCATCCAAAGCTGGTTTAAAACCTGGCTGCCTTTAACCCTATTCTAACTGGGCTATTTGAGACCAAGTTTTTACTGGGGGGGGGGGGGGGGTCAATTTGACCCCCCCTTCAGATCTCGGCCGCCGATTGCGCGATCGCCGCAAAATTTTGCCTGAACATAGAGCCGGATGTCAACTACAAGATTACATGGTCATACAATAGAAAAATTTTGATTTCATATTTTTTAATAAATTAATTATGCAAATTAACGCATGAAATCATATTTTCACCTATAACTCCATCAAAAAGACTGAAGGATTATTAAATTTTTGTGTCAGAGTTCCTCAAGACACATCAAATAATTTTCTAGTAAAAAAATAGCGCAATCAAAATCATTTTCTTTTGTTTTTTATTGTTTTGTTAATTTCTTATGTATTTCATTGTTTTTTCGATCTTTTGTTTTCTATTGTTTTTTTGCCAAAATTTGTTGGAGGCACTTTTAGAAGCTTATCTACATTAGAATTGATTTATTTCAATGGTTCAAAGTTGAAATAATCCAATTTATATCAATTAAACAAAAAAAACACAGTTTGCATTGGATTTGCACACGAAATCATGAATTCGAGCATTTTTCGGGTTGACATGCATATGCAAAACATTGCATAACTTCAGAACGGTGTACCCGGACGTCACAAATTTGGTCTCAAAATATGCGGGAGACTCGAATGAAAAAAGTCATGAAACGACGCGGCAAAATCTTTGCGCGTTGCGGAATCATGGTGCGAAACGTCGAGGGGGGGTCAATTTGACCCCCCCCCCAGTTAGAATAGGGTTAAAGGGATCGTATAGATTCCATTGAGACATGGTTTCAGGTTTTAACTTCTTGCTGGATAATTAGAAACCAAAAATGAAATATAAAAGAACACATAATTCTATGAGGAACTTGATTGAAATTGGTTTTGAAGTGGTTGAAAAATCTAAAAATAAAGTAAAACATAATGTTCCTAATAAAAAGGTGGGTTGGTCCTACCTTTTATTAAGACAATTTTGTTTTTAGATATTTCAGTCATTTCAAAACTACTTTTCATCAAATAACCTTTGAATTTCTTTTAGAACTGCATGCTCTTTCATATTTCATAAGAAGTTATCTCATTATCTAGCAAAAAAGTAGAAACCTGAAGTCTTATTCTCAATCAACACTATACGATCACTTTTACAAAAGTTGCCAACTGCTGGGATGCTAACCTTATAAACAGCATGGCAGTATTTTGAGGGCTGAAAAGTAACTTTTTTGGTTGAAAAACTGAATTTCTACCTATCCTTCAATGACAACAATGATAATAATAATAATAATAATAATATGAATTTATATTTTGGGAAAACCAGTGTTTTCAATAAAACCTGCAGTATCTTTGACAAAAAATAAGATAAAAATCCCACAAAAGACATAGTTGGCATCCCAACACTTGATCCATAAAATGCTAAGTTGTATTGACTACTGGTATGTGTGTCGGTTATGATACAACTGTTTCTTCGTATTGCGCAATGTCATCTTATTCTAAGCAAATATAGTGCAGATGATTATGTAAATCTATGTGACCCGCTACAACAAAATGATCCTAAAGTCGGACGAGGTCGATTATTTGAAAATTGCATGACACAAATCCCTAATCTTTCTGCTTTAAATTGATGTATAACACATCGTATAAAAATAATCGGCTGCGGAGATATCGATGTTTAAAAGAGAGCATATCGATACGTCTGAGAAATCACTGTTTCGAGAAAAGCGCCCTAAAAGTTCTCCTTGCGACGCAATCACGATCAAAGCACATGCAAGTCAGTTTTCACCTCCGAACAATAGAAGGTAAGCCCTAGCAGCGTCGGCGGTCTCCTCACCGACCAATCAGTGACCAGGATGGCAGGAGAAGCGGCTGGGCATAGCGCACCCCGCCAGCACGCACCAGTCGACTGGGCAGTGTGCGAGCTTCACGCTTCGGTTAGCGGCAAGCAGCAAACTGACCAATGAGATCACTCTGGTCGTTGTTAGGGGCGGAGTCGATGTGTGGCGCTTACTCCAAATGTTCGAACCAGTTTCTGCTTCATTGAAATGCCAAAAAAACATGGCCCAGAAAAACACAATTTTTTGGTCTTTCCTTTCATCATTTTGCTTCAAAATTTCGACAGATGATAGAAGACATGTCAGACTCTAATAATATGTCAAATTCAGAAAATTGTAAAGTTTTGACCAATTTTGATGCTCTGATTTCAAACTCGATTTTGACGGCTTCGACCGTGCGCGACTTTAGGACCATTTTGTTGTAGCGGGTCACATATATATATATGTATATATATATATATATATTCATCTGCGCTATATTTGCTTAGAATAAGATGACATCGCGCGATACGAAGAAACAGTTGTATCATAACCGACAGAGTTAAACGTATATCATTTAAGAGTTTGACATATAAATTATGCTTACTAAGGTGAATGAAAAGCTTTCATTAAAAACCTGAGTTTATCTACACATTCCTACTGCATCTCTGATGCTACAGTGTATCAATTGGTGACACAATTAGAATCAGCTCAATAAGACATTGACTTCACATTGCTAATCCCCAATATTCTTCTGCTTCTTTCTAAAAATGAAATACTACGTAGATATGCTGCCAGTGAAAGATTAATTTCTATGCAATGTGCTGACACTAATTGTAAGTTACCAAGTTTGCAAAGTTTTAAAATTGTTTCTCAACTCACCCGCCTAAACAGTGTAGTGAACCTTTTGTTGCAGAGCATACAGTGAGGGGCGTCATGATCTGGGACCCATACAGGACTTAGATCTGTGGCTGGTTTCTTACCACCTGTAAAGCAGTGCAAAGACAATACAAAAATATGACGAAACTGAGTGAGGAAAAGGTGATTGAGTATTAAGTCATGCACATCAAGGTACCTTCATGGGGACAGTGCTAGAATGTGTTGCTATCATCCACAATGTGACTACAGTCATACACATTAAGGTACCTCCATGAGGAAAGAGCCAGAATATGTTCCTGACAGCCAACGTGTGATTAAAGTAATACACATCAAGGTACCTTCACGGGGAAAGTGTGAGAACATGTTCTTATCATCCACAGTGTGATTGAAGTAATACACACCAAGGTACCTTCATGGGGACAGAGTGAAAACTTGTTCCAGCACCCCGTGTGATTAAAGTCGTGCACATCAAGGTACCTTTATGAGGACAGGACGAGAGCTTGTCCTTGACATCCACAATGAGCAATAATCAAAGAGTATGAAAAGGTCGTCTCTTGTTTTCAAGATTGTCACATTGTTTGCCTGTTTGTTAGCTGCCTTGTTTTCTACAGGCACCAGAACGTGATTTGCTATTCTAAGTCATGAATATTAGAAATCAAGAGCTATAGTTTGATACACCACCTATTCAACATACATTGTAACTCAGAATACCACCTATTCACTTTGGCACCCAATACACTGTAGCTTCTTGTACATAGATTATAAACTGTTTATTTTTTTATTTTTTTTTTTGATAACCGTTATTTGGGAGCTCATTTTGTGATTCTTCAGTACTAGGCACACTCCTCATTTTGAGGATCCTGCAGATGGCAGCTAAAACACCAGTAAATATGGTATTCTGCCCTCTTGAAACAATGTCCAACCTGTCATGCAATCTTGGAAGGTGACACTGATTGCACATGGCCGTTAGAGGTTACGACTGAGAATAATACCACACAACATTCCACAGCACACTAATATCCATTCAGCAAAACCATCATGAAATCATGCATGTACCCATGCATGCATTTCGTCAATAAAGAGGGCGCCAGACTTACTCTTGGCCAAGAGATCCGATATACACTTGTTGATGTGAGCCATCCATTCTGACTTCTCTGTTGCCGTGGCAGCGTAGACAGTGAAGGACTTGGTAGCGCTAATGATCTGCCAGCCATTCTTGAGGTCTGTCATCAGCAACAATAAATCAATAATATTATATGAAAACATGAGCCCAGCTGCCTCTGAGGGAAAATTGTCGTTATACGTTCTATTGATCAGATAATCAGACCCTTGATTCCACTTTAAATATGTGGGCACATCTGACTTGACATGTTAGGAATTAGTGTTTTTGGCTGATATCAAATTCATTTGCTTAGTTCTGTACTTAATGGATCATATTCAGTGCTTGTAACATACATTGCATTGCGATTACTGTTAAAGCTTGAAAATGACAGCCACTTGTGAGCAAATGTTAACCACGGAATTGATTATCAATGGCCACTAATCCAATACTGTAAAACTGGATATTTTCGCGCTTGGCGGGGCCAAAAGAGTTTCGCGTGTTTTTAATTCCGCAGAATTAAGACATCACGCACAGGAACATATGGCAAGCAAAAATATTCGCGTGCTTTTATTTTCGCGCTAGTTTCTGGTTGCGCGAAATGCGCAAAAATTTCAACACCGCGAAAATGTCCACTTTTACAATAGACCATTATTAAATAGTCAAAAGGCTTTTATCACTGGTTTAAGGGAAAAGGGCAGCAAGTGCCACTGTGACAGCAACAGACTTTGAAAGGACAAATGAAAGATGGTATCAACAGTATTCTATTGGGCAAAAATAGCCACAACCCTACAACTGGTAAAATTCATTCACCCAATGCATGTTTTGGGTACTTACAGCACAGAGAACCCCATAGCATTGTTCACATTGTTCAAAGATCTTGGCACAGAAAAAAAAAAAAAATTAATAAAAATGGGCCATTTGGTTGAGACAGTTCAAGGTCACACAAATCCTCTCCATTGCCATCACAATTCAGCAGAATGCAATACTCACTCATAGACAGGTAAACAACATCAACAAGAACAAAAAAAAAACATATCACATTTCCCTGATTTTAATAAAAGACAAACTCCAAGGTTGAGTGGATTGTCAGAACACTATACGTATAAGAAATTACACCTGAAGTGGTAAATTCACAAGACATAGTATTGTGTACAATGTCATTGCATGTGTACTGTACAATGCATCATTCTATAAATTTCCGCCATTGCATAGTCTTTGTGTAGAATGGATATGGAAGACATGTGACACCTGTGGTAATCCTTCAGACATTTATTGAGATAAACAATGTTTGATCCTATCTTTAACAGCTGGGAGATGATTTCCTCAATCTATGGCCCCAATCACATGCATTGATGTTTGACTCATATCGAATGATCAGTCCAAGTGCAGTTTCCATGCACTTATATTGAAAATATCAAAGGTAGCCAAGCTTTACAGATCACATAACATGTGATGCAAGGCAGCGTGAAAATTGCACACACAATGCATGGTGACTCAAAATTTTGAAGGAAAGCAGAGATGTTTTACTATGGCATCAAAACCATGATGGACATTCTAATAATGTAAAAACGCACTATCTGACAGCTGTGTACAGAAAGTATGCTCTCACTTCAACTATTTCGCAACAAACCACAACATGGTTGGACTGGGTAAAATCAGAGCCAAAATATGAATTTTCTAGCTCATAGTAAACAGTAATATGAGCTTTGCATATGAAAAAATAATATATGTGACCTTAAAATAGACCAATGTAATTATTTCACTGGGCACTGCAGACTGTTTCCTCCTACTGCTGCCAAAATAAATCCTGCTTCCTCTTTAATATCATACTATCACAAGCGCTCGTTTAATGTGTGCATACTAAGCCTGTGCATGTGTGTATGCATACTATGCATGTGTGTTGGGGGCTGTACTATGTGCAAATATTTGTGTATGCATGGTTAATGTCATCCCCATAATGTCCGTACTCTGCATGTTCTTCGCCTTAAATACACATTTAATTTGTCTGAAAATGTGCCGGAAAGGTGAGAAATATACCACTTTCACCAGTGAGCAGATGTTGGCATCGCAAGAAACAGCTGGAAGCTAAAGGATTAAACAGATGTAAGTCAAAAGGTTAAATGGCATCACTTACTTCCCTCATCCTCCACAGACTTTAACCTCACGTCTTCCAGAGGCAATATGTGTTGCTTGTTATACTGGAAGAGAGTACAGAAAAAAAAAATGCACTTTAAGTAAATAAATGAAAATATAACAGTTGGCAAATTTCAAAGTTCAGGCAACACATTGTAGCTAGGCAACAATCACACGACATGCATGCATAGTGCAATTCATCTATTTAAAATAAAAGAAAGAAAGAAAGAAACACGCAGCAGCTAGGCCATCTGTAATTGCCTGGCCTCTAGTATCACTGTATGACCCATCTCACCCAGAAACAACTTTTTTGTTGTTGCGTGGTGTAACTTTCCATCATAATTTTAGTATTCAATATGAGCATGTGAAAGCATAGTCTATGACTTAGGTCTCATATTACGCCCGCATACCAGAAACTATTTGTTTTGGTTCCAGATTTTTCAAAAGCTTTTTCATTGCAAAATTCTCAAAATAGCAACACACTTTCTAAGATCAAAGTTCTGTTTCATAAATGCTGAAAAAAATTTGTAAATTCCTGATTCTGTTCAGATATGAGTTGAACCAGTTACTTTCTGCAATTTACATGTAAACCTGCAGTAAAATTCCAAGCTGCCAATTCAGCGAGGTGATAATTACTGCACCCAAAATCTCCTAGGACTGAATGGATTAATTCTCTTAGCTATTGGAGAACTACTTGTATATAAAGTGGGTTTTTTTTTTCTTTCTTTCTTTTTTTTTTAATCAGCAGGCTTGAGAGGGCTGCACACAAGGGTTCAGAACTTAATGGTTATTTTGACAAAAGTGAGGATCACATGAACTATTGAGGATTTGAATGCCATTGTGTGCAATCATCAATGGGTACTGCTTCAAAAGTCATCTCTTGGGCACATTGATGTAGATAATTCCATTTTAATATTGTCAAGCATTTCACCCCGCAGTAAAATACACATTTTTCATGAAAAACAAACATGCACATTCTATAATGCATGTTGCATTTAAAATAAAATAACCGGGGTACCATACAATATACCTGTACCTGATATTTAAATCAAAGTTCACAGAGTTATAACAAAAACCAGATCTATTTCTAAATCTCCTTTCCAGTTGGAAGGATATACATTGTCAGCTTGAATTTGTCATTCTGTTTACATTTTTTTTTCTTTCCTTTTTTTAAAACAGAATAGGAATGACAGTGCAGTAATTTGGTTCTTGTTCAAATGTATCATAAAGCACAAACTATTTGTAACTTTCGCATGAGGTGAAGGTAAATTTGAAATAATGACACAATAATCACAATAATACACAATGAAGCTTTTCATTGAGTAACTGACGAGCAAGTTCACTCACCTTCTTTTTACTAAGGACGATGTTACCGTAGACCAAGGCATCGTTGAAGAGGAAAAATTGTCGGGGTTTGCAGCGCTTCCGACAGTTTTTGGTTAGGACGCCCTCACCCACCAGCACTCTGCCTGGTACGGCTAACGGCTGCAAGATAGACAGGATGATGTGATTGCAAGGTAGAAGTGGTCCTCACTGACTAACCACAGCTATTTATTTTCCCTATGTACCAGTAATACTTTCCTCTCATCTGCTCCATTTGCTTTACACATTCCAGGGGAAGGGAAAATTTCACTAAACTTTCATCATTTTGTACATCTAATTCTACTATTTTCAAGACAAAAAATAACTTGAAAAGTGCAAGATTATACACCCACCTATCACACTAGAGTTGAACTTAACTTTCTCATGAGACTAATTGACATCATACATTGTACACTCTTTCTTTTGGTAAGGATAGAAGATTATTATAACTTGACTTGTTGTTGTTGTTGTTGTTGTTGTTGTTGTTGTTGTTGTTGTTGTTGTTGTTGTTGTTGTTGTTGTTGTTGTTGTTGTTGTTGTTGTTGTTGTTGTTGTTGTTGTTGTTGTTGTTGTTGTTGTTGTTGTTGTTGTTGTTGTTGTTGTTGTTGTTGTTGTTGTTGTTGTTGTTGTTGTTGTTGTTGTTGTTGTTGTTGTTGTTGTGTAAGGTGCAACTGTACACTGTAGGACAGGAAAAAATACTGGGAAAAAAAAAACAGACAGAATAAAGCAATCACTTGGATTCTCTTAACAAAGGCTACCAACATTCACACATCAGCATCAGGAGGGTTTTCAACAGATTCCAGGTACATAAAAACTCATTGTAGCATATTGCATATTGCCTGATGATAATTCCCACATCAAGGCAGGTTTTATACAATGTATTCTTCTGCCTGGACCAGAAGACATAGTCATGATATTACAGGAAGTACTGCAGAATCAGGATGACTTGGCTGAAAACTGGCCAACAGCAAATGGGCATATTTTTTTTTTCATACCCCTCCCATACCCCATCTCTTCACTGTCATGCCAAACAATTGGTTTCACACTGAATGAGTTTTAGATTATTAAAATCAACACTCTTACTGAGCTGAGGTACTCTGGGTGTACAGACAGCATGTGATGATGTACTTTGCCCATTTATCTTTTTCTTTTTTTTTCACTTCCTTCTTGCTTGAGACACTAGATCACACTTTAAACAGGTCTAGAGCACACCATTTTGCACACAATGTTTGTTTTCTTATTTTTTTCACTTGTTTTGTTTTGTTTTGTTTTGTTTTTGAATGGTTTGTTTCAAAGACTATTCAGCATTTATGATGGTGGCTGTGGCTTAGAGCCTCATCTCTTGTTTTTCTCACTTAGGAGTAGGTGATTGGCTTGATGTTTAAAACACTTTAACACAAATCACATCAAAAGGTATCATGGTGGCTAAGTGGATTTCTAAGACCACAGACTATCAATGATAAGGTCCCTGGTTCAAATCCCCAAGCAGCAACTGCCAAGCCCCACGGCAAGGCATTCTATTCTCTTTCGGCCAGACCTTGAGATGGGGCATAACACCTGTCAGTCCCTGTCAATATCAGCTTGTTCAGAGCAAATTACAATGTAAGTGCTTCTTTGGTGGCTACATAAAATGCGTCTAAACACATCAAAACACTAAAGTAAGAAATTTTCTGTAAAGTCATACCACATCGCATACATGCACGAAAAAGTCTTGTATAAAATATTGATCAAGGCTACAAAAGCAAAAAGAAATCAAGTAAACACATTCATACAAATATAGTTACCATTCTGAAAATACACATAACACTTCATACAGGGCAAAAACTTCATACACATGTATGTAATGAAACCATATTCCAAAAACATAGTTAAAGGGACTGTACAGTACTGGTTGAGGTGAGGATTCAGCCTGCAACGTTTTGCGAGATATTTAGAAACCACTCTACAGTGTATGAAATGTTAAACAGCACAAAATTCTACGGGGAATCAAAAGTTTATTTGATGAAAATCGGTTTTGAAATGACTGAGATACAGTGTATCTAAAAACAAGGTAAAACAAAGAGATCCTAACAAAAGCTGCGGCCTGGCAATTTTATTAGGATTGCTTTTTTCTTTAAATCTCAGCCATTTCAAGGCCAATTTTCATCAAATAAACATTGAATCCTTCTTGAAATTACATGCTCTTTCATATTTCACAAGAGGTTTCTCATTATCTCACCAAAAAAAAATGTTAATAAACCTGAATCCCCACCTCAATCAGTACAGTACAGTCCCTTTAAAATGTCACAAGCATACTTTTGCAAATTCTCAAATATAATATCCCTCCTACACCACAAGTCCCCACAGAGAAATTTCTTAAAAACTGTCCGTATACAATCCTGCAGGACTACATGGAGATGACCTAAACTGAGTCTGGAAAGCATATTGGCCAAGACTAATTATGTGATGACTCAAGTCAACTCAGTTTCCTCTACAGCAAACCGTTTAGACCACTTGTGAGGAGGATTGCCCATCACTGACAAATCATGGCCATAAATGACTAGAAATTTGACAGGTGAACATCTCTATTTGATATATATATCTCAAAGTGCAAAGGAGCTTGGAGTACTATGACACACTAGAAGGACACTTTATAGTGCAGTACAAATACTATTAGCATTATTTATAGTCCATTAAAACTCACCATGCTATGACACTTATAAAAACACTGTACAAAAAATAATATGGTTTAGTACGGGTGCCAGTAAAGCATGGATGTTGCCATTTGTTGTCATGTCCTACTTCACTTCCTCAATAAAATAGCCACAACACAATAATTTCCATTACATTTTTTTTTTTCTATTTTGAAGGGCTCTAGCTACTATTAAGGAAGTAGTACCACAACTACTACTAAGTACCACTTCTATCCCTTCTGCTGCCATCACTACTACTACTACTACAGCTACTATAACTTCTTCTACTACTATGACAACTAGCACCCTTTTAGTAGTGCTACATCATATCAACAGCTACCACTACTACTACTACACTGTAGGCCTAATACTCCTATCACAACAACTACTACTACATTGATACTACTGCTATAATTCTATGTAAGCATTAAATCGAGTGTATGCTAAAAACTGTTCACAATGTGTCTAGCATCCAGACTACAGATGAGTCAATTCTATATTTCCTTTTCCGTATTGGCCTTGCATATATCAAATGCTTTATGATTGATGTATTCAACATGTATGAAGTCATTCTTCAGATACAAATCACTGATCTACTATATGGTCACATTTGTACACTAAAGGTTATCTCACAAAAATAAAAAATTCTAGGGTGACAAAATAAAACTCTAGTGTATGAGACTAACATACTTTTGATATTCAAAAGTTGATAGCTTTGGAAGCCTAATGATCAAATCATAACTTACTAAATCATAAAATGATTATAAAAAATCCAGAGATGATTGTTAAAGGTCCTGTTTACCTTTGGCAGCAGTGATTTTAAAAGATTTCAAGATATAAAACAGTGTATCACATTTGATGCATACAATGTATGTGTAGGAGGTGTCGTATCACAAAACATCCTACCATACAAAAATTTCACAATAAAGCCTAAAATATATAAAGGAGATATCACTATTTTTCTCAATAAACCATAACTGTAGATGGTTTAATCTAGAAACCTTTTATTTTATAACTATCGTTCACATTTTGTGTATTCAACAATACTTGACATGAATTAGATCAAAATTTTTATAGTGGTTGCTTTTAACCCTAACTAGGGTTTTAGAACTATTTTAACACATGAATAGTGGGTTTTTGTTTCATCTGCAAATGGTAAATTATGCCTTTAACTTCAGTTGTGGCAAGAATAAAGCTATGTACAGTGTACATGGCTTTTCTAAAACTGGAAAATGTTCACTGCTATTGCGAGGATGTAAAGTCACAAAGTCCAGGGAATATGGGTGAATACAAACACTCACACATCACTCCCTCACTTCCAAGTGGGACAGAGGAGGTCTTCTTTGGATTTCATACTGATGATACCATCTCAGACAGCATATGTCAGAAATCTTGTTCGAGATAGCATGACAATGCACAGCTCTATTGTTGTTTTTTATCTAAACACAATACAGACTTTACTTATCTTACTTTGCATTTTTTATGCCCCCTACCCCCCCCCAAAAAAAAGACAATACTAATACATGTATAATTTCATATATTTGCCGTTTTAGCAATCGTTAATGTCACTTTATTTCATTTTTATTCTTACCTGCATATTCCAAGACATTTTTTTTTTCAGTTTATGCCTTACCTGGTAAGGCACAATAGACTTTATTCTACAAAATAAAGTAAAACAAGGAAATGTAGAAATTACGCGGTGCGTAATATGTCCCCGCCGGAAGTAGCATTTTGTAGCAAAATGTACAATATAGGTCAAAAATCAAGGTCAAAGGTCAAAGAAGTCAAAGGTCAAAATTCTGTGCAGAAGTTTTGAAGCCCTCACCTAGTGCCATCACATTGAGTCTAACGGAATCAAAATCGGGTTAGAAATGGCGAAGGAGTAGCATTTTGTAGCCAATGTACAATATAGGTCAAAAATCAAGGTCAAAGGTCAAAGAAGTCAAAGGTCAAAATTCTGTGTAGAAGTTTTGAAGCCCTCACCTAGAGCCATCACATAAAGCAAACGGAATCGAAATCGGGTTAGAAATGGCGAAGGAGTAGCATTTTGTAGCCAATGTACAATATAGGTCAAAAATAAAGGTCAAAGGTCAAAGAAGTCAAAGGTCAAAATTCTGTGTAGAAGTTTTGAAGCCCTCACCTAGTGCCATCACATAAAGCAAACGGAATCTAAATCGGGTTAGAAATGGCGAAGGAGTAGCATTTTGTAGCAAAATGTACAATATAGGTCAAAAATCAAGGTCGAAGGTCAAAGATGTCAAAGGTCAAAATTCTGTGTAGAAGTTTTGAAGCCCTCACCTACTGCCATCACATAAAGCTAACGGAATCAAAATCGGGTTAGAAATGGCGAAGGAGTAGCATTTTGTAGCAAAATGCACAATATAGGTCAAAGGTCAAGGTCAAAGGTCACAACTGAAATTCTGTGTAGAAGTTTCAAAGCTCCCATGTAGTGCTATCATATATTCAAGCAAACACAAAATTGGCTCATAAATGACAGAGAAGTACATGTAGCAAATTGAAGATTTTGATCACAGACGGAGGAAAGACGGACAGACACACGGACACACACACGTACGGAGCCCGCTTCATAGTCCCCTGCTTGAACTCGTTCAGCGGGGACAAAAAGAGGGTACTTTGTACATAATGCTCCTATCTACCTATACATGCAGAACCTCTTTTTTTCTTTTTCTTTTTTTTACCCACATGCTACAATCTCACCCACATGCTACAATCTCACCTGTCCAGAGCTGCCGAAGCAAAGCTCAACTTGCTCAATCCTCTTCCGATTGGCTTCGCTGTTTACTGAAGAGAAAAGAAATGTAATGCAAATATTATTTTTATATTAGCTGCCAGTTGACATGCAATATACAACATTGTATCTGGAATCTACTGCACGCTACACAGTAAGTTGTTTTAGTGGTGTAACTAAAACCATAGACATGAAATTATTAGTATGTTAACATAACTGCAATTAATATAAATAAGAATATTTCAAGTGTCACAGATATTTCTGTTCAATTTGCATGATGTGATACAAAAGCCAGTTTAAAAAAAAAAAAAAACGACACATAATATAGCTCATCATATTCCGTTCATATAAAACTGCAATGCACTCACAAGCAACATGTTATCAAATACCGGCAAATACAAAATTTTAACTTTTAATACCTGTTTGAACAGAAGACATTGCAAGAAAGTTCCACTTCACGAAAATGTGTTACTTGTTGAAATCAGCTTTGACTACCCTGACAAATATCAGAAAAATGGCTAAAAATGATTTACCCACATTTCTTACATGAAAATCACATCAAATCTGTTTGTACTGGTAAGAACATATCCAATGGACACTTCAAGAAAGATAATTTTTTCACCAAAAAAAAAAAGCCACTGGAGATTGCATAAAAACAGCACAAAAAAAGACTAAAAGAGGTTTAAAGCAAATTATCGTCAGAATATGCTCTATTAAAGGACAAGTTCACCTTCATTAACATAAGGGCTGACAGAATGTAGCAATATTAGTAGAACACATCATTGAAAGTTTGAGGACAATCGGACAATCCGTTCAAAAGTTATGAATTTTTGAAGTTTTTGTGCAGTCACCGCTGGATGAGAAGACTACTGCAGTGTATGGTGTCACATGCGTACAACAATATAAGGAAAATATAAAGATTTTTTCACAAAATTTCATCTTTTGAAAAAAGTACACATTCCCTTGACTCGTTGCTGACATAGTTATGGGTAATGTTATTCCCATTGCCTTTAGAAAGAGGCAAGTCAAGTGCTCTTTTATTATGCAAAAAAAGTGAAAACATGTAGAATTTTCTTTACATTTTCTTTATACTGTTGTAATCATATGACATCACGAGCTTTAGAAGTCTCCTCATCCAGCGGTTCCAACACAAAAGTTTTAATAATTCATAACTTTTGCATCGATTGTCCAATTTTCCTCAAACTTTCACTGATGTGTTCTACTAATATTGCTGCATTCTCTCAATCCTTATGTTAATGAAGGTGAACTTGTCCTTTAAGATGAACGTTTTCAAAATAAGATTCCTGGTAACATCATGGCTGCCAACATTTACAAATCAGTATCAGAGAGGTTCAATGAAACAAATCAGAGAGATGTAGTATACAATGTTACATTTTTGTACATGCACCTCAGTAGGTGAAAATAATTTCAAAGTCACTCAGCCTGGTCTAATAGAACATCTGCTTTGATCAGAACATGAAGAACTTAAAATCTTAGTATAGAGAGACCCTCAGCAGAGACAGGGACACAAATTTGTTACATACAGTGTACACAGTAATTGATATGATCTGCAAAGGTATTCCTCTTCTCCCATATTTGAAAGATTTAATCAACAAACTTTTTTTTTCAAATATCTGGAGAAGGAACATGGTGCGAACATTCCATTCAGGAAAAAAAAGCAATGAAATATCCACTAGCCATCAAGAAAATAAAGTGGGACAGTGCCATTTGTCTAATACTAAAAACCATGATTATCAAACAAACATTTAAACAATGAATCATGCCTACACTTAACCATATAGTATACACTGTAGACTGGTGCAACCAGTATTTCTCACACATTTTAGCACTGGCAATTTTACTTTTAGCTTAATTACATTCTAGAGTCTTATGAGTGTACTGTACCTCATACAGTGTGTAATACTGTATGTACTTTATGCATACACTGTACACATGTCAGCATACATGCAATGTTTAATACCTTTAATTGCCTACTCTAAATGCACTGCACTTGCTAATTGCTTTGAAAGTTAAAATTCCATTGCAATCAATGGGAAAGAGGAAGTAAAACTAGGAATGTCACTATGGTGACTGGTATGCCTCGGCCTTCTCGCATTATCCACCCAATCGGTCTACAGGACTCCATATTGCCAATAAATGTGACACTTGTAACAGTTTCAAGATTCGCAAATTTAAACCATTATCTGGTCCTAATACAACAATTTTCACAACACAACTGCAAGCCTCTTTCAAAATGGAAAACAAGTGAAATTTTTGCAGTTTTAACTGACCTGTGTCATGACTGAAAACAATCCATGAAAGGCAATACACTAGTTTCAAATTACCTTGAGACATTTCAGTGATGTGGAGGAAAACAGTGATATTTTAGCATCTATTACAAGTAACTGGACCTTTGATCTTTGACGTTATGATTCCATTCCTTCAAAAGAGAATCTTTATCTGGTAATACACTAAGCTTCATAAATAAAAAATTCCGGCATGGCAGAGATATAGGGAGAAACAGTAAAATTTTAGAATTTGATCGTGACCTACGATGTATGACCTCTGCCCTTGGGCATGTGCACCTAAAGCTTGATAGGCACAGCTTTGTCCACTCACACATGCCAAGTTTTGTTTGGATACCTCAAACTGTTCTATAAATTAATTCATCCAAAAATTTAACTACAGATGGACAAGACAGATGACCCAAAAACATTTATTAATGTCTCTGGCACTACTTCTTGGCAGAGGCATTTAAAAAAAAAAAAAAAAAAAAAGTACAGTATGTGTAAAAGTCAGGGAGAATGGGGAGAAGCAAGACAAAAATTGTGATTTGTATTTTGATCAATTCTCTCATATAACTTTTCTGATATTTAGAATGCCAATGGGGCACTCATGTCTTGAACCCAAAGACTGATGTTACGCCACAATTGTAACAACTTACAATTGTAAGTTCATATTCCTACAAGTCTCATATTTGTGTTATTATCAACTGATTTTACGTTTAAATACATCGTTGCGTGTGATTTGATGGACTTGCATTTGATTTTTAGAGTTGCGTTTAAACGCAATTGAGTTTCAGGTTCATACAATTATTTTCTAGTTTCATATGATTATCAGACGCAAGTCTTTTCAGGAATGCCCATGCGTTTAAATGCAAAAGTTGCGTGTGATTTGATACACCTGCACTTGATTTTTTTTTAGTTGCATTATTAGTTGCATTGTAATAAATTTTCTAGAAAGGGCCCAGGTTTTAATACCGCTTCGGAATAATTAACGTCAGAATATTCGGATTTACAAAAGCATTTCATGTTCGGATAATGAATACCTACTGGGACATAGTTAAGTGTACAAAATTTTTGCGTTTTGAGAAAAACGAGAGGGAGAAAAGGGGTAAAGTGAACTGCCTTGGGTACTACATGTAATACTCCAGTGTAAATGAGTGTATGCCCTTTCTATTCTGGCATACAAGACAATAGACGCATGGCACGAACGCTACCGCGCCGTACACTAGCGAATTACCGAGGAGAAATGCAGCGAATCGGAGCGGGAAAACAATTCTTTTTCAGAGAATGGCGATAAGATTTTGAGCGAAAAATTACGTCGACTTAGACGAGGGAAGTAACACGTATTTCAGCTCAGTTGGCATTGAAAAATCAGGTCGACTTACGCGAGTTCTCGACTTATAAATGTCGACTAAGACGAGGAAATTTTCAAGGAATAACAAAGGCAAAAATCAGGACTTTTTTATTATGTCGACTTGAGCGAGTTGTCGACTTATGCGATGTCGACTTAGGCGAGGTCTACTGTATATCATACATATAATAATGTGTAGTCCGTGCGTAGGCCCTATGTGTGGATGTGTGAATACGGTTGTACCTACACATGAAGAGTTTCATCTCAAAACGTGATTTATTCGTCATGGTCTATCAGAGAAAGCTACAGTTAAAGGGATTGTATAGTTTTGGTTGAGACCTAATTTCAGGTTTTAACATTTTTTGGTGAGATAATGAGAAACCTCTTATGAAATATGAAAGAGCATGTAATTCCATGAGGAATTCAACGTTTACTTGATGAAACTTGGTTTTGAAATGGCTGAGATATCCAAAACAGAGCAATTCTAATAAGTGTGGGACCCACACTTTTTTACGATCGCTTTGTTTTACTTTGTTTTTGGATGTTTCAGTCATGCCAAACCCGATTTTCATCAAATACACTTTGAATTCCTTTGAGGGGGGTGGGGGGAGGGGGAAGGGGGGAGGGGGGAGGGGGAGGGGGGATATTGTGCCTAAGTTGACCAAATGTTGACTTTTGTGTAAGCTGACACTTTTTGCTCTGTAACTATTATGTTGACATAGGCGAGGTTGTCAGTAAAAATTTATTCGGACTAGCAGGGTTTGGATGGCTATCCAAATTAACCCTTTGACCGCCGCCATAAGGCTGCTGCCCATTGTTTTAGTATACTAAGCCTGCCCCCTGCACACCAACTTGGTCCTGGAACTTGAAAGTGATACTGGTTGCTTTGTCATCAATTTTATTAAATGATGGGTGGAATCACTAATTAATACATTAATATATGCTGGCAGTATGCAAACTGTACAGTTGGACCTACTAGTATCACTTATCAACCACTTTTTGATTGAATGCCTTTTATCTCTGAAAATATCCCCAGTTTCAACTTAATTTCATTTCACCCAAGGTAGAACATACCGCAGATTCATATCTCATGCTCAGGTTGTTGACTCCAAAACCATACACACCGAATTCTCGGTGACAAACACAAGTGACATTTTTTACTGTGCACCGGTGCAAGCTCATCATTTTAATCGACCACCCATTCTCCCATTAATAAAGCACGTATTAAATCTAGTGAATGACAAAGACGTGTTAACAATAAGGCCAAGTAAAAAAAGAAACCAGTTTCTCGTCCTCGCGCGCATCAATTTTGGCCGCCGCATCGATTTTTTTACTATTTACTATTTTCAAAATGGCGCTGAAAATACCAAGAAATTCATAATTCTCGTCCCAGCCCGCTCCCCGCCCGCATCGATTTTCAGTTGCCGCATCAACTTTTTTGATATTTACTATTTTTTCGGCCGCCGAAAAAAAAAAATCGACAATTCACCTACCAATCGTGATGTCTCATTTCTAATTACGCCTTGCGTCCTCTGTTTAGCTGGAGTACAGCTGTAGCTTCTGTAGTGCGTATGTAATAATGCACGCATTTCACACTGCGAGCTCGGCAAGAAGGAATGGCCCACAAAGCAGTCGAACTGTAGTTGGATGGGCGCGCGGGCCTGCGCCTGCTATGGGCTGTGATGTACAGCGCACTCGGTACGTCGTGAACGCGACAGCGGCAACATCTTTTGCGAACAATCGCTGATATTCTACGCATATTTCGCACATTGTTCGTATTTTCACCCGTATCTCATATTTTAAGCGCATGAATTGTACTGTACAAATGCCTGTGAGGATTGTACCGAGTTTGATACATTTTCATGTCATTGTGACTATGTGCATGTGTGTGCAGTGTCGGAAGGTACGGTGCCAGTGCAGTGGCCGTGCGGGCCGCGTATACGTATGCGTGTCTGTAGCTGTCGGGGTCCCCCCTGGTCTATCAGCTGTCTGCACGCACGCATGAACACATTCGAATGTGTAGAGGCCCAAACACTCTGCTCTGTAACGTTGCATCTGACGGCGATGTATTGTTCTATTTTGAAGAGAAAATGAATGCGCTTTTCCAGCAAATGTAGAATTATCAAATGGGTGTATCTACAAAATAAATAACTTTTCCACGGACTCTGGTTTGTCTCGTATTTCTGCGGGATACTTTTCTTTACGATGTAAATTCACGGACACGACCGTAAGTCGTATCACCTGTAGTGTGATAATCATCCAAATGATGCAGTCAGTCTGCAGCACTCGATAATTCGCTCGTATTTATTCAACTCGTATGCAAGCCCGCTCTAGGCTTGCATACGTAATGAGCAGCGTAAGGGGATTTTGTTCTTGGGCTTTCGGCAACAAAAATACACCTTATGTTCACAAATTTGGTATCAAATTCAAGGAAAATATGTAAACTATCGTCACATGTTACTCAAATTATTGTAAATGAAAAATATCATAGCGTAATTTGAGCTTGAAAAATGATGAAAAAAGTAATTTGTGCAGTGCACGTTCAAGACGTCAAAAAAATACCAAATTCACCTTGCGTCTCAATGAAAATGCTGTATTTGGTAGTTCATCTCCTAATCTTTGTATCCATATAAGTATCTTGACAATTTGTTGCTTAATCCGGTCAGGAACCAGTAGGGCCTAAAATATACATCGATGTCAGTGCTGATCAGTTTGAAACCGTGCAATCTCATGAGTAAGCTCTCTCATTGGACAGCGCTTGCATTCAGCGCTTGCATTACATTATTTAATACGCTGCTACATAACGGTTTCATGCCACTTGCGGTTTCTTGGCACGCGTGTAGTTCAAGCGCTGAATGCAAGCACTGTCCAATGAGAGAGCTCTTTCGCGCCACTGTACACTTCGTGTGGAGCATACTTCCAGGTGTCAGATAAAGAATGTCGCGCGTACTGCCACCTTGCTTCAGCGGTCGTAAACAGCGTGTACATAGCATGTAAACCAACTGGGAACATTGATGAATGATCATCATTTATTTTCTGCCCGTGAAGGCCCCCTAACCCACCTTTTAACAAACCAAGCCAGAAGCACGTGGAGCATTACGTATACGTTGAACTTGAAAGACCATCATGACAGAATTACTATAAATTTCGGCCCGGAGAAGGAAAATGGAATATTCACGAATGACGTTTACAAATCCATAGAAATTGGAAAGGCTAAAATGGAACGCATGGCTTTTTAGATTAAAAAAAAAAAAAAAAAAAACCCACTGAAACTACCAAAACCTAAATAACAATTTGCATTTGCTTACTCCATCGCACGTTCTTTTTTTCTTTTCTTTTTTTTAACGAAAAATGGAGTTAATTTTCTCTCTACGGCAATGCTTTGAACGCATCTAATTTTGCGTCATTGCCGATGGCCAGCTTCCTAAAGAATTGATACGAATCCTTTCAAATATACGAAACAAAATCTAAAAATCCTGGATCCTGGCAGTGAATTTCGGTGATATTATAAATCCTGCTCACTATCAAAATTTAATCATCTGTTCCTTGCGCCATTTTACCAACCAACTGTTCCTGAAAATTTCATCCTAATCTGTTCCCAAATTTTGACTTATTTTGCGAATAGAGAGACAGACAGGCAGACAAACTAACAAACAAACCAAAGCAGCCAAAAAAAAAAAATACAGCCTTTGGCGGAAGGGGGCATGCATTTCATATCGTTTGTTTTTGCGTAACCCGACAACAAGCGTGACAACAAGCGAGCACGTGTCAGCCTTCCTCAGCCTCCTTCGGCTTCCGACCCTCTCTTCCCGTCCTCTCTCTCCCTCTCACAATACACTGTACCGTTGTACACGCAGGCGGCTGTCAGTGGCCGGCTGGGTGCTTGTGCATGTGTGTGTGGATCCCAAATCAGAGCGCATGTGAGTGAGCAAGTGTGTGATGTGGTGTGTATCAGCAGCAGGGAGGTGAGACCTCCCTGGTATCAGCTAGTACGTCGCTCTGTTGAGACGCGTTGTTGTGATCGGTGCGGTGACTGCGTGGGTAAATTTTTGTGCTTGTATAAGTATGTAAACTGCTGCTGCTTTCAACATCTAGCTTCTTTTCTAGCCAGATAATAAAGACTGAAAAAGGCGAGGAATTGGTCCGAACTTAGCTCGTCAAGCAAGTTACCCTTGTCGGCAAGTTCACGCGTGGTGTTACCCTTGTCGGCAATTGCTTCTTCAAACCGCACGCTTGTCGGGGCCGACAAGGGTGATATACGCTGGCAAGATCCCTGAGCCCTATTAAAGTCTCGCAAAATCTCGCACGACGAGACACCTTTCGAACGCAGAGATCGTCAACAAGAGTGCTGAATAAATCTTGCCGGATTGGCTCATTAGCATACGTGCTGCGGACTGACTGGATGAGTGATTAAATGTCTTTTTAGAACATGAAGAAACATCTTTAAATGTTTAATGCCATATCAGTATCATTTTGACATCCATCTGCAATTGTACCAGCCAGTTTCCAGTTGAATGTGCTACAATTGTGCTGTGAAGAGATGCAGATACGTATACCAGCTGTGTGGACACAAAAAGTCACAAACACCAATGATAAATAAAGCAATGTTTTGAATATCATGGAATTTATTTCAGTCATACATTTGTTGATAGAATGTTTTATACCTGTTTCAATTAATAGCACAATACATCAGAATTGCAAGTACATTGGTATCAGAAATGCCATTACAACACTAAATACCAGTATTAAGATGGTCATTTTCCCTTGACATCTGTAGTGTACGTAGTGGAAAGAAAAAGCAAATGTATTTCTGCATGCATGAAGTTTCATTTCAAGTATGGTACATAATCTATTTGTTTGAAAATGCACAGAGTGCAGGCAAGACATACACTTGGGACCTGGTCTCTCATAACGCAGCTACCAGAGTGATATTTCATTTCATAAATTGGATATAGAAAATAATAAAGCCCTGTCTGGTTACCTTTCTCAGAATTACCGGACGAGAAACACATATTACTTTCATTTTGACAATCCTGGAAAAAATAGTAAGATTTATATCAAATAGTAAGGGCCTCCCTCATCGCCTTGCTCAAAAAACCCGGACGAGAAACTACTTTCTTTTTTTACTTGGCCTAAATATGAGTATTTATACGAATGAGGATTTTCTTTAATTCTTTTTCCTCCTGTTTCCTCAAGTTATTCACCTGTATCCCCCTAGATCTAATTTCTTTTGGTTTGTACATTCATGTTCGAATGTTCCAGCATATTGTGCCCCACCTCACACATACTTTTGATTTTATACGCGAGAAAACCATTGCGCGAGGGTGGTCGATGAATAGTATGGTTGGGTGTCCAATACATCAATACACTAATGTGTTTCTATCATAGAAAATATCTCACAATTTGCCTGAAATTTTACTTACAATGTCTGGAAAATACTCTGAATTCACAAGCGAGCATTAAAAATGCGATTTGCAGTACATGCTCCCACATGTAACTGCTTCAAACGCATGGGGTGTTATTTTGACGGACTCGGTTGCACTGTAATTTTGAAACTGACATCCCTACCCTCTATTGACACTGTATGTGTGAAATGCAGGTAATGCTTTCTAATGTGCATTTCAGTATTCTATTGGTGTTTTGCTGTTGATCTTGTTTACTATTGGGTTTTCCAGTAATATTTGGACATCTTCCAATCCCAAATGAAGAATGCAATACCACTGCGCTAGAGTCATGCATGAATGTTCGTTCTGTGTACGTGCAGAATGCTATAGATCCAATAGAGGGGTGTCGGTTTCAATGTACATTGTACAGCGTCGCTGTGTTGGACACCTACCATACACCATGTACAATGTAGGTCTAGGCTTAGTTATACTTAAGTAGACTTAATACACATGGCCATCCATGGTCACTGATTCATTCTTTTAATTTAAAAAAGTCGGCAGTGTCAGACCTTTAATAAACAAATTCAAAACAATTTAAGATTGTAATTTACACTAAAAACGTGAAAAAAATTGATTGAGCAATGAAAGAAAATCATAAAATTTACTTGTAACACTGTTGGAGTGTTAGAGCTCTAATAAACTAACGTTAACGTTAACAGTTAGACATCTATTTTTATCTACCTCTACTGACTACTGTAAAGTTGGTAAATGTTTTGTATTTGCAATGCAAAATTAGATGCTGAGAGTCAATGCTGCAATTCACTGCCAAATCTCAATACATGGAAATAGGCAAAGCAAAGCAGTGTTGAACGCTTCAAAACGAGCATTGCCACTGTCTTGTCTAATTGTGTTGGGTCTGATCTGGTACTGGTTGGGTAGGTAACGTTTAGCGTTTAGGTAGGGTAGGTAGGTCCGGCGAGCGCGAGGGCCGACACGGCGGCGTGGCTATCCACGAACAGTACGTTTAGCACTGGCGTTCCAACTCTACGCACACGAAAATAATACACATGCATCTCACACTGATCTTCGATCATTTTCTTGGCAAAATATTTACTCTGACAAAAGACAAAATCTCGACAAAATAACAAATTGCGGCACATGATACAAACAACAACTTTCACACTTCCCGCTTAATACAAATTTACGTTGCGAGATCTGAGAGGAAGGTTAGAAATACCGAAACAAACTGTCGGAAGTAAACTCACCCAGTCGATCAACCATGTTTATACTGGAATGATTAGGAGGAGTAACCTTTGGTCACATGATCAGGGTTATGACCTTTTTCCATTCAAGAGATTCTGTCAAACAAATGCAGAAAAGTAACCAAAATATCAAACTTTCATGGATTTCTGTGACATCTATCTACTTAAGAAATTTTAGTAATTGTATTTTATATCATTGGTTTAAGTCAAATGGGAAAGGGTTTCTGTTTTTAATAAGCTCGCAGAATCAGGAACTCACTTTTGCACTTCACTCTACTATCTCAAATCTACAGCAGTCACATGACAAACTCGCATCTGCACATAGCCTACACACACAGCGTGCTGTGGTGTGTCCACTGTGTGTGTAAAAGTCTGCTGCCTTCACCAATACGTAACATCAATACTTCGTTCTCATGCTCGCTCGATGATCTGGTCTTAGATTCTCCTATTTTAGAGGCACATTTTGTACCTGTCAACACGCAGGACTGGTAAAATACACTGCCACTGGTGGTCGTAGTAATTCACCAGGCTTTGAGCCGAACATCTTCATTTATATTGCCGTGATATTGAGTCCAGCTAGCTGTCCAATTTTCTGCCGATCTGAAAATATTTTGTAAAAATGGTGAAAGTGTGTGGTCCAAAATGTTCGACCTGCTGCTCGCTTCTGAGCATATGGGGTGTTGTCATGTTGGTAAGTTTGCCTTTTCCTGCCTAATTTGCTATATTTTTAGTAGTGGCATGTATACTATTAGATGATAAGAGTCTACTAATGGAGTTTCTAGTCTAACGTTTGAGGAGTGATGGTGCGGTTAGTTGCTGGCTGTAGTAAATTTAGTAGATCTAACTGCTAACGGTTAGAAAGATTGGGATTTATTCAAGGGGGTCTAGATAGCACTCTATTCAATATAGAACAATAGAACGTCATATCATAATCACATTTCATGAGACTCGTGCGATCAGTGAGATTGAAACTGAGTGAAAGCCAAGTTTGTCCAGCACATCTCGACAAAGTACAGTAAATTTGCCCTACTACTAATTGGTTAGACAGAAAAAAATCTGTGTGTCCAGAGGAATTTTTTGTAATTTTTTACTTTTTTGTCTCTCCTCTGTTGGGGGGATTCCGTGAAGCTTGACCGAATGGCGAAAGATCGGGATATGTTCCGCGGAGACTGCGTCTGACTTGAAAAAGCGATAACGTCAAAAAAATAAAAGATTCCTCCGCACAGATGGATATACAGTGCACTCCCGTTATAACGAACACGGTTATAATGAAATTCCGGTTACAATGAAATAAAATTTAGGGCCGCAACATTATCAACTCTATGTATTTTTATTGTTTATTCATTCGGTTGTAACGAAATTTTGTTATAACGAAAGAAAACTGCCTGTCCCAAGGACTTCGTTATAACGGGAGTCCACTGTAGATCTTTCTGTCTACCGTGAAGCCAGACGTAGCTAGTCACCACGGATCTAGATCATGTAGATCGCATTTGTCACATACAGGTGTATGTGACATTGCTCTGATGGCTGACAGCAGGATACAGACCGATTTTTCAGTCAACTAACCCTAACCGGCCCGGTCAAACTGACTTTGAGGGACTAGATCTAGAATCTAGTCATGCTAGGTAGTATGGTTGAGGGGTCTAGATATCGCGCACGAAAATTTGAAATGCTCTTATAATAGAAGTTATGCCATAATCGTACCTGAATTTCTCAATGAATATCACGAAAATGCAGAAAAATCACCTCCCAGAATCTCCTGATAATACGATCACGGAGTAGTGCGCTGTCGCCGTTTGCATGTCGGACTTTTTTTTATGCGTTCAATTTCTCGGGGTATGTAAAGATCGCGCAGCTGCCCTCTGTAGTTTCATGCGTGAAAGTGTCTGCCCCTCTGCGGCTGTAACGTGCTCCGGCTTTCGTAGAATATTTTTTCACTTGATATTAAATTTGTCCCTGTTAAGCAACAGCAGTTTTACCTAACTTGTGTATATTATTGTTATTATTCTTATACAAATGTATGTGTTATTATTATTATTATTATTATCATTATTATTATTGTTATATGTGTTATTATTATTATTATTATTATTATTATCATTATTACTATTATCACCACCACCATCATCGATCATCATAATCATCATCATCATTATCATTTTTATTATTATTATTATCACTTCCACCACCATCATCTCATTTTATCATTCTTATTATCATTATTTTTATCATTGATATTTTCATAAATCGTTAATGATTTTCATTTATAAAGTTTTCTTACAATATTTCTAATCACTTTAACCAATAATATACATGTAATATAAAATGGAAAAAAGTAGAATATGAACATATATTTTGTGTGTGTGTGTGTGTGTGTGTGTTTGTGTGTGTGCTTACCCATTCGTCACCCTCTCATTTTCGTCACCCATTTGTCACACTCTCATCTAAGTTGTTTTCTTCAGTATCATTATGGCCCTCCCCTGTCACAAATATATCACAAGTTAGCGCAAGAAATCACAAGCAAATTCAAATTGAAATCACACTTCAACTTCGATAGACTGAAATATTTATTCCTTTGTAACATTATAATCGTTGTTTTAAAATTTGACTTAAAACAACATTTATTAAGGTTAGTATTTCAGCGTAGCTGGCAGCATACATTGTTCTTGTGTATGATGACGTCACGTGGTAAACGATCGATCGAACAAATTACGAATTCTATCGACTACGAACGAGACAAGCGAGACGACACGTCTAGGCTACAACATCCTTAGAACAGATTTTAAGGGAAGGTAGGTTTGTACAAGGTTAAAAATTGGAAATTTAGTGGAAAATTTGTTGGAAATCAAAATTTCTTAGCTGCTTCCTTCTCATGTTGAGCGGTAGGTCAGGTATGTTTATTCCATGGGCGTATCGGCAAATTTTGCGCTTACAACTACGCGTAATATCGCTTGCTATACGCAGTTGCACTATGCGCGATCATTACGTCCCTGCGCGAGACCTAGTACCCTTACTATACTAGTAGTAGTAGATTCTAGTGTTGAGTCTTATTAAACCATTAGACAGTCTACACAGTCTACAATTTTTACACAGATACTGTAAGTGCAAGGCATTTCATCACTGCTTTTCCCTTGCAAATTCTGTGCCATTTTGTGATACAGTTGATAATGATATCACACTTAACGGTTTGTTGTATAAATTATAAGCAAACTTGTCGCTTTGCAGAAACCCATCCCCCACCCCATTGCCATGGTCACTCTAAGCTAAAATGAGGAATGTTCAAGTGCATTTAATTTCACAAATTTCGCGAGAGCCAAGAATCAGGAAATGAAAATGCACACAAAAGTTTTTTGGCTACACTAGAAGTATATGCACTGGAAGCCAGAGGCAATATGCAATACATCTTTCTTTACCATTTACATGTAATTTCATGCCTTGAAAAAGACTTCCTTTTGGCTCCAATTTGCTGAAATTTGAATAGGCCTTACTATATGTCTGTTAGTGAATATCTTGTTTTACAGTATCACATGACATGTGTCTGCTTGAGGCACCCAAACTGCTTAACTTTTTTTTTCCTTGATGTTTATTAATTTCATTCAAATCATTCATGAATTAAAGGGACTGTACAGTTCTGGTTGATGTGATGTTTTATTTTGCGAGGTATTCAGAAACCACTCTATGAGATGACAAAGAGCATGCAAATTAGTAAGGGGAATCAAAAGTTTATTTCATAAAAATCAGTTTTTAAATGGCCGAGATATCCAAAAACAATGTGAAACAAAGAGATCCTCCTAAAAGACGTGGCCTGTCGCCTTTTATTATTATCACTTTTTTGGATATCTCAGCCATTTTAGAACCAATTTTCATCAAATAAATGTTGAATCCATAAAATTACATGCTCTTTCAATATAGATGTTTCTCATTATCACACTTATGAATGTTATAAACCTGAATCATCATCTTAGCCAGTACTGTATACAATGTAGTCCCTTTAATCCATTTTTGGTGTCACATGAACAAAAATAATACACATACAATTCAAAAACACAAACAAATTAATTTTCAATTCATACTGAAAATAATCTCTCTCTTCAGCATGGATAATTATTCAGATATAAATCAATCCCATTGGTAAATTCTTCACGCAAAGAAATATATACATAATTTCATAATGCCAACATATATCCCTTGAATATGTTGGGTTCATATAAATCATATTCCTCTTTTTGTATTTAACAACTATACATATGTACATCCACAAATCTAGAATGAAATCATTCATACAACCATCCAGCCCTTCCCCTCCCAACCAAACCAGATATTTGCCTATCCTTAATAATTAATAGCTAATCCTACCAAATAGTGTCTTTCTTACAATTTATAGTAATCCTCCTTCAAATCAAATCCCAGTCCCACCAAGGAGCTTTGGTCCCACCAACCCCCCAATTCACCCAAAACCAGAAGCACACAGGCTACATGTACACCGACACCCACACACAAACACACACACACACACACACACATGTACCCACACTGGAGCTGATACTGCCTTCCTTCCTGATGAAACCCCTTAATACCAAATTAACATATTAATACACAAGAACACACACACACACACACACACACACACACAGAGGTGCCTTCTTCTTTCTAATAATACAGTTGTATGCATGAACAAACAGACACGACGTACACTTTATACTGGTATTGACTTACACCAATTATGCTGTCAGTGATAATGAAATGCTATATCTGCGGTGAACATTTTCACTACCGGTATTAAAGATTCAGTATTGTAACTTGTCAGCCACGAATAGATCTTTACTCATTGAAGGCAAACCCCTCCTTCTAACACACAGCATTATGTGTTATATTATGACAGGTGCTAATGGGGGTTTTCTTCCGGATCAATGCTCTGGCCTTCGTTGAGGACATCTCTCTCCCAGATGTCGCTGAACTGACCAAGGAAGATCTAGAACATTCATACACTCAAGTCTCTAATAACTGCTTCATCGCCGCAGGCATCTATGTGCTCTTTGCTGCTTTCTCCATCTACCAGTACAAAGTGAACAAGAGCCGGCAGTACCAAGTGGATTAGAATCATGGGTGGTGTGGTGAAGCCTCTTCTAAAAGCATTCCTTCCAAACATGGACACAGCATGATATGGACTTATTTTAGTGGGTGGTAATATGGACACAAAAGTAAGGTTAAATTGTGTATGGTTACCTGAAGGGTGATGACAGATATACAAAGTATTTATGAATGGAGTTGAGAAATTCCCCTAATCAACCTACGTATTAAATGCAGTGCATAAAAATGATGGAAATCAGACACTTTAACAGGTTTCTTTGGCAAACCTGTGTTTTGGCTTTCATCAGTAATACCCACAAATCTTAATTAGGTTCAGTTTCCAATATTTTATGTACACTGTACTCTCTGTCATGGTATTACAAACTTCAAAAATCTGTCTCGATAACAATTTAGACCCATGCCACCCAGGAACAGTGGGGAGAAAAGTAAGAGCAAAGATAAACTGCCAAATAGAAAACAGTTTGCATAATAATTGAGTCATATTTCAGTGGGCAAGGCCTCACTTCGACAATCCAGTTTAAACTTTTATTCAAGAACATAGGTCATATTTACTGATTTTTTTTTTTGTAATTAATTTGAAGATAAGGTGATATGTCATGTGATCATTGCTTTAATAGAGAAAACTGTTACATTGTAAAGATTTTATGCAGGGGGTGAACTTGTGAATTCTCATAATAAACTTGGTGTCAAGTAAAGTACTATGGATTAAGGACAGTATGGTTCAAATATACAATGTATGGTACCAGAAATTGAGCAATATGGATATTCATGCATCATTGTAATGTACTGGTTTTTAGTTTGTTATGGTAGCTCTCCATTTCTTTCTCTATCTTGTAGTTTTGGTCTTTGTTCTGTCTTTTTTGTTTGTTTATCTGTCTGGAGGGTTTTGGTCATTTGTTTTTGTTTTCTTCAATGTGCCGTGGGCAACAAACCAAATTACCTATTAACCTGCTCACTCGGGCATCTAAAACTCCTGTTTGGTAAGACATTTAAATGGGCACTTGTCCTGATGCTGCCTGTAGGCTACTGGAGGAAATGATATTTCTGTAATGTTGAGGTGTGTTAGAATGTGTCATTGACTAGTAAATTTACCCACTTTCAGCACAACTCATGACATGAAGTTAGTACAACATACAGTATATACATGTACATGTATCTTATCAGCACTTATGTGCTGTTCTAATTTCTACTACCGTACATAGATGGTAAAGATTTTGCACTACTGTGGTACCGGTAGTCATTTGGAGGGGCTAGTATTATAAATAATGGGATGATTATACATGTGGATTGGGGCAACTTTAATAGTTTAAAAAACTTAGTGTACCAGAGTGTAATATTAGGGACTTTTCGATTGTGTGAACGTGGCCACATTTCACATACAAGAGCAGTTCCAAATTGCTGCAGTCCACTCGTCACGTCCACAGTGTTATCACCCGTTTCAATTTTCGGTGCACGCCGTTCGCACAACGTACTGCTATGATGTCATGGCTCCGTCCCTTAAAGCGGGCTGGCGATTGTTTGCATCAAGCAATGACGTCACTCACATGCTGAATCTAGGTGGCCATGAAATCCTTGGAAGACGCATTAGCAATTCTGGAAGTTGGACGTGCTGGAGAACCTGGGGCATGCGCAGTTCCTGTTAATTGACGTCATTACCTCGACGTCGGGGAGATGAAATCGAAAAGTCCCTAATACAGGTGTACAGTCATTTACATTTGTGTGTAAAATAAAAGTTTCTGTACAGGTCTACAGAAAAATAGACCTATTTGTGGTACAAAATAAATGTGTGTGTCATATAAGATACAACCAATTGCCTGCATGATGCATTGTGTACACTGTCACACTCATTGACACCACAGTGACCAGATAGGGAAAAAAAAAATGTTTGTTTGAATTGTGCAATTCTGTGGCTAAAATTCTACTTCTCGTTGGATAATGAATTAGGTATAGTCAGTATCATTTTGTGCATATCATTTGTTTATTCATACAGATGGATCATACAGTTACATGTACATGTATAGACTAGAGTATTCTCTGTTATACTATGAGATGCTACATATTCCTATTGATTATTTTATTGATTGTCAGCTTTCAAATGTTATGTAGTTTTATAAACATTTTTACATTACCATTGTACATGCCTACATTTGTATTACACGTACGCCTATGTGTAATTATCAACTCCCACTAGGTACCCATTTCATAAAAAGATGAGCGCTATGATAGCAACTCTCGCTGGAATGGCAGTTGTCATGGTAATGACAAGAATCCAGCTTCCCCGATTGGCTGTTGCTGTGGGAAGTTGCTATTCTAGCAAGAGTTGCTATCCTGACATCTTTAATGAAACGGGGCCCAGGATGCTATGAACCCACTTTCTCACTTGCCTGGAACAACTAAAACTCACTCTTGTGACAAGTAAAAATTCATGGTTATTTGTCCCTCCAAAAAAAAAAAAAAATGAGGCCACATACACGTGTACCCATCCAGGCAAGAGGAAAAAAAAACAATGTGTCGTGCCCCGCATTGTGATGATGCAAGATTCATGTACTGGCACATGTATATTAAACAAGTTGTACTGTATTTTGTACAGTCGGTAATGCAATTTTGATGAACACTGTTTAAACATGTGGACTCGTGCTGCGACAGATTCAGCATTGAAGATGATTCTATTTCACTCATTATGGTTTACAATGCAAACAGTATACAGTATACACATGGAGCCAAGACTGTGTAATGTTGGGTGGCTCCTTTAGCACATTACATACTGATTGCCACGGTAGATGATCTGCTTACAGTAACATACTGTTGACCCCATTCCCGTAATTGTTGTCCTACATGTTTGAATATTAATTATGGTATGTGAAGAGTTGGTTTGTGCATGTGACTCGTGTGTCATTGGGGGGAAAAATATATCGTAATAGTGTACTTGTACATGTGTATGAAATATAAAGATATTTTATGTAATACCAGAAAAGTGGATTTACAGGCTCTTTGTTTTGAGTTCATAAATCAAGCAAATTGATTTGATGTACACTTGTATACAGATCTTTTATTGCATATCTACCTAACATATTTTTACTTCTTTACATTTACTGTCCTTTTTGTAGTCTTATGAAAATTTCATTTTATTTCATGCAGTTCATATAAAATTTAGATTACATTGTATTAGATGAATTGAGGGCAACATTAATATTACAGAAGTTTGTATTATTTATCTTTTTAGGGCAAGGTCACTTCTCTGAAGGCTTGTGTACAGCATTCTGAATTACAAGTTCTAAAAAGGGCACTATGTCAAAGGTCAAAGGTGAAAGGCTGAGAGATACATACACACATACACACATACATAATGCACACACATTGTAAATGTATCACACAACAAAACTTCAGCTGCATACATTACATGGTAGGCCTATATGTATGTGTACATACAATGTACTATAGACAGATTGCACAGAATCAAATTCCAGGAGATTCTTGAGAGCATTTGGAGAGACACTTGTGTTTTCCATGCGTCCAAGCAGATTAAAATTCTGAACTTGAGTGGCTTTTATATTTTTTTGTCACAACATGAAAGAAAAGTTGATTTTTATGGAGCCTACTACAGTGCACTCTCGTTATATAACGAAATGCTCGGGACCGGCAGTTTTCTTTCGTTATAACGAAATTTCGTTATAACCGAATAATATGTATAACAAAAAAACAAGGAAACCATGTATATAATATTCTGTTTGCTGAATACTCATCATATACACTGGAAAGCTATGTGAAATGTGATGGGATAACTGTATTACAATAATAACGCAAGTTCCCCTCAGAAACTGTGCGTGATACAAGGAGCGAACACACAGTGGTATGAAGCGTTCACCCATGCAGAGACACTATAAATGCTTGTTCCGCTACGTATTTTTGAAAGCAATTCGCATTTTGTTATAACAGAGCACATTTCTTTTGTTTTTCTTTGTCTGTGGCGCTCGGAAAAGACTTCGTTATAACGGAAATTTCGCTATAACTGTGTTTGTTATAAGCAAATTTTGTACCATAGACTTTAATGGTGATAATTTTGGGACCAGAAGATTTACTTCGTTATAACGAAATTTCGTTATAACCGTGTTCGTTGTACGGGAGTGCACTGTACAGAATCAGGGGGACTTTGTACTGTAGCAGCTGTGTTTGACTTTGTCACTCTTCTTTGTAAAATACATACATGTACCAAGAATACACTATGCATTACATGAACATGCAAAAAGTGCAGTACACTGAGGACTATTGAGCATCATAGGGTATTTGTGAATGAATCAGTTTTCCAGCTCTAGAACTCATTTCAAAACCCTGAAATGACGCTTTTATCTCCACCAGCTTGGATCCAGACAGGAAATGAGTGATACCAACCTGCTGGGGTAAGCCACATGTAGGAAGAGGAACCTAAAGGGCAATATTATCATGGTATAGAGCAAACCCGGATCATAGCTCAGCACAGAAATATTTACAGAGTAACCCGAGTTATTTATTTGATATACCAGTGAAAAAGATTTTGAAGAGTTAATTTGAAACTCCCTTTCACATGACAAGGGAGAAGACATAATTTACTTGTGAGGTTTTGGAGTATGAAAAGAACCCAGATAATTGTATAATGACAGATTGATTATTGTATCTTTGTGTTTTTGTTGCTTGTGTGTGTAAGTGTGTGTGTGTGTGTGTGTATGATGTATGATACAGATTTAAAAAAAAAAATTATAGTACAGCTTTACCACATACCAATATCAGTGTGGGCATGTTGTACATGTATGGGCAAATACGGTACCAATGTTTGAAGAATTTTGAAGAACTTGGAAAATTTGCATATCACTGCGTAATAGTGATTGGTATTTAAAAATCAGTGGTGGATTTGTGTGTGTGTGTGTGTGTGTGTGTGTGTGTGTGTGTGTGTGTGTGTGTGTGTGTGTGTGTGTGTGTGTGTGTGTGTGTGTGTGTTGCTACCAAGTGAAAATGTGATATGTATAGAAAAAAACGCCATCATGTGTGCAGACCCACACAGTAGGCCTAATGTTCCTATTGCACTCTGTGTCAGGGTCAGCCCAATGTCAGCAGAGTTAGCATAAATCTGTGAAGATGGTTTTTTGTTGTTGTTTTTTTTTGGGGGGGGGGTTGGGGGTTGCTGTTGTTTCTTTGTTGTTGTGTGTGGGTTTTTTTGTGTGTGTACGTGTAGTCGGACGAGTTTTGGAGAGAAGTAGCAGCAAAAAAAAAAAATGTGAAGACATTTTTTTCCCCCTTTTGTCGACCGATTTGGCAAAAGAGAAATGTCATAGGTTTGGCAATGGTAATTTTGGCAATGTGTTGGTGATGATGACATACATACCCCATAGCAAAATAAATCTCTACTTGTATTAGAAACTCCATATAAAGAGATCTGATATAACAAATACATGTACCTGATATAACAAACTAATTTGTCCAGTCCCAATGAATTTATTTCCTTTGTTTTGTACTGTTTGTTGACTACTGATATAACAAAATATCTGATATAAAGAACAAATTGTTTTGGTCCAAAGGATCTCGTTATACTGAGTTTCCTCTGTACAACATAAACTACTGAAAAAATTGCATCATACTGTATTATCCCTTAGATCTCATCTCCCAACATTTGAAAATTGAACATCGATAACCCCAACACACCTACAAATAATGTTTTTTACAGAACAAAGCAAAAAGGATAATTTGTGTGTGAGAATATGAAAGAATTAAGATCACTTTTCGAACGTCTATGCAACAATCAGAACATGTTGTTGTTTTTTTGTTTGGAAGTCAATTCTTGTGATGACTTACCTTAAAGGGCAAGTTCACTTTCATAAATATAAGGATTGAGAGAATGCAGCAATACATGTATTAGTAGAACACGTCAGTGAAAGTTTGAGGAAAATTTTACAATCGATGCAAAAGTTATGAATTTTTATAATTTTTGTGTTGGAACCGCTGGATGAGGAGACTACTAAGGCTCGTGATGTCATGAGTACAACAGTATAAAGAAAATGTAAAGAAAATTCAACAGATTTTCACTTTTTTCGCATAATAAAAGAGCACTTGACTTGCCTCTTTCTAAAGGCAATGGGAATAATATTACCCATAACATATGTCAGTAACGAGTCAAGGGAATGTGTACTTTTTTCAAAAGATGAAATTTTGTGAAATTCTCTTTATATTTTCCTTATATTGTTGTATGCATGTGACATCATACAGTGCAGTAGTCTTCTCATCCAGCGGTGACTGCACAAAAACTTCAAAAAATCATAACTTTTGAACGGATAGTCCGATTTTCCTCAAACTTTCAATGATATGTTCCACTAATGTTGCTACATTCTCTCAATCCTTATGTTAAAGAAGGTGAACTTGTCCTTTAAGCAGTGCTTGTATGTTTGTTTGTTGTTGTTTTTTCATGATGCAGCTCTTCATATTTTGATCCCCAAAGATGGTAACTCTTTGGCCCGAATTCTCAAAGCTGGAATAACTATTCAGCGGAATAGTTATTCCAGGGAATAAATTATTCAACCTTTGAGAATAGATTCCGGGGAATAAATCGCGTCATTTTACATCACGAGGGCCTGATTTGCATAAGAGGCGTAATAAATCGGCGGAATAAGCAGTGTAATAAAGTTATTCCACCTTTGAGAATTCTGGCCTTTGTGTGAGAAATGGCCCTATTCCCTTGTCTAGCACCCAGTCTTATGGTACTGATATGCCAAGTTCCTCAATCCTCTCTTGCTATTACTTTTCATCACATTCTTTTTGTGTTTCTTCTATGCTATATTAGAAAACTTTTTCCCATAATTCCGTTTTCTCACTCTAATTCTCTCCCTCTCTCTCTCTTTCTTTCTCACTCGAGCTTTCAATCTTTTTTTTTTACTGTGAAATGTATAACTGAAAGCAGTAGATGATGAAATTTCTGACTTTAAACAAAAAAAAAGTACAATGTAACAGAATTCTTAAGTTTCAGATGTGTCCTTTTAAAAACTGACTCAAAATCACACTACTTGTCTCCCATTTGTTTGTACACAAATCTTCACTTTATATTTTTGTTTTGTTTTGTATTGTTTTTAAACATACTAACATGAATTCAATGAAGAAATACCCTGCCTTCATTTGAATTCAATTTTAATAGAGATGTACAGATTTTGCAAAACTGACTATGTTATGGGAGGGTTTTACATCTCCTAAAAGACTTTGTTCAAACAAGAGATTGCTAGAATACAACTGTCATGGCATACTGTACTTGCCTCTGCTTATTAGAATGATACAGTTGTATAATGTATTGTATGGAATTGTCAGTGATGCAGTACCAGTACCACTGTTTCTTGAAAAAAACATATGGATGTATACATTGTAAGTATCTCAACCTTATTAATTTTGGGTCCATTTGCATGTAAACTAAATACATTTGTAGAGTAATGTATAACTCCTGTATTCTGCTTGACTTGTATGTATGTGTGTATGGTTGTATGTGTGTATACATGCACTTATCTATCCAGCTATCAAACTATCCATCCATAATCTATCAAACTATCTATCCATCCATCTATCAAACTATCTATCCATCTATCAAACTATCTATCCATCCATCTATCAAACTATCTATCCATCCATCTATCAAACTATCTATCCATCCATCAAACTATCTATCCATCTATCAAACTATCCATCCATCTATCTATCCATCCATCTATCTATCTATCCATCCATCTTTCTAACCATCCATCTATCAAACTATCTATCTATCCATCTATCTATCAAACTATCTATCCATCCATCTATCAAACTATCTATCCATCCATCCATCAAACTATCTATCCATCCATCAAACTATCTATCCATCTATCAAACTATCTATCTATCCATCTATCAAACTATCTATCCATCATTCAAACTATCTATCCATCCATCTGTCAAACTATCTATCCATCCATCTGTCAAACTATCTATCCATCCATCTATCAAACTATCTATCCATCCATCTATCAAACTATCTATCCATCCATCTATCAAACTATCTATCCATCCATCAAACTATCTATCTATCCATCCATCTATCTATCCATCCATCTATCTATCCATCTATCTATCTATCCATCCATCTATCAAACTATCTATCCATCCATCTATCAAACTATCTATCTGACTATCCATCCATCTATCAAACTATCTATCTATCCATCCATCTATCAAACTATCTATCAATCCATCCATCTATCAAACTATCTATCCATCCATCTATCTATCTATCCATCCATCTATCTATCCATCCATCTATCAAAGTATCTATCCATCTATCAAACTATCTATCTATCCATCCATCTATCAAACTATCTATCTATCCATCCATCTATCAAACTATCTATCAATCCATCCACCTATCAAACTATCTATCTATCCATCCTTCCTCTTACTCCATCACCTTCACCATGCCAGAACATTGCATGAAAGTACTGTTGCAATCCATTACAACTGTCCACACAATTTATTTCACAAGCATATATATGTTCTTTTATTCTGAACTTTTGAGAAAATGTCACAAGTGGAAAAAAAAATGATTTCTGTACCATAAAAGAGTTTATATGAATTTCCATAATGCATATATATTTTCCAATCAATTGCAGCTCTTTTTATCAGCAAAGTTGTAAAAAAAAAGTTGCTGCTTTTATACTACAAAAGATGGATATCCTCACAATGCATGGGTGATTGTACATACAGTACGTGCACTCCCGTTTAAATGAACACGGTTGTAACAAAATTCTTGTTACATCAAAATAGATTCAGGTAAAAAATTATAATCTACGTGTATATTCCTTTATATACTACACTGTTCAGCTTCAACAAAATTCTGGTATAATGAAAGAAAACCACCAGTCCGGAGGACTCCGTTATAACGGGATAATAACAACACAGGGGACTAACATGTGTCAAATACAGTAAACTGAGGTCCATGTTCACAACTTTTATGCAGACATTTTCCTGACGGTTGAAATATTGCTCTAACGCTTGCTCAGCGCAGCGCCAAAAAATGCATGCATACAGCCTGCATTCCAAGAATTGAAATCTATCTTTTACTGGAATGAGTGACTTGAATGCAGCACTCCTGTATTAACAAACACAGTTATAATGAAATTCTAGCTACAACAGAGTAAAAGTTCAGGCCCAAGCATTATCTGCTCTGTGTTCTTTATGTTTATTTGTTCGGTTATAATGAAATTTCAAGACAACGAAAGAAAACTGCCAGTCCTGAGGTCTTTCTTCCAATGGGAGACAACTGTACATTTGTGTTCACTCCTCAAGAAAAACAAAAACAACAAAATCATACCAATATATGAACGAAGAAGTAAATTAAAAAAAAAAAAATATTTGATTTCAATTTCATGGTCATTCGGTTTGGTTATAATGAAATTTCAATACAGCGAAAGAAAACTGCCGGTCCCGAGGACTTCGTTATTACAGCAGTTGACTGTACATTTGTGATGGCTCCTCACAAAAAACAAAAACAGCAAAATAATGCCAAAAAATAAATGAATAAGTAGAATGAAAAAAAAAATATATGTATATATATATATATAATTTCATTTTCATGGTCATTCATTTAAATTGTCTTTCTAAGACTTCATGAAAGGGCTACAGCAATTGGGTTTGTTTTGGCAAGTGGGAAGGCATAACAATCCAATTGGTGGGACTAAAGAAGCCTCGAGAAATTTTTCACATTAGCCCATCATGTCCAGAGGGGATTCTGCAGTAGAAATCACCATCTCGTCACCATTTAATTGGTGCTGGGAGTAAAGTGGGGCAATTTTGTGTGTGTGGACTGTGACTCTGTCACACAGAACCTCCATTTAATGTCCTATCTGAGGGACAGTGTTTTACCTCTTCCTAGAGGGGAGGAGATGGCATAACACATAACATTGCCAGCAAAATTTGAACTCAAGATATTTGATCAATAACGATTGAGCCACTTTGCAGCCATAATATACTTCACAAACATTCTTTTTTAAGGACAAGTTCACCTTCATAGACATGTGGATTGAGTGAATGCATCAGTGAGGGTTTGAGGAAAATTGGACACCCCGTTCAAAAGTTACAATTTTTTGAAGTTTCTGCTCAGTCACTGCTGTATGAGAAGACTACTACAGCTTGTGATGTCACATGTGTACAACGATATAAAGAAAACATTTAAAAATTCAACATATTTTCAATTTTCTCGCATAATAAAAGGTCACTTGACTTCCGTCTTTCAGAAGGCAGGGGCAATAATATTACCCTTAAGATATGTCAGTGACAGGTCGAGGAAATGTCCACTTTTTTTTTTCAAAAAATAAAAATATGTGAAATTGCCTTTATATTTTCCCTATATTGTTGTATGCATGTGACATCATCAAAGAGATTTTCACCAGTGACTGCTAGAGTGCGGAGTCTTCATACGCCCTGTACTATTGTTTTGTGAGCGCAAGGGGAGCATTGGATGACAACGAGGCGGTACAACGGTAGGCTCACCCCTCGTGCTAACACGCTAGCAAACGAGCAACCGAGGAGCAGCCAAAATCAAGTGCATACTCGCGTAAAAGTTCAGAAGTTCGCGTAATACGCGCTGTAGAAATGTATACATAGTACGCAAAGTCCGCCATTGTTAAGTGGAACAATGGCGGCCCCCATGAAATCGCTGACTCCATTGTAGAGTCCGCCCTCTAGTGGTGGGGAGGAGAACGAGAGACCCGCGGGTCTAGCGCTCACCTGAGCATCGCAAGTTCACCTTTCATGCAGTCACTAATCTAAATTATTCACAGCTCTACTAAAATTTGACCAGGCATTCTCAAGTAGAAGATGAAAATGTACAATAAAAAAAAAGGGCCCAAATTTTTTAAGATTCCTTAAAAGATTGGGGCCCCCTGGGGCCCCCTGGGTGGGGCATGGTGCCCATTTTGATAAATTGAGATCCTGACCCCCTAGGGATGCTACCTGCTAAGTTTGACGAAAATTCATCTTGAGGTTTTCAGGAAGAAGATGAAAATGTACAATTCAGGCCCCCATTTGGACCTTCCCCCCCCCCCCCCCCCCCCCCCACTTCCAAGAGGGGCACCCCTGGATCTGCTATGAACAAACTTGAAACTAGTCATTAATGTACTCACTCATAGTATTATCTTAGCTCTATAACTTCTGATTCTAGAGAAGATTTTTAAGGATTTCTTTATTTTGGGGGGTTTGGGGCCCCCTGGGGGCACCCTGGGTGGGGCATGGTGCCCATTTTAACAAATTGAGATCCTAACCCCCTAGGGATGCTACCTGCCAAGTTTGGTGAAAATGGGTCATGGGGGTCTCAAGAAGAAGATGAAAATGTACAATTTAGGCCCCATTAGGACCGCTCCCCACCCCCCTCCCCTGGGTCCCAAGGGGGGCACCCCTGATTTTGCCATGAACAAACTTGAAACTACAGTCATCAATGTACTAACTCATAGTATTAACTTAGCTCTATCACTTCTGGTTCTAGAGAAGAAGATTTTTACAGATTCCTTAATTTTGGGGGGTTTGGGCCCCCCTGGGGGCCCCCTGGGTGGGGCATGGTGCCCATTTTAACAAATTGAGTTTCTAACCCCCTAGGAATGCTACCTGCCAAGTTTGATGGAAATCAGTCTTGGGGTTTTCAAGAAGAAGATGAAAATGTAAAAAGTTAAAACGCCGGACGCCGGACGCCGGACGAAGGGCGATCGCAATAGCTCACTTGAGCCTTTGGCTCAGGTGAGCTAAAAATCTCTTTGGACATCATACACTGTAGTAGTCTTCTCATCCAGGAGTGACTGAGCAGATACTTTAAAAATTCATAACTTGTGAACGGATTGTCCGATTTTCCCCAAACTTTCACTGAGGTGTGCTGATAGTATTGCTGCATTCACTCATTCAAAATGTATATGAAGGTGAACTTGTCCTATAAGCTATACACTTTCACAATATACAATTTCATTTTTTTTTTTAAATACATTTTTGGCAAATATGAGTTTTGATGAATTTCTTTTGCTTTATGTATAACTAGTTAAATTCTATTATAATGCTGATTCTCTATGTCAAGCTCTCCCTTTGTCAACCTATCTCTCCCTCTCTCTCTCTGTCTCTCCCTCTCTCCACTGATAAATTTATCTTCCTCTCATTTCTTTCTGCATTTCTTTTTTCCATTCTACTTAAAGGTCCAGTTTACCTTTGGGAGCAGTGAGTTCAAAAATGTTCAAGATATCACATTTGATGCTTATGTGTAGGTCTGTTGTATCACAAAACATCCTACCATATAAAATTTCACAATAAAGCCTAAAATATAAGAAGATATTAGTGTTTTTCTCAATAAACCGTAACTGTAGACGGTTTAGCCTGGAAACATGTCTATTATAACTATTGTTCACATTTTGTGTATTTAACAACACCTAACATGGATTATACGGATACAAATTTTTACATTGGCTGTTTCTAGCCCTAACTCACATTTTAGAACTATTTGGAAGCACTAATGCTGGGTTTTTGTTTCATCTGCAAATTGTAAATTATGCCTTTAAATGTCAATCTGCACATGAGACCTCTTGGCCAATCCTGGCTCTCCGTTCGCTTCCTGCAGACATCGTTTCTCTCCTCGTCTCTCATTGGTTGCTTCACTGCCCCTGGACGAGGCATCTTTGCAAAATGGTCTGCCACTGGCCAATGTAGACACATGCAGTCCATTTTCACGGCTTGAAACACTCGACGTCAGAGAATCTCTTTTCACCAGTCTAGCAGTCTCCTCTTCCTCTTCACTGTCATCACTCGATGAATCTTCAGATGAGTCGCTGGAATCAGCCGAAGTTCTCGTCTTATTCGCAGAAACCTTTAGAAAGATAACAAATAATTTGGTCTTAAAAGCTTGAAATTCATCGGCAAAGTCTCTGCTTTACCCCCTCATATTTACATGACAATTCTTGGACTTGGATCTGGCTTGCAATTTGCAACCATCCCAGTTTTTTTATGATATTTTTATGGACAATGGACATTGGGAATATATCTTCAAGGTTTTGCTTATTCTTTTCACCTTATATTGCACTTATTCCACTGACAAGGCCTTGAAAAAAGACTATCCTCCCCATAGCCCATTTTTGGGGGAGTGGAAAAGAGTGATCAGCGTGGTTCACAGAGGTTTTAGCACGTCACAGTAACATGCTGAAATTCTTGTGCACCATCGTCAATTTTTGTGGAACATCCTCAAAAGCCAGCAACATGCTATGCAACATCCTCAAGAATTTGTAACAAGCTCAAAATAAAATGTATTCAAACATGTGAAAAGCATGCGCAAAACTTGCAAAACATTAAACTACCTGGTACTTAGATATCTGTGTGCAAAACAAGGGAGAGAGAGCATTGAACCTACGCAGCACAAAGATAAGCTGTGAAATATTACATACGACTTGCTCGTGATGTGTGCTCCGCACGCATACAATTTCTGCAATATTCTCACATCCTCAGCTTCCAACATGCTCAAATTTCAAGTTCTGCACCATCCTTGTGATATGACCAAATTCATGAACTGTTCCTTACCCTTTGGTGGTCAAGAAAGGGAAAGGTGTTGACTCTAGAAAATAAGATAAAATAGATCACCTGACTGACCACCAGAAGGCCAGAGAGACAGGATAAAGATACTGACCAGTGCTACAGTTGATGGTGTGGCATGTTTCTTGGTCCACTCTTTTGCCTTTTGGGAGAACAGCGGCCTGTTGTGCTTGAACTCTGTGGACTGCAAATAGAGATGACAAATTTTTGTGACAGTTAGAGCCATGTTAATGTCCTTTACACTCCTAGTGTCACTGGGCCCTATTCACTTAATGGTCAGAAATAGCACATATGCCAGATTTACGAACTGGTTTGTGAAAACCTGAACTTTCACTGTTAAAGTTCCGGGTCTAAACCATTTGGCTGTATTAATAGGGACAATGGCACACTCTCAGATTTCATATTAAAAAAAAAAAAAAAAAAGGACGAAAAAATCTGGATTTCACCTCATGTTTCATGCCGGAGAAGTATTGAATGGAAGTGGTTGAATTCATTGGATCTGCATGAAATCATTATAAAACAGAGGAAAATGTCCATTTGGAAACTAAAAAAGCACTCTGAGAGCACAGACCTCCACCACGCATGCAGCTCATTTCCACCACTGATCTCGTTCTTCCATAGAGATATCAGTGATTTCCAAACATATGTACTTGTAGCATTGTGTGCTGAAAGTCGCCCGATTTCCCAATATAGAAGCCTTTGTTACGTCATGAACTCTCAGCTGCACGGCGCGCCTCGCCCTAGTCATAGCAGAAATTAGAGCATGCACTTTAGTGCGCGCATGCAAACCTCAAATACGTGCAGCCTGAACTCCCAAGTTCATTGACCCTACCTGCCAAAATGTCAAAAATCCTTCATAAATTCTCCAAAAATTCTCGGATCACTACCAAAAGTTAATCGTTTGTTACTTGTGTCATTCTCAACCTTTCCTGCAAGTTTCATCCCAATCCGTTAACTACTTTTTGAGTTATTTTGCACACGGACAAACTAACAAATGAACACACAAACCAACGGTAACGAAAACATTACCTCCCCCCTTGGCGGAGGTAACAACAGGGAATGGAATCTTTCATTGTGCTGCCAATCAATGAACGTTCAAAGTTAGCTAATTGAGAGAATATAAAAACTTTTGCAGCTGAAACAAACAATCTGGCATTAACAGCAAAGCAGTAAAACTGACAGAGATTTTTTTAAATTCTACTTCATGAAGCACTTCAAATGGATGCTAAAAATCATAACAACAGGTAACAGTGACAAACTACAAAACAAGGTTTCCTAGACTTCATGGGTTAAATGTTTAGCATGAATGTCAGAACTGTTTTCAACCAAGCATAGCTGGCTGACAGTACAGTGCAAGTCTCAACAAAGCATATTTTCTCAGACTATAACATGTACAGCTAACAAATCTTTATTGACAGCTAGCTAGAATGTCACAATATATAGCAAAGAAGTTTCTAGGATAAGGTTTCTGGCAGAGGTGAATGGAAAGCATTGGTATCAGCATTATCTGAGGGAGAATGATAATCATGTTCTGAGAGAAGTGCTAGAGTCTTTAAAGTGAAACATGGAAAAGACAGGTGGATGAAGAGCTTGGTTGGCTTGAGAAGGGAGGATGCTCCATCCATATGGGAAGAAGGTGTAAAAGCGGTCACTGGTAGAGTGAGGTAAATCCAGCCATCCCTCTGTTGTGGGGGGCAGACCCATATTAAAACGGGTCTAGGGAAATTACCCCCTGGGCAATTACCCTGTACTCTTCCCCTGACCCTAACCCTAATCCTAGTCCTGAACCTAATCCTAACACTAACCCAAACTCTAACCCTAAACCTAAACCTAACCCTAACCCTTATTTTACTCTAACCTTACCACTAACCAGTATTTAGCCGGTGCAAAAAAGTGCATGATGATGATAAAAGTGCATGATGATGATAAAAGTGCATGATGATGATGATGATGAGGGCATGATTTCTTTGAATCCTTTCATATATCTGAAATTTAAATGAAATAAATTTATTTTTAAAAAAAAATAAAAAAAAAAAAAAACTTTCATTGAAATTTTTTAGACTTTAGCATGGCACTGGAAGACTGGCTGCTTCTTGAGATACTGAGGAGGGAAAAGTCTCAACTTACAATGTCTACCATGAGGGAATCGTCTGGATTGGGTTCAGCCATGAGTAGCTGCAGAGACGTGAGGACTGTGGAGATGTTCAGACTTGGTTTCCAGTTGCCCTGAGAGATGAAACAGAAAACAAGTCTCATGAGGCATACTCACAGTTAAAGGACAAGTCCACCTTCATATACATGTAGATTGAGTGAATGCAGTAATATTAGTAGAACACATTGTGAAAGGTTTGGGAAATCGAACAGACCTTTCAAAAGTTATGAATTTTTAAAGAGTCTGTGCGGTCGCTGCTGGATGAGAAGACTACTATCAGTGTATGATGTCACATGCAATAAGGAAAATAACTAGAAATGTCGCTATGGCGACTGATGCCTCCGCCATAATGCATGATTCTCCCAATAGGCGTATAGTACAATGTCTTCACAATGTGTGATCCATGACATTTTCACATAACTGGCAAAATATTGAAATGACAGGTTTGTCAGAAATGTCTTGAACTGGGTTTGCTATAATTTTCTAAGAGTGCAGGTATACATATTTGGGGAATTTTGGGGAAGTTTATGCATTGAGTAATTTCAAAGGTATGAAAAAAGAGTGTGATAACGGTACAAAATAGATTTTTTTTTTTTTTTTTTGGGGGGGGGGGGCATTGAAACCTGGCCTTTGACCCTTAACCTTTGACCTTCTGGCTGGAAATTTCCTGGAGAATCTCCATCAGGTAATGCATGTACATGTACATAGTTTTGAAACTAATAATGCAAGCATTGCATACCATGAGGGAAATAGTAAAATTTTGAGGAGTTGACCTTGACCTTTGACCCCTGACTATTGACCCATGACCCCTAAATTCCCTAGAGAATCCCTGCCAGACAGTACATGCGTATGTACCAAGTTCCATGAAAATACATTGAACCATTTGCGAGAAAAGTGATATTGCAACATCTTCACCTAACCTTTGACCTTTTGACCTTTCACCTTATGACATGAAACTCTCTCTGGAGAATCTTTACGCAGTAGTACATGTCCATACCAAGTTTCAAGAAAATACCTTCGGGCATTGCATAGATATGGGGGAAATTGCAAAATTTGTAGCATTTTACCTTGACCTTTTGACCTTTGAACTCTGGCCAATGTCACTTAAATCTACTCAACTAATTGTCCCATCATACATCATCCTTGGACCAAGTTTGGTGAAAGCTGCTTCATCCAGTTTTGAGTTATCACGTAAACAGATAAATTTTAGGATTTGACCTTGATCTTTGACCTTTGACCTCTGTCCGATTTCACTGAAAAACTAATCAAGTAATTGTCCCATCATACATCATCCTCCAACAAAGTTTGGTGAAATTTGCTCCATCCAGTCTTGAGTTATCGCGTAAACGGATACAATTTCATGATTTGACCTTGACCTTTGACCTTTGACCTTTAGCCGATTTCACCCAAAATCTAATCAAATAATTGCCCCATCATACTTCATACTTGGAACAAGTTTGGTAAAATTCCAGTAAATATTACTCAAGTTATCGCGTAAACGAAAGCGGACGGACGTACAGACGGACGGACGGACAACCCGAAAACATAATGCCTCCGGCACCACTTCGTGGCGGAGGCATAAAAAGAGAATTTCACAAAATTTCATTTTTTGAAAAAAGTGCACATTTTCTTGACTTTTCACAGACACAGGTTAATTAAGGGTAATATCATCTGCCCTCCCCCGCCTTTTGAAAGAGGCAAGTGAAGTGTTCTTTTATTATGCAAGAAAAATGAAATAATGTTAAATTTTCTTTATATTTTTCTTATATCGTTCTACACATGTGACATCACAAGCTATAGTAGTCTTCTCATCCAGCAGTGACTGAGCAGAACCTCAAAAATTCATAACTTTTGAACGGATTGTCCAATTTTCCTCAAACTCTCACTGATGTGTTTTACTGATACTGCTGCTTTCACTCAATCCACATGTCTATGAAGGTAAGCTTGTCCTTTAATGCTACAGAAAAGGTAATCTGGATTGCATACTCAAAATAATGGTAGGACAGCATTCAAAATCCACTTTCAGCTAGATGTTTGGCCATATTTGAACAGATGCTTAATCATCACAGTTAGATTTGATTTGCTTTGTTTTACATTTTTGTTGTTATTTGTGTGTGTGTGTGTGTGTGTGTGTGTGTATGTAATACACAATTATAATTTCAAAACAAAGGAGACACTTGTTACGGTCAAGTTCACACAAATGAATGCAAGGCGGTCACAGTGAATTGAAATGAACAAATCTTCCGGAGCTTTATTAGGAATTAACTTAACAATCAGTTTCCCACCGGAATAATGATAATTGTACAAAACATTACAGCGAAATTAACCATAACAATTGAATGTTAGATCAGATCGTTTCAACGAAAGATAATTTAAGACAGATTATGTGATACCCGGCCAGGGTTTTACCCTAACAGAACCAACGTCGGGGCCCCAACTCATCTGCGACGTGACAGGAGGCGACGCAAGACGCTATCGCGTCGAGAGCCCGTCGATGCACGGGGACGTCGTCGAATCAGCGGGTGACGCTATCTCAGCTTGCAGCTCCGCGACCACGCCGGGCAGAAGGGCGTTGGCCGCCAGGTCCGCGTTGCCACTCACACAGTCTCGACGCCCTGGATCGACCTCGGCGTGGCTCCCACTAGTTGCCGTGTAGCAATCACAGGAATCACAGGTGGGCGTTGGCTCCAGACCGCCTGGTGGTTTGCCTGGCCAAGTCAACGAGAACCTATCGACGCTGTCGTCGTCGAAGGGAAACGGGCTAGAAGCAGGTTGGCATCTCCTGGATTATCCTGCTGTTTAGCACTTTAACTCAGTCCGCAGGATACTTGTCTCAGGTAGAGCAATTTCTCCCAAGACCATGGACGGGACGTTGAGAAAGTTATAACGGTCCTCTCTAACCGGAGTCTGATTGTCGACTGACACGACCAATGTATTTTTAACATGAACATTATTACATACATGGAAAATTCCGTCAGGCACGCCCAGCTTAATATATTCATAACATTAAACTCAACCTGGGCGAAGTGTGTAAGGCTGCGGTTCAAAACGACTGACTCAAAAGGAGATTACGTAACTGGTGGTGTTTATAAACATTCGCGATCGTGCACGTGTGATCGCATACACATGATCATAAAACATGAAGATCACATTGTTAAGTGATTACATGGGCAAATTCGTAACACACTACAAAGAGAATCTCAACTTACTGCCGGAGGCATTTTTAGTAGATCTAGACATATCCGCCCACTGGTGTCAATGTTTGGATGGTATATGGGAGTAACGTACTGCACCTTCGGCGGCTCAAAGGGGTACCTGTATTCCAAGGGAGACAGTACATGTACAGAAAAGAAATACATAAATCAGTAATTTAAGATATGACTCATGTGGTACTGATGGATTGATTGCGGGGGGGGGGGAGTGCAAACATATCTGCAAATATCGTATTTATTCAATTATATTACTTAAAAATCCCAAAAAGACATCATCTATTAGATGGAAAGAGAAAAAAAAGAATAGTTCTGCTAAGACCAAAGGCTTGAGTGGGACATTGTAAATTCTGTAAGTCCAACTCCCTCCCCCCCCCCCCCCCTCCCACCACTTCCACGGGAGGGAGCTTTGATCATTTTCAATTTAAAATGGTTCAATCTGGTGCATACTGAAGTCATGATCTCAACGCACAAATAGAGCCGGTGCACTTGCTGGAACACCTTGAAACATTAGGCATGGGTATATGAAATATTCAGAATATCAGAGATTTTGGAGACATTTTTTTTTCTCTTCTAGTTTCAGGGTTCAGCATGAGATAATCGTCTATTAGATCACAATGAGACAGGAAAATATTGGGTGAACTGTGCGAGTCTAACACTGATTTCTTGAAGAGTTGGCAGCCCTAGCTGTACTAAACAGTTGAGCAGACTTAGGTGTATTTTATGTATTGATGTGCTCACCGCTCTGGGATCTGAATCTCTAATTTGAAGACACCTCCAGCGTAAGGAGTGGCATCTCCACCCACAATCTCTGGATACAGAATGAAAATACAGAAAGAGGCTTGTAAAATAAAGTGTTAGTCTGTGTATCACTCAATATTGGGCCAAAGCCCTAAAAGCACTGGATGCAGTAGCAGTAGAAGTTATTGTTGTTGGTGGTTGTGGTGTTTTTGTTATTGCTGTTGTAAAAGTATTAAACAGCAGCATGATTTTAAATTGAATAAAAATAAATGCTGAATAATTATAAAATAATTCACAGACTTGTCGAAATTAAGTCAAATGAAAGGCGTACAGGGTGAAAAAAAAAGCATAACAATGAAATGAAAAATGTGCTGTAATGTACATTGACATACAGTCAACTTTGCCAAAGTCCAATCTATTTGGACTGAGGAAATGGCTTCGACTTTGAGAAAATTTGACTTATGAGGGATTAAAATCAATAGAATATAAGGAGAGGAGGCTTGAAAAGACCTTCGACTTGGGCGATTATATGACTTATGCAAAGTCGACTAAGCAAGGTTGAGTGTACATGTATGTATCGTCTACTCACGAGCCTCTAGCTGTGTGACGTTATCTGCCTTCGCCCAGCAGCTGATACCTGGAGGTGGTTCCTTCTCCAGCATGGCCAGCTCACGTTTCATTCGAGAGACACGCTGCATTGTAGCTACACAGGCTTGCAGTGATGGGCAAAAACCTCAGAAGTGGCAGCAGTCAACTGTGATCTCTTGAACATAGACGGAGAAAATAACATGGGGTAACATAGTGACTGATTGTAGGAATTGATCTACACATGTATGATCAATAGCAAACCAGCAGCCCACAACACAAAGTACATGTATGGCTGCATGCAAATATTTGCACCATCATCATTTCATCAATCTTTACTGACAGCACAATTAATGTGCCTGGTTGAGGTGTTTGCCTACAAGGGCAGTGCTAGTTATTACCTGCTGGGCAACCCCATATGGGGTCAGCATCCCTAACTTGCTTTCTGGTGTGTGGGTGTGTGTGTGGTGGGGGGGGGGGGGGGGAGGAGATCACTTCACGAGGTTCACGCCCTACTTTCCGCATAAGAGCAATGTACATGTATGATCTGTCATGCATAATGTGCCTAACTGATTTGTGACTCTCTCATCAGACATGTAGTCAACCTGCATTTCATGTCCTTTCCATTGAAAAGAGTATTTCATCTTCACTGACTACCAGGAAGATCTCACAACATAAAATATGCATATATCTAAAAAGCATGTACAGTATTCATACTCGTAGCTCTAGGAGGGATGTATGATAAGTGTCATGCAAATTTGCTCAGACAGAGCAAAACACAAACTGTTTGCCACATACAAATGTAAACCACCCCATAAACTATTTGTTTGTTCCTTTCCATCTGAGAAGATGGCTGGATAGCCCATATTCAGCTACGTTAAGCTGGTCTTCCATGGGGTCCAGTTGATATGAGGTGGGACCTGACTCTTTGCGATGAATGAATGAAGCAGGATCTTTTACGTGTATGAGTTGTTACTCTCTCACACACGGGACCTCCATTTTATGTCCTATCCAAGGGACAGAGTGTTTTGCCTCTTGCTAGAGGGGACGGTATGCTTACACACAACATTGCTCAGTCCAGACTCGGGTTTGAACCCGGGCCACGTGATCGTGAGGCAGACGTGCTACCGACTGACCCAACTCACAACCCTGTATAGAAGTTTTGATAATTCACAGCTATTGTGATGCAACATAGTATCACTAAATTCATGACTGTCTATAAATGCCCACATTGGATGTCCTACACCCTTGGACAATGGGTCATGTGGGTGGCCTTAATTATTCAGAATATGACGTTGCCTCATTAATATTCATCCGAGCTATTATTCACCTTCACAGGTTGCCCTGCTATGGTCCTTGAGATCATCCCTTCCCTGGTCCTACCTCTCCCTTTTGTTTGGTCACCCCTTTGTTTTAACCAGTTCCTTACAGGAACCTGGTATACCAGGTTCCCATGGGAGCAACTGATATACGGGAACCTGGTATACCAGGTTTCCAAAATGAAAATAAGAGTGCCTGCTTTCGTGGCTTAAATTCATATTTCCTTGTATTAAAATGCCAAGAAAAGTGGGTTTGATAAAAAGATCAGAGTTATGCTATCAGCATTTGTTCTCCTTGTGTTTGAAAAATGCGTATTTCACAGTATTATTTACCTTTTCCTGATCTAGTTTTCGCTTGTCCTGCTGTAAACTCATACGAACATGTACATACAAGGTATAGCGATCAAGGCTGAGATCAGTTAGATTTCTGCGTTCGCTGACCCCAGTCACCCTAGTCAGGTGCCTGGTTTTGTGTAGAACAAAAGATTCTGTGAGCTCATCAGCGCACGCTCTATTCATACCTCGCACCCATCGATATTTCCATTGTTCACTGGCACATGTAGTGGAATGGGGGATCCAATGTGCCGCTTGACTGCCTTCACACAAGTGGATTACCAACCTGGCTGCGACGGGCAAAAAGAATCTCGTTCGGGGGTTTTTAAGGCACTCAGAGAGTTGCGGAAGGAATGGGTTAATCCACCTCATTACCAGTTTGGCTCCCTGCCTTTGACAGTCACTCAGAAATCTACCCCTTTTGTGTTTCTTTGCTCCGTGTCCTTAGTCTTTCCCAGTTAGTGCCTGCTGTGTAGATAGTTCGTAATCACGTCATTATGTGTCTACTGGCAATGCAGACATTTTGCCCCCGATGAAGACTCTGCAAGGATTAAAAGCTCCAACTTGTTTTAAGTCCATATCGACTCCACTGGCTTGCTATAAACTATCAATGTTCAGCAGTTTTTCCCTCTTTTTTATTTTTTTGTTAAATTGAGTAACGAAATTAATAAACTTCATCTGTCTGTAATTGAAGCTTTGTAAAGATCTAAATCATAAATGGGTAATGCACATAGCAGCATAACCCATTTAAACTCTTTGAGTCTTTTGATAAAACAGGGCCCAGATGCCTGGCCAGGGCCCCATTAATACTGGCAAAACATATAAAAAGATAAAATCAATTTTAGATTTCCTTAAGGCTGCATTCTGCCATAGGCATGATAGGCATATAGACATAAATGTAGGCCTACAGTTGAAATCAACTAACCGTTAGGGCCTAGAGTCTATTCTAACACTCTATACATGTAATTTAGATCTAGATTTAGATCTAGATTTAGGCCTAGTCATTTAGTAGTATAACGTTTATAGACAGAAAGATATGTCATCAGTCCGATGTCGGAGGAGTCTTTTATTTATTTTTCTATTCATTTTTATTCATTTTTTGTATTTTTTTTTTTTTTTTACATTATCGCTCTCCTCCGGAGAGGGGATCCGTGAAGCCAGACGCAGTCTCCGCGGAACATATCCCTGACCCTGACGACCAGATACAGACCGAATCTTTCCGTCAACGCGGAACACATCCCCGACGACCAGATACGTCAGGACCGATCTTTAGCTAGGTCAAACTAAACTGTTAGACTCTAACTGTTAGTCTAACTACAATGATATATAAATATATAATCAATTTTATTTTTAACTCTTCATAAAAACAGGGGCAGGCCTTAGTGAATGACAATTGTCATATGATATGGACGGTAATTTTACTAATGACAAGAATCCAGCTTCCTGAATGGCTGTTGGTATGGAAAGTAATTGCCATTCCATGACAAACGTTATCGCACTCATGCATATACTTTATCAACTTTTATGAAATGGGACCCGCGAATCTAACGAATACGTTTAAAACCGCACCAGTGACCTCAACACTTGTAAATTTACGTATACACCGCCGAGTAGGAAACAACTAGCCCGGCCGCGGCGGCGGGCGCCGATCGATCGACCAGACGCCGTTCTTCTCAGGACAGTGGTACGGCGTCCCGCAACTTGCTGTACAGATACAGCGCAACAACAAACAGCGACAGGGATATTTTTAGCTACTTCGGGTACCGGTATACGATTAGTCATTTACAGCATAATGAATAGGTATGTACCTACCTGGGTCCTGTTCGCTGTAGGTTAATAGCAGCGGGGGCGTTCCTAACCGGTTGAATTCACGAGCGTTCTAACAATTACACCTTCTCGTTTGAAGAGCTATCACTAGCATCAAATTTCCCGGGAAAATCTACCTTCAGATTTTTCGCGCACACCACACAAGTACAACACCCACCACACCACGCACGTTGCATAATGTGTTTACAAAGAGATTTTTCTCCTCCCCACCACTAGAGGGCAGACTCTACAATGGTGTTAGTGATTTTATTGCGGCTGCCATCAAATAAATTTGTACCACTTTGGGGAAAATCTCTTTGGAATGGTGTGTTTATTTCTGTTTTAATACGTTTGCCTTTTTTTCAATTATGGACGGTGGATTTATTTATAATTAATTGCAGGGACTTGTTTATACTTGAAATCATATAATAATTATGAATAGCTTTAGGAAAGAGTTCCATATAATGTACCCCCAACCAGTGCCGTATATTAATATACGGCACTGCCCCCAACTATATAAACCTACGTTATATACTAGAGCTTCCTCTGAAGTCCGCAATACAGCTGTACCTTATAGGACACTGAGAACAATGCTACCTAACTCTAACCCTTATAACCCTAACCCTAATCATAAACTGAAAAGACTCTAATCCTAATCCCCAAACCACCTAAACTTAATCATAACGTCACTTATACACAATGCATAGTGGGGGTACATAAGAAGGAACTCTTGCCTAGTTTTATAAAGTTTTGGGGATAAATTCAACTTTAATTGTTTCAAAAATTTCTATACTCATTAAACAAAATACAAAAACGAAGAAAGCTGCGTACAGCCTGTTTATTTTGGTAGCCTTTTGACAAGACCTCATGTCTGAGGAATGAATATCTCTCTCGGTCGGTGCGGTGTATTGCTGTTGTTCTCTGCCTCGCCTTCAATCACTCTGTTACACAGTCTCCTTTCAGAGCCTCTACTAGATATTGTCAAAAAGCTGCAGCCGGAACGCGCTGACAAACATGCGGATCCGCGGAGGAGAGGAGATAAGAGGCATATGATCCGCAGTGAGATGGCGCTCATCTTGGAATAATTTCCCATTTCTCAATTTATCTATAATGTCATCACATACAAAAGATAAAACACATTTTTACAGCATTCGTGGGCATCCGGATGGGCATGTTATAAATGAGGTTGAGAGGTTTACTACTGCAGTGTACTCTGCATGAATTTCTAGTTGCTTAATTCTTTAATAGACTAAACAACAGCATATGGATTTTCGAAAGTTATGACCTCCTTTTGATTTTAGTATTTTGATTGAGAGTGGCATTGTTCAAATCGGCATCGGTCACATTTTTTTTAACGTTTTTACGAGTAGGCCCTACATACAAAAATGTACTCTGTAGCCTAGAGTTTGGATTTAAACTTTGAACAGAGTAATGGAATTATTAGAATGGTTTATTTGGTTTATAAAAAAATAAATAAATAAATCGTAGACCGAAGGCTTAAATACATTGCAATGACATATAAATACGTCCAAGTTAAATAGAAAACATTGAACCATCGTACATAACATCCGCATCAGAAATCACAATTAAGCATAAAATATATCGCATAAAAAAATTACCACATATTTACTCCACAGAAAAAAAAAGCAAAACAAATCATAAAATCTATTCAGTGTGTAAGGTTGTATGAGTATATTTTAATCAATAATTCTTTACCCCAAAATTATATCATATATATATATATCATAATTCCTTTAATCCAATGCAGGCATAATCACGCATCCACACTGGCACTCGCATGCCCACAGTCTAGCACATTATGTCAAGACACATGCACATTATCATACACACAAACGTACACACATACACAAAAGCGCTCGCGCGCACCTGCATGCGAAATCCAGCACATGCAGAGACCCATGCGAACACACGCACCCACACACACTCGCACACACACATACATACATAATAATTATAATATCCAGGTTATATTGAAAAAACGAAACTTGCTTTCATAATATATAATATACAAACTATAATAAACGCATTATAATCTCTATTATCTAACCCATTGATACTGTACTTTGAGATCACCGTAATATTGTATTAATGAGTGGGATAATTATTGTTTCTACATATTTCGATACTGCATCTCAATGTATAAGAAATATTTTTTTTAAAGGTCCATTTGTATATCATAACTTGAGAAAACAGTTTCTCAACTAAAAGCTGGTAGAAACACAATATTAACGAACTTAAATGACAGAGCACTGGTGATCCTAATTTAAAAAGAAATCAAGGCGAACTTTAGAGACAAAATTCTTCTTATGGCAGCAGTATTACAGCGCCCTCTGTGTGGCACAGAAGTAAACAGTTCTTTTTAACCAGAAACTCGAAATGAAGTAGGGGATATTTGTTTTATATTTTGAATTAAAAAAAAAGAAGATAAACAAAAAGGAGGAAATGAGGCGAGATTTGTGAGTGTGTTGGATGCCATAGGCCTATTATATATATAAAATCTCTTTGGTGAATGTACAAAGCTGCTCACGACGTCAGTTACTTTGTAAGTCATGACTGTATAACATTTCACAAAGTAACCACGCGAAGCAAAGGGTGCGTGTGTCATACTCTTTTTTTATGTTTTTATTGAACAATAGATAACATATGTACAAAAATGGGTATGAACACACTTGAAGCAACAGAACAAAGCACTGAACGTTTTGGTGTTTGTTTGTTTGTTTGTTTTTTATGATAGGGATAATTGATAATTATTTATATAGGGCACAGATTAGGTCTAAAGATAATGTTTCTGGTATCCCAACAAGTGGAGCGGCTGCCCGTATAGGGCTTATTATGAAGTTCTTTTATGTACAAGGTTTTGTACACTTTTACTTCCCATGCATCCGCAGTGGATGTAGGCCTAACATAGATTCTTTCATTCTCTTTTCAATTGATATTTCTATTGTGAAACGTCTCTTTGGGTGCGTTTAACAGGAAATAATTTTCATTTTGATTCTTTCAATTTACAACTTTTCTCGAAAAATGTTTCCTAATATTCTAACAAAAATCTACAATATTTTGCCTTATTCAAAACAATTCCGATATGTAGGCCTACACTCGCCTTATAGTCAGGTCGCTTAACGTCAAATTTTGAGATTACCGTTACACGGCGGATAAAAGCACCAAATTTGGAGAGATGACATCTCAGGACCTACTCATTGACATTTGAGTAGGAGCCCTCTGCAAAATTTCTATTTTCATGGTATAAATGCTGAATTTCATTTTGCAGAAAATTTCGCGGAAATGAAACTTTCGCAAATTTCGCGAGGAGCTAATATCGCAAAATCAAAATGCGCGCGATTCTAAACAATGCATTTGATGCCAGTGGCAATTTGCGGAGGTTTCATGCTGCGAAAAAGACCGTCGGCTCCAAGTCACGAACATTTCATGTCGGGAAAATAACACCGTATTTATGTATCTGAGAGAGTAAAGTAACGAAAACGAGGTTCACATTTGTGGTACTTTTTTCATTTTTCATGAAGCTGGAAAACATGAACCCAATCTTGAATTCCAGATCAACAAAGCATTTGAAACATAGAGGTGGTTGAATTATCAATTACCGATTTATGAAGAAAATAATGCTGTCGAGGTGTCACTGTGTAATGTACATTTGCCAGTTCAGATTTATGTACATAAAGCATAGACCCGATATTTAAGGGGCTGCAGATCGTTTTCTAATGTTTTTTTTTTTTTTTTCTTTTTGGGGGAGGGAGGGAAGGAGGGGGCTGCGGACCGTTGATGGGAGTGTTCAAGGGTCAGTGATCTCCCCCTCCCCTTACCATTAGAAAACGTTCTAAGCCCCTTTTATAAAGTAACTAAACTGGAATAGCAGGGACCTACACCACAATGTGACAACTCAACAGCATTTTCTCTTCATAAATCGGTAATTAATTCACCAACCTCCATGTTTCAAATGCTTTGTTGATCATGGAATTCAAGGTAGGGTTCATGTTTTCCATAGTTCCATGAAAATGAAAAAAGTACCACAAATGTGAACCTCGTTTTCGTTACTTTACTCTCTTAGATACATAAAAACGGCGTTATTTTCCCGACATGAATTAATGTTCGTGACTTGGAGCCGACGACCTTTTTTCGCAGCATGAAACTTCCGCAAATTGCCACTGGCATCAAATGCATTGTTTAGAATCGCGCGCATTTTGATTTTGCGATATTAGCTCCTCGCGAAATTTACGAAAGTTTCATTCCCGCGAAATTTTCTGCAAAATGAAATTCAGCATTTATACCATGAAAATAGAAATTTTGCAGAGGGCTCCTACTCAAATATCAATGAGTATGTCACTTTAAATCGCTACCATAACACCTCAAGTGTCACCAAAATGCTACAAGAACTTGATTGGACCACTCTGGAACAGCGCAGAGAAAATGACAGGCTAATTATGATGTACAAAATACACAATAATCTTACTCCTCTTTCAGCACAGGACTATATTATCAAACAGGCTACTCAGTTAACGAGAGCCTCGCAACCACACTCCTATCAGGTACCATATTCGAGAACTGAATCGCATCGCCATTCGTTCTTCCCAAGAACTGTAAGGAACTGGAATTCCCTGTCGTCAGACATTGTTTCTGCGCCATCTGTGGGATCATTTCGAAATCGTCTAACGGTTGATCACAGTGGCTAGTTGTTTTCGTCAAATTTTCTATGTGCTTGTAAATATCTGTAAATAAATTGTATTATAATGTAAATAGCACCAGTCTGCAAGAATCTTCAGGCTATTGAAGGAGGCAGACTTAACCAGAAGAAGAAGAAGAAGAAGAGGGGTCATCTCTCCAAATTTGGTGCTTTTATCCGCCGTGTAACGGTAATTTCACTTAGCGACCTGACTATTAGTTCGTCCATGGCCCATCAGCTCGTTTCCCGTGATTCCACTGACTTCAAATCCATTCAAAATAATAGGTGCCTATTATACCCAAACCCTATACCCCCAAACGATTAACCCCTATTATTATTAGGCCCTATACCCCTCTTCTCGAAAAATCGGAAGCGCGTATAATACGGTATAAGTATCAACCTGAGTGGAAGGAGGGGGTGAGCTAACCCGCGCGATAATGAAAATGTATGCACAATTTCTCGCCGATTATTTCTCTTAAAATAATTTGCAATTTTTCCTCTTTTCATAGGGCTCGGGGAGTCGGCAATGATTATCGTAATAGTATGCACGTTTTTATGCAATATCCAAGTCAATAAAAGTGATATATAGGAACATAATTATATACATAATATAGTTATTTTGACAATTTTATATGATTTTGTTATTATATTGTTCGGTGGAAATAAAAGGTTGTTGAAGTGCACCCCCATTTTCAGCGGACTTTGAGCCATCCGTTTAATTATATTATTTTATTTTTGTTCTAGTTAAGACGAGTGTGCAGTTTCCCAACGCTGTTTATAGAAGAAACAACGGATTGTCATATTGTGTATACTGGATTTCTGTTTAACAGTGGATTTTGGAGTTTAGTTACTTCTAAACAGGAGATATCTGTATTGCACCCACCAGTGGCGTATCTAGGGAAAACGGCACCCGGGGCAAGCACGAAAATTGCGCCCCTAATTTCTGAAAAAGTGTTCAACCCCAACCCCATCCCGGTAGGGACTTTAAACAAAGTCCACATGATGCTTTTCAAGCACTTAAAAGGGATCTTTTGAGGGTGATTTAAATGTAATGAATTTTTATAGATTTTGGCGAGCGAGCGCAGCGAGCGAGCCGAAAATTTTTGTATTTCAGCTTACAAAACATGGAATTCTTGTCATTTTTTGCTACAAAATCTTACAATTCTAATCAAGATAATAGTGACGGCCTTATAGATAACGATTTATACCAAAAAAGTGAGGACTTTAAAAAATACTCTAAATTAGTACGCGCGAGTAAGCTGAAATTTGTATATATCCTCGTCATCATCACGTATTGTTCTTATCTTTTTTATATAAATTTTGGCGAGCGAGCGAGCCGAAAATTTTTGTATTTCAGCTTACAAAACATGGAATTCTTGTCATTTTTTGCTTACCAAATCTTACAATTCTAATCAAGATATAGTGACGGCCTTATAGCTAACGATTTATACCAAAAAAGTGAGGACTTCAAAAAATACTCTAAATTAGAACGCGCGAGTGAGCTGAAATTTGTATATGTCCTCGTCATCATCACGTATTGTTCTTATCTTTTTTATATAAATTTTGGCGAGCGAGCGCAGCGAGCGAGCCGAAAATTTTTGTATTTCAGCTTACAAAACATGGAATTCTTGTCATTTTTTGCTTATTAAATCTCACAAATTATTATAGTGACGACCGTAATGATAACGATTTATACCAACAAAGTGAGGACCTGAAAAAAATACTCTAAATTAGTACGAGCGAGTGAGCCGAAATTTGTATATTTCTGCGTTATCATTACGTTTTTTTCTTATCTTTTTTTATTTTTTTTTGCGCCCCCCTCCCCCGTATGTTCGAAACTGTTGGCGTCCTCTTTTGATAAAATCAGCGATCGCTTCAGAACGAATGAAATTGCAGTCGCTGCTCCGTGTAACATTTTTCCTGCAAAATATAAAATGACATGAGTGAACACACACATTAGACATTATCATTTTGTCCGCGTCATCGTCACGTTTTGTTCTTATCTTCTTCTCTTTTTTTATACAAATTTTGGCGAGCGAGCGCAGCGAGTGAGCCGAAAATGTTTGTATTTCAGCTTACAAATCATGAAACTCTTGTCATTTTTTGCTTATTAAGTCTTACAATTCTAATCAAGATATAGTGACGGACTTATAGTTAACGATTTATACCAACAAACCGAGGACTTGAAAAAATACTCTAAATTAGTACGAGCGAGTGAGCCGAAATTTGTATATTTCCGCGTCATCATTACGTCTTGTTATTATCTTGTTTGATTCGGGTTTTTTGCGCCCCCCCCCCCCCCGTATGTTCGAAACCGTTGGCGCCTTCTTTTGATCCAATTGGCGATCGCTTCAGAACGAAAGAAATTGCAGCCGCTGCTCCGTGAAATATTTTGTCTGCTAAATATAAAATTACATGTGTGAACACAATAGACACTGTCATTTTGTCATCATGTTTTGTTCTTACCTTCTTTTTTATATAAATTTTGGCGAGCGAGCGAGCCGAAAATTTTTGTATTTCAGCTCACAGAACATGGAATTTTTGTGTGAACACAATAAACATTGCCATTTTGTCCGCGTCATCATCATGTTTAGTTTTTATCTTGTTTGATTTGGTTTTCTCCCCCCCCCCCCCCCACCATTCTCCCTCCCCCCTTCCGGGCGAGTTTTTTTTTTTTTTTTTTTTTTTTCCTTCTTCTTCTTCTTCTTCATTTTTTTTTCTCTTTTTTCTTCTTCTTCTTCGTTTTTTTTTTTCGTTTTTTTTTTTTGCCCCCAAGGAGTGGCGCCCGGGGCACGTGCCCCCCTTGCCCCCCCCCCCCCCTAGATACGCCACTGGCACCCACGAATTTATGGATTTTGACATCCATTTTCTACTGTCCTTTGTCCAAAAGGTTGTCTTATCTTTCTGTAAATTTGCTGATAGTCTTGAATATTTTCACGTAAGGGGCGATTCTTATCATTTACGAATAAATCTTTTAAGCCTTTTAATTGTCATTCATTAGAGGTTTGGCTCCTGTTCTATTATATTGAGGTCCAACGGCATTTCTCCGATTTCTACTTCCATTGTTGTAAAACATGCACCACATAAAATTAGACGCATGTTATATCTCCGGTTGATAAATCATTTATAAATACTCAATTAACCGATCTCTTATCGTATAGAGATCAGTCATAATCATGAGATCTATCCATGCAATATAAACATCTCCGAGGTCCGGCGGGGGGGGGGGGGGGGTCACTTTTCTTCTCTTTTTTTTTTTTATCCGTGAAGTGGCACGAGAAGAAACCTTGAAGTCAGCGCGGTCATACGGCTTTTGGTTTCTTGTGTTTTGGTTTTGTTTTGGTTTTGTTTTGTTTTGGTTTTGTTTTTGTTTTGCTTTTTTTTTTGCTTTGTTTTGTTTTGTTTTGTTTGTTGGTTTGTTTGTTTGTTTGTTTTTGTTTTGTTTTTTTTTTTGTTTTTGCTTGTCAGCTGGAGAAACCGGAAGTGCATTCATTTTTCTCCCTCACTGGGATATTCATTATTCTCTTTCATCTGTACACGTAATACATCATAACATTTCAGATAACATCATAATATTTCAAATACAATACATTTAAATACATATCAAGAAAACAGGTGTCTAAACAGACACCATTTTTTCTGAAACACTTGCAACTTATGATTATTTCTTGCAACGAATTTCTCTTTATCATAATATTCCCTATAGATCAAAACGAGGTATTATTTTTCTTATTTTACAAACATAAATTTCATATCTCAGAAGCAAAGTAAGGAGATTACTCCGAAATCTTCGAGTGATCCCTGAGGTCACTCCAAAATGAGTGAAAATGAACATTTTCACTTGAAATTCACTCCAATTCCACTCTAAATTCACTCTTTTTTTTTTGTATTCACTCCTTCAAGAGTGAAAATTTTCACTCGATTTTTTTTTTAGAGAGAATGTGGACTTGTGCTCATTCTGTGCAAATGAGTCGAATGTGCAAATTTATATGACACACGGAGGGTTAAACACACGTTCATTATTCTGCGAATAATTTCATTATCTTGTGTGATTAATTGGGTGAAGTTTTATCACAAAAGAGGTCCCTTCCTCGATCCACCCTTGGCTGAAAAATTATCCCACCCCTCACTCACCTAACCTCACCTCCGTTCCCCTTTCCTCACCCTTACTTATACCTGAATCATACCACAACTTCCTCAGAGATCAACACCAGAAGATTAGACCTATACTTTTTATCACAATCGAGTGAGTAGGAGGGCATTTCATTTTGGTCACGGTTCAAACTTAAAAAAAAAGAAGTATTATTTGGCTCCTTGAACTTTTCCTAATGACAGAGTGTGTTACACTATACAGCACTGTATAACAGTCAGACGGTAGCCTATAAAACTATCTCATAAGCATTAAAAACATGTGTAAACTTTCTATTCCTCCTTTCAAATGCACATACCGTATTTCAACATACCAATCAATCACAGAGACATCTCACTACCTCAACACATAAAAGGAAAATGAAGAAAAATGCTATTTCCCATTTTCCCTCTTTTTCAAATGAAGCGGCATGAATAATGTACAAATTGCAAATCCAATTTGTTCCCGGCATAAATTTTGGAAATCAATATAATCAAATAAAGTACGACACCAATTATCCATAAGTTCTTGAACCAAATTCACATAATACTAAGTATGCACTTGTAGAATAATTATTCAAATATGCGTGTTTGTTTATAAGTCTCTTCTTCTTTATGACAAAAATATTCAACATGCCATTATAAGCTCAAACATGTGTAAATGATACTTTATGGAACCCGGCTGCATCTAAATGAAAATCCCTCGAGGTGGAACTCAAAGAACACATGTAGTAGTTACTAGATACTTTATAGGTCTACTGAAGATAGAATTTAACAAAAGTCACGAAAACTACTTCTGTGTTCTGTGTAAACAAGTACAGTGTACTATTATTATTTTTTTATTACATGTATTTTTTTTTTTATAGTAATCTGTCCGCAATCGATCAAAGGCAAGTGTCGATCGATCGACGATGGTCGACTAGAGATTAGCGATTTTTCACGCGGAGTACACTTCGGGCTTGGAGAACGCGAAAAACGCCGGGTCGTCGAAGAGTTTGTGAACCAGCCTTCATCCCCCAAGAATTATAATTCCCGAAATAAAAATGAGCGGAGGTGTTTATGGCGGTGGTGAGTATATATTACGTCATTTCAATAAAATGTTTCTATCTACAACTGGAAAATCTAAGTAAGCTTGCTGATTCGTGGATGGACAAAGGGGGACTTTGCTACATGACCTATGAACGATTTTACTGGCGGTATAAACGGTCACAAAAGCGGCTCCTCCGAGCCGAGGCCTCCTATCTAACTATACACAGCTTACAGCCCAGTCGCTGTACATAATTATGGTTGAGGGGTCTAGACCTAGATATCGCGCACGAAAATTTGTGATGCTCTTGTAATAAAAATTATTCCACAATTGAATCGTACCTGAATTTCTCAATAAATATCACGAAAATGCAGAAAAATCACCTCCCAGAATCTCCTGATGATACGAATCCATGTCTATGACGGAGTAACTAACGTTAGTTAGTGCGCTGTCGCCGTTTGTATGTCGGACTTAATTTTATGCGTTCAATTTCTTGGGGTATGTAAAGGTCGCGCAGCTGCCCTATGTAGTTTCATGCGTGAAAGTGTCTGCCCCTCTCTGCGGCTGTAACGTGCTTCGGCTTTCGTAGAATATTATAAACGATCGATCGAACAAATTACGAATTCTGTCGGCTACGATCATACGAACGAGACAAGCGAGACAACACGTCTAGGCTACAACATCCTTAAAAAAGATTTTAAGCTATTAAAGGACATAAGGTAGGTAAATTATAAGGTAAAAAATTGGAAATTTAGTGAAAAATTTGTTCCAAAAAATTGGAAATTTAGTGAAAAATTTGTTCGAAATCAAAATTTCTTACCTGCTTCCTTCTCATGTTTAGCGGTTGTCAGGTATGTTTATTCCATGGGCGTATCGGCAAATTTTGCGCTTAGTCCTACGCGTAATATTGCTTGCTACACGCAGTTACGCTATGCGCGATCATTAAGTCCCTGCGCGAGACCTACACTTGTACGTGTAGTACCCTTACTATACATAGCGCGACACAGCGTATTAACAGTGTCTGGTCGGGCTACCTCCTATCCAGCTAGCCAGCTCCACCAATGGCAACTACACGTACGATGCCGCTGTGCTGCGACTCCGATACTGCACATGAGTTGATAACTGGCCTTGCATCCACTAACCAGTCAGTGTTATTGTCAATTATAGTTAGTGTCAGTGTTCTATTTTGATATTTTTCTTGTTCAGAGCTAAACATTTTGGCAAATTCGTCATTCCTGAACTGAAGTGTGTTAATTATGGAGATGCGATGGAGTTAATCCTACCCGCTAACGTTAGTCCTAACGAGTAGGCCTAACGTTAATCCAAAAATGAATCGAGATTTGTATTCAAATCAGAATTTCGAAAATGAAGTAAAATTCAGCTCAGTTAGCAACAAAATGGTGGTAGGCCTACTGTCATGAATGTTGGGCGGTAAGAATGATTTGCAATGTGCTTAATTTCATGCACACAACGGCATAGAACTCTAATCAGTAATCTAACCGGTTAGAGTAGATTCTAAATTAACGTTGGTCGTTAGATAAAATTGAAAACCCCAATTTTCGGCCGGCCTCCAAAATCTGGACACTTGCGACCAGCCCCAACGCTACCTGCGCAGTGTAGGATTTTGGATCTGAAAAGGCGTAGTATTGTGGTTAAATTACTGGTTAACCCGTTGAGGACGAGTCCCGAGTATACTCGGGCAGGTGTCTATGGGAAATGCGTGTTGTAGCAAAATCAAACCATCCTTAATGGGTTAAATTCAACCTTGTCTACTAAAAAATGTGTCAATTTGAATACTTACCTAGGGTAAGGGCACCAGTATTCGGTCAGGCACCGGTATTCGGTCACTTATCACTAGTCACCAGCCAGTAAGTTCAACTGTCACAACACACGCAAATCACACTAATTCACATACTTGCACACTCATTCACAACAGGAAACTCCCTTAGCCCCCTCCAAAAATCCATCCAAAATCCCAAATTTTACCGTCAAAAGTGCAGAATCGGCGCTACTTTCCAAAAGCGCGCGCGGATAAGGCCCAGTTTTAAGAGTACGGGTCGCCGAAAAAGCGCTAAAAATCGAGAAATACGCCGTTCTCTCGCGGGATTTTTCGCTTATCGCAAGCTTGGAGTGTAATGGTATCCTCAAAAACGCAAAAGAAAAACAAAATGTCCGTACGTGCCGATACAGTGTCCCAATGTACAAGGGTTGAATGCAAGTGCCGAGGCCCCAGTATTCGGTCACCAACGGTCGCCGCAACTTCCCCGATGCAATTTTGCGCCAACAAGGTAGCGCGCGCACGCGTTTTTCAGCTGCCTTGAACACGCATTAACTTTGAACGCGCACATCGCGTGACCGAATACTGGAGCCGATGACCGTATACTGGGGAATTTTCAAGGTGAAATATTTCGCGATTTTGTGCAATTCTGTGAGATATTTAACGAAATGAAAGTTGAGATTAAAGAAATTTGATATATTTCACATACATTGCTGTAGATATGATGTATATATGTATTATTTTAGTCTGAAAAATATTGCAAAAAAGCTTAAGTGACCGAATACTGGGGGTGTTACCCTATGTATTCCAATTATTGACAAGAGGATACGCGGAACGTACAGTTTATATGTAATGTCCGTAAATAGATCTATAGGCCTACTGAGTCTAGGTCTGGTCCATTTCTGTCTAACGTTAAATCAATGACTTTAATGATTCGGTCAGCAGGGATCTCCGAGATTGACAACTGCTCCAACAAAGACGGGATTTGAAACCTCTGCGCTTGCGCGAGTCGGTAGCACTGTAGCCTTTTTGACCAGGCACTCTTGCTGCGCGACATCATCTCTGATGTAGCGCCCAATCACTTGCTGTGCTGCTGGTGTGGGCGCGTTTCACTCGAACCCTTTCGCTCGCCTCTAACCGTTACACACTCAGCGCGCAGTGAAAGGGCCTGGTTCAAATCAAAGGCTAAAATCATCGCAACTCTCATGCGTTATTCATATCACCAATGCGTAAAGTGCCACGCGAAGGTTGCATCGAAAGCCAAAGAATGAACGAGAGTTACGTACAAGTGTATCTATATGGAGATGATCTTGTACCAGTAGAAAGACGTCTTTTCAAGAGTGGCCCTACATGGGATAAATGTTGAAATTAACAAGTGAACGTAACACATGAATAAAGAAATGTACGTACATTATATAAAGTAAGCCTTTTGCTGGTAAATTCTGAAACTTTTAGTTGCGCGAAAATTTGTGTTGCTTTTCCAAACTTACATTTACAGAGATAGTGCTCTTTTGACTCACGGTAATCCCACAGTATAACTGTACAAGGAGCGTCCTGGGGTTAATCACAAGCCAGCAAATTCTGCTGTCACGACACACGCACATCACATCGTTTCACATGTACTGGCACACTCGTTCACCACAGGAAAGTGCCTGAGTCACCTCCTAAAATCCATCTAAAATTCCAAATTTTGCCCTCAAAAATGCAGAATCACTGCAACTTTTCCAAAGTGCACGCAAATTTCAATTAGGTCCCGTGTAAAGAATCAGAGTCGCCGAAAAAGCGCTAAAAATAGAATTACGCCGTTCTGTTGCGAGATTTTTAGCTTATCCCTAGCTCAAATTGTGATGGTATCCTCAAAAACACAAAATCTCTTTACGTGCCGGTGCTGTGAATAAATGTACAGGGGCTGAATGCAAGTGCAGAGTTGCCAAATTCGGGCATGAATGGGTGCCGCAATGTCCCCGATGCATCCTTACGCCAACAAGGTACTGTATGGCGCGAGCTCATTTTTCAGGGGCCTTGTATCTGTATTGACATTGCATGCGTTTCTGAATTTTGGAGAGGCTGTCTGAATTTTGGGGAATTGACAAGGTGATAATATTTGGGGATTCTGTGAAATATACTGTACATGTACAGGATGTGTAACTACATGATGTATACACAGCCTTGTCGCTGACGCATGGGGACGCCATGCTTTGCATGGCGTCTGGTCGGTCTACATTGCTGTATGGAGTCTAGTAACTTGTGTACATGTAAGTTGTACACATGTACACTAGTAGCCATGCCTATTTTTGCCTCATTTTGCCTGGCTGTGGTACACTATACATAGTCTCAAGAGTAGTGCGCATAGTCCTGTGTGTACATTTTTGTTTGGTGCCGTTGTAGCCATTTTATGCAAGGTGGCAGTTTTAGAGCCCCCGGCAAGGTGTGGATATGTGGCTATACTGTTGTAATTCACCCCTGATGCCAGTGTACTACAGTAAGTTGTAGGTGTTTTGTGATAAGGACTATCAGTCCACACAGACTGGTACGTTCACTGAGATTCTATCATGACTCTCATGATCAAATTAAAATTTTACTCATTTATGATTTCTTGCTGGCTGTTTGTAAAGGAAACCGTGCCATGTCACTGTCAGACTTTTCAGACAATTTTCTTTTCTTCTTTATTAACAACACAAGGATTGCACTTTTTCCACCTCTATGCTCCAAAAAGTCTGAATGTCAAAATTTAGGTGGTTACATTTTGGTGTAAAGTTCAGAACTTTGTGTTTTGCCTTCTGAGCCATGTGATGTTTCTTATTGGGTGTAGATGTACTGTACATTGTAATTTACATGCGGTGTGCTCAGTCAAGTCTATACATGATGCTGGTACATTATAAAGTGTAACATGCCTTATTCTTGGCATTGTTTAGGGTCAGGATTACACTACTGTGCTAAGTACTGTTAGTATCACACACTTACAGTGTACCACTACTTTGTTTTCTATGGCAGATGAGGTGGGTGCCTTGGTGTATGACATCGGATCCTTCTCCGTCAGAGGAGGCTATGCAGGCGAAGACTCCCCAAAGGTAGGAAGACTGTATGATGCTCACATGGACTGTTCACACTTGCAAAATTGAATATGGCAGTGTTTGATATTTTAGCATTTGCTGCATGCAGTGTGACCTAAGAGAAAGTGATTGCTGAAAGAGAAGGTGTTTGGGAGTTGGAAAAACATATCTGTAAAAAAGCATTTAAGGGATGGTACAGTATTGGTGGGGATGGGAATTGGGCTTTTAAGTTTTTGCAAGATACCAAGAAAACACACTTACAGAGCATACCATTTTTAGAGGAATTCAAAGTTTATTTCATGAAAATTGGGTTTGGAATGACTGAAACAACCAAAAACAAAGTAAAAAAAAAAAAAACGATCGTAATAAAATGTGTGTTCCACACTTTATTTGAATTGCTCTGTTTTGAATATCTCAGCCATTTCAAAACCAAGTTTCATCAAATAAGCTTGAATTCCTCGTGGAATTACATACTCTTTCATATTTCATAAGAGGTTTCTCATTATCTATCCAAAAAATGTAAAAAACCTGAAATTAGGTCTCAACCAAAACTATACGATCCCTTTAACTTTGGATTCACCAGGTTGATGCAAATAAATCCACTTCCCTTGCTCCATGCATGAATGTAGAATCCAGTCTGAAGTGGTGATTATTCCTGTGGGAAATAGCCCTGACAGTGAATGCTCTGCAAAATATCATCCTACTTGGTTATGGTCTCAGAATCCAAGTTATTGTTTATAAATATGTTTCTGTTTTGTATTACAACCTGTGAATGGTTACAATGTACATTGTACGTGGTTGTCCACTTAAATAGACATCCTACATTTTAGGTGTAATGGGCTCAGTTATGAAGGTGGATTTTTGGTATCATTGAATCATAGGACACCAATAGCAGCTATTTTCTTGATGCATTTTTAGCTCACCTGAGCCAAAGGCTCAAGTGAGCTATTGCGATCGCCCTCCGTCCGCCGTCCGTCGTGCGTCGTGCGTCGTCCGTCGTCTGTCGTCCGTCGTCCGTCGTGCGTAAACTTTTTACATTTTCATCTTCTTCTTGAAAACCCCAAGACCGATTTTCATCAAACTTGGCAGGTAGCATCCCTAGAGGGTTAGGAACTCAATTTGTTAAAATGGGCACCATGCCCCACCCAGGGGGCCCCCAGGGGGGCCCAAACCCCCAAAAATTAAGGAATCTGTAAAAATCTTCTTCTCTAGAACCAGAGGTGATAGAGCTAAGTTAATACTGTGAGTTAGTACATTGATGACTGTAGTTTCAAGTTTGTTCATGGCAGAATCAGGGGTGCCCCCCTTGGGACCCAGGGGAGGGGGGTGGGGAGGGGTCCCAATGGGGCCTAAATTATACATTTTCATCTTCTTCTTGAGAACCCCATAACCCATTTTCACCAAACTTGGCAGGTAGCATCCTTCGGGGGTTAGGATCTCAATTTGTAAAAATGGGCACCATGCCCCACCCAGGGGGCCACGAGGGGGCCCAAACCCCCCAAAATGAAGGAATCTTTAAAAATCTTCTCTAGAATCATAAGTTATAGAGCTAAGATAATACTATGAGTGAATACATTAATGACTGTAGTTTCAAGTTTGTTCATAGCAGATCCAGGGGTGCCCCTCTGGGGGGGGGGGGGGGGGGGGGGGGTTGGGAAGGTCCAAATGGGGTTATACATTTTCATCTTCCTGAAAACATCATGATGGATTTTCGTCAAACTTGGCAGGTAGCATCCTAAGGGGGTCAGGAACTCAATTTATCAAAATGGGCACCATGCCCCACCCAGAGGGCCCCAGGGGGCCCCATACCCCCAAATTAAGGAATCTTCAAAAATTTGGGCCCTTATTGTACATTTTCATCTTCTACTTGAGAATGCCTGGTCAAATTTTAGTAGAGCTGTGACTAATTTAGATTAGTGACTGCGTGAAAGGTGAACTTGCGATACTCAGGTGAGCGCTAGACCCGCGGGTCTCTTGTTTTTTTTTCACAGACATAATCAAGTTATGAAGTTAATTTATGCTAAAGATTTGTGACCCTTCACATTTGGAGCAAATTAAGAGAATCATGTGAGAAATATCAGTCACTTTACCTTCACTCAATATCGAGGATTCCCAGTAAATGCCTCTTTTGATGACGTGATATCTTGCTGATAATATCTATCTGGGGGGGATGGATTCCGCGCGCCCCCCCCCCCCCCCCCCCCCCGAGATCTCGGCCATCGGTGGTGCGATCGCGATGAAATTTTGCATGCGTGAGACCCACGTCATAATCTACAAGATTGTGTCATAAGATTTTTTGAAACATTCAATTTCTAATTTTAATTAATTAATTATGCAAATTAAGCTCAAGATCATATTTTAGCCTAATTAAAAGCATTGAGAGTCTAATTTTTGATCTGTAACTCTGTTTTAGCATATTCAACAATTGTACATCACAAAAAGTTCCAAACGCATTTCAATTCTTATGTATTTTATTGTTTTCAGAATTTCTTATGTATTTTTTTGTTTTTCAACTTTTGTTTTTTCTTTGTTTTTTCATTGGAAATTGTCACTGACCATTTTTCTACCATAATTAGCACAAAATTAATCAATGAAAGTGATTGATTGTAAAAATAATCAGGTTTTTATGACTTTCATGACAGAGCACTGTTTTCCATAGGAAATGTACACAAAATCACAAAATTGTGCCCGTTTTGGGGCCACATTCCGTTACAAAAATGGGCGTGGCTTCGCAAAAGTATGCACGGACGTTGCAAATTTGGTCTCAAAAGTTGCGCGAGACTTGAACAAAGAAAGTCAAGAAGCCTCGCGACGAGGCCTTCTCGCGTTACAGAATTATAGCGCGAAATGTCGAGGGGGGGGGGCGGATTCCGCCCCCCGGCCCTTTTAGGGTTAATCCTCTTCTATAATTCTCTTTAATTCACTGTGAATACTGGTACATCATTCCTGGGAGTGCAATGACCTCTCACAGATAAGTCCTTTATCTATTTCTTCCCAGGCTGAATTTCCAACCACAGTTGGCATGGTTGACTGTAAGGATGAGGAGTCTATGGATGTAGACGGCCAATCACAGCCAGTCATTCGAGACGGCACGGCAAAGAAGCGCTACGTAATCGACACACCCTACCTCACCTTTGTGAGGGAGGGAATGGAATTGGGTACTCCCCTCAAGGATGGCATGAGTAAGTCCTGTCTCAGGGCAGCACACTGGTCCAACCTGTCTGTCGGACCAGTAGGTACCCAGTTTTTCCATTTCTTACTGCTCCATTTCTGAAAACGTTACTGGTCCGACAGTGATTTCGGCTGGTCGTGGAACATTGGACTTGTGCCAGTGTGCAGCATTGCCTATATGCAGACAAATGCCTCCCTCTATTGGGACTGGTGAAGTTTTTTCCATGGATTACACACATTTTAAAATCATACAAGTGTAGTTGCATGTTACACATTGCATACACCATATGACAAGCACACAGTGACAGGCATGCATATTAATGGCACACCGTGTTTGAAGTTTGCGAGTTTGTCGATTTGATCATACATCCCTTGTAGGAACAAATGTTGCTCATGATTGGTGTGTTCAAACTTTCATAAGTCACAAAATGTATGTCAATATGGTCTTCCAATGTCAGTTCACTTTCAAACATGTCTCCTCTGCACCTGCTCTCAAGTATATTATCCATCATATATGAACTTTGTTTCCATATTTGTGTCACAGTTGAAGACTGGGACATGTTTCAGGGAATACTGGACCACGCCTACAAGAAATACATCAAGTCAGACTCCACCCTGCACCCTGTCCTCATGGCTGAACCCGCAGTAAGTTTACCCATTCTAAGCCAAGGACAATGCTCTGAAGTGCAAACGCTGTGGCATTTTTCAAGAATGGTCCCATGAAGGATGAAATATAGTGGGTCATAGTGAGCAGTGTAGTGGGAAGCTTAATTTTTGGAAATTATGAATGGCACCAAGATTTTGATGTGCTGATGAGAATAGCAAATGTGTTTTCATTGCAATTTGTACAAGGCAGAAGCCATTCTGTGGATGTCTGTTTTGGAAATGAAAATTTACCTCAAGGCAAGGGCCATCAGAATTACAGTATTAGAGCTTGTTAAAGGGTGTGTACAGTTCTGGTTGAGGTGAGGATTTAGCTTTTAACGTTTTGCGAGATATTCAGAAACCATTCTATGAGATGTCAAAGAGCATGCGATTCTAAGGGGTGTCAAAAGTTTATTTGATGAAAATCGGTTTTAAAATGGCTGAGACATCCAAAAACAAGGTGAAACAAAGAGATCCTAATAAAAGCCAATTTTCATCAAATAAACGTTGAATCCTTCTTAAAATGACATGCTTTTTCATATTTCATAAGAGGTTTCTCATTATCTCACTTAGGAATGTTTAAAACATTAATCCCCACCTCAACCAGAACTACAGTCCCTTTAAGCAAAAGATCAGAATCCTAGATGGTATTTTGTAGTAGTCCCAGTCACCATTAGTACTGAAATTGGCAGCATACACTTGTAGGTGATAATTGTTTTTCATCCAACAAATCACCAATTGATGACATGTACATAAATCCTCACAAGGTTTCCTAACTTGACATTGATGAAAGTAAGTTATTGGTATATCCTGTACTTTAACATCAGCTTGTTGCAGTTTTGTAATAACTGGGCAACAATGACTTTGTGTGAATAAAATTTATATCAATCAGAAAACTGGAAGGATGCTAGAAGAAGCTTATTGTTAGCAGCAGAATATGACATGATAGTTCAATTCCAGTTTTCTAATTCTTAGAAAAAATTGTAGATTTTATCTATTCAGTACGATGAAACAGAGGCTTTAATTTTGTGATCATCAGGTGTATCATAGTGTGTGTGGGTGTGTCATAATGTGTGTGGGGTGTATCATAGTGTGTGTAGGGTGTATCATAGTGTGTGTGGGGTGTATCATAGTGTGTGTGGGGTGTATCATAGTGTGTGTGGGGTGTATCATAGTGTGTGTAGGGTGTATCATAGTGTGTGTGGGGTGTATCATAGTGTGTGTGTGGTGTATCATAGTGTGTGTGTGGGGTGTATCATTGTGAGTGTGCATTATCTTTTCTCTGTTCCTGTAGGCAGTTCTTACTTTTTCTCAGTTGCTTTTACTGCACAATTAAATGTGCATTCATTAACAATAGAGCAAATAAGCCTACGTGTATCTCCATGTATTACACAATAATATTGAGTTTGACTTTGTTCTCCTTTCCTTGTTGCTCCAGTGGAACACCAGACAGAAAAGGGAAAAACTGACAGAACTGATGTTTGAACATTACAGCATTCCAGCCTTCTTTCTATGTAAAAGTGCTGTCTTGTCTGCGTATCCTTTGCTAGACTGGAAGAGTTTCTACATAATTATCATTATCTTTACTATTGACATATTTTTTATCGTGGTAGTATTGTCATAATCATCATCATCATCATCATCATCATCATCATCATCATCATCATCATCACCATCATTAGGATTATGATTGGTGTATTACAATTATTGTATGTTTGTTCTTACAACAGCAGCAAGACACCTAAAACTATTACTGTATTCTTGCAACCACCACAAGATAAGAAGTTGCACTGCTCTTCTGTTATGAGTAATAGTAAATCAAGGAGGCACCAGGTATCACTTGGGGAGGGGAAGGGGGGACCCAAGACTAAGTGTTTAGCCATCAAATAGCTGACAATAGCAACTTTCGTAATGAAGCCAACCTATTATTTACTATGTGGTGTTCTTATCCATTTAAGTATTAGTTAATTTTGGCATATAGTAAACCTAGAAAGTTTGTGTGTATATATTTTTTACATTTTGAAACTCAAACCAGTAAACCTGAAAAAAAAAAGAACATTCCTCTCAAACTTGAATAATATCTCTCTGTAGATATGTATTCCTGAGCAAATTTATGCAGTTGAGTCTTGAGGTAGAACCCTTTAGCATTTGATTATTAAGTTTTTGTGCAACATTAGTGAACATGTGCTTCAAATCTCGTAAAAGAGTTACACACTTTTAAGCAGTTAGAATTGGGGTGTTTATCTTCTTAAGAGTATTGCATACTTTGTGGTAAGTACTGACAATCATTGCACTCTCAGTATAAAGTTACTGAGTAGGATGCTACTTTGAGTATAAATTCATGATTTTACGCTGTTAATGGCATGCAATTTTTTCCTGATCAGTTTTGTTTGTATGTTTGTTGTTTTTTTTTTTAATTGGGCACTTAGACTCCTTGACAAGTCCTTTTATCAAGATTTGCAAATGGAAGAGCAACAGGTTTAGTTATAGACAGTGGAGCAACTCACACAACAGCAGTACCTGTCTATGAAGGCTATGTAAACCAGTCTGGTAAGTGATCAACTCATATTTTTCTTAGCAATCACAGAATATTTCAACCCATGAACATCAAAAGCGGCTGTGGCCACTGCCCTCAAAGCATCCCCCTCCCTCGCCTTTTACAAGGTTATTAAAGTATTGAAGAGGGGAAAGTATACAGTCCCATTTTCAGTTTCTTTTGTAAATTACTTTATCAGTAGAAGATAAGTATATTTTCATATATTTTTAGGCAGCTTTGGATAAGTTTAAAGATACCAGAGCTGGACATTGCTATATAGCAATGACTATCCATTGAAAGGATTAATTTCTCAAAGAATTTAAAGATTCAATAACTTTATTATACATTATAGATGAATAATGTGATAATTTTTTATGTTTCATTCATTTCCTTATTCTTTTACTCTGCCTCTGCCTCTTTCTCTTCTGTGCTCTTTTATTTTGCCATCCTGACAGCTATCGTGAAGAGCCCCCTCGGTGGTGATTTCATTACGATGCAGTGCAAGGAGTTCTTTGACGATGAAAAGATTGAAATCGTGCCATCCTACATGATTGCCTCAAAGGTAAGATATGCTGCCTGTGCCTTCCTTGCTTCTGCTTCCTTAGCTGGCATTCCATCAGATGCTGTGTGTGCAGAAACCATACAGTAGGGCAACCTAAACTCCACTACAGAGACATGTAGATTAACCTGTTGAGGACGAGTCTCGCATATACTCGAGCAAGTGTGTATGGGAAATGCATATTGTAGCAAAATCAGCCCATCCTCAATGGGTTAAAAAGGAGATCTGCACAAAATGAATGCAAGGATCATAACTGCTCTCCATTTTCTGATTTTAGCCCTAGATGTTTAGTCAACAGAATTTGCATACATTGAATATTCATTAAGGCAAGTGTATATAAAGAATGATATGAATATTTTAGCAAGATATGAATGAGAACATGTATGGCAGTGACACATAAAAGGCGTGCCGGTATGAACTAGGTTAGGCAAGGATCATTCATAAATGAAGTGACCTATGACAGAAGGTACTTGAAGTAGTGTATTTTTCGGTGGACTGCAGTAATAAGAAGAAGTTATAATCCTGTTCAAAATATATCCCTACTATACAAGCCAGCCATTGTCGTGTTGCGTATAGATTGTTACAACACAAGCAATGTATTCCATGCACAACTTTCTCATAATATTAGCTTGAATATACAAAGGTAATACAAATTCTATTCTATGGATCATGCAAATCTTGACTGCATAATTGCAAAAGACATGTCACATACGCAGAGATACAAACTGGAAGGTATGCCTTTTTTTGTGTGTTTTTAGTCCGTGGACTAGATTTTAAAACATGGCTTTGATTTAAACTACCTTTGTAAGTTCAGGCCATTGACTTTGACTTTAACATATTACCATAGCATGTCATAGAAAGAAAAAAAAAGGTGTAGGGCTGTGAATTATTTTTGTGTCATGTGGCATTTATGATATTCAACAGGAAACTGTGAAAGAGAACGCGCCACCCAATTTCAAGAAGAAAGAGCTGCCCAACGTGACGAGGTCGTGGCAGAACTACATGGCCAAACAGCTCATCCAAGATTTCCAGGCTGCCACTCTACAGGTGTCAGACACACCATACGAGGAAGAGTGAGTACTCATGGAGTCTCCATGAATTTGAACCTCAGTCAGATATTGACTCAGTAACATAACACTCAATGTGTGGAATCACCCCTTAAGTCACACACAAGACATGAAGCTAGCCACCTAGGACATTTTACTTTATGGCCAGAATTGCTTCACAGAATCACAAATTGCACATGCAAATCAATATATTGACAAAGACTTGTGATGTTTCTAACTGCACAGTTTTTCTTTGCAATTTGATTAAACAAAAATCGGAAATAATATGGTGAAGTTTGTAAAGCAACTGTACCTACTGCGATTTTATTTTTGTTTTTTTAAACAGATTTTATGTGTTGGATTGTCTGTAGAATGTGATGGATGCAACTATGATTAATAGTGTCACAATAGCCTGGCTAGCTAGTTAACACATTTGCACATACCAGAGTGGAAGTCAATTGTCTAATATTGTAACATTTTCTGTACAACCTTTCTCAGAGCTGCCGAACAAATGCCAACAGAGATCTACGAATTCCCCAACGGTTACCATAGAGAGTTTGGAGTGGAGAGGTACCGGATTCCAGAAACACTCTTCGATACATCATTGGTGAAGGTAGCGCTACACAATCATGTTCCGTTTTATTTCACATCAAACTTTGGAACACAATCCATGATGATAATGAGAGTGTAGTGACATCATTTTTAAGCACTGTAGCAGGGCTGCCAACTCTCACGCATTGAGCGTGAGACTCATGCATTTTGGTCCTTTCTCACTCTAAACTTTACTTCATTTGCATTCATTTCTATTGATCTCACTCATTTTGACTCCTAAATTATAGCATTTGCCATTGGCCTATGGGAGTCTCACTCTCAACTAGTTTCCAGTGTTGGCAGCCCTGCTGTAGACTTTTGTCCTGTCTTCAGCGAGGCCCCTCCAGTATAGCCAAGATTGAAATATTGTTTAGACGGAGGGTAGCAGTCTCGTATTGCAATCAGGCCAAAAGGCTGCCAATGATTGATCTGATGGTGGCATTTACTTGGTCATCCAGCAATGACCGATGTGAAGCAGTCATAGAATTTCTTCATTCATTGAAAACAGACAAACCAGGAAAAATAAACTACCTACAATACTTCCTGTGCCTGATGTACCTGTACAGTTGTGTTATGTATGTATATTCTTTACAGCGGTGATGTTTTCTACACAGGTTTTCATTTGCATTCGTGAGAAGTCTGTTTGTTCACCTTTCCCCCTCCCCCACCCCCCCCCCCCCCCCAAAAAAAAAAAAAAATGAAGCTATATTGCACAGCTGAGAGACACTGATTAGGGGAATGGTAGTTGTAATACTGTAAAATAGAAAATCTTTGCGGTGTTGATATTTTCCCGCATTTCCCGCAACCAGAAACTACCGCGAAAATATACGCAAATATTTTTGCTTGCCATACATGTTCCAGTAGTTGATGTCTTGATTCCGGGAAACTAAAAACACACAAAAGTCTTCTCACCTGGCTGAGCGCAAAAATTAGTCGTGCGAAAATGATTTTTTTTATCCACTTTTACAGTAGTCTTTAGCAAGATTTGAAACAAGCAGTTTCCACTTGGAATCTGTCTATTTATGAAATCAAGTCAGACTTGTCTACAGAAGTCTCTATCATTTAGTAGTGAATTTTTCAATCCCTTGATCTGAGTGATGTAGTGCAAAAGACCTGCAGACATTCTAGATCAGATGCTAAAAGCCGGTCAGTGCTGTCACATTCTTCTCATCATTGTGTCTTCTGTGTAATCTCTTGTGACAGGGAGCAGATGGGAACAGCATGTTAAGTATGAGCCATGTGGTGACTACCAGTGTAGGCCTGTGTGATGTGGACATCCGAGGGGTGAGATAAGCTTTTTAGTGTGCTTTGAGCGCTTGCTAGTGCACAGAAGCCATGTGGCATTTTTTATTCCTACAGATACAGAAAAATACCCATATGAAAATATGGACCTACAAAAAAATGGGAAAAAAAGCAGAACATATTGACTTATTTTTACAATGTTATTTTTTAGTCTCTTCATTTTGAAGGTATTCTCTGTGAGCATAAGTTATACAAAAAAAAAAGTAAGTGCAGCATTTTCATATGTGCTATCATTTGTGTTTATCAGTTTAATGTCAGATATCAAACCTTACAATGTTTGTCATGTACGTTACCACTGGAAGGGAGAGCTGCAGGTTCAGTAATTAATCATCGCATGCTATATTTGTGCAATAATACTTGCTTTGTTTCAATGTTTCTCTGTAATATTTTGACAAGGAATAGGAAAGGAATTGGATTATTAAAAAAAAAATATGAAAAAAATATACAGCAGACCCATGTCATCTGTTGACATACTATGTTAAGTCGTCCTTCACATATCATGGTGTCTTCTATCTGTGGCAGGCGCTGTACAGCAATGTCATTGTAACCGGGGGCAACAGTCTACTCAGGGGCTTCACGGACAGGTTACACAAAGATCTGCAGGGCAAGATTCCACCGGTAAGTATATTACCAGTCTAGGGAGCAGTATGATGACTGGAAGTAAAATTTATAAATAACATCAAAGAAACCTGCAGAGAGAATGAGTCCTGGTAAAGAGAGTCAAACCTGCTCAGGTTATAACCTGCGTATAATGATCACCTGCCAATGGTGACCGCATGGAAATACCTCACAAAGAAAGCTTGTAGTTTAATCACTTGTGAATATTAACCACCTGATAGTGTGTAATTCGACCAGGGAACATTTATTTGGTTTCTGTTAGCTGAAAATGATATACAATTATCACTCAGCAGCAGAGCAACCCAACTTTCTCTGGCCATTGTGCTAAACAAATTCTAGGAAATTCACCTTCAACAAAGCCAACCAGTGATTGTTTTCAAGGGGCAGGGCTGCTAGTGTGTGCAAATGCATGTATACATGCATTGTGTGGTATCATGGTGTGCATGTAATCCTATATTGGACACCTAAAATATCTATCATAAGTGACAAACAAGATGAACTTGTTTACAATGACAACCTGGCCATAGTAACCACATTTTATGTTTCTCTTGTGCAGTTATAAACATGTAGATTCATTGTAGCTTCTCTACTTATCCTTGAGCATGTTATTGTCAGCTTTTTCAGTAGTTTGGTGTGTATCAAAGCGACAACTCTTTGATTTTCTCCCTTATCTTTGGTTTGCCAGAATATGAAGTTGAAACTGATCTACTCCAGCAGCAACTCATCAGAAAAGAGATTCAGCTCCACAGAGCGGCGGTTCAGTTCATGGATAGGTGGCTCAATACTGGCATCATTGGTGAGTGTCGGTGTAACAACACAAGAATAGATGCATGGGACTACAAGTATTTTGACACACATATTAATAAAGGTTACATAGGGTGAGGTTTACAAGACACCATAAGGAAATACTGAAAGAACTGCAATCATGCTATACCTTTTGCTGTGTTATAGTCAACACCTTCAGAGATCATATGATTAACATATGTATAGAGATATAATTGGCAACCTTAGACTGGAGTCAACCTGGGGGTATTTTCTGTACTTTTCCCTGCACATTTGACTTGGGCAAAGAGTTAGCAATACATCACAATCAGTTTTGCTTCCAAATTTATGCGGTGATCTTTTACTCCCATTTGTTTTATCTTAATGAATAGTGTGTAATAAAGGACTTAGGCACTTTATTTTGTGCTGGTATTAAAAGTCAGTCACTTTGATGATGGTCATAAATTATTACAAAAAGATATCCTGCAAATATGTTCTTGACCATATCATGAAGCAAATGATAATGGTAGTAATAAAAAGGAAATGGGATGGAACAAATCATCTCTGTGAGTGATTTGCCTCACTTCCTTTTAGCCCTGTGTCTTAAGACCCAACAGTAAAGACTGCCTCAGCCATTTGAGGCTACTTCCTGATTTTTGTCTCGCCCGCCGGAGGTGAAGGCGAGACTAAGGGATCCAAATGGCGGCCGTCCGTCGTCCGTCACAATTATTAAAGTTTACCTGCAAGACTCTCTTATGATGCATAACTTGGCAACTGTTACAGCAATGGCAGCCACACTTGGGTGATAGAAGCACTAGGGGTATCTTCATGTTATGGTGTTGTCGGAGGTCATGTGATGATGTCAAAGGTCATTTGAGGTCATATATATTAAAGAGTATGTGCAAGACTCTCTTTTCTATGTTAAAGTTTACCTGCAAGACTCTCTTTTGACAAATAACTTCACATAAGTTGCTTGGATTACAACCTAACTTGGGTCATAGATGCACTGGGGGTACCTTCATGTTATGGTGCCGTAGGAGGTCACAGGATAAGGTCAAATGTCATTTGAGGTCATACGTTAAAGTTTACTTGCAAGACTCTCTTATCACACGTAACTCGACACATGTTGCTACAATGGCAATCAAACTTGGGTGATGGTAGATGTCTCTTGGGAAGTTGAAGGTTTCCACAAGGTCAAAGGTCACAGACAGGGGTCAACGAACTTTTAGGGCCCAATGTTTTTAGGGCGCATTTCGTTTATGGCTCATAACTTTTGATCCCTTTGTCCGTTTGTGACCAAACTTGGATGGAAGATGTCCCTTGGGGAGGTTAAGGTCGTCACAAGGTCAAAGGTCACATACAGGGGTCAACAAACTTTTAGGGACCAATGTTATGTTTTTAGGGCGCGTTTTGATTGTGGCTCATAACTTTTGATCCCTTTGTCCGTTTGTGACCAAACTTGGATGGTAAATGTCCCTAGGGGTGTTGAAGGTCACCACGAGGTCAAAGGTCATAAGCAGGTCAATTAATTTCTGGGAGTTATAAAAAATATTAATTCCTTGTACTCGAATGGGCGAGACACAATTTGGCACTTGCCTTGTTTTGTCTTCATCATATATGAACTGATTAATATATAGATTATAATATATGAATATTGTAATCATATTAATCAGTTCATTCATTTATTTATTCATTAATGCATTTGTCAATCAGTCACCCATTCATTCATTCACTTTTAGTCACTTTCAGTTCCTTAATTATGATTTTCTCTGCATCAAAAATCATGGTCAAAATGAAATATGCCTTATTTTCAAATGCAGGGCACATTCCAGCAAATGTGGATATCCAAACAGGAGTATGAGGAACAAGGCAAGACAGTGGTGGACAAAAAATGTCCATGAAGGCACTTACCGCCTTTTTTAAGCCAGGATGGACCTATCTACAACCAACATGCATGAGATAGGAACAACGCAGTGTTGGATCCCAAACTCTCAGTTTGTAATCAAGAAATTGCCTAAATGCAAGACACAGAACTGTCCGGGAGAAACCTGGACAAGCACACACCTCACCACAAGGATTTGATAGCAGAGACTTCTCAGCTGCTGCCATTATGGTCTGTCACTACACAGCCAAATAAGGTTGCCAAAGATTAATGTTATGACGTGAAATGAAAAGATACAATATTTTGATTTCCTGATTTGGGTGTTAGTTTGTTGTTGTTGTTTTGTTTATTTTTTTTTTCTTCTTTTTTTTTTTGGGGGGGGGGCAGTTTTAGACTCTTAAGCGTTGTATAATTTGCTGTACTTTCTTTCCAAAAACTTTCCACGTTGGAGGAAAGAGAGCTGGCTTACCAGGTAATCAAAATATGGAGACAATCTGCCTTGAAGTTTAGATGCAGTCATGTGTCCAGGAAATGAAGCATCAAATGTTCTGGATCCGTTCAAAATACCATAGCAACATTCTTCATAAAGGTGTCAGGTTTCAAAACATTGGCAGATTTTGCCGACCAGGTACATTGTAGGTCTTTGAGATGCCAGACTTCTGAATGAAAGAAATATTTCTTATTTTCTAATCATCTCATATTATTTTGCTGTTTTCTTTAAACTCTTGCAAGTAATGTGATAAGTCACATGTGTGAGGCAACATACAGAGCACTCCCGTTATAACAAACAAGGTTATAACCAAAGTTCAGATACCACGAAGTAAAATTATGATCCCACAATCATCTGTATATTTCCATGCATGTTATTTATTCAGCTATAACAAAATTTTGATGTAATGAAAGAAAACTCTTGGTCCTTAACCCGTTGAGGACGGCTTGATTTTGCTACAACACGCATTTCCAATAGACACCTGCCCGAGTATACTCGGGACTCGTCCTCAACGGGTTAATGGGAGTAGCCTGTATTTTATGCCGTCATTTTCAGCCTGCCCAGAGTTGTAACGTCAGACTTGTGGCTGAAAAGAGGAAAATAGCAAATTTTGAAAACATTATCCCATAATTTAACTGCAGAGAGAATGCAAATATTGCATTATCATTGCACTATCTTGTTCATGTTAGGTATCTACTTCAGGTAAATGTAATGGTATCAGAAGTGACTTGCCATGGTCTTTGTGCAGAGGAAGTGCTTGTGTGTCAAAGGTCAGGTCCTCTCCTTAATCCTGAACTTCTGTCTGGTAGAACCAGACACTTTTCTCACTACCACTAGAGGGCGAACTATACAAAGGCATCTGTGATTTCATGGCAGTGTACATGTATATTTACATGTTCACTTACATGTACACTTAGTAATAAACAGACTTTCCTCTCAAGTCACATTTTTAAAGTGCATATTTGAACTTTTGAAATTTTACGAGAGAATGCACTCCTTGATTTGGCTGCTCCGTAATCACTTGTATGCTAGCATGTTAGCATGAGGGGTCAGCCTACCGCCTTGTATCTCCCTGGGTGTATGAATAGTTCCCACTCTAGTACCGACTCATTATATAAGCTCTTTGAGTAGAACCTAGTTCAAAGCAGTGTTGTGTTTGTAGCCAGCCACAGGGAAACCTAACCATAAAAGGGACCTGAAAGCTATCACAATTACTTTGATCTTACCAGGTTTCTCACTGTATAAGGGAATAGAAATGAAGAAATGTATGGAGTTGGGACTTACGTATAAAATTGCATCGTTAAATCTGGCCTCTTTATTATGAGGATCTCTGTGCTGTGTGATTGAAAGAACCATCCTTCGAAAGAGAAAAGTACTCTCTCTTGTCTAAAATTAAACCTGTAAATATGTACATATTTTCTGTAAATATTACGCAGGACTGATATGAGGGACGGGAGACATACTGTTCAGAAAGCATCTTTGCTATTACACTCTTTGCCACATTACGTGGCATTTCCTTTTTCCTTATCACTTTCAGGTATTCATATTTATGAATGACAATAAGCCAGTCCTATACTGTAATTCATGCGACTTCTAACATGCACTTCATGTCTAAATTGTGTCCTCTTCCAGCTCAAATCTTGTTTTCACTTTCCGTGAGGTTTGTCTTACATAGCAAAAACCATTCACTGTGAGCATGACAGATTTAAAGGACAAGTTCACCTTCATAAACATAAGGATTAAGAAAATGCAGCAATATCAGTTGAACACATCAGTGAAAGTTTGAGGAAAATTGGACAATTGATGCAAAAGTTATGAATTTTTAAAATCTCTGTGTTTGAACCACTGGATGAGGAGACTACTACAGCTTGTGATGTCGTATGCGTACAACAGTATAAACAAAATGTAAAGAAAATTCAACATATTTTCACTTTTTTCACATAATAAAAGAGCACTTGACTTGCCTCTTTCTAAAGGCAGGGGGAATAATATTACCCATAACATATGTCGGTAACGAGTCAAGGGAATGTGTACTTTTATCAAAAGATGAAATTTTGTAAAATTCTCTTTATATTTTCCTTATGTTGTTGTACGCATGTGACATCATACTCTGCAGTAGTCTTCTCATCCAGCAGTTACAGCACAAAAACTTCAAAAATTTATAACTTTTGAACGGATTGTCCAATTTCCCTCAAACTTTCTATGATATGTTGTACTAATATTGCTACATTCTCTCAATCCTTATGTTTATGAAGGTGAACTTGTCCTTTAACTCATTATAGGAAGTAAGCCAGAGGAAAATCAAGAAATATCCTCCCAGGCTTAGATCCCCATCTGCTTATAGATTTCATTGAGGTCTTCACTATTTTATAATTTAAGATTAGCCCGTTGAGGACGTTTTGATTTTGCTACAACATGCATTTCCCATAGACGCTTGCCCGAGTATACTCAAGGCTCGTCCTCAGTGGGTTAATGTTCCGTCGTGATTACAGTCGTCCTCTACTGTTTCCTTTTGTATTGAAGTCCAATATTATTGTTTTGTATGGCTGTTCAAACTAGAACTGAGCCGTGAGGAATGTACATGTATAGATAAAATCACAATCATGTTCTAAAAACAATCTGTTGCTGTTAATGAGTTATTCTTTTCACCTGTTCCTTATAATTCTGTTTTGAAGAAGTTGAAAGAATAACATGACATACACATGTGACCGGTGACCTCTGTAGTTAATACAGGTGTGAGTCGTATGGCTGCTGTGTGTAATCTCTAATTATGCAAAAATCGGTGTCTTATCACACAGTTACACACACATACACACATTCTCAAAAGGTGCTTCTACAGGGGGTATGATAGTTTACTCAAGGTAGCCGGGCATATTCCATTACTTGTTTCTGAAAAAAAAAAAAAAAAAAAAAAAAAACTTTTCTTTTTTCTTTTTTCATATAAATTGATGAGAAATTGAAAGTCTTAAAGGCATATTACCATTTGCAGATGAAACAAAAAACCAGCATTAGTGCTTTAAAATGGTTTCTAAAATGTGAGTTAGGGATAGAAACAACCAATGGAAAAATTGGAATCGGTATGATTAATGTTAAGTATTGTTAAATATACAAAATGTGAACAATAGTTATATTAAAAATGTTTCAAGACTAAACTGTCTACAGTTGTCGTTTAGTGAGAAAAATTGTGATATCTCCATATAGTTTAGGCTTTATTGCAGAATTTTTACGTGGTAGGATGTTATGCGATACAGCTGACCTACACATATGCATCAATTGTAATATCTCGAACATTTGTTAAATCACTGCTCCCAATGGTAAACAGTACCTTTAAGAAAAAAATAATAATACTTGAATTCAGTTTCATAAGTAAAAAATCAAGCTTCATGTAGTGTGTACAGTTTATGTGCATGCGTAACATTGGAGGATACATGTAAAAATATTCAAAATGATCTGCAGGTGTATTTGAATAGTAAGAAAACTATTCACCTGCATACAGGTCATACAAGTATGCAGAACGACCACATGCATCATATCCCCCCAGGGCCCCAAGAGGGCGCTTTTTCATTTGGTTCAAATACTCTGAACAAGCGGGCATATGCCTAGTGTGAAATGTATCCTCAGTTGCCTGGAATGAGACGTGGCCGGCGCCACCTTTTTAAAAGTGTAGTTAAAGGGCAGTTAAATTTCTGATGCCACCTGTGGATTTCATCAGCTAACAAGCAAAAAATAAAGAATAAATAAATAAAAAACCTTACCAACTCTCACTTCAAGATTTCATAGGTTTCATCGGCCCTGTCAAACACTACCAAACCCCTAATTGAAGCCATTTAATAATGAGTGCACACACACACACACACACTCACACACAATGCACAAGGAATGCAATTCCCATTGTGTTCAAGGTTTGATCCAAGAGTGCCAAATGCAAGCTTGTGATAGGACCTACACAGGCTTGCCGAAGATCACCATGATGATAACAATGAATCAATTGAAAAACAAAGTTATGAGGAAAAATCTGCCAGTGCTGATGTGAGTGTTCATTGCGAACTTTTGTCACGACATGAAGAAATGTTTAAACTTAAACCTTTTGTGTGCTGCGAATGTTGATTGGCACAGAATGCCCAACAGTATTGTGCACAGTGCAAAGTCCCTGGCACAGAAAGTGTTAAAGCCACTGTTTACCATTGGGAGAAGAGATGGAAAAAAAAAATGTTCAAATTATCACATTTGATGCATAACGTTAAGTTGTATCACTGTTACACCATTCCACCATATAAAAATTTGGCTATATAGCCACAAATATAAGGAGGTATCACTAATTTTCTCAATAAACCATAATTGTAGACGTTTATTCTAGAAACATTGTTAACAAAACTGTTGTTCACGTTTTGTATATTGAACAGTACATTGTACTTAACATTGATTGCACTGATTAACATTTTTACGTTGGTTGTTTCTGTCCTTGACTCATATTCTAGAAATATTTTGAAACTCTAAAGCTGCTTTTTTTTTTTTTTTTTTTTTTTGCTTGTTTCTGTTTTCTGTTTCATCTGCAAATGATACATGGTGGCTTTGACCTGTCTGGAAGCCTTTTATAGAATCACAGAGACTTGGCAAACTGTGTTTCCTCTTTTCACACCACTATGTAGTCCAACAATAACAACACACCAGACTCCTTTCCACACAGAGAATAATGCAACTGAATCACTACTCTCTACAACAAAGTGCTTTTTCCACATAAATGTCTTTTTTTTTTAATTCCCTCAAAGAAAAAAACAACAACAAAATAATGAAATAAAAAATCACTCCTGTTATATAACTTGAGAGGCGAACACACAGCCAGACACAAAAAAAAAAGAAAAGAGATTGCAGTTTCTTTTTACAGAATTAAAACGGAAAAGGCTAAGGGTGCACAAAGACAGCATCTAGTCATTTCAGTCTCACTCTATATATTTATATGTTATGTTAGACTTTGCTATGCCCACATAACATTCTCATGATGTTTGGAAGTAAGATACAAGATTTACTTGCGATAGCAGCCTTTTAGGTTTTAGTTGAATAGAGACTTTTGTGCTACAGGGCAGAATTACACCATAGTTTATGCGGTTTGACTCTTAAATATAAGTTACCGATTGTTACACTTTTGTTCTTACTTTCATAGAAGTCCAATCAGAGCTGAATATGCATTGAGCAAAAGTAGCAGGACTTTATCATATAGGAATTAATTCTTTTTAAAAAAAAATTGATCCTGATGCACTGAATTCATAACACTAGAGCAAAACTTGTCCATATTTGACATTATAACTTTCACAGTCCACTACATTTAACAATTGTACGAAGTCATGTCTACAGATATTTAATAGTACATACATCATCCTTGATAACTGATTTTTACCACAACTGACTTTAAGGCAAATAATACCTTTTGGCATGTCACTTAAATGAATATCAAAGTTTCATGATATTAAAAATCGGAGATTAAAATACTGCATGCAAATAACCCACAATACGGGAAATTGTTGTAATACATGTTTTTTTGTTTGTTTGTTTTTTTCAGTGGTAAACTTGATTACTGCATGATGTTATAACAACACACAGCCTATACTTCTACATGTAACTTCCACAGGCAAGGGGGAAAATTCATATACCCACTAAACATGGCACATTGTACTGCTCAAAAATACCACATTAAAGGGATAGTACAGTATTGGTGGAGATGAGAATTGGGCTTTTAACTTTTTGCGAGATACCAAGAAAACACTTATGCTACAGTACAGAGCATACCATTTTAAGAGGAATTCAAAGTTTATTTGATGAAAATCGAGTTTTGAGTGACTGAAACATCCAAAAACAAAGTAAAACAAAGCAATCGTAATAAAGTGTGGGTCCCACACTTTATTAGAATCGCTCTTTTTTGGATATCTCAGCCATTTCAAAACCAATTTTCATCAAATAAATGTTGAATTCCTCGTAGAATTACATGCTCTTCCATATTTCATAAGAGGTTTCTCATTATCTCACCAAAAAATGTTAGAAACCTGAAATTAGGTCTCAACTAAAACTGTACGATCCCTTTAAACCTTGTACAAGCCCAACAGAGATTGTCTGGGCATGAACATATGGGCGAGACTGGAGAACTATGTAATTCAAGAATAAAAGTTATGCTCTACTGCTACCAAATTCTCTTCATATATTGGTACGAGATAGACAAAAAGGTACTTTGACTCCAGAGTAAATGCTTTAAATTCAATCCATTTTAGTCCAAAATAGACATGCCTCTCCTATACGCACAGGCACAGCATGTGTTCATTATGTTGGACTTCTGTTGGTGTACATGATGTGTCATACAAATTTATAAATGCAGTTGAAATTTGCATTATCCATGGACCACTTTTAAACCCCCTCAGTTAATTTCGGCCGAAGAATCTGTACAAAGCAGACCTGGGGAGTCTGCCGTCCGTTATTACAGAAAATCATGCATCTACCCCATGATAAACATTGGCACTCTTTACAACAACAATCTTTTGTGCTTTTTAAGAAGTTCAACGTCTCCACAGACCCCCAAAGTACAAAGGTGGGTCTGAGAGAAGCAATTACACATCTTTGGATGACATTTCAGTTGGTAGAAATACTGTGATTGGGGGACAATTTTCCCTATGAATCTTTTGGCGAAATCTTAGCACCAGCACCAAGACACTTACTCACCTTCATCTGTTACAGGTACATTAATGCTATGAGTCATTACATGTATTATACCAGATATAATGTACAATTGTCGGGTAGCAATGATTAATACTAGTCAACAGTTTCCAATCAATGTTTCCATGATTACAGAATGTAAAACATCAATATGTCAATAATTCTTCAAGTGATAAGCAAATATTCTAGAGTACATGATTTGAAGGGAGGAAGTTGATATATACCTACATTTACATGAATTTTGTATCTTTTTTCACCCAGATCTGAGGTAACATAATCATAACAGAATCACTAAACATGATGATATCATATTCTATGGCACAATGCACTTCAGTATTTTTCAGCCCTGCATATTTAGAGTAACCTGGTAACATACTGCTCAGGAATAAACTTGCACAGGTTAGCTAGGAACCTTCTACCAATGGGCCTTAAATACTGACATTTCCACAGACAAGAACCACTGTTTGTTTGTTTTGTTTTGTTTTGTTTTTTCATTTTTGTGTGTTCGGTTTGAATGTCAATCACATTATAAGGGCTCTACTAATCTACTTTTCAAACGTGAAAGAGGCCGAATCAATTTCATTCGGCATTCAGCAATCACTACATAATACATTTGCACACGTTACAGGCAGTTGTAAGCTAGCTTGCTATCTACTACATACTCCAAGGAGCGTTATAGAACAACAGACACGCACGTCTGAAAGAGCATGTACACATTTGAATGATTTCAGTAACTATTTGCGACATAGTTACCCGACTTCATGATTGCCTTTATAAACCATACAGACCTGTAGCACCTTTCAGAGTCATCCCCTAAAAGTTTGTTTCCCTATCAAGAAAACCACTGAAAATCATCTATACAATCTGTAAGTGCTTTCTTCAAAATCGTCATTGGCTCTTGCTACTAATAAAGTAAAGTAACTATAAAAGAGGAGGTGTCACCATTAAGTAGTAAAATGCCTTTAGAGGTTTTTGCTCACATTGCCAAAATACTAAAAATTGCATTGCGCTCTCTACAGATCTCGATTCTAACCACATAAAGCTCCACAAATACAGCAACATTTGACAATCAACACACATAGAGCTTATATCATATTGTACATTTCAATGTAAAAAAAAAAAAAGAGAGAAAGAATTACCCTCCCAAAGTCACAGGAAATACACATGCTATGATGTGAGACAGTTTGTTTAACACACACACAAGCACAGACATCAAATATCTACATTTTATGTTTGTCTTACGAGAGTTCAAACAAAGGTCATGCACCCACAACATCAAATTCTGGTTTGGTCACCAAACTACCAAGTATGCAGTCTTCTGAAATTTCTTTCCACTCATTAATTCAAGCTCACTGAATGACAATCTCTCATAAATGCACATTTCGGTATATTCTGCGACATCAGGCAATCCTGCTTCACTAGATGATCTATCTTGCTTTGCTTTCTATAAATTACATTAACCATCAGCCAAAATTTCTCCACTTCTTCTCACACTTTAATCTAATTATCACAGCAGTGACCTTTTTTTCCTTCAATATTACAAATCCATACGGAAGAGTATGTGACTATAAACAATAAGTTCAACTAAAACAATAACATCTTCACAACAAAAATATCTACAACCTGAAATTAATCATGCTATCTTGAATTTAATTGAAATAAACATCTGGAAAACAAGAAAAACACTCTTTAACCCTAAAGGGGCCGGGCTTTTTTGGCTATGCTCAGGCCGGGGGGGGGCGGATTCCGCCCCCCCCTGAGATCTCGGCCATCGGTGGCGCGATCGCGATGAAATTTTGCATGCGTGAGACCTGCGTCATAATCTACAAAATTGTGTCATAAGATTTTTTGAAACAATCAATTTCTAATTTTAATTAATTAATTATGCAAATTAAGCTCAAGATCATATTTTAGCCTAATTAAAAGCATTGAGAGTCTAATTTTTGGTCTGTAAATCTGTTGCAGCATATTCAACGATTGTACATCACAAAAACTTCCAAAATTCATTTCAATTCTTATGTATTTTATTGTTTTCAGAATTTCTTATGTATTTCTTTGTTTTTCAACTTTTGTTTTTTCTTTGTTTTTTCATTGGAAATTGTCACTGACCACTTTTCTACCATAATTAGCACAAAACTAATCAATGAAAGTGATTAATTGTAAAAATAATCAGGTTTTTATGACTTTCACGACAGAGCACTGTTTTCCATAGGAAATGCACACAAAATCACAAAATTGTGCCCGTTTTGGGGCGACATTCCGTTACAAAAATGGGCGTGGCTTCGCAAAAGTACGCGCGGACGTCGCAAATTTGGTCTCAAAAGTTGCGCGAGACTTGAACAAACAAAGTCAAGAAGCCTCGCGACGAGGCCTTCTCGCGTAACAGAATTATAGCGCGAAACGTCGAGGGGGGGGCGGATTCCGCCCCCCCCCGGCCCTTTTAGGGTTAAATGTATATATCAGTGTCTTTTACAGGCAGTTAATTGTACTGAATCTGAATATATGAGAAGATTCACATTCGCCAAGTAAACAAACATGTATACTTTCATGGAAGTTATTGTAATTGTCTCTTACTCATCAAAGTATAAAACAGCCACACAACATTTTTGCCTAGATTAATCTTTCCTAACTGTTCTGTTTCTACCATTTTAGTTCTCACAGACATCCCCCACGTAGGTGAGTAATCTCTTTCATACCAACAATTACACAGCATCAGGGATGAATGTGCCCAAGACGGAGAACATTCTACAAACATTTCTGTGCTGTCTTTCTTCACAGCTGAACATACAAAACACTGGAATGAATATGAAAATCTGAAAGAAGAAAAAGGCTGGTTGACCTATGAGATTTCACGACCAGCACACATCTGCAGAGCGTTTGTCAAAAGCTGTGCTACGGTGTAACATTCAATCTACTCTAATATGCATCCCAAATTTTCTTGCATTGTCTGCGTGTCATTTTTTTTTTTTAGCAGTCCTTTCCTTGTAAATACATGTTAAACATTTTTGCTAGCATATACTGTCAAAGCTCCTCTGTTTTCATTTTGTTTTAAATCGCGGTGTTTATCTTTAAAAGTTGATGACTTACAACCCTCCTCAGTTTATATAAAACACCATTGGTATGTCACTGTACAAGGCATTAAGGTGCAAATGGGGGCTCCATTTTTCATTTTTCTGGAAAAATTATGCCTCATTTTTCACTACAACTCTACAGCTTGAATGTGCAGCCTTTTTTAATACACAATGATGCTCCATTTTCAACACTCTGGCAGTATCCTCTTTCAATCTCAAAATCCATAGGGTCCATTTTTTTTTCACATCAAACTTGTTATTGGCATTTTGTTGTTTTGTTTCTATTCAATTCCTCAATGTGTTAAAATGCAGAAAGACACCAAGCATACACTAGTACGATACACACAATGGGGAAATTTAGCCAATAACTTCAATAAAAAAAAATGAAAAATATACTGAACATGCAGTACATCGAAAGCTATTCACAAATTTCCAGTGGGTCTGGCTACATTAAAGATCTAGGCAAAGATTTGACTTTCCACTCTATATGATTTGTTCCCCCCTCTACAGCCGGTGGGGCTTACGTAGGACATAACACTTATGTGAAGGAGATACTGGACTGGCCTCCAGGGGGCGCTATGATTCTTTGCGTGTTGCGTTGTCCCACATGGTCATCATGCTGTCGTCCTGTGTGCAAAAATAAAAGATTCAAAGAAGAAAAACAAGGTCAAAAACAATGTTTAATAAGAGATGATCAGTACAAAGTAGGGGGGACTTTTATTATAGCAGTCTGTTACAACAAGCACACTGAGATCAATAAGGTCAGGGCCCTGCTTCATGAAAAAATTTTGAACAAAATAACAAATGTGTGCTAAGTGCAGTAACCATGGCAACAACTCAACATCTCACATCTAATTGGCTGTTGCCTGGCTGATGTCATGGTAACAGATGAAATGGTATTGTAATTATTGAAGCTTGCTTTAATTTCAAGATTGTTATGAGAAAGGTTTTGAAATGAGAGAGACAAGATTTCAGTGAGACGTGCAGTAAGGTAACAACATTTCTGGTATTGAAGATGTACAATGCCACATGGATACAAACTGTGCCAATTTTTTGAAGGATTGCAACAACAATCTACACTTTAAAGATCCCATAATCAACATCATACTTGATAGTCGATCAACATAACACGCTACATTGCTTGTGTTGAGTCCTCTATTACTGTTTCCAATATTGTTTTCAATAATTGAATACCTGGATGTAAGAATGGCCAATTATGTTCAAATTTGGCAAACATCTAAGAAAACCCCTTGCAAAGTACATGCACACTGTAGTGCTAATAAAGAAAATCATTCAAATGACTGTTTTACATTTCAATTTGTATACATAACATTCCCATAATTGAAAACTTCAAAATATTAGGATGTTATATTTATTTTATTTTTATTTTCTCCAAATTTTCTATCATGAACTTGGGTCCTTTTTGCATTCAGGTATTCAATTCTTCACAGCTGAATTTTACTGAGATCATCCTGAAATTGGCAAACAAGATTTTCTATGATGATGCCACATTGAAAGTACATGTACACATCTCAGTGAGAAATAACCCATCCAGTTGTTGAAATAAAATTTCTGCAGTTTGGTTCTTGCATCTTTATGTTATTATGTTTACATTTGACTGTTAGTATCTTTTTTTTCAATAGATAGAGTAGGAAACTTTATCTTACTTGAGCCCTGTGTTATTCAAACATAATTGTTGATTTCAGTTGTATAATTCTAAAATACCTCTTACTCTCTAAGTTTGCCTTTTTTCTAAATTAGTAATACATCTCAGAATGATTAAACTGCCCGTGTTTTTCTCTCAATTAGCAAACCACGTACAGTCAACTTCGGATACCTCGAATTCGTCGGGACTGAAGAAAATGGTTCGAGGTATGTGAAATTCGAGGTACGCGAAATTCGAGGTACGCGTACGTACGTCGAATTTTCTTCGACTTATCCGACGTTTATCGATGTTCAACATGGTATGTGTTATAGTGCCTACCGATTGTTTGCATGCTTGTCAATTGGAATTGAATCAATATTTTATATGAATGAATTGAATGAAAATCAGAATTGAAATCAGAATTTCAGAAATGAAGATTTTGGTGGCCCTATCGCGCCACCAAAAAAGTCGGATGTTTGCCTTTACTTTTGAAAATGAACAGCGGTAAACAATCGGCTCTGTAAGATACTAAAATAAATGTCGGATGTTTGCTCATACTTTTGGAAATGAAAAACGATAAGACTCAGCTCCGTATGGTGCTAATCAGATATTTGATTTTGCGTTCGGAAATGATTAAGGACAACATTCGGCTCCGGAAGACGCTGAAAATGTCGAACAGTGTATTTGCTTTGATGTTCGGAAATGAAAAACAATATTCAACTCCGTACGATGGTTAGATAAGTGTCGGATGTTTCCTTATACTTTCGAAAGGAAATAGCAATAACCGTATCCGGGCAATTACCCCCAGAGGGCAATTACCCCCCGGCCAAATACTGGTTAGTGGTAAGGTTAGAGTAAAGATTAGGGTTAGGGTTAGGGTTAGGTTCAGGATCAGGATTAGGATTAGGGCCAGGGGAAGGGTGCGGGGTAATTGCCCAGGGGGTAATTGCCCTAGACCCAGCAATAACATTCGGCTCCGGAAGATGCTGAAATAAATGTCAGATGATCGCTTTTATGTTCGGAAGTTCCAGTAACATTCTGTTCCATTATGATGCTAAAATAACTGTCTGATGTTTGCTTTTAAATTTCGAAATGAATAACAGTAACATTCAGCTGCGTTCAATGGTAAAATCAATGTTTGATGTTTGATTTGACGTTCGGAAATGAGTAACAATAACATTCAACTCCTTACGATGATAAAATAAATACTGGATGTTTGCTTTTACAATCGAAAGTAAATGGCAATAACATTCAGCTCCGGAAGATGCTAAAATACATCTCGAATGATTGCTTTTACGTTTGGCATGTTTGAAAGTGAATAGCAGTAATATTCTGCCCCATATGATGCTAAAAAAATGTATTGGATATTTGCTATTACATTTCGAAATGAATAACAATAACATTCAGCTATGTTTGATGGTAAAATAAACGTCTGATGTCAGCTTCGACGTTCAAAAATGAAAAACAGTAACATTCGGCTCCGTACTATGACGAAATAATATTGTCAGATGATTCATTTCCCTTTCGGAAGTGGACAGCAGTAAAATTCAGCTCCGTACGATGATAAAATAACTGTCGTATGTATGAAATGAATAACGGTAATATTCTGCTTCGTACGATGCAAAAATAAATGACAGATTGTTGCTTTTACATTTGGAAATGATTAACTGTATTAATCCACTCAGTTAGATACTGAAACAAATAGCGGATGTTTGCTTTCACGTTTGGAAATGGATAAGGATAGCATTCAGCTCCGTAAGATGCTAAAATGAATGTCGGTTGTTTGCTTTTACATTTAAAAATGATTAACGGTAATATTCGGCTCCGTAAGGTGCTAACAGACTAATAAATGTTGGATGATTGCTTTTACAATAAGAAATGAATAACGGTAACTTTTGGCTCTTTACAATGCTAAAACAAATGTCGGATGCTAACAGATGTCGGCAAATGCTCCCACTTTTTCATTTCAAACGTAAGTTTTGACCTCCTAAATTTTTAGGCATCAACTTTTATAATAATCTATACGCCTATTTGCTAAATCTTAAAACACAAAATAAGATGATTGGATTTTCTAATTTAATTTCGAGTAAATTCGACCACCCAAAAATAAAAATCAGTGATACTGGTGGCCCGATAAAAGTTCGTGTGGAGCCCTGTCTATTCTATTCTTTATTATGCTCGGCCTATACTTTCACATCATATTCCACAATATTTTCATAATCGCATTGCTGAAAAAAAAAAAATCAGTGCTTGCGTTCTCGGGGAAGAATAAATGAAACATACTTCGTGAAAGGCAAAAAAAAAAAGTTTAAAAAAGGCACTACGCAGGAGATTGATGTTTGGACAGTGGACCGTGATTAATGCCAAAGATATAACTGTCAACACCCAACACCTACGCAGGTGCGCCACAACGGTTTAGAAATCTACGCGCGCGGTATGACTATCATGATCAAGAATTAAAACACAGTGGTTAAAGAAAAGAAGATGATGGGCAGAACGTAATGCTATCGTAAGCACTCCATTGGCAAGGGTGCTATGTGCATACCGTGTACGTATGTAGGTAGGTGTTGGGGATTTTTCTTGTCAGCTGTGTAGGTCCTACCGGGCATTTCTTTGGGCGCGCGATTGTTCTGGTCGGGAATATTTACAGTCAAGTGTGAAAAGATTTGTGACATGTCTTCTTCGCTGTCCACGCGGGCTTAATCGGAGATGCTGAGTGATGTTGCAATTCGATTCGAGCTACATGCTGGGAAAAACAATAAGTTAATTAAGATCGGGACAGTAGATTTCACTTCGAGGTAACCGAACTTCGAGTTATTTCTTCGAGCTACGCGAATTTTAATACACGGAAACTCCATAGGAACAATCGGGACTTTCATTTTGCCCCCGAGGTAAGTGATATTCGGCTTATCCGACGTCGAGGTATCCGAAGTTGACTGTAAATCTATTTCTGATTTCTACAGCAAAATTTTGCCAAGACTTGATGGGTTAGTCTTGCATGTCTTATCACCAGCTCCCTCCATCATTGGCAATCCAAGAAATGTTTCTTCTAATTTTTCTCACTGTCATTGTCAAAACAGGTTAAAATACGAGGATATTTTATCTCTTGTTGTACAAGCTGTTTGAATGGTGAATGCAAATGAAAATACACTCAAATTTAAAAAAAAAAAAAAAAAAAAAAATCAATATCTGCAAAGGGCAAAGGGATGTTTTCCGTAACAGCTCAAACACAGTCAGCCATTTTTTGGTCACCTGATTGCTCTGAAAATTCTATGTGCAAACACCAAGGATTTGGCCATTTATGCTGCATAAAATGAATCATAAATATTCAAGAAAATCAACTTTGACACCAAAGCTTGCGCACTGCACTTCAAACATTGACAATTTGTACAGAAACTTTGAACAATGGAGAAAATAATGCTCTTGGCACCCTATAGGGGTCAAGGCATAAAAATGAAATGACAAAAAATGTGTACTCACATATCACAGCAAAAAACAAATATGCAAAGTTGTAATTAATATCAAATAAAACTTCGAATACTTTGAAAACAACTCCTATTAATTGAATGAAAATCCTGCTATCAAATACATGCTCTTGAATTCCTTACCACTACTTGTTTTGCTTTGTTGTTTGTTTTTTGCTTTTTGCTTAGAAAAAATATGAATGCAATCACCACATTTTCATACAGCTTGTCAGCTCCACCTCAGACATCTACCTTAGTATCTTTATCAACTTTCAATTATGAATCGTATCATATTATACTAGTAACCATCCAATAAAATGGAAGTGGGTTGGCATAAGGCCAACAAATATTGACTTGAGGGTAAAGTGTAAGGTGGAAGTGGGGGTCAAACTTCACATCATGTTTTCAAAGTGTTTCACGGTTATAGATATGAAAACACAGCATTAATTAGACTGATAAGATTCACTCATTGACTGAAACCTTCAGAAGCAAAGGATGGTGCTCTGCAATTTTTCTAACCATCAATCGTGATATTTACAATATTGAGATATACAACTTCCTTTCAACTTTTCAACTGAACTTTTGATGCTTTGTTATATCAACCCACACTTGCTTACAAAGGGATGATGCTTACATTTCATACTGACACTAGAGAAAATAATAAAGTGACCCTAGATTTCTTACTTCTAAAAACAAAGTAAAATATCCCATATCATCTAAAGGAGAAATTACATAGACTTTCCAAAGAATGTTAGGGGGCAAATCTGCTACGAAATACAAGTAATTTCAACACAAAATGTTTTCTGAAAAGGTCAACCCCCATCTGCTGCTCCCTTAAGAATTCAGAGTTGGGGTCAAATCACAAGCAGACAAGACATTCCCTCATTGTTTGGATGTCTGGGTTGGTCAGGGGTACCTCGCACGGGGCCAACTCTAGGGGGCGACATTGAACAAACCAACAAGCATGCTTGCCACAGGTAGATACTAGTTCTATACTTACATACACAAACTGGGGGGCTAGCATTGAAAGCACAGCACTAAAAGCCTGGTGAGGAACCCAAAGTGTGGCAAGAAAGTTAGTGTGAAGGTGAGGCAGATTAGGGCAAAATGTGCCAAACATGCATGGAAGTCATATAAATATGAATGGATATGAATGTAAGTAAGATATTAAGAATGTTAAAAGGCCTAATACAGTAGAGAGACGGCTTATACCAATGATACGAATACCACAAATAAGAATCCTGATGGAAACGAGTTGTGCAGTCTAATTTTTCTTTCATGAATACCACACTGACCAACATTATGGCTGCTGTGATATGCGGCAGTAACATTGACCTTTGACCCCATGAGATGAATGAACATACGACCTATGCCAATTCCATTAAAATTATTTTTGACAGGAAAGAACTACCATATCTCTGATTCTGTCTAGCTATTCTGGTGTTACTACAGCTGAAAAATTCAATATAGAATGGTAACTGATAACACATTTAAAAGTGAAATACACTGTAGGTATATTTACAAACAGTCCAATTAAACTTCAATGGATGGACAAAACACAAAAAGTCAAAATGTGAAAACAGTCAAACATGTAAGAAAAATCCTAAGAATTATATCCTCTAGAGACAGATCAAAAAGACAGAGAATATGTAGAGTTATATACAAGTCTCAAGGCTTGGCGCCATATGAAGATGATACTAAATTAACAAACAAATGTTAATCCACATGCAAAATCATTGACATCAACAACACAAACATTGTAATGAACAAAAAATAAAAAATAAAATCAGACACTAAAGACATTCAAGAGATTAATCATGATACCAAAATTTGGGCAAGTTGGTGTTGGAAGCAAAGAATAGCTACAAAAAAAAATTAAAAAAATTACTCAGAGAGCGTACTAAACAAAAGCTCCGCAATACTCTGCAGTAGTTACAGTTTCTTGTAATTCACAAATGAAATTGCCTCAAAAGCAAAGTTATCCTTTTATTGAATAACTGAAGTAAGTTTCAAGGAGAAATAATTTCTTTCATTATGCATTATATACGTAAATAAATACAAAATGTAAAATAATTGTTTTGTTGGTGTCATGTTTTCATATGTTTCTAAGATTAAGTTTGAGTGAGAAAATAATTTCATCTGTAGTCTAGTACATATATTTCACACCTCTTGGTCAAAATAGTACATTAGTTTTATGTTTGCAACTGATTAACATTTTTATGAATTTGAATAAGGTTTTTTTTTTTTTGGTTATTTTTCAGATTTTTGATGATTACAGTGGGTAGTGTTAATGTCATTCTCCAGCTGGAAAACAGAGCTATGTCATGACAGTAAAGATACTTTTATCACTGTTTTTTCATACTCAATATCAATCACACAGCAGAATCTTGCAAAATAAATAACAAAGACAATAACACAAAAATAAATATCAAAATAAAACAAATACGATCTCAATCAGACAGAACTGCAAAGCAAACCACACAACACATGTGTGACAAAGGGCATCCCCTAAGAAATTATGGTTGCAGCCACAAGACTTGTTGGCCACTACAAAATCAATTCCATGTAGTTTTAAGTCTGCAATTCAATGTCACTGCTGATGATGCAGTACACCAAAATACCAGCTCAATCAACAATGGAAAGATTCAATTATATTGTTTTTAAAAATCAATGCTTCTCTTTTAACATATGCTCTGGAAATTATAATGCTCAGAGCAAGAATTAAAAAATAGCAATGTATACATTTCCAAAACCAAAGTGATCAATATCCCACCACCGCCGAGTGCAAAGATGACAATGTGTCTGATGTGAGAGTGATACTGTGAGCCAATAATTTGATGGCAAGAGAGTGAAATCTGCGACTTCAGCCAAAGCCCTGTATGCCACTCACGTTGGGAAGATTTTGCCAATGAACAACGTGACTACACCAATCAACATGAATATGCACGTTGACTTGTTACATGCTTATAAATATTCAAATGAGATGCAAATGAGATGGTAATGAAATGGCCGCTAAGCCCCAGCTTGCCTGATAGGGAGAAGCCAGACCGGTGAAGATCTCTCTGACCGTGTTTGTTGAACTGGCTGGGCAGGTCCTCGGAGGGCTGGGGGGCCACCTTGCGGTAGTTGTTCTGGACTGGCTGCCCAGTGGGCTTGTGAACCTCCCCCTGGTAGCCCTCACGGTCCACCCGACGGGGCGCTCTGATCTAGGGTTAAGGAGAAAGAGATGCCTGTAATCATCAACTTTATTCTTGCATATGTGTGTGTGTGTGTGGTCTAGTGGTTGTGTGCCCACATTGAAAAGGTTCAGGGTTCAACGCTCTGCCATAGCACTGTGTCCTTGAGCAAGACACTTCAACTACAGTGCTCCTTTTAACCAAAGGGCATAAATTGGTATGAAGTAAGAAGCTAAATGTTTTTTAGAGATTATAGTTTGTAAACATGTCCTGCAAAGTGGTAGCTTATCTGGAAAGTTCCACAAGGGGAGGAATACTTTTAGTAAATCAAGTGTGGTTGTAAATGGAGTACTAATAGTTTGTAAAATACTCTTCACGTCATGGCATGTTAGAAAGACACAAAACATGTACTGTAAAAGTGGAAATTTTCGCGGTGTTGATATTTTTGCGCATTTCGAGCAAACCAGAAACTATATAGCACGAAAATAAAAGCGCACAAATATTTTTGCTTGCCATATGTTCCTGTGCGTGATGTCTTGATTCTGTGGAATTAAAAACATGCGAATCTGTTCTTACCCCGCCTAGCGCCAAAAATTAGTCGCACGAAAATATCCACTTTTACAGTATGTCCATACCATTTTAATTACTATCAAAACCACAATAAATGACAATACCGGGTACACAAGTGCATTCATGCCATGCAGATGGTTGTTTTGAATTCCTGCTCCAAAATGAAAGCAGTTCTCAAAAACAGCTTCTCAAAATACACTGCATCTACTCATTTACTAGCTGTTGACATCATATTAAACTGCTGAAAACAGAGAAGTCTCATCAGCATAGGCTGACAGCATTTCAAAGAGCCACAAGGTTTATAGCTAAATATGAGATCCCGTGCAAAAAGTGGGCGTGGTCACACACTTGGGGCTGATTGGTTGACTTTGACCTCTCACCTTGTCCCTTGTGGTGATCCTTGAGTAGGCCTCGGGGGCGTGGAGGGGGCGTGGAATGAATCGACCCGCTCCCTGGGTGACATGGAGCTGAGAAAGAATGAGAAATAGAGGTTCAGATCAGCACATCTCAGAATATGTTGGTAGAAATGAATAGAGCTACTGTATACGCCATATATTTCGCGAGTCTAAATTATCTCGAATTGGGAATTCCGACGATTTCGTGAGTAGTTAAATTCGTGATCATGGAGTCCTGAACTCGGAGAGGTGTACACGGAGAGGTGTACACGGAGAGGTGTACACGGAGAGGTGTACACGGAGAGGTGTACACGGAGAGGTGTACACGGAGAGGTGTACACGGAGAGGTGTACACGGAGAGGTGTACACGCATACGTCACATTCACATCAGGATTGGAGTCAATATTTTCGCGTGTCTTTAATTTCGCAAATAGAACCTGACTCGCGAAATTCGCGAAAATAAAAACCTCGCGAAATATTCGGGGTATAAAGTACTCAAACACACACATATGGATATGCTTCAATTCAGGCATGCGTACCTGCTGATTGCATACGCCCACATCATTGCGGACGGAAGTGTAAGGTCAAGCTAAGCTCCACTCCTGGGCAACATCAGCAGTATCCCCATCAGGACAATCAATATTACTACAATATCATCATCAACATCATTCCAATCAGTAACACTAACCTTAGCACCAACAGCAACATCAACACCATCACCATTATCACCACCTGCAACATTAACACCATCAATGTCATCATCACCACCAACATTAACACCATCACCATCATCATGAACATCATCAACATTAACACCATCGTGACCATCATCATGAACATCATCAACAACATAAACACCATCACCATCATCATGAACATCATCATCAACAACATTAACACCATCACCATCATCACCACCAGCATTGAGCAACATCAACAACATTATCACAAACAACACCATCATCATCACCACCAGCAACATCAACATCATCACCATTATCACATCCAGCAACATCAATACCATCACCAGCAGCAACATCAACACCATATCGCCATCATCACCACCAGCAGCATCAACACCATAAAATGCCATCGTCACAACCAGCAACATCCACACCAACACCATCACAACCATCTGCAATGTCAACACCATTACCAGCAGTAACATTAACATCACCACAAACAAGCAACATCATGATCATCACCACCACAAGCAATATTAACATCCCAACATCATCAGTACCACATAATCTTACTCAACACAAGCTACCACCAGTACCAACAAAATCCCCATGATATTATCACTATCGCCACCAGCAACACTAACATCATCTTACCCAACACTAGCTACCACCAGCATCAACATCATCACCACGAAATCATCACCGTCACCATAGCAACACCACCAGTCCTCACCTCTCCATCTTCCAGGACCACTCGTCCCTGACTGATGACAGTCAGTGGCACACCATGGCATTCCATCCCCTCAAAGATGTTGAAGTCCACAGCCTGTGCAGGGAGATCACATCGCCATGGAGACCAAAGATTTCATTAAAGATAGTCAACATATATGCTGCAAAATACTCAATCAAGATGTCAGAATATACTAGTATTTGAATTTCATATAAATTAAAAAAAAAGTATTTGAATTTCATTTCATTGTTTTTTATTTCCTCCAATTTGTTCAACATATACAAAACAAAGTGCCACCATAAACTATGACTAATCTGATAAGTAAAATGATAAATAGATGTGGCATTATATACAGGACAATTACTTAACTTAGGCTGCGTTTATTAACTCCTTTTCTCGGCAGAAACAGGTTATCCAAACAGCTTTCAAGGAATTTTTACGAGTTGATAAACGCAAAGCTGTTTTGATAGCCCTTTAGGAAAGCCTTTTACGAAAGGGTGCGTTTATCAACTCTCCTTTCTCGGCAGAAACAGGTTATCCAAACAGCTTTCAAGGAATTTTCTCGAGTTGATAAACGCAAAGCTGTTTTGATAGCCCTTTAGGAAAGCCTTTTCGAAAGCCCGAAATTTGTCACGATCCAAGCAGGTTTCCTAAACAGGTTATCAGAAACCTGTTTGTAAAAGCCTTTCGAAGTTGATAAACGCAAAGCTGTTTTGAAAGCCCTTTAGGTCGCCCTACTGTGGTTACGCAACCATGCGTTTCCAGTTTCTGAAAAGACGCGTGCTGCACGACGTAAAGTGCACACAAGTACGTGTACACAGGTGTATACATACAGCTGTGTGTAATGCACGCATATGCTTGGAACAAGGAGGTGTTTCTTTCACCAACAAGGTTTGAAAAATAGAGTAACAACAGTCTCATTCCCTTTGATCCCATGTCTCATGCCGCCACTCAGAAATATTTGACGTATGTGCTAAACTGGAGCTGGAGACAATTGATTCATGTGCCATTGTATCATGACTCGTCACTCTCAAAGGAAGATATATCTTTATGATGGTAATTGCTTTTCGCCGTCCCTTCTTAGAAAACAAGCGGCACATTAATAGTACAGGCAGTCAGGGCTTTGGAAAGGGCTGTCGAAAGGGCTATCGAAAGGGCTATCGAAAGGGCTATCGAAAGTTGATAAACGCAGCCGACGAAAACAAGTGACACATTAATAGTACAGGGAGTGGACAGGGCTTTCGAAAGGGCTATGGAAAGGGCTTTCGAAAGGGCTATGGAAAGGGCTATCGAAAGGGCTTTCGAAAGTCGTTTAAACTGGGGAAAGTTGATAAACGCAGCCTAACTTAGAAACATACATTACCTAAACTGTAAATTGAAGTAGCTTTTACTGAAGGGGTTTAGGTCTTCTTCAAGAAGCATGCTCATTATTAGCATTTTTAGTTGACACAAAAAGGCAATATGGTATGCAAAACTTACTGCAATTACAGAATATGTTTGATAAGTGAATGTCTACTTTTTTTTTTCTTTTCTGCTACTGCAATTGAATGTACTATGTTTAGTGTTTTGTTCAACATGTAACTTTATTTGATATATCTCCGTACAATAAATTGCTTGGGAACATGCATCACATTATATATATATATATATATATATATATCGTCGCTGGGGTGACAAAACCTCGTATCTCAAAATTGTCAAATGTTCAGGAGAGCGAAAAAACATGGCGGCCAAAGCACTATAGTGAATGGGAAAGCCTTCTCTTTGACATGTCATGGTAGCTTCATTGTTGGAGTAAGACAGTTAGGATTTGGCCAAGACATCACTTGACCCATTATTTGACCATTAAGCTAAAAAAAAATTTTTTGACATTTTTGAGATACGAGGTCTTGTCACCCCAGCGACAATATATATATATATATGCATTGCATTGCATTGTACTGTAAAGTGTTATGTCAAAGAACAATACCACAATATACTGTACAAAAAAAAATGCCAGTATAGCAGCACAAGTTCCTGTGGTCATTAAGAGCAAGTTTTAGCTGTTTGTCTATCAAACTGACCTGGTGGTGAGTGTCCTTGGAGATGACCCTTGTTGCCATGGGATCCCAGATGACCAGGTCGGCATCTGACCCAACCTGGATCACTCCCTGTGTAGTAGAGCACAATCAACATAATGGTCAATATAATAGAGTCTGCATTGTGCAATTCTGCAAAGCACTGGTCCCTCACTACTTTTCTTTGAACTGCTTTTACATTCTTTGCTTACTTCTGGAAGGAAAAAAAATGCCAATGTCACTTTATCTCTGTGATATTGTGATAGGAGCAGTGGTGACTGCTTAAAATAGAGTGTTCTTGTATGTTGTGGCAAAGTTATGGAACAATCTCCTGTTTGTAAGTCAAGCAGCTACAGTTAATGAGTTTATGAACAACTTAAACCATTGAGGACGGGCTGATATTGCTACAACATGCATTTCCCACAGACACCTTCCCGAGTATACTGGGGACGCGTTCTCAACAGGTTAAAAACTCATCTTTTGAATAATGATACTCATGTTTGAATTTTCTAATGCCAAGTAGAGTGTATTATCATAATAACTGTGCAATACCAATGTCCTTTATTATTATTATCATTATCTTTATTATTATAGAGTTGTGATCTTTAGACAGAAGTATAAAGACAAAAGAAAATTTAAATAAAATTTGACATAATAACAATCATAATGCCATTATACTCTATAATGAAGTATGATTACTAGGATTCAGCAAAGCAATTTTTGCAAAAGTGCATTTCCACTTTGACAATTTCATTTTGATTTGAAAATATGAATGACTGAGAACATATGACGCAAATTTATCCGTCGTCTTTCAAAGTCAATTTTTTCCCAAATATTTGAAAGCATCACTTGGATGTAGTAACCATGGTACCCTAATCAGGCAGTAGGAGCACTGACTGTCATCTTTCCAGGTATCAGTACTTCATCGCTACGGAGATGCACTCTAAACAACCTCATCTCTCACCTTCCTGGGGTACATGTTGAAGATCTTGGCAGCGTTGGTGCTTGTGACGGCAACAAAACGGCACTCATCCATCTTGCCAGTTTCCTAGTGATGTAGGGAGAGACAAAGTACAACAGACATTATGACTACCATCTCAAGAATGATGGCAAAGAAATAGGAATTTCACTTCTTGCACACGATATACAGTGTATTCGTCTTGGCAGTAGCAATACTCAAGTATGTTTCAATTTTGCATGTATCAATCAATTAATGAAATTTGCCGTGATCAACTGAAACAGCTGCAAAACATATGGCATATACTGCGTACGCCCTGTACTTCATAAGATTTTTATTTTTGCGAATGTTGGGTGCCATTTGCGATTTCTGCAAAATGCAAAAGTCTGAAATCCAATCCCAACATGAATGTGACACGCATGCATATATTTTTACGGCCATTACTGTACTCCATGATCATAAATTCAACCACTATGTAAAATTGTTAGGCGGTCCCAATTTGCAAGAAAATAGACTTGCTGAATATATGGTATATACAATACATTATTCTCTATTTCACTTACCACGCCCTTCTCCCAGATAACAGACATCCTGTCTTCTACTCCATTGACTCCGTTGGGGATCTTGGAGAAGTCATCCTTGCCCATCGCCTTCTGGTCAGACTTGAAGGTGCAGTTGTCCGTCCCAGTGAGCTGGAGGTCGTTGCTATGGTGACCAGAGATTGGAAAATGGTCAAATAAAACATACTTGGCTTAATCCATCACTTTTGTGATGAGGCTATTAATCTGCAAGTCAACCAAAGTTTAATTTTCTCTAACTCTTTCTTTACCATGCTGTAAGCTCCTTGTCTGTCACACTATTCTGTGACCACTAAACATGAGCATTTCTTGAAAAACATCCTGTTTTTAAAGTCCTACTGTGGCATGGTACTTTGGCATATTGTAACCTATTGATCACTTTGTGTGCAGTTTTGCACTTGCACAAAATATGGGAAGCTGGTAAGCCATCAACCCAGTTTAGAAGTGCAAACATGGCACACAACAAGTTCAAGAATATATCTCTGCACTGCTCTGGTGTCAGATGATGATGTAACCCTTTTGATGTAACCCCTACAACCCTTTTTTTTTTTTTTGTTGTAAAGTAGTGAGATCAGGTATGTCTTAGAGGCCCCTTTTCATTTCTTGAAAATCCTTTGCACACTAGCTTACTTCCAACTCTAATAATTTTGGAAAAGATAATGCTACTGCTTTGAAAGTTGGCATCAATTATGGACAGAATCAATGTGTCGACAGAGCATGCTAAATTTCAGCTTAATCTGGTAATCTCTTTATTGTTGTTGCTGCAGTGGTTTACATCCTGTTTTTTGTCCCATCCATCGCAGAGCTAGCATGGTTTGGTAAAGAATAAGCACATGAATAGACCTGGTACTTCATAGCCTCTTTCCTCAATTCACACTTTTCCAGAGCATGTGCTTTCTTTCAAATATTTAGATAGGTTAGGAGAGTCCATTTGAATTAAGTTTCATTTTAAAGTTTAGAGTCTGCTCTTTCAGAATCCGTCCTTAACTAAAAACCATGTCTGGCAACTTTTTGTTGGTCCTGTGATGCAGGGTCACATATAGAATGAAAATGAATCATAGAGATGAAGGATGTAGTGTGGAGCATGTAGATAACTCCAAAGATGGAGCAGTGTGTACACTCACTTGGCAAGCAAGTCCATCAGGTAACCAGGTGTGGTTGGGTCTGCTCTAAGGGGTGGACCCATGACATGGGCAGCGGCATGGAGCCAATCGTGGTGGTAGTAGGCGGAACCATCCGTTCCCAGACTGGCTGCGATGGGTTCACCGAACACAACCTTGCCTACATACAACAAATAATCAAATATATGACTTGTGTATTAAAATGTTCTACGTGTTTACACTTCAATAAGGTAACACTTTAAACTGCAATTTCTAATATGCCATAGAGTTAGTAGCTGAGCACCTTTAATCCCACACACTAAATCTTCTGTTGGAAGACAACATGAGACATAAAGCAATAAAGCACATATCAATCCCAATCCTTACCCCTATATCACTGCTGACTGAAGCAAAGCTATTAAAGGTCCACACAAAATTACAAATTAGGCCTATATTCCTTTTTTGCACACATGGGATGTGCCCATTTTGATAAGTTGAACAGCACAACAGTGATGAATTCTTTCCTAAAACATATAAAAAGCAAACCCTTACAAGAGCAATATCAGAGCCACAATTGCCAATTTGATAATTGACACGCTGATCACTTTTGCAGCAAAATTACTCCAGGACTAACAAGTTACAGCAATACACCCTTAAAAAATCTTACCCTCCTTCCTGGCGGCGGCGATCTCGTCGGCTGCAGTTTTACTCATGACGTGTACCACATAGACCGGTGCGTTGACCTGGTTGGCAATGCAGATGGCACGGTTGACAGCCTCTCTCTCCACCTAACAACAGAGGCAGGGTATACAACGAGATTTAGTCTTCCCTACTAGCAAGGAGGCCTCCATACGTATCTCTGGAGTCATCACATAGAAATAGAAATCTCCATTCAAGTTACGGATATTTTCAGATTATCAGCTTTTTACACTTGGGCAGATGAGATGAACTCACTGACTGTCCACACCTTACCAGTAATGTCATACATACACAGCCAAGTAGAAAATACAGCACCGTAATTACATGTATCTGTTTACTTTCCACAAATTTCCATGCAGATGAACTGTTCATGGTTTACCATACATGAATATATTTCATGTACCAAATTATTTTGGGTGGATTTGCTTAAGATTTGGCAAATTAAATATGCACCACATTATACACATTAATAAACATTCTCATAGATGGTACAAATGGGCACAAGACATAGTCCGTTCACAAAGTTGCTTCTATATACAAATGTCCTGGTACATGCTCTTTAATCCAAAAGACAACAATTCTTGTTGAAATATCAATAAGTTGTTGCCACAGGCAACAAGGAAACAGGATTCTTGTCGTTACCATGACACCAGCCACTACAGCATGAGCTGCTATCATAGCAACTTAAAAAAAAAAAAAAAATCTTTATGTGCCATGGTGGAAACCCCCTGTGTGCCACATTATTCTGAGACACCCTGCTTTGAGAAAACATTCTGTTTTTCAAATCTAAATAACTAAATGTAGATTTCTGTTTAGTAAGAAATGAGTGAGCCAAGTTATACAGAAAATGCCAAGCTTTGCTTTGACGTAAATTGTTTGACAAATTTACACGACTTTTTATTTTAAATGAATCAGTAGCTACATTACTGTAAAGGCATGACTTTTGCACACAAAACAGTTACAGAAAATCGTAATTTATGCACAAATTGAGTACGGAACACGGCTTGCTAGTCAATCACCGCATAAAATGCAAGGTGTACCATGAGAGGAACGGAATCACGAGAAACGCTTTCATTATATTGTGGCATTTGGCGATTTATCAATCGTTTTGTGCGGGTTTGTGCGTTTGAGCAGAATATGCGAAGTTGGCATGCCGTTGACCGAGTCAGGCGTGCAAACATGGCACATAAAGAGTTAATGAAATAACACTCTGGACTTGACCATGCTCTGGTGGTCATTATACTCACATCCTCAGGACGGCTCTGAACATGACCTTCTGGCCCAGTGATTCCCAAATCTAGAAGCTTCTTGGTGTTCTATAAAGGATTTAAACAAAATCAACAAAATCACTCTGACATTACTGCTACATTGATCGTGTCAATGACATTAAAGGTGATACCCTTATTGCTATTGTATACATGGGTCACCATTATTCATTCTATCAATGCACAGAATAGCAATATACTGGTTCACATATATATGTGACATTCAAATTTCTCATTCTCTCTCTCTCTCCCCTATGTTTCCAGTTTTCTTTCTGTCTCTCCTTTGTCAATTTATCTATCTATCTATATCTATCTTATCTATCTATCTGCCCATCTATCTGTCTATCTATCTATGTCTATCTATCTATCTATCTATCTATATCTATCTATTCATATCTATCTATCTATCTGCCCATCTATCTATCTGTCTATCTTTCTATCTATTTTTCTATCTATCTTTCTATCTATCTATCTTTCTATCTATCTATCTATCTATCTATCTATTTATATCTATCTGCCCATCTATCTATCTGTCTATCTTTCTATCTATCTTTCTATCTATCTATATGTCTATCCACTTATTAATCTAGTCATGTATCTGTCTATTCATATATTTATCTATCTACACATTCATTTATATATCTCTCTTTCTATATATGTTTTTCTTTTATCTATCTATATATCTATCTATTCATCTATCAATTTCACCTGTCTGCCTATTTGTCTGTTAATTAGCTGTGCTTTGTTTGTATTATACTGTTAAGACACAAAGACATTCATATATACAGGGGTCAAGTATATAAATTGACATGCCTGAATAAGTAAAAGTCACCTGTTACACTCTAAATTTTCAAAAGAAGCCATAAATTCTTTCTTGTACATAGACACATACATTCTCAGCTACATTCCTTGTGTGGGTCTTTTCTCCTTTCTAGTTTTTCTATTTTTAGTGTTGCATTTATGTTTCATCTTTAGCTAGAAATGTCAGAATCAGCCTTAGAATGACACACAGTCTAGGTTGATCTCCCAGCATACTAAAATAATTTGTCATGCCATATCATGCATTTTGCCAAAATGCCAAAAGTAACTTTTTTTTCCTGTACTATTTCTTTGTTTTGGGTACTCTTCTTGCTTTCTTTGCATATGTTATTTACCAGATGTGGAAATAGAGTGAAATAAAAACATGAAAGACATTCAAATTTTGAGGGGAGTCTCCTGCAGAGTGAGAAAGACTTGGCTGCTCAGCATTACTCTGACCCAATCAGAGCTCTCACCTCGGCGATCATGTCACCATTCTCGGCATGCACCATGGGAAGGGCCCCCAGCTCCTTCAGGGCTGAGAAGGCGTGGTACAGCTGAAAGATAATCACAGAAAACATTCAGGTTGAGACTCTTGAATGAAACGGCACCCTCTCCTAGTGAGGGGGCAATCTCAATCAAAAAACTACGTTAACTCGTAGACTACTGTATACGCCATACATTTCGTGAGTCTAAATTTTTGCGAATCGGGAATTCACGATGATTTCGCAAGTGGTTAAATTCGCGATCATGGAGTCCTGTACTGAACAGAGATGAGTACACGCGTACGTCACATTCACATCGGGATCAGAGTGAATATTTTCGCCTATCTTTAATTTCGCGAATAGCACCTGACTTGCAAAATTCGCGAAAATAAAACCTTGCAAAATTCGCAAAAATAAAAACCTTGTGATATATTCAGCATATACAGTACAATGCAGGGTGCATCATTTATACAGACCTGAGCAGATAAACAGACACTATTAACACAAAGCAAGTGAAGCAACAGCACTACATTCTATAATCACATACTTGATATTGATAAAGCATGAATATCTAAACTAAATTCAACATTTCAGTGTAATTCATATGAGCATTCCCTCTATAATTTTATCAAACAGTATGAATGGATCACTTTGTATTTGTTGGGTTCCTTTTCCTTTCCTTATGCTCAACTGTATCCTCTTCCTGACTTCATTGTAAAAGTGAATCACATAAAATGCTGGGCAGACTGATGGCCTACACCAAGGGTGGGGGATATTAATTTTCACAGTGAGAGGAAAAAGCAATTCCAACAGTCAGCAAGCAGGTAGATCTTTTGGAGTGTCTAAACTTCCTCAACTGTGTGAGGAGAGAATAGGGAGGGAAAACAACTAGTAAGCTGTTCCCACATGGTGGAAAGAATTTTGAGATGAGCGATGCAGAACCATGACACCCAGCTGTTTGTCACCAGATGTTGCCCAGCTGTTTGAGATGATTACTCCAGCTCTTGTTATCTGTCATCTGATGATAACATGTGGAAGAGTCAGCTGCAAATTTTTTTTTCATTCACACATGCCTTCACTGTGAAGTCTGGGACACCCACATTCATACATCCAGTTCATCTAGGTTACAATACAAAAGCAAGGCAGACACTCATCAATCTCAATGGCCAAAAATGATACCTAAATCAGTGAAAATTTCATACTTTCTCATCAGGATATTGAGGAGATATTGAATTTATATTTCCTCTTGCAGAGTCACAGCAACTTTACACCCGCAATGTGCCCAAAGAATTTCCAACCAGTGCCAACACGCTAACCCTCCAGGGCCCCTGTTTCATAAAGCTGTTCGTAAATTTACGAACAACTTACGAGCGACTGGTGATCAGTTCTGATGTGCTATACCAGGGGCGGATCCAGGAATTCTGTAAAGGGGGGGGGGGGGGGGGGGGCGTGACTAATATTTCTGGTGGCACTTCCGGGTTTCATTTCATTTTTTTTCCTTTTTATTTCTTTTGTTTTTCACGAAAAATAAAGGGGGGGCGTGCACCGGTTGCGCCCCCGTCTGGATCCGCCACTGTATACTTATAAGAATTTCCATAATTCAGCACAAGAACTGATCACCAGTCTCTCGTAAGTCATTCGTAACTTTATGAACAGCTTTATGAAACACCCCACACATCAGGTTTATTTGCAGAACTCCTATGAGAGGTCGATTAACACTTGCACCCAACAGGACTGACAAAAGCATATCCGCATTCACACACACCCTAAATGAATAATTTATGAAAATTCATTTTTGCAATGCCATGTGAAAACTGTGTTCTGTGGAAGTAGAAATTAAATCGAATCCAATCGAATCCAATCGAATCGGACCGAACCGAATTGCTTTTGAACTGTAATGAATTCTTGTGCGTAGACAAAAGAAATCATCAATTCTCATTCTATGTATTGCAATATGAAAATTGGTCCAAGTTCACTTTTTCTTTGGAAACTCTAGCAATACTTTGCCCTGCATAGTGTGTGTGTGAACAGCAGGTGAATTAACCATTAATCTATTTCATCCCATAATGCATCTCCCCACACTAGGTCTGCATGCTCAGGTGCCAGAGGTTGTGCTCCTGTCAATGCTTAGATATGCCCAGTCTGGAGACTTAAAGTGCTTAATTTGAAGCTGAGTGATTATCTTTATCTTTTTTTTTTTTTGGCCACATGTGAATGGTAGCTAACAAAATCAATTTTATCATAACGATGAAAAAAATTCACTGAAAACTCCTGTGTGTATGAATGTGGCTACCACCAAAATTTCCCCAACTTACCTCATTATCCCTCAGCATGTAGACATCTCTGTAGGCCATGAACATCTTGAAAGAGTTCACACCTGAAAGTTTCAAAGCCAAAAAATCTTTCATTAGTAAAGTTGGGCCGACTGGCAGTAATTCTTGATATCAAAACAACACAAATATGCCAATTCTAATCTATTTGTTATCATAATGCACTTTGTTACTTTATCTTAAAGGCCCAAAATAAACATTATCAACATCATTCAAAATTATGTTTCTCATTATGATTATATGACAATAAAAAGGAGGGGAAGAAGAAGAAGACAGAGAAGAAGAAAGAAGAACAAGAAAGACAAGAAGGACAAGAAGAAAAGAAGAACTGGACAATATTCACAATGCTCACCCATTTTTCTTCTTGGAACACTGTAGTTCCTGCACAAAATCTATTAAAAATGTTAGAATTTCATAGGGAACCAGTAAATGTATTTTCAGAGCTACTCTAGGCAAATCAGGGTAAACTGGCAGCTGGAACTGTGTAATTCTGTAATCTTTTCCCAAGCCCCAATCATGACCCCTGACCCTTAAAGGGGCTGTACAGTACTGGTTGAGGTAGGGATTCATGTTTTGAACTTTCCTAAGTGAGATAATGAAAAGCTTCTTATGAAATATGAAAGAGCATGTAATTTTAAGAAGGATTCAATGTTTATTTGATGAAAATTGGTTTTCAAATGGCTGAGATATCCAAAAAAGTGCTAATAATAAAAGGCGACATGCCCCAACTTTATTAGTATCTATTTGTTTCACCTTGTTTTTGGATATCTCATCCATTTCAAAACCGATTTTCATCGAATAAACTTTTGATGCCCCTTAGAAATGCATACTCTTTGACCTCTCATTGAGTAGTTTCTGAATACCTCACAAAACTTTAAAAGCTAAATCTTCACCTCGACCAGAACTGTACACACCCTTTAACCCTTTACCTTTATCCTTGGAGATGACCTCCAGCTCCTTCTTCACGCTCTCATCCCACCAAGTGATGCCGACATGGAGGGTGTAGTCGCAGCAGACCTTGGGGTCAGCCCAAGACCGCCACTGTTCATAGGCATCTACTAGAGACTGACCCTTGTTGGGCAGGCAGTGGTCAACTGGAGGTCAAGAGGAAGAGAATCACATGATATGATGTCCAGTAATGTGTGTAGCGTATGGTTTTTATATCTTTATTTTTCTTCTTTCTACTTTTCTGTCATATGGTACGATGTGCCTCATTTATAACGTTTACATGTCTATCAATTCTTGAGAGCACCTTGAGTAAACTTCACTTAGGAGGTTAGCAGTAATTCAAGGAAGTTAGAAGTATTATTTTCACCTATTTCCCAGATTCTTCACAAGACAGATCACTTCATTTAGGTGATTTCTCCAGATTCTTTCTAGGGAGAAGTAGAGTGAAATATGTCTATGTGTATGAGTTGTGGTTCTCTCTTAGTTCCATAACTGTTCATGCAAGTCTGACTTTATGCTTCCAGGGCCTTGTTTTATGAAGAGTTGAAATTGATTATAAAGTTGATTTCTATCATAAGTCTATGGCAGCCTGTGTGTTAAGGAAATCTAAAATCGATTATATGTTTTGAGAAAACAGGGCCCAGAAGTGACCCAGATAACAGACATAGAATACCAGCCATTTGAAGTCCATGACTGCACTGCCAGTGTTGCTGTTTCATTTTTGAGAATAGCATATCCAGTAAATACAGTATATTTTGAAGCACTATAAAAACATGACTCGCAAATGCCTTCACTTCATTTAAAATTGCTACCAGGGTGGTACACCATTACATTTTTAATGTTGCACTACACTTTTAGCCAACATCATGCCACTATGTATTGCACTCCACTTTACATGTATTCAACTACACTGTGTCAACTTCTGACACTGTACACTGTACACTGCTACACTAGCAGTCCAGCAGCATATAGGGTAGTATACTCACTGATCATAGTGGTGTTACCTGTCAGGACAGCTATAATGCATGTATTGCACTACACTATAAACATTTTCAACTACACTGTGTCATCATTTGACAATGAACACTTCTACACCAGCAGTCAAGAAGTATATAAGGTAATTTTACTCACTGATCATAGTGGTGCCACCAGCGAGGGCAGCCTTCGTGCCCTGATAGAAGTCATCACAAGCCTGGGTCCCCATGAAGGGAAGCTGCATGTGGGTGTGGGTGTCAATCCCACCAGGGATGACCAGCTTGCCCTTAGCATCAATGGTCTTGGACCCCCCAGGGATGATGAGGTCCTTCCCAACTTGTCTAGAGAAGGTCATGGTCAGAGGTCAAAGTTCGCACATTACATTCTTGAAGTTTAAAGATAATATAAAGTTTTGGTATTACCTCAAAAGTTTCCCTGAATTTCCTTGTCTTAGTTTGCGCTTCAGGTTAAAGTACCTTTCATATAACTAACACTGTGAGACTTACTCACCCCAAAGTGCTCTCATGTCTTAGTAATCATGCAATAATGGTTTCGTACCAGAGCCGCCGCCGTACGGCGGCGAGGTAGTACACGTATTGTACGAAACCATTATTGCATGATAACTGCGACCAGCAGCGTGCAGCCCCATACGCATACTGTGTAGCTAACTGCGACCAGCAGCCCCATACGCATAGCGTAATGGGGCTTCGCATTGTAGCTTACAGGATCATAACAGATGTAGTATCGCGGGTAAATATCAACTTAAAATCCAAAAATTTCTTCAATTTGAAGACTTACCAGTTAAGTTGAAGTATTGAAAACAGGCTTCGGACAACGTTTGGTTTTGCCAATAATCCCTTTCTGTTCGAATTGATGACTGAATGTGACTCGGTCGAGAGCGGACCTTGGGAGAGCTACACTGAATTGACGGCCAGCGCATGCCGACACAAACATCTTATCCGTTCATGGATTTGAAATTTGTTCGCATGTGATGTGTACGTATGCGCTGGCCGTAGTAATCAGTGTATGTAGCTCTCCCAAGGTCCTCTCGATAGAGTCACATTCAGTCATCAATTCGAACAGAAAGGGACTATTGGCAGAACCAGACGTTGCCCGAAGCCTGTTTTCAAGACTTCAACTTAATTGGTAAGTCTTCAAATTGAAGATTTTTTTGGGATTTTAAGTTGATATTTACCCGCAATACTAAATCTGTCATGATCCTGAATGCTACAATGCGAAGCCCCATTACGCTATGCGTATGGGGCTGCTGGTCGCAGTTAATTGCATGATTACTAAGAAATGAGAGCACTTTGGGGCGAGTAAGTCTCACAGTGTTAGTTATATGAAAGGTACTTTAACCTGAAACATGGAAATTCAGGGAAACTTTTTAGGTACCAAAACTTTTTATTATCTTTAATAGCAAAGTTCAGAGAAGATACCATTCATTCCTTTGCCCTTGAGAACCAGGTAAGATTTGTATGGATTTTGTGAAGTCAATGGAGATATCAGGATCTAGTGTTGAAGGGATTAACTCTTCTGTTACCAGTGAATACCATAGACAACTTTGCTGCACAAGATGTCACTGTGATTTGATGATGTTGGTTTTCACAAGGTTAATACAACTGGAAATAACAAAGTCTACCCATTCTGTTCAATCCCTCTCCAAGAAGTTCAATCACAATCCTATGTAACCTGTTACCATGGAGACCTGACCACATATCAATTATCTTTTTTTTTTTGATGGAAAAACATTTCAAAGAATCTCAAACTTTCCCATGACATATACAAATCCCATTTATTTCCCCAAATCCCATCACTGAAAGCATTTAAAAAGGTGGTTTCCATATAGATAAGTTTTGAGAAAATGTTGCCCAGTAGGTTCAGATGTAGGAAGATATGGATGAGATACAGGCTCATTAACACAGCTGGTCAACTAAAAAGCTCTCCAATAACATGCTTCATAAAAACAAAAAAGCATCTACAGTCAAACAGTCTAAGACTTTGAAAGAAATTCAATATCAAGAGCTTGTTAGGATATCAAACTTTTGTGGGTTTGTTTTTTCAACAACTATAACATTTCTAATTTCTCAGGGGTTTTTTTTTCACCTCACTTTGCAATTTTATTGGGTTCAATGTCTTTGGTGATGGGCCACAGGATGTAAAAGTAGACTGGTGAGAAGAATTGGTTTGTTTTTGACATTCAGGAAGGGAATAAAAAAAGTGTTGGGAAAAGGGCCAAAGCTAACTTCCTCTCCCCACTGTATGTTTTATCATAGTCCCATCCAATCAGATCTGTGAATTGAAACAACATCTGGTGGCCAGGATACAAATATCACTAGAATAAAGTGAGGTCAGAACACTATCTCAAAATACTGGGTTAAAACACACTATTCACTTGAAGTACTTGCCAAAGCAAACCAATGACTTTCAAAGGACCCATTACTTGCTCATCAAAAACCAATAATTACATGACTTAATAGAGATTCTTCTTGAATTTCATACTCTCAAGATTATTAATATGTGATTTTATCTGCTCCATCCTTGGAAATCATTGTATTGATTTTGTTCAATTGCATGTTCATTTATTTCACATGTATTTCTAATGTTGACTTTTTACAAATGACGGGAGACCCCACAGTGCATGTGATATAGTTAGGGCCTACAGTGTAACATACCACTATGAATGATTGCATGAATGACCAATTAGCTAAATGAGTGATTTAATGAATGCATGAGTGAAATAAGCATGCCATTACTTACCCCCCTTTTCTACAAATGAAAACAATCATTACCCTCCACCATTCTGCCTTTCCCTCAATCCTTCCTTCCCATACTCCTCCCTTCCATCCTTCACTCAATCTCACCTGATGACTCCATCCTCAATGTAGACGTCAGCGTAGAAGGCCTGGTCACTGTTGACCACTTTCCCTCCCTTAATCAGCAGACGATTCTGGGCAGTCTGGACATGAGAGAAGAAAGACAAAAAGAGAACAAAATACATTAAAATATCATCTCTCTTTTCCTCATGGATGGGCTTCATTATAATATGAAGGACATTGTAGATGCCGATGAGTCATAAGCATCTAGGCATAAATGGCCTACTGTCCACCGGTCTGCTCACAGTGAGTGGGGAGAGAGAATAGGGTAAAATGGTCAGCCAGAAGCATACACTGGACAATGCTGACCAGCAAGTGATTCACACTTGGCCAATTCTAACGGTCAGTGAATTAGACAATGAAGACAAAGTGTGCTACATACGAAATGGCTGAGGAACAGGCAGCATGAACAAAAGTTGCACATATAAATATATACATATATTTGTATATCACAGATAGAGTAGGCAGATAAATGTATTCATATAGATAGATCTAATAGAGAGAATAAAGAGGCATGGAGAAATACATGGAAACATATAGGTGGAAACATATATATTATGAGGAGTTTCAGCAAAGATATGAGCATAGAGAAAAGGCATACAGTAGATATGAAGATCAGGTTGTGATGTATAGACTATCTTTTCTGACAAATGGTGAAATATGAAGTGGAAATTAGGGCAAGGACTGGGCTGGTTATTCAGCCCAGTTACGACAAGGACTGGGCTGAGTCTGCACTCAGAGAATCTAAACGATGTTGAGCTCAATAAATATCATACGGCAAATTCATAAAAATACTGGAAAAGTAGTTATCACATGATTATAAGGATGCTGCAGTCATCCAAATGATGGACAGTGACTTCAGTTCTGTGTCACATGCACTTAAACCCTGCTGGTAAAAAGTGCAGAGACCTGTGTGGCATGTTCATATATTTATTCATTTTATTTCTTTAGCATTCTCTACCCAGGGTAGCCCCATCAGTGGTTGATATATATACATAAGATAGATTCCAAGAAAGAGTGACTAAAGACATAACTAAATTTATTGTACAATTAATTGAATGTAATTACATACCTGCATCTCTGTATATCTGCACTTATCTCAACCCCTTCTATATATGAATTAAAATACAAATATGCAAGTTCATCTACCAAGAATTAATTCATCCCAAGTCCCTATCTTTCTCATACAAATGACTCCACCAATACTTTTTTCCTTTTCTCTGCCTGAAAAAAGCTTTGACTATACTTGAAAAGTGATAACAACCTTGAAAAAAGCTTTATTACCTACACACTAGCCAACTTCTCTGGTAACCAGTCAAAAAAAAATGCCAATTCCACTAATCATTAAAATTGCATGCTACTTGTTCAACAGATTTTAATATCTCACACATTAAACACACATAATCATCACACTAGTCCATCCACTCCATCAACAGTAGGATGACGTTGCTGAAATAGCTGAGATGTCTGACGGTCAGACATCTCGACACACTAGAAGACGGGAAAAACAAACACGACAGGACCGGTGATGGATATGCTTCCACGGGCGCGCATCCAGATCAAACACAAATGTCAACATCGGCGAGCATAACGAGCACGATTCACAGCCAGTTAGGCCCAATTAAACCTCAAAGAAATGGCTTAGAGTCAACACAAGATGTAAGATTCATCCTGTCTGCAAAGCATGATGGACCAGGAAATATTCTCAAGATTACTTCATAGAGTACACTCTCAGGATTTCAAGCCAGAGTCCATTTAAGAGCAAGAATTTCTTATTTTTATTAGTTCTAAAGTAATTAAACCCTTACAGCAATTGTCCTAAACTGGCAGATGAGAAAATTTGTATTTAAATGAGGATTCACTGAACAGTAAGTTTGATCTGGTTTGCTTTGATTTCATGAATTTTACTCAACACATGATTGTTGCTACATTTTGAAAATGCACTATAACACATACTTGGGCATTGTGCTACATCATTATTATTCAGTAATGTAAAGTGCAGTTATGAATGACATTGTCACATAAACACGACCAATTATGGCCTACCACTAGAGGAAAACAAAAAATAGTTTCTCTATAAATCACTGCCCTCTGCATCCAGTTTTAGTCAAATTGCTATGTACCCAGTGTCATATAACTTGTTTACCAGCCATATGAACTTGTATACTGTATAACATGCATTTTATTAATAATATCCTAAATACTGTATGGATTACAAAAACATAGGCCTATATCCTAAACAATTCCATAACACCCATATAAGTTTATTTTTGTAACCCTGAATAGGGCCTATGATAGAAAGAATTGAACATAAAAACTTTATTCTTTTGAAGCTAAAAAAAAAATGACACTATTTTAAACTTGTAGAAAGGTATGTAGAATATAAATAGGTTACTGTGAAGTAATAAAAGTCAGCATACCGACATTTATTCAGGAATCGCCCTCCCCATTCAGCATTGTTTGGAGGTAAAACTTTACGAGAAGATCAATCGCGCCCTTGTAATCGTAATCTGCATGAGATGCACTCTACCGCGGAAGATCAATGGATATTGCTGTGGTCTGATTTGTCCATTTCTTATTTAATCGATTATGAAAAATTACAAAGCAGCCTAGATTGGGTAAGCTCAGAGATTGCAGACTTCTGGCGAACTTTTTTGCCAAATATTTCACATTTTTGTCATTACACAACTGAAATCATTTTACTACAGCTTTATTTTACTCATTTCTTATGCACACATAAACATTTTTGGAGCAATAATCAACACTTCTGCAGGGCATACGTGAACTTTGTTTTAGCTTTAACATCAATGAGCAATGCATTATCTGCACAAGTATTCCTCATCAATGCCAGGATTTTTACAGTCTGCCAGAGCCCAACTCCCTGTGATTAGCATCGGAAATTGCCGAGATTCCTGGTCTAGGATCCCCTTACACCTGTCACAGTGAGGATAGCTCTATCGACTGGAGGACTAACACTTCCCTCATCACCCACAGACAGATGGGAGGGAGCTTCTTAGAGACGGAAAATTAAACATCACACCTTTCGCTATATCTACAAGAATGAACTTTGACATTTCAAACGTCCCACTGCATGATGTATGACTTCATGGCCGCATTGCACCAACATATCTATTAACCGAAAGAAAATAATGTTACTCTCACTTCTATCAAATAATCATCACTAGAAAGCATACTGATGTGAACTTTGCTCTTCTAAAATACCATAGGTAAGAAACCTTTATTGTTCTTAACCATGTGTCATTTCAAACATAATAAACACAACCCGTCTACACTAGTCTTTGAATATTTGTTTGTAAATTCAAATAAATGTAGCGAGTTGGAATGTCAGCAAACATCTAACACATTAATCACTGTTCTGTCTACCCTATGATTCCTTAGCTATGCCCAGCACAATTGTTTGTTGTGATACACAATGCACGTGCAATCAATCATTTATAATATATGCCTCCATATGCACACAATACAATATCATATTCAGACAAAGGGAAATGACTCCCAAAATGAAGTAGAACAGAAACAAAGTTCAATAATTGGAAGGAGCTGTTGTTCTTCATCTTTTTTTCTTTTAGGTTTGCTATAGAAATCATTCTGTGTCCAAGCAAAGGAATTTGATGTCTGACACTTTACAGATTTTCCATCTTGGGGTTTGTGAAAACTAAAAAGAATTTTCTGTGAATGCTGATTCATTTTTTAATAATTCATGGTGAGCATTTCAACTTTAATTTTGCCTGAAAGTACCATTATTGTTGTCAGTGTCATGACTTTTAGGAATTATGTCATAATTTATGTTGATTAATCCTATAATAACATATAATATTTCCTAGCTACCATTCCTGCATTTCAAAAGCTACCACAGTCATTCTAATGTCACTGTCAAACTAACGTACCATTACAGCACCAAATCATACAATTCTTAAACAGATGGTGCAAAAAAAAAAAAATCCCCAAAGGAAAATCTTTTCAACAATCTGACAACCCCCCATAGCTGAACTTTGGTATTTATTGACAGATGGATGACTGCAACACAGCCATATGCCCCAACGCATCACAATGCCGCACCAGACTTTCACATGCCCCAATCCAGGGTATGAAAACAAATCCCTTCACCCACATCCGATGTTGGCAAATGTAGCCTCGAAGCTGACAAGAGGAAGACAAAAATAATTCTGTATGCTCAGGTGGGCCAAAGCAAACATGACATTGCCTTATTGGTCCCACAAAATTCCCACAACATCCAATGCTACGCATGGACTGTGAACTCCAGAGTAATCCCTGGGAAAGGGGTTAAGGGGCTGCATCCCCTCCCCCATGAATCTTCCTTGACCTATCCAACCACAAGCAAACCCTCCCCCCCCCCCCCCACATCAAAAATATGTTCCACTGCCCCTGTACAGTATGGCAAATCATTATGCACATCTACATTATGAAAACATGTCCAACCTATCTGGCAAGCTATATCGTTTGGCTACCTCAAAAACAGAGAGCCCCTGAACCTGCACATATATTCATGTATTTAGCTTCACTTCTCATCACAAGATTCTAGATCTTCTGAAACATTCTGAGTCATTTTCAAACATGAGTAATCCCTTTGTACTACCGCACTATTTACCCAGAAGTCTCGGCAAACATAAAGCCATTGCCCTTCAGTCATTTATAAAGGATGGGATTCAATGAACGTGGGATTCTCAGGGTGCGTCAAATCAATCTGCCTCATTGCCACAGGCAACTAAATTTCGCTGCAGGGCAAGTCCTATGCATGCCACTCGGTTTTTAAATAGTGCATTTCCGTAACATCACAGAGGTTGAGGAGCTTGAAAACGTTAATACCCTACAGTCATCAGAATTAAACCAACATCTACCCTCCAATCCTTTTGAAGCATGAAGAAAATTTGAAAGACTTACAAAAGTGTAGGATGAAAGCCATAACACAATGACCACAAGAAAAGTAACAATAATAATGAAGACATGGCTGTGCTCCAAGACTATACTGACACAACACTGAGTGAGCGAATATGTCACAACACGTTTTTAGCTCAGGCTGAAGTGACTTTTCAATTTGAGAAACCAGTTTTGAGTACTTGTCCAAAGAGCGTGAAGATCTACATTTATAGCACTCTTACACTGAGGAGGAGACCGAGGTCCTGACTATTCAGAATGTACTGCCACTGATCTTTGTGCTGGATTTAGGGGGGAAAAAAATAAAAAGCTACTTTCATAGCACCTTGGTTAACTTTTCTCATCTCACCAACATAAATCTTTTGTTTTCCTGATTCTGTGTGTTATCATACCTCCATTTTCTCATGCAGAAACTACATGCAAAATACTTCATTTAGATCAGAATTCACAGAAAGAAACAACATAAAAATATTAATACTAATCAATACATATATTTTGCTTTATCAGTCCACACATCTAATCAATTAAATGAACCAGTTTTTTTATTGAACATTCATGTATTTACAACAGAATACAAGGCATAATATGAAACCAGTTCAATGCAACATATTTCAAGGTACTGCTTTTAAGGCAATACATTCTCAACAGATTTAAATGTCTGACATTTGCGTGCTGCATCACAATGTCTGCCTGTTTTTATTTTGTTTGTGGCTGTTTCCTAATCAAGCAGAAGGTACTCTCTGATAAGACATGCAGAAACGCATACCACTATTCAAGGGACTACCGGCACAGCGTGGTGGGTATGGTAGCATGATTAGGAGTCATGAGTCACAAAATTGCCAAATTGGGCATACACGTGGTGTCAGGGCGGCTGTAACGAAGGGCGATTCCCCCATGTGAGCATGTTATTGTCTCAGCCAACTGTCAAGGGTTTTCACACTTGCTGAGAGCACATGTTTGTAATCATGTTCCTGCAAGCGCATTTCTGATTGTGAGTTTCAAGGGTAATCAAATGCTAAGGCACAGTAGCATGTTTTCTTGCAAGCTGCTAATCACAAATAACACTCTTCTCTACAGCAATGTCATTAACCCGCACCATGGCCAAAATAAAGGCAAGGTCTAGCATCAAAACCATTCAGATTAAAAGTGTGCCACTAGAATTGAGCAACTCTTGATTGGAAAATACATTAAAGATAATAAAAAGTTTTGGTACCTCAAAAGCTTCCCTGAATTTCCTTGTCTTGGTTTGTGTTTCAGGTTAAAGTACGTTGTCTGTGAGAATTACTCGCCCCAAAGTGCTCTCATGTCTTGGTAATCATGCAATAATGGTTTCGTACCAGAGCCAACGCTGTACAGCGTCGATAAATATTGTACGAAACCACTGACTGCGACCAGCAGCGTGCAGCCCGGTGCAGCCCATTGTACGCATAGCTAACTGCGACCAGCAGCCCCATACGCATAGCGTAATGGGGCTTCGCATTGTAGCATTCAGGATCATGACAGAATTAGTATCGCGGGTAAATGTCAACTTAAAATCCAAACATTACTTCGATTTGAAGACTTACCAATTAAGTTGAAGTATTGAAAACAGGCTTCGAACAACGTTTGGTTCTGTCAATAGTCCCTTTCTGTTCGAATTGATGACTGAATGTGACTCGGTCGAGAGGACCTTGGGAGAGCTACACACACTGGATACCATGGCCAGCGCATGCGCACACAAACATCTTATCCGTTCATGGATTTGAAATTTGTGTGCGGGCTGCATGTGATGTGTTCGCATGCACTGGCTGTGGTATTCAGTGTACTGTATGTAGCTCTCCTCAGGTCCTGTCGACCGAATCACATTCAGTCATCAATTCGAACAGAAAGGGACTATAGGCAGAACCAAACGTTGCCCGAAGCCTGTTTTCAATACTTCAACTTAATTGGTAAGTCTTCAAATTGAAGAATTGATGGGATTTTAAGTTAACATTTACCCTGCGATACTAAATCTGTCATGATCCTGAATGCTACAATGCGAAGCCCGATTACGCTATGCGTATGGGACTGCTGGTCGCAGTTAATTGCATGATTACTAAGACATGAGAGCACTTTGGGGCGAGTAAGTCTCACAGTGTTAGTTATATGAAAGGTACTTTAACCTGAAACACAAACTAAGACAAGGAAATTCAAGGACACTTTTTGAGGTACCAGAACTTTTTATTATCTTTAAAGGGATGGTACAGTATTGGTGGAGATGAGAATTAGGCTTTTAACTTTTTGCGAGATACCAAAAAAACACTCATGATATAGTACAGAGCATACCATTTCAAGAGGAATTCAAAGTTTATTTGATGAAAATCAGGTTTGGAATGACTGAAACATCCAAAACAAAGTAAAACAAAGTGATTGTGATTAAGTGTGGTTCCCACACTTTATTAGAATTGTTCTTTTTTGGATATCTCAGCCATTTCAAAACCAATTTTCATCAAATAAATGTTGAATGCCTCATAGAATTACATGCTCTGTTATATTTCATAAGAGGTTTCTCATTATCTCACCAAAAAATGTTAGAAACATGAAATTAGGTCTCAACCAAAACCATACGATCCCTTTAAGGTCACAACCGGCCAAACATGAATTGAGAAACATCAATGGAACAAATATGCAAGTGTGTTCACACTTGCAATAAATTACTCGCCTAGCCTGAAACATCATGAGAAACACACTTAGCCAACAAGATTATTTGTAATTGTGAATGTCCTCTTAGTCATGAAACTGGATATCATCTTTTTTCAATGCATCATCCTTACATATATACGTATATCATCTCCTTCCATTCATCATGACTTCTGTCACTACCATACACGCTAACACCGGGGTATCTTTCTCAACCTCTTCTTTTCTTTACCTATCCATCATGTATTTATCTTTCTGTCAATCTATCTATCTATCATCTTATTATCTATCTGTCTTTAACATAAAGGAATATAATATTCCATAGATTAGGGTATAGTCCAGTCTGAAACACCTTTTGCATAACTGCAATGTGCAAAATCAGGCCTGCACCACCATTAAAAGTGTGTTGTCTATTACTGACTATGTCCACAACATAAAACCTCATCATATGATGGGAGTTGTTACAGGGTGACAAATGGGTGTACATTTTAAACCATAAGTTAGTAAAAGACCCTAGGTACAGTTCCATTCTGAAAGAATATCACACATTGACATGAACACATATATAGCCACTAATATACTTTTAGTACATGTTGGCCTATAATTCAAGCATAAAAGACCAAACAAAAAATAATAATCTACTGGGAAAAAATAGTTATTATAATGATCATGGAGATGATATCAGGTCTCTGTCAGTATCTTCTCTATTTTGCAATTTGCTCACATACAGTAGCTCAATCCACCATTATATGTGTAGTGTAAATATGCCCTTTGCTCTGTAAACCAACCACACATGTGGAAGACACTGCGAATGGCATGCTATATGTATTCACCCACATAAATACCTCAGCAGCATAAAACTCTGCATCATAATACAGAAATGTTACAACCCTCCCCTCTTTCTCCTCTGACCTACCCACTCACACACATAAATTATAATACATTACATGCAAAATAAAATACACATGCCCACATATACACTAGCTCATACAAACACTAACACCCCCACACACACATTTACAAATCATACACAAAATCAATATCATCTTTTCACCCCTTGTACATCAGCATCAATTCTACACCAGTCTATGTCTGAGGCAGTCCGTTTGTGCTCACACCAAACAGACGGACAGAACCTAGACTGATCAATGAAATTAATTAATACTCACTGACGGGTGGGGGGGGGGGGGGGGGTGGGCACTTATCTAATTAACAAGAGTCTCTTGCCAAGCCTATAGGAACATACATGTACACAAGGGAACTCCATGCCAGAATGGGTGTTATCTCACCAATCAGCCATTCACCGCAATAAGGGCACGAGGAACTTTCTCACTAAACAGCACCAGACCATAGCAATATTAGAACCTTAGAATTGTGATATTTCAGTGAAAAGTATTCTGCAAATCTAGCAAGAATATCACAGCAAAAATCACACATCAGAGCAAAGTTATTTTATATCTGGTTGGTGTTTACTTCAATAATAGCCACAGACAAATGACAAATTTTGCTGTACTGACTTTCACTCCTATATACACACCTCAAGGCTGTGAACACCCATAGACTGCGCAGTAAGTATCATTCAAGCTACTACCTAAGAGTCATCCAACGTTATCAGTCACAGGCAGGAGACATGGAAAAGGCATTCATGCGCATTATACATGGAAACACTCACTTGATTTCCCAAGTGCTATATCATCCCTAATATTCCATAGCAGTGTGAACATAAAGGTCAAACATCATGATATTTCCTCTTTAAAATGGGTCTAGTCCAGCTTACCACTATTTTTTGGGAGACAAAACACAAAGGATGACTAGGCTTGCCATTTCCTTCATCATTATGTTGTCCTTCAATATAAGAATGCACAACCTATGTAAGAACATTATTAATAGTCCATCCTAGACAATATCCCTCGAAAGGGTTATTATATGCTTTTGAAAAAATCTAATTGAGATGATTATGCATTTATGATACAGAATTGAATGCTTTGCAATATACAGTAATAAATATAAAATCATACAGTCATGACCATGGCGATGGCTGCGCTGTATCTTCTTGAATGAGTGATTACTCTAATGCACAATGTACTAATGACAAACGTGTATTTGAACAAAAATTTTCAAAAACAATATTGAGAGTTGATAGGTCTGTGCATCAAATTAAAGCAGAAAACCATGAAAGTTCTCTTTGGGGTACAAAGATCACACAAAAGAGAATCAATGTACCCTTGTTATAACTCTGCAGGACTTACTGCAATAAGTCTATTAACCCGTTGAGGACGGTTTGCTTTTGCTACAACACACATTTCCCATAGATGCTTGCACGAGTATACTCGGGACTCGTCCTCAATGGGTTAAATGCCATTGCACAACTATTATAATACTTCTGTTATGGAAACGTGACTAAACAGGCAAGAAGGAGATTTAAGGTCTGTAAATGCTTCCCAAGGTAATTCCACAAGACAGATCATAATGTAGATCTATTAGACACCACTCTCGTTTCTCTTTTCATCTCCTGATCCTCAGCGGGACGCCGTGTCGACGTGTCCAAATGTATCGGACCGCTCAGCTAATGGACTGAGAGCCACACAAGTCATGGTGGTTTGCTGTATGCTTCACTGACCCCTGGGGGGAGTGCCAAATTGCTTTGCCGAGCTCAACATCTCACACGCAGTCGCTCCCTACTGCTAGATGGCACGCTCTATTCAGGATTCATTACCTGGCGATATGAGGACATCCACCCATTTGGCTTCAGCAGACAGTTTACTTGCTTCATGACACACAGTTCTCTTTCATTTTTTGTCATACACTGCAAGATAAGAAGTAAACGACCAGTCCTTTTGACCACATACAAAAACACACTCACACCTACACTCATTTTTTTTTTCCTGTAATCATTGGGCGTTTTCACATCAGCCCTATAAAAATCAAAGCTCGAGACATTTTTCGCGATCGCAAATTAGCGCGCTATTTCATTTCCTATTCACATCAGCCCGAACATTATCAAATAGCGCGCTAGTTCGCATTAATTATCCTCCTATTTCGGAAATTTGCCGAGTTGGACTCTAGAAATTTTCTCGATCAATTAGCGCGCTAATTTGTATTCACATTATCAAATAGCGCCCTATTTCGTGATCGGGTTAATTTCCCCAAGTCAGAAAATAGCGCGCTATTTCAAAACATCGGGCTGATGTGAAAACGCCTAGTGAGATTTCTATTATCATACCATGAATAGTCATAACTGAGACAATCCAACGTACATGCAGCAACATTCTTATCAGTTCGGCCAATGCAAGCCTCATGCAGCCACGGGAAATTGAGGCAGTAATTCAATTATTCAAGCTTACTTGGACATGAACACGGAAAGCAGTGTAAATATCAAGTACTTTGATGAAGTAGATGAAAATCTAACCTTATTTTGGATGTAGTGTGAATGCATCAATTTGCCTCTTCCTGGCAAAACAGCCCCTCTTCCTAACTGACATTTAAAGACCCCTGTTTACCACTGAGAGCAGTGATTTAAAAAATGTTTCGAGTTACATCACATTTCATGATTTGATGCATATATGTGTAGGTCAGTTGTATAACAAAACATCCTACCATATTAACATTTTGCAATAAAAGCTAAAATATAAGGAGATATCTCTATTTTTCTATTAAAAAAAAACATAACTGTAGACAGTTTAGTCTTGGAAAAATTGTATTATAGCTACTGTTCACATATTGTCTATATCTAACAATACTTTGGTTATAGGCCTACTGATTAACATTTTTATGTTGGTTGTTTCTATCCATAACTCACATTTTTAGAACTATTTTGTAGCACTATAGCTGGGTTTTTGTTTCATCTGCAAATGGTAAATGCCTTTAAGCTTGTGTCCATTCCATGAACACCTGTGCTGCACTCACATTTTGTCAAACAGTCTAATGAGGTATTTGACTGAAAAATATCGACTGAATCCAGCAGGAAACAGAGAGCAAATCTACACTAGGCAACACTTTCTAGCGAATCAAGAGCCAGATTGTTATTCAAGCAAAATGCATAGTCTGTGTGCTTTGAGTACAAACTAGAACAGGAAACCCCTAAAGCACTGTATACCTACAATGTATAAAGTCCCTGGCAAAGAAAGGGTTAAAATGTGGTACCTCGAAGGAGATGCTAATTCTATTATCAATCCAAGGCTTGACTCTAACTTTTTGTTTCTGTGGCCCGGTAATGAAATTTGGTGGCCCAATCGGACTGTTACCAAAACATATCTTTTCTTCAAGAGTGGTGGCCCGATAACTATCTCTGGCGGGTCGGGGCCACCAGGCCACCGCTTGTCAAGCCTTAATTGTTATCTAATCATACAAACCTAAGAGTTCATAAATGGCCACAAGTCCAAGGCAAGTGAATCTCATTGTAGGGCATGAAAAATGACTGGGTACCTGCTTGTTAATGCGGATTTCTTGGCTTCATCAAGCCCATTCAGGCAGGTGGGGAGGTATGTGGAGTGATTCCTTATCAACCCATTAAAGACAACTCTATGCTTGATTCATGGTCATATACATGTAGCCAGCCTCTTTACTGAGAAGTGAGAACAGTCCACTACAGCTAACAATCCACAAACCGTAGACAAAGATTCAACTGATTGAGTGGCTGGGGGAGAGCTATTGTCTGTGTGACCTGAAATGACCTCTGGGCACCCAGCACACCACTGGATCATGGAGGTAAGAGAAACACATTGGCCAGCACACACTATGGCTTCACACACAGCTAAGCTGGGTAGTTGTAAAAAAAAAAAAAATCTATGGGTGCCATGGAATATTATGCTCCCAAGATGAAATTTAAATAAATCAAATGGATGCAATTTAGTAAAGGCAAGATACAGAAACTGAGTTAAATTTGACAATACTACAGAGTAAATTACAAGCACCTTTTAACATCAGAAAGTCACTAAATATTATCATATCATGACAAATGTCCTTAAAACAGTAAAGTCGGTAGTAACTAAGCCCCAGCAGAGGGAAAATGTCATTCCAACATCAAAAAAGATGAGAGAATAAAGTTCATCATCATGTATGTATCATTAAACATGAGGGAACTCAAATGAGATATAAATATATATGAAATAAAAAATATGAATATATCCAAAAAGATATATACTGATGATAAAGGATAGATGACTGGAACATAATCTGAACAAACATCACTCTGACCAAACGCATCTAGCTCAATTCCACACACAATAAACAACTCCTACACACAATATGTGGAAAGACAACAAAATATAGACAACCTGTGGCCTCTCTGGATATCAGTAGCATAAGACTTGCAACAATTCCCTTCAGCAGGTTGCACAAAATTTCAAGCACGATCACATCACCCTGGTAACACAGCCCCCTGGCACATGCATGCTCTATAGGAGAAACTCGTCCATGCAAACTTTGTACTCTTCAAAGAGTCACACTACTACCTTCATGACAAGGGATGCTCCAGGCAGCAAAGCCTCGCCGAATTCCACTTCCACGTAATCTTCGTCAACAAGACCCACCGTTTGAAGCACAAGCGGAAATAATTCTCAAAACCTTCCACGGCAATGTGCGAGATCAAACATATCCAACGTGTACACACACTGGATTACTGAGTACTTTCGTCCCTCGACTCAATTACATGCTCAATGTGCTCAGTGTATACAGTGCTATTCCCATGCCTACAGTGTATGTCCACTGCACCAACTCTGTTCGTAGCCGTTCCTCATTATTCATGAGGATAATTATGAACAGAAGGAGCTCATTTTCAAAGTAAGGCCATCTTTATTATCACGGGAAATCATAAAGCATGGGTGATCGAAAGACACACGGATATTCATAAGGCTACAAGCCAAGGGATTCTCTCATACTGTTTGTGTTTCATGCTAGGATATGAATTTCATTAAAAAGCAGCCTGGCTGCAGGCTAGAGATACTATCACAACACGCAGCAGCCATACGAGATAAGCATCGAAACATGGTAGATTCTGCGCCATTCCAAAGTATTGCACATTCTCGCCTGGAGGGGGTAAATTTGCATGAATTCTAAATTACCTGAAAATGAGACTGGCCTGGGCTAGTCTTTTTCATGGAGACACCAATTTGCCCTCATGCGACAACACAACACAATTCAGCGCATATCCAGGGCTTACAATACACATGGATTCTCTCTCATAGCAACAGAATGAAATAGGTGCTTAATGACGGAGACTAGCCCAAGATAATGTTATTGCTGCTAGGAGTGGCACAACTTCCTCAGTCATGTGACCAGGAGATGAGGCCATTAGGGGGTAGGGGGAAAAATATTCAGCACTTGAGATGATGTACATCCTCATCCCATTCCTGAGCCTCTGTGATGTACCGACGAACGATGAACTTTATTAATATGTTATATGCAACAGTTCCCATGTAACACCATCACGACTTGTATGTAAGCTGGCATTCCAATCTATCCTTTTGACCAGGCAATGGTTATTTTTTGTGGACTCTCTTAAACAAAGTTTACTCCTGTTTGTTTGTTTGTTTGTTTACTAACTGGAGAGCAAAAAAAAAAAAAAAATTGGGATCAAAATAGCATGTTTCCTGTCATGATTCAAGTCAGTTCCCTGAATCAACAATGAGAAGAAATAGTTTCCGTGAATTTCTATCCAAATTCCTTTTCATAGCCCTCAAAGTGGTTATGATCTTCTTGTTGCATATAAGTCCATAGGTAGCACTGTGATAGATTTATTCAAAAATCTTTGAATAGTACTAGAGTGTAAACCTCACAATGCTTCACACACATTGGCTAAAGTGGTCATAAATTGGAATGAGTACATCACATGCCAAAACAAAAGGACAGACAAATATGAGAGGACATTCAAGTTATCTTTGTGGTCCTGTCAGACTCAAACAAAACATTTTGCATGGTTTTAAAACATGTTTTGAAATTCATTGTCTGATAGCAACTGCTTGATATCAAAATCAACTTCAACCAGTTTTAAAGGGACTGTACAGTACTGGTTGAGGTGGGTATTCATGTTTTGAACATTCCTAAGTGAGATAGTGAAAAGCCTCTTATGAAATATGAAAGAGCATGTAATTTTAAGAAGGATTCAATGTTTACTTGATGAAAATTGGTTTTCATATGGCTGAGATATCCAAAAAAGTGCTAATAATAAAAGGCGACATGCCACAACTTTATTAGGATCTCTTTGTTTCACATTGTTTTTTTGATATCTCAGCCATTTCAAAACCGATTTTCATCGAATAAACTTTTGATACCCCTTAGAACTGCATGCTCATTGACATCTCATAGAGTGGTTTCCGAATATCTCACAAAACGTTAAAAGCTAAATCCTCATCCCGACCAGAACTGTACACACCCTTTAAATCTCTTATACATCAACACTATCAATGATCTTTCTGGCCAGCCTGACAGAGCAAAAAGAATTATACATCTTTCGTTTCTATGTGAACGAAAAAAAGAAAAAAAACGCTGTGGATTACAAAATTGTAAGGAGAAACCTTTAGAGTTAATTTGTCAATTTTATGAACTATTCAAGGTGTGGCAAGCATTAAAAATATCTGGTTTTCATTCCAAAGATGTGATAACTGGCACATAAAAAATTTTCTGTATCGATACTAAACTCAGCCCCCATATGATATTTCGGCAAAGTTAGAAGTTGCCATTTGAGCTACTAGTATGAGATAACACGATGGTGACCTAACTTTTGTTTACAAGCTTGGTAGCGTTGTTTTCTCACACATTTCTCCTCACTTTCTGAAAAGTCCTGCCTGTTTATAATAATGCCACATGATACTCCCAGCACAAAACCTGTTGCGGCAGCGGCGAATAGAAACCCAGACTAGATACCTGCGGAGCCGCCGCTGTGAAGCCTGACCGCGACTGACATGACAGACGACGGAAGATAGTGTTACCTCCCAATTATTTCACCAGTGGCTGGACGAACCTTCAAACGAGGCCAGTGGTAGAGCACTTCAACTTAAACCCTTTCTATGCCAGAGACTTTGGACAGTATGTACAACAACTGTGAGGTTTTCTGTGCTTTGAACATTGAACATAAACTTGAATCGGTACTATAGCAAACAAAGGGTGTAAGGTAGAGAATATGACATTCACAGCTTCACATGCAGCATCAGGAAGTGACATTTTAAAGGGACTGTACAGTACTGGTTGAGGCAGGGATTCATGTTTTGAACATTCCTAAGTGAGATAATGAAAAGCCTCTTATGAAATATGAAAGAGCATGTAATTTTAAGAAGGATTCAACGTTTATTTGATGAAAATTGGTTTTCAAATGGCTGAGATATCCAAAAAAGTGCTAATAATAAAAGGCGACATGCCCCAACTTTATTAGTATCTCTTTGTTTCACCTTGTTTTTGGATATCTCAGCCATTTCAAAACCGATTTTCATCGAATAAACTTTTGATACCCCTTAGAACTGCATGCTCTTTGACATCTAATAGAGTGGTTTCTGAATATCTCACAAGACGTTAAAAGCTAAATCTTCACCTCGACCAGAACTGTACACACCCTTTAAAGGGATGGTACAGTATTGGTGGAGATGAGAATTGGGCTTTTAACTTTTTGCGAGATATCAAGAAAACACTTATGATATAGTACAGAGCATACCATTTTAAGAGGAATTCAAAGTCCCACACTTTATTAGAATCGCTCTGTTTTTGATATCTCAGCCAATTCAAAACCAATTTTCATCAAATAAACGTTGAATTCCTCATAGAATAACTTGCTTGTTCATATTTCATAAGAGGTTTTTCATTATTTCACCAAAAAAATGTTAGAAACCTGAAATTAGGTCTCAACCAAAACTATACAATCCCTTTAAGTATTTTTCTCAGTCTATTGTGATGTAATGTTCAACTAACAAATATACAAAAATAACATTCCAAGCTTCTATAATTCTCTCAGGAAGACTTTTATTGATAAAGTATACTACAAAATGTACTAAAAATGTAAATGTATTCCACAAAGTTAGTTGTTGTGTTTTGGGATACACAGTAGAGTATTCCCAAGTACCAAGGTATCTAGCCATGGATATAAAAAACATGAGTATTGTTAAAACTAACAGTATTGTAGTAGTGTAGGACCTAGCATTTACCTATAATTGCAACACAAGTTCTTTACACAGCTGTACTTTGAGTCGCTGATCTTTTGAATACTGACAATACAAGCTGCCTACATGTGATGCACTATCAAGATTACCATAGATATACAGCTTCTGATAGAAAGGTGAAACAGTGCAATGGCTGCCATGGAAGGCCACTGCCTTTCAAAACCACTAAAGTCATTTGCATGACACATCCATTCACACTTTGCCACCTCCATCACACATGATTCTATGACTCATCAGTCATCATATATTGTAATATTTCACCAGCAGAAAAGCAAAAAGTGTTGAAGCACAGTTCCATGCCATACATGGGCATGTTTCATTCGACTATTCAATCCAACACATGCAGACAAACAGAATAGTAGAAACATTCAAAATCCATCAAAACTAGACCAAAATAAGCATGCTCAATATTTTCAAAAATGAATTTCATTTTCCTCATTGCTAGAGTGTTACAAGACTACAACAATCTGATGCAAAGAATAGAATTATTCCTTTTAATTTCACGTATAAAAATTGGGTCACAGAGAAAAAAAAATAGGGAAGATTTACAGACAGGTCAAAGGTCATCTTGTGCAACCATAGCATTATCATTTCCAAAAATTTGCATAATATGTGGTTGCTTCTAAAATAACTCTTTTCTGTAAAACATGTGAACTTTAACCCAATGAAGACTAGTTCAAAGTACACTTGGGCAGGTGTCTATGGGGAAACTTAATTGTGTTTAGCAAAATCTGCTTGTCTTTAAAGGTAGGGGATACCTTTTGCAGACCTCCCAAAATGCAGCAAAACATTAAATATGAACCTCAGGGGACTTGTTTAGGCCACTGCTGAGAAATTTGGAAGTCAACAGTTATCTACAATTTGAATAATGCACAAAACTCTTAAACTACTCAGTAGTTCTGTGTGTCAGCCACACTTAAGCCTTTTTGTTGCAGTCTTCTGTATTTTTTTTTATCTATAAACACAAATCTAAAAGTATAAGAGCTGATGTAATAACATATAGAGTGTGTGGCAAGAATGTATATAGAAATGTTTGTAAGTTTTGATGAACTTTCTTCACAAAATATACATGATGGACACACATACAGTGCATGGGTCGGCAAAGGTAGCCTAGTAATGTACTGGAATTTACGGTGAGCCCCAAAAAAAATTCAATTCAAAATCTAACGGTCAATGAAAATGTATTAAAATAACGTTACCTTCCACTTTCAATACTTCATGGGAGTTTCTAAAATGATGCTCTCTTCAACATACCACTGTATTTATACAACTCTTCATTTAAGGCATGCAAATGGGATTCCCTACCTTTAACAGGCTAACATCGTATCATTTTTTTCTTAAGGAAGGACTTTAGACCCAGTCATTACGGAACCTATATGATTCTGCAGGTCTGATTTTACTCCTTATTACAGCCATCTTCTCTAAATACAGTGTGGAAATTACTCACTGATTCTATGAATTTTGACACCTATTTAGAATCCACAGCAACTGATGTCTACACCACAACAATGGGGACTAACAATAGGAACAACAGGTGAGAGATATCTTGGGGTTGACTGGATTAGTACAGTGACTCACAATATTCTCACAGTTTGATGTGAGACGGTAGACCTGGAATGAATACATGCTAAAAATATTCCCTACAGGCCTCACAGCTCCCCCTTTTAAATCCACAAATCAGAAAGAAATCAATTTGTGATGCCATCAGATGGCAATTCTTGTTGCGAAGATTTGGAATCTTATGTCTGCATTCATATTCTTCTCACTTGTCATGATGTCATTAACTGACATTCAACATTTCAATTAGAGTGCCAGGTTAAAAGGTATTAGTTTTGAAACTGTTTTTGCCTGTACAAACTATTTTAGAGAAGATGAAAATGTAAGGGCACTAAAAGAATTTTGAAGAACAAAAAATACTTCCTGACTCTCTTCAAGTAATAGCAATGGATTTGCCTCATTATTTCTCTTTGAATCACTAATACTCACATATCAGAGAAAATGTCAATCAAGAGGTCTGACAAAAGGAGACTAAGTGAATCTACCCAGGCACCGGGGAATAACCCAATAACAGCGGTCCCAGGCTGACCACCTGTGACCTCATTTTAAGGTCAGTGGGAATTTCCTTTATTTTTCTCTTCTTTGCAGGTTTGACCTTGATTCAGGGCCTATGTAAGTAGAACTATCTTTTCCTGTCTTTTTTGTTTCTTTTCAATGAAGATTGCACAAATTTCTGACTCTGTTCTGCCAACTACCCATGCACTCAAATTTGCTGGTCAAGCTTTCTGTTTGTGGGAAAGCAGGGATGCAACAGCCACAGTAGTCTCAATCACAGACCTTGAGTTAAACTGTGCAGTACGTGTGGTTAGATCTATAGCCATAATATCTTACTGAGCTAGGAATTTCTTTCAAGAGTCCAAAGAAACAGGATAATGTCTACAGGATTATGTCTGTGAATCCCATATGCAACACTTTCTACAGTAACAGCACAGCTCCACCTCAACATCAAGAACCAGTAGGCCTATATCATTTGCCCTCCACACACTGATACAAAAGATAACAACACAAGGTACTTTTTTCATGAAGCTGTACAGCATGCTAGCCTAGGCATTTTCCTAGAATTTGATAACCAACTCCATATACAGTGTACATCCACCAGAGACACATTTTATGAAGAAATTTTTACATGTAAAGGAGTTATTAACTTTCAGTGACTCATCTCAGTCCTGAATATAGGAGAATATCTGTGGTATAATGTCATTACTTTTATTATTATTTCTAACAGCTCAATGTAAAATCATCTGTCATAATGCATATTGATTTTGGCTGGCAATATGCTACCAATTTCCAAGTTCACACCAGAAACATATATTTTACATTTCAAGAGCAATCACTTTGAAATGTCCTATTATACACATAGGCCATAAAAAACCCTGGAAATATATAAATATTATATAATAGCAGTAAGACTATTATTGTTCGAGGGCCTATTAAATGTAGCTTGTTTTAGCTGGGATAAATAATTCGGTTACAAGAATAAAAAGTGAATATGTTTGACACTATTATGCCACTCAAATCACAGTTCATTTAGGCCTGGTGTTTAAGTACTAAATTTCAAGAGGTTTTCACATAAGTACCAGCATTTCTTCAGGGTCTCGCTGGGTAATATAAATGTCAGACTGAAGAGGAAGAACTGTCAGATATGGTACATTTTGATTTTATCATTGCCTTTGCCAACTGTGGGGGGTTTCACACTTTGAAAAGAACTTGTTGTGATCAACATTTCTTGAACAGGTTAAAATGCATTTAGTGCTATGTATTCCCAAACTGAACTGAGCCTCCTCACTAAATGCTCCCAGTTGGAGTAATTGAGCATTTTATGCAATATAACATGGCTCGACATGGCTCGACACTAACTTAACACTAACTAACAAATTTTCGGTGGCCCGAGAGAAAAATTTGGTGTCCTGAAAAAAAAAACAATAAAGAACATTAAAAGTCCTTTGTTTTTAATGAGTTAAATATCTAAGATTTATGATAGTAAGAATTAGAATGGACATATCTACTCATAAATAAACTTCAACAAACTTGCAACACTCACTCTCAGGCATTCATTCAGTTCTTTTCAGCCATCCTTTGAACAAAATTAACTGCTAATTTCCGGCGCGAAAAGTTACGAATTTATTGACATACTTTTCAAAAAATTTTGGTGGCCCGAGGCGGGCCACCAAATTTGCCCTTTTTGGAAATTTGGTAGCCCGACTTCATTTTTGGTGGCCCCGGGCCACCGGGCCATCGTTAGTGTCGAGCCCTGTATAAGCACCCAAAACATGTATCCCACCATCTATCAACTATAGACCTGAGAGCTGTTATGTTTGCAAATACCACATTTTTAAGGTCACACACAACATTCCATGAATAAACCTGCTTCAATTTTGTTATCATGCACAAAACAATGCACATGTTCCCACGAGAGGTTTGTGTTATATCAGGGAGGTCCCTGGTTATATGTGAAAGATTTGTGAAATAGCTTGAAATTGAATTTAATTTAATTGAACAAAAAAAAATCCTCAATCAGACTGAAATATATTCTCAAACACACTTAACAAGTTCTTTGCCAATTCAAAAGAGCTCTCCACTTCATCTCAGATCATCAGTGGTATCAACAGCAGTAGCGCTGAATTGGTCACGGGGTATCAACTCAAAGTCAGTAAACACTACTTGATTTTCAGTTTCATCATGACATATACACATCATGTGAAGAAAAACACGGCCTGGCAGTTCCTCTATACAAGGTGGCCATCGAAGAAACTCTGCTCGCTGAATTGAATGCATTTATGAAAAGTCTGTAATATATCTGTACTGGTGGCTTACAGTTGAAGTTTTTTTTTTTTTATAAAAACCAAAGCCAATTATGTCATTTCAGAGCATCTGCTATCAAAGTCCATACAATCAGTACAGCATGAAATTATTATAGTACACTGTATTACATGTAGTCGTACGATCATACTCAAATTGAGAGCAGCAGAGAATAAACGAGAAGCCTATCATAGTGAATTGAACGAAATCAGACAGAATTGAGGGAACGCACGTCGTATCCTTCTAACCTTAAGCCTCTGCCTCTCGCTGGATCAGAGCTTTATTTCCCCACAGATGTTAACGTATGGCACATCAGGCAGCAGTGTGTTAAGGGTTAAAGGTCTATTCTTATCTTGCCAAGATGCGACTATGATGCTAATCCTGCCACACCTTATAATTCTCACTGTCTTCGACCATTCCTGGAGTCTCTCCCATCTGCAGCTCTCTTTGGGTAGACTCATTTCCCAGGCTATTCTCTCTTTCTTTTTTCCCCACTTGCCTTAGTCATCCAGATTTATGACACACTCCAACAAAAAGAAGAAAAAAATAGACAATAAATAAATTATCCACAGGGCATATTGGGGATTTAATGGACCACAATGCCATCACACTGCACAGTGGCAGCATAAACATATGCGGGGGACAGACCCAGAGAGACACGCTACGCAGAGCACACCGGTAGCATAATTCATATCACTTTCGCAACGTTCCTTGGGATAATGTGTTAGCAGTGCGTGCACCAGACATCAGTACACCATATTCATCTGCTCATATTGCACGCTCTAAATTTAGTATCAAATGTCAGTATGAAACAGTAATTGGCAGCTGGTTGATACATGTACTGTGACCACCTTTCCTTTGACCCTTTCCATGTTCAAAATATATTTACTCCGTGCCATCGTTCTTGGAAAATATTTATCATTGTTGAAATTGTTATTGTCCAAGGAAATATGGATTAACTACAAAATCTTTTATCTTTCATCATAAAAGCAGGACATTTGCATAGTAAAGAAGGGGAAAGAAAGAAAAAGTAAAGTGCATCCAAAATTAGATATTAGCCCAATATCAACAGCCAATAATGATTAAAACTATTTCATACATATGGTCATAAAATTCTTGTGTATGTGTGTCATAGCAGTAAACTTAGATTTATGATTTAATGCATTAATGATGCCAAAACTACACATTGTATAACCATTGCATTCACTTTAAATATGTAAATAGGCTAATCCATACAACTCAAAGGCACTGAAATCATATTTTAATATACTTTTTATGACAAATACTGCTCACTACAAAATCCTGGCCCTGCATTTCATTCATTCTACAGTTGAATACAGACATATAGAAACATAATATTCAAACTGTTATATTTTTATATCCCCTGTGACAGATGTAGAGATGCAGATTTCTGTAGGGCCTACTTGTATACACTCTAGTTTGGGGCTGGCTTTCAAACATTCTACACAAAACTACTATTACCTCTCCCTGAATAAAAAGGAGAAATATATTGTACGATTAGAGATCATGAGATTCTCATAAATGAAAGGTATCAATGGAGCAATATATACTACCATGTATCACAGACATAGACCTGACTTCACATTATTGGAAACTGTGTTAGACTCACTCCTGGGTGTTTAGAGGTAACCAATGACTCATACAATATTACAGACATTCAAGATTAGTCTCCTGCACCAGACCAGACTGAAGAAACTGCTGCAGTCTGCAGAATCTAATATGCAGACACTTGTATAATATATGCCAAGTAAGTCAGATTCTGCTGAGATTATTATCACTATTTTTTAAAGGCTAAATGGATAACCACAATGGTGCAATAGCATGCCTTTTTAGCTAGAAATCAAGTGACTTCCTGCCTTCGAGGTGATATACGGCCAACTGATCATAAAATGAGTGCAGTATTTTGTAAAGGCTGTTGATTTTTTGAATATCCGCCAACTCACAAAATAAACCAAAATGAAAACACCCAAAAATAAATGGTAGGGCCTACTAGTACTAGTTAAGTATACAATAGACGGGAATACTTCCAGTCCTCACTACACAGACTTAATATCAGGAGGCACCACTGTTGCTGAAATGTAACATGTTCTCATTGGACACATAATCTCAGTCTTCAGATGCCATTTTGACAGGGAAAGCCTGACACTTTGCTTTCATGTGTTTTGTTTGTTTATTCTGTTTCTCTGTTATCACTTGTATTGTTTTGCAAATGCCGAATAAATAATAATAATAATAATAATTTAATAGTTTGCACTTTAGAAAATGACACATTTTGAAACATATCACAATGTCTCATTGTTTCATCATGCTTTTTGTTTGTTTGTTTGTTTGTCTGTTTTTCTCACCATGAGGACATCCACATACTGTAGATTGACTTTGTGAAACAGTTGAGATCTCTGTAACACAGAGAACATTGAACCTACAATAAGGAATTTATGAAACAGTTTACATGTTTTCAGCCAACAGTAGTTACATTCACACGCAATTGCCAAACTTGAAGTTGAGGTCAAAAACTTAACTGTTGATGATTAGCTGCACTCGTGAATTCATGGCGCGGGTTCACACACACCTAAAACTTATACAACTTACAAGCGAATCCCACTCAATGATTATCCTATGGCAGTACAGAGTCTTTGCTATGACCTTATGCCCACACGAAATAGCACAGCTGGAGATTGACCCGGAAGCGAACGAGAAGCAAGGTTCACGCTAACTCACAAGCTCATCGATTATTGTGTCCACACAGAGCGAAACTACAAGTGGGGACATCCCCCCCCCCCCCCCCCCCCCCGTGGCTCGTGAATAGAGAGTAAATTCTAAGATGTCTTGTGGTTCTAATCATCAACGAAACTTTAAGATTGCCATCTTTCAAGTGCGTCCACATGGTGCTAAACTACAAGCTAATCATCAAGAGTTAAGTTTTTGACCTAAACTTAAAAGTTTAGGAACAGCGTGTGAACGTAACTTATGCTATTACATGTACAGTAAGTGTGAAAACATCACCTTACTAGTCTCCTATTGACATCTCATTGACCTTATCAAATCTTTATCAAATTTCCTGTGTTGACATAAAATCAATAGGAATAGAGCACCAGTCACCAGTCACAGTCTTTTGTTATAACTTGGGTTGGAACCACATAGCTCATAAACACTGAGGCCAGGCAAGGTTGTTTAGAACCAGTTTCCATGGTGACGAATGGCTATGACATTATACTTTGGTACTCTGTCATGTCTGTATGTTGTTATACTTAGAATTGCACGATTATATTTCAATAATATTACCCTTCTACAACAATGACTTTTATGAGGCAGGGATTGAAGCTAATAAAGAAAACTGACGGAAAACATGATTTGTTTGTTTGATGTTTTTGTGAACAAAGCAAACCATAAAATTCTGTTATGACTTGATGACATCATCCAATTCAGGTGTGTGGTTGCAAACAATATCAGTAAACATGTTGTGTTGTTATGTTTTTGTGGTTTATATGTTTGTTTTCTGTGTGTGTCACTTTGCCCATAACAAAGATTTTGCTCGGATCAACAGCGCAGGCCCCCTTTGCATCACATTCACATTGCACAACTTTTTAGTTCAAAATATGCATGTCCAACTTGGATGCAACTTTTATCATGCTTTTATAGAATTGCACTTTAAGCTGATGAGGACAAGTTGATTTTGCTTTAGCAAACATTCCAGATAGACCCCTGCCTGAGTATACTTGGACTTGTCTTCAATGGGTCTAAATGAATAATATTCTTCCCCTTTCCAAAAGGCATTTTCAAGACCTTTAACACTGCCTTCAGCAAAAGCATTGAACTACTACATCAACAACAACAACAACAACAAATATATATATATATATATATATATATATATATATATATATATAGAGAGAGAGAGAGAGAGAGAGAGAGAGAGAGAGAGATGTAGATAGGTAGATAGATAGATAGATAGATAATATAGATAAATAGATAGATACAGTGTATATCTACAGTGGCTCAGATATGAAGTGCTTAGTATCGACATTGCTCACTGGTGCAGAATAATGTACACCCTAAAAGCACACCATTCTGAGCACATCTGAAAACCTTTCATCCGCTCCTGAACAGATAATACACGCATGAAAACACCAAGGTCATTTTCACCACAAGTCCCTATTAACACAGATATGGGATATATTGCAAATATTTCACATTTATGAGCACTGACCACACAGCTTCACTGCAATTGCTCTATTTGTGCTACAGGGCAGTGATAATGGGAAACTAAACCAACAGCTGGTATCTGCAAACATGGCCCCATTATTTTTTTCCACAGTTTAAGAGGTGGTACAGTTTTGGTTTAGGTAGGGCTTCAGGTTTATGACTTTTTGTTTGTGTGTATTGTGAGATAATGAGAAACCTCTTATCAAAAAGAAAAGAAATATGAAAGAACATGTAATTCTTACAGGAATTTAAAGTTTATTTGATGAAAATTGATCTTTAAATGACTGAGATATCCGAAAACGAAGCAGTCCTCATAAAATGTGACAGGCCACAACTTTAATTAGGATCAGGTCAATGTTCTACCGTGATTTTGGATGTCTCAGTCATTTCAACATTGATTTTCATCAAATACACTTTCAATTCCTCTTACAAATGCTCTTTAATATTTCATAGAGTGGTTTCTAAATGCAAAACTACTGTATACGCCGAATATTTCGCGAGGTTTTTATTTTCGCGAATTTCGCGAGGTTTTTATTTTCGCGAGTTGGGTGCTATTCGCGAAATTAAAGACACGCGAAAATATTGACTCTGATCGCTTGTACATTTCTCTGTTTAGTACAGGACTCCACAATCGCGAATTTAACCACTCGCGAAACTGTCGGGAATTCCCGTTTCGCGAAAATTTAGACTCGTGAAATATATGGCGTATACAGTGATACTTGTACCATCCCTTCCTTTATATGCCATATTAGTGCTTTAGAAGATCTAAATGGTAGAGACCAATACTTAGAAAGTGGAAATTTCAGTAAGCTAATGAATAGGGAAAATGAAAATGGTGAAAGACATTATGAATCTGAGAGAAACTGAAAAGAAAATATGATTCTTGTTACAAATTCTGTACAACTGACTACATGAATTTTCAATCCTATCTGTCATAAGATTATGATGCCATCGCCATAAAACCTACACCAAACTTATGCAAATGAACAGCCATTTGCTTTGTGATTTCTCTAATGACTGGAATGACAGAGCATACAAACTTTGTGAAAGCAAATAACAGTCTAATCTTTTTTTAAAGTTTCTTTTACATCTAAAAACATTTCGGATTTAACCTGGAAATTGGGGGTGGACTTTGCCTAATAGTATCTTCAGATCTACTTAGAGGATTCTCAGAAAACAAAAAAGGAGGGCTGTTACTAACAGATTATCGATCACTTCTTTTTCTTTTTCTTGTTTACACAAATACCTGTACCTTCTGAAGCATTCTACTCTGGCATCAAACCGAGACATGTTTCGTTATAAGAAGAAAAGGCAGCAAATCCTGTCTTTTGGCTCACAATGACTTTACCCTGGGGTAATCCCTTTAGAACATCACAATATCCATGTAATCAGGGACACAACAATATAACATCACTCTAATCCCTCTCCTATGAACAGCGCATAATGAGTGTGCATGATAGTGTTTCTCCAGCCCAGGGACAGACTAGCCTTGCTCCCAGGCTGTGAGCTGCTTTTCCCTTCCAAAGTGATGCTTTATCAGAATGATATCATTAGTGAAAAGACTATCATAACTCTCAAGTACAGAAACTGTGATATGAACATCATTGTGGCAAAACCAATCATAATGACATGAGATGCAGATTAGGTATTAGTTAGAGTCAATGTTATGGCCCTGGATAGTACATTCAATTCTCACAGACCTTCTTTCAAGAATAAGACTTGAGATTAATGTCAGATATTAGTCTCATTCACAGACTGTCAACTGTCCAATCTCCTTGTATATACTGTCTGCTATGTTTGGCCGTTTGTGTTTGCTGTTGCCATTGTTGTTTGTGTTTAAGGTAGGCCCTGTCATTAGTCATATTCTTGACAACTTTGTTGGATCTATTGAACAATTTACAAACCCTAAATTCCATAAACAGAAACACACACCACGACAACACAGAGCAGATATACTGTATACGCTGTATATTTCACGTGGGTTTTATTTTCGCGAATTTCGCGAGTCGGGAGCTATTTGCGAAATTAACAACACACGAAAATATTACCTTCCAAAATGAATCCCTTGCCTTGACGATACGATCATTTTACGGCTTACCGAACAGACCATACTGGCTAAGCTTGTTTACGTACATACATGTCCACGTCTAACTACTAGAATCTCTAGTATACACAGCCCAGTCGCTGTGGTAGCATTCGTTGCTAGTAAGTTGAAAATTCACACTTTCTTTGCCACTTCATATTTTCTCTGGTCCCCCAATCGCGAATTTAACCACTCGCGAAAATGTGTGACATCGGCAATTCGCAAAAATTTATGTACGCGAAAATTATAGCGTATACAGTAAGATATTTATCCCATCCCTGAACAATGGACTGTAGATACAGCTTTTGAAATTATGACAGCCTGTGAGTGAGGCTAAAATCATAATCTTGAAGTCATACTTTAAAGGTGGATATTTTTCGTGCAACTAATTTTTCGTGGAATCAAGACTTCAATTAGTGGAACACATGGCAAGCAAAAATATTTGCGTGCTTTTATTTTCAAGCTAGTTTCTGGTCGTGCAAAATGTGTGTAAATTTCCAATTTTACAGTATTCTTCAGCCTACAAAAAGAACATCTGTAAGAACAACTAAAATCCATATCCGTGGCAAGAACAACTCACTCAAGACATAACATGATCAGCACCTTATCTGCTTCAAACAGAGGATTGATTTAGCTCTTCTTGTGATTTTTCGTATACGCCTACTGTGTGTAATTCAAAAATTTGCCATCAACATCACTACCAGTTTTATTAAGGCAAGCCTAAATACTATAGGCCTACACACAACCAATGAATAATGTGTAAACAATACGCTTATACATCATCAACCTATCCTTTCCTGAATGGACAAGTAGAGCATGTCTTAGAACTCTCACAACAAACTCATAACTTGAGTTTGTATTTAGTTTTCTGCACTCTGAATGAAAACACACAACAAAAAATGCCAATAAATAATGTATCTGCAATTTCCAAGAAAAAATCTCTCTGAAGTCTGAGAATGCATGATACAGCTCTAAAGAAAACGCTATGATGATGCCTCAGAATAAACCTGGTAGAGAAATCAGGTTGCAAATTAATAAGCACCGGCAGCATCTGTTTTTGCCATGACCCACACACGGGCGGCATATAAACTGGGGAAACGTAGCAGCATGGAGCTACATGGTAGCAGTGACTAATGCAACCAGAGATAGCACAGCCTTGTCTCAATGACATCAAACTGATGAAGCAATAACCAAGCTTCAGTGCATATGGTATGTAGCTAGTCCATATCAGTACTTGCACTTCTTGAATGGTTAACTCAATCCCTCCAATTCCAAACAAATTGTGAACTTGGAATATGATGACATGCAGCACGAGCTCTCAAATAACAGCAATTTTGAGCAATAACAAATTATTTGATGTGGTGTAGCACTCCAAGCAACACAAAATGGCTGTGAGGCTCGTCATTCAGAAAATCATTCATAATTTCATTATCATTGTATCTTTACAATTATCTCTATATTTTTATTATTATCAATATTATGATCACTGTTCTTTACAATTACTGATATTGCCACAAATATTAGAAATCATAGTAATATTCTCACCTATATCGAGATCACTATACTCGCTTAATATCTGGTAATATTTTTGACATTATCTCCATTATCACTGTGGCCTATTAATAACTGCTGCAATGTTTTCTCAATTTCTTCCAACAATTTCATGTTGTAAACCCCAAGAGCATCAACAGCATGAGACGTCACAAGCTTCCAAAGTGCAACAACCTTCACTTCACACATACACACAGGAATGCACCTTCCCATCATTCAGTGGGTGGGGAAGCTGTCATGTTCCAAACTTGATTTCAATCCATCTTCGCCGGATGGACATGACAGGGGTTCGTAGATGTCATCTACAATCCGAGATGATCTATTGCACACATGTGCAGTTCCAGACTGCACCATGGTTTAGGACACGTCTTTTTCTGTTTTAAAGTCCTATCCAAGTTTAAGCTGACTTTATCAACGATTGTTTTTCCTAAAGCAGTGCAAAAATTAAGATTTAATTAATTTCAATGAATGGTAGATGTTTTTATCTTTACAAACCAGACATGAATAAGGAAAGTTCTGGGAATCTACGCCCTGAGATGTTTTCACTAAACACAGAAACACTACAAGTGTCTCTATGGTTACGTTTATCTCCTTTCCCATGTTTGAAACACATTTCGATACACACTGTCAAAATGCATTCCCAAATGCCTATCAAATCGCATTTCTGAGTTGTTACGTTAATCATCTCTCTTGTGAAAATTGGGAGGCCTCGTCACTGCACAGCTCCATTGCGTAGTTTCACACAATGAGCAGAGATGTGCAGTTGGCAGTGGTTTGTGTGGACAGGTCCGAGCTATAAACACGTTTCAAAATGACTTTGCATTTATCAACTTTGCAGAAATGCATTTCGATTACACTTTTTTCTTTGGCGTTTCAGAAACATGTGTCTGACCCAATAATCAAAACAGTTTTGCATTTTATTATCAACTGAGCAAAACTCCCTGAAACTTGCTTGGAAACCTTCATTCTGCATGAGAAGTGAGTTGATAAACGCACCCTAAGATGACCCTACACCATGACTCCTCTCTTTCTCCCATGCCCTATCACGCATGACCCCACATCTCCAGGACCCCAAAATGATCCTACCCTAATATCCTTAAAACCTAATTCCAATTGAAAGGCAGAATATTGACTGCAGAGACATATCACATAGGATTGCAAATTATAGTTTCAGTCAGGTGAAAGTGCTGCATATTTTTTTATAACCACAGAATCAGCAGAGGTTGCATTGTTATTGCTAAAAAAATGCCTAAATGAGACTGAACTCCAAGTCTGACTCCTATGTTCATGACCCAGTTGCTTTGGCAAGAGGCAGGCTGGATGTCTTCGTACTGCATGCTGAATTAAAGCTGACTTTCATGAATAGAGTGCAATGAAACAATTTAACCACAAAATCTCGATTGTTAAAGTTTCACAGATTCTATGGCAAACTTGGAAATGGAAGGACATTCTACTTGAAAGTCCTTGTTCTGGATTAAACAAAAAAGAAAAAAAAAGAAACAAATATGAAGACAAGCCCTACATGAAAACTACAAAGCCTATATGAGAAGCCATACGTAGAATGCCATGTGGTAGCCTTGTTTCCAGATGTTTTCCTGTTATGTTTCCTATCATTCAAAACCAATTTGACAATGGAGCTCTGGATGAAAGCCCACAGAGCTAACTTCCCTTTTGAAAGTGAAAACATATCAAAGTCGCCAGCGACAAAAGGGGCGGAGCCATCAGTTCTATTTCAACAGGTCATGTATCCGACCTACATTTTGTTATTCAAGAGCTGCCAGGGAATGAGAGTAAAAGTCAAACATCAGGCCAACTTTCACTAAGAAAAGACCACAACAAAAATGTTTTGGCCTTTTCTACTCACGTGATGTGTTCAAGACTCCAGATGTTAACTGGCGTCAAGGAAATTTAAGATTTACGGCCACTTAAACATACATAAACACACTTGGTCTGACTGTCATGGTATAATTATGTCCAGGCTTGGCATTAGCAGTGGCCCAGAGGTCCGAAGACACTAAAATTTGTTTTAGGCCACCAGATTTTCTAAAAGGTTATTTTTTGGTGACCCAATTGGGTACTTTGATTCTAAATGAATCTAAATTCTAATGAATAAAATCAAAGCAACATAAAAAGAAATTGGAAAAATATAAGTATCTGCAAAATTCTATTCAAAAAGAAAAAAAAATTGCACTGATGGATCTCAACAGGAATCATTATAGCAAACCACAAGCCAAGTTAGAGAAATCACTCTCCAGCAAATAGTAATGAAGGCAATGATTTGGATTGTATTTGACATGGTTGCCGAGCAACTTTTACTATGAGTGTCCTAAGTTTTCTAAAATCACAGAACTTTAATCAATGCAAATTTCGAAGTTCGAAAATTACAGTAAATCCATGCCATGTAACAGCTAACTTGTACACTTGTTCAATAACTTACCATGGAACTGTAAGACTGATTGTTGTGTGATGATACCACAAAAATTATTCCTTAGGCTGAGGTACAGGTTTATGATATGATTAAATCATCTTTATTACACAGTCTAATAATAGTTTTTATCAGAGCTGACTAAAAATGATAAATGTGCTGTTCCTAGGCAGAACCTTTTAAAAGTAAAGACTTTTGTTTTGTTATGTTTTTGATATTTTTCAAGTTTCTTTCTGTTGGGAAGGGGTAGAGACAAAGGTGTAGGGAGGGGGTTGCAGTCATCTCCAAATTCTATGCAAAAATGTTGGCACCTATGGTATTTTCAGCTTGTATATCATTCATTGCTGTTGTCTTTCGTTTCATTTTCTCCTTTCTCTAAAAGCTAGGCGGCCACAAATATGTTGATCTACGCCAATTTTAGGGTTTTCAGCCTATTCAAATATGCATGCTACAAATTTGCTATCAGACAATTAAAGTTAAGAAAATTAATCTTCATCACCCGAACCCATGCTAAAAATAAAGATTGTAGCAAAAAAGGCTGCTGAAAACTGCTTATCCAATAAAGGCGAACCAATGGAGTAAAATGGAGTCAAAGGGGGCCTGAGCTGAGAATAAAGATTGTCTACAGAATTTTCCCTGCAAAAGAACTCTCTACGTGGCAACATTTCTGACCTACAAACTTCAAACAACTCGTGTACATTATACAGTCTCTGGATGCAAGACTAAAGAAGACTGTACATGAAAATGACTCCCCAATACAGGAAATATTCAATGACACTCAGGCCTGGAAAGATCGCAGGAAACCAATCAAATCCAGTGGTAAACCAGGTCAATGGACGGAACTCTCTGTTTTGAGAGTAATCAAGACCAAGCTTTTATGGATGAGAAGCTCTCATTATTTCAAACAACTACTGAAGAACATCATAAATATACAGGATAAAATTACATTCTAGTTCTATACTAACTGACTGAATTTAAAAATTCCCCATAAAATCTTTCCGTCAGGCTCACATCAGACCTTGATTAATTGTGCATAACTCTCTGTGAGACCTCTTTTTTTTTTAATACTTTTTTTTCAGTGTTCATGAGAAATTCCTGACCAGTTTAGTGAGTTTGCAAAGAAATTAGTACAATTTTACTTTGCACAAAGGTGAAAATTTGATTAAAATCTTTGGGAATTTATGAAATTGGAAAATTTCACTGATTTTCACAAAACAGTTCTTGCACCTGGTCAATATGAATATGTGAAAATGGGGGGGGGGCTGAATCTTAAAGATTTCATAACTTTATTTCTTTTGTCTGACTTTGATTTAATTTCTACTATTGTGCTTGTAAAATTTTACTCTTATTTGTTTTTACATAAACTGTTAGCTGGTATGGAATTCCCCGTAAACGTTTCATAATGTGATGTCACTATTACACCAAAATGTGACCTGCTCATCCGGAATGCCATTCAGAGGAAATGACAACACCAGTGTAGTGTTTTCAGTCTCAGGATGAAAAACAATTTGTGTTGCAATTGATGGGGCCACACTGAGCTGGTTTTGCTGACTAATAACATGGAAGTTAGCTTACACTTCAATGATAGTAGAGCCCCAAGCAGTTTATACTTACTGTGTGAATGTTACTTTTTAAAAAGTTGACATTAACACAAAATACTCGCTGTGAAGTATATGGTTACACCACTTTTGATGGTTTTGAGACATTCTGACAAAGTCTGCATTGCTCTAGGAATAACAAGGAGGCTAATATTTCAAGACTACTGACATCCACAGTAGAAGCCTACATCTTCCTTCCTACTGTTGATTACCTGAGATCAAAGATCACAGTGTAACAACTGCTTCTTAGCCCTGTAATCCTTAATCCTCGCAAACAATACATGCAGGGTCACAGTTGTATGAACATTACCATCCAAGACTACAATTATACCCCTTCAAAATGAGAATCATCTAACCGTCCACTGCTCAAACACTGTAAACAGTGGCCAAGCATGAGATTCCCTATAAAGAAATGGGATCATAGTCCCACCATATCCTTTTGGTGTTACCCCAGGGTTTCCCAGTGTCATTGCTTGGGACTATTCAAAATTGACAAAAGGTATACTGCTCCATTCAGTGGCTGCACGCACTGGAGCACCAAATATTATCAATGCAGACTACTTTCCAGATCACTGAGTGCTCATTTTACACCATTAAAGTGACACTGCATTTACCCCTCAGCTTTGAACTTCATGATTAAAGTAGGTCTATACTGTGAACCTTTCTTTGTTTTGTGAGTTTTTTTTTTTCTTTCTTTCAGCCATACAGACTGGCATACATGGTTGCAAAGTGGTGAAACCACTCAAATCATTGCTAAACACCTTACATTTGACACCATGTAATATTCAAATTGCTTCTTTTGACAGACATATACATCTGTAGTCTGAAAATTCCTTAGTTCTCATCAAACAAGAAATTTTGATTAATCAGACCGATGGGAAATACGTAAGTTCTATGCCCAGCACCATGGATAATGGAAAATTGTGGTGGAGCAGAAAAAAGTTTTCCTCTTTCCTCTGGTTTCCATTTCATAAGGACCAGTGAGCAGTACAACTCCTCACAACATACACATTGGCTAGATAGGGAAGATATAATTGAAGAGTTCAGTGATAAACTCCTTGATATAGATAAGTAGGCATGTCATAAACATATGATAAAGGAAGCATGTAGAAGCCCTTTACTGCTACTATCTTAAAAACATATGTTATGCAGGCATAACACACATTTCTCATACAAGCCCCCTCCCCTTTTAAAAAAGATTCTCCCGAAACGTGATGTTTGTCAATCCTGAGTCTAAATAACTAACGACCACATCGCTTGCATTTTGCAATAGATTAAGACAGGGTTTTCTTCAGACAGCAGGTACATATTGCTGCATTTTATCTGCATTTCATGTAATAATATGTTTCAAACAGCTACATGTATGACAATAAGTGTTAAAAGCTATAGAAACCAAAACAATTTGTAAGTCTTACGCATCACTTCAAATCTGACAGCGTGCGGTTAATATCACATTTCTCACTGACAATGAAACAGACATGCTTGAAGTGAAAACAATGGCTGCCATCATGTGACAAGAAGCTAAAATTACTTACATACTGTGATACTGACAACCACTACGTATTTAGGATATGTAGTACCTATACTTAACTAAACCTTGAGAAGAAATTTATACCAGTGAGACGAATCACGAGGGGGTAAATATATCCCATCGGTATAGAAAAGCAACAAATTTCTTGCATTATAGCTGATTCGTACAGCAAGCAGAGATTTTTACAGCATTCAACAGGGTTATCCCTGCCCATATTATACTCTGTAAACCAGTCTGTAACCTTGAGTAACATCATTTACCTTTGGGACATTTCGGAATTTTGATGGTGTTGTCATCTTGCAGTTCAGTCTGAGCTTTCCCTTTAAAAATCCACCTGTGTTACTCCAGAAAGGTGTGAAATTCCAAAGTAAGGATACAAAATTTCTTCTTCTTCTCCTTGTGACCTTGGGTCTCTTCCTCAGCACAGGAAAGACTGGGGAGAAAACGTCTTGCTCACTCAAAATTTTGAATAAAAGATGAGCGACAGACTTGACTGAAGAATGCAAACCAGATGATATTAGAGGTGATCAAAAGTGAAGGAAGCAGCGAGAGTTGTAAAAGAGTTACTCCATGGAAGTCAGCGAATTACTATAGTGTGTGTGGCACAGTCATCTCAGGAATGATCAGTATGATGAATTTGACACTTGGCTATGTTTATTGCACCCAGGTGATGGTTGGAAGTTCGAATTGACGCAAGAACAATTGTCAGTCTGCTAATTGACAAGGTTACATCCCAAGACAAGGACTAGCGGCATGCATTCAATCATCAGAAACCAACCACAAAATATCTGGTCTCTATGCCCAGGGTAAGGTTGTAGCACAGAAGATAATGAGGTAATTGCACTCAATTTGTAAAGGGGGGAAGTTTTGTTTTGGGTTGATAAAGAGAACTGATCTCGACAGCTTGCATGGGATCCAACAACGGGGCAGCTTCTCTCTCAAAGTATCGAGTGGGTGATGGTTGACACCTCAGCTTGGCAGGAGAGAGACACGTTGTAAACGTTGCCACGGCTGTTGCAGAAACGTCCATCGACAGGTGTATCTCTTTCCTCAACAACCACTTGTTTCTCCCATGCACTCGCGAGATATGCCTGACGAGTTCACACTCTTTTTTACTGCCACAACACACACATGTGCTAGACCCTGTCCGCGAGAGGATGATGGGGGGAAAAAAAGCCAAGAGCTAGCTGCAGCACCTTTCGACACACAGGAAGACTTCAGCTTCAGACAGTTGTCTTTTTGGCGTTGTGCTGTGAGCAATCTGCAAAGGCCAAAAACCTCCTCTCAGGCATCCAACTCTGGCCCAGACCATGCAATCCTAATCCAGAGACTGGGACATATAAATATATACAATACCAAATGCAATGGGTATATGTGTTTGTGTATCTCCCAAACAGAGGTGGTATAAACGCCTACACTGGAGATACAAGCTTCTCCGATGAGTACACTTGCGATCTACCTACATGCAGGAGTCCTGTGCGGGCGCCCATGTGGAGAAACATATTGGCGGTAATACGAATAGATCAATGTACAAGTGTATAGGATTCTGTGTGTATGAGTGTGTGTGTGCCTAGTGTGTGTGTATGTCAGGGACGCTGCAGCAAATGTATGCATTCCCTAGCTGCTGTGTGCATACATATATTTGCATGGAAGGCTTCTGTGTGTGGGTCATCAGCATAGGGCCAAGCATCTCGCCATTCTTCACACACCCATCTTTTTTCCCCTCCCTCTCTCTCTCTCCTACTCTCCCTCTTATCTCCCTTCTCCCCCTGTCTGTCTCCCTCTCTCCCTTTCTTTCTCTCTTTCTCCTTCTCCATCTTCCTCTCTATCTTATCTTGCTGTAGTTTAATAAAGCACCAACTCTGGTCTACATGTCCATACAGATGGCAATGCCTTCTTGTCCTCATACATGTAAATGACATGCAAAACATATTTTACTGCAAAGCATTCCCTTTGATCATGAATATTCATGAAGGTCACAAAGGTCTGTCATTCTCAATGTAAAGGGTCTATAGCTAGAACTAGACTGGAAGAAAATGTGATATTTATCTCATACAATAAATGACTGACTATTTGTTTGTTTGTCTTTTTAATTGTGCACATGTTTTTTGTCCATGACTATTCTCAATCCTTATTTTTATACTTGGGAGTCCATTAATTATGTTAACGTGCTGTATTAATCATTACATTTGCTTGCGATCAATAAATGAACATCTTTATTATCACCATCACCATTTTCTATTTTTTGTTTCAGGTCATTTCGGAACTGGCAAATATTTTCATGTATGCACCCTTCCTTTTTTTTTCTTGGGATTTCTTTCAATCCAAGTTTTTCCCCTCCATTTCTGTATATTCATCTTCAGAATGGTGCCCTCTTGTTCATAAATATCAATTCATGTTTAATAAGGCACGACACATTCCAGTGTTGTTCAATACAGGGATGCCGAGTGACCATGTTTATAATTATGACTGCCACATTGGTTACAATATCTGATGTAAACAACTAGATATGACTGTGTTGAGGGTGTTACGAGATAAGAATCCAGAAACAAAGACCGTTAAGAATAATTTCAGTTACACAATCTTCCTGATTTTACTTGTTCAATGGCTATAGCTATTAGCCAGCAATGACAGCATGGTGTAGATATAAACTATGATAGCACATGGTATACACAAGTGCAAAAGATGCATATTTTAGCTCAAAACCACTGAAATTATTACTTTAAAGAGGCACTGCTCTTGTTCGCATCTTCTATATATTTGCAAGTGTGGATAATTTATCTGCTATTGAATCCAGGCAAAAGGCATTAGCTCTTTTGAGTATAGACAACATAAAATAGTCCAAGGTATCATATATGCATTTTTGCCCATTCCATGCTTTGTTATAACAACATGAAGATAAAACTATGCAAAGCATTTTTCAACTTTGTTTTATTCTGGTTAATTAATACTATAATTTGTAAAAATGTTAGCAGTCAGCCAAATTGAAAACTCACAAAGTCATCTTACCGGACTATAGTGCGAAAATTTACTCTCGGTCAGCAAACACTACAGAATAGCTATGAATGGCAAAATGAGTTTAATTTCCTACATCTCTTGCATATAGATCTTTTTAATCTATATTGACCCTTTTAGAATTTGAAACCCCACTAATTACCTATTTCAATGATCTGACACAATTTGTGAAATGGATTTCAAAACCATTCATTTTTTCTCTTCTTCTTCCTCTTCCTTTTCTTCTCCTCTGCTCCATCTCTTTTCCTTTCTTCATCTTTCCATTCTTCTACTTCAGATCTTTCTCAATTTTTTTTTATCCTTTCTATTACATTCCACACTTTTTCCCCTTGAATGTACATGTCTTCTCTCCTACCAGCAGAATAATTCAATTACAAAAGATTTATCTTCTCTTCTAATAAAAACATGAAAAGAACTGATGGCAACTAAGCATACAGCCTGACACCACATTGATACCACTTTGATTTATTCTATTTTATGAATGCCATCACATCAAGATTAAACTACATGGCATAATCAAGCCCTGTCCATTAGCCAGCTATTAACTTATTAGCAGCCCCAAGGTCTGTGAAATTAATTTTTTTTTTCTAAAATTATACCATAAACACAGGTTTCATAATACAAAGATTCTTTCACCAAACATATTTTTTTTTGTCACTAAACACATGTAGAAATCTTTCAAACCATGTCGCATTTGGGATAATTGGTTCTGTTTTTTTGTATTGTTTCTTGGGGTTGGGGGGAGGGGTGGTAGATACCTAAAATATCAAGCCACTAGTATCCATTCAACCCACTAGCCACTAAATTTGCCCACATCTAAAACCTTGCCCTACAATTCAACATCTATTTTCATCAACTGAGTTTAATGTGACATATACTCCAACTGAACAGACACATTATTAAAGCAAGAGATATTGAGATATAATTAGGCTGTGTAATGAGGCATATAGCTGTATGATCAGGACAGCACACTACATGCTGGCATCTGTGTGTGTGTACATTATTACCACCTCCCTGTTATTACCATGTGTGTGCATTTTCTCATGGAGTGCATGTATTATTGTATTATATTCTATGTTATTGCCTTTGACAACATCACTCATATGTTTCTCTATTTCAAATGGTAAATCATAGATATCAAATCTAATTGGCAGAAATTCACTCTCTTTCAGTAGATACTTGCATCTTTAAGCTGAAGACAGGCAATGTAATTTGGCATCCTTTTTCTTCCTTGGAACTTGGACTTTTTTTTTCTATTGTTTTCTGCTTTTATGATTCATTCGTCTAAAAAAACAGTCAACTGTGCATGAATTACAGAATTATACAATTGTACATCTATGATTTTCCCTATGTAATGAATACCAAACCATCTGCCCCACTTTGGATGACACTATTCTGATGGACTTGAAAAATTAATAATGAATAACCATTAAGTTAATAACCATGTAATGTAGCAGTAACTTGAGAAAAAGACTTTTTTTTTAAGCCCAAAATATCACTTGAATTGTAAGCAATAAATAGTCACATACAACTTCTAAATACAACTGCAACAATATGCGTCACTCCTGAAGTTGAACAAAGCCTTTCTGACTGCAATATGAAGCTCGCAGTGAATTATGCTTAGCAAGGGCAAGTCCCATTTGGAGTGCGCCGGGAGTTTAATTTATGCGGATGCTAAATGAGGAGCCCTGGCCCCGGAACCTGCACAGCAGTCTCTGAGTCAACAGAATCCATACTCACACCCTGCATGGTACACATCATTTCTGCATAAGCTTGCATTAAACTCATCAGAATATTCCTTCTGCTGCTTTTATCTGTCCTTGGACACAAAAATACTACATTCTGACATTCTCTCTATTCTCTCTATTCCTCTCTATCTCTCTACTCATATCTATCTATCTATTTTTCTATCCCTCTCTCTCTCTCTCTCTCTCTCTCTTTCTATAGTCCATGTCAACTTTTTTTTTCCAGCTGCTTTATTTCAAAAACGAAATTTCAAGAATGTTTGAAATTTTATATAGCTTTTATCGTAACTATATATGTATTGACCACATTTAAAAAAAAAAAGAAAAAGATGTTTATGTGAAAGACCAGAAAAAAAGAAAAAGAGAATAAACTGATTTGAACCCGTTGAGCTCTTGAAATAGACAAAACGACTTCATCCCAAATTACTTTAATCTCCACCGATGAATGCACTACAACCCTTGGGCTCTTTATACCTCACCATTCAAAAAAGTAACATTTTATCAACCTCTCACCTTTAATGGATACATAATCTTACAAAATGAGGTCCCTGTGCACCCCTAGACGCTTTTCTTCTGTCCTTTTCTCCCCACCCCAACTCCCTCCCCTCCCTTTTGCCCCCCCCCCCCCCCCCCCCCCCCCGCATGTTACTGGAAAGAATTATACATAAAAATATAAATTGGGGACAAAGGGATTTCTGCATTAAATGGAGGCAGAGTATCCTCTTACATACGAGTCTGCTTCTGAATGGACCGCTGGGCTCAGCTTCAGCAGAAACCCCTGAACCAAGAAATGAAAATTAGACCCAGCTTTCAGCCTGCGACTCCACAATCAAGTGCAAAATGAGTACTATCTGGCCAAATTAACTGCATATTTCAACAGAAGCGCCAGAATGGTTTCACAAAGAAAGCCACACTCAGCTCATTTCAGCACGAGGAGCCAACATGTTTAATCCACCAGATTAAAGATATCAAACAGTACCATCTGTCTGGCATAGATTGAAAAATCTTAAAATCTTCATTTATAAACATGGCCTTCATTCTGGTCTTCAATGTTATCAAAAATATATTCGGTTTAGCCATGATCTCTTGCTGCATTTCTGGCTCAGTTTGGTTGAAAATTTTTCTCAATTACAGACCTCCCAACCTTTCTGACTGAAAAATAGGGATGCTTTGGCTCAAAAGTAAGCAAAGAAAGAGCAGTTCCTATAGGAGTGTGTCATAAAATCAATCAGTTTACCCTGCTCATCAGACCATAGCAACACCCCTTTTTATATTTAGGAAAAATTTTCTTTCACAGTATGTCCAGCAAATTCTAATCAATTTTCGGCATACTAATTAACATCATCCACATTAATAGGTGTAAAGTATCAGAGTCACGTAAAAAAAAAAAAGTACATCTCTCTCTCTCTCTCTCTTTCTCTCTCCATCTCTCTCTATTAATTTCAGTTACTCATTTTCTCTCATGAAGACAGCACAAACTTATTTCCTTGAAATAACTGCAGCCTGGGTGCTAATAATTAGTCTGCTAATATCAAGCAACTGACAGTCATCAGCATTTTATTACAGGTTTTATGCATGCATTAGAAATCACCTTGCACACACAGCTATGAGTACACAGAATCATATGCTAATTCTATCAGTACATATTTCTTACAATGCACAACCTACAAGATGATATGAGACAATTCAGTCACTTGACCTCTAAACTGCACTGGAGTATTTCCATTCATCTATTCCACTCTTTAAACAGCATATCGTTACTTTCTGACAATTCTATTTGACCTTGAATGATACCCTCTCTATCCATGATGTACAGGTCTACGTAGAACATCCTATCCACAAGTATACGCTTCCACAAATTCCTTTTTATTTTGTAATTCAACTACGACACCACTGCATGACTTCTATTTGATGTTCAAGCTATCCTATGCCTCTCACAAATTTGAAATTTAAAAAAAAAAATGACAGCCTCAGACGGAAAAGTTACCCTTCCAATAGGAATCATATGAAGACTCCAGACAGTGGTAGATAAAATGATCATGACGATAAGTCTGCCACTGAAGACAGAATGGATTAATGTTTATTCACTGTTTCATTGTGTCACCGTTTACTCATATGTACTGTCTCAAACCCAGGCATCATCTTCTCTTCCAACCCCACCCCTTCCACCTCCATCCCCCCCCCCCCTTCACATTCACAAGAAATGTTAACAGTCAATACAGCACCATACATAAAGACAGTCTAGCGACAGAATGCAGGGAGAAATTCCGGTGACAGACATTATCATAAATTGTCAGGCCTCAATGCACGGATGATACAACTGTGCAAACACAACAATTGGCGGCCAAGCAATTACCGTTCCACCGCGACAAAGGGATCAGCACCGGTCTCCGCCAGCGCAGAACCACTTTTCATTGTTACGACCAGCACGTGTGCGATATTAATCATTAATGATAAGTCGGCTCTCCCTCCTCCCCACAAAGGAAGAGGGAAAGAGCACAAAGGAAACGTGATGCGGGCCTCTCAGCATTCTACTCACTTCCTACTACGACTGTTGAAATAGCTTTAATTCCATTAGACGAGATCCAGCATAATTAGATGATCTTGGAGTTGCAGAGTAGATCAAGGGGGTAATAATTCCCTTTAATTGAATTCTTGCCAGTTGTTACTTTTTTGTGTGTGAAAGTTCCTGCTTCTTCATTATGATTTTAAGCAGCACTGACTTCTTGCAGCCAAGGCTGTGAATTTCAATTAAACATCTTGCACGGTTACACAAATGACATTATGGTAGAGGTATTCAATACATGGCCTCATGTCAGTTTCTCCCATACTTAAGTCAGTATATGGGTCTACATCTAAGGTCTTTCAATGACATTGCAACATTCCAGCTTTGTCGTCATATATGGGTATGGACACAGTAAGGAATACAAAACTGTGTTGCCACACATTAAACTTTTGCACTTTCATATTTAATCTTTGTACTGTAAAATCTATAACAGAAATGCATGATTTCATTAATGGTTCATCAGAAAAAAGTCAACTTTCACCTCTACAAACTATCTTCTGTGAACTTTGTGTGTGTGTGTGTGTGTATGTGTATGTGTGTATACATGTAAGTGTGTATACATGTAGGTGTGTATGTTTCTGTCTTATCTGACATGTGATAGGCAAGCATTGTGTCATATGAAATAGATGCTGAATGAAATTTAGTACAAGAAACAAGCTCATCCCATCTCATAAATATTCAATATTTTTCATCATCAACATCACTCCAGGTTATCACCATGACAACAAACTTCTGCTACTGCATCTACTGTAAAAGTGGATATTTTCACACCTGGCCGGACGTAATGAATTTCATGTTTTTACTTCCATGGACAGTGTTACATATCACAAGCAAAAATATTTTCATGCTTTTATTTTCACGCTGGTTTCTGGTCATGCAAAATGCAAAAAAAAATTTCACACTACGAAAATGTCCACTTTTATAGTACTCTTGTTACTCATGTTAGAGAAAGTTAGTGATAGTGTTTGACATCTACGTGCAAAGACACTGCACTGGCTACAGCTAAGTATACATACATACACATCAATTTCTACAACTCTATTCTATTTTCTCTAAGCCAACTAATCAATAAATACACTTCATTCTCATGCACAGATACATTTAAGTCATACCATACTCAATTCATTGTTTTCACAACTATGATCAAGTTTCTTTCAGTATTGCACAAGCACAAATTTTACGTCAACTTAGATTTCATCCCTCCAATGATTACAGATCAAACTAGAAATATTTCTCTAGTACAATAAAATCTCTGTGGCAGTCTGAAGAAAGGCTAAACTGACAGTCAATCTTGGCACAGCTGGCTTCTCTGAATTTCCCTCTAACACAAATGACATTTTGCTACTTAGACTACACGTACACCAACAATATTATCAATTTTCAGGAATGTGTCCATTTGTCATGCACCTCAGATTCATTGAACTTTAGAATATTGTACAACAAATTGGGTAAAATCTAAAGAATACTGATTGATGCCTAGTTGTCGTTGGGTAATTTACTATGTAGGGAACAGCCCATCACAACATTCTAACTAGTGATAAGTTGCTCTAAGTTGAAGCAGAATCTAATGTAGTCATAAACATTGAGATTTTATCAACACATCGTCACTGGGGTGACAAGACCTTGTATCTGCAATTTTGGTGAGAATTACTTTTTTTGGATCAATAGTCAAATAATGGCTTAAGTGATGTCCTGTCCAAATCCCAACCGTCTTACTCTAAAAATGAAGCCACCACAGCATGTCAAAGGAAAGGCTTTCCCATTTGCTATAGTTCTTTGGCCACCATGTTTTTTGGCTCTCCTGAACATTTGACATTTTGTGGATACGAGGTCTTGTCGCCCCAGCGACGACATTTTTTAAATCAAATCTGAAGAAAATTTAATTGTATTCTTGGCATTTCAATGTTGTTTTTTTTTTTAATTCTTTAATAGCCTAATTTATCTATCTGCATAGAATTCCTTGATAGACATGATATTAAAATGAAATTCCACAGCAGCCTACATACTAAACTGATTACATTCTGGAATTCAGAGTGGCAGGTACAAATCCTACAGAAAATTGCACTGTCAGGGATACAGCAGATTAATGGAATTTTTATGGAATACACCCGACTCACTCGGCACAGTCCCTTTCACAGGAATGACAAAAAGATGAAATAACAAAGCAAAGTTATACACTCAACATTATCATAGACATACACAAACACGCAAACACAAATACACATACACGTATTCATGCTGATAGGCACAATAATAGAACAATGTCAAGCACAAAGCAAAATATCCATGCACACACTACATATAAAACTATGGAACACACCATCATACTTTCATGAGATAGGGAGGGATTTTCAGAAATAGGATACTTTAGAACCAGCCACGTGTGTACATTTGATTATCAACAACAGTGACAGAAGATACACATAAATGTTGATAGGTTCACCTGAAGTGAAATATCAGAATAGTAAATATTGATTCACATATAGACTTTGCAGGTGGTATAAATACCAGAAAATGCTAGCCTGCCCTCTATGGTTGAAGGGAGTGCAAGGGAGTTGAACCTGAAAGATTTGCCAGCCAGACAAACTTTCACTACACCCATGTATTACAACATTTGTTAGTGCAGCTTCACCGCTTTGCTTTTTTTTTCTTTCTCATTTTTGACCAGACAGCAATAGACAAAATGAGATTGTTTAACCCCTTACGTACCACTCCTTACCCAAGCGCAACATTTATTTGCACAGCTTTACTCTTAGCTCACCATTTTTTTTTTGTGACAAGATATTATAAGATAAAACATGAGATTCATTAATAAACAGTTTCTCTATATATACCGCTACATATTTTTGTAGACCCACAAGATGTTTATTTAAAGGGAAATTCTGAACCAGTCATGCTTTAGTCTGAAATGAACGAGTACAATTTTACAAGCACAACAGTGAAAATTTGATCAAACTTGGATCAAAATTAGGGAATTTATAAACTTGTGAAGCTTAGCTAATTACAAAACAGTTCTTGAACAGTCAATATGAATATATAGAAGGAAATGAGTGAGCTGATGATGTCATCACCTTATAATTTCCCTTTGATTATGTACAAAACCTTAACAAAAAATCACCTATTCTGCTATAAAGTACAAACTGTCAAACATCTTTGTAATGATATTCCCAGCTGAATAACTTCAAAATAATGATTAGTGAGGTATGTTAGGAGACTAGAGCATAATTGTGTTCAAACAAAAAACTAGAAATGTCAAGACTTCCTGAACAAGTTATATGGCAAGGTGTAAAGAGATGACATCATCAACTCACTCACCTCCATATTCATACTGACTGTTCAAAAACTACTTTATGATAATTAGCAAAACTTCACAATTTTGTAACTTCAGTTTCATAACTTCCCTATTAATATTTCATCTGATTTTGATTATATTTTCACTGCTGTGCTTGTAAAATTGTACTTTCTCTTTTCAGACCAACTTTTCAATGGTTCAGAATTCCCCTTTAAGCAAGACCATCCCCACTTTGCATGGGATCTGAGCATCCCACATACTAAAACTTACAGGGATACATGATGTCTCAAAGATAATCATTTCTACTGATTAAAGCAAAGCTGAGTTAAAAAAATATTGTTCAGCTAATGGTGACTTTGAGTTGACGCATTTTGAAATGCAATGACACAACCAAAGAGGCTTACTACACTACATACACAATATCTTTCACTATACTTACATTTTTTTGTGAATTTTGTTAGTCAACTGATATTTAAGGAATCACTAATATGTTGACTCCCATATCAAATGCAATTTTATGAATTTATTATTGTCTCTAAAGTGGAAAATCAGTAACTTTTTTACTCTTGCAGAGGAATATACAATGTAACTTCTCTCTTAATCTGTTAGCCTGACAGAAAAAAAAAGACACAATATGTACCTAATAGTTGGCTAGCTAGCTGGTAATCTTAATCCAAACCCAAATATGTCCTGAAACCCTTTTCTCTTTAAAAGAAATAAACAATCCCTGATGGAAAATATCACTTTAAGCATGGGTGCAAGATAACCAGAGATAAACGTGATGCACCAGCTTGTGGTTGATCATTGGGCAACTTAAGCAAGGCCTAAAATAGCCACAAAGATGCTGGCTAAAGAAAATTTTAGAAGACTATTACTGCTAAGACAAAGTTACTAAAATAGCCAGTATTCCAATCTTCTTCATCCACCTGTCCACAAACACACAAAAAAGAGACACAAGGACTACAATATTCAACACTACGGTCTTCACTGATTTAAAAAACAAAAAACAAATACAGTAGGAAATATCGCCTTGCAAACAGTGATCATAGCAACAACAACAAAAAATAGCATCTTGAGAGCATCTAGGATGGTATCAGAAGACAAGAAAACTTTATAGCAAGAGCTACTAGACATCTATCACAGAAAACAGCACAATACAGAATAGAAACATACAAGGAAAGCTGTCAAAGGAGACCGCTGCACATGAGACACATAACCATTCACCACAAAATTTGGAAGCAGATAAAGAGTTATAAAAATGCTTGGAAATATCCGAAGTTTGAGACAAACAATCACTAGGATAATGACTTACAAGCAGAAACGAAGGGAAGGCAGTAAAAGGACTTGAATACAAAGTGCAGAAATCATAAAGTTTGTCACCATAGAATACACATGGAAGGCTACCACAGGGCATGGAAATGAAAGACTTTACAGCAGCGTTTAAGAGTCAAGGTGTACGACAATACCAATCACAAGTTTGGAGGGTTGCATACAGATGTGGACTGCATCGCAGAGTCACTACGGAGGAAGGTTCTTGTGCCGAGAGGGTTTTGATAGTTGGGTGCAGTGTCAAGGCAACAACAACTGTAACACACACGGACAGTACAGAAACAGACACGGACCACTTGCACCGCAGCAAAGGTCTTTTCAAAACTCAAATTACCGCAGCATCGGCTTCTGTTTCATTGTAGTCACCCTTGACGATGGGACCTCCGGTCCAGGAGACGGGACCGCCACCACAGGCACCACCTCTTCCGGAGCGAGAGGGCGATTTCTCAAAGATGGGCGACGGGTCCCCTGGTTTAGCATCTGCGCTTTCATCCGGGTTCTCTATGACGTTGAAGACGGACTCGCCGGGCATTCGACGAGGTGAGGACGAGACTGAGTCGACGCTGGTTCCTCGGCGGACACCCCTCTCGGAGTCAAACTGGAGGGAGTTGCCTCCACCATCCACACTGCTGAATACAGAGGCTTGAGGCCGCTTGAGTGCAGAGTGGCGCGGGGATTCAACTTCCTTGGAGCCTTCTTTCTGCCACGGGATCCCCTCACCACGCTCTGAGGGGAACATCATGGTGTCGTGCGTTCCCTCATAAGAGTCCAGTTTCTGAGCCCCTAGCCGGCCCTTAGGGACGCGGCGGGGCGAGTTTGCTGCCTCCGCCATCTCTTCCTGCAACTTGCGCTGACGCTCCCTCGCCTCAGGTGTGTCCTCCGTGAAGCGCAGGGAGTTCCCACCCCCACACACCGTCTCAAACATGGATGTCTTGGGACGCTGGGTGCGTGGCGAATTGTCTATCTTCATGAACACTGAATCAGTGTGTCTGTTCTCCATCCTCCTGCTGTGTGTGGTTGGTTACTTTTTTTGCAAAATCAAGGCAGAAATATTTTACTGCGAATATTTGACGGCTCTGGGTATTCTGATATTTAGCATGCAAGCAGAAGACCGAACATTCACACAAACGTAACTAGGACTTTAGGTCCAGCAAAGTCAAGTTTGGACTTCTCTGGCCAGAAATACAGGCTAGTTACCACTCTAGATTTCTGTGTCCACGTGCTGAGGGTGCATGAAATGCAATGAGGAGAGAAGATGAAAAATATGGAAGAAAAAAAGAGAGAGATGAAGGTCGTTAGTCATGTTAACCCTTTCTGTGTCAGGGTCTTTGGACATTGTGTATAATGCTCTGGGCTTTTCTATGCCAATTGGAACTCATTGCACACGAAGGGTTAAGTTATACTGTATGATGAGGGGCATTTCAAAATCTCATCTGGGGGGAGAGATGGCAGCTGATTAGGGCCAAATTGGATTACGCAAAATACTTAGGATTCTTTGGTGTAGACACATGGACATGGGAATGGGTGCATTAATGAGGATGGATCTACACTTTGTGCATTCTCTGACTTTCATGCAGCCAAATCTTTCCATCTTGCTTTTTTTTATTGGTAACCGATTGTAAACTACGGAAAGATACATCAAGGCACACACTTGCACAAGCTCTATCTCTTTCCTTCTATCAACCTACCTAGCTCTTTCCCTCTCTACCTCTGTGGGGGCCATTTTCACACCAGTGGAGAAATGTAATTGCAATGCTGGATTGCAATTAGGATTACAAATACAATTAGAATTATTGTCCGTAAACAAATGAACAAGGAAGACTTCACAAATTCTGCAATTTTGAATTCCAGAGCAAGGAGAGGTGTGGCTTCTTTAAAAGCTAGTTCCCATCAATCACTCTCAAGCTACTGTAAAAGAGTATATTTTCACATGACTAATTTTTCGCCCTTGGCTGAGTAAGAAGAGTTTCGAGAAGTTTTTTTAATTCCGTGGAATCAAGACATCAGGCACAGGAACATGTGGCATGCAAAAATATTCTTGTGCGTTTATTTTCAGCCTAGTTTCTGGTTGCGCGAAATGCGCGAAACTCTCAACACAGCGAAAATTTCCACTTTTTCAGTATAAGAAGCCCACACTTTAACCAAGTGCGAGTATGTTAGGAGCACGATTACTGGCAGAAGTGGTTGAAAGTTTGTTACCATTTTAAGCTCCACCCAAAAAAATTTGGAGGTCAATCTGTACACCAGACTGTTTTGTTCCGAAACTCTGGAAAATCGTCATGTAGCAAAAACACTTCCGGATTTGAATCATGCTTAGAATTACAATTCAAATCACCCTTCATGATTAAAGTTTCCAAACACATGGCCAAAATATGTCATTTGAGTCATGATTCTAGTGATACATCATTAGAATCATAATTAGAATTACAGACTCGCAGTATGTGTGAAAACAGCCTTAATTTCTATCTTTCTATATTCCACTTTCTATTGGAAACACACAGTCACCTTCCCTTCTCTCTCTCCCCATCAGTGGAACAGGGTATATGCATAATTTATCTGTCTCTATGTCCACAGTGAAACTTTGGCAATAAAGTTACATCATCATTGGCTCTTTGGCCACAGTAAGTATACAGTTCCACCCTCCTCTCTGCAAATTCCAAGTCTTGGTTTAACTTCAGAAAAAAAATAAATTGGGCAAACACCTTTGATCTAGTCCTCAAATGACAACTTTTACACACAAAAAAAAAATATCAAAATGAGGATTGTTATGAACGAAATGACCAATATGAAAATGACAATTACACTGTGTACTGTAAAACCAGTAAGCTTTCCCTGCATAACACTTTCATAAAGTGGAGCCAACGGCCTCTTTTGCAGAATGAAACTTTTGCGAACGGCCAACCATGATATTGTACAGCATTGTACTGGCATTCAATGCATTGCGTAGACAAAAACTTCTGCATGCATCTTACTATTGCAAATCTTGGTTCCTCGCAAAATTCAAGAAAGTTTCATGCACATGAAAATTTCTGGTTATAAATACAGTAAACAAGGTAACTTTTCAATAATCCTAAAGGAGAATGTTTGTGATATAAATCCATTTTGAGGTTTCAAAGTTTTTTGTAATAAAATCAAAACATATATTTGGTGCAACCAGAAAAGAAATACTGCTTTTCACAAATAATTGTTGTAAATCATAAGCCTGGATATACCGGCACAGAAACATATGGCAGCAAAGCATTTTGCTTAATCAAGTCTCTACATATTTGACAGATATAAAAACAAAGTTACAGATACCCATACAGTCAATGTGATGAATAATCTTCTGCTTACGTACTACAGAGCAATCTGCATAGCAAACTATCAGTCAAGAGGTACATGAGACCATATGGCATCCACATTTCACCAAATATACATCACTAAATGACTCATGGCGCAGTCACAATAATTATGTCCGCCTCTGAATCAAGATCATGCTTCGAAGAGAGAGAGATGAGCACAGGACAGTCCCACCCTCCTCCTCCTCCTCCTCTTCCTCCCCTCACCAGTACAGCACCTAGATGAGGGGTTGCTACGGGAACCATTCACAGGATTAGATGTACTCTCTTAATGTCAATTAATATGCATTTGAAGGTGACATAGCAGGTTGCTGAGCCATATTCTGTGTGTGCTGGCTGCAGCATATTAAGGACACATATTTTGTACAAGGTTTATGGATCATTAACAGCAGATTAAGGACACCTATTTTGTACAAGGTTTATGGGTCATTAACAGCAGATTAAGGACACAATTTAGTTAAAGGTTTATGGGTCAGTAACAGCACACTAAGGACACATTTTTCTTACACAGTTTTATAGGTCACTGAGGGAAGGTGACCTCTCTAGAATTTTCTCCAAAGAACCAATTCTTATGAACACGCTTGTGGCAGCTGGTAACACAACACGATGCTTAATCAGGAGCAATACCTCTTGGTATTTCATGTCAATGTAAGATATCATTCTGTTCTAATCTTATTGTCAATACTCTTGAGTTCTTGTTGCTTTATAACTCATTTCTTTTATGTGACATAAAAATATAATTTCAGATGGCATTTTGCCTAGATTCGTTTGGAATATTTACCACTTCTCTAGTTTATATTTCTTTCATTGTACTCTAGCTCATTTCCATTATATTTCATGATTACTATTCTTATTACAATCAGTATCAAAACCATTATTTTTATAATCAAAAGTATTAAAAGCAACAGCAGCAGCAGTAGTAGTTGTAGTTGTAGTAGTAGTAGCACTAGTGATGTCAGAATTACTCTTAAATTATCATCATAACTTGCAGACGTAGTGGTAACAGGAGTAGCATGGTAAGTATTGGCACAACACATTTACTATTTTTACTACTGATAAATTATCAGTACGGATGTCTCAATAACCCTCAATAACCCCACTGCTGGCAGGAGTGAACTGGATTCTGAGCAACACATCAATGGGCATTCCAGACACTCACAGGGAAATGGATAAACACTAAAATGATCATGATGATTATTACAATAAGGCAGGAGATCATTCTTTCTCATACACTGCCCCAAAACTCTGCATTTCATCAACCATCCTCATTAGCAAATAAGTCATCTTATAAAAATGTTCAAGCAATGCCGCATACTGGCACTGGTCCATCGGTCCAGGACCAGTAAAAATCACTGTCGGACCAATAACTTTTCCAGGAATGGACCAGCAAAAAATTTAAAATCTGGGTACCTACTGGTCTGATCTAGAAAAGTTGGACCAGTAGAAAAAAAAAAAAATGGGTTTATAGGATGCAGCCCTCGTTCAAGAAGTGTTTTCAGTCCCATTTATTTAATTAATACTAAAATTGTTCACTCTGTCGTTTTTGTTTATTTGTAAAGCAATGTAAGTTTGTCATGTCCGTTATATTGTTACTTTTAATATTTGTATGGTTATAAAGCGTTTTGTACCCTGTGGAAAAAGTGTTATACAAATGGTATTTCCATGTACACATATACATGTAGGGATTATAACCTGAAATCATCCGATTCTTCATCAGGAGGAAAAAGTGATATACCTGACTATTTGTGACTCTCAACCTATCAAGCTCCATAGAAATTTACCTTGAGCAGAAATTATAATCTTCTCATTATATTGGCAATTCACACTTTGCAAATGTTGTACAGGAGAAAAATTAAAAGCGATCATATATATGGTAATCTTACAGAGAACTGCATCCCCAGGAGAAAATGACTTTTATCACACTTAAGTGGCAAATAGTTTATATGTAGGGTGTGACTCTATGTCGATTATGGACGAACTGTGAAAACACAGGCTGCAAAATATCATGATTTATCCCAGAGACGGCAGTGGGATGGGTTGCCATGGTAACTGTCTCGCATCCTGCATTGCAGTGCTGAGGAGGCACGGAGGCCCAGCGAGGTGGTGTCATACTTTCCTCCATAAAGATTGTCTAATTTGCTTGCGCGGTTGACAGCGCCTGCTACAAACCCACAGACATGAATACACAACAAGTAGGCTGCCAGAAATGGAATGGAGTGAGAGAAAAAAATCCCTTATAACACATAGAACATCTTAAAGATGGGCCATCCCTTTTGCATTCCTTCCCAAATAGCACAGAACATGATATATTCCACCAGAATGACAACACTATTGTAAAGCTATAACATTTCTGTGATATTTGAAGGTGGTTAGCCGTTAAACTTCAAATAATGCACCAAACGCTCACCGTAAAACATATTCTGTGTACTAGGCACAGCGGCATAGATCCTCCTGTGGTTGTAATATGATACTTATACTTCGAACAAAAGATATATATCATCGCTGGGGCGATAAGACCTCGTATCTACAAAATGTCAAATGTTCAGGAGAGCCAAAAAACATGGCGGCCAAAGCACTGTGGCGAATGGGATAGCCTTTCCTTTGACATGCCGTGGTGGCTTCATTTTTGGAGTAAGACAGTTGGGATTTGGACAGGACATCACTTAACCCATTATTTGACCATTAATCCAAAAAAAATTTTTTACCAAAATTGCAGATACAAGGTCTTATCACCCCAGCGACGATATGCATGTTAAAGCTGTCAGAAAAGAAGAATTCACTAGCTTCTTTTACATGAACTACATAAGTGCATCACACACGTCTGTAAAACTTGACTAGTAGTTTAGATTAACATTGTTATTCAAATTTTAACGGTCAATTTAACTAAACAAATAAAGACGCTCTTGAGTTCAAAATTTACAGGAGGTTTCCAAATGGGCAATTCCGCAGTTAGGTGGACATGACATGGATAAAAGAAATGTGCCTCTTTATCTTACCCTTTAATCTAGGTATCAACTAATGCCATGGATGTTCACCAATCATTAGGGTCTTTCAAATTCAGTAGATTTTATTTTTTGTATTTATTGATTTTGCGAGATCTAAAACCATCATTCAAAATGTACATGTGGGACTGGGGACGCCGAAATTCACTTAAATGCAAATTACAGTGGGTTCCTTTGAAATATTTTCCTCAAAGTTTTGCTAAAGGGTAAAAGATGAATACATTTAAATACTCCAGAAGTCATATGTGACATTTTGTCAATTACAAAAGGGTGAAATCACCTGCGGAATTACTCCGGACAAATGTAACGTTACTAACCGTAATGTTACTAACCATGCTTTTGGGGGTCTAGCTAAAAAATTATCGGTCGAACTGCTAAAAAAATTTGCATGAACATTTGTCATGATGCAATAATTGAAATTAATGCAACACTTTGTTTGAAGTAACTAGAATTTTTGCACACTTTTTGTTACAAGACATTGATTTTTTTGTCATGTCCTTTTTTCGTATCATTACTAACTAGCCCTTTAAGTTGCTATAGCAATTCTAATATTTCTTGGATTGTGTTCATTCTTTTCTGTATCATAAACCTGGGAAGGATGAACACGTTTTTGACATAATTTTGACTTGAAATGAATAAATGGTAATTTAGTGGTAAAAACAAATATCTAAATTTGTTTAAATGTAACGTTACCAACCGCGGAATTGCCCAAATAGTGTTTTCTTCAATACCTAAGTGTTCTCACCAATTTTTCACAAATTTGCATGCAAAAGGGATGATATGTCTTTAAACCCCCTTACTAACATTTGCAGATTGGAAAAAAATAATAGCTTTAGTGCTTAAAAATAGTTCTAAAATTTGTGTTTGGGATAAAAATAACCAACATGAAAATGTTAATCAGTATTTGAAAATCAATGTTAGGTATTGTTTAAATATGCATAATGTTAACAACAGTTTCATAAAAAACCGTTTCTAGAATAATCTGTCACCGTAACGTTTTATTGAGAAAAATAGTGATATCTCCATATATTTGTGGCTTTATTGCAAAATTTTTGTATGGTAGGGTTTCTTTTAATACAACTGAACTATACACATATGCATCAAATGTGATAATTTGAACATTTTTTAATCACTGCAGCTCCCAATGTTAAATAGTGGCTTTAAGTTCATGAGAGAGCATGGAAATATTGTGGAATTATATTAGGTCTTAAAGGGACTGTACAGTACTGGTTGAGGTGAGGATTCATGTTTTGAACATTCCTAAGTGAGATAATGAGAAACCTCTTATGAAATATGAAAGAGCATGTAATTTTAAGAAGGATTCAACGTTTATTTGATGAAAATTGGTTTTCAAATGGCTGAGATATCCCCAAAAGTGATAATAATAAAAGGCGACATGCCCCACCTTTATTAGGATCTCTTTGTTTCACCTTGTTTTTGGATATCTCAGACATTTCAAAACCGATTTTCATCAAATAAACTTTTGATACCCCTTAGAATCGCATGCTCTTTGACATCTCATAGAGTGACTTCTGAATATCTGGCTAAACGTTAAAAGCTAAATCCTCACCCTGACCAGAACTGTACACGCCCTTTAAGATTTTGACATAATAAGAATGCACAAATGATCTGGATGGTGTGTTGTTCAGGCAGAAAAGACATTTGTCACAGTATAGCAACTACACAGTTCTACACATTATTTGTACATCATATACACATCTGGAAAATGACCTAACAGTAGAAATAATGGTCCCAGCACCTTTGCACACCTAAGAAGTTTGAATTATTGTCAAAAGCTTGCTCTTATTGTGGATGACATTCATGAATACTTTTGCACAAAGATATTTAAAAAAAAAGTATGTCATTTGACAAAGACTACAATCGAAATTTAAACCCTGAAAAGGAGCAGGTCACAGCACACTGGCATTCAAACTGGCAAAATGTTCTCATTACTTTAGACTTCAGACAATCCTATGGATCTGTGGTTTTGGATTTAGCACTTGGCTTTTGCCAGCCCCATTGGTTCCTACATGAAACATATTCATGAAATATTATTAGGAAAAAATCACATTTCTGTCGATGATTTAGCACCTACAAACCCCTATAACTTCAAAGAGTCACAAGAAGTTGATGATAAGAAAATAATATCTTCTTCCTCTTAATATCACATCAAAGACAGAAAAATCCTTGTGTAGATTTGTGTGTACACTAAAGAGAGACATGTGCAACCATAGCTACATCACCTCATAATTCTGAATTGCATGTGATGTGACTATGATGTCTCTGTGTCATGCACAAATATGGGAAGAAATTTCCAAAATTTCTTATTTTCAGCCTAATTTTGAGCTGCCAGTAACTGTTGAGTCAGTCTGATTTTCACTGATTTGATTCATTTGATTAGACAACTTGTACCTTGAAATTTTGGTCTTCCCTTTAAAATGTCCACACCCTGTTAAGGCAGCTTAAGACAGTCCCACATATATAATTTCATCGCTAGCTGTATGGACTTTCATCACTTGGTGTGTAATACAGCACCCTTAGACATAAAAACATTATCTACAAACGACCTCCATGGTAGGTACTTCTTCCAATCAGCCCAGAGTCATCCTAATGTGCAACGATGCGGGTGGGAAATGAAGGATGGAGATGTTACCGTGGTAACCAAGTCATCACTGTCACTGTACAGCCTGATATAATGTGCTGCTTGATTGATATTGTATACATAGAGCGTGAGTCATTTGATACACATATGGTCTCCCCTATTGAATTTGTTATGTTTTTGTTTTTTCATAATTAACATTCAAAGATTCTTTTCTCCAAGATGGCCATGATGCGATTGATATACATTATATCAGAGAAGGCTAAAGATAAGTGTGAAATGAATATACAATGTAAAAAAAAATAATAATAAACAGAAAAGTGGCTGCACTTGATCATTTGAAATCATGGCATACTTAACATCATGAGAGTGAAGCAGGATGTCCCTTGCATTGAGGTTGCAACCAGGGTCTACGGAAGCTCTAGGATTACACAGGCACTCTGGTGCTATTGTAGTGGTGTAAAGTTGACAAGATACTGGGGTCTAGTATCGTAGACTAACACTTTGTTTTTTTCCTTGACATTGTTACATGAACTTGGCATTGGCCTCAGAGAGTTGGGGACACAGATAAATGTGTGTATGTATGTATTGTGAATGCACTGTTTCAAGACACACACTGCACACCCAAGAACAACTGGTTGTGTGGAACAATGCAATGACCAGGTGTTCAAGACTTTCTTGAGACAAAGACTGCATTTGAGCGACCTTATGTGGTGTCTAAAGGCAGATTTCACAGGTTAAAATCCCTCACCAGTGAATGGCCAGTTGTCCATTTGTAACGCGACAAGTTGCTCTGTGGCAGGGATCGGCATGGTGCTAAGTAAATGCTGAGAGGTACATGCAGGACTGGTGAGTGACACTGAGATGAATGTACACTGATGTCAGTCATTGTGTATAAATTGGGACGATTGTGTTCATAGTGATGCACAAATGGTTTGAGCTAGCACTCACTGGATGGATATGACACAAGATATAATGTTATAAAGTCATTTTAATAGCACTCTAAGCTCAGCCCGTATGCCAAAGGGGCCAGATGGTTAATTGTTCGGTTGCATAATATGCCATTACCGTATATACTGCTCATGTCAGTCAGCTATGTGTCGTTAGAAATGGTGTTAGATCTCGCATTTGTTAGGGGAGTGTATATGACTAAATGCATGGTTGTCTGTGCACTTGTTTCCTTTTTTTGGAATGTGAATTGCTTGTACTGGTTCTTGTGTGAAAGAAGTAGAGACGAAGTAGCAATTAATGCATCATACTGCAGCAAAGTATGCAGGGGATAGTTGCTTGGTACAGTACAGAATGTATGCCATTTATCATGATTGGTATTCCGTGATGCAAATCACAGGTATTACTGGAAGTAGTAGTCCTGAGGGCTATTAGATATAGGAGGTGTTACTTTGAGTACATATAAAGGTGTAATGTAGGCCAATACTGTGTGTAGATACGGAGAACTACATGGTTTCCTTCTTTATAAAGCAAGTTCTGATTGCTTTAAGGGAGACATAAGTGAATGATTTGAAACACATCTTTTTTTGAATGTTGTTACACTGACTAGATTGGATGGTTTTGATCATAACCTTTTCTTGTGTTTAGATGGAGAGAGATGTGTTCATCTCACACCGATCAAATTTGACAAATGTTGCACCTTGCTTTTGTAATGCTTTTTGTTTGCTTGTTGACAGAGGCTGTTCCTCGACAGTGACGAATAAAGAGACCCGTTCACTGCACATTCATGGTGTGTCTGCTGCAGTTTAATTTCCCGCGTCTTAACAGTGGTGTCAGGAGTGGGATGCAGCCCAGTGGAGCTGGACATAGATGAACTGCACAGTGGAACGAGACTCGGTGGATGAACAAGGAACAGCCTTAGCCCTATAAATTTCAGAGACTGTACCTCATTTATATTGCTTTGGTGAAATAAAGTTGTGTGATTCATGCATTGTGATAATTGACAATTATTGCTGTACATGTATATGTGGGGATTTGCGGTATTTGTGATAGCGTAGAGGTCTTCAGTTAGTGTCGCAAGAGTTAGACATGAGTTCCCCTCAGAAAACATCTGTTGAGAGTAGTCCCTCCATTGGTGCCGATGCAATGGCACAGCTCTTCAAGCAAGTTGTAGGGCTGACAGGGATTCCAATGGGAAGGCTGTCCAAGTTCCGCGGACCCCCTTATAGATCTGGGGAACCCAGTCTGACAGAGTGGATCGAAGAATTCGAAGAGGCGACAGGATCGTTGGACCTCTCAGAAGACAGGAAAGCACGTGTCCTCATCGATTATCTTGCTGGCCCAGCTAGGGAGGAGGTAATGTGTCTACCTGAGACTGAAAGACTGAAGCCAGACAGCATCAAAGAAGCGCTTAGACTGTGTTTCGGGCAGGATGAGACATTTCAGTCTCTGAGTAGCGCCTTTCATGCTCGTAAACAAAAAGACGGCGAATCTCTGTCTGAATTCAGCCGCTCACTCCTCAGAATGTACGGCAGAATGGAGGCAGCAGCTGACACCAAAGGAGAAGTTGAGGCCTTGGGGAAGCTGAGAGATAAGGCTCTCTGCGATCAGCTGGTTCAAGGAGCCAGGGAACAGTCTGTGCGCAGGGAGCTGCGTAGGATTCAGCTGGCCAGTGAGTCAAAAGGATTTACCGCCATGAGGAGGGAGGCTCTTCTGCTATTCCAGGAGGCTGAACCAGCTGGACGGACTGGGCGAATTCGTGAGATAGCTGAGGTCACGACACAGCAGTCATTCCAACAACAACTGGTGGATTCGCAGCGAGAGTTGGCCTCAGTTGTAACCACCCTCAAGGAAGAGGTTGCCAATCTGCGATCAGAGATACAAGTGCTGCACCAGTCTCGACCTAGACGCAAACCTCTGTCAGAGGTTGAGTGCCACCAATGCGGCCAGAAGGGTCACTATAAGAAGCAGTGTCCACAGGGAAGGGAGCAGGAGACACAGAACCAGGGAAACTAAGGAGCTCTGCTGTTGCGGGCAACACAGCAGAGAGGACAACAGTTTTGCCCATGGCGTGTCCAGATGTAAAATCTGCAGGGATAAAGGAGGTCAACATTCGTGACCTCTTGATTGCAAAGAGCCCTAAGGTGAAGGCTCAGGTTGGGTCAACAGAGATTGGATGCCTGTTGGACACCGGAGCAGAGGCTTCCCTTATCCCTGCTGAAGTGTTCCATGCGAAACTGGAGAAGCTAGGACCGATTGGGGTAGTGGATTCCTCCATCAGAATTGTGGGTGTGGAAGGAAGAGAGATCCCAGTGCAAGGGTACGTGCAGGCTCCAGTCTCCATAGGAAGATACAGTGCCATGGTTGGATTCTTGGTTGTCCCCCAGAAGGTGGTGCATGGGACCGACAAAGTAGACTATCCAATTTTGTTAGGATGCAATGCGCTGAGAAGCTTGTTGAGGTCAGAGGAGGACTCAAGTGATCTTGCCTTGGCAGCAAGAAGTTTAGAGATGCCCCTCATGGGCCCTACACATCTACCAAGCCGTCGAGGAAAAACAGAGGTGGTGACGGGTCCTTCAGTGGAAACCTTCCCCCCTGGATCTGTGAGGGCACTGCATTGCACTCTGAATGCAGATCAACAAGACGAGTCTGAAGGTCTATGGCTGGTGGAAGGAGAAGACAAGAATCACAAGGGCTTGCAGATACTGGAGGGTTGTGTGCCTGGAAGCCAGGGCTTTGACATCCTTGTGATGAACAACGGCACAGATGATGTTGTATTGCAGCCCCACACTGTGGTGGCCTCAGCTGTGGTAGTGCATGGCCGCAAGGAAGTACTTACTCGGTGTAAGGCAGAGACCATTGAGGTTGACGTGTCTGAGGTGTTGGTAGAGCAGGGAGTTGCAGCATCAATGAGTTGTGTTCAGCATGATGATCCCACAAGTAGCACCATGGCGGCTGGGAAAGTGCATGTCAATCAAGATGATCTCCCTGTTGGTGTAAACCTACCTGACATGGATCCGCAACAGACACAGTTGGTGAAAGAGTTGCTACAGGTCAACAAGGATGCCTTCTCGACTGATGACCTTGACCTAGGACTGTGTGACCTCATACCCCATGAGATAAAGCTGATGACGGAAAAGGCAGTGAGACTGCCTTACAGACGAATCCACCCCGAACAGATGGCTGAAGTGCGGGAACTTCTTCAGGACTTATTGGACAGGAACATCATAAGGAAGTCAACTAGTCCTTATGCTAGTTCAGTTGTCCTGGTTCGCAAGAAGTCGGGTAAACTCAGGCTCTGTATTGACTACAGACAGTTGAATTCCATCACAATAAAGGACTCCTTTCCTCTGCCACGCATCGAGGAAACTCTGGAAGCAATGTCAGGTGCCCAGTTTTTCAGCTCCCTTGACCTATCCCATGGATATTTCCAGGTGACGATGCATGAGAAATCAATCCCGCTCACAGCTTTTCGTGTACCTTGGGGCCTGTATGAGTTTTTGAGACTCCCGCAAGGACTTTGCAACAGCCCTGGGACCTTCCAGAGAGTTATGGAACAGATCTTTGGTGACCTCAATCTTCAGAAGCTAGTCCTATACCTGGATGATGTCCTGATATTTTCAAAGACATTCAAGGAACATGTGGAGACTCTGAATGAGGTCTTTCAACGGCTGATCCAGCATGGACTTAAGCTGAAAGGGTCCAAATGTCATCTCTTCCAATCAGAGGTGTCCCATCTTGGCCACATCGTGAACAGGGAGGGTGTTGCAGTGGACCAGGACAAGGTAGCGCGCATCACTAACTGGCCTACTCCCAAGACCAAGGCAGAACTCAGCTCGTTCCTGGGGTTGGCCTCCTATTACAGGAGATTTGTGCCTGGGTTTGCAGCGATTGCAGGTCCTCTCCACAGTCTGGTTGGGAAGAAGTCGTCTCAACGGAAAGCGGGGAAGGGGCAGCGACCTCACAATGGTGCTTCAGTGGATGCCGGATTTCGATGGAGCCCTGAGGCAGACACGTCGTTCTGCAGGCTCAAGGAGTTACTGACCTCATCGCCTGTGTTATCCTATCCACGGTTTGACCAGGAGTTTTACCTTGAAGTGGATGCGTCACTGAGAGGACTGGGGGCCTGCCTCTCCCAAACTGATGACGATGGCAACCTCCATCCCATAGCGTTCGCTAGCCGAGGGTTGCGTGGAGCAGAGTGTAGGTACCCAGACTTTTCGAGCTTTAAGATCGAACTCTTAGCCCTTAAGTGGGCCGTGACTGAAAAGTTCAGGGGTTATCTCCAGTACTCGCGATGTATTGTGCTCACCGATAATAATCCACTAGTGCACCTCCAGACTGCCCAGTTAGGAGCGACGGAGCAGCGTTGGGCAGCCCAGTTGGCACCTTTCAATCTGGAGATTCGATACAAGCCTGGACGTCTGAACGTATGTGCTGATGCCCTCAGTCGCTGCCCAGCAAATGACGATGAAGTGAAGGCCATGATAGGTACTGTAACAAACAGTAGTGTCCTGCCAGCCTCACTGCAAACTGGAGATTCACCTCCAGACTTGGATTCTGAAGTCCAGACCCCTTGCCCGGCAGTGTTCCCATCGTACACTCCTTCACAGCTAGCTACGATGCAACGTGAGGACCAGTACCTACGTGAGGTGTGGAAGTGCTGGGACACTGGACGCAACCCAGGAGATGAGAGTGCATCTACTTCACCAGAGACCAAGGCATGGTTCAAGCAGTTTCCCAAGCTAGTGGAACATAATGGGGTGCTCTATCGACAGGTGTCAGATCCAGAGATTGGGCCATGCCGTCAGCTCTTGATCCCAAGCTGCCTCCGAGAGAAGATGTTAGATCTCGCTCACAACCAATGGGGACATCAAGGAGTGAGTAGAACCGTAGGTGTCCTCAGAACTAGGTGTTTCTGGCCAGGTCTACATCAAGCTGTCAAGTCGCATGTCAAACAGTGCTTCACTTGTGTTGTGGGCAAGGCTCCGACTCCAACCATACGTACCCAAAGGAGACATCTCGTAGCTTTCAAGCCAATGGAGCTGCTAGCCATTGACTACCTAAAGCTAGACAAAGGAAGGGGAGGGTACGAGGATGTGCTAGTCATGACAGACTGCTTCACAAAGTTCGCACAAGCTGTTCCGTGTCGGAACCAGACAGCAACAGTAGTTGCGCACGCCTTACATGATGCCTGGTTTTCCCGCTTTGGTACACCACTAAGGATCCACTCCGACCAGGGCAAGAATTTTGAAAGTGCAGTGATTAGAGAGCTCTGTCAGATGTATGGTGTTGACAAGTCAAGGACCTCTCCTTATCACCCGGAAGGGAATGGCCAGACCGAAAGGTTTAATAGGACATTGTGTGCCATGATCAGATCCCTGTCCCCAGGAGACCGAAGGAAGTGGCCTGACCTGATCAGTCAGTTGGTGTTCCTCTACAATTGTACCCCTCACTGCGTGACAGGCCTGTCACCTTACCGCCTTATGTTCGGGAGGGAGCCATACACACCTCTAGACCAGCTCCTCTCCAATGTTGACACACAGTGGAGCGAAGACTTTGTGGCAGGCCAGGCAGAGTCCATGAGACGGGCCAATGAGTATGCAAGGAGGCGCATTGAGCAAGCCCAACGTACAGAGAAGGAGAGACATGATGCCCTACCAATGAGCACTCCACTGGAGATTGGACGCAGAGTGCTACTGAAGCGATGTGCCTTTGATGGTAGGCATAAGTTGGCAGATAGGTATTACCGTATCCCATATGTGGTGACGGCGAGGAATGAAGCTAAGGATGTGTACACTGTTCGCCCACTCATGGGGGGTCCTGAGAAGAATGTCAATCGGAAGTTGCTCGTACCGGATCCACGCGGGCAAGAGTTACCAGAGCTTCTTGATGATGCTGGTGATGAATGTCCCACACTGCCTGAACAGCAGGATGAAGGCAATAATGACCATCAGGGTGAACCTGACAGTGAGGATGAGGAAAGACCTCCATACTGGATTTTCATTGATGGTCACCACAGGGCTGAGACTGAGACCGGAGATCTTACATCGAGTGGTCTGCGAAGATCCGAGCGGAAGACCAAAGGGATGCACAGCAATCCTTTTCACACCCCTGTTTCGGCCGTAAAGAAACCTCCGTAGTTTCGCCTAAGACAGATTTGATTAGGTGTCTGTAAACTGACGGGCACTCAGTGCCATAGACTAATGTTCATGGTTGTTCAAGGATTATCGCTACCCGGTGGGTTGGTGATAATCGCGGGGAAGTCTGTAGTGGTGTAAAGTTGACAAGATACTGGGGTCTAGTATCGTAGACTAACACTTTGTTTTTTTCCTTGACATTGTTACATGAACTTGGCGTTGGCCTCAGAGAGTTGGGGACACAGATAAATGTGTGTATGTATGTATTGTGAATGCACTGTTTCAAGACACACACTGCACACCCAAGAACAACTGGTTGTGTGGAACAATGCAATGACCAGGTGTTCAAGACTTTCTTGAGACAAAGACTGCATTTGAGCGACCTTATGTGGTGTCTAAAGGCAGATTTCACAGGTTAAAATCCCTCACCAGTGAATGGCCAGTTGTCCATTTGTAACGCGACAAGTTGCTCTGTGGCAGGGATCGGCATGGTGCTAAGTAAATGCTGAGAGGTACATGCAGGACTGGTGAGTGACACTGAGATGAATGTACACTGATGTCAGTCATTGTGTATAAATTGGGACGATTGTGTTCATAGTGATGCACAAATGGTTTGAGCTAGCACTCACTGGATGGATATGACACAAGATATAATGTTATAAAGTCATTTTAATAGCACTCTAAGCTCAGCCCGTATGCCAAAGGGGCCAGATGGTTAATTGTTCGGTTGCATAATATGCCATTACCGTATATACTGCTCATGTCAGTCAGCTATGTGTCGTTAGAAATGGTGTTAGATCTCGCATTTGTTAGGGGAGTGTATATGACTAAATGCATGGTTGTCTGTGCACTTGTTTCCTTTTTTTGGAATGTGAATTGCTTGTACTGGTTCTTGTGTGAAAGAAGTAGAGACGAAGTAGCAATTAATGCATCATACTGCAGCAAAGTATGCAGGGGATAGTTGCTTGGTACAGTACAGAATGTATGCCATTTATCATGATTGGTATTCCGTGATGCAAATCACAGGTATTACTGGAAGTAGTAGTCCTGAGGGCTATTAGATATAGGAGGTGTTACTTTGAGTACATATAAAGGTGTAATGTAGGCCAATACTGTGTGTAGATACGGAGAACTACATGGTTTCCTTCTTTATAAAGCAAGTTCTGATTGCTTTAAGGGAGACATAAGTGAATGATTTGAAACACATCTTTTTTTGAATGTTGTTACACTGACTAGATTGGATGGTTTTGATCATAACCTTTTCTTGTGTTTAGATGGAGAGAGATGTGTTCATCTCACACCGATCAAATTTGACAAATGTTGCACCTTGCTTTTGTAATGCTTTTTGTTTGCTTGTTGACAGAGGCTGTTCCTCGACAGTGACGAATAAAGAGACCCGTTCACTGCACATTCATGGTGTGTCTGCTGCAGTTTAATTTCCCGCGTCTTAACACTATATCTCAGTCTTATCTTTCAACAGATGACAATTTATAACTCAAGTTGAGCATGCAGGAGAAAGCTATATTTTGAGCTGGAGAAAATACTTATTAGGCGGCAGACACAGCTAGAGCAGGAGACATTCGAACTCAAGAAGGAGAGAGGGATACCAGATATTGTTGCAAAAATGGCCTCAAAATGGGAGAATTAGAGTTTCCGTATTTGTCTTATGAGCTACTTCTCATACATAACTAATGAAAATCTCAATTCTATCAGTTGTAATTCCAAGGGGAAAAAAATCTAGCCTACACAAACAAGCTGTGAGAAGATTCAGTACATGACATTATACTCACAGTGGAAAAGTGACTGCCAAATGAATATGTTCATGTCAGAGACTTCAAGACGTATAACAGAGGAAAAACGCTTTTGCACTATAGACTGTACTTTGACTCCATATTTTGAAATGCCCTTGCCGCACTGACTATAAAAAGGCACTGGGATGACAGAATAATAGCCACTTTGCCCTTTAGGGTTCAAAGGTCACTTAAGCACTACAATGCCACACTGCATGATGTACAACATGCTGCGCTGACTCCCAACCCTTAACCCCTCAAAGACAGGCAGATTATGCTAAACACATATTCCGTATAGAACTTGCCAAAGTATACTCGGGACTCAACCTCAATGGGTTAAGATGAAGGGTTGTTATTGGACAAGTCAGGCATACACTGATTATGTCAAACCCCTTGAGGTCCCTCCCATGATTAAGGCAGTACTCCAAGAAGGAAGACTGGTGTACATGCATGACTACACATTTCTTTCTACCTGCAGTAATTCGCAGCAATGCATTTCTGGGACACTGGTCTCAATTTGTTACGCATCGGCAAATATGTGACAGACATTTGTGAGCCTACCTGAGGGGTAGATTACAGCAACTCTGCATTCACAGTCCTTCTCAATTTTAATCACTGAAGTTAAAATAACATCCTCAAGAAATTAAAGTCAGGAAAAATAAGAAAATTATGATATATGCATGTGATCATCAAACACAATGCTAATCAAGGTATTTATATAAGACATCTTTGAACCTTTCAGTGGTAAAAATTAATCTAAAACATTACTCACATTCCAGTGCATAATAATTAGGCCCCTACTAGAAGAAAATAAAATTGTCCGAACTATAAAAGTGTCATGAAAAAAAATCTAGAAGAAATCTAAACGAAATTTAAATAATTTGATATACACTTGTCACAAATAGTTTAACATTAGGGTGAGGTAAATCTGTAATCACCTAACAAGTCTTCAGTGTTCTTTACAACTTCATCCCTTTGATAAACCCTATCATTAGTATTGACAAGCTGTTTGTATACATATCTCTATACGATGTAGTTCTTCATTGGCTCCAATTTGTGAAAATTTTATGCCACAAACATTTCTTCCTTTACGATAGGCCTACATTGTATATCTTTACCCACTAAAGACTGGCACCAAGTACTGTAAAAGTGGAAATTTTTGCCCATTTCATGTGACCAGGAACCAGCGTGAAAAGAAAACATGTGAATATTTTTGCAGATCACGGTCTATTAATAAATGTCTTGATTACACACAATTAAAAACACACAAAATCCATCTTGACCAACCGAGTGCAAAAAATGACTCGTGCAAAAAAAAACACACAAAAAAAACACTTTTACAGTATACATGTACTCTATCGCTGGTGTCTATGGGAAATGTGTGTTCTAAGTCAGCTCATCCTCCATGGTTTAATGTTCCTTGAACTTGAGCTGGTATGCTGGCATTATGCATGCCATCACAACCTTTATCATGTCCTAAACATGGCTGCCAACATGCATGAAAATCAGGTTCTTTAGAGCAAGCAAGGAGATACAGTATATGTGTTAAATGCACCTCTTAAGGCACACAAGAAAAAAGAAAAAAAGAGATCCCAAAATTATGGATGCTGAACATTGTATTCTAGTGCAAGGACGTGAGGAGATGTTTGATTTTCAGGGAGCCTCCTAAGCTGCTTTCACACGTACCGAGACATCATAATTTGAATCATGATTGTATATAACACATCACTAGAAACATGATTCAAATGACACATTTTGGTAGTGTGTATGCAAACTGGAATTGCAGAGGTAGATTTGAATCGTAATTCCAATCGTGATTCCAATCACGATTCTCCAGAAATACGGAATGAATCAGTGGTGTGCACAGATTGATCTCTAAATCATGTTTGGGGGACGGGGCTTACGGTGACTTTTCAACCACTTCTGCAGAAAAACCACACTCCTCAAATGCTCACTGCTCAAAAGTGGTTGATGGAAACTCAGAAAGAAGCCACATCCCTCTCCTTGTTCTGAAATTCAAAGCCGTAGAATAGTCGAAGCCTTCCTTGGTCATGTATACGGACGATAATTTTAATCGTAACTGTAGTTGTAATTGTAATTCAGCATTGCAATTACGTTTCTCAACAAGTGTGAAACAGCCCAAGAAAATCAGGGAGGAGACTTGGCAGTATTGCCAATGTGATGACATGTTTGTAAATAATCACACACAAAAAAAATAGAATCTATAAATCACTAAGAACATTGCTGTAGGCAACAAATTCTACAGAAACTCAAAGAAAGATTTTGGTCCTTGGAATGGGACTTTGACTACAAGAATGCCATTTGCAAGGTTACCAGCAATACAATTATGTGCCATCTGGGCACACCTATTCTATGCCTTAAAGGTAGGGGATACCTTTTACAGACCTCCCAAAATGCAGCAAAACATTAAATATGAACCTCAGGGGACTTGTTTAGGCCACTGCTGAGAAATTTGGAAGTCAACAGTTATCTACAATTTGAATAATGCACAAAACTCAACTACTCAGTAGTTCTGTGTGTCAGCCACACTTAAGCATTTTTGTTGCAGTCTTCAGTATTTTTTATCTATAAACACAAATCTAAAAGTATAAGAGCTGATGTAATAACATATAGAGTGTGTGGCAAGAATGTATATAGAAATGTTTGTAAGTTTTGATGAACTTTCTTCACAAAATATACATGATGGACACACATGCAGTGCATGGGTCTGCAAAGGTAGCCTCGTAATGTACTGGAATTTACGGTGAGCCCCGAAAAAAATTCAATTCAAAATCTAACGGTCAATAAAAGTGTACTAAATGTTACCTTCCACTTTCAATACTTTATGGGAGTTTCTAAAATGACACTCTCTTCAACATACCACTGTATTTATACAACTCTTCATTTAAGGCATGCAAATGGGATTCCCTACCTTTAAAAGGTTAGTATGGCAACCAGAGAAAAAAAAGTGGAGAGTCAGAAGTTACAGGTAAAGCACTAAAGTCTGATCGTTCTCCAGCATAAAACAGTAAAAACATGGGGTAGATATCTACTACTATGTTAGATTTATTATACCTTGTCATTTCATAAAATTTGGGTAGATATGAAGCTGGGTATGAAGCAAGGAAGCATATATTAAACATTTCAAAAATTCAGCAGATCATGGGACATTTTTTTTAAATAGGGGCTAGAAAATACTTTCCCTGTTATTTCATATTCATGATTCTAGATTCTCTAGTATATATCTGATAATTCCAGGAACAACTATTTGCATTTGTATAATTCCAACACAGATGATGATGAATGCTTGGATGATTGCAATGAATCTAATTTTTTTTAAATGCAAGTAAGCATGGATTTTAATTTCCCAGAACACTTTTATTACATTGTATTAATAGAGGAAAGATATGTCACCACATTCTCAACTAGACTGCATCTAAGCATCTATATATCACTTAAAAGTCCAGAACCCTTACCTGGTATTATAGCTGACTGATTTTTATATATTTCATACAACCACAATTACTCTACTAGGGGTTTAATTTTTTATAAATCATATCAATGATAGACATGACTTTAAATCATTCTATACAATCTACAGTTTGAGACAGGCTCCCTATGAATAACTCACAACACACAACTGTAACTAAAGACTAGCTACTGCTTTTTCACTGCCATCATTTTATTACCATACTGGCTTTACTCTGCTTTTGCTAACAAATTACTCTTTGCTTTTTTTTTTTTGCTTTTTTTTTTTGAGTGAAAAGACTAAAACAAAACATCTGAGGCTCAAAGCTACCTACTGCTCATTACTACCAACACTTTGTTACCATAGTGGCTTTACGCTCACTTCTGCTAATGACTCTTTCTGAGTGAAAAAAAAAATCCACCAAAACAACTGTTACTTACATCTAGCTACTGCTGATACAGGCTCTCCTCTAATATCAGCAGGAGATAGAGCCCGTCATAAAAATTCTGCATTCCACCTTAAACCCCCTCACAGTTGTCCGCCATGCATCACTGGTGGTAAGTGCATCCTCACCCCTGTACTAATCACATGACGGATGATTATTAACCTACAGATACTGTGGGTGTGTGTCCTCTTACTGGTGGTACATTGGTATATATAAGGTTTGTGACATCAAGGAACGAAATGGAGTCCATTACATGAGAAATTGTCTTTAACCTTTTGTGTGCTTTGAGTGTTGACTAACACAGAAAAATCCCATAGAATTGTACACACTGTACCTAAACTTCTTGGCACTGAAAGGTTTAAAGAAATCACTGGGTGTGCAAACTTTTAACTTACTCATTATATCTCACATACATTATACATATTTTGAATCCAGAATGGGGATTCAATTTGTTTCTTTATTTTCTGGGGGGGGGGGGGGGAGAATGAGGTCACTAAAGTGACTGTGCATCTTGAACTACAGCAAGCTCTTTCTTTCGGTCATATGTGTACAGACAACTTAATCATCATCCTAACAGGTCTCCAACACACAGGGTTGGTTTTGAAATGATCTTGAATGAAAATGGAACTGCAATGAAAGTGAATCTGAAGGTGAAATATCTATTCCACACGAAATAAACATGTACATACCATGCATCTGAAAACACAGAGTAATGTTCATTGCTATTCTTCAAAAAGTTCTGTATAAAATATATATTTCATTAGTATCATGATTGGGACTTGTAAGACAAGTTTGTGAGTGACTGAGTTAGCAATTTAGAACTACATTGACAGACTAAGACAAAAGTATCACTTTTAAAATTTTTGATATCACAAATATTGATCCAATCACAAAATTCAAATACTAAATACACCCAAATGTGCTGTATACCACATCATGAATTAATGTGACTGAGAACTGTCTGTCACTATCTAGGCTAGATGTGAAATGTGTGTGTTCTGTCCCTTCTCTGGCTAATCACAACACCCATCCTCATCACCCCTCCCCGAATCTCTGCCCCCATCCCCACCCTCATCCCCATCCTTATCTCAATGAATCCCCGCCATATCCCTACCCTCATCTCGACCCATCCCCACCCTAATCCCAACCCATTTCTACCCCCTTCCCCACCCTATTCCCACCCTAATTCCCATTCCTGTCCCCACCCCAATCTATACTTCCACTACCAACATCTAAGTCCATCCTGCAGACACTCATTAATTCTTCACGAGACTCAAGATTGCTTCTGAGGCGCCTCTGTCCCGCCATAACTCATGACCATTGACGTCACCTGCCTCAATGAAACAGGGATCATTAAAGGAAACCGTCAGTGACCCTTCACAACTAAGATATGGACAACCCATCTAAGGCACCTTGTTCTGGACATGACTGTGTGTGAAGGGGAGAACTTGCATAAACTCCCGAGGGTTCCAGGACACATTCTTTTAAAAAACAAGGCACATACATATGTAGGATAGTTGTGAATAGTCACATTGCTAGTTTCCATCCTGTACAAGGTACCTTGGTGAATTTCAGCAAGTCACATGTTCAAGATTGCATAAATTTCCTCCAGGAGTGTAGTACCCAAACAAAACATATTCCATATGCTGGATGGCTGTGCATCAGCAAAGTGTAAAAAGGGCAGTGACCAACATGACCTGTCAGCTAAAAGTGATAAAAAGTAAACTGCCCACTCAGAAGAGATTCAGGAGATACCAAAAGTAATATGCTTTATGCCAACAAGGATGGGGTAATGAGATGGGAGATGGGTACCTAACTTTAACAATCAACATCTCTCCCTTAAGGTGGACCAGGGATGGAATAATGCACGATATCCCCTGGTGGAATTGTGATCTCTCCAAAGTCTGTCTGACGGGACGGGGATGATGAATGGAGTGTTTTAGGCCCGACAGACATGTCAGGTGTGTTTACTTCGTCAGTTTCACTGGCTGGGCACAGACAGACAGACAGACAAGAGGACTGGTAGACTCCTAGTGGTAGACTCATCATCACTAGACTCCTCAGGGAAGGACATGGCTCCATTTCCACAGCTCATACCCATTTCGTACTGATTCTGTGCCCCCTTTCATACTGATTACATGCACTGGTTACCCACAGAAAACCAAGTAGGTCATGAGAAGGGGGAAGGGGGTTCAGATAATCATAACCAGCAATTAATTTTGGATGAATAACAGGTACCGGTACTGTAAAAGTGGACATTTTCGGAGTGTGACAATTTTTGCACATTTCGTGCAACAAAAAACTAGTGTGAAAACAAAAGTACGCAAATATTTTTGCCCGGTATATGTACGACTATGTAATGTCTTGCTTCAGCGGAATTAGAAACACACAAAATTATCTTACAGGGTAAAGTGGGAAAAATTACATTCTTGAAAATATCCACATTTACAGTGATCTCTATTCATTGGCAACTAGTTTTTTGTGTCAAATGATGACAAAAGCAATCCAGTGAGAGCGCTGTTGGCAAACAAGGCTCAGAGACATATCCTAGATGGAAAACACAAATGTACTCTGTTTGGTGTTGTTTGGTATAACCCATGAAACTGGCCAGTGTGAAATGAGCATAAGATTAAAGACTTGAAGAACAAAATTGTCCATCAACATAGCAACACATCTTGAAACATCGTCAAGCATCGCTCAGCTCAGCGCAGACATTCCCCAAAGTGTGTAAAAGTTTCAAGCAAGCCTTCGTTCAGACAGTGTGTCTTTGCCAGTTTCTCTTTTGATTGAAATTCCACAGCACATCATGGGAAGCCTTGTGATTAAATGTAAAATTCACAACACCCACAGATAATACAGCAACAAATAAATGAAACAACCAAATCAATCAAATTTTAAGGCTTTACTAATTGAACACATATGCTCAATGAAAAAATATGACCCTGATTTTTCATATTAGGGCAAGTCCATGAAAAAAGTTACCTCGGGGTGAAAAAATAAATTTCACAGACTTTAATTGAATTTATGTTCAAAGTATTCAGAAAAGCCTATATTTAGATAAATATAAAGAAAATTTGGGGAAAATCTAGCAAAATTGATTTTTTCACCATGTCAAACTAAATTTAGCTTCATTTTGAATGTAGTGCTCAAAAGCACTGTTTTGCACACATTTTATTAATGAGAGAAAAATTAGAATGTTTAAGCCCATCTTGCCTGCATTTTATTTTTTTTTCTACTGTCCATGGAATGCACTAAATGAAACAAAAAGAATTTTTCAAAAATATATTATATCAAGAAAATCACACCGTATTGAAATTTGGTGACTTCTACCTTTTTGAAAGTGTAATGTCCGTGACGTTTTAGGTGTAAAAGTTTTTGTACAGAGATTAAAATTGATCTAAGTAAGTTAAAATTTGGTTTGCAAAGCTAGAATATGGTGTTACACAAGATTACAAATTAAATTTTGAAACACACGAATACTTTTCCAGTAAAATGCGTCACGGACATTACAATGTTATAAATCCCATAGACGTCACGGACATTACTAAGTATCAAAAATTTAGAAATACTTTTTAAAAATGCTGAAGTTTTGTAATTAAACAATGTTTTTCTGATTATTAATCAATCTGTTACACAAGACTATCAATTAAATTTTGAAACACATGAATACTTTTCCAGTAAAATGCGTCACGGACATTACAATGTTATAAATCCCATAGACGTCACGGACATTACGAAGTATGAAAAATTTAGAAATACCTGTTAATAATGATGAAGTTTTCTAATATTGCCTGTAATCTTTCTTTGTTAGTGTGAATGTGTGTGTGGGTGTGTGTGTGTGTGGGGGGGGGGGGGGGGGCATGTATGTGGGGGGGGGGCATGTATATGGGGGAGGGGGTAATACCTTGTTCATCAAATCTTTACCCTTGCCTTTAATCTGTTTCTACTTTCATTATCTCACCAACCCGCAGTTGGGTCGTTCGTTTGAGTCAAGATCTTAACCAAAAAGTCAGTGAAATATTTTGTAGCTCAAATCACTGCAGTTCATGGAGATGGATGTACTGTTACATTCATGAAAAGACATCTAATCTGTTCGTCTATAGCAATGAAGAAGAGTCTTTCATTGAGAAGACACAGATTATTGAGTGTCTGTCTTCTCTAACAATGGACAATCGAAATAGATGTTTCTTTAAACAAAACTTTGAAGCTGAATAGCTTAACTTTTTTACAAAATAGCAGTAGCAGTAGCTCGCAATCTACCCTGTAGAAGAATTGCATCTACACTAGGCATTTTTTGCTTTGGTTACGTGTTCTCTTAACTGTACTTAATTTTGTGGTATAATGAACCACTTCAATTAGTCTGTATTGTACCATGATTGTACATTCATGTTTATTATTGCCACTTATTAAAGAAAATCATGTATCAAAGAAATGCTATATGTTTTAAAGCTAGCTCATACAAAAGAGATGTCAGCAGAAAGAACTAAACAAAAAAGTTAATCACTTATTATGTTCAAGGTTCATCAAAGTTATAATATCTGTAACATCCATAGGCTTGTTCCTATGCATATAATATAAAAAAAGTTGTACATGTATCATCGATATCATTCGAATATCAGAGATAAATGTCAATATTACTGATTATGTATTCTTCATGTTATGATTTACTTATGAAGATTGTTTCATTTGTCAGTATTGAGCCATTGTTTGATATCATTCATTTTTGTATTATTACATTGCATCATTCATGTACAGAACATGTTTATTTTTACCTTGGAAGGTGAAAAGAGAAGACATAAATATTTCAGAGAAATTGTTTAAAGTTGACATGATTTATTTCATTGCATTGTATGTCTAAAAAAATGAGAAAAAATGAAAACAAAAGAAAAAGAAAGTAAGTAACAGACTGATATTTCATATATTTTCAAAGTGCATAAGATTGTAATGTCCGTGATGTTTTAAGACTTTTCTCTTTGAGTTTTCTTTTCAGTTTAAGTTTTAGGGATTGCTTCAATGACAGTGTTTATGTATTCTTAGATGATTGTAGAAGACATACCATGTAGAATAGTCTAAATTGTGAAAGTACTTTCATTTTACCATATCTATATACTTTTATTAAATAATATTGAGTTGTTTATTGTTGCCATGGAAACTGAAAAACATTGTTTATTTCACAGAATGGACTAAAAAGTATCTTTATGTACCCTACAGTAATTTTGCTTCAGAAAAAGTAGACAAAAAAGTTTTTCACTAACCATAACTTCAGTTTTTAATAAGTGGACAAAAGTGTAATGTCCGTGACGCTCAAAATGTAATGTCCGTGACGCCAGATTTCTTTCCATCATTGTCATTTGAAACACTTTTTGATTTAAATTTGTTTAAAATATGTTACAGCAATATCAAAACATTCATTGTAAAGGAAAAATGTCTTAGTAAGATGATTAAACTCACAGAGTTTGTAAACTATTTGTTGGCATGTAAAGAGTTGTGTCCAAAAAATGTAATGTCCGTGACGCACAACATTTTCTGGCATAATTAAACAACGACTGTATATTTTTTTCTTATATTCACAGTGTTGTTTTATCTAGATGAGTGGTGTGTGATCACCAAGTATTAGCTTCAAATAAATGTTTTCTCTTTTAAAACTAACCTCATAAAGTGTCAAAAAATGTCTGAAATGTAATGTCCGTGACGCTGGACTTGCCCATTACTTGATTCACATTCCTTTTACAAAGTCAGTCATTTTTATTCATATAAATCATGAAATTTACCTGGTGATGTTTGTGTTTAGTTTTACCAACCATGAACTGCTGTTTGAAAAGTGAATTCTGACCAAAACATGACAATATTGAAGGAATACAACATGGCTGTTCCTTAATCCCATCATCACCAACTGCAAACTAGTTGTAGACAAAGTTAAAGGACAAGTTCACCTTCATATACATGTGGATTGAGATAATTCAGCAATATAAGTGGAACACATCAGTGAAAGTTTGAGGAAAATTGGACAATCCGTTCAAAAGTTATGAATTTTTAAAGTTTCTTTGCAGTCACTGCTGGATGAGAAGACTACTGCAGTTGATGATGTCACATGCGTACAACGATATAAGGAAAATATAAAGAGAATTCCACAAAATTTCCTTTCTTGAAAAAAGTACACATTCCCTCAACTTGTAACTGATATGCTAAGGGTAATATTACTCCCCCTGCCTTCTGAAAGAGACAAGTTATGTGCTCTTCTATTATGCAAGAAAAGTGAAAATATGTTGAATTTTCTTTATAGTTTCTTTATATGGTTGTACTCATATGATATCACAAGCTGTAAGTAGTCTTCACGTCCAGCGATCGCGGAACTGAAACTTCCAAAATTCGTAACTTTTGAAAGGATTGTCCAATTTTCCTCAAACTTTCACCTATGTATTCTACTAATATTGCTGCATTCTGTCAATCGTCATGTTTATGAAGGTGGACTTGTCCTTTAACAGCATTTTGAGGTGTCAGTCCCGGGGTCCATTTCATGAAGTCATCACATAAATGTCTGGCTGCATAAATATGAGAATGGCCAAAGTTGCTTAAGTATGTAACTATGTGAGACTTTTGAAGAGAAGTATTTAAATCCATTTCATGAAGTCTCTCACAAGTGTGTATTATGAGCAAAAAGTCTCTCATTAGGTAAGACTTTCATGAAACAGACCCCAGAAAGGGTTTATGGGTTTGTAATGACACAAACATGTGATTTAAAATACATAAAATTGGCCTTAAATGGATCTTGAATATAATAATATCTTACGACATAATATTATACATACTTCTTACAATTCCATTAGCCATAATTTCTGGTCATAATATTTTGTATATCACATTCCAAGCTATATTCACAGAAAAGTACATAATGACCACACATTTGCTGCCTGAACAAAGTGCTACAGTACTTCACTTTAACTGTCAAAACAACTAGATACCCCAACAGATCAGAGTTCTTGTGAATTTGTAAAATGACATACTACCAAGCACATGGTAGTATATCCCTTGCTGTTCTGTCACTACACAGTATACCTACATGTATCCTTGCAGTTAACTTCTCTCATCATTTTTTACATTATTCACTTTTACACATGAGATATAAAAAGAAAATACATAATGAATGTTCAAACGAAAGGAATAATTTTTGTAGAGGAAGATTATGTGGCAAAAGTTCTGTTTCTCTCAATGTACCTCTTTTTGTAAATTTCTTTCTGGTTTTGAGCAGATTTAATAGATTCAAACAGTCCATACTCTACCGCTAATATAAGATTTATGCAGAAAGTTCAGAGGTACCAATTTAATGATGAAAAGATGATCACTTTTTCTGCAAAATTCCTCATCAGGATTTGAAATATGAAGTAAGAACACTTTTCCCTATTGGCAGTTTAGTAAAAAAAAACAATGAATAACCTATTATCTTATAATGTATTACAGTTCGACCTCGATTATCCGGCCTCCTTTTATCCGGAAATCTCTATTATCCGGACGCGTTCACGCAGTGAAGGACTTTTTTTTTCCCATCCAAAAATTGAGAAAAAAACAGTGACTTTAACATCTTTTCATGGATCTATTTCACTAATTTCATAAGATGTGCATGATAGGTTTCTCAATATCTAATGAGGTAAAACATGTATGATTTTCACATAAAGATATACTTTATATTTGTGAAGAAGGGACTACAATTTTGCGCAGGCTAGCATAGATTACACCATCGTTGCGGGGTACGCTACCTGCCTAGCTGCCAGTGCACTGGGACAGCAGCTTGGATGGCAGCTATATACATTAACATTGTGTCTCCCATATCCGACCAATTCACTTTAAAATCTGGATGAGCGCAGGTCCCGACATGGCCGGATAATCGAGGTTGAACTGTACTCAAATTGGCAGCAAGTGCTACTTGTTCAATAATGTATTTTATGTGGTGGAGTTGCATCATACTGTTAAACATACAATGTTCAAAGATATGAATCATATGTGTGTGAGTTCAACTGCCCATTGTCGGAAATCATGCTGTGTTACATTGACGAGGCACCATGTCATACGAGCAGGGCCCCCAAATAGGGAGCCATAAGTGGCCAAGTTCCTAGGGGCCTGATCAAACTCTGAATTCTCTACCTGTAGGTAAAGTCATGTGATCATACCACTCCACTCCACTCCACTCTATAGGACTGGTGCATTCAGCTCTGCATCATGCATGTCTCTATGTGGGCAACAGGAGTTGACAAGGAGGCCCAGGTTAGGGCACAATAATGAAATATCATCAGCTGCTACTAACATGAATGTTTCTCCCCTCATCTCTCCTTCCCACCCCCCCCCCATCTCTCCTCCCCCTCATCTCCCCTCCCCCCCCATCTCTTCTTCTCTCTCTTTCTCTCTCTTTCTATATATCTAAATGTTTCTTGTAATATATATCTATCTGAAGCTATCCTTCTTTCTTTTTATTTCCTCTGATCTGACTTTTATCACATGTGCAGCTGTAGCTAGCAATATTATTAAAAATATATTTCATCTCCATGTGCAAGAAATTCTCTCAAAACATTCTTCCTAATTACCGTACCAGTGTACACACATCTGCTGGTGGTACATTCTTCTTTCCCTTTCTTTTCCTCTTTCTCTCTTTTTTTTTTCTCTCTCTCATTTTGCTTGTCTCTTTCTCTTCCTCAAAGAGAGATTTTACCACACGTATCACTGGTCAGATGCATTAAATGTACATGAAACCATGTTCAGCAATTGATATTATCCTCATTTACTTTGTTGATATATATCATAAATATAAAAAAAAAAAAAATTACATCTTTGAGTTTCTTCTGGCCTTTCCATCAGACCTACAGGCCCTACTTTCAATCAGAAGTTTGCTTGAATACAATCATAATTAGCCAATTCTGCACACACTGTGCACAATACATGAGCAAGTTTGTATTGTTCAAAATTAGGTACTTACTGTATACGCCATATATTTCGCGAGTCTAAATTTTTCGCGAATCGGGAATTCTCGACGATTTCGCGAGTGGTTAAATTCGCGATCGTGGAGTCCTGTACTGAACAGAGAAGATTACACGCATACGTCACATTCACATCGGGATCAGAGTCAATATTTTCGCGAGTCTTTAATTCCGCAAATAGCACCTGACTCGCGAAATTCGCGAAAATAAAAACCTCACGAAATATTTGGCGTATACAGTAAACAGAAACTAAGAAAGATCAAGTCTAAAACCCTCAGTACTTCCACATCTATATAAGATGACCACTCTCACTGCTACATGCCCATGTGTCTTCTGTGCATAAAAGGAACAAACTCTCCCTCTCATTGAAGGAAGTCACATGAAAGTTGCATTTCATGCAGATTGGATACTAGTTACTAATATTAGTAATAATGAAGGAAATTCAAAGAGTAGATCCTTATCACATTCATATCAACTTTAGGCTAACTTCAAAAATAAATCATACAGAGAATTGTTACGACTCAGTAACCAATGTCACAGACTGTCAACCACAAGGTCCCTGGTTCAAGTCCTTTGGCTGCAGTGGTTGTGCCCCTATAGGCTTTATAGGCAAGGCACTTTATCCTCACTGTATAGTCGATCAGAGGGGACTTATAGCAGCCATGTAAAACAAATCATGGCTCAAATGAATTTGGATCAACAGAATGGTTGATTTGTTATGACAAAATTGCCTGAATGAAAGAAAGATATTATTCAGATGGGTGATTAAATTTGTAGAGGGAGACAAATTGAAGAAACTCACACCTGAAGAAATTGACTTTATCTAAATAAACAAGTTAAGGCATTTTAAAGTTTTACATGTTTCTACTAAATAGAGATATTGGTTAAAGCTACAACCACAAATTAGAAGAGACTGACACATCTTTACCACTTATCTAGCTGCATTTGGTCTGTACCCAAAAATATAAAAATCATGATTTTTGTCCAAAGTTTGAGGTTAATGAGGGGCTTATGAAACAATGATAACACCTTCTCCCATGTATCAATTGCTGCTATACTGACAACACTGAGTGTTTTTTACGACACCTTTGATATTACATACTTCATAACTTGTTTATTATAGATTTGATCCCTTTGAAATCTCTCCCCATCCCCCTTTTTTTTTTTTTGGATTTTATCTCCATTCTCACAGTTGGGTATATGTTCATTTTCGGTGCAGCTGGAGTACAAACAAACACCTCTCCTCTTTTTGAACTGTGTGGAGCTGGAGTGTGAATCAGAGTAATGCTGTGCATGCACAGGCATTCAACTTGCAAATGCAGTGCAAGCGTATGAATTTATGTGGTGACACAGATGACATGGTATCACGTGGACTTTCAGAATCCTCCATCTGGTGCTATTTTTAACGCAATTTATAAATAATGTTAAGATGGGCCACACCTGCCAGTTTTGCGGAATTTGAAAGCCAATCATGGAAGAAAAATAGATAGTTTTGTCTCAAAAATATGCCAATCATAGGTTTGTTTTTACTCTAGCTGCCGCTGAATACCCAGATGTCCGACCATGAGAATGAATGTCAAATTGAACATGGTGTGGAATTGTACTTGCTGGTGGAAACTGAATAAAGATCCTTTTCGTTGCTGACAAGTAGCTCACAGAGACATATTCAGGCTGATTCAAATTCTTTATCACTCCATGTCTGTGAGGCTCATGGTTGGATGGTTTCTAGATCAGCTGACCTAGTTTTTTTACATCACACTTCATTAGTCTCCTTCCCAGCAGTTATCCCATCGATACTATATCATCCCTTCCCATAATGCATTTTGTTTTCTGTATTAAAAAACTTACTGTAGGAGAATTCAATATCATCATTTATTAATACACGGCATTATCAATTCTTATATGTTGTGTCAATGAATGGACTGATTAACTAACTTCCTATCAATTACAATTTTCTGAATTTCTGTACTCAGTAAAACATTCATTTGGCAACTTGTTTAAATCTCAGTGACTTAACTAAGGAAGCAATTCAAAAGATAATTTGTTAAATACACAGTCTGCATAATGTACTGTGTTTACACCAAAACTGAAGTTACAAGGATTCACTTTTATACACAAAGAACTCCTAGCAAACTTCATTTCACAGCAGGCAAGCCATGGAAACAATATATGTGATGAACTACAAGTTTTGAGTTGTTTTATCACAGTCTGTCGGACTTGAATCAAACATGCTTCATATCTTTGTTAAAAATTATTATTTCAATATCATAAAATATCAAGAAAAAGCACTTATGACCTCACTTTTTAACTTCCTAAAGATCCATGTTAAATTTTTAGAACAAACAGGAAAGTATAATCAATAGTAATAGAGTACAATTGCACCATGTGTTTTGTAATTGCACTGTTGTCTATAATGTTATTGTATGTCATGGGTAGGTAGGGAGAGGTGTTAATTTTCTTCATTATGCTGACAGTTTCTCATGCACACTAAGAAATGCATTGGATCAGGTCTTGAAAATAATGCAGGAAATTAATGCCAACAGAGGGTATTTTTAAGCCCCTGTTTATTCAAAGGTGGTGGGTGTCATGCCTCTATGACCCATACCCTCCTAGAGCCTAAAATTCCTATTGATATTGCACAGGTTCAAATTGATTCCCATAGCCAAAGGGTTAAAAAATTGAATCCAATGGCAAGTGGATAGTTTAGGTTAATGCTGTTGTTAGTATGCATGGCTTTTATCAATCTCATCACTGCATCGCAGCACTCTAAGTCTTTGTTTTCCCCCAGTCCTTCAATTAAGCAGCTAATTGGAGCCTTAATTGAGACTAACTAACCCTCAGGAATGACACTGGAACAGCTGACACCCCAAGGAAAATGAGCTTTGAGAGCTAAACACAGCACACTATAATGACCAGCCTCCCATTATCATAGCACACAGTTAGAAATGTTTTAGGTTCGCACAGCTGCAGTATTTTGCATAGAACATTGCAGTGATTTTAAATCGATAAATCTCAATGAGCAATGGGTATGGTTCATTATTTCAGAGAGATCTGTAGAGGCATAAAGGTTTTAAGAGACCAACTATTTGGGGTCAAAACATTTTAATTTTCATAATTAACATTTTTCATTGCATAATTAGTTACTCCAATGGTCATACACCACTTCAAGCAGAAACATCTGATATATGCAAACTTTACATGATATGTCTTTGACCATGTGACATTATCTATAGGCAAACTTTGCAATAGTTTGATTGCTTCATCTTTTGTGTTCGTAGATGAGCATGGCATTATTTTCCTATACAGTATCAGAACTTAACCTTTATATCAAACAATGGAAAAATATGTTCTATACCTGCCCTTGACTCCCAGTAGGCTGATTTACTGTACTCTATACACCATTTATTTTACAGCTCCCAATTTGTGTGAATTTTCTGAGTCGGGTGCTATTCACAAAACACGCAAAAATGTTAATCATGATCAAAACATGAATACAACATGCATGTATACAATTTTCTGTCAATTGATATTCTCTATAAAGGTGAATGTAACCAATCATCAAAACGTCAAGAAGTCCAGATTCATGAAAAGTTAGATTTGTTGAATACATGGCATATTCGATATACAATAGTCAAATTTTTTAATGTTTCTTTCCTGCATTCTAGCAACAAGCTTTTTTCCATCAAACTGTTCCTGATGAATAAACTTCAGTACTTGGAATCCCCCTGCATACATTACAAATTATTGCTATGTCAGGCAAGCCTTGGGCAAGCTTTGGGAATCTTGGCAAGAACATCATTTGTGAAAAAAAAAAGTAAATAAAATCTGAATATATTTGTAAATTGGTCCATTCCAAATTTTACAAAATCAGGCCCATGACCAATTCTGATGGACATGGCAAAGCATTAACCAAATGTACAGACACTCCTGCACTCTTCAAATGTAAGCACAAGCTCCTATCCAGTGTCCCGACAAAGGAATATAAAGCATTTGAATGCTCTGGGGTCGACAATGTCCAAATTGGATTGAATTGGGAGCGCGCCGATCCATACCCTAACAATATTAAGTATGATCATTGGGAATATAGCCCCAATGTCGGTATTCACGACTGATAGGTTCATATCACATGTACACATGACACCGATAAACAACGGATCTTGTGCACTATACACTAGAACCTGCCTCTTCTGTTGAGTGAGTTTCACATAACCAGACTTACTGTCAATTCATGGATAGAATTCTAAATTCATTTTCCTCAAACACAGCTGCAGCAGAATGCTTTCACTGTTTTTTGTGGGGTTTTTTTTCTTTCTTTCTTTTTGGCAAAGTCCTTTTTTTGTCATTGTTGTTGTTGCTCAGCTGCTGTTTTTTTTTTTTTTTCTATTTGCCCAAAACTTCCCCTTGCCACAGTAAGCTTCATTATGTTTTACATGAAATCATGAACTACCAGGTAGCTATCTTTTTCTGCACCAAACTGAAAATGTCCACCATTAAAACATTGCTTTTACATAGCTTTTCATTCATCAATATTTCATAGTGTAAACTGAGCCCTAAAAGCAGGGTTTGGTAGAAGAAAAAATGTCCAATACATACATTCTACAGGCAAATCATATTTCATCAGCCCTACACAGAACTCTGGTTGCACAGGACAAGTCAGCAGGTTGAATGTGGCATTGTGCTAGGTATAAGACTGGTGTATGCATGATGACAGCTCATTTCATCACTTTAGAATAAACTTTTTCTGAGAGAATGATGATCAACTTACATTTTCACATGATTTGAAGCTGTAAAATTTTATCATTCTCAGTAAATGTAGGGTTTGTCACCATTAAGACATGCTTTTTAAACAGTCATGTTTCAACAATTCCAATGTCATATGATTACAACAACAACAAAAAATCCTTTGAAATATACAGAAGTATATTTCATTGGGCTAAGCACATCACAAGTGTCTGGAGAAATGAGTATTGCATGCAAGAAGTAAACCAAATACATCTGCATGAGTTCAACTTCAATTGAGCCAGGTTTTGACTTTTTGTACATTCATTCTTTGATTATTGCCCTACATGACCTCTCGGAAAGCATTGAGAACTTATACACAAGCAACCAACAGGCCAACAACTTGAAATCCCCTCTGAAGAACTGGGCAATGACAATAATGTACCTTGCCCTGGGAAAATGGCTGCAGCCAGGGGACTTGAACCAGGGACCTCATGACTGACAGTCTGCTGTCTTGTTCACTGAGCTACAACAGCTCCTCAAATTATAATGGGTTTAAAGGTATTATTTACGATTCGCAGATGAAACAAAAACCCAGCCTTAATTCTTCAAAATAGTTCTAAAATGTGAGTTAGGGATGGAAACAACCAATGTAAAAATGTTAATCAATATAATCAATGTTACGTACTGTTAAATATACAAAATGTGAACAATAACTATAAGAAATTTGTTTCTAGAATAATTGTCAACAGTTATGGTTTATTGAGAAAAATAGTGATACTTCCCTATATTTTAGACTTTACTGCAAAATTTTCATATGGTAGAATGTTTTGTGATACAACTGGTCAACACATATACATCATATGTGTTAACTGGAACATCTTTTTAAATCACTACTTCCAATTGTAAACAATACCTTTAACCCCTTCTGTACCAGGAACTTTGGACAATGTGTAAGATAATATGGAGTTATCTGTCCAAATCAGTAAAAAAATATATATATCTACAAGAACACAAAGGGTTGATGATATTCGTCTCTCCAATATTTCTCCAAATGTCACTTTTGTTATGCCTAACCCTATATAAATCACTCTCAGCCAACAATTCCTACCACTTAATTAACTCCAGCCATAACCTTACTCCAGCTTTGAGAGCAAATGCTATTACCTTGACCTTTTTGTTTCCTAGAAATGAAAAACAATTTAAAACATACCACATGATAATGTTAATTATCTATGTTGCTTTGAGCCAAGCTTTCCTTTCATCAATAAAGTCTAACTAATAATTCTTGCAACAATCAATTAAAAAATGACTATTAATGAACTAATTCACAACCATGGTCGTTATTAGTGGTTCTTCCAGCTATGCAGTTGGAGTAAACAAAGGAAAAAATCCTCCATTCATCACACCTGTTTGCCAAACCTTTCATTTTACAATCTTCCTCTCTGAAAAACTGGCTGACTCCTTGACAATAAAGTTTTATATGTCACTAAATCATGCATTTTATGCACAATACTGAATACCCTAAAGGCTGAAAAACAACTGCTTTACATAGTACTATACATTATAAAAGACTGTTTATTTTTGTTCTCTTTCATTTTGCTTTTGAAATCTAAATGCTGGGACCCAGTGGCAGTCTTTATATGTCTGGAGCATTCTCCCTATATGATCAACACTATTATCATTAAGTTATCACTGCAACTTTTACACTAAAGCCAATTGAAATTATCATCAAATTGGCAATGCAACACACAGTTCTAAAGCTGTCAAGAATGGTTCACGATTGCAATTTTTTTCTCTGTTTTTCTGACAGATTCCATATATAGATTTCCATGAAATAACTTAGTCACCTGTGGCACTTCATACAGAACAAGTACAAGGTCACTGTACCAGTAAGCCTACCATAGTGCTTACTCACAGTGAGTAAGAAAGGAGAATTATTCAGCCTTCGTGGTACAGCTACACTCTGAATAAATATAACATTTATGCAGTAATTCAACTTACTCTAGAAACCACTTACTCCATTATGACTAACACAACTTGTGGGGGGGGGGGGGGTAGGAGCAGGATTTTTTTTACAGTTTCACCTGAATTAACAGCTTCATCAGATTCTTCTATAAGATTCTTTAGTATCATTATCATCATTATGTTCAGTGTCATTACTAGTATCATTAGTATTATAAACATTTACATCATTTTTAGTAATTACAGCACACAAGTTTCTACCAGAGTTTTACTAAACCTTTACCATTATGAAGGAATATGGATCCCCCTAATCTTACACAGATAACGAGCACTAGAAACCGCATTATAAATATAGGTCACTGCTTCCAATCTAGTAGGATGTGAATTTAACAATTTCTGGTAGATGGAATAGAATTGTTTACATCTTAACGGCAAAACATAGTTCTCGTATGCCTGCAGAACCGTGGATTATTGCTCAAAAATGTACACCTATGCAAACAAAATGAGTGAAATAATGCTGTGATAACACAATTTCATTTGTGTAATGACAAAAATGTGACATTAATAGCCAAAAAAGGTTTATCCCGAAGTCCACAACCTTGGAGCTTACCCAATCACAGAACTTTGCTACAATTTTTCATAGTCGATTATAAATAATCAACGAATCGAACCACACCAATATCCATCGATCTTCCATGCTATAGAGTGAATCACATGCAGATTACAATTACAAGGGCACAACATTCTACCTCCCTACAGTGCTGAACAGGGAGGATGACATTTGTTACATCACACTAAAAATACTATTAAAAAAAATAAATAAAATAATAACTCATTATCCCAGCAAATTGCGTCAGCCAAACAAGTTTCATGGTAGATCTTTCCGATATATTGCAGGCAAATTCGACTCGGTAAAAGATGAATTTTGAGCCCCTTTGAGTAATGTTTTAGCATTGAATAACTATTATATGTACTCCAAATAAGTTGGTGAGCAGGTAAAATCACCTACAGCTGTACAATGGGCATACATGTACATAATAGTATGTACATTGTTCGACAATTAACAAGCATTTGAAATTTCTTTCTGAAGGCACAATTTGTCTGATAGTCACTTATGACGAGGAATATGATGGGTCATGTAAACTTTGTGTCAGGTTTCCCAAATCTTGAAAATCAGATGAAAGTAGCATTATCACTGAAATTATTCAAAAAGACCTTTTAATCTAATGAAGGGGACACCTTTGCGACTCAAACACAAATTCTAACTTCCAAACAAGTACAAGATGTACAGAGCTCTACAATATTATAAGAATTTGAAGGAAAAAAAATCAAAAGATATATCCTGATCCATCCCTTTAAAGGTATCTATCCAAGGTACTGAATGGAGTGTGTTGGAAAAGATGAAAGTTCTTTATTAGGTCTTGGGAAGTATCACTGACACAGCTGGAAAGGCGTCAAAGAGTTTAAGACCACAGGTTCCAGGCTGGCCAATTGCAAAGTAATACCAATGATAATTTGTGAGGTGCTTTGTCCACCTTCACTAGGTGCTCAAAGAGCAGGGCAATGTATACTGCAAAGTCAAAACAAGTGAACACACAAAGAAGTAGATAACATAGTATAAAATCAAACTTTAAAACAAAGCAGAACATAAATTATGTCTAATCTAAAAACATGAACATTGAGATTTAAGATCTAGTTTTTTTAAGTTTTCAGAGAAGAATGACTATAATTAGTATAGCAATTAAAGTCCTTTTCAGTATTGATCCTGTATGAGCAAAACATCACCCCCCCCCCCCCCCATTCCCAAGCAATGATGTGATCTATGTGAAGAATGTTAATATCAATACAAAGTTTATAAGCTCTGAATGAAATATATCATCTTTGTGTGACTGCAATTGCAAACATGGAGTGGAAGAAATTATGACGAACAAATATGATAAATCATTGTAGTAACATTGCAAGTTTCTCAATCAAACAAGAGTTTTTCATTAAAATAAAAAATAATAATACAGGCATTGATTAATATCATATGTGACTGTGATACGATAATGTGGGATATTTTTCTAAAACCCAATACCATGAAAATGTCCCTTTTACAAACATGCAGCTACAAACACTACCTTCATAATCTTTCTTGCCTTCTAAAAATCTAAAAATGCATCACAAGAGAGCTTAAGTAAAAGAGCAAACATTTACCTGTATCAGAGGTACCAAAATTTGCTGCCTGGTGAGTGAAAGACGGATGTTGTCATGGCAACTGTACTGGGTACCTGATTTGCTGCTGCAGTGCTAACACTATCACTCAAGGATCTGAGTTTGTACAAGGTAGTGCTCTTTAAAGTATCATTATTTCAAATCGCTCAGGAGGGCATCATCTCACTACAGTCCTACATGAAAATGCCATCTAGAAAAGCTATGACTGTCTTTTGCTGGCCCTTCCATTTTCTGGCAAACTTTGCAAAAATATGATATCCATTAATTGCCAGCACAATATTTGTCAAACCTTTATGAATTCACCACTAAGCTATGAACTTCTCATAGACTTGTGTGGGGTTACATAGGGATTCCATGGCTAGTGGGTTAGCTCTTGGAAGTTCTCTTAAACTCAATCAAAATAGTTTGTCCCTAGACCATACAAATACAGGATTGACTTATAGTATACCCCTCCACTCCTAACTCCTTTCTTCCATTCTGTTCTTCTGTTATATGTTCATCTACCACATGCTATGAGAGAGAAAATTCAATTTCATATGTTAACTATTTGTAGCTACCAAGCTATTTATTGGCCCTCAGGCTGGCTATATTTCTCCTTCAATTTATCCATTCATCTTTCTCTATCTTTCTATCTCTATCTCTCTCTATCTTTCTCTCACTCTATATATTCACTTATCTATCTCTCTTTATCAGTCTTTCTATATCTTTTTCATTCTATTTTTCTCTCATTCTGGCTATCCATCTATCCATCTCCCTATAAGTCTCTCAATTTATCTATTCATCCATCTATCTATCTATCTCTCCACCTGCATGTATCATCATCTCTTTTGTATTCCTTCATCTATCTATTTTTCTGGTTCTCATCTTCCATATACCACAGACGCATCCCTTTTTGATACACACTCTTACTACCAGGTACACCCATCCATGACATGATAATCTGTATTCCCATCTCTCTGACAAAGGTCACTGCACTTTCCATGTTATCGATGTATGATTCTTGCTCATATATCCATTATCATATCAATCTTGACTTTCCTCAATATCAATATGACAATGAAGATACAAACTATTTAAAATGTACAAATGTACAATTCATAAATCATGTCCTAAAAATCAGTGTAACATACATTGTCAATCACATATTACTACTACTAGTCTACTGTACTCAGTCGCAGCGGACGGGTGCAATTAACTCACTGTTTTCATTTTGACCTGACCTTGCTTTCCTCTTGAGTGAACACGTTTCGCACGAAAACCGCTAGGAAAGTGTCGTAGCAAAACTGCTGTAACTTTGCTATTTATTCATATTTTTTGATAATCCAAACGGTTATGAAAAGTAAAAACCTCATTTTAACCTGCCATTATGTTACATTTTTTAAATAACGACGATAAAATATTCCAAAATGGAGCATAATTTCACTCTCAAAACGTAAAATAATTGTCAAAAATTGTTGCTAAAATTTCACATTTTGACTTCGTGAACAACAAAAAACTTTCAAGTATGTTACTAAGTATGTATTTCTTTACGGAACTCTTAACTATCACATTCGAAAAGTCATGCGTCCAGATATGTCTGGAAATAATCGAAAGAGGTGCACTTTCTACCTTCGTTCCAAGCACGAAATTTCATAGTCATTCGCACACGGGAAGACAGGGTACAGTCCCACGTACCCACATCTTTGTTGCTCTCACGTCACCTGTGCTTCAGTGCCGTACGGCACTGCAGTAAAATTTACTCTGATCGTAACTCGTACCGGGAATTCGTAGTTGTAATGTTACTTACTAGTGCAGTAAAATCTGTGTAAAGTCCGAATAATCCAATGTCATGAATTTGCAACTGGTATCATAGCTGATCTGGAGTATATTCACATTTTGGCTACTTTCTTTTTAGTAGGCCAGTTCTGATAACGTAAGTACTTGTTTTTGAGGTGGCGAAGTCCCCTGCAGCACACTGCTACATGTACTGTAATATCAACACCACCCAGCACCCACAGCATGCAGCCACCTCGCATCTCGCGCAGTGACAGTACACTGCACTGCATCGACCAATCAGCTTGCTGGATCGAAGCAGCATGGGAAAGTCCATTCATTGCGCAAGCGCAAATCAGTTTTTCTTAGAATATGACGTCATTATTCTCGTTTGCTGCTCCCGTACAATTTGAGATTTCTGACAACATACCTAATTTATTTTCACTTGTAACTTCAAAAATAGGTCTTCGGCAAAGCGAACACCACCCTGCTAACGTCCGCCCATGTCTAATGAATATGTATGTCAAGTTTCATGAATATTAAGTGGTGCGACCAGATGTGTCTGGAAATAATCGGAGGGTAGTTTTCCGAGACAGCGAAACATGAAATGTTGAATATCTAAAAAAGTTCTCAATCGTTTCTCATGATTTTTCGTATGTAGATAGAAATCATGATTTTGCATTGATACTGAAAGTTTGAGCGATTTTGGTCAATGTATAGCGGAGATATGAGAAGGTGAAATTTTGGTGAAAATGAGAACGCCCGATTTGCACTGCCTCGATGACGGTTGAAAATTCAAAACGTTTCGTGGTTTTCGGGGGAGTTAATTATAGTCGTCCGCTGTGACTGTACTGCTGAGGTATGGATGTATTATATACTCCTCTATACAAAGCTCATCTATTGCATCAACATCTCTACACAAAAGTTTGTGATATCAAAGTTTCACAAGTCTATAGTTCATAAATACAGCCCACTGATGACATTAGTAGGGAAAGGAATTGTAACACGTATGCACATAGTGTCTACACAAACCATACAAAGATTATTTGGCCCCAAACACCGTGCTTATCACGACAGCCTATTCCATATGTCTCAGTGGTTTTATTTTCCCTTGGGAATTGACCGACATTTCCATATTCAATATCACATATAGATCTATATTGTCTACTATATATGCAATGAACATTCTCTCCAAGATGGGAAATGATAAGCTCTTCTCCTTTGCAACAGATAATACTTTCTTCATATACCACAGCTAGGTTTTGATTGTGAATCTAGAAATGCTTAATTCACAAAATATATAGTGTGCTGTAGGTATACAGAACGTAGAAAGAATTCTTTCTTCGCATCCCCTTTCGTTAAATTTTTGTAATCGTTAGTTAGGAGTTACATTATAGTTACATTCCATGAGCATATAGTGTACATGGACATATGCCTCGGGTGACAAGCTCATTCATACAGTGCGCAATTACAGGAGTACATGGCATACCATTTATCAATATGATATATAATACATAATATATGTACTGCAATACACTGAAACCACATGATATAGACTCAAATGGAGGTAGCAATTCGATTCTCACTCACACCAGAATACTGAGAACAAATTCCAGGAAGTCCTGACAGAAATATAAATCAAAATTGAATTATACATGAGAGAAACAGACATACTACGTAAGGTTCACAGAATTTCACAGAGCATATCAAGTATATTATGTAAGATAATTAATATGATTACAATATAACATCAAGATGTCATTGAGAGTCTTTCACTCAAAAAATATAATTCAGATATAATATACTAAAATAGGCACATATATGCATATATCTCACAGTATACCACACTCTTTGTGGCTAGCATGTGGTATGCTTTGCATTCAGTAATATTTGGTTGGGTATATCCTTGTGCATTAGTTCTTTCAGTTATATCACTATGCTTCATTGAGATATTCAGAGCAAAGTATGGCTAATAAATCATAGCATCAAATGAGCCCTATTCCATCTAGCTGTCAAGACACAGACCATAGCCTCTGTACACACCTCTCCCACTACCGATCACCATGTGTTAATGTACACCTGAGGTAACCAATGGGGAGGAAAAAAATCACATGCAGAGAGACACGGCCCTTCTGACGATATAAAGTGCATACTCACCGAGAGAACTAGGGCTGCTGGTCTAGCTCTTCCACAGCATCAAAAGAATATTCTCCTCACGAGAGAGAAATATCCCAGCAGAGATCACGCTGTGTTCCCACAAATTCAGCACAATTGCCCTTTTTGCTTGAAATCTGAATGTTTACAATAGGCCTCCCATAGCCCTACTATCCGCCCAGATCCAACGCATGCTAGCTCTGTACATCATGCTTCGTCTAGATGAAGTCTGTGGATTTTCTGTTTCTCTCTCCCTCTCTCTCCCTCTCTCTTTCTCATGCCCGCGATCACTTTATCCTCCAGTACACACATGGGTGCAAGGTCATGAATTATGCATGAGGTCATGGACTAGCGGGTCACAGCTCATGCATATGCATATAGCACAGCTGCTGTGGTGTGTTCTGTCAATGGCCAAGATGTAACCTTGGATGCACCTAAAGAATTACTGACGGGGATTCCATTTCATTTAATTAGAGAGATGTCCAATCTCTATGATGGTTGATTAAGTGTCGCAGCACTAAACAAAGCTGCAAGCACACTTGTGTCTTTCTTTGTTTTTTAATTTGTAATTGTACAGGCAGAATATGCAAGCAAAAACATTGTCAGCACTGTTCATGGTTTCTTTGCAGACCAAGATGACATCTACATAAAATATTCTCTAGAGGTGAAGAAGTGGAGGTGATCCAATTTTCTAGACTATAGATGCCTATCAGCTTCATTCAAATCACAATCAATCACAGTGCATTGTTGGAGCAATGGTGTTTATGTAATGGTAGTCATGCACCACCCACCCTCTCAGCTGTAGATGTCTTGTATACATGACCTGTCTAACTTTGCTCAAATGTAGGATGAGTAGAGAGCTGTATCTAGAGTGGATCTTGTTTACAAGAACTCCAAGGATCCATGACGTCCAATCCAACAAGGGATTTCAACAAGCAGACAAGTTCACCAATCAAATTTCTTCATATTTACCCATGGGTAGACACTTACAAATTCTTATTTTGATCATTTATTCGATACTAAACACTGCTTGACAATGCGGCGGCTCAGTTTTATAAATTGATAGATTTTGCTCACCAAACTCTTTCATAATTAATAATGTTTCGTTGCATGAAAAATACCCCAGCAGGAAAAAAGCCTTGAGAATCATGTGGTCACTATTAAGAGATCCACAAATAGATATCACCATGGTACTAACCCATTTTTCTACTGAATAATTTTTTCTAACTTCCTGGGTATGGAAAATATTGAGCATGGTAAATTCAATCACTTATACATTTGCACTGTTTTTGAAGTATTTGCAGCTGTACCATAAATTTATTTTCAATCCTAATTCTTCATAGCCTCATATGCAAACAGTATCAAGATCATTCCTAAAGAACATTCCTGAATTTCTGTAATTCCACATAAAATTGTGCTATTTCTTACATGAAGTGGACTCTTTCTCATAGAGAACTTTTTATCTTTTCCTTAAAGTTTAAAGTTTTTTGTAATTTTTCTTTTTTCAAAACCTTATATAATACAAATTATGATATAACAAAAGGATTTTACTAATATCAACATGTTTGTTGTGGTGAAACTAGATGGTACCTCCCGTACACTTCCTTCATTACAAGACTCATTTGCTGTTGAAGTCATACAAATATAGAAAAAAATATTAAAAAAAAAGAAAACAGAAAATAGAGAAAGACAGAGAGAGACCAAATAATTCTGACAATATGAGAGCGACAATGTTTTAGCAAATTTTCTCTAATGATACCAGATGAACCTAGAGTAAAATTGGGATCTTAGACAAGAAAATAGTCACATGGTAGTCAAAAGTGCAAATATATATATATGCCCTATTGATCTACCTCGGTGAGGGACGTAGAAGATCTCACATTAGTCAATTGAGATGGATGGTGTGGATCCCCACACTGTATAAGCAGAGGTGCTGCGATGACTCATGAATTATTCATGAGCTGATGACTGGCTGGGCCGTCATCACACTGATCTTTCCAGAAGCCATTTTCCACTCTTTCTTCTCTTCTCTCTCCTTTTCTACTCCTGACTCTCTTCCTCCCTCTCCCACTCACCTTTATCTCTTCTCTCTCTCTCTCTCTCTCTCTCTCTTTCTTTCCTTCTCTTTCTGAGACACACACTGTATTCTTATATTTTGTAAAATCACACTCTTTCTCATAATTATGTCCTCATTCTGTCTGTAAGAATTACAGCAAGAAAAGTTGATAAACCTGTTGCTTTCTGCAGATTGAAGTTTATCTGTTGCATAGTACAGATATACCCTACAGACCATACAGGCAATGAAAATGATGAAGATTAGGTTTTGGTTAATAAATACATTGCTATAACAACATTTTCCCCCAAAGAGCACTGTTGCTAGGTTACTACAAGACAACAATTAACAAAAGATACAACTTACACTAATCAATTTCACATCACCAACAAAATATAATTTACAGATTTATACAGGTCACAATGGGAGGCATGTGAGGTAATGACACCATTACCATTCACACATACCTAAGTAATGATATCAATGAATTAATATTATTTTGTTTAACTTCAGACTTCCAGAATTTTTTCAATGTCAGATTTTGATGAAACTTCTGTCATTTCATTTGGCTGATTTACTCTAATTTCAGTATTTAGTCATTTCAACATAGTGATAGTGAACTTGTATTTCGTCGGGTGCCCGTGCATAGGCCGCTAACGCAATACAAATTGTATTGCGTTAGCGGCCAATGCACGGGCACCCGACGATTTCAAACACCTGTAAAACACTCGGGTAAGTTGGCAGCCTCATTACAATTGCTACTCCTACGATCACTCATCACAATACATGTCACTGCCTTTCAACATCCTCATATCCAGAGCAGACAACGACTCCAAACTCACATCTCTGCCTAGCAACCAACCGCTCGCGCACATGCCCACCTCTCTCGCACCCACCTTTCTCGCACCGTACACATGCGTAGACGTAATTACTAATGTGCTGGCCGTGCATTAATGCAAGTCAAATCCCGACAGGTTGAAGTCCGCGGTGAGTCATTCACCGAACAAGATTCATGTCCAACATCCCGGCTATAATACATGGACCGATCGCGTCAGCCCCTCCCCATCCTTTGCCTTCTCCGGGGCCCCATTCCTAACTTCATTCTGACCACCTAACCTGCTGCACTGAAAGAAAAGGATAGGAAAAGTGTCCACTGGCTATTAAAATTATGAAAAAAAAAAATATTGAAAATGGTTGTGAAGCAGCTGACTCCTGGGAAAGACATTTTTCAGTCAGGGAGCCCCTGGCTTGGATCAATACAAAAACTAATATAAAAGAATTAAAACATAAAATTTTACAAGGCATCATCTCATAACATCAATATTAATTTCTAAGTTTTCCTAAATTTGTCATTTTGTTTTATAAAGAGGTTATTCATTTTCTTCAGACTACACGTTCTCATCACTGAGTAAGTCTACACTAAAATCTAAAGGCAAGCAATGGTCTCGGATCTATTTTGCCAATGGTTAGTCACGAAATATATAGGACTATATAGGACAATGAATTACTTTTTTGACTACACATCATCAGGGACATTCAATCAATGTAACCACAGAAAACTAAAAGATGTGTATCATATTTTGATAGTTAATATACAATTGAAGATACAGAATATAAAATTCTACACTTGTACAAAAGAGTTCAATGTATAACACACATGTATGCTGATCTCTTCCTGTCATTTTAACTCTAACCAGCAAATAAACTAATTTACAAGAATCAAAGTGTACTACACACAGTAGTAGCATCACCTTTCAAAAAAAAAATGAGATAACGGCACAAGCTGAGAATACTTAATCATATTGGTCTGTGACCTCTATTTGACCTCTCATCAAATGTACAGGGAAAAGATAGAAATCCAATATCACAGTCATCACAGGGGCATTGCATCCTTAAATCTCCTCCCTTCTACTGCAGAAATCAGCTGCATTTGACAAAGACAATTAGCATTATGAGAAGTAGAAATGGGCAGGTCTGAATGAACCGAGGCCTTCGTAAAATTTATTAATGTTCTGGTTATACACTGCCTTAATGTAATTAGATCTTTATCAGGCAGACAAGGGTTTTCATAAACATCATTTAACTAAATGTCCCAATGGTAACATAATACATGCTTGGCATATTGCCATCTAGAGTGCAATGCACAGAATGTAGTTCTAATTTTACATGCAAGCTACTTAGCTACCGTCAAAAAAAAAAAATGCTTGAAAGACCTCAATGAAGCAACATAAAGTATGTCAATGAACTGATTTCCATTTTTACACAATACAGTCAGCAACAATCAGAAATTGTTTACTGAAAATGCAAATTAGGAAAAGACAAAATGACGCTTGTTTAGTATACAACAAATTTCCAAACATTTGGACAAAAACCTGCATTGTATTCTCACATGTGAAACCTGACAACATTCACTCATACATTTCTATCATGACTGTTCATCTGGAAACATCATCACAAATGAAAGGAAGTCTTTTCAGATTGCCAAAAAAACTCGCTGGCAAACTTGACTTGAAAAATGCTTCATACTATTGGATAATTAGCTTTTGAAGTCAGCATACTTGGATATTTTGTCCAGATAAAATTCTCATATTACCTTTGGTCCAGAGGTGGTTTACAAATGGTAAAGCTCCTGGTGTTTTCTGATCATATTTTGCTTGATTCAGCATGAATACATTTTAGCACTAAACAGTTTAAGCTCTGAAACACAACTGAGAGGGTGGAGTTCCACTGAACCCCTTATTCACTTTTGCTGTCAGTGCATGCATATATATATATATATATATATAAATTTTGTGGTTGCCAATTTGATTAGGTCTGTTCACACATACCAAAAATTGATCATTGTAGAGAACTGATTTTGCAACACGATGCAGAAAAAACATTACTTCTTGTGTGCGGGCACAAACACACACATACACACACACACACACTCATGCACACAAATATCAACTCTCACAATATACATTGCAATGCAAATATTGCTCCAGCTTGATTTGGGGGAAAACTCTTGCTACACTTTGCTCTATGGGGCATCCATGAATGGCACACATGATTTGAAGAAACCCTTGATTTTTCTTATCCTATAATGCAACACACAAATCTAGGTTTGCACATTCCGCTGGTCATTGCGTACACTCAGTCGAGATTCAAAGCACTCCATCTGTAGTCAAGTGATTTGTTTAGGCTGTGCATGAAAAGTGACAAATAAAATCAATTTTTCGAATCATGATGCAAAATCCAATAACTCCTATGTGTGAATGCAGCTATAGTCAGATGCAGCTGCTGTAACTTAATGCCATTTTGCAGTCAGCAGTCAGCAATGTGAACACTCATTCCAAAGTGTGAACACACTGTAACTCTAACCATAATTACAAACCATGTTTCCAAAATGTCAAATATCTTCCAAACGAGTTCTTTGGTAAGTGTGAAAATCCTCAGTGCGGAGACCAAAGAAGCACGCAGATGGCAGGAGATAGAATTGAAACTGCAGGCTCAGGAGTTAATTGGGCCTGAGAATCCCGCTGCATCTGATTACAAGGCTGCATTTATTATTATCTTAAAGACACCATCCTGTTCCACCTCATAGCAAGTCACGTATCAGCCAGTACGTGGAATGTCAGCTGCATCTCAAAGTCAATTAAAGTCTCAATCTGGATTTTAAATATTCTTTCAAATGTAGAGCTCAATATTGTTACTTTCACTTCTTTTTGTTCCATCTTTTCATTGAGGAAAAATAAACATCCATAACTTGTTCAATCATTAGAAATTTAGATAACCATTAGACACAAACTATACCTGCTTGCTAATTTGAAACAGAAGAAGACCTACTATAAATCCCCCCCAAAAAAAAAAAATTAGAACATCAAATGAAAAAAAAAAAAAAAAAAAACACTGAATTTATTCTTCCACAGTATTTGACAAGGTCTGTGGATTCTGCTCTGATGCCACACTTTTATATATAACAACTTTATTATATAAATAAATAAATATATATATATATATTTATATACAAACAACACTTAGAGAGCCCTTTCATATATATTAATTCGACCAACACTGAGCTGCAGTTGCCCTGGACCAGCAGACCATTGGGTTCATAAATTCATGAATGAACGTCTCCACAATACAAAATCCTGGCTGTACTTCTCTGACAAAGGAGTGTCATAGACACATGTTGGCCCTTGTCTCAGATGTTGCCCTCCAAGACCATGCCAAGACAAAGGGGTTTTCATTTCCCTACTGTCTAGTCCACCATACTCACTACCCCTATCCCACCCCACCCATCCTTACCTCTCCCCTCTCCCCCCAACCCCACCCCAACATCACTACCATTACCTCCATTCCTCATCCCTGTCATATTTGTCTCCCCTCTCTAGCTTGGTGAGATGACACAGCCTCAGCTTTGACAGTGGATGCTGCTGTATCACTGAATGACTCACCCCATGAATAATTCATGAAGTTATTTGCATATGAACAGAGCAGGTGGGGGGAATATATGCACACACAACTGAATGACAAAGGGACTAGTTGACAAAAACTGAGATTTATATTGTCTGGTAATAATTAAGGCTTTGCTTGCTAAATACACTGCATTCTGTACCTTAAAAGATAGAAAACCTCTGATTAAGTCATTTGCTTCTCAGCAGGCAATGAAAAATAGGCAATATATGATAAAATATCATTCCACTTTCTCATACTCCAATATTCTCTCTCTCTCCTTCTATCTATCTATATATATATATATATATATATATATATATATATATATATATATATATATGTATGTATATATATATATATATTCATCTATTTATCTATTCATCTATCAATCTGTTTATCTATTTGTCTATTTATCTATTTATCTATTCATCTATCTATCTGTTTATCTATTTGTCTATTTATCTATTTATCTATTTATCTATTCATCTATTCATCTGTTTATATATTTCTCTATTTATCTCTATCTCTCCCACTCATGACCTCCGACCCTAGTTTAACTTAAGCTCCAGGCAAATAATGCATTGTCTTAGAAAGTGAATGTATCTCATTTCTCATATACACACCTTTTACATTGGTCACTATCATGCCCTCCATTTAGAAAGATGTAAACACCAATGTCATGAAAGGGGGCCTATCTTAAACTGATATGAATGATGTGCCATTATGAGTATCTGTGCATTATTTTGTGAGTGAGGGGGTGGTTTGGTTTTTTTTTTTATTGTTGTTGTTGGGGTTTTTTTTAATCGCCAATAAGACTTGATGAATGATGAAGGACTTCCCATTTATAAAACACTTCTCACACATATAATTAGCTAACACTGTGGTACAACTGAATAACAGATGAATTGGTTTTGTTAAATTCCTGTGAAACAGTGCCTACATGTACAAGCAAGGTTTTTTCTGTACTAAACAAAGCATTAAAAAAAAAGCAACATAATTTTAGATTAATTTCCTGTTTGAATAAAAACAGACAATATCACGAAACAATGACTTTCATTACAATTTTTTCTATATTATGTATGAGCCACAAACTAGTGTAAGCACAAAAATGAATGCAGACCAGTCATTGACCTCATGAATATTTATAAAGACAAGGGCCCCTAACTCTGTATAACAAGACACACACAAACACAACCGCACTGCTCAATCTACAAAGATATGAGCAGTAGCTGGCACGTGCTGGCAATAGGCACACACAGTGCTGCTCATCATGCATGCATTATGCCTAAATCACTGTGCCAACATGCATTACACAGGGCCCACAGTCTGGACAGCAGACACCAAGTGTCAAATAATCCATATAAATAGTCTTGCTCTAACTAACCTTCAGAGTCCTTCTGTGTCAACTGATGGTAACACTTCCGATCCAAAATAAAACTGGGTTGTACTTGACACCTACAGGGTACTATGTAAAGTTTTATGAAAATCACATACTTTTCTAGGGGGGGGGGTACTTTAGCAAGCAAACAAGAAGTAGAAATAATCAAGGTTGAAATGGGATTCTGAATCCCATCAGAACAGGGTCTGGTTGCAGAAACTAACCTTTCATCACACAATGAGAATTGATTTCAAATTAGAGTGATTTGCAATCTGTGTTCACTCAAGTACAGTAAGTGTATTAGAATATTCTTTGTTTGGCCAGGTCACATTATTGATCCAGGGCACAATTGTAGGATTCACCTGCCCAGAGCCAGAACACATTACTTAAAATCTTATTTCCGTACCACCCCCATTTGCCTTAACAAATATATTTTATCTATTTCTGTTTCTTTCCCCAATTTCTTATTTCTGTTTATCATAACCTATACAGTGAAACTGCAAGTGTGTTTAATTTGACCTTGATAGGGTGAAATTTTGAAAATACATGATAAAGAAGAGTAAGTAATAAAATATCAAGAATTTCCATTTCAACAAAACCAAATCAGTCACTTGGCCTACTTTAACAAATAATACAAATCTGATGTGGTTGTTATTAAAGTTATTTCTCAAAATTGTCCCATGAACTTGCAAATTGATTAATATAATTCCAATGATATCAACTTTAGACCAAATCAGAAAGAGAAAATGAAATGTATCTCTCTCGCTGAAATACTATTGAGTTATAATGAGTTTAACAGAAATTATGACTCTCATTTCTAGCATTCAGTTAAATAATATTCAGGTTACCATTTAATTTTGTCATCTTTCGACAAATATATGGTTCTGAATTATTTATTATGATTTTACATAAAGTATGAATAAATTCATTGAGCCAGCATTATTACCAAGGAAGGAGCTTGCTGCACTATTTTTTTTTTCTCTCTCTCTCTCCTCTAATCAGTTGTAATTATCAAAGAACGTACACATTAACAGAAATCCATTATACATTAAGAGTCTTAGACCCCGTTTACAGTGCGGGGCCGGGCTCGGCCGCACGTTTAATTCAAACCTTTCAATATTTTGTCGTAGTGCTTGTAAACAAACGCAATTTGGTATAGCCTGGTTTTCAGACCCTTTGCCAACTGGATTCCGTGGCGACGAAGTCGCCGTTCGGGCAAAGGTCTTTGCCGAAGGAAAAATCCTTTGCAGGACAAAACCACCTTAAACTATACTAGTTTTCCACGTTGAGGGGGTTAATATCGTGAATAGCGAAATAGTACGGGCAGAGGGTCTGGAAGCAAGACTAAAATTGGCCGCGCATTTGGCCCAGATTGCGTTTACACCAAGAAGGGGCCGGACTCGGCCGCGACTCGGCCGCGGCCGTGACCACCACCAGAGCGAGGCCAAATGCGAGGCCAAATTTGGCCTCGCATTTGGCCTTTTGCGCGTTTACACTGAAGCGGGGCTGGGCTCGGCCGCGGCCGAGCCACAGCCGAGCCTCGCACTGTAAACGGGGTCAAATACTTAGAGACATACACTGTACAACAATCATGTCACTAAGCCTTTCATGACTATAGAGGGAAAAATTCCATCTTTTAAAGAAAGAAATCTAGAATGATTAATCACCTGCAAATAAAAACATGGGAGGAGATTGTGCCAAACCAAGGAGGTAGAATTTGCACTGCTTACTTGCAGTCAAATGTCCAAATATCAAAATAGTCAAACTATTTTGAAGTGTTTGGAGCTAGAAAGATGAATTCATCATCCTAGCTCAAAGCACTTCAAAACAGTCAAGTGGATGGTATGGGCTAACAAAATCAGCAAGGAATATTGCTCAAACTTTGCTGAAAATTATAAGTACAAACACAGGAATGTATAAAGCTTACATGAGTATTACCTAAAAAGCATACACTTATAAATTGTATTTAAATATGAAATAATGTCATTCCAAGTCTTTCCATTAACTTTTGGTCTAAAAGCAATAAAACAAAATGATTCTTTGCATACGGTGTATATATTTGTAATCTTTACTTCACATATACATACACATACATAAATATGCATATGTATTTGTATACATTGTGATTATACATAAAATACTTAAACAGAGAGAGGGGGCACAAGAACAAAAAACACCTCAAAGAAATAAAAATAAAAATCTTCTTGATATATTGACTGCCTACATGTAAATAGACAGTTTGGTTTCCTGTTATGCCAGTTTCTAGTGGGTGTCACTTGATTTTGTTGTTGTTATCTGAAGTCATTCATTGGCTAACTTCCCATGTTTCCAATCAACCATCAGTACATAAAATAGATTTAAATAAGGAAGTGAATACAGCAACAATAGTGGCTCTGTGATGTTCAGCACCAGCTACCAGCAAACAGAATAGATGGGGCTGACTCAATCAATCTCCTCCATTGTTAATCCTAACCTCCTCCCATTGTTAATCCTACCTCCTCCTAATCTCATCCAGACACCAAGGAGACACCAGTCCCTCTCTATCAGACAAAAGAGATCTTAAACATTCGTCTACTCAACAAAATAAGAAAATCAATCACATCCTTTAGTGACTGACATTTTGTCAGCTTCAAGTTGCATACACTGCAAACACTTGTACAGCTTTGTAAGAGAAGTCAAGAAGGAAAATTGGTTTTGCATATTTACATTACAACTACTTCTGTGCTTTGGTTCTTTTCAAAATTCAACCAAGAAAGACTGCATATGGTCTTCACAAGGACTCTTCCACTCACGGGGTGGACCTCAATCCAACTATACAGTTTCCTCTTAACCTTTTGAAGTCTGGTTCCAAGTATACACTCAGCAGATGTCTATGGAAATGTATGTTATGAGAACCAGCTCACCCTCAATGGGTTAAGTACAAAAGTATGTCTTGTACAGGTTTTCCCTTTTCGTGTTGATATTGACTCAGCAATCAAAATCACGATTCATAGCAGAAAAGAATTAGGTTATACAATGTACATGTAGGTGTGTATCAAAACATCAACATGATTTAACATTCAATGAGCATCTACAGAGGCTGTGTTAATACAACTAGGGGTGGTTGTGAGATTGAGCAATACAAGAAAAAAAAGTCAAGTTGTATGAAAACAGAGCATCAGTAGCTTGTAGCTCTTTGATAGATGACACTTTGTTCTAATTCAACTAAAAAAATGGCAACAATTTTAGACATCACACATGTTTTACATTCAGTGATGTAATTCACTCTTCCCCTCTCGGTGCCATTCATTTGATGTCCCCATAGCATAATGGACTAGACGCACATGCTAAATGTATTTCCATTATTGGTGAGTAAGCATTACTCATCATCGATACAAGCCACGTTCCCACCCACTAAAATAACCATTACAGCATCCATAGACTAAGAATCAAGTGTGAACACAGGAGTGTGGACATGAATTACTTATGAGTAGGAACCAAAATTTCAGATACATACAATTTTTTTCCTTTGTCATACCACGATGCCTTCAGAGCATCTGATCACTGCATAAAAATTACATGCTTTGTCCGAGGACATCTGCAGTGTATGTGCACTGCATACTTTTTTTTTTTTCAGAGTGCCTCACTTGAATAGCAACACCCCCCTCTGGAGTCAAAGTTACTATAGTGAGATTGGTGCACTCAAAGTTGGATCTTTGCCATGACGACAAAGTTCTTTGCAATAATGGCAAAGTTATTTGCAGATTGGTCAAAGACCTGGGGTGTGTTTCATCAATTTAGTCAACACTGACGAGTTGTCAGTCTCTGACAATTTCAGCAAAATCCTTGGTTTGATTTGTTGAGATGCTCTGGTCACTGACTGTTACTATGGTTGTTGTCAGAGACTGACAACTTGTCAGTACTGACAACTTTCATGAAATGGTACCCAGGAAAACAAAAGTGAGAGTCAGACTAAAAGTTTGCCTCCAGTTGTAAGTAAGTGGCGGTATCATGAAAGGTCTTGGTTATGATGTAATTTTATCCACAAAAAAAAAAAGACTTTTGACAAAAAAAATTCAAAAGCTGAAGAAAGCCATCTCCTTAAAACAACAATACCATAGACCTGCCCTATTTAACCTGTTTCTTGGCCCAAGTACTGACATCTACAGATGTTGTCCCAATGTTGTCTGGGCAAGATCCATTAAAACAGGGCTTTAGTTCATAATATCATAACAAAATACAATTGCATATGTCTGAAACAATGAATGATAACTAAAATCAACAATTTTTTCACCTTCCTGAGCTGGAAAACTGGGGTACACAGGTCAAAATGGGAGAGCCATTAAATGTGGAATGATGAATGACTATATTTAATAAATCTGCAGGCACTTGCCCACAGCACGTACAGTACTGTAGACACTGATACTCTCTTGAATTTCAAAAAAATTTCAGTAAATTTATCAATTCATATAGTTTAAACATATCAAGTCACAAGGAAATCTACTACACAAATTATATCATCTTGTCATCATCAAACTGAGACCTGTGAATTTTACCATATCTTTTACTGGAGAAAGATCAGATGAAAATTGTTCAATTTATGATAGAATATGCTTAATACCAGATAAAAATAGGAAACATTTGCACATTTGAGACAAAAACTAGAAATGTCGCTATGCCAACTGATATGCCTCCGCCATAATGCATTATTCGCCCAATAGGTGTATAGTAAACTGTCTTCACAATGTGTGACAACAGTTTCACATACCTGGCAAATCATTGAAATGACAGGTTTATCAGTAGAGTCTTGAATGTTCACTTTCCTTGAATTAGGTTTGCTTTAATTGTCTTAGAGCACAGGTACATGTACAATTATTTGGGGAACTGAAGATTTTTACTTGACTTTCAACCAACCCTTATATAAGTTTATGCATTGAATAATTTTCAAGGGACGAAAAAAAAAGTGTAATTTTTAAGGAGTTGACCTTGACCTTTGACCCTGACTATTGACCCATGACCCCTAAATTCCCTAGCTAATCCCTGCCAGTCAATGCATGCGTATGTACCAAGTTCCATGAAGATACATTGAACCATTTGCGAGAAAAGTGAAATTGTAACATTTTCACCTTACCTTTGACCTTTTGACCTCTTACCTTACAAACGTATGTATGACATAAAACTCTCTCTGGAGAATCATTACGCAGTAGTACATGTCTACACTAAGTTTCAAGAAAATACCTTTGGGCATTGCATAGATATGGGGAAATAGCAACATTTCTAGCATTTGACCTTGACCTTATGACCTTTGACCTCTTGCTGATTTCAATAAAAAAATACTCAACTAATTGCCCCATCATACTTCATCCTTGGACCAAGTTTGGTGAAAGTTGCTTCATCCAGTTTTGAGTTATCACGTAAACAGATAAATTTTAGGATTTGACCTTGATCTTTGACCTTTGACCTCTGTCCGATTTCACTCAAAAACTAATCAAGTAATTGTCCCATCATACATCATCCTCGGACACAGTTTGGTGAAATTTGCTTGATCCAGTCTTGAGTTATCGCGTAAACAGATACAATTTCATGATTTGATCTTGACCTTTGACCTTTGACCTTAAGCTGATTTCACCCAAAATCTAATCAAGTAATTGCCCCATCATACTTTATACTTGGACCAAGTTTGGTAAAATTCCAGTCACTATTACTCAAGCTATCGCGTAAACGAATGCCAACGGACTTACGGACGTACAGACGTACGGACGTACAGACGTATGGACGGACGGACAACCTGAAAACATAATGCCTCCGGCACCACTTCGTGGTGGAGGCATAAAAAAACTTCAGAATGTATTCAAATGTGTTGCAAAATTTAGGGACCAAGCATACAAATTGTACCTGCAGCAATTTCAAGGTGTTTGATAATTCTAACCAAACAAACAATGATTAAAAAACACATAATATAAGACACAGCATGAAACAACATAAATGTGATTTCAGGGACTTGATGGGTTACTGGCCATATGCTTACCAACATAAACTGTGCTTAATTACCATAAACTGTACTTGTAATTGTACTGGTTTCTAACTTATTCATTAAAAAAAAAAAAAAAAAAGCTTTTGGAAAGACAAAAGAATCATCATCATAACAAGGTTATAATTATTGGGAAAACCATTGTTTCTCGATAATAATAAATTATTTGCAAAAAAAAAAACAGTAAAATTCAAAAGCTGTCGGTCATTTAATTCATTCTACTTGTATAATTACATTTATCTGTGTTTCTGTTGGACTCCTTTGATAGGTGAAATGTAAGTGATAACACCCAAAGCTGCCCTGAATTATCATAGTAAGCAAAAAGGTAAGTCCTGCTGATGCATGGTAACATTCTGCTCTATTCCACGCGTTCCCTCAACTCTTGAAAGGTGTTTGAACAGAATACTCTGAGACTGCCGCTTGCTGCACAAGGACTTTATGATAAAATCCTTTTTACCGTGAATGAACTGAATGACTTTGTCCCTACTTTCATTTGAAGAGTAAAGGCTCGTATAATAAAAGAGTGTGTGGTTAATATGTGGTAACATCAAAAATTGTGCTCACAAAAACTGAAGAGTTTGTTCGCAAAAACTGCTAAGTCCATTTTAGAAGATTTTAAAGTACGGTGTCTGTCATAAAGTACTAAATAACACCTTTTAATTGATATATTGGTCACTACATATAAAGGTACATTTTTGAAGTTATGGTCAAAAGAAGCAAAAATTTTCTCATTATTCTGTTTATTTTTCTTGACCTTTAATCTCAAATATCTCCATTTGGCAAATATGGACTTATCGGTTTTTGCAAACAAACTCTTCAACTGTTTATGTGTACAGGAAATCATCCTTTAGAGCATAATAGGAGGTTACAGGTATATAAAATGACATCTCCAAATACTACACACTTATGCCAGCAAGTCTCTTTTCAAGCCCTCATCGAAATCCTGAGAATTATTAATACTCAGCTAGCACTGAACTAACAAACTTTGAATGTAGTAACAAGAAGATCGCTCCAGATGCAACTGCAGGTATACATTGTACATTGTACCTCCATGGTATGACACATACTATTTGTAAATACCATTAATATACAGTAATTTTCCAGAAGATGGGGGTGTGGTTACATACTACTGAAGTTTATACAGGGACAAATACTGTAATTTCAACTTGGCAAATGAGAAGTCAGTGTTTGATAAAACAAACTTGGAAGAGCAATGGTATATAAACAAACCCACATGGGATATTAAAGCTATCATTCTTCTTCTAAAGCTAAAAGCCAGGAAGTTACTCCAGAATTTGTGGGGGGAAAAACAGGAAAAAGAGGATCTCTTTGCAAATTACCAACATTTTAATGGCTATAAAGTTCTCAGTATGTCTTAGGTAATCCCTTCATAATGAATCTACCATGCCACACTACAATAACATGAAGGTATCACCATTATTCTGCAGGTTATCTTGATCCCACTATCAACAAAAGCACAGAGACCTGCTCAATACAAACTTCCTGTAGATACAGAACAAGAACACTTAAAGCCACATAAAATCAAATCCCTCAACCCCTGTTATCAGCAGAGTAACCTATATTCTCACAATTGAGACCAAAGTATTGTCAGTACAATGGACGACATTAACAGTGTTCAAGCACTTATCCAATGACCCCTATGAAGCTGCTTGGACAATCAAAGCTGATGACTATTATATAAGTCCAGATCGAGGAGCTACAATGTACTTTAGTATTCCATATATGTGAAATAATCAATCTTCAACTTAATCTCATCTTTACAGTGATCAGTCTCATTCAAGGGATCTCTCTGGATGATGACTCAAAAACAGTTGATTCTTACTACTTAGATAGTAAAGTTTTGTAAGATATGCTCGTAGGAATGGTCCCCTCCCCCACACACACATCCACCATGCTGTAGATCATCCAGGGATCATCTCAAAACATTCTTTCTCAGTCAGCACTTGTTGGTAGATGGGATAAAATCCAATGCTGCTACCATGACATAAGAAAAAGATATTTCTCAAACTTGTCCAAATAGGCATTGGGCAGGAGCCCCATGACCTAAACAGGCAACTGTCTTGTCCAAAGGCAAATTCACACACACCTGCAATGAACCAGTTTTTCAAAGGCAATTTTTGCAGTTCAATGCCTTACACTATGAATTAATGTGTGTGGACTCTTACACACACATGCACACACACACACACACAAATTAAAGGGCATGTACAGTACTGGTTGAGGTAGGGATTCACGTTTTGAACATTCCTCGATGAGATAATGAAAAGCCTCTTATGAAATATGAAAGAGCATGTAATTTTAAGAAGGATTCAACATTTATTTGATGAAAATTGGTTTTCAAATGGCTGAGATATCCCAAAAACTGTTAATAATAAAAGGCGACATGCCCCAACTTTATTAGGATCTCTTTGTTTCACCTTGTTTTTGGATATCTCAGCCATTCCAAAACCGATTTTCATCGAATAAACTTTTGATACCCCTTAGAACTGCATGCTCTTTGACATCTCATAGAGTGGTTTCTGAATATCTCGCAAAATGTTAAAGGCTAAATCTACACCTCGACCAGAACTGTACACACCCTTTAACTCTCCCAATCTACATCACAATGGGAAAATCAAACTTACAAAAAGAATAATAATAATTAAAAATTAAACTCTCATGATAATTTGCCCTGTGAATTTTTTTTTAATCTCACAATGTTACTAGCCATAGTAGGTCCGCACTTTCGAAATAATTTTTCCCAGGTGCGGTGTGTATAAACGGTGGTTGGAGAAGTGAGGGTTCTGAGACCATACCACAAAGTTTAAAAAAAAAAAAAAAATTGCTGCTCCCTCTTGTGGTCATATATCACTAGTCGATAAAATAAATTTTAAATTGACTCGAGGGGGGGCAATAAATTTGATGTCAATTTTTTTGGTCTCTGGGGTGTGGTTGCTGCGCTTCTTGAGGGATTTCACTAGAATTATTCTGTGGCTTTAATATATTTGTATATATATTAGTGAGTTGTTATATTACATGTCTTAACTTGCCTATTTACGGGTCTTATTATACAAGCTTGCTTTTCTAAGACCCCTCCAATTTACATCTATAATGCATCTACATGCATTGTCAATTTATATTGAAATATTCCGCAAATTGTTTTAATCGCATATATTCTGCAAATTGTTTTAATCGCATATATTCAACAATGTATTCCTTGTTACATATTATTGTTCTTATGTAATTTTTGTATTGTGGAAACTTTGAATAAACTTGAAACTTGAAACTTGAAACTTGACTTTTGCATTGCGATGCAAAGAGCAATACCTCCTGTATGTGAATGTGGCTATTAAATACTGTAAGATCTTTGTTGCCCTCAGCAAATGGGCATGTACATGTAAGTTTGTAGCACTCTGCCAGTACAATGGTCCTTTCCCTATCCTAAACTCCAACATATCTGTAACACTGAAATCCCATCACATTCTGTGGGTCATTAGTGTTGATTCCCTCAAGCAACCCCTGAACATTCATGACAAAAGATGTAGTCACAATACAACAGTCCTGCACAGACAGATGTAAATTTAATGTGTTTGATGCACACAGTTAAACCGTGCATATTGGTGAGAGTCACAAATGTTGAAATAGAGCTATGTCAGAAGTTATGGATATACCAGACTGTGCAAGAAAACAGAAGCTACTGCCCAGAGATAGATGAAAGACATATGTCTGATCTTCAACAGAATATCAAATAAATATTTTGCAAAAATACTGCTTTCATAAACTTGTACAAGCATGATGATATGAGTAAAATGTCAGAAATGTTAGTACTGCATTGATTCAACCTGCGCAAAGAGTCAACCTCTCTCCCTATCTCTCTCTCTCTCTCTCCCTCTCTCTCTCTCCATCTCCGACCATCTGTCTATATATATGTGACTTTGTGTTGTACTGTAATTCACTTTTCATGAATGATAAATTTCATCCCTACCATCATCACAATTATCATAAGCAGGAATCGCATTCATACTAGCTACACCAGTTAGTAATAATATCAATATAATGAATATCATCATTATGGCAGTATCATGATCCTTTAATTGCACTGACACTCATATAACATATTGATCACTGCAATGTAGCAGCTGACACCACTTTCATCATGCTGTGCAGTCAGTCCGGGTTTGTTTGGCTGCACAAACACTCAGCACGAAGGCAATAACATCACATGTGCTAATCATGGTCTGAAGGGGCCTAAAGGTTAGGACACTCTGATATTTAACCCTCACCTTCTCCCTCTCCCAATCCAGAAAACTCTATAGTCTCGGTACACTAACTGCCTGAGTCCCAACACTCAGTGGGTTAAGAATTGGGACACACTCAGACTAGGTGTAGAATGAATACCTATTAGAACCGAGTTCAGAGTTGACAAAGAATGAGCTAGGACTGACCAGGAAATAGTCTCTCACACCAAGGTTGACCATGTGATTCCATTGTCCAGTCTTGCAGACCTATGCATAGTCCCGACTATTGTCAAAAGTCACAATTCACTGCCTGTTTTCATTGAATATCTTTTACTATGGGTGATCATGCTGTTTACTGTGCATTTTCCAGACTGTTCCCAGTTTTCTTGTATAGATGTCCACAGAAATGACGCATTGATTCCAATACCAATTGAAGGGTTTGTTTGCAAAAACCGATAAGTCCATTTTTGAAAATTTTGAAGTAAGATCTTTGTCATAAAGTACAAAATAATACCTTTTAAATGATATATTGGTCACTACATATAAAGGTATATTTTTTTTTAAGTTATGGTCAAAAGTAGCAAAAATTTTCTTATTATCCTCTTTATTTTTCTTGAACTTAAATCGCAAATATCTCCATTTGGCAAATATGGACTTATCGGTTTTTGCAAACAAACTCTTCAATTGTTACCAACCTCACTACCCCCCCCCCCAAAAAAAAAAAAAGTGATAAAGCCTTTCTGATACATCATGCATGATAAATTTACACATTGTGCTACATCCACAAGCTGGAGTGTGGTACAACAATATACGAGTTGAAAGTTTCACATACAGATATTTTTGCATATTGTTATTTCTTGGACGCTTTTGAATGTTGTTCATTTCTAGTTTGTGCACATCTAGTAATTGTTACTTTACCTTTCATGAAAGAAACAAGAATCACTCACAAGCAAGATTACCAGTTTTTAATGTTTTTACTCTGTGATTCCCTGTACATTACAACATATAGCCCTATGGCTCATGCAGCATGCTACACCTACTAGTTGCTATAGCTACAGTGTATGAGTGATCCAGTGCTAACTTGGCTGATTCTTTTTTTTTCTAAGAAAATGATAATTGTTTGCATCATGCACACATCTTCATATTTACATGTTTTGTTTGCAGTTCAAAGGCTATTCATGAAATTCACAAATGTAAAACCTCCATGCAAATTTCAGCTTGTGCAGTACAATGTATGAAATGCATGATGACACAAGGCTATGATACAATGACAAGATGCTATATAAAATTCTTTATATGCTATATAAAAAGATCTGCCATTAGCAACAGTCTAGTTCACCAAGTTTTTGAGGAGTCTATCTCAATATCAATGCACAACTCTCTCTACACTCTGCAACAGGTTCTCGCAGGAGTCTGACAACATGACCATGAAAACAGAAGACTTAAAGCCTTATTTTTAATTTCACAACTATGTCTGATATTAAACCTAGTGTCTATGTGATTTTAATCTTATCTGAACAGCAGTAGGAGCATCAGTGGTGCTGCAAATCACATCATTTAAAATAAATCAGTAGAAAAGAAAATGCTGATGACTGGTGGAAGGTAACAAATTGTAATTTAAAACAGATCCTATGAAGATTTTAAAGTTTTCACTTGACAAATCTCACAACACTCGCCATGAGACTGCATCATCACATTCATCATCCACATCGCTACGCTACCGCGTCTACCAGGTAGCTACAGTATTTCATTGAAGGTGCTACCAGGGCAGTACTTGTATTATAGTACCACCAGTGACGTATAAACCACATACCAGTCACCACCACAGTACAAGACCACATCAACTTAGTGAACTTTTTGTACCACTTCTGTTTGTCACTGCTAAGTATTCAATCGAAACGGTCCCATGAAACATCAAGCACATACATTTACCAATCACATTCTGCAAAAATCTTAAGATGTCATGAACAATGTGAGTTTTACCATGATTGTTTCGGCTCGGTTTCCCCACGAATATCGGCCAAGGATCTCAGCAGCGGAACACTTCCCGACAAGTTCGCGTAATGTAGGCAGCAGCTCTGAGGTATGTTTGTTGCTACTATGCGGTTGGATGAAAGGGAGCGTGTCTCACACACACGAGTGAATTATGCAGTTGGGTATGGATGCATACGTGTGTTTTTGTGTATGTGCATACACAGTGACGTTTCTGACCGTGGCTCTTTTCGCGGGGCTTACTAAGCCCTGGGACTGTAAACTTGGGGTAGGGATCATCTAAACATATATTATCGAGCGTTTACCGTTCGAAGTTCCACGTACCTCTACTTTTTGTCAACTTCATCGGTTTTTGTCGTTGCCGATCGATGCACCCTGTATTTATTGTCGTGTCTTGCCCAAAACTCCTTTATTTGAGGTACTCTTTTCCATCGATTAGGTCATACAATATGACGAGAATTTACCAGTGGATAATACTAGAACTCCGTCGTTTTACACATGGGGATATATTTTTCACATAGGGATATCTCTTAGAGTCTAATGTTTACACAGTATGTGTGACGAGATAACTCAGAGATAAGGAATGCATAGGTGCAATGCCAAAACCATGTCGAATCTAAAGAATGGAGTAATAGCAAACAGAGAGATCTGCAAATGTGCCACAAAAAAATGATTCATGTGCAGTATAGTATTTCAAAGTTTCACATTACTTCAAGAAATAGCACTAATAATATTCACGTTATGCAAACTGAAAATGACGTTCGCCATGGCCTCAGTCCCTTTTCATTTCAGTTCCTCCGAAAGTTTACCACAACTGTTTCTTTCTCTACAACGTCGAGTCAGATGATAATGTTCCCTCGAATCAGCGAGGGTTGACAAGGATATGCGCACTGCAAGGACTCAAGAGTTTATTGTATACGAAGATTTGTGAGACTAAAAAGTTTACCGTTACTCCTGCCGTTACTATGGCACTGGAGCCTGGAAACGACTAATTAGTTTGGAGCATCAGTTGTCAATATATACCTGCAATTATTGTCATTGATAATGAATATTATACGTGTATACATTGTATATATGGGATTTACCAAGCGTTGATATTTGGTTCCCAGCGAAAATCGAATAAATTCATTGTTGAGAGTGGATTGACATGAATAACAGGTGAAATGAAGATGAAGATGTGATTTGGATTCAACATAATATAATACAGAGAAATATCAAATACGAAGGTCATGACAGTTTGAGTTTCATTTAGAATTAGTGATCGTAGTGGCGGAGATTAACACAAAAAGGTAGGAGATATAAAGTGATGACATCATGTGATAACGTGTGACATCATCGCTTCCTTGACTTTCGATTTTTCACTTCAAAGTCATCGAGAGAAAACAATTTAACAAAACAACTTTTATCTGAATATCGACAAATTGAAAGCTCGAAAAGTACATATTTTTTACAGAGCTATACATTCTTGTATCTATTCGATATACACTTACGGACTCATTTCATGTTACCTACGTATTTAAAGGCAATCTATTACAAGTCGCTTTTATATTTTGTGTATCTGCTTGTTTACATAATAATACTGATTGTTAAGTACACTATAAATAATGGTAAAGTCATTGCTGTAAATTTTCTTAATTTGATGTGAATCAAATGAGCGACCTTTTCTGCGCCATTTTCGAAGTTGTGAGAGGGAAGTCTAGTCATAACGCTACAAAACGGATATAAGGCTACACAACTGATGATATTCATTCCAAGTTGGGACTTTGGTATGTAGGATGCGGCAGCAATCAAGGGTGGCATGGCAACAGGATAACATTTCTTTCTCACTCTGATGTGTGCAGGTACTCGACCGTGAATTCTAATGTGCGAGTGTCCTCCAACAGGGAGGCAAGGGTTCGTCTCACCTCCCTGCCTCCCCAAGGAGGTTCTGTGCACAGTGTAATGAAGAAGAAGAAGAAAAAGAAGAAAAAGAAGAATACTGTTCTACAATTACCAATTCCCGAAATACCATCCTTTGGAGAATATTAGTACGTCGATACTCATCAAAGCACAAAGAAGGAGAAAAACAAATTGGGAAATTGCGAGAACAATAATGTGAAAAAGGGATACTCAAGGAAATAAGTTCTTGATAATTTCTGTCTTTTTTTTTTCTTTTTTCTTTTTTTTTTTCTTTTTTTTTTTGTGTAGCTTGGACAATATGAGGAGCTGTTTTTGAACGCATTAATTCCAAACTATGTATACAAAAGCAACGCTTTTGTTTGTTTTTTCTGGGTAAATCAGGATGACGCGCCATCTACAAACCCATCAGTTCTGATTTCCAAGTAGGTCCTACACGTCATTACCAACTTGAAGCGTAATTTCCATTCATGTTCACTGATCCCATTAATCCCCTGTGTCCATTCATCTGTTTACCTTCTTTGACGGTATTGCCGTGTAGCACATCGTTGTTAATGACCAAGCTGGAAAGTTCAGTTTATGGAGAGATATATAGGTGTCATTTACTAAATGTGCTGGTATTTGAAGGCGAGTGTAAAGCACACAAGCGCGCCTTTGTATCGGAGTGTGAAGGATTTCCAGCGATCCTAATTTGGATAGATATTTGGCTCTTTTATATGTCTGATCTTCTGGAATCGGTCTCTAACTCCTCCCTGTCTCCCTCCCTCCCTCTCTCACTCTCTCTATCTATCTATCTATCTTTATATCTAACCTATATCTATTTATCTCTCTATCTTTCCCACCCCCTCTCTCCCTCTCTCTCTCTCTCTCTCTCTCTCTCTCTTTGCCTTCATATCAGCGACCTTGAACAATTTACATCAGTGATGACAGCAGCATGCGCAAAAATTTGTCAGTGACCTATTTGACCCTCGATTGAAGGGATCAACGAGCTTTTCCAGACTAGCGAACAATATCCACCCACTCATGATTCAACGGGGAAGCGTCAAAAAATAAAAGTTCGGGATAAGATAACGCATATATCATGTATATAGACATTTTAATAAAGGCAGTGCTGTTATCAACATTAATACACAATTTTATCGCCGTGTTTCACATATCAAAACATCATTGTACAGAATTATGAATTTTTTATCATTACGTTATGTTATATTTACAACTAGTGATAAACTGTTGTGGTATAAACAACCTCCATTGGGAACATACATCTGCCTGTATGAATTATTAATGTTAAGTGCGAACACTTTATTTCTCTGTGGTTTGGTTTTGTTTCTTGATACAACAAGAATAGTTCACATATTTCATTTATTGTACTTTGCATAAAATAGCAATATCCCAAGGGTGGAAAACGTTTGAATCTATGATATTGATTGCCCATCTTGGTTAAAGAGGAAATCCATCCCAAAAATAAATGAATTTCAAAAGAGAAAATTATTCCCTACAGAACGATACAAAATGACAAAAATCTGATAAAGAATAAGAAAGATATGACATTTCACATTTTTCGGAAAACATTCTTTTTACCAGTCCTTATGAATATTCAAATGAGCAAGTTGACAACGTCATGCTCTCACAATTTCTTATTCATTTCATAAATAGAAAAGACAAAAATCTCATATTTTAGCTGTATAAGTGTAGAAAACTTGCCTCAAACCCATCCAAAATAAAAAAGAACAAATGTTAACTCTATACCTTAGTATTCTGGAACGTCCTTCTAATACTTGTATTAACCAAAATGAACATTTTCCCGAATTCCATATATAATTTACATCATAAACTGTGAGGATATGACATCATCAACTCGCTCGTTTGAATATTCATAAGGACTGGTCAAGAAATATTTTCCGAAAAAATGAAATTTTAAAAAAAAAATTATCTTCATTATTTCTTATCCGATTTTTGTCATTTTTGTATCGTTCTGTATAAGGAATATTTTTCTCTTTCTTTTGAAGATTATTGATTTGGGGGATAGATCATTCCACAATAGAGCAAACAGCGATTTGACATAATTGGCTATCTATAATGTTACAAACCTCCAAGTTTTGTTCTGGGTTTTTGTTTTTGTTTTTGTTTTGTTTTGTTTTGTTTTGTTTTGTTTTGTTTTGTTTTGTTTTGTTTTGTTTTGTTTTGTTTTGTTTTGTTTTGTTTTGTTTTGTTTTGTTTTGTTTTGTTTTGTTTTGTTTTGGTTTGTTTTGTTTTGTTTTGTTTTGTTTTTTCAGATCACGCTAAAACATACCAGTTCTCAGATGGAACCAACCCCGTTCAGTAGAGTACGTGATAATCGAAACGTACCCCATAGTATTGAATCGCATGCACCTAATAACAAGCTGCGTACGATTCACTCATTGATACTGTTATGGCCCGTTATGTAATCGACGATCGATGTACAGTAATTGATGGAGATAGATAGCAATTTTCAAGTAACCCAAATTGAAGAAACTCGGCAGTTGAAATGCCTTTCAGGAAAAATTAAATCTGACTTATGGAAATATTTCAAATGAGAGGGAATATTCTCTCTTCCACGTTTGAGATAACTACAACCCGATTTTAACAAACATGTTTGTTAAATTACAGATCAGCAGCCAACAGTTGCGATCTTACAAATTTCATTAGTTAGAGGGAGACAAATTGACGAAAATTCACACCTCAACCTTCACCCCTCTAACTCTCTTACAACCTGATTTTTCGTACGGTGCTTTTCTAATGATTCTGGTAATGACTATGGCGCTGAGCAGGGCGCAGTCCTGAGTGCCAAAATGTCAGAATGCTGAGTTCGCATTACGAACCGTCTCCTCTCTATTATACCCTGTTTATTTTTTCTTCTTCAGTGCTCACTTCTTTGAGAGACTTTTTATTGATGCTAATTTCAGAGACGTCATAAGTGAGATATCACGCTAGACACACATCGGCAACTTTTATAAATCAAGAGCATTTTCGCACACCAATTGACAAGAAAACATTTTCAGCATCATTATTCAGAAAACATTCATTTCCTATCTTTTGGCTCTGCAATAGTCCACTAAGTTCGGAAAATATGTTAGGACAATCAACACTATAAATGTCATGAATTCAATGTATATTTTGTTGCAAATCAAAACTCTTTCTGTCTTTCTCTTGATTGGTATTTCCAGTCTCGTCGCGCTTCGCGTTGAGTTCTGTTTCGGATGTCGACGTTGGCCTCTTGATACATGATGTATATACGAAAGAAAACTGCCGGTCCCGAGGACTTCGCCATATACAGGAGTGCACTGTATTAGTCTTAGCAGCCAGAGCTTTAGGAACATATCATATTTATCTCTGCTCAACAAAGAGAAGTATACAATGCAAGAGGCGTGACACCAGGAGGATGAAGATGGTGACAAGGAAGACGATAATTTTTCGTTAATAAGTCCTATGGTGAACACTTATCAGAACTTCCTCGTACGTCTTCAGAAGACGAAGAATGTGATGACGGCACGCTTACAACAGTTACAGACTTAACAGACTTCGACACTGACTTCATATCCGACCTTTCACTCTCGTATGAAGATTATTTTGTTGATGTCGAATGAGTCGCCTATAAAAGTATAAAATAAACCAAACAGTATCGTCATTGATATCCTGGACATGATCCTCAGTGAGACAGTCTCCGACTTGGTCCACAATGCATGAGCAGATTTGTTGAATCAAGTCGCTTAGAATTGGCAGATTTTCAAGAATACTCAATCACTGAAATAAGTAGGCCTATAGTACTTTACTAATTACTTTTGGTCTGTTTTCTCTCTTCGAGTTTACCGTAAAGTTAAGTGAGGTAAAGTTGCTAAGTGAAGGGTGCGAGTCCAGTGTCAGATATAACCTTGCTGGCTGATGAAGAACCTTGGTTTTGACTTCAAGGCAAAACATTTTCGCAGCAACTGTGAAGCAGGAGCGCTGGAAATCTGGCTCTGGATAAGCATCAAGAGCGGCTCATCTGCGATGAGCAGCTTACAGACAAGTTACTCTTGTGTTTTGGTGTAAGCTCGCAGTCGCGTTAAAGTTCCGATTTACCTTTGGGAGCAGTGATTAAAAAAAAATAATGTTTAAGATATCACATTTGATGCATATGTGTAGGTCTGTTGTATCACAAAACATCCTATACGTACAAAAATTTTCACAATGAAGCCTAAAATATATGGAGATATCAGTACTTTTCTCAATAAACCATAGTGTTACTGTAGATGGTTTAGTCTGTATGGAAACATTTTTATTATAGCTATTGTTCTCGTTTTGTGTATTTAACAATACTTAACATCGATTATACGGATTCAAATTTTTACAGTCATTGTTTCTATCCCTAACTCACATTTTAGAGCTGATTTAAAGCACTAATGTTGGGTTTTTGTTTCATCTGCAAATGGTTAATTATGTATTTTAAGATTGAATGGACTGTCATCTATGCGGCCTCGGATGTAAACGGCATCTTTGTTGTTGAGGTTTTCCATGACTTGTTTGGGCATAAGCAAAGGTAGAAAAGAGGGTTGGTGAAAGAACGCATCCTTGCTTTGATACGCAGTTGTCACTTGGGAAGGGTTCAGAAATATCACTGCTACTGCAGTATATCTTTGGGTTTTTTTTTTTCTCTTTTTTCTTTCTGCTAGCGCTTAGAGACATTTATAATGTGATATGTCGCCCCCCCCCCCCCCCCCCCATTCCGCGCGGCGTGTCGCCAATCCCATCGCAATAAGCCATCGCTACGATGTTTCACAACTTTTTTCTTTCAAGTCTCCCCCATCTTTTGACACCAAATTTGCGACCCCCGGGCCCGCGGTTCCGAAGTTACGCATATAACGTACATGCATGTCGGACCAAAAAATGCTGAAAAACATGAATTCATGTGCAATTTCAATGCAAATTGTGCTTACAGTCAAATTTTATATTCAAGAACATGATCATTTTGGGGCTTTATTAATCAAAATCAATTAATCACGTGGAAAAGCAATGGTTCACGAATTATTCATCTTACAGATTTCAATATGTAGGCCTACATGTAAACCAGTGGCGGATCCAGAGGGAGCGCAACCGGCGCTCGCTCTCCCCCCCCCCCCCCTTTATTTTTCGTTAAAAATAGAAGAAATAAAAAGGAAGTGGAACCAGAAATATTAGTTGAGCCCCCCCCCCCCCCCCTTTACAGAATTCCTGGATCCGCCCCTGTGAACGGTTTTGATTCTTCAATGACCAAAAAAAAAAAAAAAATGAATGTGGCGTTCCACAAGGACGATTCTTAGGCCCTCTAATTGTTATTCAGTTTACATTGATGACTTTATGTTGTATTCGACGAACCGTCCTTATCAGATGAATGACAGTCCCTTGACGACTTTGTACCACTTTGAATCATGTTTTCTTTTACTACTTTAATGGAAATCAATAAACTGTTGAATTGAACTGAAGATATTTTCATGGTTGCAACAATGTTGCGGACAAATTTCATCGAAAAAACAATGAAAACAAAAAGTCAAAAAACAAAGAAATACATAAGAAATTCTGAAAAACAGTGAAATACTTAATAATTTTTTTTTTTTGACGGCACAATCTTTTTTTACTTGCATTTGCTAAGGACATTAGAAAGAATATTTACACAAAATAATGCCTGTTTGGAGCTTCATTTAGTGATTTGCGGCAAATAGTATGATTCTATATATACACATACACTATTACATATTGTACCATAATTTAGCATGGATGATCATTTTTTTTGAAAAATCAACATTACATTTCTTTTTTTTTATATATTACTATAGTAAGTCACAGGCAATGTGTATGTCCATTTTCGCCGTGATTGTGCTGTCGACGGCCGAGATCTGAAAGGGGGCCTAACAGGCTTTATCGTCTACCTAAATAGCCCCGCCCAGGAAAGGTTAAGCACACAAAGATCTGTTTTTTTTTTTAATACCGTAGCAGTACAAGGCACATGACTGTGTGTCTGCACGCATTTGTCTTTTTCTTTCTGTTTTGGATTTTTTTAACCTGTTTTGGGGTATATCTCTCTTATTTAAGATTTCTATTTGTCTACTGCAGGTCTTATACAAAGGAGACTTGATGTTGAAAAAAAAAAAAGAAAAAGAATGAAGCTATTCATTTCAATAAACTCCAAAAGGGTAGTCTCATTTTCCAGAATACTCTAAAAACATAATGCCTATATACAACATGTACATAATACACAGTGGGTGGGTGAAAAATGTATCACTTGAGAATGGGATTTTCTTCCATTTTATATGCAGTTCAATGTACATGCATTCATCAACAAATCAGATTTCATCTGATTACAAATTTCAACTTCAAGAAAAATTGCAAGTTGTGTGCAAACCTCCACTCTAACTGCCATTGATTAAAAGAAAAACTTGGGAAAAAATGTTTTCATTATTGTTGTTATTGATGTTGTTGGTGGTGTTGTTGTTGTTGTTCTGTTGTTCAAAAACATCAAATACCATCCCCCTTGTTACCAACATATATATAAACCAAATACACATCAGCACAAACTCAAACATACATGTCCATGTACACCATCACAGTCACAACCACAAACACAAGTCCCCAACACCAAACTGTTCAGTATTTTTGTCATTACCTGTATTAACCCATTGAGGACGAGTCTGGAGTATACTAGTACTTGGGCAGGTGTCTATGGGAAATGCGTGTTGTAACAAAATTAGCCCGTCCTCAACGGGTTAACATTATCTTTATGGCAGGACTCAACACTAACTTTTTTCTGGTGGCCCATTTCTGCCAATAAAAGTTTTAAACCTGAAATTTTGGTGACCAGAATTAAACTGAAACTTAACTGAATCTTAAGTGACCTATCTGGCCATCAAAAGATGGCTTTCTTGGAAATTTGGTGGCCCGACATCAATCATTACTGGCCCTGGGCCACAGCTAATGTCAAGCCCTAATTTTGGCATACACTTGTACATGTAGCAGACCACAGAACTCCTCCTGTAACACACCATGGTGTTTATATCGATGTAGATTTTGATTATTCCAGGTTGTATGCTATAAGCGTGTGAATTAAATCTGTTCGACTGGACTCGCCATGATTTTCACAAGTAAGTCCACTCAAACAGATTTAATCTACACACTTTTAACACTATGGTGTTGTTTTTTTCTTGTGACTCAAGTACAGTGTATAGTAATCTGTTCTCTATTCCTTTTCCATTACGTCACACATTTCCATTTTCACTGAGGGAAACACATAGACAAACATACAGTATGACAGCTACACTGTATACGATATTCATATACAATCCTGCTTGCTAGCTGTAGGCATATCTGTCAAGTCTCAAAGATCAGGCCCTCTTCGGAATGAATACTCATTTACAAATCATTTTGACATCACTGACTTTGAGTAAAGTCTTTTAATCTCGTTATCAATCAAGTTGCTATTGCAACAATCACTTTTTTTTATTTGTGTGCGAAATATTGCAGAGATAAAATTTTCCTTCCTGACAATGTATCATGACATCATTTTTCCCCTCCAAGATGAGAACTGCATTCTTTAGAAACTCTGAAGAAATTTATTTTCCTGAAAAAGAAAAAATAAATGAATAAATGAGGATTTGAACAAAGGTGACAACAATGTCAATTAATCCATATTGGTATGATGACAACAACACAGTGCTATATTATGGTCAAGTACATGGACCTTACCAAATTTGCCGTCTCGTGATTGGGCAAAAGTTTAAAGTGTCATTGCGATGCTGTCTCTGATGACCGAGATTTCGACCTGTCAGCAATTTAGTCTCAAATACTTGATACTCTCTGGCTTTTATTCTTGTGATCCAACTTCCAATGTTTGCTTAAAAAAAAAAAAAAAAAAAAAAAACTGGCAACAATAATCTTGCAACATACTTCAGTGATCTCATGACAAGAATTCTATTTCAAGCATCTACATTTACATGATGAGAATTAAAGTTTTCTTCACTTTTATCATAGAGCACATGTGTGAAAATCCTGAGCCACAAGGTAATGGCATTTTGCTTGATTTTGGTTGCATTTTTTTTTTTAATTTAGAACTTTTGCCATACATGCAATAGCAGTAGAGAATTTTATTCATATATATTTGGGTTTTTTTCTATTAATTTCTTCTTTTTGTTTTTGTTATAAATATTGAAAGCTGTCATACAGCTGTACAATCTCTGACATTCTGAATGACTGAATCTTTGAATGACAGATACTGTAAGACCACATCTATACATGACCTTCTTCTTTGCATGCAGGGTTTTTTCATTTACATTCAAATTCTGGATAGCTCCTTTTTTTTTTGTACAGTGCACTCCCATTATAATGAAATTCAGGCTGCAACATTATCCCCTCTATGATTTTTATTGTTTATTTGTTCGGTTATAACAAAATTTCAAGATAACGAAAGAAAAATGCCAGTCCCAAGGACTTCGTTATAATGTAGTCCACTGTACTTGTTTTGTTTGAAATGTAGGCAAGTAACTGAGTGTCTTCCATCAAATCCAGACCAAGGAGTAATACAAAGTACCGCAGGACAGACAGGCATCACCAAGCCAAGGACAATCTTTCAAAAGTCCCAGACAGCAAGCCTGCGATTTTCATCATTTACATTTCTGTAAGGAATTTTTTAACAAATTCATTGAACAGAACAAAGCAATGAGTGAAAACTTTTCAGCTGATCTCCATCCATATTTCCTGTAAAAAAAAATAAAAAAATAAAAAATAAATAAAAAAATATCTCTTAGTAATGGACAAAATACAGCAAATGGATTATCCTCAGCCATGCTGTGCAACACACCAAACTGATGTCTCTAAAAGTTATCACATCAGTGATCACCACGCAATGGCGACTGCCTTCTCATTGGCCTTGCTCAGGTACACGCTTTGTTTTTATGCTTCCTTGCACTAAAAATCCCATTGTGCTTCATATTTCCTGGTTGTCAAACACTTCCTTTTTAGTCCAACTCTGGTCAGCACACTTCATCACATATTCGAACCTGTTCTCCCTCATGTCGAATCAAACTCCTCCACCTCACTTTCTTCGGGTGATCTCCAAACCAGACATGTCAATCTATGGGAGCCTTATGGCTCTGTCTACATTGGCCATGGATCAGTCCTGTTCTTTCTCATAATGAAACTTATCCTACGCCTCATCTCCTGGTTGTAGATGCCTTTCATGTTTTCATACTCCTTTCTCCGACGCTCCTGGAATGGCTTCTCAAAGTAGCGCTTCCTCCGCACGGTCTCTATGATGCCGTCTCTGTTCAGAGCGCTGAAAATGAGGAGAAATGCACACAGAGCAGGTCAATGCCACACATTGATAGTGACAAACGTGAAGAATCAATTTAGTGAAAATCTGTATGGGAGTGACTGGAAGCCTTGGCAGGCCACGACATCATCGCTTCATCAAACTTGCATAATGCAACTATGATTGATATCACTACTATAGGACAGCATGTGAAACATTAACATGCATGTAACTTACATAGATACACTATAGTATTTTTCTCTTTTGACTTAAAGGGGATGGCTAGTGTAACTGATCAATGGGAATCAATGGGAATGCTTGGAATCGAACACGTGTACGATTGCCCCGTCACTGTACAGGCATGCTACCCTGGAAACATTAAACTGCACATTACTTGAATATGAGACCATTCACAACAAGAGATATATAATGTACTCTTAAATGAATCCCACAAGGATTGGAACAATCATCCCCCAGCATTCCCACTGATTCCCACTGATCAGTTACTAGCCATCCCCTTTAAATGACTCTTTCATTGTTCTGTGTGTTTTATTTTACTTCACATAAAGCAAAGGCTGACATCTTGTGCATACAGGGGAAGGACCTAAAAACCATGACAATGACCTTGTTATCATTTATTAGGTTTCTTGCTATACAGTATCTGGGTACAAAATCAAAGAAATATAAAGAGTTTGGACCTGCAAAATCAGCCTTCTATAAAAGGGTTTGCTACATCCAACCTCTTTTTAAAGGTCCTGTTTACCTTTGGGAACAGTGGCTTAATAAATTTTCAAGATATGACATTTGATGTACTATGTGTAGGTGTGTTGTACCACAAAACATCCTATCATATAAAATGTTCGTGATAAAGCCTGGAATATAGAGATATCTGTATTTTTTTCAATAAACCGTAACTGTAGACGGTTTTGTCTGAAAATATTTCTATTGTATAATTTGTAACTATTGTTCACATTTTGTACATTTAACAATACTTAAAGGGACTGTACAGTACTGGTTGAGGTGGGAATTCATGTTTTGAACATTCCTAAGTGAGATAATGAGAAACCTCTTATGAAATATGAAAGAGCATGTAATTTTAAGAAGGATTCAACATTTATTTGATGAAAATTGGTTTTCAAGTGGCTGACATATCCAAAAAAGTGATAATAATAAAAGACGACAGGCCACGCCTTTCATTACGATTTCTTTGTTTCACCTTGTTTTTGGATATCTCAGCCATTTCAAAACCGATTTTCATCAAATGTGACCCTGCACCTCAAAACAAACAAAAAGTCGCCAGACATGAATTTTTAGTAAAGACTATATTCTGAAAGAGCAGACTTTAAGCTTTAAAATGATGTATAACTCAAATCAAATGGACTCTCCTAACCTATCTAAATATTGGAAAGAAATCACAAACTCAGCAAAAGTGTGAACTGAGAAAAGAGGCTCTGAAGTACAGTGTCTATTCAAGCGCTTAATCTTTACCAAACCGTGCTGGCTGTGCGATGAATGGGACAAAAAACAGGAAGTAAACCACCAGAGTAACAACAATACAGGGATTATCAGATTAAACTGAAATTAAGCATGCCTCATCAACACATTATGTCCATAATTAATGCCAACTTCCAAAGCAGTAGCACTATCCTGTCAAAAGTTATTAGAGTTGAAAGTGAAGAGTGTGGACAAGGTTTTTTTCAGAAATGAAAAAGGGATTCTAAAGACACACCTAATCACACTATTCTACCAAAAATGTTCGAGATAAACTGTTAAAAAAAAAACACTTTCCTGCCCGTTTTATGATACCAAATTTTAGCATAGTGTAAAAGAAGACCCGCTGTTTCAGAAAATATGAAAAAGTCAAGTTCGGCTAGGTTGACCCATTTCACTTATTTTCAGTCCTCACGCAAAATCAGTGTGTGCGACTTTTTGTTCGTTTTGAGGTGCACGGTCACAAATAAACCTTTGATACCCCTTAGAATTGCATGCTCTTTGACATCTTATAGAGTGGTTTCTGAATATCTCGCAAAACGTTCAAAGCTAAATCCTCACCTCAACCAGAACTGTACATACCCTTTAACATCCATTTAACTGATTCAAATTTTTACAGTGGTTGTTTCTATCCCTAACTTACATTGTAGAACTATTTTAAAGCACTAATGCTGGGTTTTTGTTTCATCTGCAAATGGTAAATTATGACTTAAATGAGGTTCCACTCCCTTTTTGTTTGTGAATAGCACATGCCAGGTCGATATCATTTTCTGACAACTACAACTGTATTATTCACCTGGGGTGAACCACAAGGGGTTGGTACTTGTATCTCTTGCCTTTTTGTCTTTTGTGTGTGTGTGCATAATGAGTGGGGCACTTTACACAGCATGGAGTTACACAACTTTGACCACTTGAGTACATGTTTACCATAAGTTCATACTAACCTGTTAAGTGTTCTGTAGGCGGAGTCTACATCTCCATTCTTCACGAACACTGTTCGGGCCACAAAGCGTAGGTGTCTGCTCATGGTGTTTCCTTGACAACCGACCTACAGCTGTATGCATTGAACGGGATGAAAGCACAAAATTTTATCATACAGTCCTTTCTCCTAGCCAAAGCATACATGTATGTATGTGCAAACCAGAAGTATTCACCCAATAATGCAGTATGTCAGTAATCAGCCCCCTGTTGCATTTTGACTCCTTGAAAGTCACATGACCGATTCCTCCTTGCCCATTATGACAAATACAGTCCATTTACACATAAACTGATAAACCATGCAGAGATTAAATTACAAATACAATTGTACTGTAAAACCAGAATTTTTGCATGCATGAAATTTTTGCAAATTTCTTCCAAGATACTCCTCAATGTTCCTTCTGGAACCAAACGAGGAGAATTTCGTAAGGAGCTAAGATTCGCAAAACTTAAAATGCACGTGAACGTTCTTGTCTACATTTACGTGCATTGAATGCCAACGTCAATTCGCAAAAATGTCTACCCGCAAAAGCCGTCGGCTCTAATTGGAGGAAAACTTCATGTGCAATTATTTCTGGTTTTACAGTCATGCTGTAGAGATATTCACATTCTTCAGTTTCAACTGCTTTGACAAGACTACTAAGAGATAGATTCTAGACTTCTAATGAGTAGATCTAATGTTAGTATGGAATTTGAGAGATAGAAAAAAAATCCATACATATTCACTCTGGAGCCAAGAAGTGTAAAAGTGACAGATGTACAAAAAATACACTGAATCCTTCCCTAACTGTTAGAGGTAAATATCAATGGAACTTCCAATGAGTTCCAATCCAAGTTCAAATTTGATAAATTGCGCTCTGTGCATTGCATGCCGCGTACCGTGGCCATGGTGGCCGGTCATAAACCCATCATGACTAAGGACTTTTCAATTGCGTGGACGTGGCCGCCAGTCTCGTACGAAAGCGGCTCGAAATGGCCGCAGTCCACTCCGCACGTCCGCGGTGTTATCACACATTTCAATTTCAGTGCACGCCGTTCGTGACGTACTGCTATGACGTCATGGCCCCCGTCTCCTCCAGCGGGCTAGCGATTGGTTGCCCGATGCGATGATGTCATCACATCGTAAATCTCGGGTGGACGTGAAACGTAAGACGTGAACACGCATTAGCGATTCTGGCGTTGGACGTGCTGGAGAACCTTGAGCATGCGAAGTTCCTTAAAATGACGTCATTTCCTCGACGGCCACGTCCGTCCAAACGTCCACTGGGTGAAATCGAGAAGTCCCTTTCCTTTAGGGACTTTTCCATTTCACCCCGTGGACGTATGGACGTTAGAATGATTAATGATTGCGATCGCGAGTTGTTTACCTAGGTTCACCCTAACGCCTGCATGGGGCGCTGTAACCAGTAACAGCGCCCCGACAACTTGTATGCAATTTAGTGAAGTAATCCAGTGCACTGCGATGCTTGCAATTCAGTTAACAACTCATGGTTCAAAACAACACTTGGATTCGCAATGAAAAACCGCATGTTGTATTAATACCATATTGTTGAATATCATCTAGGCAACTATGTATCCCTCACCATTACCTCCGAAAACAAGATAAATCGTCATCATCTTTGACTTGAGACCATCTCCGCAAGATGCAGATCGCCATTTTGAACATATCACGTAAATAAAATGATCTGCACATGCGCGAATGAATATTCATGTCAGTTCTCAGCTAGCCATCCTGTTTTTGTTTTTTTTTTCCACAGGCATACATTGTGTATAACAACATGTGCTACGATTTTATCCATACCCGATCGACAGTAGCGTTTGTCATTCAGCACTAGATGGGGCTCTCGCGCATGTACATCGTTTTCTACACACGCAGTGTGCTCAGTTTCTGAGCCCATTCGCGACGATCGCTAGCTGTAGCAGTTATGACAGGGGTGCATTGATATCATTCTTTTCCAAAGTAATACGGCCGTACTGCAAACAACATGTTCAATCACAAACCTGAACTACTTTTGCCATCCTGTATGTGGGTTTGCTTCTGCTACCTACCGCTAGTAGCCCGAGGAGGACGATCTGTTCGGCATGCTAGGTCGAAATTTCACACTTATTTGTCGTGGCCTTGGGTGTATTTTTTGTACTTAATACACATTGCGCAAATTATAGCAGTATCGAAACTTCACTTTTTTCAAAATTGAAGTGTTTTCTGATTTTTTGAAAGGAAAATTTATCGACCTCACGTAGGCTGAGTATGTTACAATTGTACAGGAAATGGACCTTGTAATGCCTGTTTCAGTGAAATTGGCTGGCCCGATCGGAGCCCGTGAAGAGCTTCGCGGTTGCTGCCGCGGGAGTTGCTATGGGTGTTGTGTGATTTACGACTGCCCGAAGACGCCGCGCGCTTGCTCAGCTCTCTACTTACGATGATCGGCGTATCCGCTAGCGGCCGCTAGGGCGCTCACTACTACAATGGGAAAATCGTAAACGCGAAAATTTATTAAAATGCAAAATTTTTACAAGAAAATGAAAAAATCCGCTGATTTCAACACTTTTCATGTGTATATTATGTATCAATCTATGGATAATTGATCTCATTTCATGGCTTGGTGTACATCTGATTTTAATATGAAAAACGTTATCGACAGCACGGCTGTTGTGAGTGCAGTGTTACTGTTAGCGCATACGCTGTGTAAGTTGTATTACGATACGAAGTGCGGAAGGACTAAAACCTCGGATAAAATCTTTCACCGGGCTCTTAAAACAGATCGTATTGTAAATTGATTTCTGCCCCTCTGATTGTAAGTATCCTGTCTAGCAGTAGGCCTAGGCCTATGGCTACAAATTTCAGTGTAAAAATACCAGGGAGGTGGAAGAAAGATGGAGTGTGCTCTTCTGAGTTTCCTTTGAAGTCATGCGTGGCCCCGACAGCGTTTTTTTCCCCCTCCCGTAATCCCATTACTCACGCTCGGCGCACTGCAAGTCGTAAATCTTGTGGCGGAAATCACGACGCGAAATGCATTGTGGTCAGGGAATAAAATGGCGTCCTACGGTGTAAGCACAGAACTCAGAGTGTATTCTGTAAAGCAGTGGTGGTAGTTCTGGCGATCGTGATTTTGACGGAGACGAGTTTGTTGAGGAGGAATTGCTTTTAGCAAATTCAAAATCACATTGACACAGCAACTTAACGAAATTTGATTTGCAATTGAAACTGAAACTCAGAAAGTTAGTTGGGCCTTGGCTTGGAAATTGGAGGCCAAGGCAAGGGCAAGGCTCAGGACACTGTTTAATAGCGCAGCGTCGCCTCAGGTACGCTGCCTAGCAAAAACATACCTAACGTTAGTCCTGGCTAGTAGACTCTAGTATTTCACAAACTAGAATCTAACCACTGTTAAACGTTAGATTCTACTAGCTCCAGAGGTGTACTCTACTACTTTTTAATTCAGTTTTTTGTAACGTTAGCATGGGGTAGAGTCAAGCCGATTACCGGTATTTACCGATGAATGATCGAGGGAGAGTGAGGCGAAACACTGTATACTAAGCTCTGTTTTTCCCCCTAAAATATATTTACAGCATCATACATCTAGGCTTTTATAGATATCATCTTTAATTCTCTACGGAAAATTATTATAATCAAGGCTGATCATGTTGCGTCACTCTAGTGCGCCGGAGGGTGATGGATGGACCGATAAGGCCAGATTTTGACATATTTATCACAGAATGAGGGTTGGATTTCAAGACGTTAATCGGTGTAAGACCACTTGATTTTTTCTCTGAGGGAAGCTCTCAGAGTGCCATCTCCATCTTTCTTCCACCTCCCTGAAAAATACTAATGCGACCCCGACTCGGTACCGGTTGGGGTCGCGGCGCGGTCGCTGGTGCGGTTAGGTTCACCCCTGATAACGTGCAATATTTGTCACCATTAATCCCTAAGGACAGCTCCCCCGGCCCTGTGGCTTGTCACCGCCTCGCCTTGAATGAACAGTGTGGAATTGAGGATCATCATAGTTCAAGGATATTATTTTTGGTCAGCACATGCACTCGAGCCAACATAAAATATCAGTACATGGGACTGTACAAGTCAGGCGATCCATGATATGGTGGATGGTGTACGTGTACGGAGCGACGGGTTCTCACTGGTACATATAAAACTAATGTGTACTTACGACATACAAATGTCTCTTTCTATGGCTGGAGAGTGACCAGGTGGACTGACGACAATTTCGAAGTTTTCAATCTGTCCTAGATCCTGCAAACAAGAGATTTTGAGGGGTCCTTTTACGGCGCAAAGTCTTGCGTAAGGGTCCACCTCAATGACCTTATCATGTACAGTATACAGCCCAAGATGGCGCTGTTTAACAACGCCGTTTTTTGGGGGGGTTCGTTTTTCTTCTTCTTTTTCGACGAAATTTCTCTCTCCGCGCAATACCTTGGAAATCTGTGGGCTGAAAGTTGTGAGATCACATCTAGATATCAAGAGAATGTGACATAATTATGAGCGCCTCTTGACAAATATTTAATGACACCGTCCAACACTAGAGGCAGAATAAATTTGTGCAATGTATTTAGGGATCAGAAGTATGGAAATAAAAACGAGACGACGATGACGAAGATGACGATGTGGACAGTAACTGAATTGAATTGAATTGAATTTATTCGTTTCATTTCCATTTTACATTGCATTGTTGTTTACATATTGACACATAATATTACAGTAATATATCAGCATGAATTGACAGAATATAGGATACTTACACAAACGGAAATGGGGGGACCCAACTAAAAGCATAGCTTGTAAAATTTGTAGGTCACCATGACGAGTCGTAATTATGTATAGAGTAATTGAGAATATAACATATATGCAGACTCCTGAAACATATTTACATAACTTGTACATATTTACATAACTTGTACATATATCTTAAAGGTAGTAAACATGAATGAGAAAGAGAGGGAGGGAAGGAGAGAACGAGAGAAATAGAGGAAATAAAGTGAGAACCGAGGGGGGGAGAGAGGGGGAAGAAAAAGAGAGAAAGAAAGAAAGAAAGAAAGAAAGAAAGAAAGAAAGAAAGAAAGAAAGAAAGAAAAAAAAAAAGAAAAAATAAACCGTGGAATTAAAATGTAAAATTTGATGTAAGATTACCTTACAGGGTAAAAGTGTCCAGATATTTGGTATAGAAAGGCTAGTTACATCGTAACATATTTACTCAGAAGACTTAGTTTCAATTTGTATTTGAATGTTTTGAGGCTTGTGAATTCCAATATTTTGGTCCAGCAAAAGCAAGTGTATTGTGTTTAAAGTTAGTTCTAATGGATGGCAGGTGGTAAGAAGAAGACTGCCGAGTGTAGTAATTGTGCACTTGTTCATTCATAACAAAAAGTGACGAAATAACCTGTTGAAATTCAGAATCATTCGAGATGTACATAATGGATCCTAGATTCATAAAATATATATCCTATACTTTTAGAAATTTATTTTCATAGAAGAGTTCATTAGTGTGAGAACGTGATGTTGCACCAGAAATAATTCTCACTGTCCGCTTTTTAAGTAATAATGATTTATCCAAGTATAATTTTGCTGAGTTTCCCCAGGCAAGAACGCCATAATTGAGATAGGGTAGTACAAGGGTTGAGTATATAATATACGCAATATATTCTTTGGAATAGATTTTATATTATTGATAACGTCAACATTTCTGGAAAGAGGTTTACTTGAGTAGCATATATGCATTCTCCAATTCAATTTGTCATTTATATGTAGGCCAAGAAATTTTGTATTCGTGACTTTGTCTATTTGCACATTATTAAAGAGTATATGGCCTGGTAAAGATGATAATGAATTGCTAGATATCATATAGTTGGTTTTCAAGAAATTTAAAGATAACTTGTTTGCATGGATCCATGTAACTACAGATTTCAGTTCTGAATTTATAATATTCAGTAGTTGGTGTGGATTTTTGTGAGAGAAGAAAATACTATAAGAATCGTCGGCAAATAATATGAAAGAAAGAATTTGCGCGATTTGGGAAAATCGTTTATATACAAAAAAAAAAAAAAGAAGGAAAAAAAGTAGGGGACCAAGCAGCGACCCCTGTCGAACACCACAAGAAATAGATCGCAAAGTAGACTCCGCACCATTTAAAGAAACAAATTGTTTTCTATGAGTTAGGTAACTTCTAAACCAGGGAGGCGTTTCTTCCACCTCCCTGTTCTAAACCATTCCAGAGCTTTTCCTCTGATTCCATAATAGGATAGTTTGTACAATAAGATATTATGATCAATGGTATCAAAAGCTTTAAAATAATCTAAGAATATACCTACAGTATGTAAGTTCTTCTCAATTGCCGAGGCAACCTTATCAATAAAATGTAGTATATCGCATGTGATGTTGTATGCTTTTCACGAAAGCCAAATTGTACATTAGTTAATATTTCACATGACTTGAAAAATTTGATCAAACGAACATAAATGAGCTTTTCAAGGATTTTGGAAAAGGTTGTGAGCAAAGAAATAGGGCGGTAGTTAAATACTTCGTGAGGATCTACTTTTGCAATTTTCATATTTTGTGGTACATCACCGTTAAAAATAGATAAATTGAATACATGAGTGAGAGGTTTCACGAAAAATGCAGCGACTTTCTTCAATAGATTGTTTGTGAGGCCATCACATCCTGGGGACTTGTTTATCTTGAGGTTACTGATAATATCCATTACCTCCTCTTCCGTAACTGGAATTTAAAAAAAAAGTTTCATAATTCGGACTTTCTAAAAAGTCAAAAAGATTCTTTGTGCTGTTTGGAACATTTTCTGACTACCTTTTCCCTACATTCACAAAGTATTAATTGAATGATTCTCCAGTTTGGTGACCATTAATCGTAAGTTTTGTGGGTCCTGTGAGTTTTTATTTTGTATTATGTAACTATATCAATAATGATGATAATTAAGATGATGATGAAAAATAGAAGTAAAAATCACAACAATAACAAAGAAGAAGAAGAGAAACAGTGACAATCATAATCACTATTAAAAGAATACTAGTAGCACAAGTAAAAAAAAAACAAACAAACAAACAAACAAAACAAAAACAAAATCAAAAATCCCCGAAACCTGAAGGGATGGCATACATGTCATCCCCACCACCCAGTGAGCTGGGGATGCATACCCCCGCTGTCTACGCCCCTGTACCAGAGTGATGTTGAAAAGTAGCATTTTTTTATCTAACTTAATGTAAGCATTTTTTTTTAAGGCAATGTCCACCCTACTTTCTTTACCAACGTAATCATAGACAAAAGGAAACAAAGACCACAGAAACAAACAAACATACACATACACACAGTCATGTTTAGGACCGGAAGATTTCTGTGCTCTTATTGGGAGACATTTTTGCTCATGGAATGGAATTCAGCGCGAAGGGCAGTTTTGACGCGAAAATAAATCTTGGTCCACGGAACGCTGTATGACTTGTATAGAGATCAGCGGATTGGCGAGAAATCGTCGCACCCATTCGCACCAAAAGAGCGCCCGCTTTGGTCTTATTGGATTATACATTCAGCGCTGCTCAATCGAGGTGCATCAAAGAACTAGTAGTTCTGTGGGTATTATACAACAATCGCTGTTTGGTGGCGCTTCCCTCGGAAATATTTAAGTTATATCAACTTTCTGTGCATCATTTATGCCTACAATAAATAGATGAATGAATAGTTACATGAGAGAGAGGGAGAGAGAGAGAGAGAGAGGGAGAGCGAGCGAGAGAAGTGTATACAGTGTAATGAATAATGAGAAAGGATTCCATGATTGGCATGTTAATCTCGATTTGTTTTAAATAAATAATGTTCAATCTACGCGTGAAATGTCTTTCCCGGGGGATTTTCGTTATCTCGAAGATTCGTTATCCGAAACACACTAACTCCCTGTACCTTTTTATTAATCCAAAAATGAAAAAGGGTTCCTTAAATCGAACATTATATGACGTTATTCTGAAGGTTCGTTAATCCGAACATGAAATGAAACAAGGGTCGTTTCAATGAAGATTCGTTAATCGAAAAATGAAAATAAGGTTCGTTATTCGAAATTTAGTAATCTGTGGCAAAGCTGGGGAATGGGAATCACCGTTAATGATGTCGAGTAGTTATACGAAGATGGAAAGGGGATGATAGGGACCACGGATCCTTTTAAAGGATGTGAGCAGTACAAGCATAATGCGTGATTTCTTTATTGTTTATCTTTCTGCCTTTGAGTGGCCTCGATACGTCATGCGTTTGTCGTCCCGCTGATGATATAAAGAGGAAGCATGGATAAGGAGGAGAAAATACTTCTTGTTTTATCAATGACAATGACCAATGATGACAAACTACTATATTCCAGTTTGTCGTATATGTGTATCGTTTTGTGTGTGTGTTTATCCATGTCTGGTGCGTGTATGTGTGTGCGTGCATTCTGAGAAAAATAGGATCAACTTTGAACCTTACCAGTGTCACGCTCGCTGTAATATAGGAGTACCTTTACCGGTGCAACTTTGCATGCACCTTGCAGATCAGTAATATGCAGAGTTGAACTTTTAAAAAGGTGCTCTAATTGTGACACTGGTCAGAAAGGAGCAAAGCTGCACCCATAAAAGTGCTCCCAGTGTGACACTGGAAGGGGTGCAAAGTTGAACCTATTTTTTTTTTCTCATAGAGTGTGTGTATACCATCCGTGAGCGTGTTTTCATTCATATCTCAATTATCATCCTCCCATTGTTCCCTTGAATATATACGACACCGTATTTTGCCACTGAATGAAATTCATTTCATTTTCGAAATTACGAACCTATAAATTATTTATTTTTGGATTAACGACCCTTCGGGGAAGGAACCTTATTTTATTTGCAAAATAAAGAACCTTCGGAAGAGGGAACCTTGTTTAATTTTCAGAGTAAGAAACCTTTGGAATGATGGACCTTCGGAATTAACGAGCTGTTAATCGTCTTTCGTTAACCCTCTGCTTGCCACATCGTAATATCTACCCACAGGTTTATGTTTGAAATATGTGTACATTAAATTTGTCTCATGGGCACAGAAAGGGATCAAAAGACCCATGTTGAGATCCTTACACTCTGCTGCATGCCCCATTGCATCTCATTTTGTCAACAGGGAAAACAATAGCAGGAAGTAGTAATTTCGCAGCGTGAAACTAAAACACCCATAATTATAAAGGAGAACAAACAAAAAGCCGTCAAATTTGTGATGAGGGGTCTTTGTATGATAGCTCCTTCTGCTAATAACACATTGCTATAAGGCAGGGCCTGATACAATTTTATGGCCTCCGACCAATATTTCGAAGTTCAAAGAGGGCGGTGAGTTGGCTCAGTCGGTAGCGCGTCTGCCTCACGATCACGCGGCCCGGCTTCGAACCCGAGTCTGGACTGAGCAATATTGTGTGTAAGCATACCGTCCCCTCTAGCAAGAGGCAAAACACTCTGTCCCTCGGATAGGACATAAAATGGAGGTCCCGTGTGTGAGAGAGTAACAACTCATGCACGTAAAAGATCCCGCTTCATTCATTCATCGCAAAGAGCAGGGTGTTTAACCCGGTGAAGTGGTCCCATGCCCGCAACTCACATCCAACTGGACCCCATGGAAAACCAGCTAAACGTAGCTGAATATGGGCTATCCATCCATCTTCTCAGATGGAAATGAACAAACAAAGGTTATTCTCACCGCTGCTATAAAAAAAAAAAAATCACTATAAAATATAAGAAAAAAGTGAACAAAATGTTATTGAATCTTGATAAAACATCGCTTTTTAAGTAATATATACTGCGAGGTACATCTGGTCTGAAGTATACGTCAAGTACCAATGGTACTGAAGTATATCTGAAAACTTTGCCAGTTTGAATAAAACTATGAGGCCTAAAGTATTCAACTGAATTGATGTACATAGGCCCTATATACAAATTCAAACGTTTTGCTGCGTTGTGGCCTGTGGGGAATGATTGCTGAGGTTATACGATAGGTAATAGTTCAGTACAAGTTCAAGTTCAATGACATTTATTTCTAAGAAATATGAATATAATATATAAGTACAATAACTTGCAGTCACGTTAAAATGGGCCTATCGATAAAACTATTTCAGATGATCTTGGATTGCAATTTTAAAGGCATTCTTTGAGGTCCGCCTTTGGGAGGGATTTATGTCTTAGGCCTATCACCGCATTTTCCTCCTCGCTCGATCCGAGATCGTTGTAATAGATATCATAGGGCCTACTATACGTGCAATTAATTCTTTCCAAACCTTTTTTTTTTTTTATCATTGTCATGCATGACGGAAGTTGAAGGAAAAAAATGCAATAGAATAGAATAAAAACGACATGAAAAAATGACCCTAGAGGCCTACTCGACAGTGTTATGCAGCTATATAAAGATGTTCGTTGAATTAAAGATCCGTGTACACATTTTTCTCTTGAAAGTGGTTTCTGTAGCTTTGCAGCCTTGTGAGCTATAATAGCCAAATCCTTATTGGTGCGCCTCTTTACATTACGATCATTAAGTGGCGGATCCAGGCGGGGGCGCACCGGGCGCGCCCACTTTTATAGGCCTATTTTTTATTTTATTTTTATTTTTTGCATAAATCAAAGGAGATAAAAAGAAAAAATGGAGGGGGTGCGTGCACTCCCTTTAATTATGTGTTCTGTCCCCGCCCCCCTACTTTACGGAATTCCTGGATCCCCCTATCATTGTTTTAATCTTCGAGAATGTTAGGGGGGAGCGGATCCACATCCCCATTACACTCCTACCCAACCTTCAGCCCCCTTGATATATATTGACTTTGAGGAGCGTTGTGTTAATAGGACGTTTGCAATTTCACACACAAACTTTTAATCAAAAAGAATATTCCTGTGTGTGTTACTAGTATGCTTAGTTTTGCGCTAATGAAATAATGATAAATAATAACTAGAGATTGTAATTTGTCATCACTGACAAATTAAGGTGATCCGATTTTTTTTTTTTTAATCAATGATTCAAGTCCTGATCGCAATAGGCATGGCCATGCAGGTTTCATCTGTGTTCAGAGACATTGGCCGTGTGATGTTTGGATTCTCATTTAGAAAAGGGAGTTATATCTGCCATCTTTGGTACCAAATCTGTATACACTATAACGAAGAGACAGCAATAAGTACATATGACCTTTGACCCCACTTTGCACAACCTAGATGGCATCTGAGCAAAAAGTGGTTATTTTGTGAAATGATTCTTGTAACATGATCTTTGCGTGTGCAAAATATGGGAAAGATAAGACATGTATTCACCAAGATACAGGATGAAACATTTGTGACCTTTGACCCTAATTTACATACCCAAGATGTTGTCCGATCAAGTAGTTGTTATTTTATGAAATAATGTACGTGACATGAACTAAACATGTGCAAAATATGGGTGTGATAGGGGCTGTTTTTCTTGAGTTATTGCAAAGAAAGTTGCAGAAACATTGAAATAGCTCAATACATCAAAGATAAGCTTTAATTTCAACCAAGTATTGTAACATGATCCCGACATCATATGAAAAAACAAAGGGCACGGAACGATAGCGCAAAGTCTCAGTTACAACATATTAAAATCTGAATACCGAAGGGTAAGTGAGCTAGTGCTCGATAAACACAATCATGTCAATTTTCACATCTAGAAAAATTCCCTCCCATAGAGATAACACGTCATAACGAAGAAACAGAAAGAAGTACATATGACCTTTTGACACCACTTTACACAGACAAGATGGCATCTGAGCAAAGAGTGGTTATTTTGTGAAATGATTCTTGTAACATGATCTTTGCGTGTGCAAAATATGGGAAAGATAGGACATGTATTCACCAAGATACAGGATAAAACATTTATGACCTTTGACCCTAATTTACATACCCAAGATGGCGTCTGATCAAGTAGTTGTTATTTCATGAAATAATGTTCGTGACATGAACTAAACATGTGCAAAATATGGTGGTGATAGGGTATGTTTTTCTTGAGTTATTGCACATAAAGTTGTAAAAAGAAAGAAATATTACAATACATCGAAGATGAGCTTTAATTTCAACCAAGTTTTTTCACGCGATCCCGACAACGTATGAAAAAACAAATGGCACACTTACGATAGCCCTACGTCTCAGCTACAACATATTAAAATCTTAGAGAAATTCACCGAAGCATAAACGAGCTAGTGGTCGATAAAGATAGTCATGTCAATTTTCATTTCCATAAAAATTGCACTCCCATAGAGATTACACGTAAACTGGTCAAATTTGACAAGGTTACCTTCAATCCATTTTTTCGAGGTGATGTCGTCATCTAATCAAATTTGTGTAATTACAATTATGAAAGAGCATTTCATAAGCTACAACATATTGAAATTTAGGTGAAAATTGGCAAAGGATAAGTGAGATACGCTCGAGTAAACTTGAAATTTGATGACGTCATTTTGAAAATTTACTTTTTTTACTTTATTAAGAAATTTGATATCTTTTAATCATTTTGTCAGCATCGTCAGCCCATGAAATGACATGTACAACTCATCAGCTTTTAGAATATGTAAAGAAAATGGGGGGTCACCGTCCATCCTGACGAGTAAAATCCGATTTAAAATTGGCGGTTTTTTGGCATAGTTGCACTGTGTATCCCCATTGACGCACGCGCGGAATTTTTAATTTGACGGGCCCGTATGACGTCATATTGAATCGGGTCGACTTGAAACTTGGTATAAATATTCCTTGACATTTCGGACATCCTATCCGTGTGAAAAAATTGAAAATTTCTATTTCATATGAGCTGTGCGTGCGAATATGTGCGCGCGCGTACGCGTCCGTCCAATTTTTTCAATTTTTCGAAAAATGCTCCAAATGGTCTGAAACGTGTGCAAAAAAGTTTTGAGCTCGATTTGAGCATACAAATATTTTAACGCGCGCGTACGCGCGCGTTTTGAGATAAAAATGAATTTTGAGAATATGAGTAGAATTCGCATGACTTGAAATATATGTGACGTAAATTTCATTGAAATATTCTATTCCATTAATGAGATATGCATGAAAATGTGTTTTCATGTAATGACGTCATAGTGACGTCACGGTCGACTGATCACTATGATTTTACTTGCGCTGTCGTCTTTGCGACATGATACATATATGGTATAAGTTTGACATTGAGAGGCAATGCACTTTCTGAGCTAACCTCTGCACAACTTTTGAGGAGAAATAAAGAAAGAAACAAAGAAAGAAGAAAGATTCAGTACAGATACAGAAGGTGATCCGAGAGGATACTCGGATCACCTAATAAAAAATGAATCCGACTTTAGACTGGAGGAAATGCCGTTTGCGAGTAGCATTATAAAAAAAAAAATCTGCATTCGTTGTTCTGCTAGTAAATTTAAAGAAAAAAATACACAAAGGTTTTTGTGTGACAGAAAAAAAAAATCCCTCATAAATGTGGCGACAAGAATGTTAGCTCGTAAACATTGAGGTGCACTCAGTATAATGTGCCTGTTCTACCAGGTACCCAGCATCATGTTCATCCATGGTTTGTGAATATTGTGTGGATGTGTGTGTATGAGCCTCGCTGGGATGTTGTGTATGGATGGATTGATGGGGATAGCAACCGACTGAACTGTACCATCCCAGTGTCGCTTGCCGCCGCGTACATTATTGGACTCGCAGCGAAGGCGATTGATGTGGCGCTCATCTTCACTACATGCAGGCAGCAAGCGCAGCGGCGGCGGCGGCGGCGATGCGGCGCGATGGTCAATACGCTCCCACTCGTATGAATGTGTTCACCCCTCACTCGTAGAAAAAAAAACCCAGTTGCGCTGCACGGGCATACTAACTGGATGGCGTGCATGCAGCAGGCCGTATGCACCGTAGCGTCGTGCGTGTGTGTCCGTCCCCCACCGAGCGATATCCGGGTAAAATCTATGCACACGCACAGTGCAAATACATCAATGCATGTCCTCCGCCGGTCTGTCGGTCCTATCTAGCTCCTCTCTCATCGTATTGCGCCTTGTTACCGTTATTTATATAGCAGCATTCTGCAGGCGGACATTTCAATGGAGCAAAGATTTTCATCCATAATGTCCAGTTGCTAGGATTTTTGGACTCATTTGCTCGTGATCTGGTAGTTCCATAGTAACCTTATACGTGCACATACAAAATGGGATGTGGGAATAGCACTGACGGTAAGGGAGAAGACGGGGAAAAAGGATTTTTCCACCGAAGACCGAAAGTGAGCATTCGCGTTGGAAATCATGTCAAGTTGTCCCCGGACGAAACAACGGTTGTTTTCATATTTGGTAAGGACGTCAACATTTAGTGATTTAACGTCTGAAATCATGTATTTTAATCTAAAAGTGTTTTTAAAGACGTCGTAGACTCGTACAAATTCCTTTTCACAACAAATCTTGAACTATATCTTGAGACCAAGTCCTGTGTAATCTTTAACTGGTTTAATTATGACTTTACACTTTCCACATTTCGTTACCCTATTAAACCGTAGAGTCTAACAACCTGTAAGTCTTAACTGTGTTGTTAGGGGACGAAAGTTCAATTGATGATATGAACTGAATTGAAAAGGGAAAAATGAGGGGCGTGCTTCATCTTCCAAGATGCTACAGCAATATTTTGAGGACTGAAAATTCAGCTAGATCCTAATTCTCTGAGCAAATCTCGTGTAAAAACTAACTGAACTTGTAATTGTAACCATGTTACTCTATGAAACTGTTACGTCTCTAATGGTTAGTCTCAAAGCATGCACACTGCACTAAATACAGCAATAAATCAATTAATGCAATTCAATGCGTTCTCTCTATTTGGGATGGGTTCTATTCTTCTATGTGTTAGACCTCTAACGTTCGGCCTGGGGCCTGTCTTATAAAGACTTGTGATAGAAATCAATCACAAGTTTTTTGTATGCTGCAATGCAAGTTGCAATTGATTTGGGGACTTGTGATTGATTTGAAGGCTTTATAAGACGGGGCCCTGCTGTCAAAGAAAAAAAAAAAACTGATTGTGATTGCTGTGGCATGGTCCGTGCAAGCACATTTGATATGATGTAGATTGTAGACTCCACTCTACCTAGTAAAAAAAAAAAAAAAATGTGAGTCTCCAAGTATCCATGCCTTTGGAATCCATCAGCTTCAATCCACTAGCACTACATTGAAAGGAATGGTTGCCCCACAATCTTACACTTACAGTATTGCTATCTGATGAAGATGTTAAAGAACTGTGCCATCCAGTTGTGAAGTAGTTCTCCAGACATTATCTTGAGCAGAAGAAGAAGTTATGTGTTTTGTCAGTGTGAGTGTGTTCTGTATGGAGTCTGTAGAGAGACCAGTGTATCATACTATTAAAGGCTACTGCAGTAGAGAGCAGGCTGTTGCCGGATCATCATTAATTTGTTTGCTAATGATGATTGTACTGTAGCTGGTGTGTGTACCAATACCATGTAGGCTACTACATAGTACTGACAGGCCAGGCTTTTAAGGAGGCTTAATTATGTTAGGTTGCTAACATTAGCACAGACCTTCTGATACATAATGGCAAGATTGTTATACTGTATACCGGTAGTGTGTGCCGTATTGTGAATGGAACTAGGGCAAGGATGCTATGTTGTGGGTGAGTGGGGGTGGGGGGGGGGGGGTAGAAATGTAAACCAGCAATTACCATGCACTGAAGGTCTACCTCATTGTATGTGTGACTTAACATCTTTCAACCTTGATATGACAATGTGGCTGTGGTCTTTGCTTGTTGTTAGTACTTACATAGGTCTAATGGTGGAGATTATGGGACATCATGGCAGGATTAAAAGGGGGGGGGGTGGCAAAATAGTAGGAATAATGTTTACATCCCCCTAAAAGTGTTCATGTGTGTTTAAAGTTGCATACTCCTTATTGCTGAAATTAATACACACACATCCAGATGGATAAAAATTGCATAATATGGAACTGCTGCAATCATCTATGGTGCTACAGTGTAATATGCCCCCCCCCCCCCCCAATAAAAGGTTGCCACTTTGTTGACTGCATGGATATTTACATTGAAAAAGCAAACAGACAAACAGTGAGCTAATGAGACCATATCCCATAGATGAGGATAAAGAACAGATTTGATAACTGTGTTGTTGTTGAGGTGTGAATTTTCTTCAATTTGTCTCCCTCTACAAATGAAATTTGTAAGATCGCAACTACATAGTTTAACAAACATATTGGAAAAAGGAACCACTGGACTCGAGCATGTCATCTTGCTTTCAGGTGTTGTTGTTGTTTTGTGGAGGGAAACTTATTTAACCTGTTATTGTTTGTGCATTAGCAAACATTTAAGTCATAGTGTGTTTGTTATTAAGCTCTGATAGATTTCAAGCAAAAAAGAAATCATTTTGATTCATTTAAATAACATACAGTGATAAAGGGCTTCTATGCAATGCATACCTGAAAATCATCAGCTCTAATGTTTAAGCTTAATCAAAGTTGAAGTCACACACACATCTTTGAGGAAGAGTGGTGATATTTAATGCAGAATACGGGGAATGTATTGACACATACATTTTATTTGTATGTGTTTGTACTAGCAGAATTATGCTGTCAGTTTTTAGAATATAATGTTAAAGGGTGTGTACAGTTCTGGTTCGAGATGAGGATTTAGCTTCTAACTTTTTGCAAGATATTCAGAAACCACTCTATGAAATGTCAAAGAGCATGCTGTTCTAAGGGGTATCAAAAGTTTATTCGATGAAAATCAGTTTTGAAATGGCTGAGATATCCAAAAACAAGGTGAAACAAAGAGATCGTAATAAAGTTGTGGCATGTCGCCCCTTATCATTAGCAATTTTTTGGATATCTCAGCGTTGAATCGTTGAAACGTTGAATCCTTCTTAAAATATGCTCTTTCATATTTCATAAGAGGCTTTTCATTATCTCACTTAGGAATTTTCAAAACATGAATCCCCACCTCAACCATTACTGTACAGTCCATTTAATGTTAATGCTGCTATACATGGCACATCCATTTTTGGGAAGCTATGGGTTTGGTGAAGATAGAAACACAACTGTGTGTCAGAAATATGCATTGGGTATGAAATGCAGTGTGTGTTGCTTGATTATTGATGTAACTTTTCAATTAAAAATGTTCGATCACGAATCATCAATTCCTTAAAAAGAAACCAAAAAAAAAAAATAAAATAACTGAAACTGAGTGTTCTTACATGCTTGCATGTTTGTAGTCATATGGTGAAAGAAACCAGAACCGTTCTAACTTGTCATTGATTTCAACTCCTTTTGCAGGTGGACCTGGCTCACGCAAGGGGCGAATTGTTGATGATATGATTCACATGTATGGATTCAAGGCACTTATTGTTGAGGACATTCTTCTTGAAGAACTCCCCAAGAAGGTACCAAATATTGGAACGCCCAACAGCATCAGAGAGACAATGGGTGTGGTCTCGGTGAGTATTTCATTTTCAACCAAATATCAAGTTCCCAAACTTGTAAGTAAGCAAGACTACTAGAAGGGGGAAAATTCTTGCCGGGTATGTCTTTCTTTGCCAGACACAGGTGTAGCATTAATACATCAATTGCATTGTATTTTGCAGACTTGCAGTAAAAAACCGTAGCTCCTGACCATACAATTGACTTGAAATCACTCTAGCACTAGATTATACTGATTTTTATATGGACAAACAAGTTAAATTAATGAAATTTAGTGGTTTGGTATGATGATAATGATGATGATGATAACAACAATAATATACAACAACATAAGTAGTGCATAAAGTGCATTACTTCCTCAGATTAGGTTTAATTGTGATGAGATCTCTACTGTTCTCTTTGTTTGATTTTTACTCAGTTCATTAAAGTCAATGTGAAGATGGTGAAATATGCACTTTAAACCATTGCGCTTGCAATCTGTGTTATTATTCTTTGCAAATCAGATACATACAGAATACAAGCTCTTCAGGGATATGTGCAATAACACATTTTTGATCTGTTGCCTGGCCACCTCCCTGATTTTTTTCATCTACAAGCAATCAATGTCCAAGAAATTAAATCATGTTTGGATGGCCTGACAGTGTTATTGCACACGATCCAACCCTGATTGTACTGTGTAGAGGCTGCAGGGCATGCATAGCCAGGAATTGAAAACACACACAATAAAAGCAACGACAGAAACTCTGACACTCTGCTATTCACATCCCTGGTACTTCTATCAAAAATGCTTGGTTCCAGTGGTCCTTAATTGAAAATGAACAGCGTTGTATTGATTCTATTCATGTACGGGCTTGAGTGAAAGACATCAAAAGAAACGACAACAATAACAAAGAAGTGGAAAAGTGAATAGAACACTCCAAGGTACGTGAAATGCATTGAGTGCGTAGAAGTGCAGGTATATAATTAGGCAAACAGTGTGACATAAAATGTGTTTATGGTTAGGCAAGGTATGTTTTAAATAAGTGTGGATAATGTAGCACTGACAAATATTCAAAGTGAAATTTTAAAGAATTTGTAAGGTACTGCATCACTTTGATTTGATACTGTATACGCTGTTATTTTTGCGTACAGATGTTTTCGCGAATGAGGAGGTCATAGACATTTTCGCAAGATGTTGTTTTCGCAAATTGACACCGACCCTAAAATAAATGCACTGTCACCCAAGTGCATTGAGACATTTTTACGAGTTGTTAAATATGCGATCCAACTGTGATTCACGAAATTCGCGAAAATTAAACCCTCGTGAAAATAACAGCTTATTATACAGTAGTTGCAATTACTGTAAAAGGGGATGTTTTCGTGCTACTTATTTTTTGCACTCAAGACATCAACTTACTAGAACATATATGATAAGCAAAAATATTTGCGTGCTTTAATTTTCATGCTAGTATCTGGTTGTGCAACAATTTAAACATTGAAAATTTCCACTTTTACAGTACTTCAAAATTGGCCTTTCGATCAGTTTTCCTTCACAAATAATGCTGGAGAAAATGTAGGTAACATTTCATAGTCTAACAATATCTTTGTTCGAGCATTATGATCATGTTGGACCAGACGTAACCATTAATGATATTCTTACCACACTCTAAATTGTTCAGTTCACTGAGAGGTCAAGCAAATGGTTTCTGTTTGAGTTGTATTGTGATGAAGCATTTTGTAGGTCTAGCATTTGACCAGTTGTCTTTTAAATCACAGAAGCTTCTTCTAGACCAATTCCATAACCCAAATGCCTTTTACACCTACTGTATCAAATGACCTGCTATAAATGTGTCATTACAGTCAGATTTTCTCTTTGAATCCAAACTTTGAAGTGCGCAGTTTCTGCTCTTGCATACATTTTGTCATACAGACTTGTCTGTTCAATCATGTTTTCCCAATATTGCACTGTGTAATCTAAAGTTGCAGTTTGCTGTTTACACTGTGCACAGTGAGTTTTGAATGTGCCCACCAGAGCTCTGAGGAGCAGATACAAGATCTTAACCCGTTGAGGATGGACTGATTTTGCTATAGACACCTGCCAGAGTGTACTCTGGACTCGTCCTCAACGGGTTAATAATGCATATCACATGATGCCTGTTCCCTCATAACCTGACTCTGTGGCAGAAAGATGTGTGCAATTTATTATTCTCCCTCCTTACACCTCAGTTCTGTAATACAGAGGATTCCAATTTTATGTTTGAGCAAATATTGCCTTTGCGCAAAGGGTGTTGACATACAGTCTGTGCTCAATGGAGAATATTGCAATACGTTGTGTGTAAGAAACTCGCAATATTTCACTTTTCAGTGTACATTGTGATGATAAAATGGTGATGTTATTGGACTTCAAAAAACTTGTCAGATTGCCACTAGACAAAGGGTATGGGCACTGTCTCTGCAATCGGTATCCCACAAATACGCAATAACATGGGAGGCCATTAAGATTTTTTGCCAGAGATTGTACTTATTGTAAATTGTCAGAGCACTCTTTATGCAAACTTTTGTACTTAAGTCTGGAATTTTTATCTTGATGATGCTTGAACAGCATTGGTATAGTTGCTATGGCAGTTAACATCAAAATGTTATAAATTTTCGCTGTTGAACTGTCAGTGTAACCTGTCCCACTAATGATATGATGTTTTCCTTGCGGGACGGTGCTTTTTACTTACCTGCTGAATTTTGTTTTAAAGGTGTGCACACCAGTCAGCCTAACTTTATTTTTCATTGGACTCAAGATTGCTGGTGCATTGAAGTGATGGGAGTCAAAATGATGCTTGATTTTTTTAATGGTTTCAGAAGTCACCAGCACCATCATGAATTTATTCATCATATGGCACAACTCTCCAATTAAATGTTAAGTACTGTACTTCAGGCAGACTGACAAACAATAAATGGTGTCATTGTACAGAGCTACATTTGTATGTACAAGTAAGATCTCTTAGCCAGCCTTGGAGATAAAAAGCAGTTTGTGAATAGTACCAACTGTAGTCAAGTGAGCATTATAGAAATTAAATATGAATGTGTTCTACACACGTGTGTCTTGTGCAAAGGAAATAAAGCAACTTTCCGCAAGGCATTTGATAGACAAAAGGGTCGTTCCTTTAATGTTAAAATTACCAATGTAGAGTAGTTGTAAAATTGCAATGAAGTTGACCAGACTGCACCAAGAATCCTACTATTGTTCATGACTGGGATACAAAACCTAATTAAAGTCTGAGGCATAACTATGGAATAGCAATAGGACATTCATCTTGTCTGTTTTAACACATGAGTGCATGTGATATGGCCATCTTAGTGGTGGAATCGGCCATTAGGTTTCTCGAGAGAGTGGTGAAAGAGCACAGTTTGTCTCAGACGACTGCAGACTCAACCAGCTGGATGAGCATGAAATGGGGCTATCAGCCAACAATGGCATTTCTGCCCAGATGAACACCAGTAAATTGTGTCAGCATCATGTTTCTGCAAAACAGGTCGCGGCAATGTTGACTTGGAGGAGATAGCTCATATTATCCCTATCTGTTACAATAGAGTGATGTAAAACTATAAAGTTAACCTACAAAACTATATGAGTACGAGTGGGATAAACAATAAACACCACATGATAGGAAGCTGTACATTCCAAGCCTTTGAGGATCACACACTTTATTGGTCACTTTCAGCAGATTAGTGCCAATAAGTCATGTACATAATTATGCTTTCCCCTTTTTTTTTGGAGGGGGGGGGGGTGGGTATAATCCCATGAGAGAAGGCTGTCACTGTTTTGTACAAACTTAAGAGAGATGGAAAATAAAGACACATAATGTGTCATTGACTTTGAGTATGCTTAGGTCATAATGATTTTTCTTTCTCTTTTCTTTAATCAGAGATTGTGGCTATCTTAGAGAAGAATAACATATTTCTGTTGCACTAAACATGCTATATGGGATGGAAATCAGTGTTTACATTCCTCAAGTTCGCAGAGCTGCCTGAAGTGCAAAAAAAAAAAAGAGACTTATATATGTTTGATTGCGGCAGACTTAGGATCATTAATAATGCAATGTGTGTGTGCATTAAATATATACTGAGGGAATCGGCAAGTTCAACAGAATACACATCGTGAATCTTGTGTATCTGAAACACAAAATGTACAGATTGTATCTTTGTGGAGTAGACATACACTTGGGTATAAAGTTGTATTGTTTGTTTTCTTTATATCCTTCTTACAAGTTCATTTTTATTCTGATTTTCAGTGTCAATACATAGTAAGAATTTAAATTTTGGATGTGTACAATGTCGGCATGCAGGCAGATGTAAACACACTTGTGGGGTTCTGAGAGTTCTCATGTGAAAGTTGCCCTAAATTCATTGTAGCTACTGATATTCATTTTAGCCTTTCAAACTATTCATGGCAGACTGCATGTCTCTCTACCACTCAACATGATTTACAGAAGTGGTTCCCTCGGCATGGATGCTTTCTGCATGTTTTCAAAGAGATGATTTAGTGTGGCATATATTTGTGCATCAGTGAAAAGCTTCCTAGCTGAGTGTAGTCTGATGGAACAAAGTGCAAATAATGTAGCAGTTGTATCATGCAGTCCTTTAAAAAGCTTTTGCGAAGGGGACTGTTATGTAAACCTTGAATAATATGATAGCATCTATAAAGTTGGATCGACTATGTATACACATAGATCCAGGTTTATGTGTAAGGACAATGGTGACCGGGTCATCTTGAGAATCTTATGTAGAAACTTGTGATTTCAACATATTTTTATTCTCTGTCGTATCAGTGTTCAAATGATGGATTACCTGCTTTACATTAAGCAAAAAAAAAAAAAAAAAAAGAGGTCAATATTGCAAGAGATAATTTGATTATACTAAGGTGGATCATTGCAATGATATCAATTTAGAAAAGAATCTCGGATGCAGTCAAACATGTGGGAGAGTAGTCAATCTAACACAGTTTTAGACACTACATGCAAGAAAGATGTTTTGTACATAAACAACAAACAAAAAGTTTAGAGTTTGTGTATTTCAAATTATTTTTAGACTTTGAGATTAGACCTCATTGTTTAGTTTCATGACAGCAGTCTTTTCAGTACTAGTATTATCTGACCTCATTAAGAACCACCCAATGATCAAACTTTAGATCTTTGAAGGAGTGTTAAAATTCTCATTTTCAGTGTCCTTTAGTTTACAGTCTTCCCATGCAGCTGCATTGTCTCAGGGAACTCTATCAGGGTACATGAAGTTTTGTGAGTCAACACTGTTTGACTGCACATATCGTCTTCATGAGTAGCTAAACATAAGAAATAGCAACTTGAGACACTTGTTTTGTCTTTCAGAATGGATGAATGCAATTCTTATTTCTGAAAGCCCACCAAGGCATTCCTGTTTAGCTCACCGGAGCTGAGGGCTCAAGTGTGCTTTTCTGATCACTCTCCGATGTCTGTCGTCCCTCATCTCCCCATTGTTGATTGTCTGGCCTGGCCCATCTTTTGTAAAGCAATCACATCTATATTGCATTTGCTTTATTGCCAGTAATGCATGTGATGAGCATCCTCTTTGAACTTATATTTTTAGCTTCTTTCAAACTCATACTTAGTATGAATCATTCTTCGGAGCAGGGGGATTGTTTGAGTTGTTCTAATGATGAAGATGACTTAATAGGGGCTTGCGAATAGAACCCAAGTTTTGGGTCCCCAAGACTAAAATGTGTGTAGATATTACAAATCTTCCCTAGATTCAGTGCTAGTAGCCAACACTGCACATTGGCACTGGTCCAACGGTCCAGGACCAGTAAAAATCAGTGTCGGACCAGTAACTTTTTCAGGAATGGACCAGTAAAAAGTGGAAAACTGGGTCCTACTGGTCCCACAGACAGGTCGGACCAGTAGAAAAAATGTTTTCGTGTGCAGCCCTGGGAAGTAGCAACCAAATAGAACCAACTGTGTGCTCTGCTTCCCTCCCTCAGAGCAAAATATGTGAGAATTTAATACAATGTTGGTATGATAGGATATTTACATGAGTTTGATTGATTAACCATTTAAATAAAAAGTGTCATTTAATTACTCTTGTAATATTATTTCAAAGAAATTCCAGGATCTTCATGTATTACAGCAAGTATACATTCACTTTTAGTGGAACAGTGATTGATAACATTTGTATTGCTGGCACGAGAGAATGATGTCTTTGCAAGAGGATGCATTTTTATTTCATTTTATTTTTCTGAAGTATCAAAAGGTTTCAGTGGCAAAACCATTTGAAAGTGCAGTGATACTATCAACTCTTAATGTTCCTGTGTCATTCAGAGAGAGTAAGAATTGATTCCCTTCAACTAATTGAGTGTATTTGTATGACATGGCCCCATCCAATTAGTAGGTATTTCTCACAAGGTGAGAGTTAGTGTGTAGTTTTATGTGTTTGCCCTTATAGGAACAGCCTTCAGTTGTACTGGATACCGTCAATAAAAGTCCTGGTGATTTATGACAGACAGGTCCCATTGCCCACACTGCATTCACTGACAGCATCATTCTGTCTAGCACCACACTAGAGCCGCCTTCATGATGCATTCCTAACATTACTTTACAAAGGATGCGTTTGAGCGCTCTAAAGCGAACCAAAGCAAACTGAACCAAAGCGTACCGTACCGAACTGTGCCAGTTTTGGAGCGTTCGAGCACTCTGTGGAGAAAGCGTACCTCATGAGTTATTTTTAGAAAAGCTCACACATTTTTGTAGCAAGAATGTCATCCACCTGGCGCTTGAACTACACATAGAGGTGTCCCGAACAAAGAGAATGATGTCTTTGCATTGTGACGTATGCGCATGATACATGCATGCTTTACAACGAACTTTTGGTACGCTTTGGTACGCTTTTGGAGCACATCAGGAAGTGGTCCACTTTTGGCTTGGTACAGTACAGTACGGTACACTTTAGGAGCGTTCGAGCGCTCCTCTTGCTCGGGTACGGTACGGTACAGTTCGCTTTAGGAGAGCGCTCGAACGCACCCATAGTTAATAATTGTCCACTATACTTGTACAAATTCTATACTTCTCTGTTGAAAAGACAAACAAACAACACCTTGCTTAAAACACACACACACACAATTATTTTCCTCTTGGACAAAGGGCAAAAAAGTCATCATGGAGTATCTTTCTCAGACACACAAATGGGTCATAGACATTTCCACACACCATGATGAATCGATGGCCCCCTTCAGTTTTAGTGGTGCGAAGAAGGTATAGTATAATTATGAATTTAAAAGATGTTACAGTCCATTTACATATACAATTTTCAACACCAACCAATCAAATCAGGCATTGATTTCTGCTTCTGTCTTTGCCCCCCCCCCTTCTTTCCCCATCCATATCCATAGGCAATTTGAAATATGACCGCGTCATCTGATAGTGTAATATGAGACCAGTAAGCTGTATTACTCCTTTGTGTGTTCCACATTCAGAATCTTAGTCTCTATCATTCTCTGATTGGAAATCCTTGCCCTTCCACTATATGCAATGTGAGGCTGCCTAGCTCAGGTTTTCATGAGGTTATCCCCCTGTTGTACGAAAGAAGTGATGTGAAGTTAAATTGTATTTTTTACCTTTCATTGTAACACTGTATTATGTTGAATACTGCTGTCTTTGTGCCACTTGTACACATTTAGTTCAGACACACCCACACACATGCACACTTTAATAGCACACAGACATGGACACAAAATGCACACAGAGACCCATTTTCACCTCTTGCCAATTTCAGTGCATTTTATTTCCCTTTCTAGTATGCTCTCCATCACTTTGCCAATGAAATTTGCCTGTCTATGATCATTCTCCCCTCTATGACTCTCATCTGCCCCATTGCCATTCGTTCTTCTCCATCCCTATCAATCCTTCTGTCTGTCATTTCTTGTCAACTCAATATACATCTCCCTGGAACTAACGCATCTTGATTTATGAGCTGGGAGAAGGTAACACACAGTCCCTCACAGGGTCTCCTCACTGAATCAACCAGAGTGTATACAAACCTGTATTCACTCTGTTCACATCTTCCTGTGATAAGAGTGAGTAGGGAAGAATGATTCAGCTACCAATAGAGTGTGTACACACACACACACATACACACATGTATATACACACACACACACACCCCATGAGCACCATTTGAATGGGAGGGCTCATCTCTTCGATGCTGCAGCTTTGGAATGAGAGAAAGTGAAGAAGAAGGGAAGAAAGATAGAGAGTTTCTGTAAACAGCCTTTCTGTATATTTTCTTGCTTTGGTCTACTTGGAACACGAGCGCTGCAAGTGCGGCATTCTTCTTGTGTTTGTATTACAGTTTATTGCAAGACGTGCAGTCGTTGTATGCATACTGTACATTGCAGCGGATCATAGATATTTCAACAGCTGCACGTACTAAAAGGCATTATGTCTCGAGGCATGCATGCATGTCTGCACGTGCATATATATGCATGTTTGTGTGTGTGTTTACATATGTTCTTGTTTTTTCTTTTGTGTGTTTGTGTGTGTGTGTGTTTGTGTGTGAGTGTGAGTGTATGTGCGTGTGTGATGTACTAGTACATATTGTATATGCCATATATCGTATGCATTGGGACTTGTTAGACAATTTTGCAGATGGGTAGATTGGTAATCAAGAACCATGGTGATAACAGGAAAAACAGGTCGAGCTACAATGTATATTTCAAGAAGCAAGGTTATCAACTTCCCACTACGAAGCCAGTATACATGGCATTTCGGTTAAAGGAACCAGTATTTGGATACTGTGAAAGCATTTGTACTGTAAGAGCATAAATTTTTGTACAAAAATTCTTCATGCTTTTCTTGGTCTGCATGTTTTTTATCCCACAAAATCAACATGCTTTTAGTTTGTATGTTAGATTCATATCACGTAAAATGCATGAAAAATTCCACTTTTACAGTGGCTGTTAATTATGTGAGTAAACATCAATTCCAAATGATAGTGTAGATGATAGTGTTTCAGTGGCCTTGGCTCTCTGTAGTCAGAACATAAAAGTATGTCTTTAACAAGTGATGCTTTCTCTCTTGAATATGATGCATTGTGTACAGTGTAGCATTCCTGTGTCTTTGTAAGATTAAACGATAGTTCGATTATGCCCCTAGAAAGGTTAGTATTAAGTGTTTATTAATATCATCATTAAAGACCTCTGCATGCTATATTGTGTTTTATTGGCACCAATGTCTGTTCATAAATGAATGTCAGTGAATAGGGATTTCCTAATCCCCTTAATCCTGATTATGTTATCATGGCCTTCGTGATGGCCTGAAGCATTATTGCATCTGATTGTGCTGTCTACCAAACAAATAATGTCTAGTTTGTGGAGATAAAAGTAATGCTAATGGACAAAATTAGAAAATTACAGCTACGTGCGTAGGGTCAAAGGCATAATGATCAATAGCTATTTGAAGTTTTAGCATATAACAGCTGGTTGTCAAATCCCTATCTTCGTGAAGAGGGCTTAGGGAATTCTTGAAAGCTCCTAGATGTGAAATCCCAGTGGGATTCAGGGCACTGCCAAAACTCAAGTGTCTCCAGGCTAGCCCTGTGTCAGATGCATTGTGGGATAGCTCGATCAGTAGCAAAATTTGATCCCGTATGGGCTGCAGCTCGCTTGCCAGACCCGGGTGCGAACAACATAGGTATTCTAAAAGTGGAAATTTTGGCGGTGTTGAAATTTTTCACGCATTTCGGGCAACCAGAACCTTGCGCGAAAATAAATGCACGCGAATAGTTTCGCGTGCCGTATATTCCAGTAGTTGATGTCTTGATTCCGCGGAATTAAAAACACGCGAAACTCTTCTTCCCTGGCCAAGCGCGAAAAATTAGTCGCGCGAAAATATCCACTTTTCCAGTAAATGTGAGAGCAATGATGGGTAACAATGGTACATGTACTAATGCTGTGCAGAGCTAAGGGACAGGCGCAAGAAGATATTGTCTGGTGCTATCATGCATGTATTGCGATCGCAGAGTACAAAACATGAATGCTTCAAGAAGTGCTGACCTATTATGCAGCATATAATTTGTCTGTAATTGTTGTGTTCTCTTTTGAATTTCTATGACTCCATTTGTAACTTGAAAAATGACAGATGAATTCTTTACCTTGAAAAGTTTAACATTACTGCAACTGTATGTATCACTGGCTATGAAAGTTTGCTGAAAAATACAATACACAGTACAGCATTACAGAGCTGAGCCATGTGATCTGGCTGAATCAGGCATGAAGCATTGTGCACAGCAACTGATGTCACTGGTTTGCATTGCGTAAATGGCATACAAAGGTAGTACAGCTATGAAGAAAGGGTAAAACATGCACACACACACACACACACACACACACACATCCTGTTTACCCTTACCTATTAAAAAATGAGATTCTAAAATCCTAATAGACTTCCTCCTGTACAGTGTATACTCTTTACCTATTGTAGGTGAGATTCTAAAATTCTTATACCCTTTATGTAGAGAAGATTCTACAGCCCCCATAGACTTTGCAAAGGATTCATCAAGATCTTGTCTGTTTCACTTGATATTTAAAATTTGTTGAAATTTTACTTCTTCTTATAAATTGTACATGTCACTTCTTATAAGTTGTACATGCCAAGCCAAAGGCTTGCTTGAGTCTTTCCTGACTTTGCAACTACTTACATGCAATCACTCAGGCCACAAAAGTAGATTCCAAGTTGCCAAGTGATAGTAGATAGTTCATCACTTGGAATCAGTCAAGCTCAGTCTTGACCCTGACTGCTACCTAACACCTGTTTATCAGTACAGCTGAGCCTTCTTCTTTTGCTTTTCTTTTAAAAAAATATTATTAGTGATAGCCCTAGCCAGGTCAAACATGTATTTTGCTATGCATTGTTGCGGTAGGTTACGTACTGTTTGTTTGGGGTTTATTTGGATAAATTCATTCCATTGGCTGTACGATGCAAGGCTCTGAGATCTAACAAGAGTGGGTGGGCCACCGACAGGAAAGCATTACGGCACCCCTGAAGGCACAGTTAGGGCTCTGGCTGCAAAAGTCCACAGTCCGCCTACTTATTAGCACGCTGCTGCCTCAATTAGCACCCCATGCATGAAATTTATGGGTTTCCCTCATGGTCACATCATGACTGCATCACCAGTTTAAAAGTAAAATGGCCTTTTATGCCATCAGATGTTGAAACAGCAAGATTGAAATATTTATCACATAATTCCGCTCAGTCCCACAGCTAATGGACAATAACATTCAAATGTGCATTGCTGAGTGGTACACTTAACACTGTAAATGATTCTTTTACTGTTGTCCAACACTTCTGGCCTGTTCTTAAATAACTTTAATAGTCTTCCATGTTCAGGCTGTCTCTTCATTCTACCCATGAATCTTCCAAGGCAAAAATTTGCAGTACATCCATGCAGAAGATGAACCCTATGACAGGGCTCGACACTAATGGTGGCCCGGTGGCCCAGGGCCACCAAAAACGCACATCGGGCCACCAAAATTTCAGAAATGCAGAATTTGGTGGCCTGATCGGGCCACCAAAAAAGGTCGGATGTTTGCCTTTGGGCCACTAAAAATAAAAGTTAGTGTGGAGCCCTGCCTATGAGAATAGATTGTAATAATAATAATAATAATAATAATAATGATAATGGAGTCTCGTAATGTGCCATGTCTGTCACACAGTGGCATTCCTGGTGCAGAAAGGTAAGACCTCCTCTCACATTGCTTCATTCAGGAAAAGATCCATATCGAAAGAAAACACACAGTTACTGAAATAAAAAGTTTTGAGTTCTTTCTTTAACACAGGGAATGAGGTCTCCATTCTCAGATTCAAAGGCAATGAGTTCTGATACATTTGTATATTGTACCAAGAAGGAGCATTATACTTTTCGATACTCTCATTAATGCAAGCTGATACTATACCATACTTGCCAACTAGTAAGATTTTATCAGATTCAGTAAGATTTTTTACGTTAAAAATAGCAAAATCAGATTTTCTCTCAGAGAAATCAGATTTTTGAAAAATATTCAGATATACCTTTCATGTGTATTTTCTGAAGATTTGACCGAAAGTAAGATTTTTAACTTCAGTTTGCATATAAAATAAGATTTTTGCAATCCATGAGCAAGATATTTCATCTTGAAATGTTGGCAGGTATGCTGTTCTAATGATTCATTATTTGATCCTCACTGTCCTCTGTTCACCATTCCACATTCACAGGAGTGATTCTTTGCCAATAAGAACAGATCCCTGGAAACTAAACTTGTCAATTGATAGAGATTACCTAATCTCCCTACTCCCTATAAAGTTCATATAGAGATTACCTAATCTCCCTACTCCCTATAAAGTTCATCCCCATGTTCTTTATGTTGGACTGATCTGTACACTGCAACACCTGAAGTAGCTTGCTATCTCTACAACTACTGGTAGGTCAGTTTAGGAGGAATTACATAATAATGTTGGAAAAAACAAACAAACAAACAAACAAAGCAGGTAAACCTTGTGAGAATTAGTTGATGTTCTCTCACACATTTCCCATGAAACCTGACAAGATATTTATAAAAAAGTATGTCTTCCCCCCCCCCCCAAATTTCATTTGGCATTCTTAAACTGTGTAACTTCACTATTTTTATATATTATCATTATCTACATGTATTATTTCTTATTTAACCTTCAAAATGATATATTTGTTTACTGCACATTATTATGGTCTTTGATTTGCAGAGGTTGCCACCCCTGTGAATGTCATTTGACTATGAAAGGATATCTTTTGAAAAAGTCCAGAAACAGACACAGTGTGAGACCTTGGATATGATACACCCAGTACTTATGATGCAACCATGCTCTGGTTTCTCCTCCTTTCCCACCGGTATACACTTGAGAAAATGTCACCACAAATGGATGCGCCATCATCCACTTAAGGAGGTGAATGAGGAGAGAAGATGTTCTACCCTCCGTTAATGACACTCCCCCTCCCCTCCCCCCCCCCCCCAAAAAAAAAAAAAAAAAAGAATGTTTGTGCTGGGTATACAAATCTCATTTTTTTTTCTCTCTCTAGCTGGCATCATGTGAAATATACATTAACATCCTGCTTTCCAGGGAAGATTCAAATTTATGCATTGCTGGCAATGTAAATGACTACACACATCTAAAATTGTGATATGAGAGCAAATGTACACATTATCATTTGAGTTGACCAGTTCTTCTGCATACTCTGGTTGTATAGAATGTGCAAAGTAAACATGTCTTGCATTCAATATGTGACTTTTTTCATAAAATATCCTTTATGTACTGACATGTGAATGAAAGCACCAAAAACTACTGTATTCCATACACATTTAATTATAATGTAGCATGTATGGCTCGACCACGATGATTTTAAGTACTGTATAACGCATTCAAGAGAGCTAGCATATGTTTAGGGGTTATGAAAAGGTCATACATTTAGCTTTGAGGGACTATGCCATGAACATGGTCATGATCATGGTCTTTCTAACATAACCACCAAACCAGTGCCTTGGTGCATTGTTAATGAGTGCTGTCTGCTGTAATGCATGGTGTAACCTTGGGACGTGATGCACGTACCCAGCCATTCATATTGCATGTGTTGCGTTTTATCATCGGTGTTATGATTAAAATGATTATTATATTTCAGTATGTTCACATCTTCAAAAATTCATAAAAATTACTGCCTGTTTAGAAATGCAGCTTTAGAATTCATTCAAATTACTGTCTGTAAAGAAATGCAGCTTTAGTTTAGAGTAATGTTTAAAAAGAAATGCCATCTCTTTGTTCCTTGATGTGTAAAACTGAAATGTAGCCATTGCTATTCATGCAAAGCTTTTCTTAAATGATGCTTTTCATTGGGGATTTTAACATGCCCTCTCCCTATGGTGTAACCAGGGAGGTGGAAGAAAGATGGAGTGTGCTCTTCTGAGTTTCCTTTGAAGTCATGCGTGGCCCCGACAGCGTTTTTTTCCCCCTCCCGTAATCCCATTACTCACGCTCGGCGCACTGCAAGTCGTAAATCTTGTGGCGGAAATCACGACGCGAAATGCATTGTGGTCGGGGAATAAAATGGCGTCCTACGGTGTAAGCACAGAACTCATAGAGTGTATTCTGTAAAGCAGTGGTGTAAGCAGTGGTGGTGGTTCTGGCTATCGTGATTTTGACGGAGACGAGTTTGTTGAGGAGGAATTGCTTTTAGCAAATTCAAAATCACATTGACACAGCAACTTAACGAAATTTGATTTGCAATTGAAACTGAAACTCAGAAAGTTAGTTGGGCCTTGGCTTGGAAATTGGAGGCCAAGGCAAGGGCAAGGCTCAGGACACTGTTTAATAGCGCAGCGTCACCTCAGGTACGCTGCCTAGCAAAAACATACCTAACGTTAGTCCTGGCTAGTAGACTCTAGTATTTCACAAACTAGAATCTAACCACTGCTAAACTGTAGATTCTACTAGCTCCAGAGGTGTACTCTACTACTTTTTAATTCAATTTTTTGTAACGTTAGCATGGGGTAGAGTCAAGCCGATTACCGGTATTTACCGATGAATGATCGAGGGAGAGTGAGGCGAAACACTGTATACTAAGCTCCGTTTTTCCCCCTAAAATATACTTACAGCATCATACATCTAGGCTTTTATAGATATCATCTTTAATTCTCTACGGAAAATTATTATAATCAAGGCTGATATGTCTAATTTACACTTTTTAACACTCAACTTTCCATTCCAATATGTATTTACTAGTAACTCAAATTCACCGAAACAACGGCAACGAACGCTGTCCCGACGCCTACGCGGCGGCCCTACAACAACCCGACGAGTACGCTGAAAAGCCCCAGCTCGCTCGGGTGCAGACGAAAAAAAAAAACCGCCTCGGTCTCTATGAAGCACTACTTTTACACTCGAACTGTTTGAAAACACGCCCGAACACGCTCATGTAACTTATATCATTTTGAAGATCAAGGTCAGGCCTACCTCTCTAACTATAAAAAAATTGCGGAAATGTGCGGGATTTCTCATAATCGATACAGAAACAATATGATGACATCTCTAGCGCACAAAACTTACTGCTCAGTAACTCCGTTGTTTGTGTACCGATTTCGCTGGTTCAAACGGCAATCTCCTCAGCACAGTCTGCTGAACCAGCGAAAGGTATAGACATACCACGCCACCCAATTCTTGAGCCATAAGTTGTAGTTTTCGAAGGGGGACGTCTTTCACTGAATGTAATAGACTGCCAAAATTTTGAATATGACGTCATATTGTCGGTGCCACGCATCGCTTCAAAGCCCGATTTTTACGAGCGTGTGTTTATGGAAGGCCTGGAAAGGAGATCATGTTGCGTCACTCTAGTGCGCCGGAGGGTGATGGGTGGACCGATAAGGCCAGATTTTGACATATTTATCACAGAATGAGGGTTGGATTTCAAGACGTTAATCGGTGTAAGACCACTTGATTTTTTCTCTGAGGGAAGCTCTCAGAGTGCCATCTCCATCTTTCTTCCACCTCCCTGGTGTAACTGAAGTTCAGCAATTTTCAGCAGAAGCTAACAGCTGCTTGATATGAAAGCAGCCAGGGCAGCAGTGGGAACATTGAAAGTATAGCCATGCTACTGTACGAGCTGAAATTTTTGCATACAGATATTTTCGCGAATTGCTGCTAGGAGGACATTTTCATGTGTTGTTAATTTCGCGGTTGCGAGGTCTACTGTACTTATCTATTCGCACGTTGTCATTTTCGCGTGTTGTTATTTTCGCCGTTCAAAGGCGATTCGCGAAATTCGCGAAAATAAAACCACCGCGAAAATTTCAGCTCATACAGTATATGAAAGCCAAGGAGACACCAGAAGCATTAGTCATAATGAGGACAATGTTTTCCTACAAATACAGCGAGATAAAAACACAAACAAGTCAGATAGCATATCTCACTCTCTCTATCTCTCTCTGTTGCCATACAACATGTGCACATTATTTACGTGTCTATGCATATAAATAGATAGAAGATGGATAAACAAATACAATAGAGTAGATTCATGAATGGGGATCATTTAAATGTAGAGAGAGGTTGGAACGTAGAGTGTGGGAAGAGAAAGACTACAGTTGCTGACTCGGTATCACACACAGTCACAGACTGCTTCATGGAAGAAATGGTACAGAGTCAGTGTGCAGAAAAAAGAGAGAGAGAGAGATGGTTGTGGTATAGAGACGGGATATATCATATTCTTCTCTCTTCATCTCTCATATCTATCATAGAGTGGCAGCCGTGCAGTAGTAGGAGTGAGTGTCTTTCTAACCAGGGGTGTGCTGCATATTTTATGCTTTGGGTTCCTTGTCTGCAAGCTCATGTTGTATGTGGCTGCCTTTTTTCTGTTGCGTTTAAACGCACACAAGCAACAGAATTTAATTGTGTGCTACGCTTCCTTCTCATTCTTCTCATCCATGGCATATCTTTGCCTTTTGATATCTTATAGTGTTTCTCTTCATTACTGTGCTTGCATTAGCAGCATCAACACCTCATTAATATATTATTGGATTCCTGATGGATTACTTCATGCACTAGGTTTTTTATCATAAGATATAGGGTGTATACACTGTAATTCAGTAGGTTCGTAATGTGACTTTCAAGAACTATGTGTATAGGAACTGTATCATAATAATACTGTATCTGTGTCTACACTGCATGTTCACCTATTTTGGATGTGTCGCATCATCTCATAGATATCACTTGCTGGAGTACTGCCAACATTTCATGATGTTTCATTAATATGTATAATCATTATGTTATTTAAAGATGATCGAAAAGCTGAATGGCACTTTAGTTGATCAAGAGAAAACTGTGCATCAGCAAATGTGTTTACATGAGCACATCATTGGAGTATCACCTTTGTTTAGCTCCCATGGTTTAATGAAGGTTTGATATGTACACTTTATATTTGTCAATTTTTTAATATACACTTTATAAGGAGACCTGTTCAACATTGATGTGAAATGATGTCACAAGTGGAACCCCAGGGTACAAAGTAAAAATCCACCATTTTATTGAGTCAATTATTTTTAATATGTTATCTGTATCTTCTATTAATAAAATGTGTGGAAATATTGAGTGTTTTATGTTAGAAGGACTTGGTGTGTTAGAGATCCTAAAACTAAAATCATCAAATGTTAAAATGCATCTGGAAAGTCCCAGATTATGGTTCCAAGCAGTATACTTTAATATAACCCTAATAGCCTTCTGCTATAGTGGTGGCCTAGGCATTCCATCCTCAGAGGACTGCTACATAGCAATCAAATGAGAAATATGAATCATGTTAGGGAGTAGGAGAGGAAAAACAGAACAGGGCATGTAATGTGATACCCGGAAATCAGCAGTTTACATCTGCATCTATTTCTCAATCTGAATTGGGTGTTCTCATATCACCAACCCAGATGGATGACCTGTCCGTCTGGCACATTATGGTCTGTATTCAGCTCAGTCAGGAATGATGGACAAGGGGAATCAGACAACATTGACACAGCCTCCCCTCCCATTCCTGACAAACATCCCATGCAGTCCAATATATTTTATATTCTTCCAAGCCTATCACTAGGAGTGCGTACACACTAGCCTATGTTTCAGGCTGATTGTTGTATTCTTTTTCTCCCTCAGTAAGAATGAGGAATCTCAACCATTTGTAAATGGATAAATATGCACAATGTGCAAAATTTTCACTGTACAAATGATCTGGGATGCCAAACAGGATACTAGGTATTGAGGAATATTTGACTGGTCTGCCCTTGTGCTATGAGAAACTTGAATCTTTCAATAAATGGTAAAACAAAACAGTTTTAGAGACATAAATCTGGATGCAGGATATGTCATTTTCCTTTTAATACTTTAATAATAATTGTATAGGGACGGTATAACCCAATTCATAGAAACTTTTTTTGTGTGTGTATGTGTGTGTTAAATGCCTTAGTTATGTGCATTGATCAGTATTTTCTTTTTGAATTGTTCATTTGATCAAAGATATTTCTTCCGTGTTGATTCCATAAAGCAATATGAAATGAGTATTAGGCCCAATACATTTTTATCTCCTCTTCCCACCAAGCTTGCTATTAAGATGTGTATACACCTACAATACTTGTACATTTTGTTGTTTGGATTTTAATAAGAAATCTTGTTGGTGTGGAAAATGTGTTTGAAAGAAAGCTCCTCAGACTGTGTAAGATTAAAGAAAGAACAGTAAAACAATTGTTATTGTTGTTACTTAGAGTAAGTTTCCTGTGTGGACATTGTTTTATTCAATTTAGGGGCAATTGCAGACGCCCAACGGTGAAATGTTAATCTTCAGTGTCCTTGACGATTCTCTCTGGAGACTCAAACTGAATGAAATGAATTACGTATTCATGGACCGTTTGAGCCATCACAGGAGTGGAGGCTACCATTTCCTGCAGACTCCAAATGAGAAAAAGATGAGGTACAGGTATTAATCGAAAGCAGAGCTCCTCATACAAGTAGAATTTTGTGGCTTATTGAAACTACATGTGTTGTACTTGTAAAATTCCAGGAACAGTTTGTGTACATTTTCTGTTTTGTTTTTGTTATTATTTTTTAGTTTCCCTTTTGATTGCATGAAGTAAGTGAAGAGTCCACGACAAAGTGTGATGCCAACTTTCAAAAACCAAATTGATGCCATCTTCAAAGAAACTTAACCCTCTCTCTGCCAGGGACTGTGGACAGTGTTTACAAGGCTATGGGGGTTTCTGAGCCATTCTTGGCACTCAAAACACGCTAAGGGTTAAGGGAGCTCCTGAAGGAGAACAGCTATCTTTGCTGAAAATATTCAACTGGAGATAGATCATACATACAATGTATTGTACATGTGTTGTTACTAATCAAAACTATTTCTTAGAGTAGGTCCAGTTTCAAGGGTGCTTCGGATGCCCCACTCGCACATGGGTGGTGAAGCTCACAACTCTACAACCCAGTTTTTCTATGTTAATAATACACCACTGAGAGAGCTGAATTGAATAAAATCAGTAAGGCAAGAAGCAGTTCAGAAAATTTAATTCCCAGTAATTGTAAAATATATACTGTTTTTTCTTTTTTTTTTTGCATTTATTCATCATTATATTTCATGGCAATTACTGCCATCATCATGCTCTCCCTCGCTGTCCATTTCACTCATCTCCTGTCTCCTGTTTTCTTCAGTTTCATGGCAATTGCTCCTGCGACAATTGCATCCATGCAATATCTGCACGCCAGGCTAAGACAAACATAACCCTAACCCTAGTCCTAATCCTCACATCGAACTAAACCTAATACCCTCCTATCACAACCCTAACCCTAACCGTATTCTTTGGAGAAACCAAGACTGGAGCAATTGTCCCAGGAGCAAATGTTGTGTCACCATTTTCTTCATTGATCCTTACCAGTCATCATGTTTTATAATTCCTTCCCTTCATCCTTCCTTCACTTGGTCCTTATTCTTTCCTGTTTTTAATGATCGGGCTGGAAACAGATTGCCGATGTTACAAGAGCAGTCATGCAAGGTGAATCACTGCCAGTCAATCAGGTAGTCTCTCATTCCTGATGTTAGCTGTCCTACTACAGTCTTGTCGCCATCTATGTTAGCACTGCTGTGTGGAAGAAGTAAAGTGAGATCAGTAGTTGTATTGGTTTGTGGCACTTACACATATCGGTGTATCCCTGGCCTACCCAGTGTCAGTAATAGAGTATTTAGGTCGTCATGGGGTGAAAAGAACTCTGAGGCACTGGAGAGTATTTAGCATCTGGACTCCCATCGGAAATCACAATCAGAGAAGTCACGTTTTTTTGATGAAGAAATAATGTCCCTGGTGTGTACAGGAGCATCAAGTACAGTGTATGTAACCCCTGACCTTCTCAGTCGTGACTCCCGTCAGACTCGAGAACACTTCCTTCATTATCTCTCAGTCACATGACCTGATAACATTGCACTTTCTCAGTAGCTTGTTTCAGTGAACTAGATAGCAAAATGTGCTTTGCCATGGTATGGGTGCTGAAAGCATGCTATCTGGAGGTAGACCATCTGTCTCTTCTTTTATGACATATCCTCCACAAAGGTTTATGCAGGCTTCATCAGCATTTCATTCCTGTAGGCATGGAATATCTCGCAGTGTGGAAGTTTTTGCAATTTTTGTGTTCTGCTGAATGAGTGCTAGAAACAACATGAAAAAATATATGTGACCGTGCATCACAAAATGAACAAAAAGTCGCACCCTTTGATTTTATGAGAGGACTCAAAAAGGTGAAATGGGTCAACCAAGTCAATCTTGAGTTTTTCATATTTTCTGAAAGAGCTATCTTTCTTCTACATTATTCTTAAGTTTGGGATCATAACATGAATGGGAAAGTGTATTTTCAGCAGTTTTTCTGCAACCCACTTTTTTTTTTTAAAGGGGGGGGGGGGTGAATAGAATGATCAGGTATGTCTTATAGTCCCCTTTTCATTTCTTGAACTCCTTTACACACTCTTCACTTTCAAGTCTAATAACTTTTGAAAGGATAACTTTGCAGGGATGCCAAGTTCAAAAAATTTTTTGTATGAGTGAGATTTTCATGACTAGGCATCTCGGCGAGCGTATGTGCGCGCGAGCGAGGGTGTGGGAGGGGTTTTTCCCCCTGTGGCCTCCCACGGTAGGGAGCTTTTTCAATTCTTAGCTCTTAATGGTGCGATCAGGTGCATACTTAAGTGACTATTCTTTACTTATTTTGAAAGACAAAAGGAAAATATACCTTCAATTGCAACTATCACTCTAATCCTTTGAGATATGCTCCTTATTATAGGCCCAAGTTGCAGACTTCGCCCGATGCGTGAGAAAAATGGGTGCCATGCGTGAGATCGTGAGACGGCCCCTAAATGCTTGAGTCTCACGCAGAATGCGTGAGACTTGGTAGCTCTGACTTTGCTGCCTTGAAAGTTAGCATTAATCATGGGCAGAATGTTTTAGTAGAACATGCTCAATATCAACTTAATTTGGTAATCTCTTCATTGTTGTTGCTCTGGTGGTTTACATCCTGTGTTTTGTCCCTTTCATTGCACAGCTCGCACGGCTTGGTAAAGATTAAGCACTTGAATAGACCCTGTACTTCAGAGCCTCTTTTCTCAGTTCACTCTTTTTTTTTGTGCTTTCTTTCTAGTATTTAGATAGGTTAGGGGAGTCCATTTGAATTGAGTTATACATCATTTTAAAGTGTAGAGTCTGCTCTTTCAGAGTCCGCCCTCAACTAAAAATCCATATCTGGCGGCTTTTTGTTCATTTTGTGATGCAGGGTCATATATATATTCTTTTTTTTTATACCAAAGTATATATGATACTGTAAAAGTGAAAAGTTTTGCATGACACGACATTCGCACAAGAACAAGAGAGTGCAGTATCTTTGCATATTGTGGACTTGTGGACCACTTTTAGACAATCATGATTTGAAAAATGTGCTTGTAATGGGAGTAATATGATTCAAAATTGCATTTATATGTTCAAATTGTTTGTGTAAGACAAATTTGAAAACTTGTAAAATACGAACAAGTATTGTTTTTTTTTTTCTATTTGTGGAAGATCTCCGTCATGGCTAATTCCCTCTCACACATGGTATTCTAATTCCATCAGCCTCTCCCCTCAGTCTTCCATCCCTACCCCTATCCCTCCCCCTCCCCCTCCCCCTACCCCCCCCCCCCCTATCCCTGCCTCTGTCAATATGATTGAGCCATCCCTCAATCACGGCCTGCTACTCCCATGGCCAGGCTCTATACCAACATCATACCCGTGATATGTCAGGATAAAAATTACATGAGACTGTTGGTGAGTTGTGCTGCCGAGCAGTCATCTCACAGATCCATTCTAGTCTCCAATCCAGCCTGGTCCTCTTGTCATCTGCCCTTTACCTCAGGGGAAGTTGGTGTATGTACAATGTCAAGGAAACCCACTATAAGACCTATACGATGTTAAAAACTAGCTTATAAATATGTGGTACCGTAAAGGCAGAAATTTTCATGTGTATTTCAATTATGCAAATTTTGCGAGAGCCAAGATTCGCAACATTAAAATGCATGCAGAAGTTCTTGTCTACACCTATGCAAAAAATTTAATGCGGCGAGAAATGCCATCAGCTCCAATTTACAAAAATTTCACACCATGAATATTTCTGTGTTTACAGTGGTTTCTCTGTAGTGCCATGTCACACAATGAAAAAAAAAAAGACAAAGTATCACAGATGAAATGTAAGATTGGTCAGTGCTTATTCAACTAAAAGTCATTTCGCTACCTACGAAGCACAATGACAGATCAATGCGGTCATTATAGTTAGGGTTAAACAGCAACAGCATAATCAAGATTTTCGCTAAGAGCATACTTCTCACCTGGCATGAATAAGTCCTTAACAGCTCTTAGTCCTGTCAGAACCACTGTTGAAAATGCTAGTGACATTGCACACTATCTGTAAAAGTGGAAATTTTCGCGGTGTTGAAATTTTCCCGCATTTCGCGCAAACAGAAACTAGCGCGAAAATAAAAGCATGCAAATATTTTTCCTTGCCATATGTTCCTGTGTGTGATGTCTTGATTCCGCAGAATTAAAAACACAGGAAACTCCTGTTACCCGGCCAAACACGAAAAATCAGATGCGCGAAAATATTCACTTTTACAGTACGGTAACTAACAAGTTGTCATCAGTAGTGAGAGAGGTAAAGAGACTGCTCTTTTGGTTTTTATGTAGACTCAGACGAGATTTTTAAGAACAAGTCCATTGTACATTCTCTGATAAAGTAACAGACCCTAGCTTAGAGCTAAGAAATTGTAAAATCATGTGATCTGACTTTAAAAAGAAGAAATTTGGACTCATGCTGGAAAAAAAAATGGAAGTAGACACTAATTCCCTTAAAAAAAAAGAAAACTGAGAATTTACTGATTTCAGGATTTTTTGATAGTTGTTTTCATTATACATGTACAGTTCGGCCTTGATTATCCAGCCTCCTTTTATCCGGAAATCTCTATTATCCGGACGAGTTCACACAGTGAAGGACCTTTCTTTTTTTTTTTCATCCAAAAATTGAGAAAAAACAGTGACTTTTATGGATCTATTTCACTAATTTCATAAGATGTGCATGCTAGGTTTCTCAATATCTAATGAGGTAAAACATGTATGATTTTCACATAAAGATAATTATACACATGTACTTTATTTTTGTGAAGAAGGGACTACAATTTTGTGCAGGCTAGCACAGATTACACCACCGTTGCGGGGTACACTACCTGCCTAGCTGCCAGTGCACTGAGACGGCAGCGTGGACGGCAGCTATATACATTAACATTGTGTCTCCCATATCCGGCCAATTTGCTTATCCGGATAAACGCCGGTCCCAACATGGCCGGATAATCGAGGTCGAACTGTACCTACTAAATATGCTTTAATGCCTAGTATGCCAAACCATTTACAGTACTGCATCTGCATTTTCCTCCTTTTTTTTTTTTATAGGAACAAAGAGGTATAAATTGTATATCTTTTGAAAGCTATAGCCTGAAACATATACGAAATGTGACTGTAAAAAAAACAAAAAAATGTATCTTTATTTCTTTGTATTTAGCTAATCGCTGGAGTGATATTCTCTAAACATCAGTATATAGCCTGTCTTCTTTGGCCACTGTATCTTACATGTCACTTTCAAAATTTTGTCTATTGTTGTTAGTATGTTGTTGTGTTTTTTGCTACTAATAGCTTGTTGTAACTACCACTAGCAGTATCCATTTACTTGAAAGCCCATTTAAAATAACTTGTGTTCTTCCCGAATGTCACGTGTACATCCTTGTCGAATGCAATCTGAACCAGTCTAATTGCTTGTGTAATGCGTTTGAGCTCTCACTAAAGCGGCCTGGTTTGTGGTGTGAATTGTCCACATTAGAGGCATGGAAACCCGACAGTCCGTTGTCAAGCTGCTTGACATGAGTCGTGGTCTTAATATTGGACCGCCTTCCTCTATTTTGGCGGCTGTCTCACATCATCTCATATAATTAGGTGTCAATCACACCCTTGCAGACACGCCATATCAGCTTCAGTGGGCACACTTTCCACCGTTTTCTCACTGCCAACACATTCGGCATGATTTCCACATGATTAGTTTCAGAGCTGCCAGTTATCAATTTACAATATATGGTATGTTGTTTTCTTCAAAGTCCTTTGCTTTGATGAAAATTAGGAGCTTCTTTTTCTGAAATTTTACTATGCATGCTCACTATGAATGATTTTCCTATTTTGGACCAAAATATAATTTTTCCCTTCAAAATTTGCATTTCACTGTGCACTAATACTAATGTATGTTGTTTGATCTGTAGAGGTATGCAGCTATATGAGATGGGCAGATCGATTGGTAGAATGTGTTCACACTACTTTGCTGCATGTAACTCTTTTTGTAATGCAAGATACTGTGTTTCTTTCATAGACCATCATGAGTTCCTTCAACATTTCAAGTCACAAAGGGTTATTGTATAAAAGTGACTTGTTTATCAATGCCCACTAGATACTGTGCCTTAAAGAAACTTTATCACAAAACCACAAAATTGCAATATTAGTGTTACTTCATCTTTTGCTGTATGATGAAATCTTGGACAACTATAAAAAAAAGAGGAAAAATAAGCTAATATAGGAGTTGACAGGGATTTTTTTTTTTATTACTTTATACTTTTGGAATAAGTTGCTAATTATCATCTAAGAAGAGATATTATTGTTTGTTTGTTTGTTTTGTCAATGTACGATCAATATCTATCAGACAGCTGTAACTGATGTGATGAAAGGAGAAAATATTGATATATCACCTGAGGGACAGAGAGATATTGATAGAGAAAATATATATGGAGATATGGATAAGTTAGGAGATAGAGGGAGATGGAGATAGATAGATTGATAGACAAAGAGAGAAGGAGAGGTAGAGCAAAAGTTTGGTATGCATTAAAATCCAGTAACTGTTTTCAGGAGATCAGAACAAATCTGTTAAAAGATTCTTTTTGTGGAAAAAAAAAATTGAGCAGTTGTTGCTGTTTCTTTACATTAAAGTGATTTTGCAGTTTAACCCATTGAGAATGAGCTGATTTTGCTACAACACATGTTTCCCATAGACACCTGCCCTTGTTTTAGGGGGACTATAGTCTTGAATGGGGTAATCTATATTGCACACTTGACCGCAGTGTAGTAGAACAGGTGAAAAAACAGAGCGATCAAGCCTGAGATTTGAACCTACCCACAACTGCTTTCCAGGCAGCTGCACTACCAACTAGGCAGAGGCCAATTCATAAGAAGGTATGAAAAATTTGAAAAACAAAAACAAAAGTGAAAACAACCAGTAACTTCTGTCTTTCTTAGTCTCTGTATGCATAAATTCACAACCTCATCCAGGAAGGTCTATCACATGATTGAAGAGAATTTGTTTGGCAGAGAGAGCCATTTCTATGTGTTTCTTTATTCCTTATACTCTCTGCTCGAAGTAAGCTCGCATGCTAGATATTGTTACAAATGACAGGAAAAAGAAGGAACCAGCCCAGGATTTGAACCTGTCACCTGATATACTTACCATGATTGATAGATGCAGTATGTCGACAGAGAAAGATATTATAGACAGAAAAAAATATAGGTAGATTAAGAGAGAGAAAAAACAAACAAACAAGCATGTAGATGCAGTGTGTAGACAGAGGAAGATATATAGATAGAGATATATATAGATAGATATATAGAGAGAAGTATACATGTAGATAGATAGAGAAAGATTATGTAGATGTACATGTAATATAGATGCAGTGTGTAGACAGAGAAATAATGTGTAGATAGAGAGAAATATACACATTCTAAGAGAGAAAGGGAGGGAGAGAGAGAGATTGATATAAAGAGATATATATTAATATATAGATAGATGGAGTGAGAAAGAGAGCAGTAGAGAGGGAAGATGCCTTCAGCTCTACTATCTGAGCTAAAGTCTGTCCTTTGCAGTGACATTAAGTAAATAGAGCATACATCAAAATGCATCACCTATTTTTCATTCCCTTTATCTACTTCAAAATGTACAAGTCTCCAGAAAGACATGTTACATAAATGAAAATGATTAGAAAGTGTGCAAGTATGAATTTTTAAAACTATTATCTATATTTTGCTGCTAGAATTTCCATGAGGGATTGTTCATTCTGTGTATAGACCAAGTGAAAAAAAAAACAACAGCTATTGATATGGTCTTAGCTATTGATATGGTCTTAGCTATTGCTGGTAGTTGATCAGAGCATGTAATCAGAGTAATCCACCACCATATTACAAATTCAAGTCACATGATTGTAAATTCTTTTTGCCAGCTCTCTCTCACTTTCTCACTCAACGTCTATAGGGTTGGTTGTCCAAATCGATTGCATCCTCCCCTAATGATGCTTGATTAGTGAGAGACACATCGTGGTAAATGCCAGTTAGTTTGATAGCATTAATTTCTCAGGCACAGTGTTTCGCACCAGTGGAAGTACGTACCACCCCCCAGCCTTCCCCATCCCTTTAAATTGAAAGTAATGAATTTCTCCACCCAATAATTCAACTGGCTAAATAACTAATCAGTTTGCATCAGGAAGCCACATATGTGGCTTTTTATCCATTCCTTTGCCCTCCTTTTTCCCCTGTCCAGGGTTCACTATAAGTAGTTCCAAATGCTTTCTGCTCATTCTTTTTTTTTTTTTTTTTGTTATAGGTTATGTCATGTGTTTGGTGTACATTAAACTAAGAATCATTTTATGAAGTTGATTTTATGTATCGCATTTTGTGCAGTGTAATGCATATAGAAGGCAGCAAAAATTTTGCTAAAAATATATCCATATGAGTTTTTTACTTGTACAAATTCATTGCATTGACAGTTAGCGCATTGAAAAAATGGATTCCACAAAATTCAGGATTTGTGCACTGAATGGACGTGAGTGTGAAAAATTAGTCGTGCAATGATGTACAGTTTTACTGTGTGTGGAAAGTTCTTATTCATCACCTGTTAGGGGCTGATTCATTTTTCACTCGTATCATGTAATCATTAATATGTAAATGATAAAGATTCATTCTCGTGCTGAGGGTAATTTAAGTATATTTACACAGGTTAGATCCAATTCTGTGAGGTTTTGTCATTCAAGTTTTATCAGTGAATATGGAGAAAAACCCTCTGCTTCAGCATGACAATATGCACACAGTTGTAGTTTACACTAGTAGAGCTAATCATTGAAATGTAATAATAAAAGAAAATATACCAAAATTATACATGTTTCCTTGCAATGGGTTGGAGGAATCACTGATTGATTGATTGAGTGCATTTGATTTTGCAAGAAGCAGCCGTGCCTTTAGCCAGTACTGTAGCAATTAGAGACTGGTGTAACACGACGGAGAAGAAGCTTACAGGAGAGCACGTCATATTGGGGGAAAAAGGAATGAAGCACAAACATGAGTAGCGGGAAAGCAAAGATGCTGGTAGAAATTCTAAAGTTGTTTCTGCAGAGCCTCACCACGGAGAGAGCATCTGTTCAGACTCTGACATTTTGATCCATTTGCGAATTATCATGAGTTATGGCACAGCCATATCCCCATAATTGTGACAAAATTGCTTTGCATTTACTCCTGAAACTGACGTTAATACAGTTTCCTACCCACATGAATAAAGGCAGAAATGACATATATGATTATTTTGCCATGCATGCAACCATGCAGCACTGATGTGTTGGCTTGTTGCTTTCTTGACTTCGTGTCTCTGCCATCACCGCAGGCAGCTTTACTGCATAAAACACATTAGTTATATTGAACAGGAAGTGGTGCCAAGATGCAGTGTTTAACCCCTCACCTACTGAGACGTGGCAGACCTTGTGCAAGTCTGTGGGGACTCCCCTTATGTGGGTTTTACCCCACTACAAAGACAGAAAGGAAAAGCACATGGCGCTGCACTCATTAGCCGGGTTCACACGTACAAATTAGCGGGATGACGATCGCGATGCTCATCCCGAGTTTTTTTGCGAGCGTCCACACGTACCAAATTAGCGGGATAGCGATCGCGATCGGTATCCCGCTAATTTGGCGAGCGTCCACACGTACCGAATTATCCCGCTAATTGCCGATAGACATAACAGCAAAGCCTGCAAACTGGGTCACGCAGCGCCCTTGTCTATCACTGCCTGCGCGCACTTACGTTTGTCCATTGTCTTTTACGCGTCAGTGGTGTGGTTCGCGCGCTGTTGTTGTTGTGCTCCAAAGAGGTAAAGGACCTCTGCGCAGAGGCCTCGCTGTTACGATGTGCGCATTGCATGATGGGATGTAAAAACTCGAGATTCTAATCCCGACCGTTCACACGTACCAGCGCGGGGCCAATTATCCCGCTAATTGACGAACCAGCGCAAGATTTCTTGGGATTAGCATCGCGATGCTTATCCCGCTAATTTTCGGGTTTTTTCTGTCCACACGTGCAAAAAACTCGGGATGACGATCGCGATGCAAATCTCGAGATTTGTATCCCGCTAATTGGTGCACGTGTGAACCCGGCTATTGACTGCTGGGAGCACAACTCCTCTGAGATTCCTAATTGAGCTCCAGAAGTTTAATCAATGGCATAATTTGTGACAGAATGTGCAAAAGTAATGTACATACTGGGCTGAGTGCATGCAGTAACAAAATTATATCAGCTTCTTCAAAATACATTCCCACACTAGCAAATAACCGGATAAATGTTGATACATCTGAGTATGAATAGGTTTCACTTGTGAAAGCATTGAAATATATAAGGTATAGCATTGAAATATATATGGTATATGAGTTCATGGATTAGACAGCTGTTGTAAGAGGAGATGGTAGTGAATCATACTGTATAATACTCTATGTCATTTCCTGTTGATACTGCAGATGCCATATCTTTTGTGAGCATGATGAAATATTATCCCTTTTGAAGAGGAGAATTGGCAAAATCTCATCTTAGGGATGATATACAATGCATGCCTGTTATGGCAGGCAGTTTTTCTTTAAATTAATTACATTGTGAATATGATGAGATGTGCAAAATTTGCATTACATAATCCCTGCAAAGTAAGCATAGGCATGCAATATCTCACTCAGGAGTGTTGTGCAATTCTTGTATGAATGCCTCTTAACCAGAATTAATCTAACAGGATGTCTAATCTGATAAAATAAACACCTAAAGGACAAGATGTGCAGGGTCATGAGATTGTATGCAACATTTTATTCCATGATTCAAAACCAATATATCCATGACAGTGCCACTGCCTTCATTGTTTTGTAAGACGGGCTGATTTTGCTACAATACGCATTTCCCATAGACCCTTGAACGATTATGCTCGGGGCTCGTCCTCACTGGGTTAATTAACAGAGACTCTCAGTACACAGTATGTACTTTAAGTTTATCACATGACTGCAAAATTGATGATCTCCCAAACCACCAATAGCTCACCTGAGCCAAGGGCTCAAGTAAGCTATTGCGATCATTTCTTGTCTCGCATCCAGTGTATGTTATGTGCCTGTTTTACATTCTTCGGCTTCCTCTTAACCCATTGAGGACAGGTTGATTATGCTATAGCACGGATTTCCCATGGACACCTGTCCATCCAGTACTGTATAAGTGGATATTTTCGCACCACTAATTTTTCGCACTTGGCTGGGTGAGAAGAGTTTCGCGTGTTTTTAATTATGCAGAATCAAGACCTCAGCTACTGGAACGTATGGCATGAAAAATATTCGCCCGCTTTTATTTTCGCGCTGGTTTCTGGTTGCGCAAAATGCGCAAAAATTTCCACTTTTACAGTATACTCAAGAACTTGTCCTCAACGGGTTTAAAACACACGCACACACACGTGAGAGATTTTCACCAAACTTGGCACGTAGCATCCTGAGGGTGATAGGAACGTGATTTCTTCAAATATTTCTGTTTAGTTCACGCTATAGGCACCAGAGATGTATTGTTCATGATAGTCAAAGCATTGACTTATTATGAAGAAGCTGCCAGTAAACTCTATCTTGGAAGTTATGAGGCAAATGGAAAAAGGGATTCTTTGAAAGCTGTCATTTTTTTTTCAATTGTCTTTTAGAAATATGTGGTGCGTGAAGATGCTTGATGCATCAGTATTCATTTCATGTGTAATGGATTTTTGAGACCCGTTTTCTGCCAGACACTCCCCTCATATCTTTTACACTCATCCCTGCCACGTGTAATTAAGCTCTCAGTCTTTGGAGCTACGCTGATTCTTCATTATCAGAAGCCATATCCCAAGGGACTAGTCATAGTCCATTAATGCAGTACATATCAGAAGAACGTGAAGCGAATCAGATATGATGTTCTAAAAGGTTTTTCATGGTTTTATGAACATTTTAATGTCAGCAAGTGGAGGGGGGGGGGGTGGAAGGGGAATTATCAATAGACAAGTGTCTGTGAAGAATTGAGTATGATACAGTCAAAATGACATTCAACAACCACTCCAGGGAGCAGTAACCAGCAGCAACTGTAGACAGGTGGCCACTCCAGACAGAGTGGGAATCAAACTGATTTGTCACATTAGATGCAAGCAAAGAGCTATTACACGTACACACAGCGCCTGTCTCCCGTCACATGTGAACGTAACATTATGACTTGCTGCATGAATGAGTGGCCAAAACAGTCTACTTTTGATATGAAATTGTATAATTATGTTAGATGGGCAGCAGGATGATAGACAGAAATTATTGTCCATAGGGGACACATAATTTTGCCACCAGCTGTGCCTGACAGTTACACTGTAGTAGCCATTGTGTGCAAGCAGGTGTGTACAACGTGATTTCTACACAGGGAGTTTTGCATAGATGGCACAAAGTAGGGAGCCACTATACATGTGGGGCTTGGACAAATTTTCCTATATGTCACTATTAATATCATATGTTCTCTTGTCATATTTTCTTTATCACTATGTTCGGCATACGTGTACATGTAAATGTCTGAAATGATACAAATCCTCTGTGGTCAATATAGGAAGTTATGTAAAACACGATATTTTCGTGGCATGAAATTTTCGCAAATTGGAGCCTTTTTTTGCGGCATGAAATTATCGCGAGTTGCTTCTAACATTCAATGCACATAGTGTAGACAAGAATTTGCATGTGCATTTTAATTTTGTGAATCTTTGCTCACAAAATTCGCAAAATTAAAATGTATGCGAACATTCCTCATTTTACAGTAGATAATTCTTCAAGATAAAAGGAAATAGTGCTATTTTTATGTGCATTTGTACATAACATGATGACTTTCATACAAGCAACACATGGTTTTTTGTGAGCAGCATGGTTTAGAAGTTGAGGTTTTGGATACATTGTACATTGTTTAAACAGAGGGTTCAGGTTTAGAATTCTTCTCGGCAAGTAGAATGAATGTGAAACAATATATCAACAATAATGAGAATCCACCACATGATACACAAGCAAAGCACACTGAAATTGGTGTATTGTTGAAAGTTAATCTGGGTACAGTTTCCACTTTTAGCATCCACACAAGATATCTTGCCTAAGTATTTGTTGACTTTGCTGCATTGATGGGATATGTAGCAATACCTGGGGTAATAATGATTGCAGGGCGCTCTCACCAGACACTGATTGAGCTGACGAGGCTACCCTGGTTTTCAAATAAGATCATAGCTTAATATACATCAACATGGTTGTTTCGATCAGCATACTCTGGTGCATGTATGTCCCATGACACACTGACATGTAATGAATTTTTATTAAAATTGAGCTGATCGAAATAAGAACATTATTAAGAACATAAAAACATGTTTTCATCAGATAGTGATTTCCATTACAGTCAAATGTAAACTAGATCAGGTGAATTAACATCTCTTTAGTGATTTGTACATAATTTTCCCATCTATTTCTTTCTTTTATTTAGTGGTTTTGTCAAGTCAACAACTTATAACCCCTACCTTTTTCAAGGTCATCATCTCTAAATTGTTTCAGCTCTTGAAAATTTAGATGCAAAGACTGACTCTTTATCCTTTGAACTTCTATAAAACAAAATAATGTCAAAAAAGAGGAAATTGTATGAATACTTTGGAGAAAGTTCTGTAAAAGTGGAAATTATTGCAACAGTATTTTTTCCATGCTTACTCATCAGGTAAGATGAATTTTGTTTGTCTTAATTTTGTGGGATTACTATGAAACATACAACAAGTAAAGAAAATGGACATGTTTTTATTTTTCATGCCAAGCAAAATGGGCAAAAATTTCCATATTGTGAAAATTTCCACTATTACCATAAATGATGGATGTACAAGACTTTGAAACCATTTCCTCATACCATAGTCCAAATTACTCACCTGACATTGACCAATATCACTGCTTTGGAAATATACTATCGACATCTCAAATTCCAGATCCTTACCCAAGGACTGATATTCATAAAACTTTACTGTTCCATGTATTTCATATTTGCCTTGTTGCTCAAAGTCAACTTTCATGTATAGGGTGTAGTTGACCTTTAAGTGTTCGGCTCCCCCCCCCCCCCCCCCCATTTCCTTGGAAGATATATTTACATCCTTGTTGCAGTCACTGTCCGTGCCTGGTGTTGGGGACACATCCCAGCTCTCAGAATCCCTCTAGTCGATGACTTATCTTCCAGGCAGCTTTATGATCAGCCTCTATGAAGCCCTGGTGTGCAATTACCATTCATGGAGTAGGCATAATGGCCGCCTGAAAACAGGTCGGCAGGCATTCGGGTTAGTCTCCTTCCTGTCACATTAACTTTTAGATGGCTTTAACATGTTCAATGTCCCTTTAGACATGATAGTTGGCACATGCAGCATACGTTAGTGATAGCAGGGCAAATATTGTTCCGGAAGTAGGCATTATATTACGGATGACTGTTTTGCTTCAGTGGCAAATATCTACAGTGCTTTATCAAACCATGAAATGATGTTGTAGGCAATGAAATAGAATAATAAAATTATCTTATCCAGGGTAGCCTCTTCAGCATTGCCACTGTTCTATCAGAGGGCCCTGCCATTAGTATTAACCAATCATTGCCAGATACCCATTTATACACCTGGGTGGGTGAAAATATCTTGTCTGAGGACATAAGAACTGGACAGGAATTGAACTCGGGTCCTCTGATTGAAAGTCAAGAGTCTCATCCACTATGCCACAGAGCCCACACATAAGACAGGATTCATTCTCAGGATCTCAGATTGAAAGTCAAAAGTCTTCCAATGTGCCACATGCAGTGCCCCATTTATTGACTATTCATCTATACAGAAGTAAAGAGAACAGGCCCGTATTGTGCTATGAAGTTCTACAGCTTCCCTAGAATACAAGGTAACTTTTATGCATTCAATTTATATGTTTTACCAAGTACATAAATTGTTCAGCTGCACCCTTTGTCAGCTTCAAATCCATTCAAATGCTTCAAAATAATTCTAAATTGTGAGTTCTGGATTGTGCTAATCAGTATGATCAATGTTAAATATTGTCAAAAATACAAAATGTGAACAATAATAATAATAAGATTATTTCTAGAATAAACTGTCTACAGTTATGGTTTATTGTGAAAAAGTAGTGATATCTCCTTATATTTTAGGCTTGCAAGGTTTTTATATGGTACAAGTAGGATGTTTTGTGATACAACTGACCTACTGCATCAAATGTAATAACTCGAGCATGTTTAAAATCACTGCTCCCAATGGTAGACAATACCTTTAACAATTACTTTACTTTGTTTGCCAGTCGACATTCATGTTCAAGTGTTTTCTAAGCTCATTGGCGCAGATGTCTAGAAACTAGCTGTCAATGAATAGAGACCTGTGTCCCTTTAGAATGCCTAGTTTATCCCCGTGGCCCTCCTGTTGTACTGAGGCACATTGTGACACCTGAGTGGACTTGCTGACCTGCAATTAGGTCAAGTTTGGAGGGATTGATGAGTGCTATTAAAAATGTGTGTAAGTTAAGCTAAGTGGCTGGGTATACATACAGTGTTAAAAGAGAATTTATGTAGATTGCACAACACACCCACATGGACACAGTAATGCCCCCCTCCCCCCCCCCAAAAAAAAAAAAAAAAAACAGTAACACATTGCCCTCGTAAATCTCCAAGGGACTTCAATGCCCCCAAACAAGATCTTTTTTTTTTTTTTTTTTTTTTTGCAGGTCGACAAAAGAACGGTTGGTAATCCACCTGTGTGAAAGCAGTCAAGCGGTACATGTATCTCCTTTCCATGGTAAACTACATGTGACATCAAACAATGAAAATATTGATTGGCCACTAGGTATGAATAGAGCAATTGCTGATGGGCTCACACATTTTTTTGTTATACTAACACTACATGAGCACCCGAATAGGGTCAGCGAAAGTCAAAATCTATTGAGGTCAGCCTTAATAGCTACACACGTCTTTGTACGAGTTTCATTGCAGAATAACTGCACTACTGCACTGGAAAAAGGTAAATAAGACAAAAATACATGCAGTTTTGGTACAGAAAGAAACAGATATTTAGAAGAAACTCTAGTCCTTCCATCAACATAGTTTTTCTGTTGAGCATAACACAAATAAACGCGAAATTAGGCCACAAATACAGACACTCTTGTCTACGTTTTTAAGGAACAGGTGTAATGATCCTTCTGAAGAATGTTGGTGTATGTGCTAATCATTGTTAGTTTCTAAACTCTGAAATTGATTAACATGTTTATATTTAATCATCAAAGGTCCATGGCAAAATGTTGGTGAACAACACTGCATTCTGCCATTGACAGGGGCTTTAGGAGGAATATTGCACAGCTTTAGACAGGCCTGTTTTATGGCTCATGAAAAATTGTAGGAAACTGGACAAGAGTTTCAGCTGTCTCTGTGAGGCCAGGGGGCTTGGCTAAATTCAGTTTGGACAGTAGGCTGGAGAGGGTATCAATTCAGGATTAGTAAACAGTGATGCAGACATATGTTTGAATCATGTTCATACTGTGAAGTTCTTACTAATGTAAACGCTGCTCTCATTCCTCTCACACTACAAAGATTTGGTTACATTGGGGCTGTGATACAACTGAAGACTGGGGGCTGTTTACACCAGCCACACTCCATGGCACAGTTTACTTGTTTTAATGCCCATTTATTATTCTGATTAAAATGCTAGTTTGATGAAATGTGTGAACACAGCATTATTCAGAATTGTCATCACAGTGCAGAGAATAATGAGCTATCTACACCCAGCTACAAAATGATAACCCACAGCTCCCTGCAAGCTTGCATTAATGCCTTTCTTGCGCTCTGGCGACAGTAGTTTGATTTTCCACCGTGCACCGAGTATCAGGTGTCCATGACTGAACCTGGTAAAGTACAGGGCTTCCCCTGGTGCCTATTGATCTGTCCATGACAGCTTCTCATATGAGGCCCCATTACCACATCTCTCTCACTCTAGCTAGGGGTGATAATGATCGGCCATCGCTGCAGCCTTACCCATGTTAGTTTCCTCTTCCCTGTAAATGTCCCACCATGCACAAATTTGATGTGCATACACCTTTCTCTCTCTGTCTTTCTTGTGAGGTGGAATAGAATTCTCTTTTTTTCTCCCCAAGCCTTGGTCAGTGGTTCTTTTAATTACATTTAGCCTAGACTTCTTCATTTGATAAACTGGATAATTTAATGATCATGGCGAGGTTTCCTTCATGTTTGCCATTGTGTATGCTGGTGTCATTTGAGAAGCAAAAGGGTAGTTACTCCGCATATGTACACCTTGGTCTGAATTCACGAAGGTGGTACAAATAAAACCATGGTTTAAACCATGGACAAAAACCATGGAGCGCCAAGTGTCGCATGGAATATTTCGTTACGAAATCAGTCATTTCGTCAATGAAATGTTTATTTTGTAACGAAAAGACAACATTTTGTAACTTAACGAACATGTAACTAAATGAAATGATAATTTCATTAACGAAATGGTCATGTTGTCGACGAAATGACCAATTTCGTAATGAAATATTTCGTGAGACACTTGGCGCTCCATGGTTTTTGTCCATGGTTTAAACCATGGTTTCATTTGTACCACCTTTGTGAATTCGGGCCCTTGTGTCTTTCTGGCTCTCAGCTGACAATGAGTGGATGGTGACTATAAGACTGCCAGTATGGTACAATGTATCTCTCACAACAAGGGAACATTTTGTTATGCTCTCCCACAGGTAAAACATCCTTTCCGGACCATCTCATGGGGGGGTATGTTTTAATTAATACAATATATATGTATAGTAAACAATCGACGGGGAAGGGGGAGCATGTTTTGCATGCAAAGTGGGCGTGCACCACATGACACATTGAAGATATTGAAACAGCTCACAGATCACAGCTGTAGTTGTATACGCCATATATTTAGCTAGATATATTTGCAAATTGGGACTTCCCAAAAAATTTAGCAAGAGGTTTTGATAATCCGTGGTCATGGAATTCCCAAATTATCATACGCTTGTTCATGTACATTAAATACTGTGTGCTGGTCCAGGTACACATGCAGGTCATATTCATGTTGAGATCATAGTGAATTCTTTCGCGTATTACCAAATTAGGGAATAGCATCTGACACAGAAAATTTGCAAATATATAAACCCATGAAGTACAGGTGTATACAGTGTATGAATGTGTTTCTAAGCACAGTATTTTAGCTAGCTATCTGTGTTAGATATGAACGAACTGTAGATGTTGGTGATGGGGCAAAAATGGTGATGTATTCGAACAACATCTCCCACATCAGGTGATACGACTTGTTCTTCCTAGACAGTTCTGTCATATGTACCTCACCCACATGGGAAGGTGTAGCTGAAGATCGTCCGCTATGGAGAGGCACCGTCAGGGAGGGCGTTCAGAGAGCTGAAGCTGTAAGGCACGTACAGCAGACCGACAGGAGAGCTAAGAGAAAGGCACGGGCAGTCTTAGTATTGGCCCCAACAGACTTCATCTGCTGCAAGTGCTCTAAGGATTGCCACTCAAGAGTGGGGCTTTACAGCCACTCAAGGCAGTGCAAACTTCTTGCCTAGCTAGTGCTACGCCATCATTTCTCGAGACGAATGGATGCCAACCAACCTCACCCACATTACATGCATGGCATTCTTTAATATAACAGGGGTCGCACTTAACTTTTTTTTAAACTAGCCAGGCGGACTACTTAGAATCAATTTTAACACTGAAGCAATATTTTGGCTAGCCAGACGGACTAGTAACTTCAGAATTTTATGATTTTTAGCTAGTCCGACATGATTTTGGGTGGCCAATGGCCAGCGGACCATCGCCAATTTCGAACCCTGATATATAGACACACACACAGACACACTGATATGTTTCACACCTGCAAAAGGACCTGTTCGCAATCATATCTTAAAGACACATTTCTGTAGTATGTTCTCAAACATGTGCAAAGTTATTCTTCATACACTGAGCCGTTACTGTGCTTTGTTTGCTGATTTAAGACATCCACCAGTGTACCATCTTCACTGATTGGCTTGATGTCTGAAAACTATTAGGCAATGAATGGAGACTACTCCATGTTTAAGTTACCGTATGGCCGTCAGATGGTAAAACGGTCTAACTCGAAAATTTGACTTTTTGAGGTAAATTCACTTTCCGGGACATGTGAGGGTGCTCTTTCCAATGGTGCTATCAAGAAAATCCCATCATGTCTTGTTTTAGAGATAATTTCCGCTATCTTGGTACTTTTTTGTATTTTTCCTTCAGATTTGATGGTAAAACAGTCTATCTTTGAGTTAGCCCATTGTCGGTAATATCGTTTGGAGGTAAAACGAGCTATCTTTTACATAAACCATATAACCTTCTTAACTGAGATTTTTTAAATCATCGCTGCCAGATGGTAAAATGGTCTATCTTCGGGTTAGACCAGTTTACATAGTGTTTGTGGTCTATCTAGAAGATAGACCATTTCACCATCTTATGATGTGTAGCGGGAGTGTATACATGTGCTGTGGTTAAACAGTCTATCTGCACAAAAATCTCATTTATTTTGTAATTAAAACCCCAAATAAGCACAAAATTCTTCAGTTATCAGTGTTTAATATGCTTCTTATTGCTAAAAATGCATTATACCCATCTCCTAAAAAAGCTCAAACCTCTAAACTTTAAAGTCATTTTTCTCAGAACAGCAATTTTCGAGATAGACCGTTTTTACCATCTGACAGCCGCGTAGCCTTCCTGTTGGACAGAGGCACATTGTAATGTCTGACTGGTCTGGCTAACCTATCATTAGATTAAGTTTGGAGTCATTTTATGAATGCTGATGGAAAAGCTCAACTAGTTTAATACTGCTTGGTACCTTGACATCAGAAAAGGTTCAGTGACTGCCCTTCTCCCCTGCTAACTAGAAGAAAAAATCCATAAAACATCTACATGTCACAAAGCCCCTCGCCTGTCACTGAAAGATGCAACTATCAAATCACTTTAATGCAAGAGTTTGCATGTATACATTTATGTACGATAGCGTGGAGCTATGGTCACCTTGGCCTTTGTGTTTAAAAGGTCAAACTGTTCAACTCCAAATGTGCACACAGTATTGAGCAAAATTCAATTGAGAAAACACCTTGTGACCATTAATAGCACAAGACGATTTGATTAACATATTTTGGAGAAACATGATTCCCATGTGCTTGCTAATCATGTTTACAAATGAGTTTTCCAGCCAGTATGAAAGGGCTCTCCTCCGTCTTCAAATCTTTTCACACCAATGTTTTACTGATATAATGGCCCCTTTCACACCCATGGCCTACTGATCATCATTATGTACTCCCTCCAGGGTATCTGTACCTTCTGTAAATTCATGACCTGGTCTGCACTATGTAATCTGTTCACAGACAAGCCAACATTGATCAATATTCTTGCTCATATTGACTTGGCTGCACAATTTGCAAGTTTGACCAAACAAATGTAGGGTCTTTGATGGAATAAATGTTGTTCACAGACAAACCAGCATTGATTAGTATTCTTTTTCATATTGACTTAAGTTGCACAATTTGCATTATGATTAGACAAATGTACTGTAGGGGTCTTTGATGGAATAAATGTTGGCGTCTGAAATGCCACCAAATTTAATGTGAAGAAGTTTGTCTGTGCATCTCATTTTTGGTTACAATGCTGCAGAAATACTGAAGGAAAGTTATGTGTAGTTGCCAGTTCTGGTGTCTCAAATGATATGATACTATTCAACCTTGGCCTTATATGCATTGTATGATAAGTACCCAAAACAGCATAGATGCATTGACTGCGTACGACTCATGATCTTTAAGGGAAAGGCTCTGCAAATTTGGACATGGATAGACCATATATGGTCATATCGAGGTCTTTAAATGGTTAAAGAAGGGGTGCATGTGTAAGATTGTCACAGGACAGACATTAGACTCTGCTTTGATGTGATCTGCTCCCAACAAGGTTGGAAAATCTCCATCTGTAGACAGTGTCTGGGACCCACCAGATTTTGTAGAAAATGAATTAACTGTGGCAAAAATCTTTGACTTTTATGGTATTGTTACTTGCCAAAGTGTCAAACTTTGAATAAACATTAAAAGGGCATGTTGATGCTAAGGCATTGCAAAATGTATAGGAAAGTTTTGTACAATATCAAGAAAGTCCACGACAGCTATCTCCAATCTAGTTGGGAGATTTCCTGCTGAAATTTTCAATAACTCACCGAAGCCACCCTGTATCAGCTTCATTGTAAGGTGTTGAAAAACATGCATTATGATGTTGCAGTATTAGCTATGCTACCATACTTTGGGTAGCCTTGGTTTCAGCCACCTGTGGCATGAATTATAATTCATATTTACAGTGTACCTTCAAAAATACAATGTAGTTCAGCTTAAGTTTGAATGCGGCATTCAAATTTCTACCTTAGTAGTCAGTCTTCTTTGAATAAATTTCAGAATGCAGATGTGATGGAAAGAATCTACATTATGGCATAAACTTTTACCGTGCAGCTTTTATGAAGAAAATACATTACTGTATACCCTGTTATTTTTGCGTACAGATATTTTTGCGAATGACGAGGCCATAGATATTTTCGCGAGATGTAATTTTCGCGAATTGACGCCGACGCTTGCGTAATGCACTATTAACAGGGCACATGGAGACATTTTCGTGTGTTGTTAAATTCGCGTTCCAACTGTGATTTGCGAAATTCACAAAAATTAAACTCTCGCGAAAATAACAGCTTATATAGTATATGTTGGTTTTCTATTCTCCACTTTATGGCCCGAATTCGCGAAGGTGGTTCAAATGAAACCATGGTTTAAACCATGGACAAAAACCATGGAGCGCCACGTGTCGCACGGAATATTTCGTTACAAAATTGGTCATTTCGTCGACAAAATGACTGTTTTGTTAACAAAATTATCATTTCGTGGACAATGATGTTCATTTAGTTACAAAATGTTGTCATTTTGTTACAAAATAATCATTTCATCGACAAAATGACCAATTTCGTAACGAAATATTCCATGCGACACTTGGCGCTCCATAGTTTTTGTCCATGGTTTAAACCATGGTTTCATTTGTACCACCTTCGTGAATTCGGGCCTATGTGTATAGATGCCCTATACATTGACAGACCGTTTTCTTCACCATTGAGCTCATCTTAATCTTCAGTAACTTATTCCAACAGTTTTACAAGCTACATGTATCTTAACAGCCAAACAAATAAGGGTTTCATACAAGGTATTAGTGGAAATTACTAAACCATAGATATTCAAGTCAGTGGAATTGCTGTGAAAGAGGATCAGATTGTATAGTTAAAGCAGTCTTGGAAAAAGCAGTAACAGCCTTGAGCATAGACTAGACATTGTGTACAGCAATTATGGGCCAGAGAATTGTCTCATCTTGTCACCGTTGTTCATTATACCTTCATGTCTGTGCAAATTTTCCCTGTGTACAATATCACCAGGTGATGGCAAGAAGGACTCTGACCTAAGACTGTACTATTTTGACTCTGTACAGTCTTGACACTGTTTGTGTGTCTGTTCCAAATCCACAGCAATAACATGGAACTTGCATAGCTACAAAGTTGATGCAAAATGTATGTATATGGTCACAGTTCCCCCCCCCCCCCTCACACACACACACACACTTTTTTATGCCTTCGCCAAGAAGTGTTGCCGGAGGCATTATGTTTTCAAGTTGTCCATCTGTCCATCCGTCCATCCTTCTGTCTGTCCGTAATCAATTTTTGTGGACAGCATAACTAAAAAACTGTTTGAGGTATCCTAAGGAAACTTAATATGTATATGTATGAGTGGGCAAAGTTGTGCCAATCAACTTTTGGGTGCACAAGCTCAAGGTCAAAGGTCAAGATCAAATACTCAACATTTCACTATTTCCCCCATATCTATGCAATGCCTGAAGGTATTTTCCTGAAACTTAAGAGTATATGTGACCTGCTACAACAAAAGAATCCTAAAGTCGCTGATGGCTGAGCCGAGAAAATCGTGTTACGACCAAAATCACTCTGAGAATGATCGCACAAAAGAAACAACTAATGTTCAGGCGGTTTATTAACAGTGATATTGTGGGTACAGACTCGTGATCGGTTCTCACATCAGTACAATAACGATCAATAGAAACAGTTACAAATCAGTAACAGAATCACTTACACTTAATACATGCAATATCCCTGGAAATGTCCAGATACGATGCTCGATACACAAAGGAATGATCCACGATGCACCGATGAATGATACCTTCGACGTAAATCCAGAGGTGCAGGTTACGATAGTTCAAGGTATAGATCCGGGGTAAAATCCAAGTTATGTGTCCACAGCAAAACGTGTAGAATCCAAACGTTATGACGATCACGTTCAGTTGATACGTTGAATGATGATTCACTTTATAATGTCCAGCAAGGAATCCAGCCCGTCACAGCTTTTCCGTAATAATGTCCGTTGACACTAGAATATGGAGTCTATCTCCAACGTAGGCAAATGAATTCTCTGCAGGCAAAATGTCTCCCAGGAAACACAGTTTGTATAGCAGGTCAGCAGGTAACACAGGACTGACTATAACAAGTCGCTTCAGAGCCAGAAGTGACGTAACTCTCAGAGCAGAGGTGTTGGGTACTCTGCCTACTGCAGAATTTCTTTAGCTTATATACTATCCATTCACCCCTTTCTAGTACATTCTGTAATTTTCTCCAACCTGGGGCTACATACCTGAACATACTAGCAAGTCCAAATTCCAGGAATCCTGGATGACTCACTTCCTAATATGTGCATAACATCATTGCCAAAATTAACTACCAATCACATTGGGCTACAAGGGCAGTGCCTCACTCAGCCAGCACTTCCCAGAATTTTCTGGAACGGGTTAAATCATTCTAGATTGAGTGAGCTATAATGTATTTCCTGTCACATGCATACATGTACTGTAGCTACATTGTATACCATGTAGAAAATTCTCCACTGATCTGGTCAGCCTGTATGTACTATATCTATATCATATAGAATGTTCTCCATTAATCTGGTCACCCTGTGTACATACAATGTGCACATTAAAACAACCATGCATACAACCTTGATACCTGTACATATAACTACTTGTGTGTACATTTGTGACAATCGAGTTTAAAGTCAGATCATCAAAATTGGTCAAAACTACCAGTTTTCTGTTTTTTGCATAGTTTTGTAGTCTAATGTATCGTCTATCATCTGCCAAAATTTCGAAGCTAAATGGTCAAAGGAAAGGCAAAAAAATAATGTTTTTCTGGGCCATGATTTTCCGACTTTCAACGGAGCAGAAACGCTGGCGCTAAGCTTGAATGAACATCGTGGAGATTGCTGAGAACATATTTCTATTGTCAAGCGATGAAGACTGTCTTGCCTCCCCTTGATCTTGATAGCATCGGAAGGAAAACTTTGAAGGCGGTGTTCTCGAAACGCTGATTTCCTAAACCACTCGATATACGCTAATAAAATCATCGATATCTCAGCAACAGAGTACTTTCATGAGTCATGTTATATATGAAATTAAAGTGGAAGAGCAAGGGAATAATATCATGTCATTTTCAGAAAATTGTCCCCCCCCCCCTGACTTTTGGATCCTTTTGTTGTAGCGGGTCACATATGTACTGCTAAATGAGGATTCTTCAGAGAGATTTTTGGGTCATGAGGTCAAAGGTCAAATGTCACATGAAAATATTAAAATTTAACTTTTTTCTCCATATCTCGCAAATGGTTCAAGGTTTCTTTATGGAACTTAGTACATATTCATGTACTGACTGGCAGTGATTATGTAGGAAATTTGGGGTCATGGTTCAAAGGTTAAGGTCAACTCCTTAAAATGTCAATATTTCTCTTTTATTGATGCAATGCCTACAGGATTTTTCTTGAAACAGAATTATATACATGTCTTACCTAATAGAGATTCTCTTGGAAGTTTCTTGCCAAAAGGTCAAGTGAAAGTGCTAAATTTCATTCTTCCACCATATCTCGAAAGTGACTCAAGGTATCATCATGAAACTTAGTGATTATCTATGCATGTTCTTCCTGACAGTGATTCTCTTGGGAATTTTAGGGTCATAGGGTCAAAGGTCAAGGGACAAAGGCCAGGTTAAAATGCTACAATTTTACTATTTGATACTGAAATTGTACTTTTTCTCCATACATATACTTTGAAAATTACTTTATGCATAAATTTATTAAAAGGTCAAAAGTTAAGTAAAAATACCCAAATCCCCAAATACCTGCACTCTTAAACAATGTAGCCATTCATACCTAGTTCAAGGATAGTGAACATTCAACACATTTGTGACAAGCCTGTCATTCTGATATTTTGCCAATTATGCGAAACTATCATCACACATTGCCAAGACATTGTATTATTAGGAGAACCATGCATTATGGCGGAGGCATACCAGTCGCCATAACAACATTTCTAGTTTTTAATTCATTCCTCCCCGGATTGGAGCATTCCTCAATAGATTTGGATAATCCTGTAGACATTGTATCCTGTAAAAGTGGAAATTCACCATGTGCTGATAGTTTCGCTTGTTATGTCATAATATATTATTTCTGTCCGATTGAGCGGATCTAAAAACACGCAAAAGTCATTTTATGTGACTGAGCATGAAATATTACTCATGCAAAAATGTCCATTTTTGCAGTGCAGCTGTGTATGACCAATTGGGTTGCAGCATTTCTTTCTCTGTGCAATATCTGCTAATAGGCTTGTAATTATTTCCATTGCTAGTATTGCATGTAAAAGTATGATTGTGTATAACAGGAACAGTAACGACATGGATTTCAAATTGCATAATGCATTTGCCATTCAGCAAAGGAAACTCAAATGCATCATATATTGTTCTATCACCACTACTTTTTTGTCATAACTTCACCAATTCAATGAAGAGTTTGCTTGTGGCTATTGTGAAATTGTGGTGGAAATGATTGATAGTGTAATACCAGTTTATTTTAATAGTAGTGTCGGTAGTTGCATGCCTGCAGTCAGCGTACTTACATTTTGAGCCTAGCACTTTTCAGTGAAGAGAGTCACATTTCTTGTTATTAAGAATGAAAGTAGGAAAGGAAAAGTTGATGAAGGAGGTTAGGAAATTACAGTATGTGTATAAAATGTGGCATGTGCACAGTCTGAACACTTTTATACCTCATTTACATTACAAACACACATGAGATTTAGGTTGAAGTATTGTATTTTTTCTTTTTTTTTTCTCTCTGCTGACTCCCAAATATTGGGTATGCCATAAACACCAGTGTGCCGTACATGTACATGTATGCAGAATTTTAAAGTTTTGCAATATTGTGTATCATTTATTTCAACTTAGTAGAACTTGCTCCACCCTGTTCATTGATTTCCAGCATGTCTATAACATACTTTTTAACTCAGACTTCTGATCAAGTAAACCTCCTATGCAAGCAATTACACTGCAATGACACTCAACAAAAATAACAGAAATTTATCATGTACGTCATTTGAAGTTAAACCCTTGATCTCAATACAAAATCTTTGCCTCCTGAATTTTCACCTGGCATCTTTGCTGCTTTTTATTACCTAACTGACCCATCGTGATGAAAATTTGACTTGAACTATACAAATTACCTATACAGAATAACCACTACTCTAATGACAAATTAATCATATTGACAATTATGTGTGTCCTCAGGTACGGCTTGCTTTCTTCACCCACAGGCCACTCACTGCATGGACACTTTTCAAAATGTCATTCATGTTGCATACCAACAGCTCATCAATGGTAATAACAGATATAACATTTGCTTCCCACGTTGATGGGGAAAGGGGAAATACTGATGGTCTTGTTGATGCCCTGTGCTTTACAAAGAGAGGAAAAAACTCCACTTGCACCATATGTTCTATATAATACATGGTGCATAATTTGGCTTCATTTTTGTAAGCCAGCCATCTGTGGTGTAGACTGTGTATCATGAATTATACAAACTCTTCTTTAGGGACACGTGATGACCTGACACTAACAATAAATGGCACTTTGCTCCCCTATGGCCCTCTGCATGGAGAAACAAAGTCACTTTCTTCTGTCGCCAAGACCCTCGTGGGAGTTTGATGCCATTGCGCTTCTATCTTCCAAAGAAGTGATATATTTGCCTTTAATTATGCATTGCTGCTTGTGAGTTGGAAGTATGTAGTCTTCAGTTTGAGACTGTTTGACCCTAGAATACAGGCTTTGTTAAATGTATGTAAGTGCGTTAATGCAAAAGCTAGGAAGCATCCACATAATCACTACCCAATGATAGCCATCTTCCAATCTTAGTCTTGAGTAAAGTCTTATCACCAATTTAATTTCATTCATAACATTTGAGAAATATCATGGTGTTCTTCCATATGGAGACATGTTCATGTTTTTGAAATGAAAGTGTAACACTAGGTTATCTGACCAGACTACACAATATATTACAAGACACTGAAAGCTACTTGGCTAAGGAAATGAATACCGCTATAAAATTTGATGCACTTCTTGCCGCATACATGGTCCGTTGAACCTGAAATAGGATAAGGCAGAAATACTGCAAAGCTGTATAGAAAATATTTTGACTAGATATATTCTTTGTGGTAATATTGTTTTTATACGTAAGTGTGAGTTTCTTCAATTTGTCTACCTCGACAAATTAATTGTTAAGATTGCAACTGCTGATCTGTAGATTAACAAACATGTTGAAAAAAGTGAACTAGTGGGACTCAAAGCTGTCATCTACTGCTTTCCGGCAGCAACACTACCACCAGGCTGTCCCTGGTTGCTGGCAGTGACACGATGAACAAGGACTAAATACTCAAGTTCTGAAATTCTGACATTATTATGTTAATTTGAAGAGGGAGACAAATTGAAGAAATTCACACTTGCACCTTCACCCCTCTGAATAATATCTTTCTTTCATTTGATATGCCTTGTCCACCTTGGACTACTTAGCATAACAATGTCAAAATTTTGGAGCTTGGGTATTTGTTCCATGTTCACTGTGTCAGTGCCAGCAACCAGGGACAGCCTGGTAGTAGTGTTGCTGCCGGAAAGCAGTAGATGACAGGTTCGAGTCCCACTGGTTCAATTTTTTTCATCATGTTTGTTAATTTACAGATCAGCAGTTTTGATATGAACAAATCTATTTTGTAGAGGGAGACAAATTGAAGAAACTCACACCTGAACCTTCACCCCTCTGAATGATAGCTTTCTTTCATTAGGTGATACGCTATCAGCGTATCACCTATTGTGATTGTCAAAATCTCTCTTTATTTTTTTTTATTCTTCTTTCTTTCTGGACAATTTTGTGTCGTCAATATCTCAAGAATGACATTACGGAATAACATGACATTTTCAGTCAACATGTCTCATGACAAAATCTAGCCACAATAAGGATTTCATGACAGTAACATATCTATGACGTCATCTAGGCGCCATTTTGTGATTTTCGGACCGCGTTACATGATCGATCATAACTTCATAACTGAAGGTCATTTCTGTATCATTTTCGGTGGACATAAAGTTCAGGTCACGCTCTATCATACTTTTTGACGCCAGTTACCAAGGTCATCATTAAGCGCGCGAAAAAGCGCGTCAAAATTTTTAAAGGCTCAAAACGACTTCCCAATGGGAAATCTCGAAGTTTCAGACAATTTTAAGCGTTTCAAACAATTTCTTGCGTGCGCGTCCGTCCGCGCAATTTCGCGCGCACAGCGCGTCAGCAACATGAAAATACACTTTTTTTGACTGATTTGGATTCCTGATACTTTGAGTAACAATATCCATTGATTTCTGATCGATTCTGACAAATAACAAAGCAATGCACTTGCGTCAAAGTTCAAATTTCGGGCGCGCGCCTTTTTGAAAATATAGTGAAAAAACATGTCTTTGTTTATTTTGCCATAGCTCTTTAAATCGTCCGTTGACCCTATATTTTTATTGCATATTACAAAAGCATATAAATTGGACATAACGTTTCAAGTATCATTATTTCCATAAATACATTATGACGTCATCATATCGTCATCGGAAATCAAAAAAGTAGAATTAATTTTTTTAAGGTATTGTTTCTGACATTCATTTGCTCGTATCTCTGTTGTTTAAGCTCAATATTATCCCAAATTCAGATATGTTGTACTTTGAACATTTGGCTTTTAAGTCCATGTCATGCTTTTGATATTTGATGACGTCATCATACCTTAAATTGTGATTAAAGGTAAAGACGCAAAATCGGACAAGTTTACGTGTATTGTCTATGGGAGGTGATTTTTTTTTAAACCATGCATTGACTTGACAACGTTTAAGCACCTTTATCTTAGCTGATTTTGCTTCATTTCCTCTGAAACCTTAGTATGTTGTAGCTGAGACAATAAGCTGCAGTAATCATGCATTTTATTCTTTGAAATCTTCTCATCAGATTGACAATTTTGCAGTTTAAAACTGAAAATGAAAATGGAATGTGGACATAACGATTCCTCCTGTATCTTTCACATACATAAGTTTACGTTCCCCATATTTTCTCGTCGAGACGTATGGCCGAGTGGTTAAAGGCGCCGTCTCAGAGACGTGAGGTTGCGGGTTCGAACCCCACAAGATCACGAAACAATTTTTTTTTTATTTTACTTTTTTTTCTTCAATTTGTATTATATATTCGTCCATGTAGAAATCACGTTCGTATATAAACGCACCTATACACACACACAGACACACACACACGCCATATCCCTCTTTTTTGTGTGTTGGAGACCACATTGCTTCGACTGCAGCAACATTTTGCAGGTTGACTTTGTCAAACCGATCATAGTATGTAATGACGACGACTGAGGTGTTGTACTTTGAACAATTGTCTTTCAAGACGATGTCATTGTTTTGTAATTTGATGACGTCATTACACTGAAAATTGTGATTAAAGGCAAGGTATCAAAACCAGCCGATTATAGGTTTTATGTCTGTTGGACGTATTTTTCCCAAGTTGCCAGAAATGGCATAGCGACCTCAGTCGTTACAAGGCCGCTCTTCCGTCTACCTGAGCAATGCAATAGATGTTCACACGGCCACGTTAGTTGAGTGGGCATTGACTTTCCCCCTGTTATATCTATACATTGTTGGTTTTTTGTCTTACCATTTCCGTGGATGACCCGTGGCCGAGTGGTTATAGAAACGGTTTCGCATGCACGCTCAATATAACTTCAAGGTGCCTATATCACATTCTTTTCTTTGTCGATCACAGATGACTGTCATCTGATGTCCACAAGCGTATCACCGAACTCGTCCTCAATGTGACGAGTTTTCATGTCTCGTTTAGTATTGTTTTTTTATGATATTGTATGATGATGATGTTATTATGTGTTAACAATGATGGTAACAGGTAATGGAATGATCATGACAACATAGTTTGGCAGAGAAAATTTATGATCAGATCCATATGTTAAGGCAATGTAGTTGAGTCACCTTGCAGCACAACACCAACTTCAGTGCCAGGTATGATGTGTGTATTGATGTGTACATACTGTACAGTGTAGGTGTATGAATTGAAAATGTCTTGCAGGACAAATTAGTGATTTTGTGACTGTTGCAGTTGTATTAGATGATTCATCAGTCAGTCAACACAAGCAAAAGAGAAATGATAAAGTATACCTTGACTTCCAAGCTCTTAGGAAGTGTAATAATAGGAAAGTGATCCAATCAACTAAGGGTCACATTCAACATATATGAAATACATGTCCCCATTTCCGCAGACCAAGAACAAATTTGCTTACATCGATACGCATGGCTGGGACTGAGGCTCAAAGTGATCACAAAATGCACTCAACATCAGCCTAGTTCATGCCTTGACAATCAGCAGCAAAACTTTCCCTCACACTTGCCTTCAGCCGTAATCATATCAAACAGAAATTGCTTCACATCGGATCATGATGATCAAGAAATATAAATCCTGCAAGTGGCAGTGGTATACCATCACCGTCATGTCAGTAAAGTGATCATAATACAAAATGCACAGACTTAAAGGCATAATTTACCATTTGCAGATGAAACAAAAACCCAGCATTAGTGCTTGAAACTTGTTCTAAAATGTGAGTTAGGGATAGAAACAACCACTGTGAAGATGTGAATCAGTGAAATTGATGTTAAGTATTGTTGAATATACAAAATGGGAACAATAGCTATAATAAAAATGTTTCCAGACTAAACTGTCTACAGTTACGGTTTATTGAGAAAAATACTGACATCTCCTTATATTTTAGACTTTATTGCAAAAAATTTATGTGGGAGGGTGTTTTGTGGTACAACAGACCTACACATATGCGTGAAAGGCCATATCTTAAACATTTTTCAAATCACTGGTCATAAAGGTAAACTGGACCTTTAATTAAGACACATCAACAAATTATGTTTGCTTCTAGGTTAACATGCAGTTTAAAAACAGTTTGAAATGGCTGAATTTAATCACCTTGATGGGGTTCCTACATGATATTGTGCTTTTGTGAAACACAGCTTGGTTAGCCATTAATGCTGTCTACAGTGCATGTAATATTCATCCTTTGAGAGATTTTATATAAAGCACTACCTTTCCATGTGAAATGCCAAGCCAATCATGTATTCTTTTGTAGGCCAACAAGGGGAATAATACATGACATGGCTTGTCATGACTTTTACCCTTGTCATTCACAATTAGTTTGACCTTGCATTATCTATATTCTGTCATCAGCAGTGCTGGTTTTGATGGTTTATTATTCATTCCTGTACATCTACTCACAGGTGTTAATGTGCTGGCAGAAGCTAGTCTTGCTGCCAAGCTGTCAGCAGTTTTATTCCCTATCAGTCCTATCACGATTTGATGCAGTAGTCTGAGCAAACACAATATCTGTCAGATGTGCATAAATGTTTCCTTTGAGACTATAAAAATGTTAATATTACACTGATTAGGCATACCATTATTAGGGCAACTCCATTGTGATGGAATTGCCCTAATTCTGATTTAGCAAACCTTGATTAGAGGGTGCAGGGGCCTCTTGCTGTAAGTAAGGGACCGTGTGAAAGGAAATCTTAGTGAGCTAGAGTTAAAGTAACAATTTGAAACAATGTGGTTAGGACTCACACAGATCATTACAGAGATAACCCTGTGAAGTGTTGTGGTTAGTGCGCCAATGAGTGAAAGCTATGATGGGCGATACAGTGACTGAGTGAACATGGCTCATATCTTGTGTAGATATGAACATATTGATTGTTGTGTAGATATGAACATATTGATTATTTGTGGTTTCCTACACACCAGCCAAAAGTAATCCTTAAAGAACTGTAAAGCAGTGCTTTTGGAAAGAGATATGAAAAACACATGCACAACTATTGGATAAAGCAGCTGCAATAAATTCCTATTCCATTGCCTATCAAACGCAGTGTGTATGCCATTCTTTCTTTCTTTTTCTCCTCTTCTTTATCGCAGCTAATCACTTTAAACATACAACTTGATTACTGTTGTGAGAGCTTCAAGTACATCACACATTGCATAAACTGTAGCCATTTTGTTTTCCTATATTGTATTGTATTGCTTCAGCTTTCTTGCATCATCATTATGCACAAAAAATTGCATTCCATTCAAAATCATACCAAATCTGCATTTTGATTTATTTATGAATATGGGTGATAATTCAGAAACGAATAGATCAAAATCAGATCAAATTAAATCAAAGCAAATCAAATCAAATCATTGAAAGCAATCCCTTTTAAACTCTTGACTCCATGATTGATTCATATATCATATCTGACAATGCCACTCGTAACTCTGGACAGAAGATGCAAGCCATTTACAAAATTTCCCTGTTTCAGTTCTAAAGGTTATTGCAAATGCTATAGTATACAGTCATTGATCTTGATATCATCCTATTTGTAGAAATACTAAGTTTGGATGGGGCCCCGTCACAATCCATTTTTCTTGCTAATCACTGACTCACATGGATTGAGTTTACAGAGAAATTTAGATCTCTGTGTGTGTCTATGGGCAGGAAATATGTTGCCAGGAAGACACATCATGTCTTGTGAATAAATTTGAGATCATCTTCTACTTGAGTACTGTGTTGTTGAGCCAAGGTTGTCTCATAGATAGTGTCACAAATGTACACACAAGTAGTTATGTACATGTATCAAGGCTGTATGCATGGTTGTTTTAATGTGTACATTGTATGTACACAGGGTGACCAGATTAATGGAGAACATTCTATATGATATTAGATATAGTACATATGGCTGACCAGATCAGTGGAGAATTTTCTATAGATGTGGTATACAATGTAGCTACAGTACATGTATGCATGTGACAGGAAATACATTATAGCTCACTCAATCTAGAATGATTTCACCCATTCCAGAATATTCTAGGAAGTGCTGGCTGAGAGAGGCACTGTCCCTGTAGCCCAATGTGATTGGTAGTTAATTTTGGCAATGATGTTATGCACATAGTTAGGCAGTGAGTCATCCAGGATTCCTGGAATTTGGACTTGCTAGTATGTTCAGGTATGTGGCCCCAGGTTGGAGAAAATTACAGAATGTACTAGAAAGGGGTGAATGGATAGTATATAAGCCGGAGAAATTCTAAGGTAGGCAGAGTACCCAACACCTCTGCTCTGAGAGTTACGTCACTTCTGGCTCTGAAGCGACTTGTTATAGTCAGTCCTGTGCTACCTGCTGACCTGCTATACAAACTGTGTTTGTGGAGATAAGGCCTGGGAGACATTTTGCCTGCAGAGAATTAATTTGCCTACGTTGGAGATAGACTCCATATTTTAATGTCAACGGACATTGTTACGGCAAAGCTGTGACGGGCTGGATTCCTCGCTGGACATTATAAAGTGAATCATCATTCAACGCATCAACTGGACGTGGTCGTCATAACTTTGGGATTTTGCACGTTTCGCCGTGGACATACATTGTGGATTTTACCCCGGATCTATACCGTGGACTATCGTAACCTGTGCCTTTGGAGTTACTTCGGAGGAATCATTCATCGGTGCGTCAAGGATCATTCATCGGTGCATCGAACATCGTATCTGAACATTTTCAAAGGATTACTTGATAACAAAATATGTAAGTGATTCCATTACCCATTTGTAATTGTTTGTATTGATCATTATTGTACTGATGTGAAAACCGATTACGAGTCTGTACCCACAATATCACTGTTAATAAACCGCCTGAACATTAGTTGATGGTTTCTTTTGTGCAATCATTCTCAGAGTGATTTTGGTCGTAACAATTGCAGGATTTATGAATGTGAATAGCTAGATTATTCAATTTCCAACAGAATGAAAATGTTAGCATGAATAAACTGTAGATGTGATTGATGAAATTGCTATTTTCATTTGATCAGCATTGTGATTCATTTGATATCATTCTTTGCCATGTAAAGAGAAATATAAAGTAACAGATACTTGGTACATTCATGAACAAAAAGGAAAAGAAAAAATGACAAAGCGGTAGAACTATAGAGCATACCTAGCCTCAACCAAGCCATTTCATGTTCCCAAATATCAAGCACTGAGAGGAGCAAATTTTGTACAATGTTAGGAATTAAGCCATTCAGTGTCTTGAGATCAAGAATGAAATAGCAAGTATCTCCAGGGATCAAATTTTGTATCGTTGTGAAACATGCTATGATGCTGCTCTTTATTCTTTGATCAGGTAGCAAGGGTACAGTTAAGCAGAGAAATGTGATAAAATGCTAAAATGGCCCAAATCAAGAATCTTTTAGAAAATCCACTTGTATTCAAAGGGTTATCCAGTTTATCAAATAAAAAACAAATAATTTTTTTTTTTAAAGTGATAATTGATCAGGGTTTTTTTTTTTTTGCCCATTTTTGACCTCCTGTGAGAACTTTAATAAAATTCATTTAGATTTTGTTTTGTATTTTGCAGAAGATTGTTAACAGGCAAACCAACAATCCAACAAACCAGTTAATAACAGACAAGCAGACATAGAACCACTGTGACAAGGCATAGCCTACATGTTTTCTGTCATGGAGATTGATGTAAAGAGCAATTTCATCGCAGGGAGAACTGATACTTTGTAGTAAAGGGCAGCAAAAGGTCAGCAGCAGGTATCTGCAAATTTAAACAACCGAAATGAGACAGTATACAAATTGTACATATTGTATTGTTATTGAATGTGTGTATGTGGGTGTGTGTGGGGGGAGGGGATAGGGTCATGCACAAGATAAAATTACAAAGGGCGATTGCCCTAAAAGACATCTGAGTCATGAGACCATGACAGTATACAAGATTAAATGCTCCTCACTTTTTTTTGTCTGGAACATACACATGTAAGCTGTGATATAGGTTTTCAGATGTGATGTTCATTCATTTTGTGTCCATGATAGACATATTTTCCTTGTTACATTTGCAAGCATCATCAAAAGGCAACATATTTACATTGACAGTGAAATAGCATGGTATTTTGTGACCTATTTCTAAATGTAGATTTGAATACATCACAAAATACATCACAAGATATCATGTTATTTAGGGTGTGAATTCAAACCTTGCAAGATTTTAGTTTTAATTATGTCACAAAATAGCACCAATTGCACAGTGTTGTGTTTCTCTTGTGGTGCGATACTGTATAAGCTGTTATTTTTGCAAGGGTTCAGTTTTCGCGAATTTTGCAAATCACTGCTGGACCGCAAATTTAACAACACGTGAAAATGTTGCCATATGGTAGGCTAACAGTGCACTTACATTTAGCCTCGGTTCGAAATCACAAAAACAACATCTCGTGAAAAGCTCTGTGACCTCTCCATCCACAAAAATATCTGTACGCAAAAATACCAGCTTATGCAGTACCTGTCTTGTAGGAGATAAGTACATGTGGAATGCTTGCCAGAAATACCAGCATGTTGTCAAATTAGAGCGATACCAAGCGAGTCACAGCAGTATCTTTTACCATAGTATTTCACTAGTAGGAATGGTGTCAACATAATACGGCAGTAATTAATGCCACACTAATTCAGATGTGAAAGCACCCAGGGATTCACCCATTGACAGCAACAACAAAAAGTAACAGAAAAAAAGATGGATTCCTCTGGTAAAATCAAGAGTAATTGTATTGTTTGTGCATTCAAAAGGGTGAATTTATTTGTGAGAAATGCCATGGTCATTTATATTCATAGGAATTGTACTGAGACTCAAGTAGAATGCCAGTTTGATGACCTACTGACATTCCAGTGTCAAAACTTTCTTAGAAATCTTCTGAGTCTTCTCGTGCCTGCTTCCGCTTTCTTACTTCAGTTTGTACTGTTTCAATTTAATGTAAATTCCTCTTGAAGGCTTTGTTGTTCAAGTGCCTGCTATGTTTTCTAGAAATATTGTTTCCAAGTAAATTCTGTGAGGATCTACAGAATTTTCCCAGAAACAGTTTCTAGAAAAGATTACATCTCCAATTGAAAGGTGTTTTTTTTTTGTGTGTGTGTGTGTCAGTTCAGATGAGGAGAGGTTGTATTTTTTCCTTGAAAAGTATGATGTGTGTCTGCTGAATATGTACTGAGCATTCCAGAATGCCTAGTCTTTATAGACGGGCTGGTTCTCAGACCCTGAGTTGTTCAAGTACATGCTTCCACAGACATGCACTTAAAAAAGTGAGTGTTGTGCCAGCCACAGATTAAAATATCTTAACAGGTAGCAGGGAATAAATTTCCTGGTATGGCATCACAATATACTATGCATTCTTTATATGACTGCTATGCAAAATTTCTTGTGTGTAGCAGGTTGTTGTTTTTTTCTTCTTTTTTTACATAGGACTGTACAGAACTTTGTTAAAGGTTTTTTCCCATTGATGAAAACTGCTCATCAAATATGAAAAGTAAATTATTCCCTGGGTAGGTTTGGTGGTTTAGGATGTTGGAGGGGAGGAATGATGTCATTGACACATGAGTCTGGAGTCCGTGTCCTTGGCATCAAATCGTTCCAGAGTTGAAATAATTTAGCAATGATGATCTTTGTCTGGTCTCACAACAGCCTCCTCTCAGCATTTATCATGGCATTAATTCAATTCTGAGGTGGCTGATTGGGGTGAGGAAGAGGTGGGTGGGGGGGGGGGTATTTTGGGCAGATAATTAATACTGTAATATAGCTCTACTGGCTGTCTGATATTGAAATCACACAAACTTACCTTCATTTTGATCTTCATGATTGATCTCACTTTCTAGGTTTCATTTCAAGAATTACCCACGAGTGTAATCTAATGTATACCGCAGCATTTGTTATTGTATTGTTTTGTTGTTTTTGTAGGAATGTCTTGTTATATACATCATTTTTGCTTGCATTTAATTTGGACTGTCCAGGTTAGCAACCCAGGTATTCTTGATATCAATGAATCTTTTATTCGGTAAATGTGTTGCACTGTAAACAACTATCATTTTTATGAATTCAAATTCATGAAATTGATAGCATCCACATGAATGAGAGTGTTCTGAGAATATTAGAGTCCTACACAGTTAATCTTTTCACCCTTTGTGTCACTACTGTAAACACTAGATATGGTCTCAAAGTGGCGGTGAAAAAAATATCTTGCATTGTAGATTTAAAGAGAATGTTATTTTTAACCAGACCTGCCCTGCCTTTAATATAGAAAGCAGACAAACATGGCACACACTAATGCAAACCTCATTCACTGTAGTTTGTACATGCCATGGTAGGGAAGAAAACAGCCTGGCGTGTTTGCAGAAGTACAGGGGGAAACGGGACAAGTGGTATTTCAAGTACTCTGCTTTGGTCAGAATCAACCCGTTGAGGACGAGTCCCGAGTATGCTCGGGCAGGTGTCTATGGGAAATGCGTGTTGTATCAAAAATCAGTCCGTACTCAATGGGTTAAGAGAGGTGGATGATGTAAAAAGCTAAAATAAAGTCTCAATATGTATTAGGCAATTTTAAAAAAGAACAACAACATTTTGATAGAAACTGTCAGAGATCTCTTTGAATAACAATTTTTTTTTTTCGTGCCAGGGTGTAAACCCCCTGTTTGCTACACTATTAAGAGGCCATAATGCATGAGTGCTTTTGGAAGACATTCTGTTTTTCAAGGCCATTATATAGCAGAAATGCAGTCAGCACAATTGTATTGAAAATTCAAGCATTGCTGTAAAGTAAATTCTATGATAAAGCTATATATGGCTATTTTTCTTGCAAATGGCCAGTGTTCAAAACTGTTATTGCACGGTTGTGCGGTTGAGCAAAATATGCAGATTTGTCAAGCTGTCGCGACTGAGTTGGGCCAGCGAACGAGGCGTACAAAGAGTGAAGGACTTGACATTGTGCTCTGTAAAGTCAATGCATATTGTAGGTGTGATGTGGGCGTAGGAGACTATAAATTCAAAGGTAAAGTGCAGGCCCCCAAACGTATGCTTCAGCACTTGCATAGTGAAACACACTGAAGGTTAATAGAGGAAAATCTGTGAGTTTAGATATTTTTTTAGGCAGTATTAGATACCACTGTACACATCTAAGTAAGATTTCATGAATGCTGAAGGGTTAAATTATTCTTGTGTTTGGTGCACTTTGTATGTGCCAATCAACATGATTTTAATTGGTGAATAAAAATTACACCTTTAATACATTTCGAGTACAACATAAATCACCGCACCCATTTGGCACACACCACAACCTGGTAAATATTAACATGTGCACCCGAACCGAGGAATTAATTTCAAGCCGGTTTTGTTTACACAGGAAAATGCGGGTCTCATCAACTTGGAGTGGATCTTCCAAATGCTCGCTGACTTCATCGACCGCGAACCCAAGCAGATCTACCTGATTGACATCGTGCCCAACCTCCGCTTCCTACTCAGATGCGGAGCTGTCACGTCCGACCCAGAGTACGAGCTCAAGAAGTTTGTTGCAAAGGTGAGCCCTGTGGTAGCCACTATTATTCTTTTGTGCCAATGTGTTGCCTCCTCTACTACAGACAGTTTTTTTTTTCTTTCTTTCTTTCTTTTTTCCTTCCTAAGTTAATTTTATGTCAGTTGACATTGGTTTCTTTGATTTTGTGTACGTATTTCTGAGGGTCCCATACCCTACAAGCTTTGCTTTTTAGTGGGACCGTCCATTTCCATTCTAATCTTTGTATTATGTATACTTGGATGTATATACCTTAGAAAGGAATTTCTGTTGTTACTCGTGACCACTTGTACGTTTTCTTTGAAATTGTTACAAATATGTTCTGTAAATGTATTGTATATGATTTTTCCTGTTTATTCAATGGAAATGGAAATAAAATTGAAATTGAAATTGAAATGCAACATACATTTTGCCAAGTTCGAAAGCTGTATCATCTAGATCCAGTTTTTCACAGCAATATCATCTACTTGATTACCAATAATGGCATAATAACAGTTTCATGACAAAAAGTCTATAAATAAATATTCAAAGTTTGAGGAACATACTTATGATGCCTGGTTCCACTGCAAATCAAACTCCATCCCCAAAGGGCTTCTACAATCACAAATTAAAGTACAAGATAGTCTGCATTTATCAACTGTCAGAAGCATTCACTTAGAGTATTGTACACTGCTGATTACAAGTTTTCATAGGTGCTAGTGAGTCTTGACCCTCAGTGCATGATCTGTTCAACAGTGGGAACACTCACTGGAGTGCTTCTTCATCACTTGGCACAAATTTCTGGGAACTAATTGTCACTGAACAGAGACCAACTAATCCCTAAAGTGTCACATGATATTCTGTTTATGTGAGGTGCATTGCTATACCAAAGTCGGCTTCCTAACCTGCTGTTTATTATGTCAGTTTTGAAGAGATTACTTGATGCTGATGAAAAGAAAAAGAAGCTTTAACCAAGAGCAAGTTAAGGTGATAAAGTACCTGGATATGAAGGGTTGAACACATTTTTGCATGCAGAGGTGTCTGTGACCATGTAGTTGTGTGATGCCAACCCATCTGACGGGTCTAGGGCTATTACCCCCATGGCAATTACCCCCAGGGCAATTACCCCGTGGGCAATTACCCCCTGGGCAATTTACCCCGACCCTCTAATTGCCCAGGGAGTAATTGCCATGGGGGTAATCCCCTGGCCATAATCCTAATCCTAATCCTGAACCTAATCCTAACCCTCATCCAAACTCCTAACCCTAAACCTAACCGTAGCCCTAATCTTTACTCTAACCTTACCAGTATGTAGGTGGGAGGGGGAGGGGGTAATTGCCCTCTGGGGGTAATTGCCCGGATACGCATCTGACATACTTGTCACCTGTCTGAGATGATAGAGTAATCAGACAATGATAGACTGGAAGTCAAACTCTCATAGCTCCTACTGTGACATCACTTTGATAGTCTTGTCTCACCACACTTTGATGTGCTCATAATTCTTAATGTGCCACCCTTGCACACTCTCCTCAGTCAAAAGCTTGCTAAATTAATTTCAAGTAGCATATTTTGCTCAAATTCACAGACACTCGCACACCAATCAGTAAATTGCAATTCACCATGGTATGTGAAAACCCCATAGCCATATCCTAATCATAGAATAGTATGACATCACAGCAAATCTTGCAATGTTCTCTGCAACTTCAATGTGCTACATAATACTTTTCTATCATAAACACTTCTATCTAAAAGGTTGCATGAGTCTGAATAAAAGAATACTAGAATGTTGTTTATATGTTGCTGTCTTGGAATAATGTGGCATACAGGGGGTTTATGCCCTGGCTCACAAAGAGTTTAAATGCGTTTGCACATTGTGTTTATTGTGGCTTTCAGTGTAGATAGAGTAGAACAAGATGAAAAAAAAAACAGGAAATGTTTCTTCCAATATCATATGTGAAATAAGTGCAATCATGCTTGATTTTGATGAAACTCTTTGTCATTCTGGTCATCAGATTTTATTCAAATAGTTACAGTAAACTCAACTTGAACACGGAGTGTAATGTTTCACTTTAAATCTATCTTTTGATTTCCGAGAGCACTCCATGATTTGCATTTAAGATGGAATAAATCATTTCTTTATTCCCTACATATGTAGTAAAAACAAACATTGCTTTGCATACTCATTATACACTGACATTAGAGTAAGTACATGGGTATGCAATATTCAAGTTGCTTTATTAATTTACAAGTAAATTATATGGGAGTAGCAAATAAATTAGATTTAGCAAGAACACATACAATGTTATATTGCGGTTGATATGATATAATGCTATTATGATGTTCATCATGTTGAAGAAAAATGAGTGTGGGTGTGCATGTGTGTGTGTGTGTGTGTGTGTGTGTGTGAACAAGAATGTGATGGAAATTAATGCACCATTAATTTCCATCACAATGATTTCACTATGAAACCTGTGACATTGAAGTTATTTTGTGATTATTGACTCATTAGAGATGATAACACATTGACCTTTGAGAACATTAAAAGGGGCAGAGCAGCTGTGTAGGGAAAAACTGATGAATACCGTACATGGCCAGGGAAACTCATCTAGACATGCATGATCTATCAGACCATGTGAACTCATGCTTACTGTGAAAATGAAAGGCATCCCATTATGGTTCCGTGTCCTCGATGACTTCTGAAGTGAATAGGTCTTCAGAGCACAAAACTGTAATAGTGTATCAAATGTGTCTAGTCGTTTCATAGTCCCACTGGTTACTGAGTGCTTTTAAAGGTTTGTTTGTGTTTTTGTTTTTGTTTTCATGTACCATCATCGCTGCAGGAGGCTGTATCTACTATGGATATTACAGTAGTGGAATGAAAACGAATGTAAACAGAATTGCAGATTAAAAAAAAAAAAGAAATCCAAATGGTTATCACTTGACTTACAATGCCTCATTCCTATGACATATGGTATATTACCATTAATGAGTCAGCAACAAGTCAATGGAAACATGTACTTTTTATTTTCTCTTTTTGAATTGTATAATTGTCTTGTGTTGTTTTGCTAATTGATGTGACATGGTGAATTATTGTAACCTTCTTATCCAGCGTTGACAGCACATGAATTCAAATTAAACTCTAAAATTTCATACTATCAGACCGCATTGTCTGATCTTCCTGAAACTTGACTGATGTGGTCTATTGTAACGGTTCTTCCCTCGCTTAATCCAATGCATGTTTGGAGTGAATTCCCCTTGAAGTGGTCCCACCCCACATCCAACTGGACCCCATGGAAGACCAGCTTATTGTAGCTGAATATGGGCTATCCAGCCATCTTCACAGATGGAAAATGAACAACAACAACAACAACAAAAAGACTGTACATGCAGTACATTGATCCAATCTCGTGATCTGATCTCTGCTCTGGTTAGGACAAACAGTCTGACAGACCCATTCATCTAAAAAAAGACTACCTTCAGTATATGCAATGTCACAATCTCCTTTCTACTTCACTTTACAGCCTCCCAAACCCATAGTAAGTAAAAGAATGTGTACATGTATGTGCATGAAGATTACATGCATGAGTTGTCCTATGGTAGGCAAGTTGTTAGGTTAAATCTAGATCTTGCTGTCTGGTTGTCATGGCAACCCTGTGGGGGAAAAGGGAATGCATAATGTTCAAATGCATATATGGGGTTGGTCTATTTGCTTGTACATGTTTGCCGTGGAGAAAAATCAAGGATGTGAAAGAGTAGGAAAAAGGTACAAAAAAAAATATGATCAAGGAAAAAACAATCTACAAATAAGATAGTTGCTATAAAAAAGACTGATGAATAGAGATAAAAGGAATGGATGTTACTAGAATTGTCAATTGTTTATTTTCTCCTCTTTTTTTTTCCTTGGTCATTTGAGTGCTGCAAAAGTAGATCTGCATTTATGACATAAGACACGTTGTCGTGAAATTACCAGGCACAAGGTAGCTGTGGATTTAAGTAGGGAATTTAGCCCGTTGAAGACTAGTCCAGAGTATACTTGGGCAGGTGTTTATGGGAAATGCGTGTTGTAGCGAAATCAGCCCATCCTCATCAGGGTAAGAAATAAAACCTTAACCCGTTGAAGACTAGTCCCGAATATGCTTGGGCAGGTGTCAGTGGAAAATGTGTGTTGTAGCAAAACCAGCTCATCGTCACTGAGTTAATGCAACGATTGTATTAGACCAATAAACTTGATCTTGCCTGGTTGACTGTCCGCTGTATTAAAAAAAAAAATGGCAGGTGATACAACATTCATGTAATCAATGCATGTTTTTCTTATTTTCTGGCGAAATATTCCGAGCGCTATTCAATATTGCAACCAGTGTCCCAGCACACGACTAAAGGAAATTGGTAGACAATGTGAAGGTTAAGAAATAATAAACAAAAAAAAAACCAAGGGAGACGGCAATGGGGGGGGGGGGGGAGATCATACAGGAGCTTTCATTTCCTATGTGCCAACCATCTGTTCCTGTGCGGAGCACATACAATCTCTTGTTCCATGGGACAAAAGACATCGAGCAGTGGTGGTATATTGCCATCTCCCTGATGGCTATTGATTATAACTTCTCTGTGGACAGAATCAAATCCTTCAGGATTCTCATTATCAGCAGTGTCTTGGAAATTTCAGAGATCTGACCAGCTGTCCCTTTCAACAGGTAGAGACGCCTAGAAAAGCAACTTTCTGTGAAGTGCTAGGGGAGAAATAAAGCAGTATTCCTCCTTATTATATACCTCAGGCAGGTGAGCTATTTTCCGGATCTTGGAGATGAAAGTGGCTCTGTCAGTATGAAGGACAATAGAGAAAATGAAGCATGAAAATTACTTCTATATTGGTCTGCATGTTTCTCCCTTTTCACATGAAATTTAATTTACATCACTTTATTTCTTACTTCTTGGTAGGGACTGTAACCTATACATTGAAAAGGAATGCCAATGAAACTGAATTTTTGCAACGCCCTTTTTTATATACACAAGATTTGTTGATGACTACTAGGTACTTATCATGGACATATTAATTTGTGTTCCTTAATGTAAAGTTAAGAATGCTATTGAAACCTGTGTGAATGAATGCTAAGTCTCTTTCATCATAATACTGCATCTTAAATTTAAGGTCGTAACTATCAAAGCACAAAATAAATCCTTACTGGAAGTGTAGCATTTTTCTGCTGCTACAATGTACAATACATGTATGTATCACAAAGTTTGTGCTTTATTTTTCCTGTGACCGTGCCAGAAGATTTCACGTGATTAATTCGAGTGCTGCAGCATATTGTATCTGTATTATAAAATGCACTGAGAAAGTAGTCTTTTGTGTATACATTGTATGCATTTTGAAAAAAAAAGAAGAAAAAGAAAAAGATGTGTGTGATTGAAAAGTGAAGTATCAGTGTACATATATATGTCCTATGACCTACCAAACTCAAAAGAAGTGCAAGGAAAGTTTGTTTTCCAGCATAGAAAATAATATAATGTAGTGTGTGATAACACTGCCTTTCTACTGCTGATGTGAAATGTGGCTTTAAGGTTCATGCTTACCATCAATATACCTTGAGTTCCATTCAGACTACGGTATTCTAGTTCTTCTTCTCTGCTTGGCACAATGTGCCTGGTTAATACTGGTTGATGATTATTGATGGTTACCGTGGGTGGACCACAAGGGTTCGGTATCAATTTACCTGTTTTCCCAGGGTGGCATGGCATGTTTTCAAATTTGGATGATACAGGGACAAAGTTCTTCGCTAGGTCTGGATCTCATGGGACTCCATTTCATAATGTGTGATGGCAGTTCTCAGTCATACATTGGTGTTTGTTATCTCATGCATTCCTTGACAGCTGTGGCATAACTGATATCCTGAAGACTGAATTTATCAAAGCTGCCCGTGAATTTGTAAGCTCCTCTCCATATCTTTAACCCATTCCATTCTGAATTTTGAAACATCCATAGACTTAATACGCAGGCCACCAGGTTCCCATATATGGAATGGGTTGATAACTCATCTTGTATGAAAAGGGTATCAGGCAGAGATCATAGTGTACATAGTACTAGTATTACATTTTAGTAATGATTCTGAGAGCTAGTAAGCAAATACCATGCACTAGCTGGGAGGCTGTGTTGAAATAATGGATGTACAGAGGTGGCAGGAATAACACCATTTTCTGAGGGGTGGAGCGTACCAAAGATAATTGTGCTATTTCTGTCACCAATGAATCCATAATTTCACTGGTGGGGCAAAACAGTGAAAATTATATTTCTTTTATATGGTTCCAACAATTCTTTGATAAAAAAGCTAAATTGTTAAAGTAGAATTGTGTACATATCACAGAACAGATGATATCACTGCACTATGAGGGTTGCAATTTACACAGTAGTCTGTAATATTGATATCAATAGCAATAGCACACACTTACGATGAAAAACCACTGATTGATAGCATGGTATAGTGCACTATACCATGAGTGATGTCGCAGTACAGCAAATTATTCTCCATCAGCATTTTGTTTTTAACATCATTGACATCATAACATTGTTATGTTTGGTCACATGACCATATGTACAACAATCACTGAAAGGATTTAATAATTGTGGATATAAGAGACATCTATTGTTTGTTTGTTATTTTTTTTTCTTTAGAGAGTTCCCCAAACAATTTTATCCATAGTTAAAATGTGATATTTGCGCTGTCTGTCAGTAATTTTGAAACATTTAAAGAGGATTACGGAAAGCCTAATAAACTTTTTGGCTTTTAGCTTATATTGTGTGATGGTTTCTCTGACACTTTTTCTTTGATGACTTGTCTGTTTATCTTTCATGCAAAAGTCATTAATCAGTACGTTTGACTTTTGTTTTTTTTTTTTTTGCTGAACAGTTGTACTCTTTTACTCTTTCACTTGTATTAGGTAAAACTCCTTGTTTTGTAGAATACAAATTGTATTCATATGAGTACCATCATACATTTGCGTTAAATTCTTTAACTCTTTATGTGCCACGTTTGCACATCCGACTCAATCGACGGCATGCCAACTTCGCATATTCTGCTCAAACGCATACACCCGCACCCAAACCTATCGATAAATCGCCAAATGCCGCAGTACAATGAAAGCATTTCTCGCGCTTCCGTTCCTCTCACATATAGCTTGCATTTTATGTTGTGATTGACTAACAAGCGGTGTTCCCTACCGGATTTTCTTGCGAATTCTAAGTTTCTGTCACTTTTTTTGCATGCAAAAGTCATGCCTTTACAGTAGTTTAGCTCCAAGTCAATTTACATCAAAGCAAAGCTTGCCATTTTCTCTGCAACTTAACTCATTATTATGTCCACCCTAACAGAAATCTATAGAAGTAACATCGATTTGAAAAACAGATTTTTTTTTTTTTTAAAGCATGACAACGTTGCTGTCTCAGAATAATGTGGCACACAGGGGGTTTACACCATGGCACATAAAGAGTTAACTAGTGATGAATTTCTAGTTCTGTTCCTGTGACCTTTTTCAAGTTATTGTGTAACTATATTTACACCATCTGATTTTGATTACAGGAGCAAGAGTGATCATTTTGTATTCTTTGCTGCTCTGAATATTAAATTCATAATTACTGAGAATAAGTATGATTTTCATTGCAACTGATTGACAAATTGCCCTGCGTCAACGTAAATAAGCACTGAATTGATCAGTGTTAAAACACTGATCAATTCAGTGCTTATTTACGTCGACGCAGGGCAATTTGTCAATCAGTTGCAATGAAAGCATCTCAACGGAAGAATTTCATGAATTTTGATAAGTATGATTTTATTAATATACAGCATCAAGTGCGATTATGGCATTCAAAGTTGATTATGATAATAATGTGTGTGTTCTTTTTTTTAAACAATACTGAAGAGCGTACTGCATATCAACTTCTGCAGAAATGATTTAGAGCTGTAGTTTGGACAGCATTTGCTGCCATTTGAATTAATTATGCACCCATGAGAACATTACATTTAAATACCCGTCAGAGATCCTCTGTTGTTAGTATGTCATCCATAGAAATCTTTCCCGTCATCGTCCAATAGTCTTTCACTCAGTCTTAACTCTGTCTTCCGTCTTTCATCATCAGCTTCAAAATTCACTCCCTTTCCATCAAACTGCATTCCAGAATGATCTCCCATCCAGCGCCAACACACAGTTCTGTATGCAGCCCGTCAAATCTGTGTATTTACTTTCAATTGCCCTGCAATTATTTTCTGCATCACCAGCTGCCGGAATGCCAGGGATCTGCATCCCAGGGCTGCTGCTAGAGGTGATGAGAGAGAGCGAGACATTTTCTTTAACCCTGTCATGACCAGGAGCAGCTTGCTGGGATGCAGTTAATCCTGAGAGGATTAAAAAGGAGGGCAGGGAAGAGATGAGCTTGCCGCCGATATCCCCCTTTTCCTGGAATATAGGAGCATTTTATCAGATTTACAGAGAGAAGAATGTTAATAGCGATGTGTAGCAGCTCCAAAAGTTAGACACGCAAAGCTACACATGGTGCCCCAAGCATTAAGGAATATAGAGTATTAAGGTTCAACTACTGTGATACTGTGATCTTGACATGTCCATAACCATGTATGCAACTGATCTGTTGTCTATGAGTTCAAATTTCTATTTGTCGTAAAAATGAGTTGAAGGTTTCTTCTGTTTTTTTATTTTTTTTTTAAGGTAGATGTGTTTACAGAAGGCAAGAAGTAGGGTTTGTCTCTTCAGTTGTGTGAAGTCCATCATTCGGTGTATTTCAAGAGAGACAGTAATCTCTCTTTAACAGAATTCATGATTTAAAGCCAAACACAGTTCTCAGAAGGGCGCAGAATTCATCTTCCATCATTTGGAATTTGCGTCAACATATAAAAAGAATCTACCAAGAAACTTGTCTGGCTGACGCGATTTGCCAGGACAATGAGTTCTTTCTTCTTTTCTTTTAGTATATTGAGATCAGAGGTGCAAAATATTTTCAATTGCATAAGTTCAGCACAACTTTTATTCCTGAAGAGCCCTCAAGTAGTGGATAGGTAGAATGTTACGTGATGATCAAGCCTAGCCCTAGCAGTTAATATTTCCCAACAAGCTGCATGCTATTCACACTCACGTGGAAGATCTGTGGATACTGCTATCAACTCATCTGTCAATTATCTATGATCGATCATAGCAACCACAATCAGATACCTTCCCAGATTATCTATGATCGATCATAGCAACCACAATCAGATACCTTCCCAGATTATCTATGATCGATCATAGCAACCACAATCAGATACCTTCCCAGATTATCTATGATCGATCATAGCAACCACAATCAGATACCTTCCCAGATTATCTATGATCGATCATAGCAACCACAATCAGATACCTTCCCAGATTATCTATGATCGATCATAGCAACCACAATCAGATACCTTCCCAGATTATCTATGATCGATCATAGCAACCACAATCAGATACCTTCCCAGATTATCTATGATCGATCATAGCAACCACAATCAGATACCTTCCCAGATTATCTATGATCGATCATAGCAACCACAATCAGATACCTTCCCAGATTATCTATGATCGATCATAGCAACCACAATCAGATACCTTCCCAGATTATCTAGATTATCTATGATCGATCATAGCAACCATAATCAGATACCTTCACAGATTAAAAAAAAATACCATCGGTTAAACTCTTAGGCTAATATTTTGTGTTTTCATCAATACCCATCTCAAATTGTGATATCACAGCATTATTTCACTCATTTCTTTTGCATCTGATGTGTACATTCTAGAACAAATATTGAGTTTCCGCAGGTACAGATGTATATAACTATGTTTTCCCTTTAACTTCTATCCCCTCACCTCCCACCCCCTCCCGAACAGCAAATAAAATTACAAAGCTCATAGACATGCTACAGAATATGCCATAAATTTTACAATGCTTTTGTCATTGTAATTTTTGCAAGGTATAAACTAATGTCTGTTGAAATTGACAGCACATGAAACAATGCCTCATGTGAAGTAAATGACACACTGTATGTATATGATCTCCCAGGTGGGATATTGCTAACTTCAAGGAGAATAATATTTTCCCCCTCATTCTATTTGCATGGTTATTGACTTCATACTCAAACAACCATCAAAAAACTGTCTAGGAAGTCCCACCTGTTGAAATGTATGATGTATGAAATATTTCATTTGTTGTTGTTATTGTTGTTGTTTGAGTTTATTTGGCATAGTATCATTCCCAAATAAGAATATTTATGCCAAATATTTGTTTACACATTGATTTCAATTCCAATTTGATAATTTCTTTTTACATATTCATAGTTATCATAGTTATTATTGTTATTATTATCATTAGTATTATTATTATTATTATTACTATTATTATTACAACAATAATAAAAAAGAAATTGCACATAAATATATTAATGAACAGTCTCCTTCACTAGTCCCAGTTTGAGTTGCCCATCGTCAATGCATTATTTAGTATTTTACAAGGAAAGAGTTGTATCATCATATGCTTCTCTTTCTTTCTTTCTTTTTTTTTTCTTCAGTATCCATCATACTTTGCCCTCAATCTGGCAATAACTGAGAACAAGATCCTTGAGGAGGCCAAAGCTCACGGTGCCAAGCATCCCGACAAGATGAAAGAAGGGGGTCAGAGTGATGAGGCTGACTCGTCAAGACTAGCGGTGAGAAATGGTGCCTCGGCCTTGAGCTGAGACTAGTGGCCCTACATGCAAGAAAGACTGTAGGGATTTTTTTTTCTTAAGTCCTACAAATACTTATCTTGAAATATTGACTGATCTTGAAATGGTATGGTGTTGGTATCTCAGAGATATTACCTATGACTTGGATATTTTACAACAGTCAGCCTTCCTTTTAAATGTTCCAAAGTCAGGTAAAAATTACAGATTGAGCAGAGAAGCAATACTAGCTTTTTTTTTCTTTTTTAAAACAGTTGGTAATGGAAAAGAAGTCATATGATATAAACCACAAAATCATTTCACATTTTTACAGAAAATATTGTCAAAGTAAATGTTTCTACTGAGCTTATCATATTTGTGATGATGTAGTCAGACTAATCAAAGCAGTCTATGATGCAGTTTATCATCAATGATAAATGCTGATTATTTTCAACTTTTCTGGTCATAAACAGAGGAGAAATCTGCTATACCAGAACAGCGTTAAGGCGTGGCTGAATTACTTCCGCAACGAGCACCGGCTGGTCACGGTGGATGTTTCCTGCGGTGTCGGCGACCTCATCTGGCACCGAGTCTGCGACTTCTTCGGACACGACTTGGAGTTCCTACCCAATAAGACAGTCAACACAGTTGTCCTCTTTGCTTTCGGTGAGCATGTGGTAGTAGCCTCCAGCTAGTGCCTACAAGATTCTCATGACCAAATTACGGTAGTGACCTGCTCAGAGCATACATGTAAAAGCTGACTTTCCCCATCAAACATGAAGGTGAATATAGCTAGTACACAAACACGTTACCAACCATGTATGTCTTATTACTCCCAGAGGTTCTTCATTAAACCAAACGTTTTGCAGTTTCTTATCAAATGCAAGCATTGGATCTAACCCACACATCTGTTAGTATCTGAACTGTTGAATGCGATAGCTAGTGAATGGTCATCATGTGTGCAGTTGAACAATGTTTGACATGGAAAAAGAAAGAGAGACAGGATGCTGTCGTCAACAAGGTGACCAACAGATTAAAGGGGTGGTATAGTTTTGGTTTAGATGGGATTCAGATTTTATAATTTTGCAAAATGATTAGAAACCACTAATGAAACATTGAGGCCTTACGATTCTAAGAGGTATTCAGAGTTTATTTGATGGAAACTGGTTTTGTAATGGCTGAGAATATCCAAAAAGACAGAGGTCCTAATAAAAGATGGGACCCACATTTTATTAGGACCACTTTGTTTGATTCTGTTTTTTAATATCTTAGCCATTTCAAACCCAATTTCCATCAAATAAACTTTGAGTACCTCTTAGAATTGTATGCCCTTTGATATTTTATTAGTAATTTCTCCAAAAAGATTAAATCTGAATTCCACACCTCAACCAGTACTATACCACCCCTTTAAATAGAGTGTCTCAGTCTTTCTCCATTGTACTTGTGTACTATGTTATAAAGTGTCTCTAGACAATGATTCATTTTTTCTAGGATTGATGATGACAACTCATTTGTTGTTGTCATTGTTGTTACAGGGATGGTTATGTCATACCAGTGTCAGCCTGCTGGTCAGTGGTGAGGGAAAAAAGGGGCATTGGGTAGCCACAAATCCAAAGCAGTTTGTTCAGTACTTGGTGGCCAGTCTTGAACAGTAATTTTGTGGCAAACTGTTGAACGTTTTTAATGATTCTGTTTTCCCTTTTTCAGCTCCTTTCTGGCTGCTAGCTAGTATTGTGCTGTGGCAAGTGTAAATCTCAAACTGATCAAGAAACAGTTTGATTACTGTGCAGTTTCTCAGTGTGTGTCTCTGGGCATACTCTTGGAAAAGGTGAAATAAGGATCCCATATCATAAAACTTATCAGTAACAACTGCCACATTTCTTTGACAAATTTGCTCTCAGCCAATCAGGTGCAAGGAATTCAGTAGCTTATGACAACTATCTTAACTTGTTACTGATAACAAGTTTTATGAAATGGGGCCCAGGTGTATAGCTCACATGTATTACTTCCTAGTGAGGTGCAATGTATGTTGTGTGGAAGGCAACACTGTTGACAAGCATTGATATGTTACAGTCCTGGTATGTTGTCTTCCTAACAGATTCCATTTCAGGAAAGATGCGAAATTCCTTTTATCAGCGGTTCCTACTTTAAATTGTCTGACATCTTCATTTTCTTGGCTATTCTCTTTGTCTCACCTTCGACCCCTGTCTTTGACCCTTGACCTCTGGCGTATCACAGATAACTATGACTACTCAGCAATAGATCTACAGCGATACCACATGGAACTCATACACCTCAAGAGCATCTTACCCAAGCCCGACATGTCAGTGGTGAGTGTCACAGAACTCTATCACATCTCATACAGCTGCCAACTTGTAGTAGTAATTAGCAGTTATTTCAGCATGTGTGACTACTGCTTTTTGCCGGCGTAAAATCCTGCACATTAGTAATTTTCTATGATAAATATACCTTGTGCCTCTATGCACAACAACCCACCATTAGTAATTTTTATAAGAATGATTGGTAAATTGTACACAGGCACGTTTGCAGCTATGCATATACTGATAGGAAAATAAGAACAAGGTCAGGATGTGTCTTAAAATTGAATTGTGCTCCAAAAATATATATTATATAGATATGCCATTTTTCAAAATGCCATGAAAATGGTCAGTCAAGTACTTCAGCATAACGAAAAACAAAATTGTATAGTGATAAAGAAAACCGTATCAGACAAAGTTGCAAGTGATTTTAGAAGGTTCAAATGGGGAAAAAAATGTTAACTCATTGTGTGCCAAGTTCACTGTGACTCATTCAGCGGCTTGCCAACTTTGTATACTTTACTCAACTGTACAATCACTCACAAAGTGATCAATAAAAGCCACAGTACATTGAAAGTGCCGTGCTCATCACAGCAAAGCTTGCAATTTTCTCTAAAACTTTGCTGTGCAGCATTCAAGCATTAACATTTCTATTCAGATTGGTGTGTGTGTCAGATTCACCTATTAGCAGTTCAGTTTTTCACAACATGAATGTATATCATAATGACAGTACAGATATTAAATTGTGATCTTGGGTAGATGTGAATGTACTGTCTCTTTTTTTTCAGAGAGAGTTATCATAGTGTTTACCAATTTGCCGATATGGACACAGGGCACATACAGACCGATTCGGGTTTATTGAGGGCAGCAGACAATTTGTGGCACTGGGCGCAGCCATTAGCTCAAAATGCGGTGTCCCAGCCTACCCCCCTCCTCTCCCCCACCCCACGGGCAACATGTTTATCGCGCACTTGTAGCAGGAGTACGCGTACTTGTTACAAAGGTTCGCGCACTAAGCGAGCGTTCGTGCACTCAGTACGAGACGCCTATTGGCTAAAACAACCATGCATCAGTTTTTCATTCTGTGCGCATGCTAATGTAGGGAGGGGGGTGGGGGGGGGGTCGGCCAGGACACCGCAGTAATGGCGCTGCCCATGCCTATAATACACAAACCGCCTCACAGAATTGGTCTATAGAACAAAATGTAAGAAAGCTGCAGAGTTTCCCCCAAAGTGCTCAAGCATCATGGTCCTACAATAAAGTGGCACCTAGAGGGGTTACACCATGGCACATAAACGATAAGAAAGCAACAACTGTGATAGTAAAGCAGGAGCATTGTAAAGTTAGCTTAGTATATGGAGCAAGAAATCACTGTCAGTAATTATCACATGTCAATGTTTATTTTTGCTCTATAGAGTGCAGCCCTACATGAGCTAAGCAAACACATAGACAAGGCAGCACCCACAGCTGAGTCTTTCTGTGTGGACCTATCAGACACACCCATCACCAAGGACAAGGTCCAAGTTGGAGACACCAAATACGAGGTAGATATCTAGTGACTAGGATTTGATACTCAGTGGGTGTTGATAGACTGAATGTGTTCTGGGCCCCATTTCATAAGATATGTTAGGATAGCAACTCTTGCTGGAATGGCAACTTCCAATAGCAACAGCTAATCAGGAAGCTGGATTCTTGTCGTTACCATGACAATTGCAATTCCAGCAAGAGTTGCTATCATGTCAACTTTTTATGAAACGAGGCCGTGGTGAAGTTGTTGTAAAGCAGTCATGAATATAAATGCTGCCTACACCAATATTTCCAGTTTGAAATTTAAATTTAACTTAATTTTTTTTTATTTTCTATTAAAGATATATAAAATATGACAAAATCTAATGAAAAATGATATCCCACTTGGATGTGCAATAAGATATTACCAGTCTTGATACATAATATAATGGTCAATTTATCTAGATTTAGATTCTTAGTGCATTATCAGGTTTAAATTTAAATGCAAGGTTGTGAATGCTTGTATACCTCAATTCATATGGACTCTCCTAACCTATCTAAATATTAGAAAGAAAGCACATACTCTGAGAAAAATATGTACTGAGAAAAGACGCTCTGATGAAGTTCAAGGTCAATTTAACTGTGCAGTGAACTCCCTAAAGCAACAACAGTGAAGAAATTATCAGATTAAGCTCAAATTGAGCACGCTCTGTTAACACATTCTATCTATGACAAGTACAAACTTTAAAAGCAAACAACAGAAAATTCACAGGCTATATCTCAAAACAGCAAGCCTACTTGACTTAATCTCCACTGTATACATGCATGCTCTCATCCATATTGGTGACACAGGATACATAACATTCACATAATATTAAATGGGTTTAGTCAAATATCGGTTAGTGATTGGCTAAACACAGTTACATGATGGAGGCACATTGGTTATGTTCGCCCATGGGAGAACATTTTTGTAATGTTCTCCCATGGGAAAACATTTTCACGTAACAAATGACAGAAGGACCAGCGCACAGTGAATTTGGCTCTTCGCGAGCGATCAAGTGCGTTGTACTGGTGGTTGATGTTGACGTATTTGACTAACCCATATTAATATAACAGATGATGACTTTTGTTGTCGGGAACATGTACCAAACTTTCCACCCTCAGGGTTTGAAATGCTAGGTCGGGAGGCTATAAGTCCCTCAATAGCATTTCAAACCCTTCAGTATGTTCCCTCCCCCGCCAGTCATCATCTATACAATGTTTCATACCTGCACTATTGAAACAGAAACCAAAGTTATATGAGGAACTGTAGCAATTGGAACCAGATCTATCTTGAATTCACAAAAAGTTATTCTACATATCCAATGACTTGCCACTCAGTCACATAGAAGATAAGTGAAGTTCAACATGCCCCCGCACTCAGGATCTTGAGGAATAACTTTCAATCTTCCCTCTCAGCCCGTATGACTAGCCAATATACCACTTGTAGAACCCTACAGCTGACTCACTTGATGAAATTATTCCACTTCTCATCCCTCTGTACAGCACTTGGTCTTTCTACATCAGTGATCTCTATTAAAATTGGCCTACCCACACATGTCCACAATTATGCACATTTCTAAACCTACAAAATTATCTGTATTGAATTGGCCGTAACCCCACATATTCACACATGTTAAAACACAAACAAATTCTCTCAATAGTTTGAGACTGCTGCAGGATTTCAACTACAGGACTCCATGGGGGGGACAAAAACCACTGAGTGAAGGGTCTCATTATCTACCATGTGCTGGGTTGCCATCAAAGTGCATGCCAACCCACAAAAAGTACTTCTGAATTATGTGTCTAATTACCTACCATATACCACATTGCAATCACAATGCATGCCAATCCAAAAAAAAAAAAAAGTAATACTAAATTATGTGTCTAATTACCTGCCATATACTCGTTTGCACTCATAATGTATACCAAGTGAACAATATTAAAGGGGCTCCACCTAATTCAAACAATGTAACAACTCAGGAAACCAGCAGCTTGCCACATCCCATTCTTCAGAGTTTATTGCTCCCATGACCCACTTTTTCTCAATGCTATACTCTAAAACAACTAAAGGGGCACTGCACTGTTGAGCCACGATGTAATCTCAATTATCTCCTACAAAAGTAATTAAGCCAGGAAAATCTATTCCCAGACAGACACATCATCTTTTCAAAAGTTATTTATGAAGAGTGAAGTGAAGTTATTAGTGAAGAGTGTGTAGAGAGTTTTTCGAGAAATGAAAGGAGTCCTTTGAGACATAAAAAAAAGAATAATTATAATAATAAAATACAATTCCCTTTTTTTTCAATGATCCCAAACTTTAGGACAGTGTATAAGGATTGCTCTTTCAGAAAATATGAAAAACTCAAGATTGACTAGGTCGACCCATTTAACCTTTTTTTGAGTCCTCACATATAAAATTGGGGCGTGCGATTTTTTGTTGGTTTTGTGATGCAAGGTCACATAACGAGCCTTCTACATTCACTAAAGCTACATATCATGTATGTGAAGGGGAACTCACCCTTTTATAATCAAATATATCATGCACATCAAAGAATCCATATTAATAATGTGTAGGCCTACTTATAAAAAACTTATGCAGTGGGGCATTTAGTGGCCAACTGGCCATCTGCTACTCAGCTGCCGCACACACTGCATGCATGGTGCATGTAATAATGTTATATGACTGCTGTTGCAGAGCAGGCGCTTGCTTTGCCGCAGCTCAGCCTCATCGTGTTTGCGATTCACTTTGTTGAGACACTGAAAGCTAACAATCCCGTTATTACCAAACAATAGACATCAAAATCTTGGTATGGCAGCCAATATATCGCGGCTGACGTCATGCCACATCCACTTTTAATTCATGGAGAGATTATTTTCAGGGACGTGAGAAGTTCTCAGCGAATCATAGTTTGAGAATTTCAGGATGTAGTATATAATTATATTATATTTCCTGATCTCTTAACTCCGTTGTCTAAAGTCATATAAAGAAGATTGAATACGACAGATTTGCAATGTGGGGAAAGTTGAATGTCTATGTATCTAATATGTACCTTCTTGCTTTTTCTCCCTGATAGAAGCGTAGAGAGACCAAGTTCCTAGAAGTGGAGGACACATACCTAGACAGGTAACTATCATTCAACACAACAGAATAGATACTACCCTATGATGGCACAAAGGAAGCAAGTGACACAGTGTATTATTTTGTATTAATTCTGTCTTGAGTGTGGACAAGTGTAGCATTCTGTATACCATACCATTTGGGTTGTGCAAACATGATATTTTGCGAATCGAGACGATTCATGAGTGCAATAGATCGCCAGGCACATGGAGAAATGGAATAAGAATTAACTTATCATCTCATTTAAGCAGAAAAAATGGCTATTTCTAATTTGTGAGACGATGATTTCTCGCACCTACAATGTACAATGGAGCAGTATTTTGGGGTGCTGAGGCAATGACAATTGCTGTCGTGTGGAAAACAGACGCCATATTCTGCCTTAAATTATATTTTATAAAAATGCTATAGTACCATAATACTTCCTAAATTGGGACTTTATGAATCTGGAGCCACAGCGACAGATTGCCAAATACTTGCTTTCCCTCATCAAGATTCACAGGAAATCTAGCAATTTTTCCTCCTTAAAGATATCATATACATATCATTTCTGGCAATAAGAGGACGACACTTGTTTTGAGAATATCTGTTTACTCGAATGAGAAAGATATCAATGCTCTTGGCATTGCTGCGTTTATGTTATGCTATCTTATGCTGTGTTATGTTATATTCTGTTGTGTTAGATTAATACTTTATTCATATTATAAAAGGCTAGCAAGATTGCACTTTAAAGGGCCTCATCAACCCTGTATGCTGATGCAATGTTCTGTCTTTTATTTCTGCATGTCACCCCCAAGGTACATCTTCATTAGTTCAGACAAGAAAGAGCGCGGGCGGAAGACCAGTCTCTACCAGCAGATCTTTAAGGTCCTCGCCACGACGGAAAACGAAGTCTGTCTCTTCCCGGAGGAGGTCGACACCAAAATTTGCCAGGAGATCGCTTACTGCTTTGCCAACTACAGACACCCCTCTGCCAGATAGAAACCACCTCCGCCACAAGGAGTGGGGAGACAAAAAAGACCAAAAAGAAGAAGAAGAAAAGAAAGAAATAAAGAGACATGAAAGGAGACAAAATAGTTTCATAATTCCAGCAAAGACGATCCGGTGCATAAATATTGTTGCTTTCTCTTTTTCATAATTTCTGCTTCAAGCAGCAGCCGGACCAAAAGTATGCCAAAGTGTAAACTGTGAGCAGACAGCGGATTCTGTAGCAGAGGATATGTTCTCCTCTGTTTATATTCCTGCCCAGAAAAGTAAACCATTAAACAAAAGGAGCAATATGCAGTAGAAACCCCCCCAAACCAACAGCAGTGTGAAACAGGCTTGCTATCTGCCAGTCATGAAATATTCCAGTTAGTAGCTGAAAGATAGGTTAGATCCCTCTTCTGGTATGATGTGTAAAATTTTTCTTCTCCGGTTCCTAGATCAATCAGACAGAAATGCATAATCTTCTTTTTCTTTGATCATAGAATATAATATGCAATGGGATGATCATGTTTGTAGAGTGGCCATAACACTCCACGTCATGTTAGAATGACCTTTGACCTTTGATCCCATCAATATGAGAGTGAACAATGCAACTGCAGTCACTTCAAAGCATGAGGCTCCCTCCACCCCCCCACCCCCCCCCCCCCAAAAAAAAAAAAAAAATGTTGGACTTCACATGATAAAACCAGATGTATGTAAATGAAAGTAAATTGTTGAAGGCCTTATCATTCAATTGCCTGTTCCTTCAATCTATCTACAAGATTAAATGGTTTTAACTTTTCTGAGCTCAACTTTGTTGCAGGCTGTAAATATGTTTGTGTGTTAGCACTTTTTTTTTTTCACCGAAGTATTGAAATTGAAATTGCAATTTCTTTGGTTAGCGTTTCAATAAGAAACTAAAGAAATTGCAAATATTTCTCTGAAATATCTGGAAAAATAAAACACAAAGATGTTAATGTTGTGCAACTGAAATAGGTGTATATTTTGTGACTTGATACACTTTACACATGGTGTCATTTTAGAAGTTGGTTCACTCAAGAGGAAAAACAAAAAACAAAAACAAAAACAAATGTATGCCTAGGTTAGGTCATATGATGAACACTGGTATGGCTTTGTGATTTTTATCAAGATTTGGATCTTGTTTTCTATATGTGTTTAATACTCAAAAGTTGTTCATTTTAGTAGTAGACATGATTTGTGTGTGTTTTGCCCATGATGTGGCCCACTTTCTCATATTTCAATGACATTTGACTGAATAAGGTGCCATGTTCATCTCCAGAAATAGTTTGCTGAATTATTTTGGCCACAGTATACGTTGTGGAGTTCTCCGCTAAAGTCACAAATTTGATGTCGAGAAATTTGGCACAAGTATTAGCACAGTATTAGATGAGGATGGGACCTGTTTGTATTCTGATATAAAATTTGCTATGTGTGCAGTGGTGTAAGTACTGTCATCTAGTATTTTACACTGCACAGATTAATACAAGCTCAACTGGTGACATCACAAAGGTTGCTAGATTTGCGTGGCATTATTAGATACATAGACTTTTCTATGAAGTGCACAGTCCACAGATCGGGCCAAAGGCATTAAACTGTACATCTAACATGGCCCTCTTCTGGACATGTGTGGCTTTTGGAAGCCCAGCGTACATTGATGTTGAGTGTGAAAATAGAAACTCACAAGACATTTTGTGGCACTTGCTTGATGCATTGCATATTGAAGCTGCATAAAAGCTTGTAAAAAAAAAGAAAAGTTTCCGGATACCTGGACTACGTCTGTACATATTTGACTGTTGATAGATCTGGATCCTGTTTCCTATTTGTTATTTATTTTTTCTTCAGTGTGCATGAAATGAGGTACATGGTGAATGTGGTATGGTAGGCAAAATTTGCCTTTTTATAATTGTACATATATGGATGTGTTGATATAAACAATAATTACCTTCTATTGATTCAATACGTTATATACATAACAGATATATATATAAAGAGTTGACCATTTCATTCATTTTCAAAGATGTGTTGAAGTCATATATGAAATGATACGGTGTACATAGCTTTTGTACAGTTTAACAGTTTGTGTTATTAGAATTTGCCAAGTTACAAAATTTGATATGATTCATTTATTTGTGATTCAGATTTCACGTATAGTATATTTTACATTTTCTATACAGTTACAGGCAAAACTATTCTTTGTCCATGTAGTATTATAATGTCCAGCCGTGTGAGGTTTGTCTAGAGTGACAGTAACCATGGCAACAGACATACATGCCCAAAGTTTGAGGGCATGTCAGGTCAAAGCACGCAAAGACTAGAAGTAGTACTCCTTTTCTAACCTATGTGAAAAGCCCATTACAATAATTCATAAATGCTCAGCATAAGGCTTGTGTTCTATTTATTTTTACCAGACAAAAACAAACATGGCAGAGGTTCTCATCACATTCTCATTGTTAAAGTTTGTGTATTTCTTCTGCAGCCCTGAAAATTAGATTCCTTTCATATTCCAGAGGGAGGTAATTCAGACATTTCCTCAGAATAATAAAACTGGAAACTTCATTAAAAAAGAGGAAATACAGTACTAAATATTTCCAGTCGATTTATTGAGACCCTGGATAGATTACAACCTTTATTCTTGGTACAAAAGGGGAGTGTATTCCTGAATAAAAAAAATAACAACAACAAATATTAGGTGTATATTTAAAGCATATGATTTCAAATACAGTGTTGAGAGACATTATTTGTCAACCATGCATAATTTTGTGACATTTGCAAATGGGATTTACCCTCTTTAAAGAAATAAAGAATTCAAGCAACACATGTGGCAATGAAGATTATTAAAGTAGAATTTCTTTAAGATGAAAGGTCATTAATAAGATTAAGTAGCACTACACACTTAGATAGATAACACACACACACACACACACACACACACACACACCACAGAAATAAGCAGCAATTATGATGCAGTGTCTGAAAACACACATAATATTGTTTGTAGTGTTCCAAGTTATGGTGTATGACAATCTATTTTCTCCTTCTTTCAGGTTTTTCATAACCAGTCAAGTTCCATCGCATCTGCATAATGTCTTTCTTTCTTACTTTCTTTCTTTATTTATATATTTTGTTGCTTTTTCTTTTTCTTTCTTTCTTTCTTTCTTTCTTTCTTTCTTTATTTATATATTTTGTTGCTTTTTCTTTTTCTTTCTTTCTTTCTTTCTTTCTTTCTTTCTTTCTTTTTTTTTTTTTTTTTCTTTCTTTCTTTCTTTCTTTCTTTCTTTCTTTCTTTCTTTCTTTCTTTCTTTCTTTCTTTCTTTCTTTCTTTCTTTCTTTCTTTCTTTCTTTCTTTCTTTCTTTCTTTCTTTCTTTCTTTCTTTCTTTCTTTCTTTCTTTCTTTCTTTCTTTCTTTCTTTCTTTCTTTCTTTCTTTCTTTCTTTCTTTCTTTCTTTCTTTCTTTCTTTCTTTCTTTCTTTCTTTAATAGTGAATACACTGCTGGGTACTAGAAGATAGTGCGTAAAGAATTCATGGCCACTGAGATGTTTCTCGTAATTCAAGAAGGGAAAGATGTTATATTTGCTAATGAAAGTGAAATGGGGGAAAATGTGAATTTCTCTTTTTGTAATGTATATACTGTAACTTTGAGTGAAATAAGAGGAAAGGCACACTGATGTTCATGTGTGTTTCTATTGACCAAATATTTTACTAAGAAGCATTTGCCATAAACTGTAATGTAAACTTGTATCATGTTATGATTTCAAATATTTATCTGTACCAGAATATTTTAGTGTACAAAAATTGTATGTTCAGCATTTTGTCTTGTTGCAATCATTATTTTGTGTGCATATGTTTACTTTACATGTGGTTTGTCTATGCAATGTACTAGTAACGTGTATTGCTCTCAAACAAGCATCATTTTTCAGTCCCATGCCCAGGATTGAAAGAATATATGCAACACACAGACAGACTGGCAGCGCTATGTACAGCTTGCTTTATGAATTTTACATTCAGAGGTGCCCTATGAATCAAACCTACTTTATTTGAAAAATTTGCCGAACACACTTAACCCGTTAAAGTGCTTTGAATGATTGTCACAGAAAACCCCCATAGCACTGTACCCACTGTCCAATGTCCCTCCTGGTACTGAAAGAGTGTACAAAAATACAGAAATACTGCACTAGTATGGATGTTGTACTTTCTGGAAACTAGCCACCAGTGATTGACAGCTGGAAAAAGTGTTAACACGAGTAGAGACAAATTCTTGTACAGTGACATGGATTGCTGAAAAACTTTGCATTAGTGAAATTTCCGAGGAAATTGAGTTAACCAAAGAGCATCAAACAAAAGATTTTGAACTGCAAATATCTAAATAAATGCTTGACATACATATAATGAAGAGATATACCACTTAATAGCAGTAAGAAGGACAAAAATAGTAACTATTCATCTGCTGTTTAGCCCACTGGTACAAACACCATAGACTTTATGGCAGATCTTCTAATTATTCAGTGGGGTATCTTATACACAATGCACTGTTTAAAATGGGGTGATCAAATGATTCCATTATACAATGTGGTGTAGGTGTATGGAGCTCTGAAACAGTCATGTGTAGCTTCTGTGTGTCTGCTTGTGTGTGTTTGTGTGTGCGTCTTTATTTAATACTTGCTTTTTAATTGTTTGAAACTGTATTTTAATGCGCCGTGTGAGTTTGTATTCAACTGTATGAACATGTGTACAAAAAGCGCACAAATAGGCAAATCTTGGTAACATATCAACATCTGATTTCAATCCAGAAGAAAGATCAGCCTTACATGGTTGAGGCAGTTGGCTACTCTTTTAATTGGAAAATGAGAATAAGAATGTAAGATCTGTGAGCAAAATAGGGTACATTGTGTTCACATTTTACCTTTCGTTGTGTTTCATTTTGCTCCGTTTCTGGCACAAATCTACAAATTCCCGTTGTTTGACACTGCAATCTAATTTTACATGCCGCCAGCAGAAGGTTTTGGCGCTTTTTCAAATAAAACAAAAAGCAAGAGCAGTGTGTATTAACCACATGACTTTGCGAATTAAGAGTCAACCAATAACCATTTGACGTGTTTTGTTGAATTTTTGCTGTTGTACAGAAAACTTGCATGTGGTCTGTACATGTAACTTGTGTTCTCTGTACGAGATGAAAGGTGACTTCGTATCAGTGTTGCACCCTGGGATGCAACTGTTTGGGGCTTTAAGATTTAGAGATTGTGTTATGAGTTACATTTTTATTGTAATACACTCAATACGAGAGCTCACTGTTGATATATATTTACTTGAATATTCCATGTGTTATGTTGGAGTTATAAAAATATTCTATGAATAACGTTTTGAATATGCTAGGGTTTGTTTGTGTTACGTACAGCACTTTTTGCCAAAAAAGGTGAATAAATTATAAAAAAAGTCTTTAAATGAAGTATCCGTGTCCAGTTTTTTTCTTTGAACATAGGACACAAGGGTGCCAGTTTCTTGGTGGTCTTCTCACATATTGCCATTGCTCTTCACCAGAACTAAACAAGGGGTCTGACACACATGTACAATGGCATCAGGAAAATCACACTTGGCTGTAGCAAAACTGTCATGCAAGATACATGTATTTCTATAAATTAATAGTGAATTGGAGCCGACGGCCTTTTTTTGTGGCATGAAATTTTCATGAACTGTCACTGGCATTCAATGCATATAGTGTAAACACGCACTGTCACATGCATTTTTCACGATTCTTTACTCTCGCAAAATTCGAAAAATTAAAATGTACACGCACATGTCTGGTTTCAGTATCATCATCGTCATAGCAACAGTGCAATGGAGCGTATCCAAACTTTCTATCATCACCTGCCACTGCTAAGTTTTGTTGCCAATGTGGCCACAATGTCCTTACAGTGTATTACCCTTAAATGTTCTTTGAAATAGGGATGCAATACTGTAGCACTGCTGTACTAGTTATCCCCCAAACCAATTAATATGTGAACCGCCACAACAAAAAGGATCCTAAAGTCGTTGATGGCAGAGCCGAGAAAATTGAGTTTGAAGTCACATCATCAAAATCGGTAAAAATGATCGGATTTCTGTTTTTGGCAATTTTATAGTCTAATGTATTAAAAAATAAAATTGTGTTACCTCCCCTTGACCACGATTGCGTCGGAAAGAAAACTTTGAAGGCTGATTTGCTAGACTAGTCGACATGGTCTCATAAAATCACCAATATCTCCGCAACTGAGCACTTTTATGAGTCGTGTTATAAACGAAATTAAAGTGTATCTTTGGTCAAAAAATATTTTTGATATGTGAAAGAGATGTATTTCAGTAATCTGTTGCACCAACAATCAGAAAAAAATGTTACATATAAATGAAGAAAACGTATATTTTGATATAGAAAATAAGAACTAAATCAGTGAGTCTGAAAGGAAAGACTGTCAACGTTCTGTTGTTAGTTTCAGGAACCAGCAAGGGATTAAGGAACCAGCAAGAGATTAGGCAGCCTGGGAACAATAGCAAAGTTATAGTCTTCTTTTCAGACCCATTGGCTTTAGTGGTATGTTTATAACTTTAAATGTATTTTTCTTAGCTAATATTGAGCATTTTTTTTTTTCTGATTCTTGGTGTAATAGGTTACTGAAATGTAGCTCTTACACATATCAAAAAATATTTTTTTTTTGGCCAAAGATACACTTAAGTAGAAGATATAGGGAATAATGTCCTGTCATTTTCAGAAAATCGTCCTTCCCCAACTTTCGGATCCTTTTGTTGTAACGAGTATAATATGCGCTCTGGTGTAGCTCTGGCGAGCCAAATTGACTGGGTGTAACAGCACTTTAACTTAACCAAGACTAAGAACCAGAAACCTTGCCTGAAATTTGCCTGACATAACAACTAATACACACAGAGTACCTTTATGGTATTGAAATGAATTAAATGTATGGTGGATGGAACAGTTACAAGGGCCAGACAAGTTTGGTATCCACATTAACTAAGCTATTGGCTGAGGTAATTGCTTAGGGTGGTGTACAGTGCATTCCCAATAAAAACAAACAAAGTTATAACAAAATTTTGTTCCCACACAGTAAAAATTCTGGTCGAATATTTTCATCTAGATATCTTTGTATACTCTACTTGTTTGTCACCTGTACTATTGTGTGACAAACTATTCCATCTACCTTTGTCTGCATAACATGGCAGGCTTTCTTCATTTGTGTTATTCAGATATGCCTTATATCCGAAAGTTAGTGATTCTTTCTGAGAACATAAACAGCATGCGGTGTTTATACCTGTAATCATTTCAGTTTATTGGATTCTAAACATCACATACACATACATGACATACAAATATATAGCACAGGTAAATTTCGCACATAGAGAACAAATCCCCTGTTTACAATCAAAGAAACAACAATGCAAGAATGGCGTATAACATGTAAACCAAAATGACATGTATGCAAGTGATGTAATACTTTACACCAGATGTTAATGAAGTACCAGTGGTAAGCACATTTTACTCGTACATTGTAGCACAGCTGTAATACATCTATAAGAATATGAGGCAGATTATATAACCATAGAAAAAAAAATGTTGTAGAAAATTAACTCAATATCACTGTGAATTTACTTAAAAAATTTGCACAAAAGCAATACTTTTTTTTGGTTTTTTTGTTTTTTTGTGTTTTTTTTTTTTTTTTTTTTACTGTTGTATCATTTCTTATCAGGGAGGAATACTACCAAATGGTCAAAATGAGAAACTTGCTAAGATTCAGATGTGTACAGTATCTTTTACTTTGAATCATATAACTATCAACAATTGTTAGTGTGTAAAATTAGGTCCTTATGGCATGCTTAGCTTAGTCCCTGTCTCTTATTCTGTCAGAACATGCTCGACATGTTTCGCGCATTGCATCAACACTTCACATGCAATGATAGAGCATAAAAAACAGGATAGTAAAACTTCATGCATTAAACATATGATTAGTATCTCAGCCAAACTTCCACAAGAGAGGTGACGTTGAATGTCAACTGTCTTGTTAGTACATTAACCTTGTGCAGGAAGACAACCATGAAAACAGCGTTGCAGTATTTTGTGGGCTGAAAAAGGTGTATTTTTGATGAAAAATAGTATTTTTACCTTTTCTGCGATAGACATGTGTAGTAATATAATTTGGGAAAAACATTATTTTCCATCAAAATCCTGTAGTATTTTTGTCAAAAACAAAAACCAAAACCAAAAATAAGCCCCCAAAAATACTGCAAAAAAGTAACAGTTGGCATCTCTGCCTTCAGAAATAGAAACTGGGTGAATCCAGCACTTACTGTACCTTGTATTTCTCAGAGTCAAGTACTGTACTCTACAAAATTTCTTGCTTCATCAGAAAGAACGTTTGATAGTATAGAAATGCATACTTGCTGTCATTACAGGATGGTATATCATTATCTATTCACATTACAGATGGCAGACTGTATACATTAAATTCTAATCTATACGACAGATAATGAGAAAATATGACAGTGTCAGAACTCATACAACGTACATCAATTGCAATATATATGAGTTTTTTACATTCATATATCAGGGCTCGACACTAACGGTGGCCCGGTGGCCCGGGGCCAACCAAAAATGAAAGTCGGGCCACTAAATTTTAAAAAAGGGCAAATTTGGTGGCCCGCCTCAAATAGTTAGTGTGGAGCCCTGCATATATGTATTTCACATACTTGCATGTATTTCAGTATTCTCGTCCAACAATATAAACATAAATCTTAATGTAGTCCCTTAGTAGGAACATGGAAAGTTGCATAACTGAACTTATCATTTGTCATAAATGCATAGTTACAGGCTTTTAAGAGCGTGCACTGAGGTATGACTTGCATAGATTAATGCAGTAAATTACTTGTTTTTATATTTTTGTCTTTCAACACATTTGATATATTTGCCTCCTCAGGGCTCCGTTGCTAGAAACTTTGTGATTAAACGCAACTTGCAACTGATTGTCACTGGCCAATCAAAATCATTGTTGCATGCATGTCTTCTTAATAGGGCAGACCCTGAGCCAATCAGAATGGTTGTTTCAACACACTTGATCTTCTATTCAATCATCACATTGGTACAAGTTTTCTGAAATGTGCAATGAAATATATAAAGTGTGTCCATACACAAAGTAATACCTACTGCTACTGAAGACAGTGAAATATACATGGTTTTAGACTTGAAAAATAACTCATTCATGAAATGCATTTATGCCTCATGCTATAATTGTACATGACAGCTAACCTGAATCACAATTTCTCCCGTGTTTCTGAAATCATATTTCACAAATTGTAGTGGAGAATGCTTGATTCTGAGAGTGAAATTAGGCATTTCAGAAACATAATTACAAACGGAAACATTTTGTAGTATGAAATGCCTCTTCAACTCAGAATAGATGCATGGTGAAAAAAAAAAAAATTTGAGCTAACGAACTTCAGAGTCATTGTTGATTGGAAGAGTGTCCGGTGTGGCGTAAAGATTGTCTACTGCCCTCTTCTCCTCAGTGGGCTGTAGAGATAACACAAGAATATTTGGCCATTTATTCCTAGTAATAGTAATTATGATAACAATATTGATGAATACTACACCAAAGAAAAATTAAAACCATACATGACAGTGGCGGATCCAGAGGAGGGCGCACCGTGTGTGCACCCCCTCTTTCTTCTTTGTTAAAACAAAAGAAATAAAAAGAAAAATGGGGAGGGGCACATGCACCCCCTTTTTATTTTGTAAAGGTGCTTCCCCTTTATGACATTCTGGATCCGCCCCTGCATGGTATTACATTTACAAAGTTTTCATGCTCAAAACTCACTTGCACACCTAGCTACATTACAAAAAAAAAAATACAGGCTAGCCACTTCAAGTAAGAATACATGGTAACCGCATTTGATCTATTGTTTGTGATATCAAAAAAAGAACCTCTGCAATCATGGTTGTGATTTTCAAAGTTCGGGGGTGAAAGGTCACGTTAGGATTCTGCCCTCATGTTGTTACTTTCAGAGTTAGGGGTGAAAGGTCACGTTAGGATCGCACAGATTAACTTACCATTGCTTCTTCTGGGTATTCCCCAAACATATTAGTGTCCACTTCTTGTAAGGCAAACTGTGATAGGAAATAGAAAGGGTAAAAGAGTTATATTACAGTGCATGCAAATACATTGTACAACAAGGCAGGATGCACATCATGGTTGCAGCTACCATAGCAATGATCAGAATACTTGCAGCTGATTGGCTACTGTCTAGCTGTTACTATGGCAACTTATCAAAGCCCTTCACTGTTTGTGTCTCTAAGCACATTGTTCATGACATACTAGAAATAAAAGAAGAACAAGCAAGTGAGCATTGTGAGTGAAATGAATACTGAAGTGAAGCCATATTCAATATGAATTGAAGGGAATTTCTGTCTCTGACACCTATAGAAATCACCATTAACATGATTTTGCCGTGACGACAATTGCATTTAAAGCAAGAGAATATCAACAAAGAAGGGTGAAGATGTGCAATGACAGATCTTTTAACAGTCATCACCCAAAATCACCACCCTCTACAAATGTATTTGTAAGATCGCAATGGCAAATGTAGATCAGCAGTTGTGATCATACAAATACATTTGTACAGAGAGTGACAGCTGAGTAAAAATATGTCAGAACGATTGCATTTTGGGGGATCAAATTCAAACTAAAATGTCAGATAATCCTGGCAAACATGGAGAATGCCAGAGGACATGCCTGTGATCATGGTATGCCTGGACTTTTAACTAAAAGGAGCCAGCGAGACGGAAAAAGAAATTGTGAGTACAGTGTACTCCCGTTATTAAGTAGTCCCTAGGACTGGCAGTTTTCTTTCGTTGACATGAAATTTGGTTATAATCAAACAGCACAGTGTACACAGATGCAGGGATGATAATTTTGGGACCTCAAATTTGATCTCATAGTAACAAGAATTTCATTATAAATGTATTTATTATAACAGGAGTAAACTGTACCATAGGATTCTCATACTCACATTCATGTTGCCGAAGTCAGCGTCATAGCCAGGGTTGGCCATACCTCCTGCCATCCCCTTCACTTCATAATCTTTCCTGCAAGTTTGCAAGACGGCAAGAAAAATATTCATCAACCCACATCAGAAATCTCACAGTGATTTCAAATACTGTAAAAATGGATATGTTCGCACAAGTATTTTTTCGTGCTCATCTGAGTAAAATGAATTTTGTCTGTTTTTAGTTCTGCAAAATCAAGACATTACTTACAGGAACATATAGCAAACAAAAATATTCGCATGCTTTTCTTTTCGTGCTAGTTTCTGTTTGCGTGAAATATGCAAATATTTCCACACCCTGAACATTTCTATTTTACAGTATACTGCCAATTGTTCTCATCTCTCCGTGGAATGCCCCAAGCAATGTAAAAACGAATTACATTAATAACTGTTACTTTAAATTTAAAAGCAGTATTTTTGACATATCTAGTATATGCCATTGAAATACAATGTCTTTTCAACCCAGGGACGATGTGTACCCCGTGGCATCCAAGTACTGATCTAAAATCGTATCCGAGCAATTAACCCCAGAAGGCAGTTACCTCCCAGCTAAATACTGGTTAGTGGTAAGGTTAGAGTAAAGATTAGGGTTAGGGTTAGGTTTAGGTTTAGGATTAGGAGTTTGGGTTAGGGTTAGATTTAGGATTAGGTTCAAGATAAGGATTAGGATTAGGGCCAGGGGAAGGGTCCGGGGTAATTGCCCAGGGGGTAATTGCCCTAGACCCATCTAAAACATCAACATTTGAAACCCTCACGTCATACCTCATTGACCTTCTCTTCCATAAGAACAGAGCTGCGATGACAAAGATGATGGCCAGTGTTCCAAGCACGACGCAAAGGACGATGATGAGTGTGGCTGTAACCAAGCAACACGTATAAAGAGTTGGGGAGGTTATGTCCTGAGCCTCTACAAATATGTCCATCACTCCATGAAATATCACTTAGTGTGTGAAAATAAGCCTGCTTTTTCTGCCAAATGTTCGGCAACTCCAAGATCTTTAAGGAAAAGTGAGCTTGCTCTTTGGCAAACGTTCTACCCGTCCATTCTTATGGAAAAGTTATCGTTTTAGTTTGGGAAAGTGAATGCTTTCTTTTCCCAGCACAACGACAGAGGTCTCAACTTGCCTCTATTCAGAAGGCTTTGGGAAATGTATTACCCGTAACATTTTACAAGTCAAGGGAAAGTGTACTTTTCTTTTCTTTTTCAAATTGACACAACATTGTAGCTTTCACACCCTGCAATGACAGCATATGGATTCAACCGAACTTTTGAAGGGATTGTCTGATTATTGATTTATTTAAATGGTGTGTGTTTAATCTTGAGGATGACCGTGTTAGGTAAATTCCTTTAAAGATATACATCTACATCTGTAAATTATTAGCAGTGGCAATAGAGTCTGCATTCACTGAAGCCATCCAAATGATAAGGATACATTCCCCTTTAAAAGACAACATCCACCCATAAACCATTAGCATCAGTAATACAGAACAGAACACTTTGGTCTGTATTCACAATGGTGGCTTAAATTTAGTACATGGCTTTATGTCCATTTCTTCTGCATAAATGCATGTGACAGTTCGCATACACCAACAGACATCCGATGATAACTGTGCATAGATACTTGTGTTTGTAAGGTACGCCTTTTTCACACCAAGTTTTGTAGACCATGGTTTGACTTCAATCACCTCTGCGAATACGGGCCGCCTTTGGGACCCATCTCTGATTGACCCAGAGTCCCTGGGTCATCCAGGTTTGTTAGACTCACTATTGTCTGTGCCTGGCTGGCCGGTGCCTTCAGGCTGGGTGGTCCACTCCTCTGTGGGCTCAGTGACTCTTCTTGTGGTCCCTGGTGGTCTACGCCCTGTCGTCATCTCAGCTGGAGTAAGCAAACAAAATGATGCAACCCATCAAAATATTACTTGATATCATCATAGATGTCAGAGCCAAGAAAATTGCAAATTATGAGACTTTTTCCCAAATTCAGAGTTTACATGTATTGAATGTCAGGCTTTTCAGTTTTTTATGGGACATGTTCCAGTGGTGTTTAAATAGACGTACAAATAGACATATATATGTATTCCTTATAATGGCTGTTCTCCTAATGCTGCAGGTGTCTTTTTTTTTTTTACATTTTCATGGCAGGGTTTTGGGAAATAAAGTGGGACAACAATCACTAGAAAGCTTTTTTGGGAGTCTGGATAATTTACTGATGTTTTAATCACAGGTTGATGTTCGGGGACTTTATCAAAACTTGTGGACACTCACATGAGCTTCTTGAGTGTCTTTCCCTTCATTCAACAAGTTCTTGGTGGCCAGGTAACAGCCATCAAAATCTGTCTTGGTCACCTCACATTGATTTACTGCATATACCTGATCATAATTTCATGTTCCTTCACAAGCTGTCCACAGACTAGTCTGTAAATGAGTCTACCATTTACAATATTCATATTAAAACCAGTAGGGCTTCACATTTCATACAAAAGCAACACTTTGACTTACATTTAACATGTCCAATAACATCATCCTGAACATTTATGAAATCATTCAATGACTATCAAATTCTTTACTTTTTTGCCATCAGCAAAAATCTGCTTATATTGTACATAAAATCACATGACATACAAAATGATAGAGGAGCTAAAGAAGCATCTGTGTGTGTGCATTAGTGGCTGCAGTACATACCCTTGGTAGTTGGGCCTGGTGTGGTGATGGTTGGTAGAGAGGCGGGAGAGGCCGCACAGTCTGGAGTGAAGGAGATATCGTCCACTGCTAGACTGGACGTTGAGCTTTGACCCTTCTCTCCTTCAATTATGACCTGATCATTAAAAAGACGGGAGTTTTGCTGGACTACATACATGTACATAATGTTACACTACTGCTATTGCTGCTGCTGCTTCTACTGCTACTGCTGCAGCTGCTACATACTACTACTCCTATTACTGCTTCAACTGCTACTACTACTAACTTCTGCTGCTAATTCTACTACTATTGCGACTACTACTACTACTACTACTGCTAACATCACTTCTTTTGCCTGCTACTGCTGTTATGCTGCAATTCACATATTTTGTTATTGTTGTTTTTTACAATTAACTGACCTAGGGCGATTATGCATAAATGGCTTCAACACAAAAGTCATTATCGATACACTATACTTGTGTAACCTGTTGCTTCCTATACATACCCGAGTATATGTTTCCCACATAGCTATACATGGCACATCCAGTGCCGGGAACCAATGTGTAATGTTTTCACAATCATAGATATGCATGAGTGGAAGGTCTGACACACAAACAAACTGACCTGGAAGACAGCATCACTGTCCAGATCCACCGACCCCCTGACCCACATGAGTCCTTGGTCAGTGCTGTCTGTCCAGCGCTGCAGTAGAGGGCCTCCTACAGACGTCCTGGTGTACACTCTGAGATAGCCACTGTCCGCACCACTCTTGTAGTAATAGAATCGCATCTGAGCAAAGCATGGAGTAGAGCAGAGTTTCTTCATTGTTTTGTCAATTTGTTGATATTCTTTTTTATTCACATCTTTGGTAAGAGCTACATGGTTCAAAATAATATGGAATGATGTCTGATGGGTCTTTTATAGCCAGCCCTGTTTTCAAAATTCAGTTTCTTTTACATGTTCCCTTTTTGCAAGGACTTATTCCCATTTCCCACAATGGTCTTTAAAGTGAGTCATTTACCACCTTCTGTACTTGATCTCTAAGTCTTCATTGACAAACAAAGACAACAACAGACTGATGTCACTTAGTAAATGAATTTGGAGTTAAGAGCTCATTGGCAAGCAAAGGTTTTGGTAAAACCAGTAGAATTTTCAACATCGTTTTTCTCTAGATTCTCTCACATACAATCAAGTATCATGCACATGCTATTCAGCAATCACAGTCCACACAAAGTTTCATTAGGTGTTGCAACATCAAAATGTTTGGGTTGTTTTAAGGACTGAGGCTTGTGTAGATATTTGCTGTGGCTGGTATAATTTTGTGATCTAGATTACGTTGGTTGGTCTTGTGGTTGAAAGCTACCCTGCATCACACTGGGGCATTATGCTTGCACAGGATTTTAGAAGTACAATATGCATTCTAACCATCAAAACATTTGACAAAAAATCTACCAAGGACATCCTCTTAACTGTAGATGATCATCTTTATATAAGACCAATTAAGAAAAACGAATACAAAGAAAAATATTTATTTCACTATACATTTGAGATTCTTAGATGATTTGACACTCAAGAAATGTTCTGATTTTAGGATACTAATCATGCATGTGTCTAGATCAAAATGAACTTCAATTCTAAGACTGATAAAAAAAAAAGTTTCACTGATGTAGATTTTTACAAACCTTGCAATCAGACGTGCTAGCCTGGATAATATAGCTTCCAAGTCGCGCTTTCTCACCAGACTGGACCTCGTTGCTACGATCTATTACCATGTAATATCCTGCCAAGACAATACAAAATGTATACATTTAGGTCATCTACACACATAATACAAACATACACACACAAACTTTCAGCATATCAAAATAGTTTACACTGGGCCCCATTTCATGACACGTTGTTATGACAGCAGCTCTCGCTGGAATGGCATGTGCCATGGTAATGACAAGAATCAAGCTTCCTGATTGGCTGTTGCTATGGTAAGGTGCTACTGTATTCCAGCATGAGATATTGTCCTATCTACTTGTATTATGAAATGGGATGGCTTTATAAATGAATAGATGATAAACACGTTTTCAAAGCACAGCACCTATACAGTAAATTCTGTTGTGAGAATACTCATGTGAACACTTTTCATAATGATGTCAATTCCAAGAGAAGAGTAAAAGTGTTTTTTATACCAGATGCATCATCTTGGGTGTGGTCATAGGTCAGTTTGGAGTTCTTGTTTGCCTGTACCAGCTCCCAGTCGAAGTCATCAGCGTCGTTGACCTGGACCCAGTCACACATGCTGCCCTCAAAGTTGCATTGTTTGTAGGTAGCTGTCAAGCATCGGGAACACAAGAGATAAAAGTATGAGGAGTGACCCGCCTACCGGTACATCACAAGACCTGCCACACATCTTGTTAACCTGTTGAGGACAGGATGATTTTGCTACAACACATATTTTCCATAGACGCCTGCCCGGGTATACTTGGGACTCGTCTTCAACAGGTTAAAATCACGTTACCAGGACCAGTAACTTTCTCTCTCTCTATTTACTGCCATAGATATCACAGCCCATTGGCAATCGCTGATGTGATAATCCTTAAATTTTTTCAACCTTTCCATCACAGCACTTTATGACTGGTACACATGTACCTCATTGTAAACATACTCAAAAAGAGACCAGAGGAATAAAAACAAGTCTAGCTGAAACAGGAATAGAAAATCAGGACTGGCATATTCACCTTGTTCAAAGTAGTCATTGCAAGTGAGCTGATTATAACAGGGGTTCCATAGCAGTATAGCATACACACACACACACACACACACACATACATAAAACTGATGCTACCATGACACACACACACAGAGGCACATGGGAATAACACACACAGCTATATCAAAGTGGTTTGTATCTGAAGTATGCAATAGACTACACTCCTAGCCTTACTGCAGCTTGATTCGTCACTGCCCAGTGCATCGTCCATACAGCAGTCCTTGGCCATGTCGCACCGTTTCTCCTGAGGGTAGCAATTGTCCACCACACACTGCAGCTGACCGACTGGACAGGACTGCGTGGAGACCGCAAAGTAGCAGTTATCAAAGCGGATGTCGTCGATGGCATAGCCTCCAGCTTGTTGGGAGGTCTGCTGGTTGCCGGCTTCAATCAGAATCTGTGGACAAAACAAGGGAGATGTCACCTGAATTAACCGACTGACCAAGTCTCAGGAAGCACTGTTGTGTATTACAATGTCACAATCAGAATGGTAGAAGTTCCACAGAATGTAGACACAAGTCGAGAAACAACATCAGCTGGATTTATGCACTTGCAATGTCTGGTTGTTAAGGGACAGTGTAAATAAAAGAAAAAGATGGCAAAAAAAATGCTAAATCATATGAGGTCTCTCAACAGTCTTGTCTCAGTTTGAAAGGGGGCACAAAGCACCCAAGTGTGAAAGGGGACACAGAGTCTCAGTGTGAAAGGGGGCACAAAGAGCCTCAGTTTGGGAGGTGCACAAAACACCTCATTGTGACAGGGGCAAGTGTCTCAGTGTGAAAGGGGCACAAAGTGTCGGTGTGAAAGGGGGCACAAAGAGCCTCCATGTAGACCATACCTGGAAGTCTGTCAGACAAGGGGAGATTGGCACCACGACTTGCTTCCACTGAGTGATGAAGTTATTCCCATCGTCAATCAGCAACAGCGCCCTCTCCTGGCTGTCTACCCGCCGCCGGATCTCCAGGTTGCCGTAGGTGGCGCCGTAGCTGTAGTACCAGAGCGAGATTTCGCAGTTGGTGCCGGCCATGCTGAACGTTGGGCTGACCATGGTGGCCCTCTCATTTTGGCGACTGCTGGTGCCGTCCACATAATAATAGATACCTGTGAGCAGGGAACCAGGGGAATACTCTCTGTAAAACAACATCGCCAAAATTAGTGCAATGCAGATCACACTAGAATTGATGCATTAATTTGGTTGGTGTACCATTAATTTGCTACACTACACTGAAGTAGGATGCTAATTCTTAATGCCTTATTGATGCCTGGAATGTGTGTATGACTGTCATATTCCTTCTTTGTATTGAAATTGTTACTACTTCTAAGCCTGATAGTCACATCTATTTGCTTGTATATCAGCATAGTACTACTACCATTAAATGTTACATACAGTACGTGTAGCTGCAACATCACGCTGAGATGGAAAAATCTTGCTTTGTTGAAAGGTTTAGGTTGAGTTTGCCATCAAGCCATTTTGAACAATTTCTATTATCACAGGTTTAATGGCTCCCACAGTAGGTCACAGAGTAGCAATCATGACTTTAATTGGTGCAGATACTACCTTCTGTCAGTCTGTCATCTACTGTACATGCCAAACATTTAGCGAGTCTAATTTTTCATAAATCAGGAATTCCCAACAATTTCTCGAGTAGTTAAATTTGTGATTGTGGAGTACAATACTGAACAGAGAAAACCTACATTGCATGTGTGCACGTCACATTCACACCGGGATGAGGGTTAATATTTTTGCATGTTTTTAAATTTTAGAATAGCACCTGATGGATTGATGGACGACCCAAAACCATAATGCCTCCAGCAACACTGCATGGTGAGGCATAACAATGCAGTGTCTACCTAACAGTCCTAGAGTTAGAGGTTCAAGCCTCGGTGAGATCCTGAGCAGTGTGATGTAGTGAGTTATCATACCATCCCCTCTGGACAGAGCTACAAATACACTCTATGGCTCCGAAAGGCATGATTACGGAGGTGAAATTGTGCCTCAGAGAGTCACACGTCCAAGGCCAGTACATGTATGTCATCCCATCTCAACTCCTTGGGTAAAAACTTGTAGGAGTGGTTACATCCCTCACTCAGTCACACAAAGATATGATGCAATGATAATGACACCTGGTAGTTCACCCGAAAAAGAGGAGAAGGTGGTTGGATAAAAGTTCATTTTGGCCACAATCAATTGTAATTTACCTGTTTGATGAGACTTTCACCTACTGGATGTGTACGCTTCTTCAGATCAATCAACCCTACCGAAAGAGAGTTGTTTTCTCACTACCCGACGTAGCTGGCGCACTACAATCTGAGAGAATGGGATCATATATTGAAGAAAGCGAGTAGGCCTACTGCCCCAGGTCCCAGTTGAAAGTTTTTCATTCTTTGCAAATGTGGATGGCTTCCCTTATCCATCTTGAGGCTTTTACAGAGTCTCTTGCTACAGTGGATGGCTGGCAAAATGAACTTATATCCAGGTGACAATCTAATCAGATGAATCTTTGCACCAATTTGAAGAATATTGGGTGTCTTCACCCCAGCACACAATGCTATACCACTAAATGAATTACATTCCATCCCCATCCACTCACTCACCAGCTGGGCTTCCTGTAGTGTGGTCAGAGTCTGGTCCAGTGAAGTCACTGGAGGCAGAGTTATTGTACCTTATCCAATCAAACTGATCACCGGTTGACTGGGTCCAGGAGCACATGTCATCCTCAAAGTCACACACAGCGGCTGTTGGCAGACATCAGAGAAAAAACACAGATAAAATACAGTTGGATTTTGGACAGAAAAATGAACAGACAGACAGACAGAGAGAGAACCACAAATACAAGCATTGTTGGTAACTGTGTGTTCATAGATATCTGGCTACATAAGATTGCATAGAACCAGTTTTCATGGCTATAAAAAAGACATCACACTTTAGGACCCTATAACAGGGATGATGCAGGATTGTAGTCAGTGAGAAAAGGCCTTTAACCTTTTAGGTATAAGTGATTTTGCTGTAACACATATTTCCCATGGACTACTGCCTGCATATACTCGGGATTAGTCTTCAACAGGTTAATACTCACGGCAGTCGGCTTCATCTGAAAGGTCGTTGCAGTCGTAGACAAAGTTGCAGAAGCGCTCCATGTCAATACAGGTGCCATCATCACAAGCTCTCTGGTTTGGATCTCCACAATGAGGGCTCCCTAGTATTGAACAATCGAAGAAAAACAGTTGATATCCGTGCAGGGGTTGAGAAATTATACTTGGTCCATTGAAGAGCAGCTGATATATCTTATCAGGACAATGGCTGCGACTGGCTGGAATGCTCCCCAGGGAGTGGAGAATGAGCACTGTTTAGTGCTGGTTGGAAATCATGTATCCAGTGACTGGGGTAATAATAGTCTGTAAAGCGCATTGAGACACTTAAGTGTGAAATGCGCTATATAAAAACCAGCTATTATTATTATTATTATTATTATTTACATTGTATCACCTGCGGACAATTAACTGTGTTAATTTGTATTTTCTTATTAATTGTGTGAAGTACCAATGGTAGGTGCTTTGCTACTGTGATCTAATGTGATTGAAGTTGTTGGTTTTTTTTTTTAAAGTGCAAAATGAATAGTCTCAGTTTTAAGATGTGAATTGGGTGACTGCTTTGTCAGCAAGAAAACCCATCACTCACCTGTGGGAGTCAAGGTATCTGGTAGAGTCTGATCGGGGTCTTTCACACAGCCTGGTGAGAAGACGATGTCATCCAGAGCTATGCTATCATCATTACCACCACTTACTCCCTCAAAGTACACCTTGGGGTCACGGTCACATTGGAGAATGAAAAAAAAAAATAGTGTAATGATAATTATATTATCATACATCATAACAATATCATTACATTACAGATGATTATATTGTGATCTTCCTTGACCAGGGTAGCCTCTTCAGTGTTGCGACTGCTCTACCAGAGGGCTCTGCCATTATCATTACCCTAGCACTGCTACGTACCCATTTATACACCTAGGTTGAAAGGGACATGGTGGGTAAAAACATTGTATAAGGATGTAGGCTCATGAAGGGATTCAAACTCAGGACCTCTGATAGAAAGTCAGGAGTTTTATCTACTATTAAAAGTTTATGACATAACTACACATATTTTTCTTGCAAATGGTCCAGTGTTCAAAACAAATCAGTTTGTGCGTGGTTGTTGCAGGTATTGAAACAAAACATGCCAAGTTGACAAGCCGTCGGCTAAGTCTGGTGTGTGAGCACGGAACACAAAGAGTAAAACTCTTGGGAGAAAATAAGTTAGCTATTTAGTAATGAGGTGGAAACCATGGCTTACCATGAACTTCCTGCCAGAGTTAAGAGGCACTGTGCCCTTGATCCACAGGTCACCCTGAGAGTTGGACATTGTCCACTGCTGAACCGGGTCACCACTGGTAGACGTCGTGGTGTACACGGTCAGCGATCGAACGTTAACTCCATACATGAAGTACCAGAACACCAACTGTAACAAAAATGATTTGAGGAGGGAGCATTATCAGTTTACTATTGGACTGCACCCTTGACTATTATAGAGGTCATACATGTATATCAGAAACACTAAAAAGTAGTGTACGACATGTTTTTCAAGAACGTCTACAATCAAGATTATCATCATTGAGTGAGGATGTACATTCTATCACATATGTCTGGGCACATGAGCAGACAACATATGCTGTTAAGTGGACCAATGATTGCATGAAACAGAAATTCTCACGAATTTCATGGTATAATGCAGTTGCGCAAACTATCTTTGTAAATATCAAAATATGTATTGATATACCCTCATTTGCTAAAATGTAAACAAGCGAAATTCACTTGAACTGGTCCATCACAAACCAGAGTAATCATGGCACTGTTGCATAAAAGTATGCAACTAAACATAAAGTGAGAAAATCTAACATGAGTCAGGTATCAGCCAATCAGAATTGCATATTTACAGACCTATGTTTGACCTCAATTTTCATGCAACAAGGCCACGATTTCTAAGAAATTTGCCGCTACCTGGCAGTCACCATCGTTAGCTGGCCTGGAAAGAACGATGCTGTTGAGTCGTGCCACTTTTCCCACGTCAAATTCACCTGACACGAGGTAGCGATAGTGACCTGTGAAAAACAAGGTGACACAAGAATGACTATAACTTTCACTCAGGAAAAAAAAAAGGCAAAACTAGTCTTCTTCTTCTTCTTCTTCTGGTTAAGTCTGCCTCCTTCAATAGCCTGAAGATTCTTGCAGACTGGTGCTATTTACATTATAATACAATTTATTTACAGATATTTACAAGCACATAGAAATAGTCCATGCATATCATATCTACAGTTGAGAACAAGTGCAACTTGTGGTTTATGTGGTTGCAATGTCTGCTGTCACATAGCAACCAATCAGATATCAGCATCTAAGTCGTCAAAGTGATTGCCAGTCTTGCTTGGGGACTTACAAAAGGAATGAAAACCTCTTGACAGGAGGCTAAGAATACATGCAGAGCAAAATAAACAACAACTCAGAAACAGCAAAACATTCTAACTTGAAGCTGAATATTCTTCAGTGACAAAGAGAACAAGCAACAAACAAACCAAACCCATTTGTACCTGTGCCAGAGTTGTAGGTGTGATCCACACCAGGTGCCCCATCCAGGCTCCCCTGGTTACCAGACACCCAGGTCCACTTCAAGTCTGCAGTACTGTCTTGCATCCAGTCACACACGGTTCCTTGCTCAAAGTTACACATGTCATATTTATCTGATCAGCAAGAAAAGAGAAGATTACACACAATAACAGTATTCTTTTGATGAAGACCTACGCTCTAACGTTATACACTACTACAAAAATTCATCCTTTTTCAAAAAGGCAGCATTCCATGAGTTTCTTGTTCTTTTTAGTGCAAGTTATTTAAGTTGGTTAGTAGTATCATATACCCCATAATTTCAAAAGGCTCCTTTAAAATGTGTTTTATTAAATGCCCTCTTTGCTATTCTACTCTATGATTGAACATGCATGATTACTGGATGACAACACTTTGTTACTAGTGATGTCAAATTTGTTTACAAATACTACTGTTTTGTTGTTAACATTTGCATAATTCCACAAATTCTTAAAGCATCTAAAAACACCTAGGGTCTACCAACATTTCTTCATAAAAAATCAAGCAAACTCCGAGAGGTACAATCAGGGAGATGATTGTATACTACATGCAATTCAAACGGCCAAAATAACACAAAAAATCCAAAGAGGCTTTCACATATTTGTATATTCAATTGACAGGACACAAAGAGAAATTTCAGTTTTCAGGAGCATCCTACAGAGTCAAGGAGACTTTGCAGAACTTTATCATTTGTGATATTTGAGCACATCTAAATGAAAAATATGCTGTCACTAATTTCATTTGAAATGAGACAAAATGAAATTTATTTACCAAACAAACATCATCAACATAGTCACAACAGTCAAAAGTTGAAGTTCAGTTTGGCAAAAAAGAACAGGCAATAGCGTGCAGGCTAGTCGAGGCCAGTCCTTTCATAATGTATTGACAATATTCACAGAAGCAATGTTTTATGTACATATTTACAGGTTTTCACAGGGGATCATTTATACAATATTCGATAAGAGATACTTTCGTAATATAGAATATAATAGAGAATCTTTCTGGATATAAAATATGCAGTAAAATTCAGAATTTTTAAATTTGATGCAGAATAGATGATCGTGTCCGTAGCAAAAATCACCCCGAGACTTAACACTTGATCCCGACCCCCAATGCAAATTTGGAGGCGCTGCCTACCACATGACTGTTCATCCGTTCTATCCCCGCAGTCATCAGCGTAGTCACAGGCAGCCGTGTACGGGACACAGATTTGGTTGTCACACAGGATCTCACACGGTGAGTAGGACTCAACTTTACACTGGTCAAAGATGACATCATCGATGGCCACGATGTCGCTGGTGGACGTCACAAAGGCAGTAAAGAGGATCTTGGAAAGGGAGACAAAGAGTACTCCATCCATAAATCATTCCTTATTCAATTTACCTTCCACATTGTACATTGTATGTAGTAAAGATAATAGCAATAATCAGTAGTGTTACCTTGATAATAAAATCAAAAGTAATCGTGTTATTACCATCACTATCATAATTATCATTATCATCCTTACTGAGAACATGTACAAAACATAGTGTTAATGCTCATAATGAAAATAAATATATTTCGTAATTTCATTATCGTAACACACTTTTTGACAGTTACTTAACCATGTAACACCCATCAAACCTTTATATTTTATGTGCCAAGTTAAAGTCAACTAGAGGGCAAAGCATATCAAGTGTGTATACCTGATAGGAAGTAACGATGCGTCCAATTCCAACGGTCACTTGTGTCCAGCTAGTAACTGACCAGCTTGGTCTGGACCAAAGTTGAGAACTCTGACCATCAGATGTTAAGAGTTCCACTCTGAATTCATTACTCAGATCAGCCATCTTGGATAGCATTGGGGGAAATCAAACATGAATTAATTTTTTTACTCAGATCAGCCATCTTGGATAGCATTGGGGGAAGTCAAACATGAATTCATTACTCAGATCAGTCATCTAAGATCGCATGGGGAAAAATCAAGCACAAATTCAGATTATTCCACTGCATTTATTCTTTCTGATTTTTGATGAACCCTGTGCATGCATTGAGTGCCCATTGGCACAGTAAACCCTGAAGCATTGTACACATTGTCTAAAGTTCCTGGCATATAAAGGATTACTGGCCATGAATACTGCATAAGCTATTGTTTTTGCATGCAGATATTTTTGCGAATTAGGAGGTCACAGACATTTTCGTGAGATGCTATTTTCGCGAATTGACACCAACGCTGTCTTACATGCATTATTATCCTAGTGCTTGGCGACAGTATTAGAATTGATATATGATACAATAAGTACAATGTACTTACAATATATCACAGGACAAATAATGAGTTTTAACCAGTATTGATGAAATTGATGTTCTTAGATGTTAAATAATAAGTTTCAATACTGCTGGCTAAGTAAACTGGAAGTATCAAACTGCATTTAAAATTTTAACACTTTAGTTGGTCAAACTGACAACACAAAAGGTGGAGTTTACTTTCCTTTCAGACATACTGCTATAAATCAGTCATCAAACTTCATAAACTGTATATGATGTCACAATCCTTCATTTGATACCCATACTGTAATTTAAAATTAATCCATTGTGTGTTCTGGGTGCTGATTGGCACAGAAAACCCCATAGTATTGTACACAATGTCCAAAGTCCATGGTACAGAAAGGGTTACTCATGACACCTTGAACACTTGATGGTCACTCACCGAACACTTATACCAGAAGGTCATCTCACAGCTGACCGCACTGTCCGGTAGGTTTGAGGTGCTGAGAGTGGCCATCTCATCAAACTGACCATTACCAGTGGTTATGGTCATGTAATAGCCTCCTGCAATATGATACCAAAAAGGAAAAATTTAAAATGATTGCATTGTCTCATAGGCTTCTATAACAGGACCTTGTGCAACAATGCAGACACCACAAAGGATTTGAACCTGAAACTTTGCGGTCAAAAGCCCTGAGATGCAGCCAGTTGGCCATTCAGTCTGCATTCCCCAACTACCAAGACGTTTGAAGCTTTCTTCTCAATTGCATTCAGAGACTGTGAATGTGAATGACTGTGAATTGTGAATGTTTAAGTAATTAGGGTGTTAGATGAATAGAAATTAAGGTGTTTGTTAGTGTTAGCAATTCAGGGGTTATTTGATAGTGGGAAAGTGCTCAGGTGTTCTGCTAGAACTGAAAAGTACTTAATCAGTCATTCTAGGTCTCTGAATCTGAGATGATGAGATGACATGATATTTTGCTTCCCACACTGAACTATTAAAATAATACAAAAATGCATTGCTTTGACTAACACTGCACTAACATTGACACTGAAGTGTAGACTGCCTATGCAAACAAATATTTTAACATCCTCCCTGCAAGCTCTTTTGTGTTACAAGGGAATTGATATAAGCACTATGTTTTGTGCATGTTTACACCATAGTCAACACTTTACACTTAACACTTACACCAGCAGTCAGGTGACACTCACAAAAGTATTAACAATGGTTAACATTTAACAATACCTGCTGCCCATATGCAATGCAAACACCATTGGTAAATGTCAAGCACGGTGCTGCAAACAAATACACACCGCATTCAAGAATGAATACACAAACACTACACTAACACTGAAAGATAACACAGAACACATCACCTGCAGCTTCAATTCCTGCTGCCAGTGCTGACGTTTCCTGTCCTCGGCCCCAAGCAAAGGCTCCAAAGCTCATGTCAATGTATCCACACCAGCCTTGTTCAAAGGAACAGGTTCCTGTATGCATGACAGAGTGGGAAAAGAAATAGTGGAAATACCAAAGGAATCACTTTTATTTTTTTTTTTTTTTATTTATTTTTTTTTTTTGCTTTCATGACACTCTGCCATGTGCAATTTGAGCATTTTTTTTTTTATAGCAAAGACTGTCATAATCTATCAAGTATCTGCCTAAAGTGGCAGATTCCTGCAATTTTTTTCTTTCTCTCTTAAACTGGAAATGTGGGCATTGTTGACTTCTTTATTTCACACTTTCAAGATTATTATGGTCATAAATTACACTGTGAATCTATTACATAGATTTTTGTTCATATACGGTCATAAATTATACTGTGAATCTATTACATAGATTTTTGTTCATATACATGAACTCTTGATTCATGTATGATTTTGACGGAAAAATGCAAAAATATGCATGAACTATACTAACTGAGAATATGAAAGTGGATTTAGTCACAGCTCTTTGTGTATTGACAATAAAGTCTGCTGACACAAATTTGAAATTAGAATGTAAGTGGTTTGTAGAAATACCATTACTCTCACTTCCTTGCCACAGAAACATCCTGAGCTCATCGAATTTGTTCCAAGTAATTTATTGCCCAGTCACACAGCTATAACTCGCTACACTCTTTCTTCATGTGAAACAAGTTCTTAGCAGTATTTCTAATCTAAAGTAGATGTTAAAGTACAGCTTTCTTAAATCTCGTTTAGAAAGGTTGATGGTGTTTAGTAAATAGTGCCAGATTGATGTGTGTGTGTCAAATCTACTACATTGTACCTGTTTAGTTTTTCACAACATGAATGCATATTATAAAAACAGAAACAGATACAGAAATTAAATTGTGATCTTGTGTAGATGTGAAAGTACTATCTCTTTTTCACACAAAGCATTTTTATAATGATGATCAATTTGCTGATACGGACAGAGCACAAAAATAGAATAAAATGTAAGAAAGCTGCAGCATAACCGATTTTCTTTTAAATTTTGTTCTGTTTTGTCTCACTTTTTGTTTTTATTTGTTTTTCTGCTTTCATGAAGTGCAGACACCACCCTTTACTGAGATTTTTCAGGAATTACTTCTATTTTCATCAGTAGCTACAAGTAATACTGGAAATATGCATCATATTCCTCAAGTGCATTCATGTTGAACAGACACAAAAGGACATCACGCATTTGTAGATGGTATTGCCAACCACAAGGCCATTTTAACATTTTATGTTATTCTGAAGGCCTTCTATTTGGTTAAGAGGACTCTTTGTGATAAGTAAGTAGACAAGTAATCAGATTGAACAAATGAACAAGTGATGCAACAATGATGATGAATGGTCATAATAATGATCATAATAATCGAGATAATAATATTCATAATTTCAATGCTAACCATACTACCACTATCACTGCCCACTGTTGCCACTATTTCGACTGGTGTTGTTAATGCTTCTACTGCTCTTCTACTACTAAACACTATTGCTACTACTACTACTACATACTACTACTTCATGTTCTTGTACTACTACTACTACTACTACTACTATTACTACTACTACTACTACTACTACCACTACTACTACCACCACTACTACTACTACCACTACTACTACTACTACTACTACTACTACTACAACTACTACTACCACTACTACTACTACCACCACTACTACTACTACTACTACTACTACTACTACTACTACTACTACTACTACTACTACTACTACTACTACCACTACTAGTACTACTACTACTACCACTACTACTACTACTACCACTACTAGTACTACTACTACTACCACTACTACTACTACCACTACTAGTACTACTACTACTACCACTACTACTACTACTACCACTACTAGTACTACTACTACTACCACTACTACTACTACCACTACTAGTACTACTACTACTACCACTACTACTACTACTACCACTACTAGTACTACTACTACTACCACTACTACTACTACCACTACTAGTACTACTACTACTACCACTATTACTACTACTACCACTACTAGTACTACTACTACTACCACTACTACTATTACCACTACTACTACTACTACTACTACTACTACTACTACCACTACTAGTACTACTACTACTACCACTACTACTACTACTACTACCACTACTACTACTACTACTACTACCACTACTAGTACTACTACCACTACCACTACTACTACTACTACCACTACTAGTACTACTACCACTACCACTACTACTACTACTACCACTACTAGTACTACTACTACTACTACCACTGTTACTACTACTACCACTACTAGTATAGTTGGGTGTCCATAATATCGGACACCTAACGTTTTTCTATCAACAGAAACGTGAAAAATCACACAATTTGCCTGAAATTTTACTCACGTGTGGAGAAAATACTCCGGATTCACAAGCGCGCACTGAAAATGCGATCTGAGGTACGCGCTCTAGATGGCGGCTTCGAACGCGTGGGGTGTCATTTTTTCCGCACTCAGTTGCCCGGCTCATATCGACCGACCACCCCGCCCTCTATTGACAATACGTATAAAGCGTACTTGAACGCGTTTTTTCGACAAGCTGCTGTTTTTTTCTAGTCATATTTTTTTCCCCAATAATATTTGAATATATTTTGAATCCCTCGATATTACTTTTGAAGGACTGTTTGATGAATTTGACTTGATTTTCATTAGGAAACTTTTCATCGTAATTGAAATAAATTAGATGAGTCGGTTTGTTTTTTCACATTCATTTCTCGTTTCTGCATCAACTCGTACGGTCGTAGCGGGCGACAAAATGTTTATGTCATGTGTATGTACATGTGTAACGTGTGTGCACGATCGTACCGTACAAGCGGCGGTGACAATTTTGCGGTCAAAATCGTCAAATTTATTACGGAAGGATACTCTACATCTAACAACGAGTCAGCAAATGGTAGGCCTATTGTTAGTTATATGTAGTTACACGATAAACCTTATTCGATATTGCTAAATTTCGGTAATTTAGAGGGAATACTTAGTTGTTTTCGCCACATTTTACTCGGTAGCGTAGCCCAGTGAAGAATCGAACACCGTTGCGCGTAGTCCCATGCGTACATTTTCTTTCTGTACGCGCAATGCCATTATAATGCGCGGCCGGTCGTTATGGACCCGGTCGGTGGGTTGGACCCCTACCATACTACTACTACTACCACTACTAGTACTACTACTACTACCACTACTACTACTACTACTACTACCACTACTACTACTACTACCACTACTAGTACTACTACTACTACCACTACTACTACTACTACCACTACTAGTACTACTACTACTACCACTACTAGTACTACTACTACTACCACTACTACTACTACTACTACTACCACTACTACTACTACTACCACTACTAGTACTACTACTACTACCACTACTAGTACTACTACTACTACCACTACTACTACTACTACTACTACCACTACTACTACTACTACCACTACTACTACTACTACCACTACTAGTACTACTACTACTACCACTACTACTACTACTACCACTACTAGTACTACTACTACTACCACTACTAATACTACTACCACTACTACTACTGCTGCTGCTGCTGATGCTGATGATGATGATGACACTGATAATGTGAAATTAATCTTACCACAAAAAGCCTCATCTGAGCCATCCGTACAGTCAGCCTCATAGTCGCAGTACTTGCCGCTGTCTATGCACTCATTATTGTCACACTGCCATTTCCCAGCTCCACAGGGACCAATGGTGGATGACACTGGAGTGGTAGCCCCTTGTGGCAGGCCACCTGGTGGTAAAATGATGGTGATACGTACACAAAAATATGAGAATTTCAAAGATGTTGTGGCCTAGTGGTTGCATGACTTCAACTGGAAGGACTACAGTTCAAGTCTTGCAAATGCATTTGTGCAAATGAGCAAGACACTTACAGTACTAGAACTTTCTTATTGGATGTCCTGCAGTCCATAAAACTCTTTTCCTTGGCCCTATATTCCCGAAACAAATCTGATTATGTACAAAACACAACTCAAACACACTCTTCTCTCTCAGTCCAACTTGTGTTCGTAGGCATACACTGTACATGTTGGAATTTGTAATTGACAGAAAACTGCATTAGTGTTCTTCGTACCAGAAATATATTTGGAGTTCTTATGAGTTGTAATGTCTTGGCAATTTGGCAAAGCACATGGGCAGTTTTGTAAATTCTGAAATGCTACAAACAAATTCATTCTTTCACCATTTCAACTGATACTTAGAAGCCATGACATGTGCACATTGCCCACACCCAGGCAATATACTTCAATATCAGCACATGTCAAACAAGGATCTCACCTGATGTTTTGACACAGTCTGGCGTAAACGAAGTATCGTCGATTCCTATGTCACCATACGGACCATCACCTCTGATTGCCTCAATCACAATCTGGAGAATGGATCAGTCAATACTTGCACTTTATACAAATCTAATGACTTACACACTAGTCTTCTTTCAGACAATTGTAATTTTCTGTTGTCCACTTCTGAGAATGTTAATTTGCTCAGTCTACATTCTGAGACTGAATCCGAGGCTAACCATCTGTAATTCTTGTCACAGTAAACGTTGATATTTTCACAGGTTCTTGAATTTACTGTGCAGAGAAAATTGTGAAGATATTTTCGAGGGTTTTAGAATTTACGCTAGCCAGAAGCAGTGCGAAAGACACAAAAATTAATGTACCGTGAAAATTTCTGTGTTTACAGTATGTGGTTGAGGTTTTTCTCAGGGATCAGGCTTGCATGACTTTTTGCCTTCAGCCAATTTGGTCACGTATTCCATTACCTCATTTAAGGTTAAAACAAGGTAGCCAACCTCTGCGTCTGTAAAAACATTATGATGCTTTAAAAAAAACCCCCAATAATAATATGTATTTTATGCAGAAAATTGCACTTGCATTTTAAAAAGATGTACATGTACATACAAGGCACGTGTTCAAAACACTTTGAAAAATATACATGCATGAATCTGTATGTACTTTATCAATGTGGATGAAAGAAAAAAAAACACACACACACACTAAAACTGAAAAACATATTAATACCACAGCTCTGATACAGGCTAAATACAATCTTAAGATAATGAAATATATATCATAATGAATGGAGAGACATACAGGTACATCACAGCAATGTAATGTCCAAGAACTCTTTTGGGCGGAGACATTAAAGATAAAGAGAAGAAATAGAAGAAACTCTTTCTCACCTGGAAGTTTGAGGTGATGGAGCTAGGGATGCCTACATCTACCAGCTCCCAATAATCATTGGAGTGGCCTGTCTTGGTCCAGAGGATGTTCATGTAGCCTCCAATGGAGGTACGGGCGAAGATGTTGAGGGTACCCATGTCTACTCCAAACATGTGGTACCAGGTGCGGAACTGCAGGATGAACAAATGGATTACAAAGCAATGGGTGGAAGCATTTTTAGTGTTATTAGCAAAAAGATTTTTTTGTGTTCTTTCTGATCTTTCAACAACAATACATGAATGCTTATACATCAAATAAATCCTCAAATTTGATTTCTTTCCTCTATCTCACTGTGATGCTGAACATTATAGTGCTAATACCCTGCCGCTACAGAAGCGGCATAGGCAGTGCACATGTATGAATGTGCACCTCAGTAGCACCACTCAGCAGCAGCAGCAGCAGTACCATTGCACTATGCATTTTAATTCCACGGACGAACATAAGAAATCAAGGGCAGAAGATGTGGATTAAAATGATCTCTTTGTGAGCTTCAGCCAAAAAATATAATAAGATTTTTTTAAAGTAAAATACATTTCTTATCTCTGCGATTACTTTAAATTTGTCATGACAGGAATGATTGGAATGGGATCATCATTGACTGCTAAAAGCTGCCTGCCAAGATAATATTATAGCTTAACCCGATAAAGACTAGTCCAAAGTAGTCTTTATCTTTATAGGTGTCTTATGGGAAATGTGTGTTATAGCAAAATCAAAGCTTGTCCTCACAGTGTTAAGAGCAAGACACGCCACTACACAATGCCATGACCCAGGGTTTGATGCTATCCCAGGTTATGGCTTGCTCAATCAGTGCACTGACAGACCATCATGTGAGGTAGTTATGACCTTGTGGCTACTCCGTGTGAGGTAGTTATGACCTTGTGGCTACTCCGAGTGAGGTTGTTGTGACCTTTTTTTTGTGGCTACTTACCCTGCAATCTGAGCCGCTTGCCTGGTGTACAGGACTGATGAGACGAGCCCTGTCTCCTTCTTCAAACCCAGATGTGCTGGCGTCCATCACCATGTAGTAACCTGTTTGGATAAACAGCAATGGTTGAGTGGCAGAAGGTCATTACCTTCACATAATCTCAAAAGTTGTTAACACTTTGTGAGTTTTCTATCACTCATCAACAAGATCATAACTTGGTTAATACCTTAACAGCTGGACAGTGTGAACCGGCCTTTATGTGTGTTCCATTGACTGAATTATCAATTGAACCATTCAATCAATTGAGTCATGATGACATATCTCAAGTTTACTGCATGGTTCTGTATTATGAAGTTTTCTTTGCATGTAGGTCTTTGTATAACTCTTTGTTGTAAGAATCTACATAAATTCTTTCTTTGCATGTAAGAATTTATGTGATTAAGCAGCTCAATTTCATGAATTTGAATAAGCAGCTCAAGTGCTTGGGAAACTAGCTGCAAATTATACATGCACATGCATATTTGGTTTTCATTCCTCTTGCATGTTCACTCGAACGCCAAGTGGAGTTACCCTTTGCAAAATGATTCAGTGTATACAACCATTCTTATACCCTTTATTCTTACCAGAAGTCAGTCTCACTTAACTTAAGAGATATGTATAATAGAACAGGTGGAGAAAATCCTGCAATTCTATTGTTTGAGTGTGGTAATTTTTACTGGTTGTACGTTGCCTCACTGACGATAGCCACTGTAAACACATTATCTCCAACTTGCAGCAAGAGTTTACACAATTGGTTGGATGTGCTGTATGCATGGTTCTCATCTATGGCAAGCCAAAAAGAAATGCAAGTAAATTTGCCATCAAGTAACATGATCAAAAACTGGATTTCTGGCAAAAAATTGCCCCTGGTCTATAAAACAGATGATGCATGTGTCTTTTTGTGCATTAGTAGGAATATTTTGCATGCAGTAATTATGGAATTCAGCTTAAACTTATTCCACTTTGCCTCGTGGGTTAAGCATTCCATAGTACCATATGCACACAATTTTGACTGACGCACTCAGACCCGTGCATTATTAGTATACTGACCTATATACTGTGTAGTGTGGTCCCTGTACGGGCCTGTCCGGTAGTTGTCGTCTGACGGGCCTTGAAGACGCCTAAAGTTGATGTCATCAGCCGAGTCTTCCGCCCATGAACAGGCATCGGTTTCAAAGTCACACATGTCGTAGTTATCTGCCAGTGACGAAAATGTGACATTATCATCAGGACGACAAGAATGGTCAGTGTTATTGTAATGGATGAATAAATGAACAGTATCAGAAAGAAAAAGATGGCATAAAACTTATTCTATGGGATCTAGGAGGACCAATTTGGAGTTTGAATTCCATCTCTGTAAATATCCAAACAAATGTGACCCGCTAAAACAAAAGGATCCTAAAGTCGCTGACGGGTGAGCCGAGAAAATCGAGTTTGAAGTCAGATCACCAAAATCTGTCAAAATGTTTGGATTTCTGTTTTTAACATAATTTTGTAGTCTAATGTATCTTCTATCATCTGCCGAAATTTCGAAGCTAAATGATCAAAGGAAAGGCCTGAAAATATCATTTTTCTGGGCCATGATTGGCTCACCCGTCAGCGACTTTAGGATCCTTTTGTTGTAGCGGGTCACAAATGATCTTAAAATCAAGTATGTGATTCTAACCGTGGTCATGAACGGACGTGTTTTTGCGTGAGCTCCTCTTTTATGCTTGCTACTTCGCCTAGTCACCAATTTTGCACATCATTCTCCGTGTAACTTTTTTCCTTATGAGTATCATTATAGTCATCTATCTACGTGTACATAATATCTCTGATTTGATCAATTCATGATCCTGGACATCGGAGTTTACTCATTTTTGTAACACAAGTTGAATTAATGCTCTGCGGATACCATGCCGACTCGCGGACAGAACACAAAACTTCAAGCAGAAAACCCGGCGCCCCAGTGCCTGACAAGCATCGTACGCGAGGAATTACACAAAGCCATTGAAGACGACGAAACTATTAATAAACTGGTGAGTGCCATCAAAGAAGCAGTAATTTCTGAACTAACACCAATCATAACTGATAAAGTGGCTGAATCTTTTAACGCAACTCTCGAACATGAATTAAAGCTACGTGACGACCGAATTGCTGTTCTCGAAAACAAACTTAAATCAGTGAGCCAACAAAATGAGGAAGCAGAACAATATTCTAGGAGAAATTGCATAATTTTTCATGGAATACCCGAGACAGAAGGAGAAAATACTGATGAAACTATTATAAAGCTATGCAGGGAAAAGATGAATCTACAAGTTGATTGTAAAGATCTTGATAGGAGCCACAGACTAGGACGCCGAAATGGCGGAAAACCCAGGGGGATCATAGCTAAATTTGCGACCTACAACTCTCGTGACAGAATCTACCGGGCGAGGAAAGTGCTCCGGAATGGGCAAGGAAAGTGCTCCGGAATAGCCAAGGGACCCCTGTTTTCATTCATGAAAGCCTCACCAAAACGAGAAGTGAGCTTTTCTGGGCAGTCAAATCATCAGAAGCTGTAAAGGTCGCTTGGACCCAAGATGGCCGAATCTATGCACTGCTTAAACAGGGGGAGAGAAGGGTCGCCATTAAGAGCAAAGACGACCTCAGGAACCTAATGGGAAATTCCTAAGGCTGTGCAAGTCCGTTAAAGTTGAAATGAGAACGCAACTTGTCATTGATTCTGAGCTGGAGCTCACTAAGCGATTCCCTTTTCACGTCATTGTCTATGTTGCAGCCCATCTTGGGTTATTGTTGGCATGGAAAGTCATCCTTAATTACGGTTCTTGCTCATCCACTGGGCCCTGCCAGTGAACCTTTTTCACATTTTTGTCCAGCCCAGGAGCTATTACTTGCTCAGTCAACCATGTTCGCTCGTCAGTCCATGTATGGCTTGGATGCTAACAGCGGTGCAGTCGAGTGGATCGCACCCCCCCCCCCTCATACCGGTGTCACGGTCGACCCTTCGACGAGTTGTTCTCGTCTATTGAGCTCTGCCAGTGGAACCTTCTTCACATTATGTTCAAGCAAAAGCTATTACCCACTTAGTCAAGGGCATCAAGGATTTGTGTGTGTGTGTGTGTGTGTGTGTGTGTGTGTGCGTATATGTGTGTGGAGGACGCCAGATTACGCGGAACCCTTGGATGCCAGCGAGATCCTTCAATAGGATTTTTTTCCCTTTTTAATCACTTGAATTGCTTAAAGTTTTTCGTTGTTGTTGTTCTAATTTGATTTTCGTTGAAGCTTGATTCTGCCGAATGCAGATCTGTCATTTACGTTAAAGATAATTCATATTGTATTTTTTCTTTTTTGCAATTAGAAGTCTGAAATTGTTACTGCCTGGGAAGAAATAAGGCTACATTGCTGGGCACTACAACAGTTATCCCAGCATTCATTCTTACAAATTATTCCTCGTACCAGTTTGATAATATATATTTGTATACTTTAGTTAACAGTAGGTTTTTCTGTACGTGAATGTATGCGTGTGTGAATTGCAATGCTTCTTCCTCTACTCAGTCATGGTTGTGTGTAAACTGTGTTTCAGATGCCCTGCCATTTAACCATATTTCCGATGATAATGAATTCTTTCTATCTTTACGCAGCTTTTTTCACTTGTCTACTGAGATTGATATCAGCAAAATACAGTCATTAAAGATCAACCCTTTTACTATTAATTCCGTACATCATACAGACAATAATGAAACTGCTGACCCACAGAACTATTTCGAAAATAATTGTGAATATATGTTTATTGAAGATTTTCATACAAAATATGCAAATAAGTGTTCGGATTTTTCCCTTTTCCATATAAACGCAAGAAGCCTTCAGAAAAATTTTGATTCTTTTAACACACTTTTATCCTCCCTTGATTTTAATTTCAGTGTTGTAGCAGTTTCTGAAACATGGTTTAACACAAAAGTGAATTTAGGTTTGTATGATATTGATAATTATTCTCTTGTTCATATTTGTAGACCAGCTGGAAAGGTTGGCGGTGGTGCAGCTCTTTATGTAAGAAATGAATATCAGTTTGTATTACGAACCGACTTATCATGTATATCAAATAATTATGAAATGCTCTTTATAGAAGTTAGCCTTAATGATAAATCTATTGTTGTTGCATGTATTTATCGTCCACCAAACACTGACATATCAGATTTTACTTCCAGAATTAACGATATTTTTGAAATACTGGAAAATGAAAAGAAAGAAATCTATCTCCTGGGCGACTTCAATATCGACTTACTAAATTCTGGTTCCCATCACAAAACAAATGAATTCTTAGACATGATGTATTCTTTTCATTTTTTTCCAATGATCACAAAACCAACTCGCATCTCAGCAAATAGAGCCTCTTTAATTGACAACATATATTCTAACACCCCTGAAAAATTTTTTTACAGCGGAATCATCTATGATGACCTTTCTGATCACTTTCCAGTATTTGGCATAGTAAAAAACAGAACAAGTATTAAACATAACACTTCAAAGAAAAAAGAAGTACGTAAAAGAATTATTAATGATACAAACCTTTTGTCATTTCGTGAGAAACTAAAAAATGTCGATTGGTCAAATGTAAAAGAATGTATAGATGTTGACGAGTGTTATAACACATTTTTTGAAAAATTTTATGATATATATGATGATTGTTTTCCTTTTAAGATTATTCATGTGAATAAGGTGGATAAGTGTAAGAAACCTTGGATTACTAAAGGTATTCTTAAGTCTATAAATCGTAAAAACAGATTATATAAAGCAAGTTTAAAGAATCCAGACACAAAACATAAGACTGCTTATAAAGATTATAAAAACAAACTTACAAACACCATTCGTTATTCTAAATATAGATATTATAATGAATTGTTCTCGTCTGTAAAAGGTGACTTAAAGAAAACATGGTGTCATATAAATAGTATCTTAGGTAAGAAAAAACATAATTTAATGCCAAACAATATGTATTTTGATAATTGTAAGTTTTCCTCAAAGCAAGATATTGTGAATCAATTTAACTCTTATTTCATTAATGTTGGCCAAAAGTTGTCAAAATCGGTATGCAGCCCATCACATTCATTCCAAGAGTTTGTTTCATGTGAGAACGCTGAATCATTTTTTGTTAAACCCACCACTATTTATGAATTGTTAAAATTGTCTTCTTTTATAAAAATTTCAAAGGCAAGTGGGCCTGATGATATATCCCCTCGTGTTGTCAAGGATTGTATACATTACATAGTTGACCCCTTATGTGATATTTTTAATAAATCTTTAAGCACTGGCTTTGTACCCGAAAAATTAAAGACAGCGAAGATTGTACCTTTGCATAAAAAAGATGATCCAAAATATATTGATAATTATAGACCTGTTGCTCTTCTTTCAATTTTTTCTAAACTTCTAGAAAGACTTATGTATGACAGGCTCTATGAGTTCCTTACTAAAAATAATATATTAATTTCTGAGCAATTCGGTTTTCGTAAAAATTATTCTACTTCACTCAGTGTTATTTGTTTTACTGACTACATTCTTCAAGAAATTGACAAAGGTAATTATTGCTGTGGTGTATTTATGGATCTCTCAAAGGCGTTCGACACCATCGACCACCACATCCTGCTAACGAAACTACATCTCTACGGAATAAGAGGTTTACCTCTGCAATGGTTTGGTAGTTATTTATCAAATAGACGGCAGTATGTGGTGGTCGATGGTGTCGAATCCACTCAATTAGATGTAACTCTTGGCGTACCGCAAGGTTCTGTACTTGGGCCCCTTTTATTCCTTGTATATGTAAATGACATAATTAATTGTTCAAAAATTTTGAGATTTTCACTTTTTGCAGATGATACTGTGGCATTTTACTCTCATGAAAATGTTACTTCACTTGTACTTACATTGAATAAAGAACTTTGTATGTTAAATGAGTGGTTTAAATGTAATAAATTGTTTTTGAATTTTAAGAAAACAAAGTATGTTTTGTTCCATTCCAAAAGAAAGAAAATACCACAAAATCTTTCTCCAATACAAATAGAAAGTGCTGTTATAGATAGAACTGAATCAATAAATTTTTTAGGTATTTTAATCCATGAGTCTCTCGATTGGAAGTGTCACATTACAAACATCACCGCTAAAATATCGAGAAGTATAGGAATTCTATCTAAACTTAAATCTTTTTTACCAAGAAAGATATTGCTTTTTATTTACAATGCTTTAATATTACCTCACCTTAACTATTGCAGTGAAATTTGGGGCAAGACATACAAAGTTCATATTGACAAACTGTTCAGATTACAAAAACGTGCGGTACGGCTTGTAACAAAAAGTGATTTTCGAAGTCCGAGTCTACCTCTTTTCATTAAAAATAAAATCATTCCTATATTTGAACTTGTGCAACTTAATGTATTGGTATTCATGTTTAAGTATCATAAAGGGATACTCCCTTCCATTTTTCAAAACATGTTTAGAACAAATTCGTCATTCCATGCATACTCAACCCGTTCTAAAGATAATCTTCGAGTTCCAAGTTGTCGCTTAACAACAAGGTCTCATTCTATTCGATTCACAGGGGCGCATGAATGGAATTTAATTTCTTCTGATCTTAAATCCAGTACTACACTTACTCGTTTCAGAACCCTATTCAAACGTATTATATTTAAAAAATTATCATCCTTGACTGAGTAGACTTCAACAGCTGTACTTTTTCTTCTTTCTTTATCTTCGTTTCTTCACCCTCTTACCAATCTCTTGCATTGCATTTTTTTTACTGAGTGTATGCTTGCGTATGTCTATGTGTATATTGTAACGTAATTCTGTATTTTCTAATTTACTACTTATGACAGAAATTTCAATATATGCTTAATTGCATTTTTGTTATTGATTGTTTGATTGCTGCAAAGGGGCCCTATAACAAGCACTAGTTGCTTACAAGGGGTCCCGGCCTTTGAATGTTATGTCTTTTATAATGTGCACTTTTTAATGTTGTATCATACAGTTGCCGAATAAATTGAAATTGAAATTGAAATTGAAATGTCTGTCTATAAACAGAATGTAAAATGTTTTTTTAGGGTGGGGGCTGTAGGGCAGTGGGGGAGGGGTCATCAAGGGTCACTGTACAACTCACAGCCATTGTGTCTTTATCAAGTTTAGAATTGGATGCCTGGCATATGCTGGGGTAAAAACGATTGAAGCACCCTCTGGTGGAACAATTCTTAGTGTTGCATAGGCTACTCAAGGGACTACATTTATTTGATGTGCACCGTGAAGTCTAACATTGTTTAGCACATGATAACATGAAAAATCTTCCGTTGCCATTATGGTCAGCAGTATCTAACAATGACATCCTCATAGACACTATTTCAAACTGGCAGGTTCTTCCACTCATAGCAACCCTGTATTAATTTCTGTAGATGTCTACCTCAAGTCGGACTCACCACATGATGCTTCGTCTGAGGAATCCCCGCAGTCGTCAGTGAAATCACAGAGGCGACGTTGAGGGATGCAGGCAGTGTTGTCGCACTTGAATTCATCGGGTGCACAGGCTCCGGACTGGGGTGCTGGAGAAACATGCAGCAGAGGTGCAAAATCAACAACACTTAACCAGTTACATTTACTTTCATATCAATGACATATTTTTAAGTATGGACATTTTTTGCAAACTGTCCACTCCAGTGAAAGAGAACAAAAATAAGGACATGCAAATACTTTTAGGAGATTAACGAAATATACACTGAAAAAAAATCTCTATTCACAAAGTGATGCAAACACAAATTTTATTGACATTGGGCCCAGTGAAAACAAAAATATAAAAATTTCAAATTTTCCACCTTCAAAATATTTTTTTCTCTTTTAACCACACTCAGCCATTGCAATCTTGTTTTTCACTTGCATTACTTCAAACAAGAACAGATGTGGATAGATTCAAGAATATTTGAGAATGGCAGTCAAGGGAAACATTATTTCAAGCACTACTGTAACTGAAAGATGAAAGGCGAGTATCCAAGCACATGTACATGTTGTTGTTGGTTTTATTATTAGCTCATAATTGGGAGCAATGAATATTTTCTCTGATTCAGAAAACCTGGATTAATTTCTTTTATTTCTGTTTCTTTCTTTTTATTTTTCCTTTTTTCTTAATTTCAAACCTTTGTCACTGCATGTCATCTGTTTATCCCTTTCTGAGACAAGGACTCAAAGTACACAAGGGGTTGAATACTGTAATCTATCTGAAACCATTTCAAGTCATTACATAACAAATCCAGATCAACTAAGATATTAGGAAACTGATCCCAAACCTGGCAGAGCACACCCATCCATCCTAATGTCATCTATGGCCACATCACCCAAGACGTCTGGACTTCTCACCGACTGGAACTTGACCTGTAACAAACGATAATACAAACAAAAAAATCTTGTGTGAATTTTATTCAATTTGTCTCCCTCTCCAAATTGTAAATTGTACTCATTTGAAGAAGGAGACAAAGTGAAGAAAATTCACATCTCAACCTTCACCCTTTTATTATTTCTTTGAAGTTGACAAAGTATGGAATTTAAGGATGCACAAACCATGTCACACTCAGATGCTGGGATTCATTTCATTACTTTATAAAGAAATTCTAATTGATCTGAGTTCATCTTTTCACAGGCCATGTCAACTAAAAAGATTTGTAAACGAAGTCTCTGTAGGGAAGTATGTTGCATTTCGTGTTTCTTGTTGTTTCAGTAAAGACCAGAAAAATTCACGGCATGAAACTTTCACAACTTGGAGCTGACAGCATGAAACTTTTGTGAATTGGCGACTGGGATTCAATGCATTGTGTATACAAACTTTTCATGTGCATTTACAATTGCGAATCTCAGCTCCTCGCAAAATTTGTGAAAGATTCATGCACTCCTAAATTTCTAGTTTTACAGTTTACGTGACCAGTTCAAGTATCTATATCCAGGTACACAACACCATTGTTGCTTTTTAGGCAGAACAGCACCCTCACTCACATTAAAGCCTCCAGGGATGCGTCCCAGTGCTGCAATGCCCTCCAGCCAGCGGTCGCCTTGGTCACCATACTTGTACCACGGCAGCATGAGGAAAATCTCCTCCTGTACAAAGACCTGGAGATAGCCGATGTCCTCCCCATACATGTGGTACCAGAAGCGCACCTCACAGGTGGCCGCGGCATTGTGGTGCATCCGGGATGAAAACACGGCGTACTTGTTGCCAGAGCTTGGAGTGGTACCAACGTACATGTACCATCCTGTCAAATGAATTTAGATTAAAAGTGCTTTGATAATAGAATAAACTGACAAACTCAAGATTTCTGACGTGTTTCTGTATTTCCCTAAACATCAAGTATTCCAATGCTAGATGAAAGAGCTGGTTTTAAAGGTCCAGTTTACCATTGGGAGCAGTGATTTTAAAGATGTTCAAGTTATCACATTTAATGCATATGTGTAGGTCAGTTGTATCACAAAACACCCTACCATATAATAATTTCACAATAAAACCTAAAATAATAGGAGATACAACTATTTTTCTCACTAAACCATAACTGTAGACTGTTTAGTCTATAGGAACACTTTTACTGTAACTATTATTCACATTTCATATATTTAACAATACTTAACATTGATTGTCCTGGGGGGTGTTTCATCAACGTTTGTCAGTGCTGACAAGTTGTCAGCGCTGACAATTACCATAGTAATAGTCAGAGACCAGCGCATCTCAGCCAATCAAAACCAAGGATTTTGCTGAATTGTCAGCGCTGACTAACGATGATGAAACACCCCCAGGTTAGAATTTTTACATTGGTTGTTTCTATCGCTAACTCACATTTAAGACCTACTTTGAAGCACTAGAGCTGGGTTTTTGTTTCATCTGCAAATGGTAAATAATGCCTTTAAGGGAAACTTCTCTTTACATGTAGTCTGAAGACTAGCAGAACTCCTAAGTGTAAGACTAACATTTAATAATTAGCATTATCAGCAGCAACTTGTATCTCCACTCATGTCATGTTATATTCTTTTGTAATTTTAAGATCTTGGACTGACAGAGCTTAAATTTGAACAACAAATTGTGATCACAACCTCAGCATATTTCAAGGACAACTAACCATAGCACATATGTGACCCTGCACCACAAAACAAACAAAATGTCGCCAGACATAAAATTTTCGTTAAGAGAATATTCTGAAAGAGGAGACTCTATGCTTTAAAATAATGTATAACTCAAATCAAATGGACTTTCCTAACCTATCTAAATATTGGAAAGAAAGCACACTTGCAGGAAAAGTGTGAACTGAGAAAAGAGGCTCTGAAGTACAGTGTATATTCAAGCGCTTAATCTTCACCAAGCCGCGCTTGCTGTGTGATGAATGGGACAAAAACTGGATGTAAACCACTGGAGTAACAACAATGAAGGGATTATCAGATCAAACTGAAATTGAGCATACCTTATCGACACACTCTGTCCTTAATTAATGACAACTTTCAAAGTAGTAGCTTCATCCTTTCAAAAGTTATAGGAGTTGAAAGAGGAGAGTGTGTACAAGGTTTTTAAGAAATGAAAAGAGGACTCTAAAGGCACACTTCATCACACTATTCTGCCAAAAAATGTTCGAGACAAACCGCTAGAAAATACACTTTCCTGTCCGTTTTATGATCCCAAATTTAAGCATAATGTAGAAGAAGACTTGCTCTTCTAGAAAATATGAAAAATTTAAGATTGGCTCGGTTGATCCATTTCACCTATTTTCAGTCCTCACACAAAATCAGTGTGTGCGACTTTTTGTTCGTTTTGTGATGCACGGTCACATATTGAAGTTGTGATGATAGTGATGCTAATGAGTATCTGATAGAGCACCAATCCTTTATATTACACAAGCAATCTATGAAATCTACCTGTATATTTCACCTGTCACCAATTTTAAATGACATATAAACAAGAATAGGGAGCAGAAGGGGGTTACCTGCTGCAGTAAGAGTGGTGTGATCGTATGTAGGTCCGGTGTTTGAATCCGGAGTGGAGCCCTGGTGTCGTATAAACTTGTAGACATTGTGACCAGCATTCCACCAACGGCAAGTGTCTGCCTCAAAGGTGCAAGATGATCCTACAGGAAGACAGAGGAACAAACAAACAAACAAACAAACAAAGAAACAAAGGTGTGTGGGTGAGGAAACACTCGCATCAACATAACTACAATGTGTTTTTGACACTCTTGGCATTTTCAAGAAAATTGACTGAATGGCAATCATTTGGTTATGCACACTTTGGAGAAATTTGTATCACTTTTCAATTAAAAGAGCTGGGGGTGGATGCTTGATTTTTCAATCCTGATGTCGCCTTTATGGCTTTTGGACAAAGGATTGTGCAATTTCACAAACTGGGCAGGGGCATTTCAAGTAGCGCATGTTCACTGCAAAGGGAATGTAGTGAACATACTTCAAGCTTTGGGTTAAAAATGAAGATGAAGCACATACTTAGAATACTTACCACATCTTAAAAAATGCATTTCATTTCAAGATTATATCTTATTAATTATAGTAGTAATAGGTAACCCATACCCCTTCCCCTAAACAGAATATTGTCATTTTCTTTGTATGGTACAATATGTGCTACATTGATACCATTTGTGGACTATTGCTAGTCACATGGAGTGAACTGAGGGGGGTCAGCATTATTTGTCTGTTTTTTGGTGTACATGTGGGATGGACCACTTCATTAGGTTAGCACACTGCTCTTCACAAGATAGTAAAGACATACTGCTTTGCAGGTGGTATGATGATAATACTGGTTTACAGAAACCACTAGAAGACACTAAATCCTTACAAAAATAAATGAAATCCTGTTCACTGATTAGTCTACAAAGTGTCATGTGACCACACATTACATTGCTATGTTCAAAGACAAACGCCAACTGAGAAAAATGTGCCAAATTTTAACATCATTTTAATGGTAAATTCATTGATAATGTGTGTGAAGAACAAATGGTTTCGGTCTCATAGAGACTGGGTAAAATCACTTCCATTGCATGCTGCCAGCTGATTGTCTGTGCTGCAATATTATGTATGTAAACAACCAACCAAACTAGAGTGACACTTATTGCAAGCGAAAACATTCTGTAATTCTTAAAAGAATTGTTTGAGGTTATGATACAAATATATAATGCACTATTTCAAGTCTTTATTGAATTATAGATTCCTCAATGACAGAGAAGACACATATTTTCTTTGGGGGAATAGCACTATTTCTGTCACCTTGAAATCCATCATTTTAACCCTCGACGTGCTACATTTATTTCCTGTCCATAGGTTTGTGTGTGAAATTTGTGCACATTTGACTTATTGGCACAGAAAAAGTTAATTGGAGGCTCTTAGTGCTTGGTATACTGTATACGCTGAATATTTCACGAGGTTTTTATTTTCGCGAATTTCATGAGTCGGGTGCTCTTTGCGAAATTTAAAACACGCAAAAATATTGACTCTGATCCCGATGTGAATATGACGTATGCGTGAACATTTCTCCGTCCAGTACAGGACTCCACGATTGCGAATTTAACCACTCGCAAAATCTTTGGGAATTCCCGATTCACGAAAATTTAGACTCGCAAAATATATGGCATATACAGTACTGTATACGACAAGGTAGTTAGTGCTTACCACAATCCTGTTCCTCATAACCATTGGGACACTGTTCAACGAAGTCACAGATTTCATCCACTGTCACACAGGTGTGAGCTTCGTCATGACAGTAAGTCACACAGTTTGGTGGCGGGTCTGTACGATGGACAAGAGAGGGAATACATCATATCAAATCAACAGATACAGACTCTGCTACTAAACACCTTTTTTCCACAATTCTCCAAGCGCCTTCCATGCCCCCAAACAAGAATTTTTTTTTTGCAGGTTGACAGAGAACGAACAGGTTGGTAATCCACCTGTGCAAAAGAAGTCAAGCGGTACATGTACCACCTTTCCATGGTCAAGTGCATGTGCCATCGAATGATGGAAGTATTAATAGGGCGTAAGGTATAAATGGAGCATGCCCTGATGGGCTCACAAACTCTTTTGTTATACACAGAAGATACACCTGAATGGGGTCAGCGAAATCAAATATCTACTGAGCTCACCCTGGATCGCTATGTAAATCTTTATATGAGTTTTATTGCAAAACAAGCGCACACTACATTGGACAAAAGGCACATAATACTGTGATACATGCAGTTTTCACACTGAAAGAAACAGATATTGATAAAAAAACACTAATCTTTCTATTAAAATAATTTTTTGGGGCAGCATAAAACAAATTGATATGAATTTAGGCCACTATACAGGCACTCCTGTCTACAATTTGGGAACCTGGTATACCAGCTCATCTAGGTTCCCATATACAAGTTGACACCATGGGAATCTGGTATCCCGTACGGAACCAGAGACTCCAACTCTCCCACTTTTAACAGGAGATCTCCAACCGAAAGCCCATTTTTGCAAAATCTCCTGTTCTCCCGCCCTGGCTCTGTGTCTCCCGTTGGAAAGGATTTCTTACTTATTGCCATTGTATGTGGAAAAATAAGCCTCAGATAGCATGAGAGAGCATCTAGAACCCTAGAGCTTCCAGGGCCATTAAGCAGGCCCTGGACCCCGGCCGCAAGGAACTTCGCACTTTGCGCTAGTGATGTGCCTGTGGAGTCTCCCGTTTGCTAGGTGTTTGAGACAGGAGAATCTCCAGATCGGAAGGTGCTTGGGGTTGGAGTCTCTGCGGAACAGGTTAACACATTAGTCATTAAAACTGTATCTGATGCATCTAAATTAATGCACATGCAACACCAAAACAATGTTCCACTGTATTGTAAAATTACAAATATAACTAGATGATAAAGTGAGGGTATTTTTTGGTACAATTGTTAGTGTTCACCCTTGAGATGGAAAGCACTGTCCTGTATTTTCTATGCTGCTGGTGTTAAGTCTGAAGAGTAGGAAAAAGTGATGTGACCTCACCAACGCAAGGACCGTCGTATACAGTGATGTCGTCCAGTGAAATGTCGCTGGAGGCTGATGAGCCAACAATTCCTCTGAACTGCAGCTGGTAGGAGTAGGCAGTACTCAGAGCAGGCAAGGTGGTCTGTCAGGGGGACCAATGAATGGACGGACAATGAATACAGTGATGCAAGAAAGTCACAAATGACACTATTCAGTTAGGGGAAGTGCAAACAAATGTTCACATTTGTGACCCTTTTTAGCAGGCAACAACAATAATAATAATAACATATTTTTATATTGCGTAGCTACCATAAGATACTCTGCTGTGAAGTGGAAAATAACAGGCATGACATACATGATTTAAATAAACTAATATTTTTAAGAAGATGATGTTTAACCTGGTCTTACACTCAGTAGCTGGGGCTGCTTACTCCAAAAAGGGAGATAATTCAATATGGTTAAGCCACATGATGTCACTGAACACTGATTTCCTGTCTATGGTATCTTTAGGTCTTCAAGACAATAAACTCTCCAACAACAAAATGGCAAAGGATTATAAAGAGATGAGGGACAGGGGGAGTATACCAAGCCTTCAAGTTCAATATCACAGGTGCAAGTATTGTTAAGTTCAGTTCAGTTCAGTTCAGTTCAGTTTTTATTTCTGCATTTCAAAATCAATACAAATCAACAAATCAACAAAATACTTACATAGTCATTTACAGAGCGAATATTTGTAACGTTTGGATCATACATACATTTTTTTTTCAAGAACGAATATTATATATAAAAGGAAGCAATAGGAAATGATAAAAATGAAAGGCAGGGGACCATCATCATAAGCTAAGCTTGATGAGGAAGATGGCCCCAGGTAAAGAGATACATAAATAAACTCTCTTTTGTTTTATGTGAAACAAACATTCACATAAAGCAAAAGTGGTGTGAAGTATAGTTGGCATGATGATTTTTTTTTTTGAAGTCCTGGGCATAGACAAGAAAACAGGAGACATTGAAACAACTAAAGATTTATAGATACATGTAATTTCTATATAATCTCCAAACGTTGATACACAAGATGAGAAAATGACCAAAAAGACGACAGGGCAAGGTGAAGTGAGCCACCTACTGCTGACAAGACAGTGCCACTACCCCTGAGCTGAAGCCATTTCATGGCAGTGACATGATTGGTTATTCAGCTCAGTGGTAGTGTCACTGCCCGTGTACACAGTAAATGACATGGATTTTTCATTATAACAAGATAAAGTGAGTTGAGAGAAATGCAAAATCCGACTAGAGAAAGCAGCCCCACGGCTGGTCCTCTTACCGCCCATGATCTCCAAATGTCACCCTTGTCCTCGTTCCACAGCAGAAGCCTTGTTGCTGTCGTGGCAGTGTTGGGAAGCTGTTCGATGTACAGCGCCCCCATACCATCTCCGTTCATGTGGATCCAGACCTGGAAGCAGCGTTCCGTGTCGGCGACAAAGTCACCTGACTTGAAGATAGCGACATCATTGGTCACTTGCGGGGTGCTTGCCTCCAAATATAGATAGGTCCCTGGAACAGAGTACACAGCAGAAGGCAGTATTAAAGCGGTTGAAAACAAGAAGGACAGAAGTGCAGCGACTCCCATCTTTTAAATATCTCTCACACCCTGAATGCTCCATTACTTCTTTGCCTCTACATGTACATTGTACCTTAGCCCATGACCATGGAACACTAATAGAGGTTTCATGGCAAACGGCAGTTTTGGGGGTTGAGATCAAGAAGGGCATAACTCTACTGTTTATGACTACTTCAATCTTGAATCTTCCTTTAATTCTATCATTCACTCTTAATTCTTTGCCTCCGCAAATATTTATGACCCTTCACAATGTAAGTGTGACAGAGTTGTACCACTAAATATTCAAAAACCTAGCATAAAAATTATGCCAAACCTTACCACAGTTCAAACAGTGATTATATCATCACTGTTGCTTGGACTGAAGTCACTACTTTGCTGTACACAAGACAACCTTTCTGACATCCATCAGGCTGATTGTTGATCTAGTTCCCAATGTTACCATACCGAAGGGTAAAAGCCTGACATCTCACCATATATTGTTCCAAGGGTGTGGTCATTCTCCGGCCCGGTATCACCCGAGGGGGTGCGCCCCTGATTCAGCTGCCAGTCAAAGTCATCCAAAACCTCCTCATTCTTCCAAGTGCAGTAGCCAGTCTCAAAGTTGCAGCTGCCAAACGGCTGACACGATGTCCACTCCAGGGACATGTCATCGATGGAGATACCGGCGTTTTGTTTGTAGTCAGAGGTGGAGGCCTCGAATCTCACCTACATTTCAGAAGGAGATGAAAATCACATCATTGATCCAATCCATTGAGTCCTAAGGGTGAACGTCTAGCAGATGATAAACCTGGACATGTGGTCTCTCTGCGATAATGCTATATGACAAGGAAAATTTCGCTAAGTATACTTGACTGGTTATGACACCATGTAGCAAGTAAAGAGTATGGCAACATTTGGGCTGCAGCTGCTACTTGATGTAGCCCCCTCACGTGTGATACAGAAAGATGCATGTACAATACCCGATTAAGGTTAGCAGTTGCACTCGAAATGTCGCAATACTCAATAGTTTGCTACATTGTGTGACAGTCGGATCAAGTACACTCTCACTTCAACCTACACCGTAAAGATCAACCTCTTTCACTCTTAAGTCAAAATACAGTCTGAATTGTCAGTTCTGGCCTCCCTTTATCCAGATCTCTCTATTATCTGGATGCGATCTCGGTATGATTTTTTTTTTCTCAATCCAATAATTCACAGGATAAACAGGGATTTAAAACTCAAACAAAACTCCTACATAAACTCACATGAATTACATATCATTCTCAACATAATCAACATAACAATACATCACACCTAATTTCAATTTGATAACATGCATTAAGACATTTCCTACACCCAAATCACTGCAAGAACATGGACAGAAAACTTTTCATCAAACCAGGGCACGGTGCAGGTGATCATTCTGTGGCAGCTGCGTGTATTAAACATTGAGTCTCCCATATCTGGCCAAATCCCTTATCTGGATAAGCGCCAGTCCTGAGATAACCAGATAGGAGAGGTCGGACTGTAAGTTCTAACTCTCTCTGCTATTAAAGAGGCCCTCATGATGTCTCACCTTGAAGATGCCATCAGTGTGGTTAAGGTTGAGTTCAGTGACATGCCATTCATCATCCCTACTGACACCATCCATCTCCCATATCAGCACCGTGTCACCAGACACCAACGATACCTGGGATACCTGCATGTGTACAAACAGGACATGCAAATTGTTTGTCATGAGAAAAGAGTGTGTGAATACTTCACAAAAGAATTGTGGCACTCTGGTACTAGTCACCAATTTGTGACTAGTACAAAATGAGGCCAGAAAGGACTTGAATAGGGCCTAGATAATTTTCAGCTGCTACATTCATGTCTATTCTTTAATCTCTCCTTTACATGAACTATGAAAATTAAACTGTAACCATGAGCAGTCAATATACTGGTCATTTAAGTCTTTCTGTGCCTAGGCACCTAGCATACAATGTACTTTTGTAAACGTGTTCACCAGCATTCAGTTATCCATCTAAACCTTTCCTAGTTGTAAAGTTAACAAGCCCAGTAACGTGTAGCAATGTGCTTCCGTCCAACATGACTTTGTGTTAGCATATTGTTGGACAGTCCCATTCTTGTGCCAATGCACAGGACTTTAATTTTCCAAGCAAGCTGTTTTTATCAGCACACAATAATCCATCAAAAGTGATCTACTGTAGATGTGAAGTTAGCAAGTCCACACAAGTGAGGAACTGTGCCTCAGTCAAGTAGAAAAAAACATGATAACACAACAGGAATTAGAAGAATTAGGTAATCTCTATTCGTTGACAGTAAACTTCTGGACATCTGTGCCAATAGGCAAAGAAGGCACTCCCGCACATGTACTAATCGGCACACAGAACGCAGTAAGGGCCAAGAGACACACTGATGCAGAAACATGTTCGAGGGATATTCCAAAGCTGACACCCTAACAGTTTACAGTATTTCACTTCAGAGACAGACCTCTTGTTTATGTGGCAACACATCATGGCACAAGAAAGTCTGGAGAGCATATTTCTTAGGACAAAGACCAAAGTGGTTAACCTACCTTGAGGGAACAGATGTCAGAGTTGGTGAGGAAGAACCAGAACTGAAGACAGACACCGTCTGAGGGCGTGGCTGGAATATCACCACTCTCCATGATGGCAACATCACTGTTATCATTCAGCCGGGTCATATCGGCATAGAAGAAATGGCCTGCAACAAAAAAGATATCCTCTTTTAAACTCATGTTTTACTCCACCAATCGAGTAATGAGTGTATTTGTTGCAGAAATTATGATCCTATCATCACAAAATGGGCAACTCTACATTTGACTGAATATTTCATGGGGGAGAATGCATTGCCAATTTGAAAGAGAAAGAGGATCTCCATTCTTCTTCTGTTGGTATACATTTAGCAGTTCAGGGCACCATTTTAAGAAAGTTGTCAGCTCTGACAATTACCATAATAGTCAGTGACTAGAGCTTCTCAGCCAGTCAAAACCAAGGATTTTATGAAAATTGTCAGAGACTGACAACTTTCATGAAACAGAGGATGCCCAGACGATCTTGGAAAAATTCTGCAACCAGAGCTAACAATATGACTAATAAAGATTCACATGAAAGATAATTTTGTTCTCTCTCCCCACATAAAACATATAATTTTAGAAGTTGAAACTGTATTAAAGAGAAAGGTTAGCACAAACACACAGAAATATGTTTTTTTTTTCTGAGATTTGATGGGTTAAAAACAATTTACATTGTAAATGCATAACAGCATACAAAATGATCTCTGTCATTCGGCCATGTCTGGACCAGCCCCCGTCCGGATAAGTGATTTGGCTAGATATGGGAGACACAATGTTTAGGTACATGTGCAGTGTAGCTGCCAAACCAATAGTAGGTAGTGTACACTGTGACAGTGGTGGAACTTACAATGTATGCTAGTCTCCTTCAAATTATGGTCCATTTTTAAGAGACATTGAAGCATTATAATGTCTAATTCATAACATGCTTCTGATCGTAATATGATAGGTAAATCATGTGAGTTTAGTATGAGTATTAAGTGAGTTTGAAATCAGTTTGTTTTGTGGTTTTTTTTTGTGTGTTTTTGTTTGTTTGTTTTTTGGTCTTTACAGTGTGAACATGTCCGATGATAGAGAAATCCGGATAACAGATGGTTGGATGATCAAGGTTGCACTGTTGATAATAAGATACATGGCACAGTAGCAAAAAATAATACTAATGACTCCTGGTTGAATAGAACAACAATTTGGCTTACCATAGACAAGCCACTCATGGGTAAATAGGGCAATGATTTGGCTTACCATAGACAAGCTACTCATGAGTAAAACAGTGCAATGATTTGGCTTACCATAGGATGTGCCATAGGTGGCATCAATGGTGGGTGCAGAGGAGCGTGTGTTTGCCTGAACCACTTCCCAATCAAAGGTGTCAGTAACAGTCTGACTGAAGTAGCAATCACCATTCTCAAAGTCACACATCACTGGTGTAAAGAGAAAATAACATACAGAAACACATCAAGAGAACAGCATGGGAAATACAGCTCAATTATGGCTCCATAAGCAGTTTCAATAAAAAGTTTCCATAAGCCAATCATCAAAACTGTCATTACCCTCAGTGATATCATTCAGGGGCTGCAGAACGTTTTTATCAGCGACAACACCTTCATGATTTGTATCATCAGGAAACTCATAATTATTATCACCATAATCGTCACCATGTCATCACCAATATCATCATCATCATTATCATCACCAACATCGCCATCATCATCATCAGTAAACAATTATACACAATCATCAATGCCTCATCTTCTTCATCACAGATATTTGTTCACACTGCACTCATACAATTGCTCATTACTATGACATTTCTCGCATCATTACCAAGACTGGGGACTCTTCGCAATAACTATATTCACAGATTATTCTCAAAGTCTCAAAATCCAATATGCAACCTGGAACATCGACTAAAACTACTAATTATATTTTAGTCACAGGTACAATCAGTTGTGTATCGACTCTCAGGAATATTGACAAAACTTTGCAAGAATCACTGTCCTTCTTATCCTCATCGTCTACAATTATCATCACCATCATCATCACCATCACCATCATCATCATCACCATCATCACCATCACCATAATCATCATCATCATCACCATCACCATCATCACCATCACCATCATCATCATCACCGTCACTGCCATCATACATAATGTATCATAACAAACATCATTCCGAAAGTGCACAAAGCAAATCTGAGATGTATGTTGCTATGACGACCCCTCCTGTCTCAAAGGTGCTGTATACTCACTGGGAGTTGGGCAACGACCAGGATGGAATGTGATGTCATCCAAAGCAATATCACCACTCCAGCCAAGTCCCCTCATCCCTTCAAAGATTATCTGTTGATAAGATTCAAAATTTCAGATTAAGAAATCAGTAAAACAAGGTTGTAAAGATTATCTTTGGACATAACATACTCAGAACTAGATATATCGCTACGGCTACTGATATGCCTCCGCCATAATGCATGGTTCTCCTAATAGGTCTATAGTACAATGTCTTGACAATGTGTGATGACAGTTTCACACAAGTGGCAAAATATTAAAATGACAGGTTTGACACAAATGTGCTGAATGTTCACTTTCCTAGAACTAGGTTCAATTGGATGAATGATTAAAATGTCAGAGTGCAGGTATTTGGGGAACTGATGATTTTTACTTGACTTTTGACCCTTTTATAAGTTTATGCATTGAGTAATTTTCAAGGTATTGAGAAAAAGCATAATTTCAGTATCAAATGAGAAAATAGCATTATCTAAACCTGGCCTTTGACCTTTGACCTCACAGTTCCAAAGAGAATCACTGTTAGGTTGAACATGCATAAATATGTAAGTTTCATGATGATACCTTGAGTTACTTTCGAGATATGGAGAAAAAAGTGCAATTTAGCACTTTCACTTGACCTTTTACCTTTTGACCTTTGACCTTTCGGCAAGAAACTTCCCCAGAAATATATATTGGGTAATACATGCCATACATCAAGTTAAAAAAAAAAAAAAAAAAACTTCAGGCATATTGCATTTTAAGGAAAGTACTGATATTTTGAGGAGTTGACCTTGACCTTTGACCCATGACCCCCAACTTCCCTAGATAATCATTGCCCATCGGTACAAGCATACATACTAAGTTCCATGAAGATACCTTGAACCATTTGCGAGATATGGAGAAAAACATGAAATTTCACATTTTTTTTCACAAAATAACCTGTGACCTTTGACCTTTGACCCAGTGACCCTAAAATCCACACAAAGTATTATCCCCCAAGGATATACCCTCATACCAAGTTTGATGTAAAACCACCACACGGTTCTTGAGATATCGACAAAAACAAAACGGGACGGACGGACGGACGGACGGACGGACGACCCGAAAACATAATGCCTCCGGCCACTTCGTTGCGGAGGCATAAAAATGTAGAATTGTAATGTCATCACAGATTGTCAACTCTAAACTTAGCTACATATCTCTCACAATAAAAGGCTTGAATACACTACTTAACTTTATGTCAAATTATTGAACATCCACAATTTTGATGCACAGGATATATATTACATAAAGAAATTTTGACGAGATTTGTATGTGAGCAAAATGGGAATCTTGTGAGGACATGACATCATCATATCTAGTTTACATTTATGTGACTGTGCGCTATATCGCTACCTCAAGGAAACATTGAAAAATTCCAGAACACATGCCGTCAAACCCCCGTTTGAGACGAGACCCCATTGGCAAACGAAGCTGATGGGGTGCTATACCCCCCTAATGAGTCCTCGTTTGAGAAGTGGGAGGATATGTATTTGCCCATTGCAAAATAACTTTCTACTCAGGCGTGGCAAACCTAGAGGCCAAGCCAGGGTTTAATGACTACAACAGCATATTACGAAAGAGCATGATAAGGATATCTGCCTGTGGCAGACCATTCAAAGTGAACTCAATTTTCTCTATTCTTTCTAAAGTTTTCAATTCTATATTCTATTGAGAACTTCTATGGTCATCCGTTTTAAATTTCGAATGAAAAAATTTGACCCATAAATAACGAAAATACAGGAATAAGAAGGAGAGCATTGTAGAAGTTTGCCGATGCTGACAATGCATACGTACACAGATCGACCACCTGCATGTATACCATGGAGCTACATAGCCCATGCCAAAACCAAAACAATCTCCTCTCGCGTGTGGCCCCCCGCTGTGGCGGTGACTGATGCTTAGATTAGGCCAGGGTCAAGAAACAGGTGTTTTATCTTTGGTTTTTAAGTCCTTGATTGCCAAGATGCGTGTACACTGACATTGTCTACAGGGGTGTAGCTTCTTCAAACAAGAGATTTGCCTCATGCAATGGTTTTTTTTTTACATTTTGTAAAATTTTGATACAGCATTCAATGATGTAAAATCTTGCTATATTTTATACCAAGGTCTACTTGAGGAAGAACATTTTCACCTTAAATGATTTGTTTTCTCTAAGATAATGAGTGAGTCAACGTACCATGGCCCCTTGCTCAACACCCTATCCCCCCCCCCCCCCCCCTCCTTCCTGTGATTTCTACAAACATCTCACACCACTGCTATACATACAGTGTATGAAGCCTGCTCCGTGAAGTGCAGCTGGGCCTGAACCCAGTGTGGGCCACGAGACTCGCGCTGCCGCCACACTGCCCTCTGATCGTCCCCTATCACTTCGTAAACGGAGAGAGCTCCGAGATGCGTGCCATACATCTGATACCAGAAGTCCATGCAGTAGCCGTCTGGGTCGTCATTATTCAGCAGGGAGGAATACAGCCGGGCCATGTCCCCATTGGAGCCACTGGACGTCTCAATGTAGATATAAAACCCTGTGTTGAGTGTGAGATTGATTGCACAGTAAATATTCCACTAATTCTTTCAATACAACAAGATGTTTTTTATCAATCGTGGACACAGAAGCAAAGCAATAAGTAAGGTACAGGACATTTTCTTGAACGTTTTATCAAGTATCTTTATATTTCATTAGTACGTTTTAACTTTTTGAAATGATTTCTTTTAACGTGATGCAGTTTAAATGCAATCATTTGTTCATATCTTTTTTTAACTATAATTGCATTTTAGTAGCTTTATCTCAAGCAGATTGACTCGAACAGGGTCCTGTGGATTAAAATATATTTCTACCGCTCTACAAATCTGGCTTCATAAATAAATAATTCTATTTTTCTATTTTCATAAATCTATTACTCCCTCTACCCATGCATATATGTTAATATTTCTTTAATGCAGTGTGCAACATTTTACCTTCTTGTCCTCTCCTGCCAACATGCATAGCTAATGGCCCTGGACTACGACTACAAAAGCCATACCTGTTTCGTCGCCCTTAGTGTGATCTGCAGAAGGACCTGTGCCTGCACTGTCTGTTGCTCCTGAGGCTCTGGTCCAGTTAAAGTCATTAGACGCATCCTGAGTCCAGTTGCAGAAATCCATCTCAAAGTCACAGTCATGAATATCAGGTGCTGAAGGACAAACATACAAAAATAAAGTGAATGGGGACCATGGGCAAGCATATAACAATATACAGTGTACATTGTAGTGACTGGGGACTACCAGCAAACATACAAAAATATTTTGATGGGGGACCATGGGCAACCATTTGCAGCAATGTGAAACATGTGCAAGCGAACATCACAATCTGGTGAACTACAGGCAAACATACAAAATGCGGTGAACCATGGGACACACATCTGCAAATAAGGCTTAACATCATTCTTTTTGATACTAAACCCTATACTACAATATGTGTTTGTAGCAGGTATACACCGTAGACCAACTTCATCTTTGTCTGCTACTTTAAGACTTTCTATGAGATGTTTTCTTGTTCTATTGAAAGACACAATCTAGAGCTCTTTCCAGTATTTACAAATGTCCATGCTACTGTATTCTAATTACATCTATAATGGTCTACCTATTTTGAGAGTAAACTGCATCTGAAGTTGTCACATCTTTTCTAACTGTAGGGTAGCAAGCTTGGTCAGTTATTAGCGTGTCCACCTAATTGCGAGCAAGCGGTCCTACTGAGTTCAAGATCAGCTCAGCCAATGATGGGTGTGGTTTACCCCTCTGGAAGGAGGCAAGGACACTATGCACTAGAAATGGGACTTACATTGGATTTCTTCTTGGTGGAGGGAGGGGGGAGGGAAAGGATGCCCCCTTCACCTCTCATGAAGAGCAGGGTAAGAAGAGACATAAGTGGTCCATGTAGCACGCCTTTGGGATGGGCATGAGCAGGGGAGGGGGCGAGGGAGGGGAGCAATAGACAGGAAATGACTTTTGTGGTGTGTGACAAATGCCTGACACAATTACTCCACAATATATGACACAGTGGAAACATGGTACTGGTCAGCCCGGTCACTTACGGTATGTTGCTGGTGGTGGTGGTTGGGTGATGGGCCTCATTGTGATGGCACACATTCCTTCGTGGAGGTAAAGATCATCTAACGAGACATCACTGGTGTAATTATATCCAACCACTGCCTCAAAGATGACCTATACAAGAGGCAAATAGTTGAATAATATCAAAGATTAAAATGTCTTAGAATTTTCTGTACTTGTGCATATAAGAACTTCACTATCATAAATATCAGCTCGTGCAAATTAGGAAGAGAAGTTTGCAGCAACAGCATGTGTATGCAGTCCTTGAAAGGACTGATGTTTGGTGAAAGTAGATCGTAGAAAGAGGAGGGAAGAAACATAGGGAGAGTGTAAGGAATGCACATACTGACAGTCGAACGGCAGCAGTGAGTTGGAAGTTGAGGCTGCACCAACAGAGATGGGAGAATAATTGGAGACAGGGCAGTTGTGAGAAAATTGTTTAAATAATAGCAGATTATCATTTTAAAAAAATTATGCTGCTTGTATATCATATCTTTGCTTTCAAATCCATTGCACACAAGCAGAACTCAGTGACGTGACTGCCTCATTAACACTTGTGTTGTAGTGGATGCAAAATCAACAGAATAAATTGTGGATTTACAAATACTGGGGTTTTCATTGGTCTTACCCAGAAATTTGAAGTTGCGGCTACATTCGCCTTGCCCAGCAGCCAGACATTGCCTTGGTTACCACTGACCGTTGACAGGAGAAGAGGCTCGGTACCTTCTGTCTGTGTGTAGACGTTCAGGGTTCCCATCCCTTGACCGTACATGTGATACCACCACTCCATGCAGCGGGCTTGAGGGGGGATGTAATTAAAAAAACAAAAGAGTGGACAGAGTGAACAAATAATCCTCTGTGACCAGTCAAATGTGTGGTTCAATGGCTGAAAATATTTATTCAGCTCTTGAAGGAAGTGAAATTCTATGGTTAGTTGATGCCTCCAGCTTACACACAGGGAGACTGCACAGCTCAAAAACCCTTAAATCATCATAGCCCAAATACCATTAAAACATCACGGGCCAGATATCTGGAATTCTCTGCCTCTAGATTAAAAACAGTGTATATCATCGAATATTTTTTAAAGAGAATTAAAAGATACACTTATATCCAAATATTCTCCCAATATATAAATAAATTAATATCATCTTTTTTTATTATCTTTTCCAAAAAAAGCAAGTTTAAGGTGATGATATAATGTGTTCCACACAAATATTATCAAACACACATGTAAATTACATATTTAGTACAGTGTGCTGAACACACTTTTACAGATCAACATCAGCACAGCACAACACACATCTCACAGCACTACACACCCTCTGACAGCTAGCTACCAGCCACAGGTGGTGGGTATACTGAACCACAACAAGAGTAGATGACTCCTTACCTCCAGTCGGCTCAAAATGTTCACTGAGCAGCCAAGCATAGTCCCCTTGTCTGCGGCCTGATGCCTCGATGAACACAAAGTAACCTGGCAGAAAAAGTGTGTCAAAACTTGACTCTCTTTAACTCTCTGTGTGCCTCGGTGAGAAAATACAGCGTGCCACATTATTCTGACTCTCCAACACATGAGCGTTTTTTGACAACATTTCTGTTCTTCAAAGTCATGCAACTTTTTATAGGAGGACAGGAATTTTAGAACAGAGTAGAGGATTACCCATTTTCATATTATCTCTTTATTCTCTTCTTTTTTCCTCTTTAAATCATTTGGAATAGCAAATTCAGGGGAGATATGAAGAATAGGGAAAACCACATTGGGAAAAGACAGAAAACCTTGATTTTTATCACACACCAATGAACTTATACATTGTATTCCTTTAATCAAAATAAGGAACAACAACAAATGCTCAAATTGTCAATTTTTACCAAGGATACTGTTCCAACATATTCTAAGATTTTAATGGTGAGAAGAAATATCAGACACTTTTACAGGTAAGACTAAAATTCCAGTATCTATCAAATCTTGAACAAGGCCACGCCTCATGCAAGCACTCACCAAAGCCTGTCCCTAGGGTGTGGTCAAACGTTGGTCCTGTGCCTCCAGAGGAAGTGGTATAACTTGCTCTCAGCCAGTCAAAATCATCACCTATGTAGGCGTTGGAGTAGCCGCACATGTCGTACTCAAATGTACAATCGCCCTCCGGCAGGCAGATTCTGTCATCGATGTTGATGTCGTCGATGGCCATGTCGCTGTCGCTGCTTGGAGAGCCGTGGACAGCTTTGAAGTAGATCTGTTGGAGTTTGTAAGGTCATGAGTGTTTGGTGTATCATCTTGTAACACACAGGTCATGAGTGTTTGGTGTATCATCTTGTAACACACAGGTCCGACACACATATGGACAGATGATTCATAAGTAGATTCACACAAATAAAATCATCAGCTCAAAACATTTTGCTCAAGAAATAAATACACTATTTACTCTCTCTGTGACAGAGTGCTATGGACAGTGTAGACAATATCATGGGGTTTTCTTTGGAAATTGGTACTCAAGACATACAAAAGGGTCAAGTCTCGATATATTCTTTTGTTCAGAAGATATGTGAAAACATGGTCAGACACATTACATCAGCAAATGAACTTGATTGGCCTGAGCTCATTTCGCATCAATGGATTTGCAGGTCAATCATTATTGGTTCCTATTTTCTGTTTCAAATATCTTTTCAGCTTCACATGGTTTTATGACTACTCTGAGGATTACAGATTGCTCTGTAATTTGTCAGTTTCATTAACCCCCTGTGAGCTTTGAGTATCAACTGGCATAGAAAACCCCATAGCATTGTACACCAGCTGCTAAAAGTCCCTAGCGCTGACAGAATTAAAGAGCAGTACAATGCTGCCGTAGTCATTTCTATCCCTTAGTCTCCTTTGGGAGGGACTCCTTTCTCTTACACATAGGTGAGAAGACGGGAAACAGCCACACAGTGGAGATCACAGTAAAAACCAGCAGTTACATATGCATGACAAATAAAATGATTCAAGTTAAAAATCTTGAAGCAAATTATACATGTGATTAAAATCATCACCTCTTGCATGCACTTTATATTGTATGTTTTAGGTAGCAATGGGGAATAAAATGGTTAGAGAAACAGTTCTTAACAATGACAGGGTGTACAGAGGTGCTGAGACTAAAAGAGTTCTGGGAATGAAAGGGGTATAGAAATGGTTCTCTGAAATAAAAGGTTACAGAGAGATATACACTAAGAATGAAAAGGTCATCAAAAGGGAGAAAGCAGAATGCATCAAAACAGATGAAATGACCTGATTTGACCTTTAGGAATTAACCAATCACACGAAGACATTTCTCATGTTTTACTCTTGAACTAAAACAAGCACTGCACCCCCGACACCAATCTGACAGAAGGGGAACCTCACACCTAATAGCATGGACAGCTCCCTCGCTTGGTACTATCTGGGATGCCAACCTTACAAACAGCACTGCAGTATTCTAATGGCTGAAAAGGTGCATATTTTGGTGAAAAAACAATGTTTGTAGCTTTCCTAAAGTAGTAATATATTTTGGGGAAAAAGGTACTGGTATTTTCCATGAAACCTGCAGCATTTTTGGCAAAAAACAGTAGAAAATACTACAATTGCAAAAAAGTGAAGTTGTCATCTCTGTACTATGCCTCACCTTGTAGCTGGTGTCTGGAGAGGGTATGACCTCTACCTGACCCATATGCCAACGGAAGCCCTGATTGCCTGATTTACTGAATCCTGGTTCCACCAGGAACTCATCATCGTCCATTTTGTACACAGAGAGTGAGCCTGGGTCAGGGCCACTCATGTGGTAGTAAAAGGAGACGCATCGTGCCCCCGTGTGGATGTAGTCCCTACTCTCAAGAATGGCAATGTCTCCCGAACTTTGGGTCGTCGTGTCAATGTACAGATACTTGCCTGGGAGGACAGAATGATGCAAAATACAACCATACATTAATGGCATACATTGCTACCGAACACAGGGCTCATTTCAGTGGAAGAATTCATATTTCTATTTCATACTGCAGAATGCAATTTTTTTTTCAAGAAAGCTTTATGTACCCTTCCCTTTAAGATTATGATCTTTTAATGACTGCTTGAAGCATTTTATACAAGTTTGAGTAATTGCATGTGTTTATATTTGCACTAGTTCAGAAGAGCATGAACTTTGTGGAAAATTCAGTGTGTGCAGTAGAATATGAAGTCCAAATGTTTCCAGAATAAGTTCTAATGTACTTATTTTCCATCTGGAGAAAACTGTTGAACATGAAAGGGGAAACTACTTTTTGAACTCCCTGCAAATGTGAAGAATTAAAAGTGCACTGTGCATGTACCATCTTCAAACTTCAAGAATTTTATGCCACATATATGCTGCAGATTTCCAAACGCACCTGTTGAACTGGTGGTGGTGTGATCATTAGGCGGTCCGACCCCATCTGAGGACGCGGAGGACCCCCACAGCCAATCAAAGTCGTCCCTGTCATCAAGGTTCACCCAATCACAGAAGTCGATCTCAAAGTCGCATTCCACTGGTCCGCAAGAAAAGAGTTTGAAAGTGAAACAAAAAACTTCTCTCTCTACTCATATACCTACAGCAATTATCACTCTCTACACTGTCACTTGAGCAGTAGTTAATTCAATCCATACCACCTTTGGAGCACAATTAATATAAGTCTTATGACAATTACATGTATGGCCAAATACACTTCTGAATAATGACAGTACACGTACTTTATCAGGTAAGGTATACATAAGATCATTTCAAATCTATCTGTAATGAATAGGTTATGCCAATGGCTCTCATATCAATGCAAAAGGCTACAAAACATTTTTGTCTCATCTCAGTAACAACTGCCAAAAAACGTTTCAATAATTCTTGACCTTTTGAAAACAATTTGAAGAGCATTGCATATAAATGAGGGATGTTGTAAGAGATGCAAACACTACATATTTGTTGTGTTAATTCTCAAGGTGTGCCATTCACGATGGAATTTAATCTTAATCAATTTAGAATTCCAACAAAGTGGTCATTTTCTGATTGAAATTTCTTGCAGGGGGGTCTACTCGCATTTGGTTGAGGCAGATATATATTAAAAAAAAGACACTATATGAAAGACTGAATAGTATTCTTGGAGAAATCCTTTCTGCACAATTACTTAGTAAATCACCTGACACTACATGGCTGCCACACACAATGTTATTGCCCCAGGGGGACATATCGTCAGCAGTCATACAAACTGTCTTGTGTATATGCAATTTGCATGAAAATTACATTTTGATATTATCGTATTTGAAGTTCACCCATTTTCCAATCAAGATTGCCACATTTTTATGTCTGGCAATTCCAATCATTTTTGCAATACGTCAGACTTTGATTCTTACTCCAGCATATGATGTTTTCGTCAAATAATATTGTTAGAAATTATGCGAGAAATTGCAAGAGAGCGACATGTACAAATGTGTATGTTTTTCAGTTTGCGAAGACTGCTGTTATTTACAATGTACCTGCTGCGAGAGTTTTGATGACCAGACACATAGTACTTGCGGTCATCAACCATTGTATATCCAGGGCTCCACACTAACTTTTATTTTTGGTGGCCCAAAGGCAAACATCCGACCTTTTTTGGTGGCCCGATCAGGCCACCACGTTCTTCATTTCTGAAATTTTGGTGGCCCGACGTGCGTTTTTGGTGGCCCCAAGCCACCGTTAGTGTTGAGCCCTGGTATATCACTAATATTACGCGCAAAGTCAATGCACCTGATATAGGATGGTTTGACCGCACACACTGTGTTTGTATGCGGTCATTTGTACCATCATATATAAGAGAGGACAGCGTACCCCCGTTTTTTATCATGCGCACCTATGGGGGAATGACAGAAATTAAATGACAAGACTCTATAAAAGTGATAATTATACAAAAATTATCTAGAATTAAAAACAGAAAATTTCACAGTATGCTTAATGGAATGTCCACTATCGAAATGACTGAAAATCTCAAATTAGAAAATTTGACTGAAATACGCGATATATAACGGTTCGGATGGTTACCAACAATATGATGGCCACAGGCCACTGCAGACAGGCGGTCACTGTACACAGAGTGTTTGCCACTAAATCTCTATACAGGGTAGTTTTAGGGGATGTGCACAGCTAGTGTCCACTGTAGATGGATTGCAACTTTCTGACTGTATTTTCAGCAGTATTCTCAAGTGTACGACAAATGGTGGTCATTGGAATTCTGTGATTGATTTTGACATGAAGTGAAAAATGTTAAATAAAGAAAGACAGCAAAAAATGAGAACGAAGTCTGCCCTCTATGACTCACATGTGCCAGGACAGGCTCCTGATTCAAAGCTGACGTCATCGATGGAGGTGTCACCGTACCAGGTGCCAGCACGCTTGGCCTCGATCACCAACTCAAAGGGATCTGTTGTCATGATGTTTCGTTGCCCTAGCAACCATTCATTTGCTTGGTTTCCTTGCTTTATCCAGATCTGTGGGTGAAGTTGGGATAGACAGGAAGAAAGGAATCAAAAGTTGTTACAGTTGAACCTCTATTATCCGGCCTCCCTTTATCCGGATCTCTCTATTATCCGGACGCAATCTCGCCGTGATTTTTTTATCTTTTTTTAAGAATTACGGGAGGAAAGGGGTATTCCCAACTCCTTGAGAACTCCTACACAAACACAAATTAATTACATATACTTGATACATTTCTTAATAATTATTTAGGTAAATCATCCCAAGAAATTATAAAAGAAAATGATTTCATTCTTGCAAACACGAACCTCTATTTTGGGGTCTGTTACTGAGTGTAACAATGAAAAGGATGCAGTATACACATTACTACACGTGGTACTACAATGGGCTACATCAGTACATGTGTATGTATATGTACATGTATAAAGCATTGAGTCTCCCGTATCCGGCCAAATCCCTTATCCGGATGAGCCCCGGTCCCGACTTGTCCGGATACGAGAGGTTCAACTGTATATATGGTTACAGTACAGCATCTCCCCCTGGGCCCTGCATCATAAAACATTCAACACTGTAGAAAAGAAAATAGATTTCTGTAGACTGGGATATATTTTTGTCACTGTAGAAATACTTTTAATGTTGGTACATTTAACCCTAACTAGGCCGGGCTATTCAGGTAGATGATAGAGCCGGGGGGGGGGGGCCTCCCAGGCCCCCCCTCCGGATCTCGGCCGTTGACCGCGCGATCGCGACAAAAATTGGCACACGCATTGCCTATGATGTAATCTAAAGTACCATGAAGTTAATTTTTTCAAAAATTATCATTTACACTAAATTATGCTAATTTATGCATAATGATGCATGAAATCAGACAATTTGGTATAAATCACTAAATAAAGCTCAAAACAGGCACATTTTTTGTGTAAATATTCTTTTTAGTGTCCTTAGCAAATGTGAGAGAAAAAAATTGCGCAATCAGAAAAAAATTTCCTAAGTATTTTATTGTTTTTTGAATTTCTTATGTATTTCTTTGTTTTTTCGACTTTATGTTTTTCATTGTTTTTTCGATGAAATTTGTCCGTGACATTGTTCCGAACAAGAAAATGCGTTATTAATTGATTTTAATCCATAAAACCCCAAAATAATCATGCTTTTGTGAAATTTGCCTGTAAACACAGTTTGCATTGAAATTGTACACAAATTCACGTTTTTGAGCAATTTTTGGTCTGACATGCACGTGCATATTTATGCTCAACTTCGGAACCGCACACCCGGGCATCGCAAATTTGGTGTCAAAAGATGCGGGAGACTCGAAAGAAAAAAGTCATGAAACGTCGCGGCGATAGCTTCTCGCGATAGCGATACATCGCGCGAAACGTTGAGGGGGGGCCTCGGAGGCCCCCCCCCCCCGGCCTAGTTAGGGTTAATACAGTTCTGAAAAGCAACAAGTTTGTGAAAATTTTCACAATGCAGCAAAGTAGTCCATATTTCCAGTGCGCTGTTTGCAATGGACTGACATACATAAGTTTACCATTTGCAATGAAAGAATTGTTTGCATTGCTAGCATTACAATACAAGCTGTGTAGTATGTGGAATATACCCGTTTGTTAGAACATTATTGCATTTAAATATCAAATGTGAACAGGGCAGAATGTAACATATACACCTTATATTTGGCAGTGTCTTATTTTAATTTGCAACTTATATTTGCAAAATTTAAAATATCACTTAGTGTAGCATAAATATATGGTATCCTCTTGGAAAATTGTTGTTTTTTTTTTGTTTTTTTTTTTCATTTCAAAAGAGGCAATAATTCTTCGTCATTCAATCAATATGGTTCTCGATCCGGAATTTACCCACTCAGAAATTAGTCTTATGAGTCCAAATTTCCAAAATATCACACTTACAAAATTCTGGCTCATGCAGTGAGAATACAAATGGGTGAAAATCATACATTCTTTATATAAGAAGAAATAGTGTTCCTTGATATGTAAAACACTTGATGAATAGATGCATACAGTACAATAGCTTCATTTCCTGTTCATTTCTTCTTTCATTTTTTTCTTGTCCTTGCTCTATTGTCCCTTGATGCCGTATGGACAGCCTGTAATCACTCCCAGGCAAAGGTTAAAAGCTTTTGATGTTTTCTGTTACAAACTCTTGATTTTATGATTTTTTTTTTGACAAATGAACAAGTACTAGGTTACCACATGTTGATACAGTTGGCATTGTCTGATTCTATCATATTCTATTGTAGCTCGATCTTCAAAAATTCACGGCCTCACGAAAGAAACTCCTTCATTAAATGGGTTAAACTCTCAAGCCATGAATGATTAAATTCTGTGCCAGGGACTTTGAACAGTGTATCCAATGCTATGACATCAAACCATACAATAGCTGCTGTCACACTGACAAAAGGTTGCAAAGTTTAAGATTGCAAAGTCTTTGCCAAGTTTGCTTGTCCATTCACAATGGCAGCCAAACTTACTGAAGTTTAAAGTTCTCAAAGTTTGGAACACTGATGTGTGTGCACAAGAAAGAAAGAGAGCGCACCATCTGACAGCTAGTGTTTGTGACATAACAATGAAAAAAAAATGACATCACAATGAAAGCAAACAGATGGTGGACTGGTCATATGACAAACTTCACAGCATTTTACTTGCCAGTGTTCACACCGCCCAACAAGCAAAAAGATTGCCAGGGGTCCGGGAAATAACCATCCCTAGTTTGAGTGGGACATTTCATGGGAAGTTTTGCGAAAACTTTTGCAAGTTTATGTCACATTGACAAAACAATGAGATCTTAAAGATCGTGACCTTAAACTTCGCGATCTTTTGCCAGTGTGACCGTGGCTAAAGGGTTAACAGAATCCTACCACTTCCTCGTTGGAGCCGTCCGCATCCCTCATGAAGATAGTGAGAGAGCCGATGCTGGTACCATACATGTGGTAGTAGAATGAGAAGCAGTAGGGCTCACCAGCCGTGGGGCGCAAGGCCCCAGAGAGGAGACGGGCAAAGTCACCTTTGACCCTGGGGGAGGATGCCTCAATGTAGATATAGTAACCTGGAGCAGATTAAGACATAAACATAGACATCCCGCCACCTTGTAACTACAGTCGAACCTGCCTATAGCGGCCACCCTAGGGAGATGAAAAAAGTGGCTGCTGTAGACAGGTGGCCACTATTGACAGGGTCCTTAACATGGGTTTTTCTCTTGGGAGGAATTGTATTTAGTGGTCGCATACGGCAGGTGGTTGCTATAGACTGTGGTTGCTGTAGACAAGTACTTTAAAACCAGACATTTACACCAAAAATTTTAGTGTGCATGAAACTTGTGCAAATTTCACAAGGAGCCAAGATTTGAGAAAGTAAAATGCATGTGAAAGCTTTTGTGTACACGATGTGTTGAATGCCGGTGGCAATTCGTGAAAGTTTCATGCCACAAGAAAGAACGTCGGCTCCAATTGGCCAAAGTTTCATGTTTCTGGTTTTACAGTATGAGTTCATACACACACCTTCTTTCTTTTCTAAGAAACTACCACCACACCACTATCTGGATAGACTTCTGCACACATAGAGGAATTTGACAATCTGATACTGGTTTACAATGAATTTCAATAACACACTTTTTCTCAGCAAAAAAAAGGAAGAAAACAGATGAAAGAATAAATGGTCCAGCTTTAAAAAAAAAAAAAAAAGAAGAAAACAGTTGGGATGATTCAAAGGAAAAAAAGTGGATTATTTTCTTCTTTTTTTTTGGGGGGGGGGGTTGTCAGATTCCATTTAAATAGCCAAGAAAACATCAAAATAATTGATACCAAGATTTTGATTGAATTCAGCATATCAAAATAAGGTATAATTTGCCTCATGCAGAGAGTGAGATTAAATGAGAAAAGCATTGAAAATATACAGAGCACACAACAACCAGGGAGACACGGGGGACAGGCTTTTCTACCCATGTGTTAACTTTTAGTTGAAACGCAACCCTAATAATCAAACAAAAACACACATCAAAACAAAGACAAAATATTTTCATATTGGACATCACCAAAATATGATCAAAGGCATGATATCAATAAAGCACAAGTGCCTAAATCATCAAAAAACACAGACCAATGACCTTGTCATGTGTAGTCTAAGGCTTCAGACTCTCTCATGCATACCTGAGCCTGTGGTGTGATCATGTGACGGGCCAGTGTAGGAGGAACCTGTTGAACCCTTGCGAGGCGTCCAGTCAAACATGTCCGTCCCGTTGGCCTGAATCCAGCCACATATCGTACCCTCCGTTTCACCAAAGTCACAATTCAGGTCTGTAGGATGAAACATCAATCAAGTTAAAATCACAAAATCTCACTTTGAATCTAAATGCAGCACAGATTGCTTTAATTGGTAAATTTCTGTCGGAAATTCCTTGGAAAAACAGATTGCTTTCCTTGGTAAATTGTTTGATACAAAGTGATCACTCTATTTGACAACAAATACTTATACAGGTTTATTTACAATAATTACAAGTTTCACAAGTCTAATAGAATGGACAGTTTCCTGATATATCCCTTTAACTCATTAAAGGGATATGTCAACATAACGGCCGCTGTGAATTCTATAACACTACAATAATCAGAATATGAAGTTCAAGGAAAAAAAATATTATGTCTAAAAGTCTCATTTTGCTTTACTCTACATGAAGGAACACAAATAATAAATCAAGAAATACAGACAGGAAAATGTTGATAAAATCTGAATATGGAAATTGATCCCTGGTGGAAAAAAAAAAAGATGCAATGGCAACATGCAATCAGATAGGAATCATTCATCAATTTGATAATATTGTGAAATATGGCTTTAAGATTCTTTGTGTTCGTGTGTTCATATGTAAACATGGAGTCGCCTTACCTCCACTGACATCACAATTCGAGAAAGCGATGTCATCGAGGGCGATATCAGTTGGATCTGAGCTGCCATCAAATCCCATGCCTGGGGACGCCTCAAAGCGAATCTGATGAAAGGTGTGGTAAGACAGAACACTTTGATGACAATAATGATAGCAAATACTAATATAGCTAATTTAAGACTGAAGAAGTATTTCAGTGCCTTTTCCTTAACAATCCGCAAAGTACAAAACATTAGAATGGAAATTCCAATACAATGTACAAATATATAACACTTAAAACTAGAAAAGCACTCTGAGAGCGCAGACCTCTGCCAAGCATGCAGCTCATTTCCACCACTGATCTTGTTCTTCCATAGAGATATGAGTGATTTCCACCCATACGTACTTATAGCATTGTGTGCTGAAAGTCGCCCTTTTGTTACGTCATAAACTCTCAGCTGCACGGCGCGCCTCGCCCTAGCAGAAACTAGAGCACGCACTTTAGTGCGTGCATGCAAACCTCAAATACACACAGCCTGACCCTACCTACTAAAATATAAAAAAACTTTCATAAATTCCCCAAAAATTCTCGGATCACTACCAAAAGTTAATTGTTTGTTATTTGTGTCATTCTCAACCTTTCCTGCAAGTTTCATCCCAATCCATTAACTACTTTTTGAGTTATTTTGCGCACGGACAAACAAACAAACTAAATAACTAACAAACAAACAAACCAACGGTAATGAAAACATAACCTCCTCCCTTGGCGGAGGTAATAATCATTCTAAGTACACATGACAGCTCAAAGTTGTCAATTATCTAACATAATTACATACATGTAAATGAATTCAAATCTAGAGAACACAATGCATCTATTGAACTCACTGGACAATTTCAGGAATATCAAATAGAAGACATACAATATGAAATGGATTGATAGGATCCAGGAATCAGTGTGAAATGGACAGGCAGAGTCCATCGATTTCAGTAGAATGATTCTCAATATGAAATGGGTCAATACATGAACAAAATGTGAATTTAAAGACTACAACATTGCCAGTAACCTACTGAAAAAAAAAAAACCAATAGGCATTTCATGGGATCTTCAGCAAATAATAACTCACACCTTTTTGTAGACATACTCATGTCTACATTAGAAAAATCTCAGCATTTTAAGTTGCACAATCAACTCCATGACAACGACCTTAGAGAGAACAAAATGATAAAAATGGAGCACCACAAGCAGTTTGCCTTACGTAGTAGTCCCCAAAGTTCCTAGGTCCCACCAGCAAAGAGCCCCGGTTCCACTGGGAGCCCTGGTCACCTGTCACTGACCAGGAGACAACAGGGATGTTGTTCTGGACGACACTGGCGGTCAGCATTCCGGCCTGTCCACCCAACATGTGGTAGTAGAATTCCATTTCACATCTAAGGATTAAACCACAGAAGGGCCACAGTGAAGACAACAACAACAAAAACAACAAAAAGGTCTCTTAATACAGTGCTGTAAATAACTGGACATTTCTACTTGATTAAGTTTTCACTCTGGACCAACTTCAGCGAACTTCATTCTTCTGTAATTTTTTGAACAACAGAATGCTGGTGCATACCTTTAATATCTCCAAACATTTTTATATGCTTGCTACACTTGCGCTGCTTCTGTAGAATGTGAAATTCACAAAAATTGTCATGAGGCAAAATATTCCACATTGAATAGTAGCTGTCTTTACTGTGGGAAGGATGGAATTGAAAAGAAAACCAAACTGACTTTCATTTACTGGTTATGTTCCGATTTACATACAACTTGTCTATATTTAATGTTGCATTGTAGTAGCATAGAGGCATCTATCTATCTTCCGTGATTTTTTCACCATGAGCACGTTATAATTACCGGCAAACTGCAGACCAGAGGTCAAAGCAAGAAGGGTGAAGAGGGTGAATAGGTGGCATAACGATAATGTCACCTTTTCAAAAAGTCTTTCTTTTTTGGTTATCTTTTTCATGCCAGGTTCCATAATAGTTGAAATTGAAGTTGAAGTATATTTTCTATATTCAAATGTTTACAAGGCATAATACTAACAAAATACACATGCATGAATACAGGATAAAAGATATCAGAAAATAGCATGAATGCTTTTCAAGTCCGATACCAGTCTGATACAAAAATTCTATAAAAGGTAATAAGTACAGTACAATGAATAGTTCTACCAATAGAAGTTTGGAAAGAAAAAAAAAAATGAATCATGAATATATTAAAGGGATTGGATAGTTTTGGTTGAGACAAAATTTCAGGTTCCGACATTTTTGGTGAGATATTGAGAAACCTCTTATGAAATATGAAGGTGCATGTAATTCCACGAGGAATTCAACGTTTAATTGATGAAAATTGGTTTTGAAATGGCTGAGATATCGAAAACAGAGCGATTCTGACAAAGTGTGGGACCCACACTTTTATTACGATCGCTTTGTTTTACTTTGTTTTTGGATGTATCAGTTATTTCAAACCCGATTTTCATCAAATAAACTTTGAGTTCCTCTTATAATGGTATGCTCTGTACTATTTCATAAGTGTTTTCTTGGTATCTCACAAAAAGTTAAAAGTCCAATTCTCATCTCCCACCAATACTGTACCATCCCTTTAATAACTATTTACAAAATGTCTATCAAAAAGCATTTGAGTTGAAAACTTGACATCTTACAGAGATCCAGTCGATCGCAGGTCAAAAGGACTGACAAGGAGTGCTGTCACACCAAAGGTGCCAAAGGTGCTGTCCACAAACATGTAGTATCCCTGTGAGTCCTGGAGGGTGTGGTCGATAGCGGGACCACGCCCAGAGGGTACGTCGGCTGCCCGGGTCTTCTCCCAGAGGTAGAGACCATTGGGGATGCTCTGCCAACCACAGGTGTCCCCAACCACGACCGTCTCAAAGGTACAGTCACCTGACCAAACCAAAATAACCATCATCTTAACCCTAAAAGGGCCGGGGGGCGGAATCCGCCCCCCCCCCCCTCGACGTTTCGCGCTATAATTCTGTAACGCGAGAAGGCCTCGTCGCATACTTTTGCGAAGCCACGCCCATTTTTGTAATGGAATGTCGCCCCAAAACGGGCACAATTTTGTGATTTTGTGTACATTTCCTATGGAAAACAGTGCTCTGTCATGAAAGTCATAAAAACCTGATTATTTTTACAATTAATCACTTTCATTGATTAATTTTGTGCTAATTATGGTAGAAAAGTGGTCAGTGACAATTTCCAATGAAAAAACAAAGAAAAAACAAAAGTTGAAAAACAGAGAAATACATAAGAAATTCTGAAAACAATAAAATACATAGGAATTGCCATGAGTTTTGGAAGTTTTTGTGATGTACAATTGTTGAATATGCTAAAACAGATTAACAGATCAAAAATTAGACTCTCAATGCTTTTAATTAGGCTCAAATATCATCTTGAGCTTAATTTGCATAATTAATTAATTAAAATTAGAAATTGATTGTTTCAAAAAATCTTATGACACAATCTTGTAGATTATGCCGCGGGTCTCACGCATGCAAAATTTCATCGCGATCACACCACCGATGGCCGAGATCTCAGGGGGGGGGGGGGGGGGGATGGATTCCATCCCCCCCCCCCCCCCCCCCCCCCCCCCCCCCCCCCCCCTGGTCTGAGCATAGCCAAAAAAGCCCGGCCCCTTTAGGGTTAAGTACCGTACACATTCAAAACTTTTGGTAGCTTACATGCAAGTCTTTTTTTCCAACTTTGACCCTTCATGTGCCGAGGTACATAGCCTGTTAAACTTGTCAAGCCTTTTCATTGACATTCAGTAGTTTTAAGACTAGCAAGCCTACTCAGGTGAAGGACTATGCCTCGGTAAAACAGGAACACCTTTGTGACACTATGGATAAAAGGCATTAGTTGGTGCCTATTTGCTGATAATTAGTTTGAGACATCTGTTTTAATAAGCACTTCTCATCTTGTGATATTTTCTAAAAAGTACTATACAACACCTGAAATGATACAGGTCATCTAATTGGTCATTGCTCATCATGTGACATACAGTTTTAAAATGTACTATTGCATGCTGTCGTGAAAGTTGTAATGAGCAAAAATTATATATCAAATCTATATATATCAAGTCAAACCTGTCTGCAGCAGCCACCAACAGGAGACAAAAAAGTGGCTGCTATAGACAGGTGGCCACTAAGGCAGGTTTGACTGTAAATACATACATATACAAACAGTGAAACATACCACAGTTTTCTTCATCCTCTCCTTCAGAACAGTCTAGCACCATGTCACACCTCTGCAGGGCATCGATGCAAGACCCATTTCGGCACTGGTAGGAATCGGGTGGACAGGTGGGCGTGGCATCCGATGGTGGAGTGGGCGGGTCCGTGGCAACCACCGGGAGGGGGTCTGTGGTGATTTCACAGCCAGGTGAGAAGCTGGTGTCGTCAATGGCGATATCGCCATAGATACCACCCCCAGAGGTAGCTTCAATAATGATCTGTAGGTCAAAGTTCCCAGATTCAAACCATTGAAAAAGATGACTACCTTACTTTGAACCCACTACTAAATTCTAATTGCACGGCATACATGCTATTTGACATCTCTACAAATGCAAATGAAATGCTGGCATGTGCTAATAATTGTTACCTCTTAAATGAAGAAGTAGGGTTGGGGGTACCACGTATCGTCACCCTAAGGATCTGTAGCTTGTTTATTCTAAAAATATAATACAAATCCGCCTAATTCTTACCTCAAATATGCCATAAATACTGCAGTTTTGAATGTCGTGACCGTCTCGTTGATTATGAATCTCCATTTTAAAATAGCGCAATTTTAGTGCGTGCGTTCCGATTTCTTCGCGCAGCTAAAAAGGGAACCTTGCGATCGGCACCCCCTCTCCTCCATAGGTATACACGTGAATTTCACAGCATAGGTAATACATGTGAATTTCACAGGCCATAGGTAATACACGTGAATTTCACAGGCCATAGGTAATACACATGAATTTCACAGCCATGCGTTGTTACTGATCGGATGTGTAATTTTTAGCTTGGTTTGTTTGAGTTTGATTTTCGTTTCCTAGTTTTTATTGTTTTTATAGCTAATGACACTTAATCCCGCGCGTACTTTTTCGTTCTATACGCAAACAGCCATGATACGCAGGGTGTCGATGGGAAGGTGCCCTTTCGATAGGTGGTGCCCCAACCATACATGGAGACTTTATCTACGGCATAAATATATTCACACTGCACACTGATCACCATTACCATTACCACCACCATCACCACGAAATTTACCACCATCACTTCGACAACCACCATTTAATTACCATGACCACTATCATCATCATTATCATCACTAGCATCACTAGCACCACCATCACCACTACCACTACCATCACCACCACTATCATGTAACCACCACCACCACCACTGAATATGACATTCACCATTACCATCACCACCATCACCAACCCCAACCACCACCACCATCACAACTTCCATTACCATTACCATTTCCACCATTACCATCACCACCATCACTATTACCATCACCACCACCACTGAATAATTATGACAATCACCCATTACAATCATCATCATCACCAAATGACCACCATTATCATCTGTGGCATCACCCTATACATTCACAAACCTGGAAGTCTAGTGGTGAACTCAGTAAGATGTCAGCCCTCTGGAAGAAGTCGCCATGGTTACCCTGTCTGTTCCACAGCAGGACCAGAGGCCCGTTCTCCTCACTACGGGTGTAGACGTTCAGTTGGCCGATGTCCTCACCAAACATGTGGAAGTAGAAGCGCAAATAGCAGCTCTGGCCGATGAAGCCGCGGAAGATGGGAGAGACCAGGCGGGCCCGTTGACCGAGCTCAGTGTTTGATGTCTCAAGATAAAGATACCAACCTGATTTAGGAGTAGGGACAGAGATGGAGGGACAGTAGACAAAAAATGCCGCTAAAGAAAACAAACCATCTCATGAAAAGGAACAGAATAATCACACCAGTCTCATACTCAGCAAAAGTGATTGTAACCTATTTTGCGCCTTACTTGCTAGTCAGCACATTTTGCAAACATACTTTCTTTGCTTGACTGCACAGATTATGTGTTCATAGCACACATAATCCTCCTAATCCTTGTGTTGAGACTGTATCAGAACTCTATATTGTCCTGTCTGCATAAGAGTGAAAACACTTTTAACAATGCTGACTTCATTTATTCGACAGCGATAACAATGCTACAATATCAGAGTGAAATTCTAAATGATATTAGTAATGATGGTCATATATTTAACAAGGTTATATATCCCATTCGGAATAACATGTGAGGAGAATCAGCAAGGAAGCCATGCAATGAGGGGGTTTGACTCAAAGCCCAGGGTCCCATTTTACCTGTCCGCAGTCCAGTGGTGTGGTCTCTAGTAGGACCGGTGTAACTGGTGGGTGTGATTCCAGAGTAATGCCGCCAGTCTAGCTCATCAGTGTGGAGCTGATTCCATGAGCAGATTCCATTTTCAAAGTCACACTGTGTGTAGGTTGCTGGAAGGGAGGAGAAGGCAATGGTGCATGGTGTAAACTATATGTACATAAACGTGTAGATGCAGTGTTCATCTTTAGAAGTTTGTTACGAAAGTGAGAACCCTTATTCTTGTAAATGCAACGTGAGTTCACAGACCTCTGTCAAGATCCTGTTTGGTTCATGTTTCATGGTTGTCTGGGAACACAACCAGATATTACATTTTGTGGTCACAATTATTCCACAGGCTCGAGTTTCAGGGTAGGAATTGATATCAGGTGCTATGACTGGTGTTCGTTGCGAGGACTAGATTTAGTAATTACGGTGTAGGATAAGTCTCAGGTGTTGGGAATGTGTGAGGTGTTCAAGCCTAGTGTTAGGATTAGTCTTGGGTGTTGGGACATGTGTGAGGTGTAACAAGCCTAGTGTTAAGATCAGTGTGATCTGCTAGGGCACATAGTAGATATAAGTGAGACATAGGATTATAAGTTGTGTGATTTCAAGTCAGAAATGTTTCAACAATTATGATATTTGAAGCTACCATATTTAGAAATTAAATGAGGGGCTGCTGTCATCACTTCATAAATCTACTCCAACAATTTTTACCAAATTTCCTTTTTTCTTTTGTGGTGGCCGGCGGGTGGAGGGTTATGAAATCATTACGAATATCCTGCACCCTTCACATCAACTTCTTGCAGATTTGTGATAATTGAGCTTTGAAAACTTTAATAGGGTTTGGAGTTGTAATAATTGAATTATCAACTTAAAACATTATAAAAAAGACAAGTGCTGCCAGAATTAATAACAACATTGGCATATCCAATTTTTACTCCCTTTTAACATCGTCATCCTTTTGCATAATAAACACAAGACATGAAACTAACCACACGATGCCTCGTCAGACTGGTCACCGCAGTCGTCGGTCAAATCACACAAGCGGTCAGAATTGACACAAATGTTATTTGTGCAGTGGAATTCATCAACGTCACAGGTGCCTGAGGTCGGATCTGAGGATGAGAAAACAATCTTCATGAGAACAGCTCGTCAATGAATTGAGGCAGCAATCAGAACTCTAATTCATCAACAAAATGTGGCAAAATATCATATTTGGACTTTAAAAAAAAGAAGATAGAGGACTTGATCAGAGACCTTTTGACAGATAGTCCTTGATTTTAACCACTAAGCCACAGCAGCTCCTTGCATTATTAAAGCAAGTTACAACATCACAGGCTACTAACACAGATAGTATGAGCATTACCACAGCACTGTTGGTATGATTCAAGAAAAAAAAAATCTCAGCATTTGCATCTGTGCCTTGAATGTTGATACCATACTTTTAATTTGCTGCCTGTCTTCATGGAATAGTATACCATTTGTTTGGGCTGATCAACACACTTCATTAATTTTCACATTAATGTAAGAAATGTCATTTAATTTCCTTAACAAAACTAGGGCCAAGCCACCAAAGATGATACTAAAACCAATTTTCATATACATCTCAGATAAAAGTAGAAGGCAAATAAGATTTGACTCAATTTAAAGCTACCTACTGCTTGCACAAATTGATTGAAGTGATTACAAAGTAATTTATTGTCTAAGCCACAGCTCTTAGGCAGGGTGGATATACACACTGCCTGCACCTTGCTGGTAATAATTATGGACCAAATATGAAAGCAGGGATGGAGCATGCTGTGTGTGATGCTTACCAGGAAAGCCACAGTTGAGGAATGACACGTCATCGATGGCGATATCTCCCACAACATCAAAAGAACGTGTGGCCAAGAAAAGAATCTGAAGAATGGGGAAGGGTAGATTTACTGGAAATAATTTACATGTAATTGCCCATAAATTTACACGTGCAAAAGTAAATGTCTGTGTTGCATTACAATTTCCTACCGTATTTGTATTCAAGTTGGTTAGTTCATATATTCAGTTTTGTTATACCCAATGATAAAAGATGCATATTTCCAACTTTTGAATATACAAGCAAACAAATATTTTTGAAATCTTTCCAAAGATAGCTATGTATTAGAATGCATAATTTATTCTAAATTCTTGTATTTTTCAAGAATTGGAGATGCATAGGTGTGAAAATTGTAGACTTGTTTTACATCATACCTGGTCACTGATTTCGTATGAAGTGATTTCCATCCATCACACTATAGTGAATATTGACAAGGTACAATCATCTGTTGGTTCTTATTATGGAAATCGATATAGAAAATGTCCCTTTAACAAACAAGAAAGCATAACAATTAATTTTATGTCCACTAGCAATATCTACACTCTAGAAGAACTCACCTGCTCCACCCCCTCCCCTCTTGATTTTCTTTTATCAGTGCTTTTACAAAATTGCACCCCCCAAAACACACACACTTACACACACTCACACACACACACACACACACATACAAATGAAAAAACAAACTAACAAACAAACAAACAAATGCAGCAGGACAAACCTGGAATGTTCCTCTGATTCTGCCGAGACCGAGTTCAGTTTTCTGCCACTGGTTGTTCATTGAGTCAGGTAGGTACAGCAGCAGAGTTCTGGTCATTCCTGTCCAGATGTAGATCCCAAGGGAACCAACGTCTGCAAGAGATCAACATGAGTACCACAAGTTTAGAGCCACTGCTGAAATGTAAATCACATTTCCACCCATTTGTGACTACCCAGCTCAAAACCTAAAAAAAAGTAGGCCAAATGAATTTCCACTTTTCTATACAGTTGGAAAGAGCAAGCTCTATGCTTTAAAATGATATATGACTTGTCATATATGGACCATCCTAACTCATTTAAAAAGTGATTATATAAGCAAGAGTTAGAAGGTGCAGTGTCACAGAAAAGGGAGAAAAGAGGGTTTTATCTATTAAAACCAATTGAGGACAGGCTGATATTGATAAAACATGCATTCCCCATAGACACTTGCCTGAGCATATGCGGGACTCGTCCTCAACGAGTTAAAGGACAAGGTCACTAAAACATTACAAAGATTGATTATTATCTTTATCAATCGTATTAACATTAAAGTGTTATCATTATGATTACAATTATTAATATGATAACCCTCTTCTTCTTCTTTTTTCTTCTGGGTTTACTACAGAAATCACTTTCTCTATTAGAATCAAAATTATCATTACTGCCATGACTATCATCATTGTTATGAACAAAGCTCACTAACCTGTACCATACATGTGGACATAAAATTCCAACACACAGGTAGAGCTGGCTTCATTCATTGAAGGGGATAGTAGCTTGGCCTCACTGTAGCTCGATCCAGTACTCGCATCCACGTACAGGTAATAACCTAGATTACCAACACAAGTAAGATATACATGCAAACACAGCTGGTATTTTGTTTCACTAATGATCCACTACTTTATCATCATATATTCAGCATGTCTTAGTTTCTATATGATAAGGGGCTTCTTGCCGATTTTGTGAGTGGTTAAATTCACTATTGTGGACTACAGTAATAAACAGAGAAATGTACACATGCCTGCTGCATTCACGTCAAGATCAGATTGAATAATTTCACATTGTAAAAAAATCGCAAACGGCACCTGACTATCCGAATTCACGATAACAAAAACCTCTTGAAATTAACATCATATACAATATATAGCAGCTTGACAATGTCCTTATATTTATTTAAAAGTATATGGTTAAAATTCTGGTTTGAACAGTAATCACTAGTTTATTACGTAAACTGCTGCTTGTCTAAATTTCAAAATCTTTCAAGTGTTTCATAACTATTCATAATTTTTCTCATAAATGTTGATTTCATACTCATCAATGTTAGAATAGAAATAATGAGATAATGATTGCTGATAACAGCCAAACACTGTCCCATACATGACTACCGTTTGTACATGTGTTGCTTTGCAGAGACCATGATTTCACTGAGTTGGCATATTTGCCACACCCCAATCTACTAATTTATTTCTCTTGAAGATAGTGTGGCTCTATTACCAACGAATATGTTAATTCCATACCTAAGCTGGTGCCCAGGGTATTGTCAACAGATGGTCCTGTGTTGGAGTTGGGTGTGGCCCCGTTGCCTCTCTGCCACATGTAGCTACCAGTACTGGAGTCTGTGTAGCCACACCAGCCTGGCTCAAATGTGCAAGTTCCTAATACAGGAGCACAATGAGAGTTATTAGAGTGCAATGCCACGCCATGTCCAATTTGACGTCAAGAAGTAGAGCAAAATCAAATGAACAGTACAATACAGGTATCATCATAACCTGACATAAAACAGAAAGCTGAAAAGTCTGAAGGTTTACTTGTTTTTTTCCCTACAAAACAGTCATTAATGGCAACAAAGTAAAGATAGTAGTGATGGCACAGTCTCACAAGTCTCTCATTAAACTCAATAAACATTCAAATCTCTAACATATACACATGTACCTTTTCAAACATGAAATCAAGAGGAATATAATCCGTCAATCCATTCTTGTCACTGATGACCTACTTAGTGCATTGACCATAATCCATAAAGACTCAACCAATCAGCTTTATACCATGGTCAAATTTATCAAAGCCATCACCAGTTATCCATGAAGTTATGAATCCCCAAACATACCTGTACCTTTGTCAACCTCATTAGTGCAATCATTCTAGTAATCCATAAAGGAGAGAATAAAGCAAATCTAAATCTACAATGGTCAAAATCATCACTGCCATGATCAGCTCTTGTCAAGAATGTTATCAACGTCATCACTGTAGTCATTCTGAAAGCTAAGACCCCATCCTTCTCCTCCTTCCAAAGTTAGCTTCATCAACATCACCAGCATTATCCACAAAGTGCTCCTACCATATTAAACCTTATCAATGTCATCGCCATGGCGATCCAAAGCTAGGAATCTACCAGACCTCCACTCACCACAGTCCCTCTCATCGCTACCGTCTCCACACTCATCCATGAAGTTGCACACCAGGCCGTTTTTCGTCAGACAGTTGCCGTTGTCGCAGGTGAAGTAGCAGATGGGGGGATCGGTAGCCTCCGGACACACACCCTGGTAGGAGCTGATGTCGTCGAGGGCAATGTCGCTCCGTGTGACAGTGCCAACCGTGCCCCGGAAGCTTATCTAGAGACAGTTTTGCAGACAAGATCCTGGTTTACATTAACTTCTTTACTGCTAGAGACTGAACTCCCTATAGACTAGGTACAGGTGCCAAAAGGTTCGGGTAGGAGATGCATCCTCAAACACTTGACTCAAGCTGTATATGAATTGATTGTATTCAACATTTTCTTCACAAAAACAGTGTTTCTTTCATTTTTCACACCTAAACTCTGTACGCTTGTACAAATTCCCATGAAATAGATGAAATCGACTGAAAAACAATTACATCATATTGATACATTGTATTTGCTTTATCTATAATGCTATCTATACACAACACAGTTTACATGTTCTACCAGATACATAGATGCTGATTGAAATCTATCCTGTTCTATACTTTAGTCTCCCTGCCTGAATGCTGGAGTACAGATTACATATTCCCTTAACTCTGAGCCCTGTTGCATAAAAATTGAGATGAAACATACATCAGAAAATAAAACTAAGCCTCAGAATACTTGGCTGACATCTGACTTTCACTTGATTGTCTGACTTAAGTTTAATTTCCTTATGTAACAGGGCCCTGCATTACCTACTCTTGGAAGAAAAGCAATCATAATTTTACTGTAAAAGTGGAAATTTTTGCATATTTTGCTCAACCAGAAACTAGCACAAAACAAAAGCATGCAAATATTTTTGCTTGTTATATGTAACATTATTTAATTCTGCGGTATTAAGAACATGCAAATCTCATCTTACCTGGGCAAGCATGAAAAATACTCACAAAAACTTTCCACTTTTACTATGTACTGTATTAAAACTCCAATCCTTGGCTCCAGTGAGCTCAACACTTGTTCTTTACGTTACCGTGTAAGTGGCCTGGGTGGAACTGGTTGTGACAGTGTCATGGACCCAGCCATTGGGCTGGACATCGGTCTTGGTCCAGACCACTTGGGAGTCCACCATGACGTCCAGTGTGCCATCGGCTGGACCGAGGTAGTACCAGAAGGACAGACAGCGTTGGTTGTCAGTAATGACCTCTGACCTCAGGATAGCCGTGTCGCCGCTTGCCCTGGGGGATGAGGAGTCGATGTAAGCATAGAATCCTGGTGGGAGAAAATAGAATGCAAGATTGAAGATAGAAGCCATGTGCAATGATATGAAGAAACTAATTTCTTACCATGAAGCTCACTTTATTCAAGTTATAGAGAGGAATGACAGAATTATACAGGATAGCTGATATCAATTAGACCCATAATAAAATGTTAAAAATGTTCAACTTTCAAGACAGTGAAGACTGGAGACAGACTTCCAAAAGTTAAGAGACGTACATTATATCTCATGCTGAAAGAGACAAATGTCACCGTTGAGCCTATCACTCTGATAGACACTTACCCATGAAAACCAATTTTTGCCTGAAAAAAAAAAAAAGGATTTGGTATCTTCAATATTTTCTGTCCAAAACTCAGATTTTGAAAATGTTTCAAAAGTATAAATGTCTGGTTTTCACAGAGTCTTTCACAATGACATTTTAAATTGGTCTAGTATGTTTAAAGGGGATGGCTAGTAACTGATCAGTGGGAATCAGTGGGAATGCTGGGGGTGATTGTTCCAATCCTTGTGGGATTCATTTAAGAGTACATTATATATCTATTGTTGTGTGAAAATTATTTGCTTCAGAATGGTCTCATATTCAAGTAATGTGCAGTTTAATGTTTCCAGGTTAGCGTGAAAGAAACAGAGAGAGAGAGAGTGACGAAAATTCAGACTTTCTTGCTTTCTGAGGAAGATCTCTCACTTTGAAGCCAGTTTCTAAAAATCTTCCACTCTTCTACACGAGTTTGAATATCTCCAACTCTACCTGTGTCTTACTTGCTTTAGGTGCATTTTCTCCAACTCAAAATGTTGGTTTCTCAAATTCTAATTTTGCCATATGTTCAAAAATAAACTTTTTTTTAAGATAGCACCAGAGAACGTTTATGACCCTTGAGCTTCCGGTGCCAAGGACCATGAGGGATGTTGTGCTTCAAGCTCGTAATGTGTGCTTCATGTACATAATATGATGCACATTTTTTTCCAAGTCAGAGTCTCCAGTTTAATTGCTACAGGGTCCAGATGGAAGAATCCCAATATTAAGAGATGCTGGGGTTGGTGTCTCTGTGAGTAAGCAAGAGAGGGAAATTGGTCTAACCTGCTGCGGTACCAGAAGTGTGGTCATTAGCTGGACCAGACGTTGAAGATGGTGTCGGACCATTGAGTCTCAGCCAATCAAATTGGTCCTCATCAGCTGGGTTCCAGTACGTGCACATATCGGTCTCAAAGTCACAGGATGCAGTCGGTGAGCAGTAGTCTTTGTTCAAGTTGATGTCATCCAAGGCTACTACACCATCCAGACCCGTTGTGGCCTCAAACACAATCTGTTTAATTAATATTCAATATTTTTGCAAGCATTGTTGAATGCCATCATTTATCACATTATCATGTGGTACAGATATACAAATGTATTAGGTTATTGAGAAAATATTTTTTTTTCTATAATAAAATCATTGAACTGAAATCAGCACAACAAACAGAAATTGAAGATGTTATCACAGCATTCATACGAAATAATATGAATGATCTGAAATGTGGGAGACCGTAATATTTTTCGATTGACAGGGGATTGTAGAATAATAAGACATTGATCAATGGACCAATACCAATATTCATACACTGTAAAAGTTAACAACAGAAGACATTTATATCAGTATATGGAATAAGAATTAAGAAAACAGCAGATTTGTGACCAAACATGAAACAAACTAAATTTTTGCATTAGATGTCATTCAAAATGATCTGGGCCCCGTTTTATCAAAAGATAAAATTGATTTTAAATTTCCTTACAACACAGGCTGCCATAGACTTACAGATGAAATCAACTATATAATCAATTTTAACTCTTCATAAAACAGGGCCCCGATGTTTATAGTGGCTTGACTTAACTGCAAATGTAAGGCCAGGTTTCATGAAATTGGTTGAAATTGGAACCCATTAAATTCATTAATACTTGGAGTGCCACTATTTCCCTAAATGATAAAGTGTGCTCTAGGACATCTTCACACCCTTAAGATGACTACATACCGTGTAGTCCACACCAAGGCCAAAGCTGCTCTCATAGACTGACCATCGTCCAGTGGCATAGTCCACCAGCAGCAGTTGGGTGACCATGGTGTCTCCAACAGTCAGTGTAGCGGTCAGCCGGGGAGGGTCAGTGCCGGCAGTATAAATCCAAATGCGAAGGCAGCGCTGGTATGAGGCTGGGTAGACAGGGGAAATGAGCCTCGCTGTGGTCAGGTAGCCACTGGAGTCAGAGTCAACATACAGAATGTTGCCTGAGGAGAGAAAGGAAGAAATATATCTTTTATATTGACTGACTGCATTGACAAAAGTATAAAAACACTTTATTTATGGGGGTGGCAAGGGGCTCCAAGGAATTTTATATTTCAATCTTTAAGACAGTTCCACACTCTGTGGGTGTAACATAATTCAGCTATAATATAACAAACATGACGGAAAAAGAAACCACTGGACTTGAACCTGTCATCTACTGCTTTCCAGGCAGCCAAACTATCCCTGGTTGGCGGCAGTGACACTTGGAACAAATACCCAAGCTCCAAAATTCCAACATTGCTATGTTAAGGTGGACAAGTCATTGATGAAAGCATGAGATTATATAAGCAGAGGGGTGAAAGGTTAAGTTGTGAGTTTTCTTCAATTTAATTGTTGAAGAATTTAAGAAAAATCATACCTCAACCTCCACCCCTCTGCTTAACAATCTCTTGCTTTCAAGATGCATATTATATAAAATATTGTGTAGTTACCTAAACCAGATCCATACGTGTGGTCCATATCTGGTCCATTGTTCAAGTTGGCCAAATAAGCAGTATTCCTGGTCCAGTCTGCAGTGTCTGTGAAGTCCTGGTCAAAGTCACACAGACCATCATGCTCAAAGTCACACACAGCTGTAGGGAGATACATCATAATGTGAGATTAGCCCAGAACTGTCTTCAAGAACCTCATGGGGCCCTGAGTTCAGGCTGAGGAAATTTTCAGAATCTTCCAGAAGATTCCAGAATTTTAGAATCTTCCTCAAAATAACAAATTGAGTGTAAACTACCACCATGAATCATCTTATCTTGATAAAGCCTCATGCCTCAATACACCAAGGTAGTAGTAAGGCAAATCCATGGTAGAAATTTAGTCGATGAACTGAACAAGCATAAAATAAGGTACAATTGTACATTCACATGGGAACGACTGTGGTAATAGATATCATGGTAATTCGTTGCCACCTTTCTCATTGGTGAAATATCATGGTAATAGATATCACAATTTTTCAGTTGGTACCCTTTTCATTCATGAAATACCATGGTTCAATTCTGGCCAGAAAGTACACTTCACACTGTGCATACATGTACCACATGTGTAATTTGTGAGGACTTTGAATTATCATCCTAAATACCACATTTTTTTGTGAGGTATTTGCATTCTCATTACAAAATATTGCAGTATTTTGTCATGTGAAAGGTCCTATTAGACATATCTTTCACATGCGCATGTCAGCGCACATGCATTATTGGATGTCTCTTGTCGATTCGTCATTCCTATTTACGCAGTGAAAATTTGCATAATCCATGGACTGAATTTAAACTACCTATAGCTCTGTGAATTCCATGCAGTCTGCAGGAAACAGATGATATTAAGAATATCTTATAAAGACAAATAACATATCCATAGCATGATAATTGTTGGTAATAACCACTGAAAAGAATATTAAACAAGTTTCACCAGACAAACAAGTGTGGCTTCATTTTACACATTCCTGAGATACAATTAATCAATTGCCTATGAACCAATTTCTTCCAGAAAGGGGGCTGCCATCCTCACTTGAAATTACGTACAATAGGAAAAAAAAAAGATGAACCCATGACAAGTTCAAATGATAAACCTTACACTTGCATAGTCCCACCAATCACATTTCATGTGAGTACATATAGAACCATACATGGACTTACTTGATGGTGGACATTCCCCAGTGCTGAAGGAGATATCGTCCAGGGCAATGACCCCTCTCGTTCCTGCTCCTCTTATTGCCTCAAACTTCATCTGTAGCAGACAAAGCAGGTCAAAGGTCAAGCAATTTGCCACACAGTCTTGATGGTATGTCCTTATAATTTAATCTCATTGAACACATTCTACTTGACACCTTTCAGCAAGCATACAAAACAAGAATATATTGCATTGCTAAAGTAACAGAACCTGCAGTCTCAATTATTAAGACTGAGAATCCATTTTGGGTAACTGCCTTAATCAACATAAGGGGCAAAGATCATAAACATGAGACCATTCCAGTATTTTGTACACACATATACAATGCTGTGTCATAGTGTGTACAATTATGTGTGTATATTTATAATTATATATAAATATATAACTTTAAGATTTCATGTATTGGCTCCACAAGGAAATAAAAAACAAACTGGTCATTAATTTTTGGCCAATAAAGTTATAAGTTTATTCAACTAAAATTTTCGGCATTCCAAGACTTTTACAGAAGTCTTGGCAATTACAGTATCAAAACAAAGCAAAACAAAAACTGAACATGTAGCGCGCACACTCACAGATAGACCTACATGTTTGTAGTTGCTATGAGACACGGCTGGGGATGCGCACCCTTTACAGTGATGTTGCCATGACTATAGACGCAATGTAGTCATGGCAAGCATAAGGAGGAGACACTAGCATCCCACACGAGGAAGGTGTACAAGCGATACGCCGTTTCCTCAATGACAATGCTGGTGAGGATGAGACTATACAATTCTAGACATAAATGTACTAGCTCAAATGACAGAATTCATTCTGAAATCAATGTGGCACTTCTTCAACAAAGTATTAATGTGACTATGGTGTGTGAGGCTTGCTACTCACACAGAAGTCACACCCACCTGGTAGGTTCCTGTCATAAAGACCTGGCCCTGCATCCAATCCGGGCCCTGGTTCCCGGATCGGGTCCACTCCAGAGCCCCACTCGGGTCGTCATTGCGGTGGACGTTCAGTCTGTTGACGTCTGCCCCATACATGTGGTACCAGAAAACCGTGCAGATACCCACACTTCCTGCACTCAGTGGAGTGGACAATAGGATGGCCGTATCCCCATCACTGCCCTGGTCTGACCGCATGTAGATATAATTGCCTGTAGGATAGAAGACAGGTCATTTCAAGCAGTGTGTTACTTGCTTCACTTCTGTTTTCTTTTTTGTTTTAAATGTTGTGGTGAGGGAGGGACTTTCCCTACTGTTTCTATTCTCAGGCAGGTTTGCAATAAAAAAGAAAAATAATACTCAGAAATCATTTTAATCTTCATCAAACTTCCAAACTGTGGTGTATTGGTTGTAAAAGTCTACAATCATTTGTGACCCTGCACCACAAAACAAAACAAAAAAAGTCGCCAGACGTGAATTTTTAGTTAAGAGCATATTCTGAAAGACCACACTTCCAAGCTTTAAAATGATGTTTAACTCAAGTCAAATGGACTCTCCTAACTATCTAAATATTGGAAAGAAAGCACACACTCCAGAAAAGTGTGAACTGAGAAAAGAGGCTCTGAAGCATGGGGTCTATTCAAGCGTTTAATCTTTACCAAGCCGTGCTACTTGTGCAATGAATGGGACCAAAAAACAGGATGAAAACCACCAGTTAAACCACAATGAAGGGATTATCAGATTAAGCTGAAATTGAGCATGTTCTATTAACACATTCTGTCCCTGGTAAATGCCAACTTTCAAAGCAGTCGAATCATCCTTTCTAAAGTTATTAGAGTTGAAAGTGAAGAGTCTGTACAGGGTCTTTTAAGAAATCACAGGGGGACTCTAAAGACACACCTGATCACACTATTCTAAAAAAAAAAACACTTTCCTGTTCATTTTATGATACCAATTTTAAGCATAATGTAGAAGAAGACTTGATCTTTCAGAAAATATAAAAAAGTCAAGATTGACCAAATTGACCCTTTTCACCTACTTTCAGTCCTCACACAAAATCAATGAGTGCGACTTTTTGTTCGTTTTGTGATGGACGGTCACATTTAGAGAAAGGTAAATTTACTAGTTAGCACTAAATGTGGAAATATGAAAAGCAACTGCAGCAGCTTCTACATGAGATCAAGAAGAAGAAGAACTGTTTACACTCATGATATCTTATTCCAAACAATTTACCTGGGAGTTATGGGGGATGATAATAATGCGAAAAATGATTTACATTTTTACCGCACTTACTACAGAGTTTCTAGGCACCTTACATATGTATACCATCATGACTTATACCATAACATACACTATTGTACTTGATGGTGGATGGATGCCTTTAACTATCTCTCCATTGGTATTTGTCATTCTCTTTTTCACTTATTTCTAAGCATATTGATTATGAGGTGGAATCAAGGTTCCTATGAAACCAAAATCTAAACCAACTGCTGAGTTGCCAACCAATCCACATAAATATTCAGAAACACTTTGAGAATTTAGCATCATAAGACATTAAATTGGAGTGCATTCCACTTTCTGACAAAAGAGCAAGCTGCCATTGTACCATGGACTGATTCAAGGTGATAAACGGGGAGTTTTCTTTTTTTTTTCTCTCCAAAGTCAAAATGGTTGGGATGTTAACAGCTGCAGGGTAGTACAGGAGATCGACCTACCTGAGGTGCTGCCTAGGGTGTGGTCCACCTGCGGACCAGAATTGGACACCGGGGTGCTGCCAGTGTTCCTCTCAAACTGTAGGCCGGAGCTCGGCCGACTGAAGTCACAGAAATTGGACTCAAAGGTACAGAGAGACAAGACAGGTGCTATTGGGAGGTAGAGACGAAGAGGGAGAAAAAAAAACAAAATAGATATTTTACCAACTTTCCCTTTTCCCATACATCCACATACCCAACAAAAAGATTTTACAGTAAAAGCATGTGAAGGGTCATTCAAAGCAAGAGACAGATAAAGAAGAAAATGAGACGTGTGATACACGTTCAGAAGGTAGAAAGTGTCTGTCTGTTATCAATGAATTTATTATTATAAGTCCAGTTTTGTAATATCATAGAGATTATCATTATAATTATCAGAATCACAAATTTCAATACTATCATTAGCATTAGTCAATCAATAACATATACACAACTTGTATACATGTAGCTATCATCACTTCTTGATCAAAAGTCACATGAGCAATTGGCTTAGATCACTACAAGAAGATTACAGACTGCTAACACACTGAAGGATATGTTCACATCTTGAGTAGATAGCAGGTGGGGGTGATTGTCTGCTATGCAGAATTTCTATCACTCTGAGACTGCATAGGAGTAACTTACGTGGAGTAGCCTGTTGGGTGGTGACTGGGGCTGGCGTAGCAACGTCTGAGCAACTCGTCATCTCAATATCAAAGTCGTCTACAGCGATATCACCGTCGTCACCAGCTGATCTGAACACGGCCTCGACAGCCACCTTGTGATAGATAATTCATAATACTTTGGGGTGAATTTCTAACCTCGGTCATTACTATGTAAACTAAATGTGCTGCATTTTTTGTTACTTCATTGGGTACATACATGAACTTCTCAATAAATCTCATATTCATTCTGAGAGAGCTCCATTTCCAACTGCCTATTTGTCCATTGTTTGATTGATACAATGCAATGGCAATTAATTCCGCATAACTTAGTTTCAATTCTACTACATTTATCATACAAAATCAATTTATACAAGTAAATATTTCAAATGTTTTGTAGTCATTAAATCATGTTGTCTGTATTTTTGTATATAATTTTTTAATGAAAAATAAATAAATAATGAAATACAAATAATTATTTGTGCTTTTCGTGTGTGAATGACTGTGATATATATATCAAATGCAGACCTATGCACTGAGACAGGAGCATTAAATACACATCATGCCTGAGCATAATTACGACATAAACATAACTAGTAACAATGGAATAATGTAAGCTGCGAGGAGGGGGAGAAATCTTACCCTGAATTCCATGGTGCTTGAGATGTCCACCCTGCCATTCTTCCAGACGTTGCCCTGGTCTGTGTTACGGGACCAAAGTAGCTTACTGGTGTCAGAGTTATCCACGGTGTATACATTCAGCTCTCCAACATCTGTGGCACAATTGACAAAGTGATACAGTACTCATCAGATAATCAGGACGCGCTTTAAGCAGGAGTCCCGCTTAAACGAAAGAAATCCTTGGCTTACGACGCCTTAAGATCAGGCAGTTGTCACTGTATCACAATATTGAATACTTTGCAGTGTCGATACATGCCGGATTATTAAGAGCATGCAAATAGATTGTTAACATTCTTTCTGTCACTGTAGACATGTGATAGCACACAAGTAAAGAGGCGACAGTAACTGAAATTAAAACTAGGAAAATACTGTCCTTCTCAACTAAGCCCACATATTAATCACACACTTCTTCTTTCACAGTTGTTCAATCAGTTCATCTAAATTGTATGTAAAATTCTGGAACCCATTTAAAAAATCTTGACACCCCAAAAAACTTTTCATTATAAAGAAAAAAAAACCAAGCAAACAAATAATTCACCCCAAGAAGATAACTTTGGGGTAATGTATCCCTCCCTCACAACTAACCCAAATTTATCTATGGCCATTTCTGTGGCACTATTGTACTAATATTCAATGCATTGTGCAGACAAAAAGATTCACATACATTTTACGTTGATGAATTTTGGCTCCGCGCATAATTCACGAAAGTTTCTTGCACAAGTAAATTATAGATTTTACATCATTACCACACATGAAATACCAGAAACCAACTTCTTTTAATTCCATACACAATACACAATATGTACCAGACATCAACTTACTTGCTCCATACATGTGATACCAGAAGATGAAGCAACCAACAGAAGAAGCGCTCAGGTGTTCGCTGGTCAAGATTGCATTCTCCCCATCATCCAACTTGCTGTTGGAGTTCTCAAAGTACAGGTAGAAGCCTTCAGAGCAGCAGATGGGAAGATAAAATCAAATAAATCTGAGTTTATCATTGACTGAAAAGCTACTTTGACAGCAAGCTGTCTTGACCAAGGAAAGTACATCCTTTCAACTCTTATCCAACAAGTGAGTACGCATGAAGAGTAATTATATTTTGAAATGCACTGAGATGGAGGATGCTCTGTACCCTATCTGAGGATATTAATGTTGTGACTAGCCGTGTATACTGCGTAAAACACAATCTTTGGCCTGACAAAAGACAACATTAAATATCAACCCCACTTGAATTTTCAACGCTAAGAGCATCACATAACCTTTACACATCAGAGGAATGGCAGTGTGAAAATAGCACCCTAATTCTTCTTCTACGTCTTCTTTTTCTTCTTCTTTTCCTTCTTCTTCATCTTCTTCGAGTATTAAAGAGGACAGTCCACTATCCATTCTGCGGTGCATCATCATACACTGTACTCTAACGGATTAACAAGCCTGTGCAATTTTTCCTGTGTATTTGAGTGCATTCACCATTAATTCCTACTAAAACACTGTTGTGATAGTGGACTCTAAATCCATTGGAACTCCTATCAAGCTCTCCTTACCAGCACCGGTGCCTGTGGTGTGGTCGTTACTAGGGCCAGTGGTGAGACTGGGCGTGGCCCCGGAGGTCCTCAGCCAATCCCAGTCATCCGCATCCCGTTCTTGACTCCACCCACAGAGACCATCTTGGAAGTCACAGAAACCTGAAAACGGGATGGAGATCAAACAAGTCACTGTAAAATAAATTCTATTTCTGGCATTTTGGAGGATTGTTCTTTTTTCTTCTTCTTTTTATTTTCTTTTTTCTTTTTCCTTTTTTCTGTTATATTCCATGAGTAACAGCAAATACTCAATCTGTATAACCATGATCACAAAGTGCAAGAAAAGGACCTACATGTAGCCTAAGATTTGACCATGCATCACCTACTCATTAGAATAATCAGCACTACACTGTACCACTGAGCTAAAGCCAGTTCATTGAAATAACAAAATGATGTTTTGAACAATTACTCACTTACTCACTTCTCTTTAATTCTCTCTTGGTCCTATTCACTATTTATTAGCCTCCAGTATGAAGAGTTTTAAGAATCAAGGAAATTCTTGCTTTTTCTCATAAATTCTGGCATGTTCTCGCTCATAGTTATTCATTCCAATTCTGAATGATTTTGAGTATACACATCAATTCTCACTGTTCACTGCACTCAGCATCAGTTTTCAGTTTGCTTCAAATATGATGAGATGTAAAAACAGAAAAGAATCTTAAAACATCCTCCTACAATGTATATTCTGTCCCCCCCCCCTCCCCCCCCCCCTTTTCAGAGTTTGCTGTGACTGGTGAATTTTCACAAATCAAATTCTAGTTTTGCAGAATCAAATTATATGTCCATATGCCTCTGAACAATTTTCTTCAAAACAAAAATATAAAATAGCCCCTCCCGAAAAAAAAAAAAAAAAAAAAAAATGAAAGTCTACCTACTAGCATAAAGCAGCGAGGTTGTGAGATACATGTATCTCGACATTAAGCAATATTTAAAAAATTCAGGGGATGTTGCCATGGTAATAACTTTACCTTGCCCAACACACTCTCCTCTAAGGATTTCGATGTCATCGATCGCGATGTCACCAGCTGGACCAGCTCCTCTCATGGCCTCAATGACTGCCTTGTAGCGGTGAGAAGCAGAGACTGTCACCTGACCAAAGCGCCATGAATCATGCGAAGGACCTGGGGATCGTTTGAAAAAAAAATGATATTCCATTATGCCTCATACATCATTTACAACAGTTACATGTTGTACAGTAAATTTACAAGTAGCTTCTGATTAAACTGCTCAGTCTGTACTTGAAATCATCTTTGTCCTCTATTTTAGGGTAATCACCATTCTTCAAATCTGCAGATTATTGTAGATATACAATTGTAAGCTGGATTTTGTGTGTTTGACAAAGCTCAAATTTACAGGTGGATTGTACGTGAGTTTAAGATTTGAGTCTCTTTGTTTCTCAATACATTGCATTTGGAAGTCAGGATTGGCAAATATAAATGCAAGTCTTATATTGTTGGGTTGTTGGATTTTTTTCCCAAAGAAATTGAACTGCCACCTCTTTCACTACCATCAACAGTTTTTAATTAACAAGACATCATCATTCATAAGTATCCATGACAACTTACCTGTCCTGGTAAAGAGCGGATCACTGTACGTCTGCGTAACCTGGTCTTCAGTGTACACACTAAGCTGGCCTAGGTCGTTGCCATACATGTGGTACCAGAACTTGACGCATTCACTCTCTGTGTCGGTGTAAGCCGGGCTAAAGAGGCGGGCCTTGTCTCCAGGGGATGCTTCTGATGCCCTTGCATAGACGTAGTAACCTGGGATTAACACAAGAGACAACCACAAGGCAGAGTATACCGTTTTGATTTGTATGTTAACCATGAAGGTGGCATACATATGACTAGCAAACAGGTCGTATTAAAAGGTTACTGCATTTCTTGCATGTGTGTGCGTGTGTGTGTGTGTGTGTGTGTGTTTGTGTGTAAAAGCCCTCATCTTGGCCAAGAAAACTAGTTATGGGCATAAACACTCAGCAGTCCACTGAACTGGCAGTTTTCTTTCACTGTGTCCAAAGTTTGTTACAGCCGAAGAGTAAAAAATATATAAAAGATGTAAAGATAAATTGATGATAATTTGGGGATCTGAATTTTTATCCATTGTATCAAAAAATTTGTTATAACCGTGTCCATTTAATGGCAGTGCACTGTACAATTTACAGTGTACAATTATCGTATGTACATTTATGTAGGCTAAAGAGCCATGAAGTCTGTAGCAAACTACGGTCATGAGGGGTTACCATGGTAATGGTGGGAAGCTTACCAAGAAATGACCCAGTGGAGTGGTCAGACGTTGGTCCAGTGTTTGGTGTGGGCGTGCTGCCAGTCCTTCTCTGCCACTGGAAAGCATTGTTCTCATCCTGAGTCCAGCCACAGAAATTGATCTCAAAGTCACATTCCACTGGGTAGGGTGGTGGGGAAAGGATTAGATATACATGTAGAGGCTGAGTGTGAAACAGTGGCAGCTATGGTGTCTTCAAAGTTTAAAGCCACTCAGTGGCTTTGTTGACTCCAATGAATAAGGCAAACTTTATCAGAAGAACAGAAGGTTGACATAAAGTGGACATGGCAAGCACAAAATTCCTCAAATCTATCTTGACTTCTGCTGATATGAATGATTCTATAAATTATAGAATTAGGAATGATTTTATAAAAGCATGTATAACAGGCTTTGAATAACTGCATCTTTCAAAACTTCCTGTAAGCGCTAGACTCTGCCCCCCCCCCCAGAAAAATAAAATGCATACCTTTATGTCTTTCTTTGCCTTTTGTGATGACTTCAATCATAATATCAAGTAAAACAAGCACCATGATGCCTCCTGACATGCACCTTGCATGTATTTTCAACAGCACAAACTCACTATAGCAAAACATATGTCATAAAATAACTCATCAGAATTCATGACAGTCACTACTCTATTTGAATGCTTTGGGACTTAACCTATGGCTACAGAACATGCAGAATGGTTTGGTATAAAACTTGTGATGCTATTGTGAGCTAGAACACGACCTGTTTCATAAAGCTGTTCGTAAAGTTACGAACAACTTACGAACGACTGGTGATCAGTTCTGATGTGCTATACTTATCAGAATTTCCATAATTCAGCACAAGAACTGATCACCAGTTGCTCGTAAGTTGTTCGTAACTCTACGAACAGCTTTATGAAACACCCCCCAAACGTCACCAGGAATTCTGAAAGTTCATATCACTGGGCATTGTCAGAGACAATTTAGATATTTGATAAACATATACTGGCAGATTCCACAAAAAAAAAATATGTAAACCTTCATCTTCTTTTATTAAATGCATTAGCATGACTTCCTTTCACTCTTTTTTTTTTTTTTGGGGGGGGGCTTCTTTTTTCTTCTGTTTCACTTTAAAAAAAGAAAGAAAGATGAAAGGACATTCCATCTTACCTTGGGTTGGGCAAGCCCCATCATAGAGTGTGATGTCATCAAGTGCTATGTCTCCCAATCCATCACTTCCTGCCACCCCTGTGAATTTCACCTGAAGCAATTCAGACACCAACATCAATTCAAACATCATCTTTACAGTAGTGCAGTTGCTACCACTCAATCTGGACTTGGATGAATGGAAATATGTCTTGATTAAAGATTACCACAGCAACATTTCCAAGGTACATTACTTTTGCCGTTTGAACATCTCTAAGTGAGACACATTCTTATCCATATATTGGTACAAAGTAAAAACTTTGTATAAGAGTTAGCTTCCTGAAATCAGAAAGTTCAATAGATTCCTGACCAGAAAGAAAAAAAAAAGCAGTTATAGGCATCACAAAACCTTTGTACAATCATAGAAACTGTGTGCAGGCAGCTATATTGAGCAGAGGCTTATAGTCTTTGTCTGGACAGAATGTCAATATTTTTGAGGGGATTGAATGTGCAATCATTTTAAATCTGTATATATGATTGGCAAAATCTAATTATTTTATTTTTTATCTATCTATGTCAGTCTTCTTTCAACAAGGTAGCCCGATCAGTATGCAGATACTGTTCTTCCTGGGGGCCCTGCACATTTTAGTATTTAGAAGTAATAATAGAAAAAAAAATGTGCTGCAATTTTTGTTTTTAATTTAGACTTACTGAAATTTTACTTCCTTTGCTTTGTTTTTATTCTCGGCAAAGTCACACTAATCATGGCAAAGTTTCACTTTGATATCAAAGTAAATCACTATTTTGTTGGCAGTAAAACTGTTTGACTATAATATTGAAGGAATAAAAAAATCAGGATGAGAGAGGTCAACTCACAGTCCAAGGGTATGAGTAGGTGATTTCCTTTTCAGCCTTTAGCCATTGGTTGCCTTGGGAACCACTCTTGGTGAAGATTCTCTCTTCCCGGAAGCTGTCTGCGTAGACCCACACGCTAACATCAAACCGGTAGACGTTGGGACCATACATGTGATACCAGAAGACCATGCACTGCGGGCCGGACGTCGGGTTCTGTTTGGGACCAATCAAGTCGGCATCATCACCGGTGTAGTGGCCCGAGGAGTCAATGTAGATGTACCAGCCAGAGCCCGTAGTATGATCAAAGCGAGGTCCAGTACTGTCCGTACTCGCCGAGCCCTGAGCACGCTCCCAGTCAAAGTAGTCTGAGAAGACGTTCTCGTAGGCACACCAGCCATCCTCAAAGGTGCAGCTCATGGCTGAATGGGGGATAGATAAATGCAAAGCAGAGTGTATAGAAAGAGAGATAGAGAAGGAAGAATACTAAGTGAAATACTGATCCCACTATGTTAACCCATTGAGGACGAGTCTCGAGTATACTCTGGCAGGTGTCTATGGGGAATGCATGTTGTAGCAAAATCAGCCCATCCTCAATGGGTTAACACAGTTGCAGCACAAGGCATACATACATGTACATTTGTATGCCCACATAGTAAAGACCTAGTAGCATAGAGATAGCATGAACTGGGATGGCCCAGCTCAGATATAGAAGAGTATACAGGCTGTAACGAATGGTGAACAGATTTGTCACAAAGCCAAAGAATTTCAACTGGAGTCATCCATTACCAATAAATGTACGCTTTGATGCACACATTGTACGCTGACCAGTGCTATTCATGGTTTTCTAATGTATCCCATGAATTGCCAGGTCTTTTAAAGTGGAAGTCAACCCTGTCAAACTACCTAAAATCACAGTCCATGAAAAGTGTAAGGATACCAACTGTGGCTAGAATATCAACTTCCTGTAACAAACAGCCAACCAGGAAGAAGGATTCTATTCACTCCCATGACACTTGCCATTGCAAGAGTTGCCATCATAGCAACTTTTCAATAAAATGGGGCCCTAAAATTGTTTTACTGGATACAAGATCAGGGGGTGTTTCATCAACGTTTGTCGGCGCTGACAACTTGAATCACCATAGTAACAGTCAGTGACCAAAGCATCTCAGCCAATCAAAACCAAGGATTTTGATGAAATTGGTCAGCGCCGACAACTGTCGGCACTGACAAGCGTTGATGAAACACCCCCCAGAAGCATCCCATATCTCTCCCCATTCCCGTCAGTGAAATGCTCGTCCGACACACACACTGGTCTGACATTGTCCTTACACTGTCCTTTATATACTGTCCTAAACCTATAAGATATGGAAATGATGATGTTACAGTCTTTTGTTTCATAGATTTGGTTAAAACCACCTGCTCATACAGTGTATAAACACTGAGGCCAGCTAAGGTTGTTTAGAACAATTTTCCTTGAGAATAAATGGCTATGACATCATACTTTGGTACTCCAGTCTCATGCTGGATGTCAATTGTCTACATTGGTTATCTGAAATCAGTCACAAGTTAATATCATTCACATCAGAGAGCACCATGTTTAAAAAGCTAAACATGAAAAAGGTATATGTTTCACAAGAAACAAACTAATAAACAACTTTTAAGGGGCCGATATATAAGGCATGAAAAATATGGATTATTTCTCCATAAAAAAATGTTTTCTTTTCAGAGAATCATTGTTATCTTGGAAAATGAATAGACAGAACAGAATGAACTTCTTCACATACTAAAGAACAGAAATAGATAAGGATATAGCTTTATCAACATGTGTGTTATATTATCAACCTTAGAATGTCAGAATGTCTTCAACACCTAATCAAGGTTAAATGGTTTTCAATTAAGCAATATGGAAGCAATTAGCATAGCATTTGTTTTTGGCAAAACAAAAGATATACTGAATTACTGAACCAACACTTCTTTGCAAGCAATAAATAAAGTTAAAAATTGATTGACAAATAGATATATAAACAGGAAAAAAGAGAGATTGACGGATAGATAAGACGGATAGATAGGTAGATAGATAAAGGGATAAATGAACAGATAAATGGATATATACAAAGTAAATAGATAGATGAAGATAGATGGATTGATGTACAGTATATATAGATACAGTTTGTATCAATAAATCTATAAACAGATACATGTATATGGATGGATAGACAGATAGTTAAATACAACCTATAGATAGATGAATGAATAGATGGATTGATGGATAGATAGATGGATGTATGGATAGAGAAAGAAAGATATTTTACATCCTTTGATCATTCATGAATGTATCTACTCACAGACAATGGGTACATCTGTTCCTCCTCCACCATCACTGCAAGGACTGTCTGTGACCTGGATATCATCCAGGGCAATGTCACCATTCTCATCAGCCGTCCCGGTGGCAGTGAAAGTGACCTGAGGGCACCAGAGATGAAGCCAATACTCATTAACACCAGCAAATAACGTTACAAAGTGATCTTAATTTGTTCTCCCTTAGATGGGGCAGCAAGGGGGAGGAGACTTTCTATCAAGCGCATCAAGCACCTCAAAATAGCCGCAGTGTGTCCTGCTTCGTGTCAAGATATATAGACGCTTTCTCAAGGGATACGTTATGACCGAGTTTGTCATCTTTGCTGCTTCTAAGATCACACGTTATCCAAACAATATTAGGCAATTACCCCCAAGGACAATTATCCCTAATTAAATACTGATTAATGATAAGGTTAGAGTAAAGGTTAGGGTTAGCTTTAGGGTTAGGGTTAGGATTAGGTTCACAGTGGCGGATCCAGAGGGGGGCGCAACCGGCACACACCCCCCCCCCCTTTATTTTTCGTAAAAAAAACAAAAGAAATAAAAAGAAAAACAATGAAATGAAACCCGGAAATGGGACCAGAAATATTAGTCATGCCTCCCCTTTACAGAATTCCTGGATCCGCCCCTGGGTTCAGGAGTAAGGGGAAGCGTCTGGGGTAATTGTCCAAGGGGTAATTCCCCGAGAACCATTCAAACACCATTTGGGCTTCCCAAAGCTTCACTACTGACCCCTGACAACTGCTGATCCCTAAAACTTTATTAAACAAACTCCCCCTCCCCCCCCCCCCATAAATTGGTTTGTGTTCTTACGTATATCTCAAGTCACTTTATCTGTGCAACCTCATTCTTTTGGAATTGTGGTTATTAAATGAGATACAGAACAATTACTACCACCTGTTGTCAACAAACTTTGTTGCTGTCAGGTGGATGTTATATTGCACACAATTCACCTTGTATTCTCCATTGCCAATGAGCACACTGGCACTACCATACAGCCACTCATCGGTCTGACTACCACTCTGCTTCCAGACAGAGAAGGGTGAGTTAAACGGCACACTGGCAAACACCTCCAGGTCACCAACACCTGTGTGGGGATTACATATGGTCAGGATTAGCTTTAAAAACTAAACAAAAAAATAAAGATAAAATTCACACACACAAAAAAAAAATTGTGTGAGCCATTCACCTTACATTGGGTGCATGGTGAGGTCCCCTTACATTTTCAAAAGAGAGGTGCAGAACCTAGTCCAATCCCTGATGGATGACAATCTAAGGATTGTAATTACAGTTGAACCTCTCTTATCCGGCCTCCCTTTATCCGGATCTCTCTATTATACGGACGCAATCTCGCCGTGATTTTTTTTTTTTTAATACCCAAACACACATGAATTACATATTACTTCCAATATGATTAACATACATTGCATCAAGTTTCCTTCCAAATTGCTTACCTCCAGATATTTCAACATCCCCAAACATCCCCAAATGTAACAATGAAAAGGTTGCAGTATACACATTACTACATGTGGTACTACAATGGGCTTCATCAGTACATGTGTATGTATACATGTATGTACATGTATAAAGCATTGAGTCTCCCGTATCCGGCCAAATCCCTTATCCGGATGAGCCCCGGTCCCGACTTGTCCAGATACGAGAGGTTCAACTGTATAATCATGATTATAACAATAATAATAATGATACGATTGTAAAACATCATAAAAATGAAAATAAATATCACTACCACTACTGCTACCTACCATTATCACTAACACTACCAATACTATTACTAACACCACTGACACTACCAAGACAACTACCACTCCAAATACCATACCACTCTCAATACCACTGCAGTTGTACATCACTACCATAACACTACCACTAACACTATCACTCCAAAATACCACTAACACTAGCACCACTACCACCACCACCACCACCACCACCACCACCACCACCACCACCATTCCACTACCTCTACCACTACCACTACCACCACCACCATCACCACCACTACCATGCCCAATACAACTCCCAATACCAATACCACTACCACCACAATTCCATTACCACTACCATCACCACTACAAATACCACAGTGACTACTTCTGCTACCACTACCACTACTTCTGCTACCACTACCACTACCACTTCCCCTATTACCAGCACCATGGGTATATTAGGCCATCATCACTACATAAGAGAGAAGTTTGTAGTTGAACACACCTGTACCATACATGTGGTACCAGAAGGAGACACAGGACCCATCAGGGTTAGCTTCAATGAATTCACTGACCAGGCTCGCTGTCTTCTCCTCGCCTGACCCACCGCCCAGGTCAGTGGCCTCAAAGTACACATACATTCCTGGAAGGGGAAATTCATCAGGAAATGAAAATCAGTTTGACTATGGCATGAAGCTAGTGAAAGACATACAAAATATAAATTCTAGAACAATAATCTTATAAAGAATATTTTTTTTCTGTCAAGAGATCTATCAAAATACTGTAGGTAGGTACAACGTTGTACATGCTCCATGAAAAGAGACTAACCTCAAAGTTCACCAAAAAAGACATGATAGTAATGGTTCTCAAGAGTTAGATTGAATAGTAGGTACATGTATTTACGTACTGTTGATATCTAAATTTTTAATTTTGAATCATCTGAAAAATATCATTCTTATCTCATTTTGCACTTTCCTTGGTTTAAATGTCTGCACTTTTTTGGCATGATAAACTTCATTTGATACAATCAATGAGGCTTCAAAGGAAATCAATGCATAAGAAATGCCTCCTCCTGACTTTATTGCACTACATTGTGTATTCATTCTGAATGTCTCTACCTTGTTCAGTTCCCTTGGTGTGGTCAGTCAAGGGTCCAGTGTATTTTGATGGAGTTGCTCCATTGTTGCGCAACCAGTCCAGGGTGTCATCATTTTGTTCGTTAGTCCAGCCACATAAGTTGTCCTCAAAATCACAGAAACCTACAAAAATTATCAGGAAGGAATGAATGTTAGTTATCAGGTATTCATCTCAAACATGGTAACACTCACTGGCTTGGTGTTATGGCAGTACAGGATCATTATGAGAGTCTAAAATTGCAGTTTACGTGTACCCATGAGCAACAGAGGTGGTATAATGTCAAAACATACTGCTACATTCAAAATAATGCTACGCACTAAGAAATTGATGTAGAAAATAGCCATCAATTGCCATCAAAATCAGTATCACAATCACAAACACAATCATATCCAGGTTAACAGACATGATCACAATCATATTTCCCATGAGAAACACAATCAAAATAAAATTCATCAAATCCAAATAAAAATCACGACCTAATGAAACAGTGTAATCATAATCTTAGTCATCCTCATACATACAATAATACCAAGGAGGTTCAAGAGAATGGAGTCACAACTGTCTTATTTGCTTTGCTGGATGTTCGATGCCGCCACTCAAAAATATTTGAAGCATGTGCCAAACAGGATCTGCCACGCAGATAGGAAGACAATAGACTCGTGTCTCATTGCATAATCACCAGCCACTTTCTAAGAAGATATTTCTTTGTGATGGTAATTACTTTTTGCTATCCCGTATTATAAAAGGTACGTTGTACTGACACGAGGACGCACGAATAGAAATTGGGCAAAAAATACTGAAATAAAGATGAAAATTACTCGACTGGGCATACCCAGGCACTAATCTGACATACAACATATCTATCAATAAAGAATTGTACTTGAAGATTATTCCATATTAGTTTTATTTGCGGAAATGAAGTGGAAAAGTGATAAAACCGGCTTTCGAGGATGGTACAGTTTTAAACATTTTCACATGATACAACTCTGATTTACACTTTTGCACAAAGTTCTGGATGGGATCGGCTTTTGTTTTACATGCTTTATCATTAAGTGAAATTTCATTTCATTTATTGAATAAATAAGCAAAATATGGCCAACATTATGTTAATGTTCAAAATAATATCTTCAGATTGCTCAACAAGACGGCGGCATCGAACATCGATCATCAAAGGCACAAGTGCACCTGTGGAATTCTTTCGTACATCAATAGAAATCTGACAACTGTTTGAATAATTACAGCCAGTTGGAACTCCAACTCTTAAACCTCCTTGATAATACATAATTCACCCAAACATAATAGACATCCAAAAACCTACCTGGCTTAGAGCATTCACCATCAGCTATATCAAGGTCATCAACAGCGATGTTGCCGTCCTTGTTGGTACCAAGCGTGGCTCGCAGAATGATGCGGTAGTTGTGAAGAGCTGAGACTGAGGCACGGGCGTAGTGCCACTCATACTCATCATGACCTGCGGAGGTGAGTAGAGAATTTTACTCTTGACTTCTACAACACCCATCATCAATCAACAAAACCATCAATGAAAATTCAAAGAATCGATAATGGATGACTGCAAAGCACTTGGACCAAAAATGTGATCTTAGCTGCAGTCATCACAAGAACTCTCTGTCCTGATTGTGTGGTCCATGTCCAAATTTGGCTCATTTAGTGTGCAATAGTTGATGACTATAGGCAAGAACTGTCAAAGAGTTCACTGGATGAATTGCTATGGTGTGATTTGTCATCAATTATAAAATATTACATAAGCAGTCGTGATCAGGCATGCTATGTGACTGCAATACTGTTGGCATATCATTTTGACTAATATGTTGCATTTTGTTGCGCAACTAAAAATAGTGACATCACAGCATTATTTCACACATCTTTTTTTTTTTTTGGATGTGTTGTACGTCCATTTCAAACCAAAAACCAAAAATTTCTGCAGCCAAATGGAGACTATGTTGCACCCTTGATACCCTCCTACAGCTCTCCTCCTTACCATATTGCTCCCAGATGATGGTCTCAATCTCTGAGATGATGTCATAGACTACCACCTGCAGTTTGCCGATGCCGTTGCCATAGACATGATACCAGAAGGTGAAGCACTCACTGCTGGTGGCTGAGTAGTAGGCACTCAGGAGCTGGGCCACCTCATCAGCCTCTCGCACAGTAGACACATAGGCAAACATTCCTGTAGAGAATTGAATGGAATTGAATTGAACTGAACTGCACTGAACTGAATTGGTTGAGTTCAAGTGAATTGAACTGACTGAATTGAATTGAGTTGAATTGAGTTGAATTGAATTGAATTGAACTGAATTGATAATTCAAACCAAATTGAAGTGAAGTGAACAAAATTGACCTTAACTGAAATGAATTGTACTGAATTGAATTGATTTGAACTGAAATGAATTGAATTGATTTGAATTGAACTAAATTGAATTAACTGATCTGATTGAATTGAACTGACTTGAACTACAAGTGTATTGTAAATGACAAATTGTTTGCCATTTTCACTTCCAAGTGAATGCAACCCCATGGAATGTTTGATATATGTGTCAGGCCGCTAGGAATTCCAAATGGAATAGCGACTCTTGTAATAAAGCAAGCAACAAAACTGGCAGTCTCTTCTAAGGGACAGGTTGTATGGAGAGGAGCACAGCTGTTATTGTTGGTGGGCTTGAACCAGGTACCCTTAGAGTTTGTCTCATCTACTAAAAGCAAAACAGCTTCAGAAATTCACAACAGAGTGATATCATTCGTAATGGAGTTCTTATTCAAACTTTTTAAAGTATCACTGAAAGTTTGGCAAGTAAAACAGAAAGAGAATTTTTTTTTCATTTAATAGAATGCAATTCCAATGAAAAGAAGTCTGCAGAAATAACAAGTCAAAAGTGCATCTTCACTCATCTATTTAAACTTGAAGCTAAAACATAATGTTCAAGGAGAATCATTCTTCTTCAGAATTCTTCAGTTTGAAATTACAATACCCTAATTAAGACACAAATATTAATACTGGAAAAAAATGCAAAGTGAAGCTGAAATATTCATGCATGAGATTTCATATTTGTTTATTAAAAGAAATTGAAAGTTCACTATCTTTATCCCCTTCTGTCTGAAATTTAAAGTCTGGGATAAAACTTTTTGGTTCTTGTGAAGCTTGTTGCTGCAATGTACAAGCCACTGTGGTGAATATATGCACCTGACACAGATAGACCAAGTTTGCAATACTTACCAAGCTCTGTTCCAAGGGTGTGGTCTATGTCAGGACCGGTCCCATCAATAGAGGACCCATTGTTGCCACGGGACCAATCAAAGTTGTCTTTGTGGTCTTGGATCCAGGAGCAGTAGTCCAGCTCAAAGTCACAGGCAGCTATACAAATAAGAGACATAGCACCCATTAACCCTTTCAGTATCCAGACACTTAAAGGGACTGTACAGTACTGGTAGAGGTAAGGGATTCATGTTTTGACATTTCTAAGTGAGATAATGAGAAACCTCTAATGAAATATGAAAGAGCATGTTATTCTAAGAAGGATTCAACGTTTATTTGATGAAAATTGGTTTTGAAATGGCCGAGATATCCAAAAAAGTGATAATAATAAAAGGCGACAGGCCACAACTTTATTAGGATCTCTTTGTTTTACCTTGTTTTTGGATATCTCGGCCATTTCAAAACCGATTTTCATCAAATAAACTTTTGATACCCTTTAGAATTGCATGTTCTTTGACATCTAATAAAGTGGTTTCTGAATATCTTGCATGGCGTTAAAAGCTAAATCCTCACCTCGACCAGAACTGAACACACCCTTTAATAGTTTTATTTGCCAAGCTTTTTCATCAGCATTCAGTCATCCATCCAAACATGAACTATGTTGTAGATTAGCAAACCCAATCAGATGTTACAATGTGCCTCAGTCCAACAAGAAGGCCATGTGAACACAGCAGGGATTAGGGGAATGTGTAGGTCATCTCTGTTCACTGACAATTAGTTTCTAGACATTGGTGTCGATCAGCCAAATTAAATAACTCAAATATGCAAACCAATTGTCAAACAAAGCACAGCAACGGTTAATAATGTTGTACATTCGTGTATTGACACAGAGGGGTACATTGAATATATCATGAGAAGGGACATGGTCAAGGGTTTGTACATTGTGTGTTTGTATTGTCTGCTGCTTATTCAAACAATGTGAGCGATACTTAAATCTGCATGCCACAGAGTCAATGGATAGTGTCAATGAAACTTAATTCATTTTTCTTCTTTTTTTTTATAAGGAGAACAAAGAGGTGAATGGAGTGCTATCTACAATTTCATCACATACCTACATATACCATTATTCGTCATCAATATAGCTACAGAACCCCCCCCCCCCACACACACAAAAAAAAAAAACACATCCGAAGCATACATGCATGATGAAAGAATAAAATGTGCATATTTTGAAGCGTGAGTGAGTACATTGGGTGTATGTGGCTCAAGCTATAACAAATCCTTCCCTGGACACACAGTGGGACCAGGGTTGTTGCCATGAAATCTTACGTAGGGGCTGGCAGGCTCCTTCATTCACGATCACGTCATCCAAGGCGATGTCGCCCGCATCCCCTGGACCTCGGAATGCCTCAAATCTAATCTGAGGGAGTAAAAGGAAGTACAGCGTGTCATGTCATGTTATGTCATGATGTAATGATTAACACTCCAAAACTGACTAACCCAACACTTCACTTTATTCTCTCAACAACTAAAGTATAAGACTGAAACTTTATAACTTTATAATTCCATTGAGAAGCACTTAAATGGAGCCCCATGCCGTCAATCCCTCGTTTGAGGCGAGACCCCACTTCCACAAAGCTGATGGGGTGCTATACCTCGCTAAAGATTTTTCGTTTGAGAGTTGGGAGTTGAAGTATTTGTCCATTGCAAATTAACTTTCTGCTCAGGCGTGACAAACCTGGAGGCCAAGCCAGGGTTTAATGACTCCAGCAGCTGTCGTATTACGTAAGAGCATGATAAGGATATCTGCCTGTGGCAGACCATTGAAAGTGAACTCAATTTTCTCTATCCTTTCTTAAGTTTTCAATTTTATATTCTATTGAGAATTAAATTCTATGGTCATCCATTTTACATTTCGAACGAAAAAAATTGACCCGTAAATAACGAAAATACAGGAATAAGAAGGAGAGCATTCCCAGTTTGCCGGTGCTGACAATGTGTAATGCACACGTACACACACGTACACACACACGCACCATGGAGCTACATAGCCCATGCCAAAACCAAAACAATCTCCTCCTCTCGCGGTGCCCCCCCCCCCCCCCCCGTGGCGCTGTGGCGATGACTGATGCTTAGATTAGGCCAGGGTCAAGAAACAGGTGTTTTATATCTTTGGTTTTTAAGTCATTGATTGCCAAGATATACACTGGCATTATTTACGTGGGTGTAGCCTCTTCAAACGAGAGATTTGCGTCATGCCCATCAAAATGAAACATTTTGATTCATAAACTCACAATCACAATACAGGTCTAATAGAATGACAACACCTCAAAACCTTTGCATCTTGATGGGTATTGCTTTGATTGATTGATTGATTGATTGATTGATTGATTGATTGATTGATTGATTGATTGATTGATTGATTGATTGACTGACTGACTGACTGACTGACTGACTGACTGACTGACTGACTGACTGACTGACTGACTGACTGATTGATTGATTGATTGATTGATTGATTGATTGATTGATTGATTGATTGATTGATTGATTGATTGATTGATTGATTGATTGATTGATTGATTGAGGCCAAATTAAACACAAAAACATATATTTGTGGCATTTACAATGAGAGGCAGGCAGCCTTGAAAGCAACCTGTGCTTCCATCAGGATGCCTACACATGAAAATACTATATACTTTACAATGTGTAAAATGTTCAAGGATTGCAAGTAAGACAAGAAAAGGTACGGAATTGTATTGTGAAGATTTTTAGAAACCAGTTTGGTTTCAACTTCAGCGTATCCTTTAAGAAGGGCATGTCTATAAGGTAAAGGACACACCTACTGAAAGACTGGATGTAACTGGAAGGGTACTTGTGAGGTTACTTTTACCCACCCACCCCCTTTTTCACATAATGCTATACAACAGCCATGGTTATATAGCAGTCCTTACCCCCCAGGAAGAAGTGGAGCTAAAAGTCTTCTGGGCATACAGCCACTCGTTGCCTTGGGAACCCTGCCGGGTGAAGACAAGTGAGCCCTTCAGACCCAGGACGGTGTAGACATTGAAGACCGAGACGTGAGGGCCGTACATGTGGTAGTACCAGGTGATGCACACTTCATCCTCACCAGTGGCTCGCTGAGGGTGTGACTCCAAGATAGCATTCTCTCCCTCCTGGACTTCATCATCACTGGTGTCGATGTACATGTAGTAACCTGCATCAAATTCAAAGTTGATTTCAATTTGATCTCATTTGTGTTGATGTACATGAAGTACATGAAGTACTTGGCTTCATCAAATTCACAGGTGATTTCAAGTTGATGTCATTTCCGTTGATGTACATGTAGTAACCTGCATTTGATTGCATCACATTCAAAGTTGATTTCATTTTGATGTCATTTGTGTTGGTGTACATGTAGTTGCCTACATCTGATTGCATCAAATTCAAAGTTGATTGCAATAAGATTTCATTTCTGTCGATAAAACAAATCATTACCTACATTACATTGCTTTAGATTATACATCAATTTTAATTTGATGTCACATCTGTCTGTACATAGTAAGTTATATTTGAGTGTACTGGATTCCAAGTAGACTTAATTGAATGAAAGACGAGCATTGATTTTGCCAAATGATATACAATTGTACTAGCAATGAATGACAAAATCTACATAATATCTAAGCCTATTCGCAATCAAATACATTCTTTTCTCACACATCTTTTAGGAGCAGAGAAATAAGGAGCATGAGAACATGGCCAGCGTCATATTTTCAAAGTGGGGAGGGGGCCACTTTAGACTCCTGGTGCCACTTCCGGATTTCATCAGCAAACAAGCAAAAACAAAACAAAACAAAAAAAAAAGGTCTTCAGCCCAACTTCTGTAGTTCTGTAGGGGGTGCCACTTTCAGGTTTCTTCAGCTGACAAGTGGAAAAAAAAAAAGTCTCCAGCGCAAAAAAAAAAAGTCCTCATCACAATCACACTTCAAGGTTTCTATCTATTTCTTTCTGGTGCCACTTACGCACTTCAGGGGGAAAAAAAAAAGTGGTGGGGGCCCAAAGTAATGACACCTTATGCATTCCTTTGTTCCTTTGTATGGTGCAAAAAAAAAAGTGTCAAGAGTCAAAGAGTAAAGTAAACACTTTTAACTGTAATTCTTGACTCCTGCAATCTTGTCATTACCTTGTCCAGATGTGTGGTCAAAGCTGGGCCCTGTATGGTCAGTGGCGGTGTCGCCCCGGTCCCTTGTCCAATCAAAATCATCCAGCTTTGACTGCTCATAACCACACATGTCTTGTTCAAATGTGCAGCTGATGTCTGAAGGAGCAAGGATGCAATCAGTGGCATTGAAAATACACAAGAGGCATGTTGGGGAAATACCACAATTACCAGTGAATTGATCAAAACTTCATTTCTGCCAACAAAAAGACCCTCAAAACAGGTTAAACTACACAATTCCACATCTGTCTTATTTCACATCCAATTTTGTTGAACCTTCATCACTTTGTTTGATTTTACTCTATCCATTAAAGGGGCATAGTCCCGGTAGTGTAGAGGGCGCTGTTGATGATACTGCCAATCATCGTTAGCATTGATACGAAGATTACCGAAGTTGAGTTGTCATCAAGAGTAAAGTGCATAGGTGTTGCTAAGTAACGTTGCCTTTGTTGTCTTCTCTGTGCATCGCGCAGTCTGTAGTAATGCCAGGGTGCGTGCATATGTGCTTGTTATTATGACATCACAAAAGAAGTTTGCTAAAGCTGTCATCTCCCTCAGCCGAATCATGAGCCGAACTGTGATCCGACCACTGACTACAGTGAATCGGACTTCTTCAGACTCGGGAAAGTGGGCCAAAGCGTAAGCGCTAAAGAGGAGTCAATAGCGTAGGTCTCTATAGGAAACTTGCGCCGTGCGCCCGCGTACGCATTTGACTAAAACACCGGGACCATGCACCTTTATGGAAAATATGGATTGACTATCACCTGAATGACTGAATGACATACATCAGACCTCAACACTATTATCTTTCTCTGGTGGCCCATTCAGGCCACTAAAAGTTTTGAATTTGACACTTTAATGACCCAAAATAAGAAATTTCATTTGGAATTACACCTGCCCTATCAGGCCACCAAAAGATAAACCTTTTTGGAAATTTGGTGGCAAGACATAAATTTTCAGTGGCCCTGGACCACCCCTAATGTCAAGCCCAGCATCCTGCTGAGAGGGCTTTTGCCTGCAAGAGATCATCCTGACAGTATATCTTGATATCAGAAATGCAAAGTGTAATATTCCGGAGCATGTCAGGTTGAATACCAACTTAAAATTGGGCATCAAATTTGAACAGATAATGAAACTCCCACATTGGGGTGATTACCTCATACATTTTAGATGACAGTTCATTCCATGGTAACCTTTTCAATCTCAGTAATAATATAAAGCCAAGGAAACTAGAGCCCTGTCTGTCAGAACACAGGCCTTCTGAGAGCTGCACATGTTACTATTTATCATGAGCCAGGTGAAAGTTCATCTACAATTGTAGTGCATTACTCCTAGGAAATACATCTGTAATTCAGCACTGACTAATTCAGTGAGTCACTTTGACCAATTCAATTATGAGATTCACTCATCGACCATCAATGCAAAATACATACTGTAAAGCAAGATATTTTTACAACAGGAAATTTTTACGAATTTGAGCCAATGGCCTTTTTTATGGCATGAAATTTTCGTGATCTTGTCGCTGGCATTCAATGCATAGAGTATAGTGAAGGACATTAGCGTGATTTTTAATTTCACAAATCCTGGCTCTCGCAAAATTTGCTAAATCAAAATGCGTTCGGACATTCCTGGTTTTTTGGTATGCATAAACTTCTTTGATAAGAGCTCCACAATTGGTTTTGATTTCTGCTATCACACACTGTTAGCCAATTTGGTAATTCAGAGGATTAAGCTGAGAAATTTGGACGTAACTCCAAGGGCCCTTTCGCTAGTAGGGCAATTTCCTCTTACTGGGGTCAAAGGTCAGAGAAAGATGGAGGAGCTAGGTGGTGTAGATGTCTTACCTGTGGAGATCGCAGTGCCACCATCACAGCTGATGTAGGAGATCCCATCAAGTACCATGCTGTAATCACCAGGGTTTAAGGGCACAAGATACACATGGTTGAACCGCAGCTGCAGTAAATAAAAAACAAAAACAAAAACAAAAAAAAACTTGGTGACTGCTGCACAATTGCTTTAACTGGTAGGGAAAGAATTACCTTCAGTCTAGATTCGATTCCTTACAGGCTGAAGAGTGCTTAAATGGATCAGTATATACCTTCAACTAAAAATAGCACCCATCATCTGCACTAAGTTTGCACAAGAGACCACGTGGTCTAGCACACACTTGAGCAATGCACTTTGCCTTTACGTCACTTCACCAGAAGTAAAATATTCTAATGTAGATCTTGAAATTTTGAGATTTGCTGTAGGCCCCTAACAGCAACATTATCCTGATTTGGGGGTATTTTGGCCCAACCACCCAGGCCATTTCCCCCCAAAAAAAACAAAAACAAAACAAAAAAACCTATGCTACCAATCAAGAACCAAGGGCAACAAAGGCATTATGTATACCACAGAAATGATAACTGTCACATGGTACACTTTTAACATTCTCTATCCACGGGCACAATGTATTATACACCTACCCTGATTCTGTAATCAAATGAGCCAACAAAAGCCACACCATGCTGCCAGATGTTCGGCGAGTAGTCAGACCCATAGGCAACAAATATTTGGGCGTCGTCCTCGATGAAGACCCTCAGTTCCAGCTGAGTTGTGGCTGACGTCATAAGGAAGTAAAACTCTACCTGGCAAGATGAGCTTGTAGGTCCTATCTCAGGTGTCGTGAGATCGTTGTACGTGACCCGGCTCAGCAGATAGTATCCGCGATCTTTGAAGTAAAAAAAAAACACACACACACATTCAAGGTTTTCAGTTAAAATTATCTTTAGCATTTCCAAGGTGTTAATATACTACTGAGGGAGTACATTCTTGGAGACATCCTTATTCAGTCTACAAGTACCCTGAGCTATCTGCCAATTCCTGGGTACTCTGGGAGCCCAGACAGGAAATTGTGAAAAGAGGAAGAAGTAGGGCCACTTTCATCCGTGTACTGAAGAAGGACAGAGGCCTTGATAGTATTAATACAGAAACAGAAAATGAAATGAATGAAATGAAATGAGCTGACAACAGCCATGTGAGATAGACAGGTTTGGAGGTGCAACTTCATTTATGGAACCCGAGTTGGCATTGGCTGAAGCTGATACATGCCCTCGAATTAGTGGTGGTAGTAGTAGTAGTGGCTGTAAATAATACTGAATTCAGAATAAGCAATTCAATTACAGTGCAGAAATCCAGAGGCTTGACATGGGATTCACACTACACATATGAAATGAATAAAAGGTTTTAACCCAGATACCATTTGCAGATGAAACAAAAACCCAGCTTCAGTGCTTCAAGAAAGTTCTTCAATGTGAGTTAGGGATTGAAACAACCAATGCAAAAATTTTACTCAGCATAATCAGTGCTAAATTCTTAAATGTACAAAACGTTGAACAATACAATGCAGTTATAATGTAATTGCTTCGAAAATAAACCCTCTACAACTGCGGTTATTGAGAAAAATAGTGATATTGCCTCATATTTTAGGCTGTATTGCAAAATCTTTATACGGTAAGATGTTTTGTGATACAACTGACCTATACATATGCATCAACTGTGATAACTCAAACACTTATCAAAACACTGCTCCCAATGGTAAATAGTAACTTTAAGATGATGATGATGGTAATAGAGAAGATAAAAGAACACTGATAGAACCATAGATACAATCTAAGTGGAGGCAGTAATGACGAATTGGTTGTGATGCTGGTTGCTTGGTAGGAATCAGTGGCAGAGTGGTAGTAATTATCATACAGCAGATCAGATGTGATGACAGCAGGTAAGGTGTGGTGGTGATGATGATGATGATGATGATGATGATGATGATGATGATGATGATGATGATGATGATGATGAAGATGATGATGATGATGTTGAAGATGATGATGTTGATGATGATGATGATGATGATGATGATGATGATGATGATGATGAAGATGATGATGATGATGATGAAGATGATGATGTTGATGATGATGATGATGATGATGATGCTGATGATGATGATGATGAAGATGATGATGACCATGATGCTGATGATGATGCTGATGATGATGATGAAGATGATGATGATAATGATAAAGATGATGATATGGATGATTTGATGGTACTGATGATTTTTTGTTTTGGCACTGATGGTACTTGGCTGTGGTAAGAACTTGGTGGCAATGTTGGTTGCTAGACAGTAACAGTAATCAATTGTAGTCTGGAAGTGATGCCGATGAATAGACGGTGTGGTTGCTATTCAATAGTGATCAATGGTACACTGTAGATGGTCATGGTAATGATGGTTGATCACTGTGAAAATTGTGGTGATACAGATCACTCTCAATGATTGTCAGTGCCCACAGTTTACTGATTGTGATGATGGTGACTTGGTAGCTATAATGGTTGAATTGTAGTGATTCAGAACTGGTTGAAGTGATGCAGTGAATTTGTGATGTGATGATGATTAGTTAAAAGTGAAGATGGTAGTTGTCTCTTCCATGGTACTGCTTCACTTGGTGTTGATAAATGATTTGTTTTGATCAGAGTAAAAGGTTGACAATGACAAACCTATAATTGATGTAAGGATGGCAGTGTAAATGTAAGAATCTACAACAATGGTGGCTACATGATGGAAGAGTTGTTGGTGAAGTCAGAGGTCATACCGCCACCAAGGTTGAATAGAACACCAAGAAATCTGCAAAGGCCCCTCCTGACAGGGGTGCAGAAAGAGGAAAAAGAGTTGTGGCATCTTAATCTGCATGGTTCCACAGAAGGTATTGCCATTTTGAATGAAGACATGTTAATGATTGGTGGCCGTGGAAGATTGCAATCTTTATGAAGATGGCACAAAATGTGAATAATACCGGTAGTAAGAGGTAAGGGTGACTGGTCTCTACTTCCACCAGTGTGAAAGGTGACTGTGTACTTACTGCTATAATCATCAAAGTGATCAGCCGGTGGATAGTCAGGATCTTCTCCTGCCTGAATCCTCTGCCAACCAAAGCTTTCTGACCCACACAGATTCTCATCATCAAACTCACAGGCTCCTGCATGGAGAACACAAAAACAGCATTGTTCAGTCTACAGACTATAGAGGGAGGGCTTCATACATCACTCAAATCTGCTACCAAAATTTCCTTATGTCCAACTTGAGTTTGATAAGCTGAATACTGCTACTACTTTCTATTGCAGATTTGTTTCCCAAGTGGCACACCAGCGCACGCCCCCTCTTTATCTTTTGCTTAAACAAAAGACATAAAAAGAAAAAAGTAGGGGGAGGGACTCATGCACCCCCTTCACTTTTGTAAAAGTGCCTCCCCTTTACGGAATTCCTGGACCCGCCCCTGTTCCCTGCACTTATTCTTGTGTCTGCCTTAACCCTAATCAGGCTGGGGGGGGGGCGGAATCCGCCCCCCCCTCGACGTTTCGCGCAATATCTTCGCAACGCGATAAGCTCCCGCCGCGATGTTTCATGACTTTTTTCTTTCAAGTATCGCGCAACTTTTGAGACCAAAATTGTTGCGCCCGCGCGTACCGTTTTGACGCGACGCCCGTTCGAAAAAAATCTGTCAAACCCAAAATTGCTCCAAAACGTGATTTTGTGTACAAATCCAATGCAAATTGTGTTTTTTCAATTAATTCACATAAAAATTCATATCTTCACTTAGAATGGCCGAAATAAATTTATTTTAGCATAATAATGCTTCGAAAAATGTCTGTGACAAATTTTGGCCAAAAAACAAACAAAAACAAAAGGTCAAAAAACAATGAAATACATAAGAAATTCAAAAAACAATAAAATACATAAGAAATTAATTTCGATACAGATTTTTTTTTATCCTATGTCTCAGAAGAATGATACAAGAAACATTTTTAAAAAGAAATTAGCTTAATTGGAGCATTAATAAGTGATTTAGAGCCCAAAACTGATTTTATGCATAAATTACAATAATTAATTAATATAAAATATAAGAAAAATTTTTCGGAGAAAGCAACCATACATTTTGATAGAATATGTCGCGGGCGTCGCGTGTGCCGATTTTCGGCGCGATCGCGCGTTCCATAGGCGAGATCTGAAGGGGGGGCGGAATCCGCCCCCCCCCCCAGATATAGCATAGCCAAAAAAGCCCAGCCTGATTAGGGTTAACCCTTACTGTGCTTTTTCTGCTGAGTGGCACAGATGTTTAAGAACTTGTCAATGTACAGATTATCTCATCTACTTGACACCTATTACATCAGAATGGCATTCTTGCTGGACTGAGGCACATTTCCTCACCTGAGATGGCTCGCTAACTTTACATCTACTGTAGATCAAGTCTGGATGGTTACTGTATGCTCATATTAAAAAAAAAAAAGCTTGGAAAATTCAGCGCCTGGAACTGTAAAACAATAGCAATCCCATGAAATGATTCCTGAATACGATTAGTAGCTAACACATCTGCAAATCCAGCTCCATCTTCAATATTGCAATCTTTGTTATCATCCCATCTTTGATATGTTTTTGGTTCACATGTACAAACTCCTCATAGCAAATGATAGCCTTTTTTGTTGAAGTTCCCAAATGGTATTCTTCTCAGCAATCAAATCAAGCCAATACAATATAACTTTTGGATTTTTGTGAAAACAAATTTGTATCAGTCAGTTTAATTTTTTTTTTAATACAATTTGATATAATGTAGACAATGCCAGTGTATAGTTTGGCAATCAAGGACTTAAAAACCAAAGATATAAAACACCTGTTTCTTGACCCTGGCCTAATCTAAGTATCAGTCACCGCCACAGGGGGGGGGGGGGGGGCACCCGCAAGAGGAGGAAATTGTTTTTTGGTTTTGGCATGGGCTATGTAGCTCCATGGTGCGTGTGTGTGTCGACAAACTTCTACAATGCTCTCCTTCTTATTCCTGTATTTTTGTTATTTATGGGTCAAATTTTTTCGTTCAAAATTCAAAATGGATGACTATAGCATTTCTCAATAGAATATAAAATCTAAAACTTGAGAAAGAATAGAGAAAATTGAGTGCACTTTGAATGGTCTGCCACAGGCAGATATCCTTATCATGCTCTTATGTAATATGACAGCTGTTGCAGTCATTAAACCCTGGCTTGGCCTCCAGGTTTGCCACGCCTGAGTAGAAAGTTATTTTGCAGTGGGCAAATAAATCTACTACCACTTCTCAAACAAGGAATCTTTAGGGGGGTATAGCACCCCATCAGCTTCGTTTGGCGATGGGGTCTCGCCTTAAACGGGGGTTTGACGGCATGCTAATTCAAAAGTGAATTTCTGTGTCATAAACTATGAAATTTTTACTTTAAAACTTGACCCTTGCATTGTGTCTTTTACTTGTTTTGAATTTTGTAAGATTAAACCATAATTAAGTCCTCAGAATGATTGAATCAGATTATATGAGTACATGTACAATCTTATCATTATCATCACTACTATTATTACTACTACAGACATATTAGTATGAAGTTCCACAGAATAATTCATACTTTACACATCAAATCCTGGGTAAAATTTGCTGTCAAAATTAATGATCATCTCATCACCAAATTGGCATCTCTGAGGTATCCTGTAGATCTTGTAAGGGAGAAATATTAAAGATTAAATTGGTTGCAGCCACTAGATTTGCACAAAATCCAAGAACTATTTTCCAACTTTTGTCAGTTCGAGAGAAAGAAAGCATGACTTTCTATTAAAGTATGTTGCCAAATATATGAACCAACCATAGATTTACCAGAAAAGAGACCTTTGAAAATTCTGTACCTAAAACACACAAACCTATATGAAGAATAAACAATATAAATACAAAAAATATCCTCTTTACTCTGCCTTGTGAAGTAATAAAAAAAAGATATACAGTGTACATTGTAACATCAAACCACATTAACGTTACATATGTGACTTGATGGATTGAAGTGAAGGTGCTCACCACAGATTTTTTCATCCATCCCATTAGTACAATGCTCCTTGAAGTCACACACCAGATCCTGGCTAACACACTGACCATCCCCACACTGGAAGTCGGTCGACACCGGGCACGGTGCCAGGGTGGTCGGAACAGGAGTCGTGGAACCCTGTGGCAGAGGGTTGCTGGCTAGGGGGCAGTTCTCAAAGCTGATGTCGTCAATGGCGATAGCAGCGTTGGGTCCAGTGGTAGCCACAGCCTGTATCACCACCTGTACACAAGGTTAGTGAGATTTTTAAATTGAACAGTTCTAATTATGATTTGGTTCACATGGCTGCTATGGAAGCAAAAGCATTTGTTTGTTTTTGTTTTGTTTTGTTTTCAGGACTGGAGTTACACCCATATTGTAACAAGTAACAAACCTCATTTTCATTTCTTTTTACTTGGTAGGCTACATAAATGCACATAAACAATATATGGTATCATCAAGTACGTGATGTTGCCATTTATAAACTTACACAATATGCTGATCTTACATAACGATAGGCACACAAGGCTGCTTTTACAAACAGGAGTCATTGTTTTTTTTGCATCGCAATGCAAAAAATCAAATCTAATTGCCAAAGATGACAAGCAGCAGAAAGACTCACTCAGCTGCAAATAAAATTTGTGCAAAGAGAGCAAGCCACATCCTTCTGATATATCAAGCAGATTAATCTCCAGACTGCACATGAAAAAAATTACCAGAGAATGACCCCTTGCACCCCGCTGTGTGCAGACCTTCTGTGGAGAATTGCATCACATAATTTCTTTTTTTTAATTGATAGTTTCTTAAATATTTCTCACACACCATGCAGGGCAAAGTATCACAACAGCTTCTAAAGAAAAACAAACAAACAAACAAGCTGGGCCAATTTTTGTATAGCATCATTTATCACTAAAAGACAATTTTTTGGGTGTCCACACACAAGAATTAACACTTCCCACACTGCTTTGCATAAATTGACTTGTTAGAATTTAATTTCAGGTGTATGTAAGAGGGCACATCTCTAAAAGTAGAAGTCTTAAGCTCACTGTTCCCATCCGGTTATACAAACAAAAGAAACGAGTCTACTTGAATGTCTGGTTAAACTGCCTTCGAGGACCAGTGCATACCTGGAAATCACTGTTGCCAGCAGACACTGATTCAGTGAAGTAACTGTAGCTATCAAAGAAGAAGTTTGCATAGCTCTCCACTAACGTCCAAACTCCATAGGTCTCAGTACGAGTGTAGATGTTGACTATTCCCCTGTCACTTCCATGTCCGAAGAGGAAGAAGCGCATCTGATTCAAAAATACAAACATATAAAGAAAGACACAAGTTTACACAAGTCTTTTGAACAAGGATACTGTAACACAAGAAATTTTAATGTGCATAAATCTTTTGAAAATTTTTCGAAGAGCCAAGATTAGCAAAAGTAAACTAAATGCAAGCGTTTATATCTACACAATCCATTATACATAGTATACTCCATTTCTTCAATGGCCAGGAATTTGCAAAAATTTCATGCAGCAAAAAAAAAAACAACAAACAAACAAACCTGTGGGCTCCAATTTGCAAAAGTTTCATGAAAGGAATGTTTATAGAAAATTACGAACACATTTTGTAACACATTATGCTACACCAAACCACAAAACAAATGTGGTGTGTATGGCTTGGTGGGCTCATAAGAAGAGCTCAGCGACACAAACACAAGGCAGTCAAAATGTTATCAAAATCTGAATACGTGCAACAGAGTTTTCAGAATTTTAGAATTCAAACGGCTTTCCTGTATCAAGCACAGACATTCACAGTATATCAAATTAATTTACATATGCAAATCAGATGAGAGTGTGATGTCATCACTTCACAATTCAGCCCCTGGTTTAAAACATGAATTATCACACATTCTAGTTTTCTGGGTCATCAATTTTTAAGTCCGTCCGACTAACTAAAATTCTCCTGACTTCACATAGTTATCCTTGCTTAATCATTCCAACTCTACAGTGACCTGGATCTATGGATACGACTTGTTTTTCTTGACCTTGTGTAAAGAGTGAAAGCAAGAGAAATTTGCTTCATAAAACATTTCAGAACTTTCTGAAAGACATAAAAAATGATAACATGGCAATATCCAATTCAATACTTGAGAAGGGATGGAGAATTTGACTTGAGAGCTATCTGCAAAGAAGTGGATGATTTTACACTCCGTGATGTAATGTACAGTATCATATGTTGCCATGGAAACAGGAAAGTAGACTGACCTGACACGAACCAACGAGCCCAGTAGCCTGGAAGGTGGGGGATACCAATATGGCAGAGTCTCCAATTTCATTCATGAGAAGGAAATCTGCCACCATGTAGAAACCCCCAACGCTGTTTGTGGTGTGGTCCCTGGTTGGGGCATACAGGTGGTCCGGGATGATGGCGGCAGACATGCGATACCACATGAACTGACTGGTAGGATGGTTGGTGTACGCACACTGGTCCACTTCAAAGTTACACCTTGCAGTGTATGCATCTATGCACAGAAAGCAAGAGAGAGACAGATTACACAGACCAAATACACCACTACACAGCACATTCCCAGTGTCAAGGTCAAGGTCAAGTTAAAGGTAAAAAAAAAACCACCACGAAATAATGTGGAATATATGTTTTGTCATATTGAAAGTATTTGATAAACTTGAGTCAAGTGGAAAAATACAAACAAGTTACTCAGTTCTATTAATAAACTTCTAGAAATACACGAGAATGTACATCATCTATATTCAATGTTTTTGTTTGTTTGTTGTTGTTTTTTCCTGGGATACAGAGAAATGGTATCAACCCTTCAAAGATCATAATCACTCTTAACAGTCATCACATGGAGTCATCAGATGGAGTCAACTCAGATATGCCATAAGAGAAGATTTATAGACAGTGAAAGTGTATCTATGAACTACAATGTTATATACTTGAAAGGCTAAAAGCAACAGGGCACCATCTTGGTCTTAATGGGAATATGAATATATTGCCCCGGCAGGATAAGAATGGAACATTGAAATGCATTTCATTTTGGTACTATCATTTTGGCTTTGCATTTTCCTTATGTTATTGTGTTTACTAGTTTTCTTGTATAAATAGCACCAGTGCACTTTTAGAAACACCTGTATAAAGTGGCGTATAAATGCAATTATTTTTGGGGGGAACACTTTACAAGTTGCTAGTGTCCAGGATGAGCCCAATATGCCATAGACAAATGATCAAAAAAATACATTGTATTTCACCAAATATACAACTTGGAAATCAGTCACAAAGATGTAGGTATGTTAGGCAAGGTGTTACATGGTTCTATTTGTTCATTATGACATAGCATTGATTGAAGCCACTGTGAATGTCTTCAATGTTAACCCGTTGAGGACTGTTTGATTTTGCTACGACATGCATTTCCAATAGACACCTGCCCGAGTATACTCGGGACTCATCCTCAACGGGTTAAAGATACCTGCAAGACTAAAACTTACTTGACATGTCCTACATATATTTCTCCCTTCACAAACATAATTACTGCTTTTTAGATTCTTTTCCACACTTTACAAGTGCCTCCATAAAAATGATTTAAAGGACAAGTTCACCCTCATATACATGTGGATTAACCACATGAAGATGAGTCCCGAGTATATTTGGGCAAGTGTCCATGGGAAATGCATGTTGGAGCAAAATCAGCCTGTCCTTAATGGATTAAGATAATGCAGCAATCCTACATACATAAGTGGAACAAATCAGGGACAGTTTGAGGAAAAGTGGAAAATCCATTTAAAAGTTATGAATATTTAAAGTATACAGTCACTGTTGGATGAGAGGACTACTTCAATTGATGATGTCACATGCATAAAACAATATAAGGGGAATACAAAGAGAATTTAAAAAAAATCATAATTTTTGAAAAAAGTACACATTCCCTCAACTTGTAACTGACATTTGTTGATGGTAATATTACTCCCCTGCCTTCTGAAAGAGGCAAGTCATGTGCTCTTTTATCATGAGAGAAAAGTGAAGATATGTTGAACTTTCTCTATATTTTCTTCAAATTGTTCTACACATTCGACATCACAAGCTGTAGCAGTCTTCACATCCAGCAATTGCAGGCCTGAAACTTCAAAAATTCACAACCTTTAAACGGATTGTCCGATTTTACTCAAGCTTTCACATATGTGTTCTACTGATATTGCTGGATTCTCTCAATCCACATGTTTATGAAGGTGGATTTGTCCTATAAATTTGTTGTGTGAATTCAACACCTACCACAGATAAACTCGTCTGAGTAGTCCCCACAATCATCATCAAAGTTGCAGACATCCTCATCAAAGATGCAGCCCTTGTTGGAGCATGTGAAGTCCGTTCCCTGGCAGGTGGCCTCCTTGTTGGGGAAAGAGCAGGCGAAGAGTCGCACGTCGCTAACGGCAATGACACCATCGGGCGCCGTCTCGTGAGGTTTGCCCAGGAAATGGAACTACCAACAGAACAAATCAGATCAGATGACCAAGAGTGTTGATAGTGCAATTACTTCAAGTTTAATTTCACATCATGTTCATGTTCTTTTCTCTCACAGCTGCAAATACCCACAGTAATTCCACTTTACCAGAAGTGCAAGAGTGAACCCCAAAAGTGTGACCCCACTTGACTGCTACAAGTTGCGTAAGGGTGCGTAAGATTACCTCATTCATTTGCAAATAGCATTTAGCTTGAGGAGGAACCAACTACTCGCGACTAAATGTTTTAATATGCGATTGGCAAAATTTTTATATTTAGGTACAATTAATCCCCCTTTAATCAATTTATTTCAGCACTTCCAATTATATTAAGGAGCTACATGTATGTATATGTATTTCAACATGACATGAATAAATATGAGATTTCTTGGCTGTCTAGGGTACATGAGTGTAAATAGCCTAACTCACAGCTTACACAACATATTATGTTTACTTGTACAGATTGCAGAGACTGGGATAATTCAGGGCTCCCGGGGAAAAGATTACCAAATGGACACAGAGTTGTCTATAGCACTGATATAGTTGCCAGCTACAATGGGTTTCCTGTTTTTCAATAATGAAGACTTGTCACCTTTTGCAGTCCCAATGTGACGATTTCCCATAGGTTGATTACATGGTTGTCCATGGATCCATTTCATAACAATGTCTGCAATTACAGTTGAACCTCTATTATCCGGCCTCCCTTTATCCGGATCTCTCTATTATCCGGACACAATCTCACCGTGATTTTTTTTAAATAATTACGGGAAGAAAGGGGGATTCCCAACTCCTTGAGAACTCCTACCCAAACACACATGAATTACATATTACTTTCAATATGATTAACATACATTGCATCAAGTTTCCTTCCAAATTGCTTACCTTCAGACATTTCAACATCCCGAAACATCCCCAAATGTAACAATGAAAAGGTTGCAGTATACACATTATTACATGTGGTACTACAATGGGCTACATCAGTACATGTGTATGTATATGTATGAAGAGGGGTAGGGATTCTACTGCACACACAAATGACGAGTGGACTCTGGTGCTGTAAGGTGACTTGACGTTTATTACCACGGCGTACCACAGCCGATCAAAGCAAGTCAAAAACAGAGCAAACAACCAAACAGCCAAAACAGCCCCTGTATATAAACAGAGCAGACAAATCCAAACACGGTTAGCATCATGGATAGCAACAATCCAACATTTTTCCTTTAACAACTTGTTCAGGATGGCAAACTATCAAAACAATTGTATCATACGTTTGTATCAATGCTCACAATTTCCTGTCAAATATCTATCTCAAGGCTAGACTGATATCACATCCCTAGTCTTTCACAATAGGAATATGAAATTACACACATGTTTCTCATATGCATAGTGCAATATATACAATGTAGGATGGCTAAAATATCATGCATTAATGTGAAACATACTCTTAGGAGTGTATAATGCAACTAAGTTTCCATCGCCTTAACTCTTCTAACATCTAGCAGTGCCTGAGCTGTTCAGATCATATCAAAGAAGAACTGCAAAATCTTCTTGAAATAGTGACATACAAACATGCCAAAACAATCAATGGAATAGATCACTCAATCTTCCCCTCTAAGTGATTAACCATCACTATGTTATCGACAGACTATGTTACAGTATACAGCTGTATTTCTATTGAATGCAATAGATAATGAATAGGCAGCTAATTACTGCTAAAATGCCTGTCACTGCATATAGTCATTTACAAGTAGTAGCATTGTTCTCAGTAACTAGAACAAAACATGTCAGCATATTAGATATCATACACATCCATCTCCTACTTTAATAAAGTTTGATCCTGAGTGGTAGCTATATCATGTGTACTTGCAGTCACTTGCTTTGCACCTTGTACAAACAGTAAGCATAACATTGAATTGAACTATCAAAGTGTTCCACTTCTTACTGACTGACAGCCAACTCAGCATAGTTGTGTTATATGACATACAAAAGTGTAAATGTGCACACGAAAAATACAATATACACTAGTTGCTATCTGTGTTTGAACTCACCGATCCAAATACTCAATCCAGCTAGAGTACGTACAGGTAGGAGACAACCTCCAGGTTCTTAACCCAGCTAGCACTGATTATGCTGTGACAATAAACATAACAAATGCAATGAATACTTGAGGTGTATACACACATGTCAGTGCATATTGTTCAACTTTAGCTTTTTCCTCTCTATGCCAATATAGAACACATATATACATGTATCTACTCTAGACAAAGCCAGAAATATAGTTACATCAAACTATAACAACCTAGAACGTTAACTTGACTCTGCTCTAGTCTACACTGCATCTTCTGACACAGCTAGGCTGCATCTCCTTGCCTGAGTGACAGCTCTAAGCTCTTGTGAATTATGCCTGAAATAGCACACCATTGCTTTTTGAACCATTCATCTTTGGTCTGATTACTACTAGCATCAATTTTCCATTATCACCTTTTACCTAACTTAGTTACAGCAAAAGAACATAGTATACATCCAAGCAGTCAGGATAGATCTACCATATAACAATCTGACCTGATGCACAATTAAATCATGCCTAATTTGCACTCTTTGCAGTAATTATTCTCATTGCCTTACACATGGTATGTGCTCTAAAACACAACTGTGATTGTGCATCTAACATTAGTGCAGGCCTGGCACACACACACACACACACTCCTATCATTATGTACACAAACTTAGGTGTGTGTGTAGAGCAAAGAGTTTCTAAGGCAGGCACAGTTAAACTTTAATGTGTGCATGAGTTTAAAGAGGCTTGCAAAAATGCTACCAAACTTCTTTATTGTCTTTCATAACACCATGAAACACATCAAAAGCTAGAGTTTATCATATTCATGAACACTTACTCATATCAATGACTCGAATCTCTTTCTTATGAGGGTGAAATCCACCTCAATCTGAAGAGCATCATGAGGAACTGATGACAAGACTGCATCATCGCTGTGACCCTAGTTCTAGGACACTCACTGCATAGCCACATGTAGCAGTACATTATGGGATAGATGCGGGTCAGGGTCAAGATCACATATAATTAGTCTTAATTACCAGACTCTCACATTACTTCAAACTTCCCCGCGATTACCTTACACGACCCGAGTAAGTAGTAATCTACTTATGGTAATATACAAAAGCTTAAACACATTTTTAAATCAACCTGTTATTTCACATCCACTATCAACTCTTAGTGCACGAAAGTGAGATGCATAATATGCAAAGTGAATTGTGATCACAACCAAGTCACAACATTCTGTGACAATCTACTCCCTCTCTATGGGGGCTTAACTGGTCTAGGGACGTGGAAAGGGTTACTGTGCATGCCTTTTGTTGTCCTATTTGACCTTCTAGGATTGGCTGGTGCACTAGTTTCCTCACCAGTGTCACTTGTGTCACCATGAAAAATCCAGTAAGGTAGGTCATCACTTCTACCATTTCCGCCTAGGAGGCTATCAGTATCGTCACCTTCAACTTCATCTAATACGGGGATATTGTCACCATCGTCCATAGCTTCTTGTGACAGGTCATCAGGTGTAAGTGGTGGGAACTCCTCTCCTCTGGGATCACACACTAGCAATCTCCTGTGTACTGTCTTGGCGGCACCACCAAGAGATGGGCGAATTGTGTACACATCTTGAGCATCGTTAACGGCCGTCACGACAAAGGGTGTCCTATGATACTTGTCCTGAAGTTTGTGTCTCCCTTCAAATGCACACTGTTTCAGGAGTACTCTGGTTCCAATCTCTATTGGAGTGCTCATGGGAAGTGCATCATGTGCGTCCTTTGCCTTTCGCTGTGACTGCTCGAGATGTCGTCTCGCATACTCATGAGCTCGCTGAAGGGACTTTGCATGGCTTGTCACGAAATCCTCATTCCATGGCATCTCTACATTTGACAGAAGATGGTCCAGAGGTGTATGCGGCTCTCGGCCAAACACTAGACGGTGGGGAGACATCTTTGTCGCCTGATGCGGAGTGCAATTGTACAGGAACACTAGGTGTCCGATCAAACTTGGCCACTTTCTACGGTCGGAGGGTGACAGAGAGCGAATCATTGTGCACAGCGTCCTGTTAAACCTCTCTGTTTGACCGTTCCCTTCCGGGTGATATGGCGACGTACGGGACTTCTGAATCCCATATAGACGACAGAGTTCTTGAATCAAGGCACCCTCAAAGTTGCGTCCCTGATCAGAGTGTATTCTCATTGGAACACCGTAATGAACGAACCAGTTGTCATGCAGAACTTTGGCGACTACAGCTGCTGTCTGGTTTCTGCACGGAATGGCCTGGGCGTACTTCGTAAATGCATCTGTCATTACCAGGACGTCTTCGTAGTTTCCTGCGCCACGATCCAATTTCAGGAAGTCTATAGCCAGTAATTCCATTGGTTGGAATGCTAGTAAGTGCCTCCGGGGCGTGCGGATACTTGGACTCGGAGCCTTGGCGACGGTGCAAGTGAAGCACTTCTTCACATGGGCTTTGACATCTTGGTGCAACGCAGGCCAGAAGCATCTGGTCTTTAGAATGCCAGTAGTCCGGTTCACTCCTTGGTGCCCCCAGTGGTCATGGGCCTGTTCTAACACCTTCGAGCGGAGACATCTAGGGACTAACAACTGTCTAACTGGACCGATCTCTTCATCTGTTACCTGTCGGTACATGACACCATTGTTCACAACTATCCTAGGAAGCTGCCTCAGCCATCCTTTGACCTCTGGGCAAGAAGAATCTACTGGGTCTCCTGAATTCCAACCCTCCTCTAAGCACTTCCACACAATCCCCAGACACTCATCCTGACGCTGCATCTCTGCCAATTGTTCATGAGTATACGACGGGAACACAGATGGCAGTGTTTCTGGTGGCTCAGCCGTCATGTTAAGTGATTCATCACTTGGCAGCAACTCCACAGGCAACACACTGCAGTCAGTTACACATCCTATGGCTGCCCGAACTGTTTCATTGTTGGCAGGACAACGGCTTAGAGCGTCGGCACATGTATTCAACCGCCCTGGCTTGTACCGGATCTGTAGATTGAACGGAGCCAGCTGCGCTGCCCATCTCTGCTCAGTAGCACCGAGCTGCGCGGTTTCCAGGTGAACCAACGGATTGTTGTCCGTAAAGATGGTACATGGAGAATAGAGCAGGTATCCCCGAAAGTTTTCTGCCACTGCCCACTTCAAGGCTAACAGTTCGATCTTGAAACTGGAGAAATCCGGATACTTCTGCTCAGCCCCTCGTAGCCCGCGACTTGCATAAGCGATTGGATGCAGTTTCCCACTCTCATCAGCCTGTGAGAGACAAGCTCCAAGACCCCTCAGTGATGCGTCTACCTCTAAGAAGAATTCCTTGTCAAACTGTGGATACGCAAGCACAGGAGGTGAAGATAGTGCAGTCTTGAGCCTTTGGAAGGCCTCTTGTGCTTCATCGGTCCACCGGAAAGTCGTAACATCTTCTGAGCTAGCCTGCTTCCCCGCTTTGCGGCGCGACGACTTCTTTCCAACTAGTCGATGAAGGGGTGCTGCTATGCTGGCAAAGCCACGCACAAACCGCCTATAGTAGGAGGCCAACCCTAGGAAGGAGCTAAGTTCAGTGGAGGTCTGGGGCACAGGCCAAGTCATGATGCGCTCCACTTTATCCTTGTCTACAGCAACACCTTCTGCACTGACTACATGGCCCAAGTGTGAGACTTCAGTCTGGAACAGCCTGCATTTCTGTCCTTTCAGTTTGAGTCCATGTCTCGCTAGTCTCTGGAATACCTCGTTTAGCGTGGAAACATGTTCCTCAAATGTCCGCGAAAACACCAGCACATCGTCTAGATACAGGACCAGCTGCTGCAGATTCATGTCTCCAAAGATCTGCTCCATCACACGTTGAAACGTTCCCGGACTGTTACAAAGACCTTGTGGAAGTCTCAAGAACTCGTAGAGACCCCAAGGGACTCTGAACGCCGTCAGCGGAATGGACTGCTCATGCATGGTTACCTGAAAATAACCATGGGACAAGTCTAAGGATGAAAAGAACTTGGCACCAGTCATCGCCTCCAGGGTTTCCTCGATTCGCGGGAGCGGGAACGAATCTTTAACTGTGATAGCGTTCAGCTGCCTGTAGTCTATGCATAATCTGAGGGCACCCGACTTCTTACGAACCAAGACTACAGGGCTTGCAAATGGGCTCGAAGAACTGCGGATGATCCCCCTGTCAACGAGATCTTGAAGGAGTTGTCTCACTTCTGCTGCTTGGTGAGGGTGAATCCTTCTGTAAGGCATCCTGATTGTCTTTTCGGAAGACAGCCTGATTTCGTGGGGTATCATGTCACATCTCCCCACATCGTAGTCATCCTCCGAGAAGGCACCTTTATTGTCCTGGAGCAACATGGCGACTACCTCTGCCTCATCCGGATTCATTGCAGGCAGAATAACACCAGCTGGCAGTGAAATGGTCCGTCCATCCTTGGTGGTGAACCTCTCTCTGACCGACGCACTTGGTTCACTTTCGCGATGGACGTCGTCATTCCTAGTCAGTGTCGCAACTGGCTTCTCATCACTTTGCGCAACAAGAACCTCCGATATGTTCACCTCAACTCTCTCCTCTGTGATGCGTGTATGAACTTCTTGCTGTGCTACAAGTCGAACAGCAGTAGCCAACACTGTGTTGGGATTTAACACCACCTCCTTCTCACTGTTATTGACAACTAGCAAATGCGTGTCATGGGTGTGGCCTGAGCTGCAACCTTCCACTATTTCAAGTGCCTCTTGACTTGAAGCTCCTCCTGACTCTATCAGCCATGGCTCGCCAGACAATCCCTCATCATCGCCAAAGTGACATCGAAGCCGTCGGATTGACCTAGGTGGAATCACTTCCAAGGCTGGACCCGTCAACACCTCTCTCTCCTGGCTTAGACGTACACTTCCACGACCTTGCTCTGGCAAGCTGAGACAAGCAGCAACAAGATCAGGATCTCCATTTGTCTCCTGCCCAAGCAGCACCCTGAGTGCATTGCACCCCAGTAAAATAGGGTAGTCCTCCTTCCCCAATCCATGCACAACTCCCTGATTCACTATTATGAATCCAACCATGGCTCGATTATCTCCAATCAGTACTGAGGCCTTGACGAACCCCTCCACTGGAATCTCTTCTCCTCCTACACCAACTATCTTGATGGAGGATTCCATGCTTCCAAGTGGACCTAACGTCTGCAGCCTAGACTTGTACACATCGACAGGGATGAGGGATGCTTCCGCGCCTGTGTCAAGGATACATCCTACAGCAACTCCTCCAATCTCTGCCACCACCCGTGGGCTTGGAGATACTAACAGGCTATGAAGATTTACTTGCTCAGGCTTCCCGTCTTTGCATTCCACTTTCCCTATGTTTGTTTGAGAATCCAAATCTGCCATGGGCATGGAAATTGAGTCCTCTGATGTTCTGCCCTCAACAACAGAGCTGTCTAGTTTCCCTGGTTGGTGTTTTGGGACGAATCTGCGGGGGTAGCAGCCTGTTGGCAGTCCTTCTTGTAGTGCCCTTTCTCCTTGCACTGGTAGCATGTTACTTCAGACAATGGCCTTCGTCTCTGTCGAGGAGTTTGCTTAAAGTCCTGGACCTGTACACGAAGATGTGCTACTTCATCCTTAAGTTGCGAGAGCTCTGCTATGATGGCCTTCTGAGCGTCCATCATCTGTTGTGTCTGGGAAGTTGCAGCCACATTGTAGACTTCAGGTTCTACCGCCACTTCTCTCACCCTTCCAGTTTGGCGGGAAGTGGATTCACCCTCTCTGAAAAGGAGGAGGGCTTCCCTTCGCATGCCCTCAAATCCCTTGGCGTTTGAGAGTTGAATCCGTCTCAGCTCACGACGTATCCAGACTTCTCTTGCTCCCCTCGCAAACTGGTCGCAAAGCGTCTTGTCTTTTAGTTTCTTGAGTGCTTCTCCTTCCTCCTCCGTTGCTGCTGCAGCCTCCATTCTCCCATACAGTCTTAGCAACACCCGACTGAACTCCGCCAGTGTCTCATCTTCACGTTGCACCCTGCTGTGAAGAATGCTGCTCAACGACTGCGCATCCTCGTGCTGCCCAAAGCACAGACGAAGGGCGTCTTTGATGTCCTGCGTCTTGCGTCTTGCATCTTCTGACAAGCACATCACTTCCTCTCTCGCCGGTCCAACCAGGTGATCAATGAGGGTGCGGGCCTTTTTGTCATCGGTGAGATTCAATGGAGCTGTGATCTCATCAAATTCCTCTAACCACTCTGACAACCCCAGCTCTCCCGACTTGTAGGGTGGACCACGAAACTTCGACAGTCTCCCAAGCGGTACTCCACTTAACCCCATCGCCTGTCTAAAAAACTGGGCCATCATGTCCACACTACCAGGTACGTTCTCAGACGAACTGCACGTACCAGCACTTGCTTGGGAACCTGTACTCATGTTGATGGTTAGCATGTACAAGAGGAAAAAAATCAGATCAAATCAAATCTTATACAGACTTTATTCAATCACAAACAATACTACCCAATTGTACAATACACTTAATGAGCTACTGGATGAGTCTGCTTTTAAACGATGGAACGAGGCTGTTTCTGTCCAGTTCTGTTCGTCACGGCACTTGGTCTCCACCAGTCCAGGATCCCACTCCTGACACCACTGAAGAGGGGTAGGGATTCTACTGCACACACAAATGACGAGTGGACTCTGGTGCTGTAAGGTGACTTGACGTTTATTACCACGGCGTACCACAGCCGATCAAAGCAAGTCAAAAACAGAGCAAACAACCAAACAGCCAAAACAGCCCCTGTATATAAACAGAGCAGACAAATCCAAACACGGTTAGCATCATGGATAGCAACAATCCAACATTTTTCCTTTAACAACTTGTTCAGGATGGCAAACTATCAAACAATTGTATCATACGTTTGTATCAATGCTCACAATTTCCTGTCAAATATCTATCTCAAGGCTAGACTGATATCACATCCCTAGTCTTTCACAATAGGAATATGAAATTACACACATGTTTCTCATATGCATAGTGCAATATATACAATGTAGGATGGCTAAAATATCATGCATTAATGTGAAACATACTCTTAGGAGTGTATAATGCAACTAAGTTTCCATCGCCTTAACTCTTCTAACATCTAGCAGTGCCTGAGCTGTTCAGATCATATCAAAGAAGAACTGCAAAATCTTCTTGAAATAGTGACATACAAACATGCCAAAACAATCAATGGAATAGATCACTCAATCTTCCCCTCTAAGTGATTAACCATCACTATGTTATCGACAGACTATGTTACAGTATACAGCTGTATTTCTATTGAATGCAATAGATAATGAATAGGCAGCTAATTACTGCTAAAATGCCTGTCACTGCATATAGTCATTTACAAGTAGTAGCATTGTTCTCAGTAACTAGAACAAAACATGTCAGCATATTAGATATCATACACATCCATCTCCTACTTTAATAAAGTTTGATCCTGAGTGGTAGCTATATCATGTGTACTTGCAGTCACTTGCTTTGCACCTTGTACAAACAGTAAGCATAACATTGAATTGAACTATCAAAGTGTTCCACTTCTTACTGACTGACAGCCAACTCAGCATAGTTGTGTTATATGACATACAAAAGTGTAAATGTGCACACGAAAAATACAATATACACTAGTTGCTATCTGTGTTTGAACTCACCGATCCAAATACTCAATCCAGCTAGAGTACGTACAGGTAGGAGACAACCTCCAGGTTCTTAACCCAGCTAGCACTGATTATGCTGTGACAATAAACATAACAAATGCAATGAATACTTGAGGTGTATACACACATGTCAGTGCATATTGTTCAACTTTAGCTTTTTCCTCTCTATGCCAATATAGAACACATATATACATGTATCTACTCTAGACAAAGCCAGAAATATAGTTACATCAAACTATAACAACCTAGAACGTTAACTTGACTCTGCTCTAGTCTACACTGCATCTTCTGACACAGCTAGGCTGCATCTCCTTGCCTGAGTGACAGCTCTAAGCTCTTGTGAATTATGCCTGAAATAGCACACCATTGCTTTTTGAACCATTCATCTTTGGTCTGATTACTACTAGCATCAATTTTCCATTATCACCTTTTACCTAACTTAGTTACAGCAAAAGAACATAGTATACATCCAAGCAGTCAGGATAGATCTACCATATAACAATCTGACCTGATGCACAATTAAATCATGCCTAATTTGCACTCTTTGCAGTAATTATTCTCATTGCCTTACACATGGTATGTGCTCTAAAACACAACTGTGATTGTGCATCTAACATTAGTGCAGGCCTGGCACACACACACACACACACTCCTATCATTATGTACACAAACTTAGGTGTGTGTGTAGAGCAAAGAGTTTCTAAGGCAGGCACAGTTAAACTTTAATGTGTGCATGAGTTTAAAGAGGCTTGCAAAAATGCTACCAAACTTCTTTATTGTCTTTCATAACACCATGAAACACATCAAAAGCTAGAGTTTATCATATTCATGAACACTTACTCATATCAATGACTCGAATCTCTTTCTTATGAGGGTGAAATCCACCTCAATCTGAAGAGCATCATGAGGAACTGATGACAAGACTGCATCATCGCTGTGACCCTAGTTCTAGGACACTCACTGCATAGCCACATGTAGCAGTACATTATGGGATAGATGCGGGTCAGGGTCAAGATCACATATAATTAGTCTTAATTACCAGACTCTCACATTACTTCATGTACATGTATAAAACATTGAGTCTCCCGTATCCGGCCAAATCCCTTATCCAGATGAGCCCCGGTCCCGACTTGTCCGGATACGAGAGGTTCAACTGTACAGTAAGTTGCAACTGTACATACTTGGAGATGGCAAGGTTCCATGAAGGCTACAGGGTCAATAATGCCATGATACATTGTGCATACAGACTGCCAATCACAAGCATGAGCAGCATGACTATCAAAGACTATCATCCTTCAATTAAAACAGGCCTCTCCTGACAATATCATCATAATCCATTTTTAACCTTTAGAGTATTTCTGCTATTAGTGGAAAAATGAGCAAAGAAAATGGGATTCCATCAGGATTAGAACCCGAGAACTTCAGATTGCTACCCTGGTGCTCTAGCAAGTGAGCTATAGAAAGCCCTAGTTCAGTGTTCATCCCAGAAACCCTAAATTCTCAATGCTCGGATGGTCAGAAGCTATAGCAGTGTGTTTGTGTGTGACACACACGCACACACTTAAACCTGACATAAACCCGAAGGATAATTCAACTTGGGGATAAATGCGAGGGATAACCAAAGTGATGCAGCTTTTTGAGTATGTAACAAATGCAAACAGAAGAAAACTGAATTGAAATGAATATAATTAGTGGAAAAATTAGCAAAGAAAGTGGGATTCCAGTATTTCTGCTATTAAACAGACAGACAAACAAACAAACCCTGAGTAAGATGAATAGCCTTTGAGGTTGATGGTTCTTTGCTGCAGTTACTATGGCATAGAGCAGCCAGGAAACAACCAACCAGCTGTGACATTAAGGGTGTTTCCATGTAACTGCAATTAGTGCAATTGCCAATAAAATCAGCAAAGTATCTACACAAAATGTCCCAACCCCTTCACCCTCATCCCGCCTCCAAACACCCCAACCCAGATTTCATAAGTAAGAGCCCATCATGTACAAACCTGGAATGGATTACGTATCCTGCCGACAGTGAACAATTCCGCCTGCCAGGAGCCCTGTATGGGTGTGGCCGCTCGGTACAGAATAGTCTCCTCAGTCGGACTGGTCTTGTATGATACCTTGAGTTCATCTGTCATACAGGAAAAAGATGTGGTCAGCAGGGACAAGATATATAATACTGTACACCAAAAAAAAAAAAATTACAAGACCCTCTGGAATTTCATAACTTTAAGAATGGTGAATCAATCCAAGTATAATCTTAGGGTATGAAACTATAACTTATTCCCACATTTTACAGAAAACCCTATCTCTTTAGCTTCAGTGGTCAAAGAAAAACAAGGATATTTGTTGAGCATGTCAGGAATCCCTTCCCTCAAGAGTTCTGTCAATTGTGTTCACACATTAATATGCAGTTCCAAGAGCATCCAAGTGCTAAGATTGGAAGAAACAGACCTATGTCATGTTGTACAATGATCCACATTTCTCTGTGACCACTTACACGTAAGCAAAATGAATAGGGTTTTCTGCAAAATACAGGTAAGATTATTATTATTAGACCCTGAAATAGCATTCTGACAATTTAATCATATTTTAAGTTAATAATGTGGAATTCTGATTGTAATTTTTTCTTTTTTCTGGGGGGGGGGGCCTTATTGTACAGAGAAAATACAAGCTTACAGAATGTCATAGACAGAACAAAGGAAAGAAAGAATTTCAAGTTCAAAGTTCATTTGGTTTTCTCCACCACCAACAAAATCAACCATACACATATAATGTGAATAAAAGGGACATAAATATGAGACATTAACATGAGAAAGAGAGAAAGAAAGAATGAAGGAAGGAAGGAAAATGAAGAAAGAGAGACAGACAGAAATCTAACAGCATGTCCTGTTCTTCCATCAAGTTACCTGACCCACTCAGATAGTACCAGAGCTGTATGGAACACCCGCTGCTAACCCCCTTGATTTCCGGTGATACCAGGCGGGCGTATTCTGCCCCAGCCTTGGGGGTCTGTGTGTTGTCCACCACCATGTAGGACCCTGCAGAGCCATCAAAGTCATCAGAAGGAACAAGGAGGTTGGGAGGAGGGGTGCCAGACCCAACACCCTGCCATATCCATGGCAACAGACCATCAGGGTCACTCGTGTAGTTGCACGGGTTGGATTCAAACGTGCAGGTTCCTGGAAATTCAAAAAAGGAAAAGTGGCTTGTGATTTATCTTTCTCATAATCTCTCTCTCTCTTCTTTCCTTTCCTTCTCTTTCTCTTTCTCTCTTCTCTCATCCTGTTGTTTCTCTCTCCCCTCGGTGTAATTTTTCTCTCTGTCACTCTCATCATCTTTAATTTTCTATGGGCGAACGTTAGTGTAACATTCACACACATTCACAATGTATATACATTGTATATACATACAACATACAATTATGCATGCATATAAGTATGTGCATTATATACCCTCAAAGACATATTCATTATATGTACATATATCAGGGCTCGACATTAGTGGTGGCCACTGGAAATTGATAATGGGCTACAAAATCCCCCCCCCCCAAAAAAAAAAAATAGTATCTTTTGGCAGCCGATCAGGCAACTGAAAGTCAATCGAGTTTCTATTTTTTTTTTTTTTTTCAGAAGCCCACTGCAATCAGTACCTTGTGGTTCTTTGGAATTTTTGTATTACTCTTGGAATCTCATACTGAACATGTCAAGTCAAGTACCTGGTACCAAAAAACTCTGAACTTATTGCCACCAAGAAGTGTCAATATTCCCATTAAGCTGATAAATGGCACCCCAGTTTCCCAACAATCACTCAATGGCACAGAGAGCAGTACTGCTATCTTCTCACATGATTACTAGCACACCTCAGCAGCATCACTACTGCAAAGGCCAAAGTTAACAGTGGCATGGAGAATGGTGTCACTACTTTCTCACAAAGTTAATACTAGCAGACCTCGAAGACATTAATATTGCAGAGAAAGGAGTGCCACCAGTCTCTGCATTGTCTACATTCCCACAGAGTTGACACCTGGCATACCCAGTTCACCAACAATTAGGAGGTTAAAGGGAGACATCAAAATCTTCTTAACGTACCACAGAAGGCCTCATCAGAGTCATCAGTGCAGTCTGAATACATGTCACAGACTTTGTCTCCATCAACCTGCTCATCACCGCTATCACATTGGAAGGGCGGGGCAGGGGTGGCGGTCCCGCTGCACACCCCATTAAACAGGTAGAGATCATCAATGGCAATGTCACAGGTGTCACTCTCTGCCAGTACACCTTCAATCAGCATCTAAAATGATGACAATTTGCAATAGCATTAATAACATTGACATAATGATAATACTGTCCACCCCATAAAATTTGTGAGCATAACACCCCACAAATCTGAACTTGTCAACCACTTTTAGGAGCAGTTCAGTAACTGCTACAAATCCAAAACTATAAAGAAACAGACTGAGAAATAAAGTACTATCCCTATCCAAGAGACAAAATTAGCAGCTTGTCACCTCTTTAAAGATGACACAAAGTGAGCCTAAACGATGGAAGACATTTGTTCCTAGGTGTTTCATATAGAGAATATCTGTCAACTTACAATAGAGTTTGGATACCATACACTAGGAACATTGACATTGTTGAGAAAGAGCAAAATGCCACACATTATTTGACACCACATGGTCAATTGAGCAGGAGATGTAGGCCATGACTATGGCAGCCATTTTGAATTGCTTGTAAGACAACGCTCTGTGATATTCAAATGGTCACATCTTTTTGTTGTTTTTGTTCAGATTTCCTTTGACATTTTTTTTTTATTTTGAGTTTTATCAGCACATGGAGCATCTTTATCATTTGGTAACATCAGCACACTTAGTCATCATAATCATTACTATTGGCATATTTTGGGGCATTCATGTTATTATCAGTATTACTTATTACTTCCACTTTTAGTACTACTCTAATCAAGATAATAATAATGATAATTATGATAAGAACACTAACAAAAATGATGACAATTGTACTGAAAATAACAGATAACAAAACTGAACAGTTCTTGTTCTTTTATCGTTATCACCATCCAATGCAACTGCAAGGTGGTTTGATTCAATACAGCCTTTGATGAAGAGTTATAATTCTTTATTATTTTATCACATCTTGTCCGGTAAGGAACTGCCTTCAGTACTGATTGCTACTTTCTGCCTTATATCTCTCTAGGTAGACTTAGTACCTTGTACTGTTCAGTCACATAAAAGTTCATCTGGCGATAAATCCAAAGATCATCACTGCTTGCTGAGATTGAGGTGATAGTGTTGACCTGCCAGGCCGTCTCCCACGAAATCTGGTGGGGAAAAAAAAGAAATAATAAAAGGGGATAAAGGGGAAACGTAAGATTCTTCATGTTAACCAGGGCAGTAATAAGGCTCAGACAGAAAGTGCTTCTGCCTACAATCAAATGGCTTGGTTTCTATTCCAACCGAGTCTAGGTGCTCAACTCGACTGATGACTGGAATTGAATGGAATTAAAGGAATTGTTTACCATTGGGAGTAGTGATTTACAAATGTTCAAGTTATCGCATTTCATTTCATCACATTTGATGCATACATTATGTGTAGGTCAATTGTATCACAAAACATCAAATCATATAAAGATTTTGCTATAAAACATAAGACATACAGTGTATAAGGAGATATCATTATCTTTATCAATAAACCATAACTGCAGCGTGACAATTTATTCTATAAATAATTTCATTATAACTATTGTTCACATTTTGTATATTCAACAATACTTATCATTGATTATACATATTAACATTTTTACATTGATGTTTCTATTCCTAAGTAATATTTTAGAACTATTTTGGAGCACTAAAGCTGGATTTTTATTTCATCTGCAAATGGTAAATGATGCCTTTAAACAAGGGAGGGAAAAGGGGAGATGAGCTGGCAGAGACAGGAGAAGAGGAAAGGTGAGAATGAAGAAGAAATGGAAGGAACAGGAAGGAAGATGAAGGGATGGAGGACCATGTCATACATTACATGCAATCACAACAGTCACCATGGCAACAGACAGGAAATACCTATCAGCTGTGAGCATCTTGAGTTACTGCCATGGTAACTGCAATTCACCTCAGCTTAAATTTCATTTCAAACATTTTTGCATGAAACAAGCAAAGGAGGAGGAACAGGAGGAGGAAGAGTAAAATTGAGTGAAAGAAGTAATATCACTTGCACAATGTACAAATTATAATTACTTTAAACAATTTATTATTTGAAATAATTGTGCAGAAAGTACTTCGTGTGAGTCAAGTCTCATATCAACCAAACCTGTTTGCCTCAATGAAAAGTTTAAACACAACTCTAACTCTGAATAAATTTCATAAAGACTTGTCCAGCACGGAGAGAGGATTTTAAAAAAAGAGAAAAAAAATGTGAAGAGTCTTTATTCATCAAACTTACAAAGATGGTACTCAGGCTGTCGTCAGCACACTTCATGTGGTACCAGAGGCTGAAACACACCATACTGTTTGGCACCTCTATGCTAGAGGACTCCAGCCGGGCACGGGACCCTCGGGCACCCAGGCCCGAGTCAATGTACATGTACCATCCGGAGATGGTGCCCGTGGTGTGGTCGGTGAGGGGCCCGGTGTCCTGGCTGTCTGTGGACCCAGTGTGCCGCAACCAGTCAAGCTCATCACCATTCTGGGTGTTGGCCCAGTCACACATGTCTGTCTCAAAGTCACAAGTTGCTGCAATACAGGAACAAACAAACGAAACATAGCAACAATAAAGAAATGAGGATGAAAGTTCTTCAAAGATCACATTAAACTTTGAGTCCCATTGTAAGCCACTCAGATTTCTTTCACAACAGATGTAAGTATACAAACATTCAATCATGGATGAATATAAATTGAAGTTCAATTGCACACAGTTCCTTGTACATACTAGGACAAAAAAAAAAGTACAGTAATAAAGTTCTCCTTGTTTGCAGAGTAGATGAATTCAAGTTAAGTAGACTAGCACAAAATAACCAATATGAGCCAAGTGCCGGCTCTATAAAATATCAAATATAATCAAAATGTCAAATTTTGGATGATTGGTGACTTGCTGCCTTTTGGTACTCACCAAGCTGTTCAGTGCATGCTACACTTAGGACCATGACATCATCAATGGCAACATACTCTCCAGAGCTGTCTAGTGTGTCTACTGTTAGCTCAAAGGAAAAGATGTTGTCATAGTCTGAGGTGACTTCCAAGGTTCCCTGTGTCCAGAATCTATTTGTGGGATCCTGAAGACCAAACAACAAAAAATTAAAAACAAAAACATAAGACTCATAACTGATTGATGAATTGCCCTACATTACCATAAAAAACACTGATTATTCCAAGTTTTAGCAGTAGCCATTATTAGAAATCGTGGTCATACATACTGGGTGTAGGACTCAAACCAACAACCTCCTGATAGCTTCATATTCACTAGACTACCAAGCATTCAGTGCAACAGCCAGTGACAGCTCTGATCCCTTCAATGGCAACAAGTACTGCATATTTATTAGAATTACTGATTCTTCTGTAGAGTTGTTTCTACTGCCGAGTGATTGACAAACTGCCCTTCACCGATGCAAATAAACACAGATTATTCAGAGTTTTAATAGTAGCATGATAATAAATCATGGGCAAACATACTTAATTGTTGAAAAAAATGACTTGTAGGTGGAAAACCATGCAAACTACATTCTTTGTTATCAATAACGCTAAGATACATATACACCGTAAATGGCACAAAAGTTTACGAATGGGAGAAACAAGTTCTGGCAAGGGTATACATCTTGTTAAAATCCTGAAAGAAAATTCATTCTAATTATAAGCAAATCAGAGGGAGTGGGTGTAAGGACAAACAATGGCTAGAAAATTCACAATGTAATATTTCCAGTATCCTTTGGGAAAGTAGACATCATTCTCAGAGGGCTTTAAAACCCACAAAGTTAGAAAACTTGTAAAGATCGGGTGAAGGTTGCCCAACAACTTTACCAAATTCAACTGATAATCTTACACTTCACAAAAAACTTGCAGGTTAGAGTGCAAAGTTATCTAACTGTGCATAAAAGTTTGCAAGGTGCTCTGTAATGAGGATATACACACAGCAGAAATATCAAATGGGTTCTGCATTTGGTTTTCCTTTACCATATGTTGAATGAATAAACTGGGTATGCACATTTTTCCCTGAACTGTTGCGATTTCTTCATCATAGATAATTTCACAAGTTTTCGGAATAAGGAGGACAAAGGGTGTAAAACTTCATAAGTGCTTATGTCACATTTTTTGTAATGAGAATGGTCCTAAAAAGGAAACTTACAGTGTATTTCTTGTACTGGCCAGTGGGTATCAGACTTCCATCTTCACTGTACAGAGCCTCCACAGTGAAAGTTCCAAATGTGTCTACAAAGAAGTACATGTATGAAAGGAGTCAGATCATTTGGGGGAGGGGAGTTCATGCACACATGCAATTCAGCAAATGGAGAAAGATTAATGGCATACTCAGAGAAAGTTTGAAGAGAACTGTATCGACCATTCAAATAATAGGAAGTCATGAATCTTCACAATTTTATCGACAACATTATTTCATCCAGCATTTTGGCTACAGCACATATCATTTCTGTCACAATGTGTTGCCAACTAGAGAAAGATTTCTTAGTATTCTCCTAGTAAAACAGACCATTATACATTTGTAATTAAATGTGTACTTAAATATCTATCATCAGCAAAGGGTTTATGATTTTTTTTTTTTATAATATTATTCTACTTTATGAAGCACTCATAATGAATAGTCAAACTGAAAATGAAAGGATACTGCAATAAGCTACAAAAATGAATTCTTACTGGGTCAAAGGGTGACATCAGGAAAGGTATATAGGACTAAATGGGAACCACTCACCACTGATCATGTACCAGAACCTTGCACAAGAAGTGCCACCAAATGGCCTGCTGTACGACGGTGACAACAATCGGCCACTGTCTCCGAGTGAGATTCTGTTGTTTGGGCTGATGATCATGTAGAACCCTGGAGAGAATGGTCATGGACGGAAATTGTCATCATGTACACAAGTGTATCTACACCAGGTGTAAACCTGTAAAGAATTTGAACTATACCCCATCTGGTGTAACATCATCTTATTTTATCGGACAGAATACAGAACGGAAAACTAACAAAAAAGACATTTCATCTTTTATCTACATGTACCTCCCCATGTGTCCTTTATATGGCACACATACCCTCTGCTACACGAGAGGTGTAATCATACACAGATTGGTTGCCCCAAAGTGTGCCATTTACACTACAGACATACCTTCTACCACACCAGAGGTGTAATCATACACAGATCTGTTGCCCCAAAATGTGCCATTTACACTGCAGACATACCTTCTGCTGCACCAGAGGTGTGGTCGTACAGAGGTCTGTTGCCAAATGAGCCAAAGGCTCTATCACGTTTCCAGTCCAACTCATCAGTATCGTCATTCTGGTAGCCACAGCTGTCATCGGCAGTGAAGTCACAGAAGACTGCAAAAAGAAGGAGTTAACATTACACTGTGAAGACCACCCTGTCCTTGTGATTTAGAGATGGAGGAGTTGTTTTGGCTCTGTGGTTATGACAGAGGACACTCAACCTTAGGGTCCTCAGTTCAAGTCCAGAGGGAACAAAAAGTACTTCCAATTGGCAAGCCACATTTGTGTCATTACTTATAAACTTATGCCAAAAGAGAATTTTCTTTAAATAATCACTTTAAGAAGACAGTGTGCAGTTTAACCCACCTTGAGGTGGGCAGTAGCCATCGAGCACAAAGATGTCGTCCAGGGCGATATCGCCTTGGTTACCAGCCGTAGCCGTGGCTTCAAAGTAGACCTTGGGGTGGTCATTGGTGGCCGTGAAGGACACAAGACCAATGGTCCAGCTGTAGTCCTGGGTTCCAGACATGGACCATATCACAGCACCATCTGAAAAGATAAAAGCCTCAATTATCATTATCTGACATAGTATAAATGTTTCACTCTAATCATCACATACCATGAAGTAATAATAATAATAATAATAATAGTAATAACAATAATAATGACAATTATAATAATAATTAATAATAATAATTATTAACAAATGATTTTATAATAATAACAAATAATAACAAATAATAATAACGAATGCTCTGAAAGTCAAGATACAGAAGAGAGATGTAGATGCCGCATGCAGGATATGCCGAGAAAGAGACGAGACAGTGCAACATATCGTATGTGGCTGTAGTAAACTGGCGCAAAAGGAGTACAAAAGACGACATGACAAACTGGCACAAGTCGTTCACTGGGAGCTTTGCAGAAAACATGAAATACCATGTGAGAGCAAATGGTATATGCACGAACCACAGAAAATTTCTGAAAATGATGAAGTTAATATCCTGTGGGATTTCGATGTTCAAACTGACAATGTCATCCAGTATAGGCGTCCGGATATCATCGTCGTAGAAAGGGCTCAACAGATGTGCACAATCGTCGATGTCGCGGTACCGGGAGACAGCAGAGTACTGTGAAGGAGAAGGAAAAGATAGAGAAGTACCAAGACCTTGCCAGAGAGCTTCGCCACCTGTGGAATGTGAGAACGAAGGTGATCCCTATTGTCGTTGGAGCACTCGGAACAACGCCAAAGCAGCTGCGACGGCACTTGGACGACATTCAGGGTGTGCAGCATTGCTGGGGATGGCACGAATCCTGAGAAAAGTACTGGAAGTCTAAGGTTCCAGGATGGAACTTGACGTGATATTAATCTCCAAGAGATATCTTGTGAAGATAGAGATAACAATAATAACAATAATAATTATAATAGTAGTAGTAGTAGCAGTAGTAGTAGTAGTAGTAGTAGTAGTAGTAGTAATAATAATAATAATAACAATAATAATACATATAATTTCTATAGTGCCATTCTCCACTGATTAAATGCTCAAGGCACTTTACATCAAAGCAAAAAGACTGAAAATACATACATCATAATAGAAGATGAAAAAGAAGAAATGATTTCAGATAATGTTGATATTTACAAACCTCAAATATTCTTTGAGAAGTTCTTTCTCAAAGACTCCACATAGCAATTTATGCATGAACTTTCCATTCACACGGCAACAAAAAGATGCAAAGCCAATTTAGAAAGAGCACAATCTACCCTATGAAAAGTTTCTATCACCAATACAGATGTTTTTTGGCAGATATATGCAATCAATCTTCACCCAAACACGGCAATTCTTCACAAGCTTTGTGTATCTGCCCTGCATGCAATACTTATTATCATTGGTAGTCTACAGGCTCATACTACCAAATGGTGATTTGATTACCTGGTGTACCATCCGTATCCCCGTATCCAACCGTCAGATCGCCAACGTGAGCACCGTACATGTGATACCAGAAGGCAAGACATTTGTGTTCCCCTTCTGTGATGTCATCACTGTAAAGCCTCGCCCGCTGGTTCTCCCCAGCTGAGCTGGCATCGATGACGACATAGTAACCTGTCGGCGGTTCAGAGTGGAGTGTTTGTTAACCCTTTATGCGCCAGGGACTTTAGGACAGTGTGTATAATGCTACAGGGCTTAGTGTGTTAATCAGCACTCCAAGCGTGCAAAGATTTAACTTCTGTTTATGCCAAAGTCCTGTCAAAATCTAGCTGTGTTTTTCTGCAAAAATCCTGCGTGGACTGCACATTCCACATGCCTGCTACAGGCCAAATCTATTCCAATTTAACCCATGGAGGACTGGCTGATTTTGCTACAACATGCATTTCCCACAGACACTTGCCTGAGTATACAATACTTGGGACTAGTCTTCAACGGTTAAGCTAAACATATTTTCCAACTGCAAAGCTTGCTTTAACGTCACAATGCCTGGTAGAAACACTCATACCATTATTATTTGGACCCTATAAAATGACATGATTCTAGACATACAGCGTTGTAAAGTAACCTGGCTTGTACTGATTGAAGGCCATTATCTGTAAGAACAGAAGGTTAAGCACCATTAAACAACTTATAATTTAAATACTTTTGTATGCATTCTCTTAAATTTTGTTCATGAAAAAGGTTCCAGAAATTAATAAACGAAATAACAATGAAAAAATACCATTGATAGTCTGGGTGGTGTGGTCAGCGGGGGGTCCAGTTCCAACAGATGGAGTGCTACCACTCTGTAGCTGCCAGTCAAAGTCATCATTGGTCCCCTGGGTCCAGGAGCACAGGGTCTGATCCTCAAAGGTACAATCCCAGGGGGAGAACTGGTATGGTGTCGGGGTGGGGGCTGGGGTGGTGGGTGGAGCTGCAAGGGGTGAAGGATTGTGAAGTATTTTATAGTTAAAATTTACTACTGTAGTATCCTTCTCACTTCATTGCAAAGAAAAACATGTTTTTCACCTACTTTACTTTAGTAATTAGTGGCATATCATTTTGTTAATTCTTTTAAATAGCTCATAGAACAAGAGTTCAAATCACATATAAAGCTATTCTGTGATAACATGACAAACAAATAACAGAGTAAAACTGTACTATTTCTACGCTCCTTGAAATTAATTTTGGGGATTTTTTTCTTTAAAAAAAGTTTTAACAAAATGATCTGGTTAACCTTCTTGTTACCATTTGCAAAGCACTGCCACAATGAAGGCCCCATGACAATGAATCCGGCCCGGACCAAGGAATGGGTTCAGTAGCCACTACCGCATCAAATCACTCCCAAGCAATCACATAAAAATATTCTAGTAACTATTCTGGTTACCATCGTACGGTGCATGATTGGTGTGAACAGTTGCATAAGAATGGCAGTATTTTCTTTCCACTGTCTTTCTGCAAAGTTGTACCAGAACAGGGCCCGTTCAATGAGCCTGACTGTACTTGTTGATGTGCCAGCACCTACACTGTCTACTCTCTTTTAATAATCATTTATGCACCATAGTTCATTGTCTCTGTTATCAGAATTACTTTCGCTCAACATTTACCATTTCACAGCTCTTAATCTGTTTACATGAAAAAGCACACATCTCCAAATCACATGAACATGGTGTGGGTTCATGGGTTCGAGCCAAACGAAGCCTGACACATTTGCCCTTCAGCAAGGCACTTTGTCCACATTGCTGCTCTCTACCCAGGAGTATGAATGGGTACCCGGTAGGCTGAGAATGATTATATTGGCTGATCAGTATGTGCCTGCCTGTAAGATGTAACTGGCAGGAATGCTCTCCAGGGAGTGGAGATTGAGCATTGAAATAATGTAAGCCTATCCAGTGACTACGGTGATAATAGTACATCTATGTGTGTACCTTGAGCACTCTACAGGGTGGATTTGGTGCAATAAAGTCATATATGTGATGGTGCATCACAAAACGAACACAAAGTTGCACCCCTTGATTTTACGTGTGGACTCACAAAAGGTGAAACCGGTAAACCAGGTCCATTTTGGGTTTTTCACATTTTCTGAAAGAGCTACTCTTCTCCTACACTTTTCTTGAGTTTGGAATCATAACATGAATGGGAAAATGGGTTTTAAACAGTTATTCTACAACCCTTTTTTTAGTAGATTAGTGTGGTCAGGTATGTCTTAGAGGCCCCTTTTTATTTCTTGAAAATCGTTTGAACACTCTTCACTTTCAACTCTTAATAACTTTTGACAGGATAATGATACTGCTTTGAAAGATGGCATTAGTCATGGACAGAATGAGTTAATTGAGCATGCTAAATTTCAGCCTGATCTGATAATCCCTTCATTGGTGTTGCTATGGTGGTTTACATCCTGTTTCTTGTCCTATTCATCACACAGGTATCACGGCTTGGTAAAAATTAAGCGCTTGAATAGACCCTGTACTTCAGAGCCTCTCTTCTCATTTCACACATTTCCAGAGTGTGTGCTTTCTTTATAATATTTAGATAGGTTAGGAGAGTCCATTTGAGTTGAGATATACATCATTTTAAAGCTTAGAGTTTGCTCTTTCAGAATCTGCCCTTAACTAGAAATCCATGTCTGGCAAATTTTGTTGTTTTGTGGTGCAGGGTCACATATATACTATTATTATTATTATCACCATTATTTAGACTCATTTATCAGCATCATTCAGATCTTGCTAAAATCCAGACCAGATGTGAAAGGAACATTTGCTTCAGTACAGACAAGCAATACTTCACAGTATGGATCATCTTTATATCAACTTTGTGCTCATTTATTGGTCTTTATTCTGTGCTATAATAACCTACTTCTTGAGAAAAAAAATCCACTCATCACGGGCTGATAAAAAGCAGCTTACGTCAGGGTCTTTATACTTTGTGCACAAAAACGTAGTATGAACACATTTATTGTATATCTGCAAAGGAGAAAGTGGACTTTTGCACCTCATGGCGTCATAGCTCACCCACATAGTCACATGCATTCTCTCGGTACTCGATGTCATCGATTGCGATGTCGCCAGCGTAGTCCATGCCATCGACGCCCTCAAAGGTAAACTTGTGGTAGCTGCCTGCTGTGGTGTCTACCTCAGCCAGCAGCCAGGTATTACCCTGCTCCCCAGCCTTGCTCCATATCTCTTTCCCTTCAGTCTCGGGGTAGATTGTCTGGTATACTCTGAGGGTTCCCGTATCTACATGACAGACACAGAAAATCTTGACTTCCATGCAGTTCACTTTCATTGCTAGTTTAACTCCCTGAATCCTATCTGTGTCAGACACTTTGGATGGTGTATACCATGCTACAGGGTTTTCTGTGTCATTCAAAGGTTCACAAGACTTACAAAGTGAACAAATTTTAATTCATACAAACAACCAATGCATTCAAATGATAATTCAAACACATTTAAAGAATGAAAAACAAAATGTAAAAAATAGATAAATAAATAAATTAGTAAATAAATAAATAAATAAATAAATAAATAAAAATTCTGAGACTCAGAAGGGGGAAGAGTTGGAAAGAGGCAGGAAAGAATAGGAAGGAGGCAAAAAAGAATAGGAAAAAGGCGAGAAAGAGTAAGAAGGAGGCGGGGAGAGTAGGAAGAAGGCGGGAAAGAGTAAGAAGGAGGCGGGGAGAGTAGGAAGAAGGCGGGAAAGAGTAAGAAGGAGGCGGGGAGAGTAGGAAGAAGGCGGGAAAGAGTAAGAAGGAGGCGGGGAGAGTAGGAAGAAGGCGGGAAAGAGTAAGAAGGAGGCGGGGAGAGTAGGAAGAAGGCCTGAAAGAGTAAGAAGGAGGCGGGGAGAGTAGGAAGAAGGCGGGAAAGAGTAAGAAGGAGGCGGGGAGAGTAGGAAGAAGGCGGGAAAGAGTAAGAAGGAGGCGGGGAGAGTAGGAAGAAGGCGGGAAAGAGTAAGAAGGAGGCGGGGAGAGTAGGAAGAAGGCGGGAAAGAGTAAGAAGGAGGCGGGGAGAGTAGGAAGAAGGCGGGAAAGAGTAAGACGGAGGCGGGGAGAGTAGGAAGAAGGCGGGAAAGAGTAAGAAGGAGGCGGGGAGAGTAGGAAGAAGGCGGGAAAGAGTAAGAAGGAGGCGGGGAGAGTAGGAAGAAGGCGGAAGAGTAAGAAGGAGGTGAGGAGAGTAGGAAGAAGGCGGAAAAGAGTAAGAAGGAGGCGGGGAGAGTAAGAAGGAGGCGGGGAGAGTAGGAAGAAGGCGGGAAAGAGTAAGAAGTAGGCGGGGAGGGTAGGAAGAAGGCGGGAAAGAGTAAGAAGGAGGCAGGGAGAGTAGGAAGAAGGCGGGAAAGAGTAAGAAGGAGGTGGGGAGAGTATGAAGAAGGTGGGGAGAGTAGGACGGAGGTGGGCAAGAGTACAAGACACAAAGTTCCCTTCAAGGTCATACCTTTGCCATACATGTGATACCAGAATGTGAAGCATCCATCCAGCCGGGCATCAACATAGGTGGAATCAAAGAGTGCTGTGTATCCGTCGCCAGCTGATGAAGCCTCAATGTAGATGTAGTGACCTGTAGAATGGATGAACCACACCCTGTGAGAGTCCTTCATCCTCCTCATTTTCTCTTCTTTTTCCCTAATGAGACTGTGGGCTGTTTGATCATGCATCACTGCCAAGTTCTAGTGGTGATTAATGAAATGCTGTTATGTTTGCTTGGCGAGGTAGAACAATAGATATAGTGGTATTGTGAAAAGAAGAGCTGATTTCTGTAAACTAAGCAGACAATGATTGCTGATGATGTGAGCTCAGAAGAAAAAGGAAGTAGTAACTGTGCAATTTTGGGTAGCTGCATTGTCATCGATTAGTGATAAACAAAGTCTACCTCAGGTGCAGTTCATTGTTTCTCATTCTCCACAAATTAACCGACATTCAAGGGATCATGGTAATCTGTAAAATCATTCGTATTTAATAGTGACAGCCCTCTCCTATAGCCACATTGAACAGTTTCAAAATGGTCTCACACTCAGAATGAACAAACTTGCATTATCAAAGAAATCTAATCCAGGCCATTTTCATACCCACAAACAGAGAGAGTTCCAGGTCATCTAACAATCAGTAGTATAGATGAATCACCACACTGTGTCACCATTGACTTCCTATGGACTAAGGCACATTGCCACACCTTAGTGGGCTTGCTTACTTTACAACTATTGGGTAGGTCAAGTTTGAATTGCTTACTGAAAGCTGCTCAAAAAGCTTGGCAAGTTTAGCTATAAATAGCCTGGACACATATCGGGTTAACTGGCATGCAAAATTGATCTGAGTGGTAACTGGTTACCTTGACTACAACAGTGATTCTAGCTGATTCTTACGAAAACATACCTGCATTGAGATTCGGGCTACGAGATTACTTATCCCATTAGGACAAGCTGATAATTGCTACAACACACATTTCCTATTGACACCTGCCCGAGTACACACACGACTAGTCTTTAATGGGTTAAGGTATTATAGATCGCTTCATCTTACCATTCTCGTTTTTCAGGGTGTGGTCATTGGTGGGCCCCGTTGATCCACTGGGTGTAGACCCACTGTAGAGGACCCAGTCCATGTTGTCTCCACTAAACACATTACCCCAGTCACATCGCTCCTCCTCAAAAGTGCACCAGACTGTCCCAAGGGGTGATGATTATTAAGGTACAAATACCAGTAGAGAAATTTAACTATTCTTTAAGACACATCAAAAAATCCAGACATCGGATATAAGCATGCACAACAAATGTATGTGATTTGTCACTGTGCAAGTCCTTGACACAGTCATGCAAATATTGATTTCCTACTTCAGTAGACCCACAAGAGGTCAGAGGGCAAGTTTTTCTTCCAATTGCAGTGTTCCTGCCAAGGTGGCTCCAGACTGGCAGGTGAGCACTCTATACTGTATACGCCATATATTTAGCAAGTTTAATTTTTCGCAAATCTGGACTTTCCAATGATTTCGCGAGTGGTTAAATTCGCAATCATGGAGTACAGCTCTAAATGGAGAAATGCATGCTTGCACGTCACATTCATGTCGGAATCAGAGTCAACATTTTTGCATGTCTTTGTATTCGCGAATAGTGCCTAACTCGCGAAATTTGCGAAAATAAAAGCCTCGAGAAATATTTGGTGTATAAAGTATGTATTTTGCAGCTTTTCTAGTCTTGAAGCTTTGCATTGATACAGAAGCTGGCTACCTGATATCAAACACAACTTTTGAGAAAATTGCATTAAAAGTTCAGATGCAGTCAACCTGCTGGAGAAAAGAGATATCTACATAACAGGTGTGCAAAAAACAAAACAAAAAAGAAAGCAATATCAACTTCCCTAATAAAAACACAAAGGTTTCAAAAGTTTCAAACTTTTGTGTTTCTCTGCTGTAGTAAAGTTCATCAAGTGTAGTTTGAATGTCTGTGACACCATGTCGGGCCACACATTTTGAACTACGCATTGCAACAAAATCTTCACACAGGGGGCACATTTCTGTATACTGGATTCAATATCATTCTGTGATTACTCATGATTAAGTGCACAAACTTTCAATATGGCACCTGAAAATTGAAGAAGAGTACACTTTGCTGAAATAAAGGATATCTAACTAATTACAGTATCTTCCCCTTAAAATGAAATGTGAACAAAGTGACTAGCCTGTCAGTTTTCAATGAAACACTCAAGGCAGGTAATAACATCTTGGCAAAAATGTTTCTTATTTTCTCTAAGTGAGTTAAAACTTCATGGAAAATTACAGTTCATTTTTCTTTCACCAATTAGGGGCACAATTTTGAATACAGTTTTCTCTCATTTGTCGATTTCATGGCATATTTCACGCAGGACAAAATTTAGCTTCTTGACATGGAATACCGCAGGAATTATTTCACAAAACTTACGTGGTGGTGTGCACGCCCCCGTCTTGACACTGACCTCGTCTATGGCCAGGAGTGAGTTAGGGATTGAACCTACGGTACCCTTGAAGGCAACCTGCAGTTAAAACAAATTTAGTGTTACGCCATGTTAAGGTAAAAGGGCATTGGTATATGTCAGATTTTGAAAACACCTTTTACATTTCATCAGATATATTAACCCTTAATGTGCTTTATTCAGTTTGGCATGCACGTTTGGGTGCTTTCTTCTTCACAGATGTCTGGAAAATAACTGTCAATTAATAAAGATTACCCTGATCAAGTTTGGATAGATTTCTGAATGCTCATGGAAATGCTTGGCACATTAAGCTTTAGAATAGCTCCTGGACAAACAAGGGTTAAGCAGGGTGTTTCTATTAAATGTACTGTCTAGTTGATGAAGATCTTGACAACATCCTACAATCACAGCCTAGACTGTGTGTATACACTGAGGGTCTTTAAGGCATAAAGTGTAGACTGAGTGTATACACTGAGGGTCTTGAAGGCATAAAGTGTAGACTGAGTGCAAGCAGAGTGTAGACAGGGAGTTAAAAGTGAGAGTTTGGAAGGTGTCAAATCTATATTGAGTTTACAGCAGAGCATAAATTGAGTGCATTCAGAGTGATGATTTTGTGTAAACAGTGTGTTCATCAAGTGACTTCAGGGTGAAGAGTATAAGGTTTGGAGAGGTGTAGAGCACTCAAGATTCAGTGTAATCTGAGGTGTAAACTGAGTGTATTCTGAGTGTGCATACCTAGAAGCTGTTGGTGTCAGTGACAGAGAGGCTGCCAGCCAAAAAGTTTATCTGGTTGTAGGGAGGGGTATGACACTCAAGATTTGGTGTAACTGGAGTGTATACTGAGTGTATTCTGAGTGTGCACACCTAGAAGATGTTGGTGTCAGTGAGAGAGAGGCTGGCAGCCAAAAAGTTATCTACTTTAGGGAGGTTATGACACTCAAGATTCAGTGTAAATGGAGTGAAGACTGAGTGTATTCTGAGTGTGCACACCTGGAAGCTGTTGGTGTCAGTGACAGAGAGGCTGCCCTGCTGCCAGCCAATAAGTTTATCCGGCGGAGCCTGCCACAATGCCTCAGAGTACTGCCCTCCTCTCCGAGTGTGGACCGTGAGGGCACCCTCGGTGTCGTGGTAGTACCAGAAGCGCAGGCAGTGCGGTAGAGAGGTCAGTGAGTAGGTGGGGCTGTAGAGGTAGGCAAACTGACCGTCCTCTCGGTCAGTGTCCAGCCACATGTAGTAACCTGACACAAGAACAATTACCATGCAATGTTATACATCCTGTATGCAGACCAGGGGGTATTTCAGCTCTGTTGTACATTTGCTGTATCACACTAAAGGTAGTCATCACAATAAATCATGTGAAGACAGTATTGACACGCACACATCAAGCATATATAGTTAATTGTACACACTTACATACATACTCAGCATACAGGTCTTGATAACTACAAAACTGCCCAGTCAAAGTACCGTACATGTCTTTCTTGCTGTCACTGTTTAATGTGAGGCTCTGAGATCTTGAAGGAATATCTAAACAAAAAGTCATGCAGTCCTATTAAATGAACAGTACGTTGGTGCATTAACAGGTGTTATCATTATATCTTTCCACTAACAGTGGTCTACTTGTTATATAAACTTGGTTGTTACTTTAATTATAATCAATGGTCTACTCAGTTACCTGGATGTCTTGGTCTGTGTCTGTGATAAGTTTATTTCAGCTCCCATCCACGCTGAGAATCTTGGAAATACAAGCTCACGCAAATGTATGCACAGATACACAACTCAGCAGAATACTACCATGATAAGGTTGCAAATATTGATGAAAAAAAAACTGCAAAATTTGGTTAACTAGCTGATAAGCACACACAATAATATGTGCTCATAGAGCACATCATGAGGATGAGCTGTGACATCCCTAGCGGATGACGTTCAGCAGGGCCGTGGTAACTCTAAATAGGGTTACAAATGCTCTCTGGTTCTATCTAGGCTTATATTCTAATAAACATCACAAAACTAAAGGTGGGCGGGAGAACGCTGAATTTTAAGCAAGAGAAAATACATCCTTAGAGGGGGACACACAGCTAGAGTGGGAGATATTCAAAATCATGCAGGAGAGCAGGAGATTTTGCAAAAGTGGCCTCAAAGCGAGAGATCTCTTGCTCAAGCAGGAGAGTTGGAGTCTGAGATCAAACAAGCTTACCTGAGTCTAAGCCAGTGGTCTTATCCGAGGGAATCTCTCTGTGTTCTCTGCCTCTGGCCCTGGACCAATCAAAATCATCCAAAGCCACCTCCTGGGTCCAGCCACAGGTGTCTGTCTCAAAGGAACACTCATCTGATGGGGCAGCAAACACATTTTTATACCTTAAAAGAAATCACCTAATAATCGTCTCTTCTCTAGAATCGAACATTCAATTCAATAAACAGAGCTTTTGTGGTATACATTCATAAATTTCACATTTATTCATTAGATTCTCCTTAAATAGGCAATATAATGTAAATGAGAATCTAGACAGACTGAGAACTTATGAGTAAAATCATCATTCTTAGAGGAAGGGGTATTGTTTTTTATTTCATTCAACAGGAAAGCTTGTAAAAAGCATTACAGTATTCTGAGAGCTCCAAAGGCATATTTTTTATGGAAAAACAGTATTTTCCATGAAACCTGCAGTACTTTTGGCTAAAAAAAAGCAGTACAATATACTGCAATAAAGTAACAGTTGGCATCTGTATAGAAGTATGAGAAGTATCAGAGTTACCAAGTTCTGGGCAGGTCGACGTCGCATCATATTCAATATCATCAACCGCCATGTCACCTGACCATCCGTAACCACGCACTGCTTCAAAGGCAATCTGCAGTGGAGACAAAAGGGAAAAAATTGGCAAAAAAAAAAAAAAATTAGAGATGAACAAAAGATGGTTTATCATAAGAAAAGTGAGCTGCATGGTTCTTTCCACTACTAATGTCTCCAATACTGATGAGAAATGAAGCTATGAAAATATTGCTGTTGAACACGATCGCTAATTTCTTCAAAGAAGTGCAAATCTGCAGTGAAGTTTATCAATATTGCCCTTAAGCATGCAAGTCACCGCATGCTTTGCAGATTTCTTCACAATGAAAAAAAAAAATGAGTCAATTCAAAAACATAACATTCTGCAACATGAAATATTTATTTTTTCATCATTCTCAATAATTTATCAATCAAAGATTATGTACATAATGAGAGAATTTATCAGAATGTTTTTATTAAATTTGCATGCTTAATCCATTCTCTACAAGATTTTGAAATCTCCACAGACAGTGCACAGGCCACAAAACATTTCCATACGTAGGTAATGGGTTGATGAAAATCTCCCTCCAATCCTACCAAGGGGATGATCTGATTCTGAAGGTTTTCGCTGGCTCACCTCATACTTATAGTCAACATGAAGAGTGATATGACGGTACAGCCACATGTTCTGCAGAGTTCCCTCTTGTTTCCATACCACTTCCTCCTCACCCAATGAATTGTACAAAGAGACCTAGAACACAAGCAGAGCACACAAAGTAATACATAATTCAGACCCTAGCAAATAATCATTATACAATTCAGGTGAGTTTACCATCCCCTCCCCCAACCCAATATATTCACATTCAAAAGTTCATCCTATTAAGCAAGAATGAGAATAACGAATTAAAGAATGTCCCAATTAGGAAGGTCAGGAATCAAGTCAAATGTAAAGCATGATAATTTCACATGCAAATAGAAGGAAACTGACCCGAAATGCATATGATTTATTAGTGGAAAATGAGCAAAGAAAGTGGGACTCCATCGGGATTCAAACCCAAGACCTCCAGATGCTAGCCCGGTGCTCTACCGACTAAGCTATAGAAAGCCTTAACGGTTAGTACAGTATTCGTCCCAGAAATCCTTAATTCTCAATGCTCAGATGGTCAGAAGCTATAGCAGTGTGTTTGTGTGTGACACACACGCACACACTTAAACCTGACATAAACCCGAAAGATAATTCCACTTGGGAATATTTGCGAGAGATCACCGAAGTGATGCAACTTTTTTAGTATGTAACAAGCACAAACAGAAGGAAACTGACCAGAAATGAATTTGATTTCATATTAGTAGAAAATTCTTTGCTCATTTTTCCACTTGTAGCATATTAATTTCAATACACAAGTCTTTACACCATAGTATCCAAAAAGCTGATCATCAAAAAGTAGTTAGGGCTGTATATATAGCGTACTGAATGTTCAGACAGACTGACAGGTATTTAATTATCTGATAAAAAATGTGTCCCATTATAATAAATCAGTACCTTGTCTCAGTAAAGCAGTGAAAATAAGACTTGAAAATGTTACTGTCATATTGTAAATATGACAGTTTTGCAAACCTGATTTTAATGTGCCGTAACAATTTATTATATTCCCACAGCTGAATATCTCTTTTATGTATTATTTAGCCCACCATATTCCCTCTTTTGTTATGTTAAATTATTTTTTATTGTCTGTATGTCTTACATGATTCATTTATATATTTTGTATTACTTATAATGTTTGATGTATACATGTATCACTCATAGGCCTTTTTAGGCCAGCCAACCGTGTGACGGGTGTGATTTTTAAAGAATAAACTACTACTACTACTACTACTACTACTATTGTCCCATATAGAGTTTTCCTGTTTATCAAACATCTCAATGCATTAAGAAAAGAGTTCCCTGGTGCTCCATTTCAAAACAATTCACACCTGCATATTGTTCTCTTTTGTATATCACCCCCAAACTTTGGAATTCATTGCCCCCCTCACTAGTGAATATGCCATCGAATCTATCATTCAAGAAGCTTTTAAAATCTCAATTTTTTTCCAGTAATGTTATATAAAATTTAACACTGTTAGTTTTGCTTGTTTTATATTTCCATTGTAAGTTTATCATGTCTGATATGTTGTTATTTATGAATACAGTGCTATGTACCCTTTGGGAAAGGCACTATACAAGTGGCATGATGTATGTACGTATACCTTCAGAAATCTGGACATTTTAATGCCACAGTGACAAAACTCTTTAACAAGATACTCTGAGAACCTTACCTTACTCTGAGAACCTTACCTTACTCTGAGAACCTTACCTTACTCTGAGAACCTTACCTTACTCTGAGAACCTTACCTCACTCTGAGAACCTTACCTTACTCTGAGTACCTTTACCTTACTCTGAGAACCTTACCTTACTCTAAGAACCTAACCTTACTCTGAGAACCTTACCTTACTCTGAGAACCTTACCTCACTCTGAGAACCTTACCTCACTCTGAGAACCTTACCTTACTCTGAGAACCTTACCTTACTCTGAGAACCTTACCTTACTTTGAGAACCTTACCTTACTCTGAGTACCTTTACCTTACTCTGAGAACCTTACCTCACTCTCAGAACCTAACCTTACTCTGAGAACCTTACCTTACTCTGAGAACCTTACCTCACTCTGAGAACCTTACCTTACTCTGAGTACCTTTACCTTACTCTGAGAACCTTACCTTACTCTGAGAACCTTACCTCACTCTGAGAACCTTACCTTACTCTGAGAACCTTACCTCACTCTGAGAACCTTACCTTACTCTGAGAACCTTACTTTACTCTGAGAACCTTACCTTACTGTGAGAACCTTACCTTACTCTGAGAACCTTACCTTACTCTGAGAACCTTACCTTACTCAGAGAACCTTACCTTACTCTGAGAACCTTACCTTACTCTGAGAACCTTATCTTACTCTGAGAACCTTACCTTACTCTGAGAACCTTACCTTACTCTGAGAACCTTACCTTACTCTGAGAACCTTACCTTACTCTGAGAACCTTACCTTACTCTGAGAACCTTATCTTACTCTGAGAACCTTACCTTACTCTGAGAACCTTACCTTACTCTGAGAACCTTACCTTACTCTGAGAACCTTACCTTACTCTGAGAACCTTACCTTACTCAGAGAACCTTACCTTACTCTGAGAACCTTACCTTACTCAGAGAACCTTACCTTACTCTGAGAACCTTACCTTACTCTGAGAACCTTACCTTACTCTAAGAACCTAACCTTACTCTGAGAACCTTACCTTACTCAGAGAACCTTACCTTACTCTGAGAACCTTACCTTACTCAGAGAACCTTACCTTACTCTGAGAACCTTACCTTACTCTGAGAACCTTACCTTACTCTGAGAACCTTACCTTACTCTGAGAACCTTACCTTACTCTGAGAACCTTACCTTAATCTGAGAACCTTACCATACTCTGAGAACCTTACCTTACTCTGAGAACCTTTACCTTACTCAGAGAACCTTACCTTCAGGGTGCCCATGGATTGGCCAAACATGTGGAGCCAGAAAGAGATGCAGGCGCCCTCTGGAGTTGAGGCGAGAGGAGAGGACCGCACTCTGGCAGTGCTTCCCCCTGACCCTTGTGATGCCTCAAAATACATGTAAAAACCTGGGAAGAGAAGGCGAGTCAGTCACTCAGTGTCAACACTCAGAACTACACTGCTGTGATGGAAAACAGGAACAACACAGAAAGCATAACAGCATGGGTTCGTCTGAAACACACACAAGATAGCTGCCACACTAGGCTTCAGGGGAGTCATTTCTTATTTGACTCATTAGATTAGTTCTAGAGCACCTGAGTCTGACCATAATGCATCAAGTCTGGTCTTAATGCACATGAGTTTGACCTGAGTGCAACTGAGTCTGATTTTAATGCATGTGAGTTTGACACTAGCATACCTGAGTCTGGTCTTTGGTGTTAGTGCATGTGAGTTTGACCTTTGATCTTAGGGCAATGTGAATCTGACCTCAGTGCACCTGAGTCTGGTCCTAGTGAATGTGAGTCTGACCCTTGTGCATTTGATTCTGGTCCTAGAGCACACATGTCTGATCTTAGTGCATGTGAGTCTGACTTCAGTGCACCTGAGTCTGGTCTTAATCTACCAGCCAAATACAGTCAAACCTGTCTATAGCGGCCACCTGTCTATAGCAACCACTGAAAAATCCCCCCCCCCCCCCCCCCCCCCCCGGGAGAAAAGCCTTGTTAAAGACCCTGTGTATAGCAGCCACCTGTCTAACGCAGCCAGCGGCCACAAATTTTGTTTCCTGTGGTAGATTTTAACCTGTCTATAGCGGCCACAGACCCAATGGAGCCATAACCGAGCCAATAATCCAGCATGTTCTGCTTTGTCGCCGTGCCAGTAATTCATGGGCAACGTTCAGTGATCGCCACCACTGCATTCATCACTCATTCAGTCATAATAATGCACTATACAGTAGTTGAGCTTTCTTCATGACTGCACATGCTAAGTACTGCGCAACAATTTGATAAACGCTGGCATCGTTCAATGCATGAAACACATGTGTGCATATACATGTATGTATACAACGATAATACATGTACATGTGCATGTACAATGTAGGCAATGCACACAAAAGTTGGATAACCTGTCCACAGCGGCCACCTGTCTATAACGGCCACTTTTTTTGTCTCCCTTGGGTGGCCGCTATAGACAGGTTTGACTGTATTATGGAACGAGACTCTGGTCTGAGAGCACTTACATGTACCATTGTACATCCTATCTTGCTCCATGAGTTGTGCGTCCCTAGATCTCCTTACTGCAGGCAGGTGCGACATGATTCAGAAATATCCAACGCTCTTACTACTTGGATGAAAAGTTCATATCATCCAAGAAATATGTAAGTTTTATTTGTTTTTGTTGTGTGTGTGTGTGTGTCTGTGTGTGTGCAGAATTGTGAAATGCAGTACAATCTATGTAAAGCTCCACAAAGCAAGAAAGTGAAGCATTTGAACACTTACCGCTTCCTGTAGTATGGTCAACAAGAGGACCGGTGTTTGTAGAGGGGGTGGAGCCTCTTCTCCTGACCCAATCAAAATTGTCATCAGTATCTTGCTTCCACCCACACATGTTGTATTCAAAGTCACAGAAGACAGTGTCTTGGTTGTTAGGGTCTGCCTCATCAGGGGAGACTGCGACAGAGAGGAAATAAACATACAGATAATTAACTGTATATACATGGCTACCCAGCTCAAAGCAGACAAAACATGGGCCACTATGAATTTCCACTTATATAAATCAAAAGAGTAAGCTCTAAGTTTTGAAATAATATATAATTTATTAAAATTGGGCAATCCTAGCCCATTCAGAAATTGACTGAAATAGAGAGAGTTATGAGGTGCATTTGTCAGATACTTTGAGAGTATGGTATTTTGACAATTAGAACAAGTTGGACAATTCTGGGAGTGGTTGAATTCATGATCAAGAAATACAATAAAGGGAAGAGTAAAATGTAGCATTTCTCCTCTATTGAGTTGATAACATACAACACACTGGACATGCCATGAGATGCAATATCTTAATTGTTGATTTACACATTGTTATCAATAAGCAAAACTAGGCAGAAATATGCAAAATACACAGAGTATACAATAACAAAATTTGAAATAAAACGTCTTAAAAAATGTTATGGTATAGTATAGTACAAGACCAGAATGACTTAAATACACTTACAGGAGCAGCTTTCATATTCCACAAGCATGTCATCTAGGGCTATGTCTCCAAAGTTGTAATCCCCCAGTGAGGCAATGATTAGAACCTTGTGGTTATGGGAGAGAAAGGAGAAAAGATATATAAAGTGAAAAGTCACAGATACCAATGATGTTTCATATATATTTCTAAAAATATGTGAGATATGAGGGAAGAGAAAACTGTGGACAGTTTCGAAATTTTCATTGCTGTTACTTTTTCTACTCTTTAGGGGAAAAACTCTCTCTACATATACATTGTACATGACGTATACTAACATTGAATAAAGCCATGGAACTGCAATCCAGCATCACTTGTTGAAAATGTAAGAACTTTGATATTTGTTTTAACAGACTTAACAATTAAATGTTTTTAATACTTCTTGATTCTCATGTTGGATGTTTGATTCTTTTTTTTATCAATCTTCTGGGAGTGAAAATACCAATCTGGAACCTGCTTGACAGGTGATTCTGACAGAGCTGAGTTTATCTGTAACTAGGATATTATAATCAATATGTCTGGCTTTTTCAATCACAACACTGAAAAGTTTACAGTGCCAACAAGTTGTGACAGAATAGTTGACATACACGTACACGTAGGGTAAGAACTATTTCTTTTTTGTGATATTCCTGTATCGTACACTTACCAGTAGTTCCTCTCCTTGTGGTGGTATTGTAATCTGGAAATGGCAAATAGATTTATAAATATCACAACATTTTTGCACTAAACTTTTGAAATTGAGTGAAACAAAAAAAAAGAAATGTCTTACAATATGCACATACTTGATACGCTCACACACATACCACATGATATCATATCTTTCATAGAGCTTTCACAATTCCTTAGAATATTATTTAGAGAATAATATTTCAATCATAATCTTGAAACTTATAAAAAAAAATAATAATAATGTACCAACATAATTTTTTATACGCATACCAAGATATTACATATCAAATGGGCATATTCAATTGCAGTACAGAAGAGCAAAAGCCGAATCATAGTCAATGGGTCATCACACATGGGTCGTGGGGAATCTTTAACAGTATCCATAGCAACAAATAAATGGCTACAGCTGAGAAAATCTTTGTTTCCTACCTCAACCTCAATGTCATATTTTAAAATTTAAGGTTTAAAACAAAATATCTTTTATAGGGATAGTACAGTATTGGTGGAGATGAGAAATGGGCCTTTAACTTTTTGCGAGATACCAAGAAAACACTTACGAAATAGTACAGAGCATGCCATTTTAAGAGGCATTCAAAGTTTATTTGATGAAAATCGGGTTTGGAATGACTGAAACATCCAAAAACAAAGTAAAACAAAGCAATCATAACAAAGTGTGGGTCCCACACTTATTAGAATGGCTCTGTTTTGGATATCTCAGCCATTTCAAAACCCATTTTCATCAAATAAACATTGAATTCCTCATAGAATTACATGCTCTTTCATATTTCATTAGAGGTTTCTCATTATCTCACCAAAAATGTAAGAAACCTGAAATTAGGACTCAACCAAAACTATACGCCCCCTTTAATATCCAAATCAGGGCTTCTTACTGTGTAGCCCTGCACTAACAGCTATTAAAGTAAAAGCTGCTACATGTCAACAATAGAATATACATTGAACAGACTACTGCATGTCTTTTTCCCTCCCTTTCTCTCTCTCTCAAGTCCTAACCCAGGCTAATTCATGTTTTTGTTTTCAGTTGGTTGACTTTCAAACAGAACAGCACAAAGGGTCAGTGGAACATTATCTTATGATTGTTACTCTCTCTTTCACACAAAAAAAGGAAAAATAGCAATTTACTGCATAATGGACACTATCAATAATGGTAATGCTGATGACGATGATAATAATGATAATGATAATATAGGCTTTCCCGCCCAATTTCATCAGATTTGCATTCGATTTAACGATGCGGGCATTCAAGTTTGAGTGAATTTGAATGATCACTGAGATCGACATTAAAAAAAATTACCCAGTTCATTCAATTTGATTTCATCAGCATTCAATTTCATGAGTTTCTCAAACAAGGGAGTAAAAAGGGAATTCAAATTAAAAATGCAAGTGCAACGCATACAAATTCGCATCAGCTCCACTGTGGAGAGCGTTAAGAAATTCAAATTCACGATAACACAAACAATTTCAAAGTATGGGCAGTCTTTTTCGTTGTTGCTTTTATTCTTGGTAGTTACTCAGCTGTTTGAATATGGGAACTTAATAGACCTTGAAATTTTATTTTTTACTCATACTAGCTAATAACTCGTCATAACCCCACTTGCAGACACATGCATTAACATTTTATTCATACACGATTTTAGCCGCTGCTACATTACAGAGTATGCGTGATCATCTCGAATACGGACAGAATTAGTGGATGAAGCATGACCTTGGAAACCACCAAAACTGGCGATATAACCCTTTGGTGAAATATATATATCTACAGCTGATCTGATTGCAGCAACTTATGAAATGGACAAGAGAAACTAAGGAATGGAATCAAAATGGATCAATGTGGATTTGGACGTGTAGGACCCCTAAGATATTCTGGGATATGGGTAATTCCTAAATGTTACATCCATACTGTTAAAGGTGAGTTGAAAATGAAAGGAAGGTCGATAGGAAAGAAATACATACAATACAATTAAGATGATTAAATGAGACTTTGAAAGAAAATGAAAATTCATCATCCAATTGATGACAGTGAAAAAGGCCTGCAGAAGTGGAGTATGTTGACTGAATTCGAATGTTAAAATTGCGAAGTTGCGTTCCTATAAATGAAATTGAAACTGGTATTTGTTGCGAATTTGAACGTCTATCCAGGTGGCGCAAAATTGAATGCCAACTTTGAGCTGTTAAATTGAATGAATCCTCTCTCTTAATTGAATGAAATAAAATCTACAAGGAATGACAGGAAATGAAATTGAATATTCAAAGAATTAAAATGATCCGTGAGAGTAGAGCAGTGACAAAAATCCCTTGAATCTGAACGCCTTGTCATTAATTCGAATGTAAATCTGATGAAATTGGGCAGGAAAAACCTATAGTAACAAAAATAATGAAAATAACAATAACTTTCATAATTATCATAATCATCATAATAATGATAAGATAATTCATGATTATCATACTCTATTCACTCTTGAAGAGAGACTAAATTGATACTCACATTGCCAGAGAAGTAGTCCGCTAAGCCAACCTTGCCGGGCAGCCAGGTATCCTCGTTAGGGATCTGAAGACCGGTCATCCGCCATCCGTAGGCCTGCTGACCAGTGGTGAAGTCCTCAAACATGAAGCTGAGCTCGCCGATAGTGGAGCCATACATGTGGTACCAGAACGTGAGACAGACATTGGGATCCATGACGTGGAGTGGGGCTGAATACAAGACAGCTGAAGAACCTGGCTGTGCATAGTTACTCTCAAAGTAAATGTAGAACCCTGGAGGAGGAAGAACAAAGTATTATATAAAAGAGATTTTTACAAACCAGTGGCTAAAAAAAAAAGCAATTGCATTCCACGGAGATGCTATAAGTACCCTCTCCAACTCTTGCTGAGCACATTGCCAACTCAAGATCTTGTATTGAAAGTGCCACTGTGGACATGCTTTTAGGGTGCTATTCAAATCACAATATTGTGTTACCAAGCATGTTGTCTTCCTATTTGCTATTAAAAGTTCAAGATTACTTCAAGAAGAGAATAATAAAACTAAAGACTCCCAACTCACCAGCTGCGGTTCCGAGAGTGTGGTCCACGGTCGGACCGGTCCCTCCAGTGGATGTTCTTCCTGCTAGACGCACCCAGTCTGAGTAGTCCCCGGTCTGGGCATTCTCCCACAGACAGAAACCACTCTCAAAGTTGCAGTCAACTACAATATACACATGAGGTACATCCATGCTGCATTGTGATGAGACTATCACAAAATATCTTAAAGTGAGCTTGAAAAGAGACTACCGTGACTCTACAATCATGTTTGTTTTGATTTTGATTTTCCAACTGACAAGGTAGCTGGATCGTCAATATTCAGCTGCACTAGCTGGTCCTCTATGGGTTCAAGTTTACATACTTCACTGTGTTAATATGCACAATGCTCTTTGCAATGAATGAATGAAGGGGATATTTTACATGCTCGCATTTTAACTCTCTCAGTTTCATTCTCCTTCAACCCTTTCTTCATCTTCTTCTCCATCTTTCCATTTTCAAAATACAACCAATGTAATTATCATTATAATTATCATTACTAGGTGCCACACATGTATGGACATAGAGTGGTCCAGGAGCGTATTATCCCATTGAGGACAGACTGATTTTGCTATAACACACATTTCCCATAGACATCTGCCCGAGTATACTGGGGACTCATCCTAAATAGGTTAAGAGGCTGAATGGACATGTTATGGAGATGTAGTACTCACGTTGATTGGGGCAGGACCCTGCCATCATACTGATGTCATCAATTGCTATATCACTTAATTCGGTGGGTCCTACAACACCTTCAAAGACCAGTCGGTATTCCTGGGTTGCAGAAACCTCTGCCATCATCCCGTACCAGTTGTTGAAGTGGTCACCACTTGTGGTAGCAACTTGTGTCATTGTCCCTCCAATTTCATACTGGTCCAGAGCAAATGAATATTTTCAAGGCTTCTTCAAGTTCTCTTACAATATATACTTCAATTACAAAATATATCATGCATTGAATACAAACAGACGTCTGTAAGTGGCATGTTAATATGAAGATATCATAATATACAGTAGTTAAAATCCAATGGATCGTTTTGCATGCCACACAATGTATGAAATAAAGTGTGTGGTGTGCTTTCTCTGTTTGTATACACATCATGCACACGTCTGAGTGCATCCTTAGGAATTGCAAGCATCAGGTAAGTATGGAATGGTTATCCAATAAGACGCAGCCATACAGCCTAGACTAGATTAAATAATTCCTACTGACATACCAAAGAATTGTGCATCATCTGTTTTATAGAATGGCAAATCTGTGCCTAAAACCCCTTTTTTCAGTCAATGCAAATGTACTGGATGCATGGCAAGCCATCTCTTGCAAAGTGCATTTGCTACAGGTGTGTGATGACAAGTTTACACTGTCCTATCATCAGTGATCGAAATGATTTACTTTTTCAGACATGTAGCCAGTAAAAATAAATGCATATCCCATATTAAAGAATGTCCTGGATGTACTTTATCAACAACATAGTTTTGTCTGTTTGTTTTTTGTTGTTTTGTTGTTTTTTGTTGTTTTTTGCATGAACCACTGGATCAAGTTTAAAGGAACTGTTTATCTTTGGGAGCAGGGATTTAAAAAATGTTTGACATATCACATTTGATGCATATGTGTCAGTCAGTTGTATCACAAAACATCCTGCCATATAAAAAATTCACAATAAAGCTGTAAATATGAGGAGATATCACTATTTTTCTCAATAAACCATAACTGTAGATGGTTTAGTCTAGAAACATATTCAATTATTTTTAACTATTGTTCACATTTTGTCTATTTAACAATACTTAAAATTGATTTGACTGGTTCAAATTTCTACATTGGCTGTTTCTATCACTAACTCACATTTTAGAACCATTTTGAAGCACTCAAGTTACATTTTTGTTTCATCTGCAAATGGTGAATAATGCCTTTAAGTCTCCAGTAATAATATCAACTGTCATAAATTAGTGGCTAGAGATGACTCAATATCATATATTCATAATAATGTAAACTAACAATTTGCATCACTTCATTTCCTTGTAAGTATTTCATGGCACGAAATGGAAAAGAAAAAAATTCAGCACATCAAAACATCCCACGTTTATGGTACTGTAAAAGTGGATATTTTCGCGCGACTAATGTTTCGCGATAGGCCAGGCAAGAAGAGTTTCACATGTTTTTAATGCCAAAGAATCAAGACATCAACTACAAGAACATACGGCAGGCAAAAATATTCGCACACTTTTATCTTTGCACTAGGTTCTGGTTGCGCGAAATGCACGAAAATTTCGACACTGCAAAAATTTCCACTTTTACAGTAGTTTATAGTACAGTAGTAAAGACGGAATAGTACTTTGAATAGCACTTATTTTTCTACATCCTCAACTGCTTATGACAACTACATGTTACCATGGTGATGAGGCACAACTTACATAGATGTTGAGAGTACCCATGCCCTGTCCGTACATGTGGAAGAAGAACTTCCAGCACTGGCTACCGCTGTCATCAGGGGCAGTAGGAGGGGAGAGAAGCTGAGCTTTCTCCCCCTCACTGTGCAGAGATGCCTCAATGTACATGAAGTATCCTGGTGGGGTTGAAGACACCAATCAATAACTATTTAATACATGCCAATTCATCATTTAAAACTGGCAGTTCTAATGATAATGATAATGGTAATACTTATACAACAAATTGAAAATAATACAGATGATGATAATAACACTTGTAGTAGAGAAACAATAATATAAATATTGATAGTAACAATATATATCCCATAACACATTGGCAGTGTACCTTCATGGCTGTGTACATTCTTAGTAATTGACATAATTTTTTGGTCAGCAAATGACTGTACAGATTATGATATCTGTAAATATATCCGTACCAGAGGGGGTCAGTGCTTAAACGATGCATTAGTCTTAACATAATGTTCAGGATTTCTGCAAATTCTACCAAAAAAAAAAAAAATCCCATCAATTCCAATGGCACAATTAAAAACAAGAAGAAATTGTGAACATTTTCCAGCAGTATCAATCAACTTAGAATTATACCACAGAGCAATGATGGTTATTATTACTGACCTAAAGTGAATTTAAAATGAGTGAAAATTAACATAAGCATCTTAATTGAGCATATTTCAACAAACACATTCTTTACCCACACCCTAGTGGGGATTCGGTCATTACCCACACCCTAGTGGGGATTAGGTCACTACCCACACCCTAGTGGGGATTCGGTCATTACCCACACCCTAGTGGGGATTCAGTCATTACCCACACCCTAGTGGGGATTCAGTCATTACCCACAACCTAGTGGGGATTCGGTCATTACCCACACCCTAGTGGGGATTCAGTCATTACCCACACCCTAGTGGGGATTCAGTCATTACCCACACCCTAGTGGGGATTCAGTCATTACCCACACCCTAGTGGGGATTCGGTCATTACCCGCACCCTAGTGGCGATTCAGTCATTACCCACACCCTAGTGGGGATTCAGTCATTACCCACACCCTAGTGGGGATTCAGTCCCTATACCCACACCCTAGTGGGGATTCATTCATTACCCACACCCTAGTGGGGATTCAGTCATTACCCACACCCTAGAGGGGATTCAGTCCCTAAACCCACACCCTAGTGGGGATTCAGTCATTACCCACACCCTAGTGGGGATTCAGTCCCTATACCCACACCCTAGTGGGGATTCAGTCATTACCCACACCCTAGTGGGGATTCAGTCATTACCCACACCCTAGTGGGGATTCAGTCGTTACCCACACCCTAGAGGGGATTCAGTCCCTATACCCACACCCTAGTGGGGATTCAGTCATTACCCACACCCTAGTGGGGATTCAGTCATTACCCATACCCTAGTGGGGATTCAGTCATTACCCACACCCTAGTGGGGATTCAGTCATTACCCACACCCTAGTGGGGATTCAGTCATTACCCACACCCTAGTGGGGTTTCACATCTACCAAAGATATCAGCCACTGACCGCTAGGGGAATCGTAGGTGTGGTCAAGGGTGGGTCCAGTGCCCCCCGTCCCGGTGCCGCCGGCTCCCCTTGACCAGTCAAAGTCATCTAAAGACAGTTCCTGCGTGTAGCCACAAATGCTGCTCAGCTGAAAGTTGCATTCTTGGGTAGCTGCAGTACATAAAAGAAAGGACACAGTATCAGCATACAAAAAAGTACTTAATACCGTATATGCCATTTATTTCGCAGGGTACTAATTTTTGCAAATTCAGCAAGTCGGGTGCTATTTGCAAACTAAAGAACACAGAAGTAAAAATCAAGTCTTGAATGGAAGGAAGCATTGGTATACATTTAAGAACTCTGAGAAAGAAGAGGATTCATAAAATTAAGATTGCAGTGCACATTCACCTAATCTTCCTCCCTTTCCGCACCCTCTCCCTCTTTCTTTTCTGAAATATACCACATCTAATATTGCGAGATTACAGAATAATGATTAATGTTACTCTGAACATTGGTACATTATGTGTTGTGAATACCCTGTTCTTTTATCGTTATTATATGTGAATCATCATGTACATGTCCCTTGGCAATGAAAGTGCAATGAACTTGGTGTGATGTAAGCCAATGCATATATAAATGGAAAAAATATCCTGATGCAGACAACTTTCATCACTAGGGGAAAGGCACAACAAATTTAGTTTCAACCAACCTTTATATTTGTAAGCTCTGGATACACACTATCACCTATCTATACTCCAGGGATCCTGAAGTATCATCAGACAGGCAGCAAAGGTCAGACAAGCAGCATTGGTGATCTATCACTTGGCCTACTCCCACTTCGTCTACTACGCATTTAGTCTCAACCCACATGGTCTAATCCCGTTTCGTCTACAATCAGTTCGTGTAATATCCACTTTAGTCCAATTGCTACTTAGCCTCATTACCAGTTAAGTATGGTCTACTTCCAGATGGGCTATGCCCACTTTGTCTAATACCAACAGTTTATTAGACAAAATGGGGAAAAAATTAATGGAGACAAAGCTGCAATTAGACCATCTAGTCATTAGACAAAACGATAAGTAACCAAACCGGGCATTAGACCAAGTGAGAAGTAGACCAAATGGGCATTAGACGAAATTGATAGTAGACCAAGTGAGTTTAGCCATAGTGGTGTTAGACAAACTGGGAAGTAGACCATCTGATAGTAGACCAAGCGGCAATAAACCGCATCATTTTGCTTGAGAAAGTCAACACTAGTGGACAAAGCCAGCCAGGGAAATATCAGCGGATGGTTGAAGCTCTGATTTTGGTAGTAGAGTAACGTCCCGAGCTTACCTGGACATGCACCCTCTGTAAGGTCAAGGTCATCAATAGAGATGTCCCCGGTGTATGATGTCCCTCTGACCGCTTCATACACCACCTGGAATGGGGGGGGCGGGGAACAGGGGAAAGAAACTTATACCACAACTGACCTTTCTAAACAAAAAGGAATGGCAATGGGAAAAAGAACAGAAAAAAAGATCAGCATTTACTGAGCTAAATTTACTGGGGATTTCCTTCCAAACATTGCTATCTTCCTGCAATATACTTCGTGTTAGAAATCATCATCATGTCATTTTGAAGTGTGATACGGGGAATGTCTAGAAACAAGACAATCAGTACTAAAATCCACATTTACTACAGAGATTTTTTTTTTTCAATATGACTGCCTGATATTGGAAGGGAAATACGACACACTGCAATCATGCGACAATTGATGCTAACATTAACATAGGGCTATGCAATGCACATATGTAACACATTTTAGGACAACACAACCAAAGTGAAACATACAAATGTATGTGTGCAAAAATAAATGCAATAATTGTTAGTGAGCTCGGCATCATTGCTTAGTTCAGGCAGTACATCGTCGCTGGGTTGACAAGACCTTGTATCTCAAATTTTGGTGAAAATGAGTATTTTAGATTAATGGTCGGATAATTGGTTAAGTGATGTCCTCTCCAAATCCTAATACCCCCGTCTCACTAGACGGCGATTCCGCTACGATCATCAAAAAATGACAAAGCGCGGCGGATCGAGGCTTGATCGCTTTAAATCTTCTCCATCGTATCTTGAGCGGTTCAGAAGCGCGAAGGGTCGCCACCATCGCCATGGTCGGCAACCTCGCTATGGAAGTTTTGTCCAAAACTTCCGTAGCAAGGTCGCCGTGGTTTTAGAGCGCATCACAATCGCCTCATGAGCGCATTAAAAGCGCCACATTCGTAACTTTGACAGGGTAGCAACGCGTTAGGCGTAAATCAAGTGCATCGAAAGCGGCCCCCATCGCCGATGAAAATTACCACTTTTACAGTATTACCGTACGTACCAGGAACTAACCACGAACGAAAGAAAGTGATGCATACACCAGGAAGGTGGACGTGGAAAAAAAACGTACATAATTCATTTTTCCATGTACACTTAGTACGAATCTACTCTGTTTATTAAATTGTTTGTCATATACCACTGCAAGTCAGTGAAAGTAAATTAAGTTGTAATTTCTTCAAATATATCTTCATAAAATTGTCTCAATGTAGGATACGATTTGTAGTTTGCTCAAGTTCTTAAATATAATATCCACATTTTACCCTTTTAATTGAATGGATGACTTAAGTAATAGTGCAATTTCACATCAGGTTCTAACTGGTGTGTTCTAGAATGCTAAGATGTAAGGGTAAAACCATATTCTGCATATGCATGTTGGTTTGACACTGATATCTGCCTGACGAAATTCAATCATGAAACCCATTTTATACCTCGATCACTTGAGATCATAGCATGAGCCTGACGTAAACGTATCACTGTCGCTCCAATCGTATCACTGCCGAGCAAGGTCTTGATAAGCGTACAGAGATCGCAATACAATCGCTTTGATCGCAGAAGCATTGCATCTCATCGGCTTGGAAAAGTGGCAAAAACGTGCAGCGTTGTAGCATTATCATGACACTATCGCCTACAGCGCAGGTCGAGCATCGCAGGCCAAAAATGGAGATGGACGGCAATCGCGCCACGATTTGTTAAATCGTCACAGATCGCCATGGTCGCCATGGTTGCCTTCCTAATGAGACGGGGGCCTACATTGTAACTGTCTTACCCCAAAAATGAAGCCACGATGGCATGTTAAAGGAAAGGCTATCCTATTCGGTATATTGCTTTGGCCATGTTTTTTGGCTATCCTGAACATGTGACATTTTGTACATACGAGGTCTTGTCGCCCGAGCAACAATATGAAACACCTGTTATCTTGTTAATAATTAGTTTAATCAGTATTGTAACACCACCTACAGTCGGGAAAGATTGTAAAATGTGGAAGTGAGATAAACCTGAAAGACATCCAGCTGGATGAGGTCCACCGTTCCAGAGTGCCACATGTCATCTGAATCCCCCGAATGACTCCATGCCAGAGAGCGGGATGTGGTACCATTGGGCTGAATGTGTACATTCAGGCTGCCCATCGAGCTGCCAAACATGTGGTACCAGAACTGCACACAGTAAGTGCCCGGCTCCACCGCTGGACTGGTCAAGGTGGCGCTGTCACCGGCCGCTCCAGTGCTGGCTTCTAGGTACATGAAGTACCCAGCAGCTGAGAAGGGAAAAAAAGACAACTTAACGGTAATCTAGCTATTGTGTATGGGGGCTTTCAGTGAGCTCTTGATGGGGATTTATAAGACTCAAGAGCCATAGAGTTACTGTTACAGCACCATGACCACTATAAGATGACACAATGTATCGTTATAAGTTGACAATACTAACAGTGTATGATGAGACAGATTTCTCTTTGTATTCTTATTTCCGTAAGTACAGGCATTCTGTGATAGGGGTGTATACATGAACAGGACACGCTATTCTTGTTGCGTGCTTTAAGTGCAGAGTAGCACAGAAAACCCTACAGCATTATGCACTGTCCAAACTCTCTGACACAGAAAAAGTTAAGGGCTCAGTTGAAGAGTTAGTTGTGGGGAGTAATCTTTTTTCATTTTACAAGCATAAATTTTATATCTCGCAAGCACAGTAATACAATTCAATGCCGAATTGTTAATACCAAAATAACAAAGAATTTATTCTCCCTCGTGAATGTTATTTATTTCTAACTCAACATTAATATTTATCCATTCTCATACTTCAACCACAATCTATCAACATATTGACATTCACTCAAAAAATGTATTAAAGTTTCAATGTACGAGTTACAAAACAAACATTCTTTTCTTCCAATTGTGGGGAGAAATGGCAAAATCAGAGGCACAGCGTATCATACAGCCTGGACTCAAAATTTTGAACATTAGTCCTCTTTGTATATTGATTGTGCATATCTGGAGCAAATGCTGGTGTAAATGAGAGACAAGTTCTGTTCAAATTAATGACTCTTGTGTTGCATTGTTTTGACTGCAACTAGTTGAAACTGCCCTACATCAACATAATAACCATTTAACCAGTGTTAAGTGGTAGCCACAATAGAAACCATGGGCATACACCTCGAGATGGACTCAAACCAATGGCCTCCACCATGCTAGACAGGCATCATGTCCGGTAAAGTTACCAAGCTTCCGCCCAATATCTAGAGATGGATCTATTCCCTTATAGCAGCAGGTACTGCATATGCATTTGTATAATTTTTTATCCTGGCTACTACTCAAACACTGAAAAATCAGTGTGTACTCAAATGTCAATGAAGATAAATCAGCTGCAAGGACCGGTTCTGGTGCCCCACTACGTACTGTAACAATACTCCTCATACTTCAGTTGAATTCTTTTTAAATGTATGTTTGTTGTGAACCTACCTGAATTAAGTGTGTGGTCAAACGATGGTCCAGTGTATAGAGACGGCGTCGATCCTTGTATTCTACGCCACAGCACACCACCATTCATGTAGTCACACTCCCCGTCCTCAAAGTCACATTTCAGTGGATGGGGTGCTGTCAGTGGGGGGTTGGGAGGGGAGAAGAAATATGTTTCATAGAATCTTAATGGGCACAATGGAGATTACCACCTCCCAAAATGCAGCCAGCTATTCACACCAATACACCGCACCTCCACTTATTTTCACAAATACACACCAACACACAGAACCCTCATGCTACCATGCACCTTTAGCTATCACATTCATTCTCCACTCGGGTTCTTTCATTTCCATCCCAATATCACATCGTATAACTCAATTTGGCACTTTCCCACTCTTTTTCTCTTCTCTAATTGGTCTGTGCTTTCCTGTAATCTACGAAACTCATCTAAGCTTATACAATTATTAGCATAACATGAAGATTATTCAATGAGCAGCCCATGCCATCTCTCAACCTTGCAAACTTTCAAAGAGTAGGCCTATATTCTCTGCACTGAGCAAAGTGTCAAAGATCACATCATTATTTTAATTGCAAATAAACCTTTTGTCTTTATGTTTGTTTGTATGTTTGTTTGTATGTTTGTTTATCTGTTTGTTTGGTTGTCTGTTTGTTTTTGTGAGGATTCATCACAGCATTCTTCATTATTTAAATGGCATAAACAATGTATTGAAAGTCAGTACCCAGAAAGTGACTATAATAACCCGTTCCTTCCACAATTCTCCTTTCATGCCCCCAAATGAGATTCTTTTTGCCCGTCCAGAGAATGGACAGGTTGGTAATCCACCTGTGCGAAAGCAGTCAAGCGGTGCATGTCTCCCCTTTCCACGGTCAACTACAAGTGCCTTCGAACAATGGAAATATCAATTGGGCATGAGATATGAATAGAGCGTGCACTGATGGGCTCACAGACTCTTTTCTTCTAAATAAAACCAGGCACCTGAAGAGGATGACTGGGGTCATCAGTGAACACAGAAATCTACTGAGATCAGCTTTGATCACTATGTACACGTTTATACAAGTTTTATGGCAGAACAAGCGCAAACTAAATCAGAAAAAAGGTACATTAAACTGTGATATACACATTTTTCCAACAGAAAGAGAAAAATGCTGATAGAATAAACCCTTAACGTTTCATCAAACACATTTTTCTGGGCATTTTAACACAAAGAAACATGAATTTAGGCCACAAAAGTAGGCACCCTTGTCTTCATCTTGGGAACCTGGTACACCAGGTTCCCTTTAAGGAACAGGATAACTGGCAATGCGCTACTAGCCTGGAGATCTCAATAGATCATCTCATGTGCTGCCTTTGCGTCTTAACAGGAGTGTGCTGAGGACTGTTTAAATCTGAATCCTACCATAATATGAAGTTTGTATCTTGGGGTGAGAAAGAAAAATGAGTCATGGCTCAAAGCATCGTTATGCTGCACATCTCTCCCATCGAAGTGAAGCATCTAACCCTGCTGAGTCGATCATCAAGCATCAGTGATCATCACAAATCTATCATCTCCTTGTTTGGCACACATGTGCACCTCAAACTCAACATTTATCAAAAAGTAACTAATACAGAGATAGTCATTTGAATTCTAAACATCAAGCATCCATGGGTACTTCAGAGATGCATAAAAAGCGATAGGCAATTTAGTAATGGACAGGTCACATGCAGCATGTGATGATGCTGTATATGCCATATGTTTCGCAAATCTAATTTTTTGTGAATCAGGATTTCTAAAAAACTTTGTGAGTGGTAAAATGCACAATAATGAAGTACAGCAACAGATTGAGAAATATTCGCATGCATGATGCAGTCATATCAGCATTAGATTTGATATTTCATGTGTTGTTCAATTTTCAAACACTACCCCACTCCTGAAATTTGCAAAAATTAAAACCCCGCAAAATATATGCCGTATTTTATACAGAACATCATGGAAATGTGGAAGAGGGCACTCACTGCCACACACGCCCGTGGTGTAGAGCGCCGTATCGTCCACGGCAACGTCAGTGTTTCCACCTTCCCCAATGGTCACCTGTAAGACAACCTGGAACTCAGTGTTACTGGTGATGTCAAACTGACCGTACTGCCAGAGGTCACCCTGACCATCCATTATAGTCAACATGACCACAGGGTCGTACTCTGTTGGGGGGTCAAACTGTAAGTATGAGGCGGTCAGGTTCACACTTCCTGGATACACAGAAAGAATAGAAGAAATTGAAAATGAGATTCTTTGGCACCTAAATCATCGCTGCGGTTGTGGGTAGATCAAAATGCATGGCTACTTTTGTGTCAAATATTTCTCCAATTAAATTTACAGAATCAAAAGGAGTACATGTAGGCAAAACAACATAATCTTCTTTCATTCAGCAGCACACAGAAAGCACACAATGTAAATTGTATTTACACAAATTGAAACCTTTAATGTAAATGAATGAGAAATTAAGGACAAAACACAACTTCCACTTTTTATTAAAGATTACTTAAACTGCATATCTTTGAAATACTTCTCTTTTTCTATTAAATTTAGTGCAGATTTCATGAATTCAAGCAGTTTTTCAGGTATCCTTTGTCCAATAAATAACATGCAGAAAATATTACAAGTTACCAATTTAATGTTGACAGCATGATGACAGAGAATTGACTCACCATAGCCTTTCATGTGATACCAAAACGTGAAACATGAATCGGCTGGATCAAAGACTTCACTGAATAGAGTGGCTCGATCACCAGGATTCGTGCCCGTCGCATCAACATTCATGTAATAGCCTGTAGAAGAGACATGCACACTGGAATAGATTATCAAACATTCTAACAAATTTTTACCTGGTGATTTTACAATACTGTAAATGAAAAATATCATATGTGACCCTGCACCACAAGATGAACAAAAAGTCGCCAGACATGGATTTTTAGTTAGGGACAGATTCTGAAAGAGCAGACCGTAAGCTTTAAAATGATGTATAACCAATTCAAATGGACTCCCCTAACCTATCTAAATACTGGAAAGAAAGCACACACTCTGGAAAAGTGGAAACTGAAAAAAGAGGCTCTGAAGTACATGGTCTATTCAAGTGCTTAATCCTTACAAAGCCGTGCTAGCTGTGCAGTGAAAGGGACAAAACACAGGATATAAAACCCCGGAGCAACAACAATGAAGGGATTATCAGATTAAGCTGAAATTTAGTATGTTCTATTAACAAATTATGTTCATGATTAATGCCAACTTTCAAAGCAGGAGCTTCATCCTTTCACAAGTTATTAGACTTGAAAGTAAAGAGTGTTAAAAGGATTTCAAGAAATGAAAAGGTGCCTCTAAGACATACGTGATCATTCTACTCTCTCCCCCAAAAAAGGTTGTAGAAAAACTGCTGAAAACACACTTTCTCATTCATGTTATGATCCCGAACTAAAGAATAGTGTAGAAGAAATATAGCTCTTTCAGGAAATATGAAAAACTCAAGATTGACTCGGTTGACCCATTTGACCTTATTTGAGTCCTCACGTAAAATCAACGGGTGCAACTTTTTGTTCGTTTTGTGATGCACGGTCACATATGGTGTGGAAACCCTCTCCTCCGAGTTTACATTCTACTGTAAAGTCACACAAAAATAAAACAAACACATTTGGGAGATTACAGTTACAACGTGCATCAAAATGTATACAACAAAATATGTATTGAAACTAAATCAAAAGCAAGTGAAGTTCACTGAAATAGGCCCTAGACAAGCGAGGTTACAACATCCAATATCCATATTATGACGAAACATCATACCACCTATGAATTATTCCACACTCTCCCATTCACATATAGATGATGAGTGACATTCATATACCATTTTCTTCACACTTTGCTTTCAATGTTGTTATATACATCTACAGAAACTGAAGATAAATTGCATTAATATGAAACAAAACCTAGCAATGCCATTAAGCATCTATGTCATTTATCTTAATAGGTGCCAACAAAAAGCATCTGAGAATCCACAGTGTGTTTTGAAAATGGTTACAACAAAAAAAAACGCCATTGTGGACTTAACTGGACACCATGTCCAATATATTTACAATACAAAATACACACACACAGACAAACATGCACAAATTGCTCATCCTGACCTTCGCGTGAGCCAGTTGTGTGGTCAGTTGTTGGGCCTGTGATGGAACTCACTATCCGTCCAGACTTTCGTAACCATGGCACCTCATCATCATCTCCATCATCCGCCAAACTCTGCCATGAGCAAGCATTCTTATCGAAGCTGCAGTGACCTGACGGGGAAGAAAAAGGCATCAATACAATTTGCATGACTAACAAGATAACAAAACATTCAAAAGATATTTGTGCCAATCTTTGGGGTTTTTTTTCATACAGAAGATATCAGTAATTTGCGGCAATCAATGAATTTCCTTTCACCACATTTTACATTGCTTTACAAGTTCTTCAAGTATTCATCTTTATTTCTCATCAGCAATGCATTCATCTTTACTGGACCCTCTCTCTAACCCTTTTAGTGCCCAGGCACTGAGCTTAACTTGTTGAAGCTTTTTCACCAACATTCAATAATTCATCTAAATTAGACCTGGTAGTAAAGCTCAGCAAGCAAACTCAAGTAAAATGATGTGCCTCAATGTAACAGAAATGCCATGGTGACACAATAGGGATAAAGGGGAGTACCATACTAGGAAATCTCTGGTCATTGATAACTACTTTTCTACTCCATTTGGTGAATAAAGCAGAGTAAGGGTAAAAGTCATATCTTTTCTATTCACTGACTTCCTACTCCTAATTTTCTGTTCCTTACCACGTGGATCACATGCCCCTGACTCAATGGCCACGTCATCGATGGTGATCCCTCCGAGTGATCCAGATCCAACAACTCCTTCTATAACAGCCTGGAAAGACAAACAGGTGCATTTCAAGAATGATTCATTTTCACCTTTCTGGTAGAATATATATATATATATATATATATATATATATATATATATATATATATATATATGATTCTCAACCCATTGTGAGCTCTGAGTGCTGATTGGGAAGGATAAACTCATAACTTTGTACACACTGTCCAAAGTCCCTGGCACAGGAAGGGTTAAAGGAAAAGTAGAAGCCAGGGCTACATTAGTTCACCATTTGTCTGTTATGTTTACTCTCTAGCATCTGCGTACTCACTCAAACTATCTCTCTTTAAATCACTGTATAAGTAATTATCCCATTCCCTGTGAAATTCAAAAATCCCTGTCAACAAAAAGGCAAACCAACCAAATAGCCTACATCTTATTCTCAATCAGCTTTTCACAAAGTCACATTATGCTTGTCAATGCCTGACATAGCAACATTACAGCAAGAGAGAAAGTGAGGTTATAACAGACTTACAAACATTAGTGAAACTACTTTTTGACTAATATCACTAAATGATTATCATGACAGGTAAGTATAACCCAACATCATCAATGATAGGGTACAGACACAGTGCAAGAAAAGAATAGAAGTACGAAACATTCATTCCATTGTACATATCATAATGACTGCACAAGAACAGACTTTTGGACTACCTGGAATGATTCTTCTGACATCATTGTTACACCAGCATACCACCAGTTGTCGGCACGGTTACCACTAATGGTCCAGAGAGTCTCACTCAGGTTACCATAGCGAGGCCACACGTAGGCGTTGATTGAACCCACGTCCTTATCATCAATGTGATACCAGAAGGAGAGGCAGGCCAGGCTGGAGAAATCCGGTGTGTAGAAAGGACTGTACATCATGGCTCTATCACCCTCTGCTAGGGTGGCATCTCTCAAGTCAAGGTAGGCGTAACTCCCTGCCAGATACAATTGTATTCAGATGCAAATCACCTGTTTTAGCGCAACTCTGTTAAGTCTGGTGTTTGTTTTGTTTTTTTAATGACGGCTATACACATACCAATCACTGCAGAATTCTCAAATGAGAAATAAGCTTCAAGCAAAAGTTATTCTAAATCATGACGAAGCATTCATAGAAGGGGAAATCTGAACATGAGGTAAGCCTTGTTTGCTGCCTTCAGTCTCAGTACTGTGACAACACTTGGTTTGTAGATTGATGATAAAAGATGAGAGTATGTATCCCGCTCCTCAATCAACACGTACCTACAGGATGACCCTTCATAATTACAAAGAGCCCAACCCTCTCCGATCATGATCTAAAGACTGACATGCACTAATCAACTTGCAGTTACAAAATTTGTACTTCAAAAGACCAGTACAACCTTCGAACTCGACTACAACCTTTATCTCCTCACAGTGCCTATATAAGGCTCATATATGACATGGTCTCTCATGGTTTTTAAGTGACAAAGAATTGGATTACATTTGATTTAATTTGTTCATTTATCCAAATACGGGGGGGGGGGGGGGGGCATTTCATGAAGTACATGCATTTTGTCACATATAATTTTTGCAAATTTGCTCTCAGCCAATCAGATGCAAAGATTTCAGTAGCTTATAGCAGTTTGTTCAAAAAATTATCAAACAAAACGCTTCCCAAAAGTTGTCAGTTTATGAAAATTTCATTAAAATCCTTGTCTTAGATCGTAATGAGAAGGTCTGGTTACCGACTGTTATGATGATGATTATCAGAGACTTGACAACTTGCCAGGGCTGACAGGTTTCATGCAATGGTGTCCCAGACACTGGACATGTCTAGAGTGGATTAAGACAAACGTTTCCTTACCCCCAACCATGTCAGTAGAGTGGTCTTTCAGTGGCTCGTTGTTGCCATAGCGACTGTCTGCCCCGGACCCAATTTTCCAGTCAAATTCATCGTCAACGTCTTCTTGCTCCCAACCACAGAATCCATATGAGAAGTCACACACAACTGTAAAGGGATGAAGATAATGCAAAAAAAAAAAATAATTATAATTCAGTTTTTAACTTCAGAAAATCTAAATACCATAAGTGATACATGCCTCGATATGCACATGTTTAGTTTGAATTAATCTACACTGACCAGCTGGTGCTAAAATTTGAGGACTTGTGCTCTTTACAGACACAAAGAGTACCTTATATTTCAGATATCTGTGACCATCACAAAAGAAGCCACTTTAGCCGACACACCAATTGTTGAACAAAGGACTGTACGGGTTAAACAACATACAAATTCAAGACATGTACTGACAGAAGATGGCACTCAAATGGTTTGTAGTACAAAGTGATGACCAAATCTAATTTGATTTAGAGCCACTGCCTACCACTGGAAGCAGTGATGAAAAACAGATCATGTTCAAGTTGTCACATTTGATACATATGCATAATTCAGTTGCATCACAAATCATCCTACCATATAAACATTTTGAAATAAATACAAGGCAATATCACTAACTTTTCTCTATAAACCATAACTGTAGACGGATTATTATAGGAACGATTATAATGAACCTGTTTACATTTTAGATATTTGACAATACTTAACATTGATTACACTGATTAACATTTTTACATTGGTTATTTCTATCCCTAACTCACGTTTTGGAACTATTTTGAAGCACAAAAGCTATTTTTCTTCTTTTATTTTCATCTGCAAATGGTAAATAGTGGCTTTACTCTGCCTTTGTGAATTTGGGCCACAATGCCACATCTAGAAAGATGTGATGATGTTTGATAGAGAGGGAGAAAAGAATAAAAATAATGATAACCTGTGTATCCTGAGCAGTTGCCAGAAACGACAAAAATATCATCTATGGCGATGTCACTCGTTGCCTCGGAGCCTACTGATGCATTTAGTAACACCTGGTAGAATGCGACATCATTACCCAATGCATCGATTTCAACCTGTTAAGGACAAAGTAAAGTTGATTCCGTTCATGGTTTATCCTGTTTACACATACATGTACATACACAGACTCACACACTCACACACATACACACACAGACACACACACACACACACACACAAACACAAAAATATACATCTCTCTTTCTACATATGATATATCTTGTATACATATCTTACATCTTAAATTTTACTATATGTCATTTTATGGAGACATATTTGTGTCTCCTTATTGTTTTCATCTATATTGTATTCCATTCATTCCATGTTTTACTGCTGACAATACGTAATGTACATTTTCCATACACTGTCTCCCTATGGCTATTATGTATGTTTGTCTGTGCACGCATCACAGATACAGAGATTGTCCTTATGAAGAAATGTTCACAAGCAATCAATCAAACACAAACACATATTTTTTTGTGAAAGTTTGGTGTTGTGAATCTTAAAAAAAGGGTCTTCTGTCCTTAAGGTAAAAAGTGTCTGGCATTTGATAATAAATAATGATGAAAAAATAGCCTATGTATACATACAGTTGTATTCAAAGAGTTTTCCTTCTGAAAGTATAACAGAATTAAAGTCATTGTAAAGCCTGCTGCATATTAAAATGAAATTGAACTCACTAGCATGTGCCTCCAGGCTTCTCCTTGATCTCTGAAGACAGCCATGACAGTGGAGCCCACAGTGTCAAATGGTTTGAGGGTCTGGACAAGGAGTCTATCTACCGTCTCTCCTGACATGTAGTACCAGAAGCCAACACAGTATGGGGAACTAGCAATCAAGTCTGGAGACTTCAGGATAGCCGTCTCAAATTGTGCATGAGAGCTTGCCTCCATGTAAGCATATATTCCTGTTTGGAATGATTCAGTATCATGAATTAATTCTTGACAACAACAACAACAACAACAACGACAACAATAATAATAATAATAATAATAGAATTACAAAAATATACAAATAATTAGGATTGGGTAAATACACTGTAGATAAGTTTTAAGCAATGATTTGCCACATTCTCACGCCCAACTCAGTCGAAGGCTTGCCAAGTTCATGTAAGTTGCAGATACATGCCTCTATCATCAATAAAAGAATGGAGATCCTACCCAAGACTAAAAAGGCTAGGACTAAGACCTTCTAGGGGTGTGGTCAGAGTAGCGAGTATCATCAATGGGATGTGGGATGGAAGGCTTACCCCTATAGACTCTTGATGGTTGTGGTCAGGGGAACCAGCCTCTACTACAGTCATTGGAATGGAAGGCATTGCCCCCCCCCCCCCCCCCCCATCTCTTAAACACATTTACACTCACTCAATTACTTATCCACTGGGTATGGTTATAAAGTAGAACTCTACCACAGTAGACATTTCCACAGTACAAGGGGATTTTACTTTATTATCCATTTCCAATGTGTATTACCTCCAAATACTATACTATTTTTAATAACACTTTAAAGAGAGATAACTTTGCCCCAAAAATTGCTTCAGAGAAACAATCTATTAGAATTTTAGTCCCAAAAAAAGAAACGTTTTGGAGTAACATAGGCATTACTGGACAGACATCTATGTACTAACATATGAAAGTTAAATAATGAATGTTCGTTAAAATTTTGCTGCTTTTCAACTAAATGGCCTAATATTGATTAGAAAAGATAATATCAACTCTAAAATTCTATTGAGCATTGTGTTTTATACTATTTCTGGACTTAGTGTGTAATGTATGCAACATGAACATACAAAAATGCAACAGTACTGAAGCAATTTTGGGGCAAAGTTATCTCTCATTAAAGTGTTCTTAAAGATAGTACTGCATTGGGGATTATGCACAATGGAAACAGAAAATAAAGCAACATCCCTGAAATGTATCTTTCTACTGTGGCAAAGCCCAGTACACATTACATCAGAGAGAAACCCAGAAACCTTACCCCCAAATTCCAAAAGGGTGTGGTTATAACCTAGAAACCTTACCCCAGGACTCCCAAAGGGTGTGGTCATAACCTAGAAACCTTACCCCAGGACTCCCAAAGGGTGTGGTCATAACCCAGAAACCCTACCCAAGGACTCCATAAGGGTATGGTCATAACCAAGAAACCTTACCCCAGGACTCCCAAAGGGTATAGTCAAAACCCAGAAACCTTACCCCACGACTCCCCAAGGGTGTGGTCATAACCCAGAAACCTTACCCCAGGACTCCCAAAGGGTATGGTTACAACCCAGAAACCTTAACCCAGGACTCCCAAAAGGTATGGTCACAACCCAGAAACCTTACCCCAAGACTCCCCAAGGGTGTGGTTATAACCTAGAAACCTTACCCTAGGACTCCCAAAGGATGTGGTCATAACCCAGAAACCTTTCCCCAAGATTCCTGAAGGGTATGGTCATAACCCAGAAACCTTACCCCAGGACTCCCAAAGGGTATGGTCACAACCCAGAAACCTTACCCCAGAACTCCCGAAGGGTAAGGTCATGACCCAGAAACCTTACCCCAGGACTCCCAAAGAGTGTGGTCATAACACAGAAACCTTACCCCAAGACTCCCAAGGGTGTGGTCATAACCCAGAAACCTTACTCCAGGACTCCCCAAGGGTATGGTCATAACCAAGAAATCTTACTCCAGGACTCCCAAAGGGTATGATCACAACCCAGAAACCTTACCCCAAGATTCCCCAAGGGTGTGGTCATAACCCAGAGACCTTACCCCAGGACTCCCAAAGGGTGTGGTCATAGCCCAGAAACCCTAACACAAGACTCCCTAAGGGTATGGTCACAACCCAGAAACCTTACCCCAGGACTCCCAAAGGGTGTGGTCATAACCCAGAAACGTTACCCCAACACTCCCCAAGGGTATGGTCATAACCCAGAAACCTTACCCCAGGACTGGTACAGGGTGTGGTCATAACCCAGAAACCTTACCCCAAGATTCCCCAAGGGTGTGGTCATAGGGCGGACCAGTTCCATCAGATGGTGTCCTCCCCTGGATAAGCTGCCACTCAAAGTCATCCAGGTTCTCCTCATTCTTCCAAGTACAGAAGCCACTTTCAAAGGAACATGTGCCAAGTGAGAGACACTCTCCAGACAGAAGGCTAAAGTCATCTATGGCAAGACCAGCTACAGCTGGGTACTGCAAACTGGATACAGAAATTACAATCTGGAGAAGGAACAAAAAACAAGATGCAATTAAAAAGGAAATAATTTAAATCACTATAATATTTAGACATGTTTTGTCTATTGTAGCTGGAAAGTTGTTTTTCCTGTCATCAATTAACAAGCTTTTCTTCGATGTCCCCCTTCAGCATTAGTCAAAGAAGTCATAAACTGGTGACACTGCTCACTATCATTCAAACTTTTTATCACAGTAGCAACAAACAACACTCCATTTCTCTGTAACATCATTTTACTCTCTTCACAGTCATGGCACTCTACACATCATCAGTTTATTCCAAGCATCATTTTCATCACCAAAAAATTCAGAATAAAGATGATGCATGCTATTGCTATCACGTAGTGGTTCCTTGATTACTTCTCTAGCAAATAACAAGCACCACTACTGCCAAGAAATTGCATCAATTAAAATACAACGCATCATTTTGAGTATAAGCATATTCTTCTTTAGATAGGTTGATATTTTCTCACCACTAATCAGGGAGGCATTTCATTTCCTCTTTAGCTACTGTATACACCACATATTTTGCAGAGTTTTTATTTTCACAAATTTTGCAAGTCCGGTGCTTTTTCACCAATCTAAAAACACGCAAAAATATAAACTCTGATCATGACATGAATACAATATGCACATGCATACAACGTACATGTACTTGGTACGCAGTATATACAGTACATGAACAAGGTGCATGATAATACTGTTCTCCAAAAAAAAAAAAAATCAAATCATTGGTAAGTCTCAATTAAAAAAAAAGAATAAAAATTATACTCGCAAGATATACAGTCAGATGCAAAAAGTACATATATTACAGGCAACAGCACCAAAACAAAACAAAAAAATGTTCATTCAACACATATTATCGTCTTCAGTCACACTGATGTACAGAAGGAAATGTAGAGCAAGAATATCTTACCACAAAGTCATCACTGGCAGTTGCTGTGACCTCAATAACATGCCACTCCTCAGCAAGGGGTATGCCACCAATTTCTCTCAGTTTGATTGAACTCTGTGAGACCACACCCTTTTGGTAAACCTGTGTGTGGGGAGACCAAGAGGAGCTTTCACACTTACAGAAGCTTTTGTTTGCACACATGTTTAAAGACATGTTTCATGCTGATGGAGTTGTGTCTTATTTCGTCAGTGTGAAATGCAAATATCAATGATGTTTCTCACAAAGATGTTCCTAAAACCATGTTTAGCCATCACTTAAGGACAAAGAACTTAAGTTTGAAGGCTATGTACTACATGTACATCCTTTTAGCATAAAATGCTTGATATTTTCACCATGGTGTACGCACTTAGGCTGGCCAAGATCAACCAGAAAGGGGAAATTCATGATGAATACTATTGAGACACAATATCAAGATGTGACTGGTCATCCCAAGATCCTACTGAAAGAGCTAGTCTCCAATCAGTCACTTCTGCATATTGGTATTACAATGTAGGTTCCATTTCCTCAGCATTTAAATGATAAATGACATACATAACATCTTTCTTTACGTCTTGCATGGAAACAATAGGATAATGATTATGTAAATGTATTTGATCAAGAAGAAATGATGGGGGAATATTCCTCTCACTGTTACAGTTTTGGGTTTTTATTTTGTTTGTTTTGGTGGTGGGGGTTTTGTGTGTGTGTGACTTCCCATGTATGAAATCAAATTCCAGTTCAGAAAATTAAAAGAAAAAAGAAAAAGAAGGCAGACAATAGAAACTTGTTGCAACATAAGGCTACCTGTTTTTTATTATTATTATTATTATTATTATTATTATTATTATTATTATTATTATTATTATTATTATTATTATTATTATTATTATTATTATTATTATTATTATTATTATTATTATTATTATTATTATTACTATTATTATTATTATTATTATTATTATTATTATTATTATTATTATTATTATTATTATTGTATTCAGCTACCCCTGAAGCACTTCACCTATAGGTCACTAAAAATCTTACCTCCAAGTTGAGGGCTTCAGAGTTGGTCATATAGTACCAGATCTGAAGACACATGGACGTTTGGCTTGAGACAGGGAATGCACCAGACTCCATGATGGCCATGTCTGTCTGGCTTTCCAGGTTGGTCATATTGGCAAACATGTAATTACCTGCAGGTCCAAAAGCAGCAAGTCAATTGGCATATGATGAATTGGCACTTTTTCTCGTCAATGAATCATGTGCAAGTGGGTAGCATTTAAATGAAATTCCGGTTACAACGAAATAAACATTCAGGCCTTAACATTATCTGCTCTGTGTTTTTTTATTGCTCATTTGTTCAGTTATAATGAAATTTCGACATTACGAAAGAAAACTGTGAGTCCCGAGGACTTCGTTATAGCGAAGTCCACTGTATTGCGTTTTGTTCCGTTTGAACGCTTGGGTTAGTCACCTGCTTGATTCTATCAGTTTGTCAGTTACTGACTCTTTCATTCAGTCAATCAGTCAGTTTCTTTATCAGTGAGTCATTATGCATATCTAGTTCATCCATGCATTCATGAAGCTAGTCACAGTTAGTCAATCAACCCTTATCTCTCTCTCTCTCTCTCTCTTATTTGTATGTTTGCTCATTACTCAATTTAATTTTGTGAAATCAGTGAGGCATATTTCTGTTTATTCAAAGCTTCATATCTCGTCATATTCATATTAGTGCCATGATTTACCGTATCTAGACAGACTCCCAACATGTTACAGTAGACAGACTGTAACATGTCTGTCTACTGTATGATGGGGGTAAGAAGGGCCAGAGAGGGGCGTGGTCACTCTTACCGTTGATGGTACGGTAGGAGGAATCATAGGGTGGCACCACCATGGATGAGGTAGAAGCAGTGGTCATTCGCTGCCACTGGACGGCATTACTTGGATCCTGAGTGAAGCCGCAGTCACCATTCTCAAAGTCACAGATACCTTCAAACAGTCAACACAAACGAGAATTCACTATTAAAAATGCTACATAATATCCACGCTGGCATATGCATCAAGCAAAAAGAGAAACACAAAAATATTCAAAAGAGACAAAAAGAAAGTATGCTTAACTAAAAGGTATAAGAGGGCATATAATCCCATTGTCCTTTGCATCGCTGAAAGATTCATTTGATAGGAATATCTACAGGATAAAAGTTCACTTTGTCACCATCACTTGCAAATTACCTGTTCTTGAACAAAATGAACTTTTATCCATTGTCTTTTGCATTCTGGTTTCTCAAACTCACACACATATTCCCCAGACAGATGCTTAAATTTCTGCACACAAAATGGTTATGTAATAGGAAACCTGGGTGGGAAGCAAAACAAATATGCAGAAGCCAACAAATACATGTGATTATTTCAACAATGTCATTAAAAGGGGAAAAATCTTAACAGCAACATTTTCTTTAAAAAAGAAAAGAAAAGAAATGTAAGACATTTATTTTGAATAACTGATGCTTAAGTATTAAAACCCACTGAAATGTAAACTATCTTGGCTCAGAAGGCAAGTAACTAGAAACAAGAACATGGCATATGAGAAGATGAATTCTGAAGAATTTTGTTGTGTGTCTGTAAAGAGAAATATAGAAATCAACCAGATTGAATTTGCATTAATTATTGTAATTGACTATCATTCATCATAAAAAAAAATAGAAAATAGCCTGCTTGTTTCTTTTTCAATTAGCAAGATTAAGGATTAAATTGGATTTGTTGAAAAGAGGAAGAGAAGAAGAAACATTTTTTCTGCCAAATTTGGGAAGGTTGGTGTCTTGTTGCATAAATCAAGAAAATTGACAACTCATGAGCATTTTCACTGCTCAAATTATGTGTATGTCTTGGCTAAGATATATTTTTCCCTAACAATAAATCTTGAGTCTGTACAAACATGATAAATGGTAAAACTCACTTGGAGTACCACACTCTCCTGGTGTAAAGCTGATGTCATCAAGAGCAATGTCACCCATGAACTCTGCCCCTCGGACAGCCTCAAAGGTCAGCTGGGGTCAAAACAGACAGTCAGAATTGCAGAAATCGCTTGTAATATCAAAGACAACATAATGCACTCATGATGATAACAATTATAAAATACATCATACTGTCTCCAAAGATGTACTTGCAGGTACGGATGATGATGAACATATGAATCAGCGCTCAAAATATCCACCGGCCATCGGCAATTTGATGCCATATAATACACATATTCTTGAGGGTGTCTGTACTTTTATAGGTTTAAATAAGACAATAGGTTTTCATATTCATTCCAGGATATTTCAAACTTGATTTCCACAATATACATGTCTGCATGAAGTAACCTATTTTTTATATAGGCCTACTAAGGAATGAAATAAACGCATTCAATGTAGCTCTGTTAAAATTTGAAATATATATTTCATAAACTTCAGGGATTTTTGCACTGTATGATTTCCTTGAACTTACAATGTACTGCTCAGTCCCATTCATAGTGATTTGAGCTGGGTTCCACTGGGGACCCTTCGGCTCTGTCTCGCTCCAGATGGCCTGTGGTGAGCTATCTGAGAGAAGTTGACGATACACTGTGAGTTCACCCAGATGGATGCCATACATCTGGTACCAAAATTCCATGCAGTAGGCTGTCTCTGCTCCATTGTCCAAGAGTGATGAGGTCAGCCTCGCAACATCACCTGAATGGACATTAGATGCCTCGATGTATGTATAGTACCCTGGCAACAGAATGATGGAAAAAGTGGAAGAGATTGTCAGCCATAGTAGCCATGTGACAGGTCTTCACCAGCTTGGAAGATGGTGCGAACAAAATAAAGACATGCGTAGCATCATTTTGGAGGCAGTTCACGATAAATGGGGCCACCAAGTTAAAGACATTGAAACCATAGAGATACTCATTCTTGCATAACAGTGGCAAGTCTTCCTTTCCACAATGTCTATGACCTGTCAACAAGCAAATTTTGATACACACAACATAGCCTCAAAATGCCTTAATTTGTATTCCAAAGAAACTTTACGTATGATATTCACTGGATAAATAGAGTGTGAGGCAAATAGTGGGAGCACAGCTGGAAAGTTTCTGAGGGGGTCAACTGTGTAAACACTGTAGGTGCAGGTTGGATTCAAAAGGCAGTATTAACCCATTGAGCAAAGGCTGATTTTGCTACAACACACATTTCCCATAGACCCCTGCCCGAGTATACTCGGGACTCGTCTTCAACAGGTTAATAATATCTTCAATACTTTGAGCTGTTAAAGTGCTAAAGGAAAACTATTGTTGTTGATGATTCTTTTAGTATCACTTTTCTTGTTAATCACTATTGTTATTATTATCAATATCATTATCACAATTATCATTACTATTGTTATCCTTGTCATTAACATCATTATCAGAACTGTCATTAAATCTTTGTCATCATACACCGTAATTATTGTTTTCATATTGCTGCCAGCTTCTGAAAATCCAAAAATAGAATTCCAGGCATCTACGATAAAAAGCCACAGTATGAAAGCATACATCATATGGAGGCTTAAAATGAGTACATTGCAATCACTAGGCATGATTAAGCAGTTGTACAAAGAAAAACAAAAACAGATTTTTCATTTCGGAACTTGTTTTCTAGAGGGAGAGAAAGAGATGGGTAAGCTTTCCCCTGGAGTGCAGGGGTCCCTACCCGCTTGGTTCCCCAGGGTGTGATCAGCTCCAGGGCCTGTGCCAGCACTGTCAGATGCACCAGAACCAAGCATCCAGTTAAAGTCGTCATCATCAGCCTGGATCCACATGCCAAAGCCTGTCTCAAAGTCACAGTTGTAGACAGTTGGTGCTGTGTTCAGTAAGAAGGAAGAGAGATTATCAGAGAATTAGCTGCTGCTCCTCTTCAAAGGCATGGTGTTTGAACCAAGTCACAATGTCATTGCATGTAAGAGTACTGTTGGTAATAGAATTTTAATAAGAATAAAAGATAAGATTTATAAACCTTTAAACATCTTCCTCCACACCACATGACAGATGAGATACTAGATAGACAAACCAACAGAATTCATATAATTGTCAGCCATCAACCTCATTAGGGAACAGACAGGACTTCAACAGTGCTACAGCATACAGTATCTGGTATTGAACTATCAGTTATATGGTTTACGGGGAAGAAGCATTACAGACTGACCAAGTTAATGGCTTCACCATTCATTATTAATGTTCATAACTTTGATATTATTGTCAGAAATGATCTTCATTGACAGGAGGTCAGAGGATTACCAGCTTCTGCAGAACAATCATCCTCCTGCAGCTCGATATCATCGATGGCGATGTCTCCCAGGGTGGAGCGGCCGATGGTAGTCGTTAGCAGGATCTGAGAGGTGAATCCTCCCTCTAGGGCTGGGATGGGTACCTGCAGCAATGGGGATATTATGGCTAGACATTAACTCTTTGTGTGCTGTGAGTACTGATTGACATAGAAAACCCCATGGGATATAGCATTGCACACACTGTCTAAAGTCTCTTGCACAGAACGAAAATGGTAACAGGTATGATTTACCAGACAGCATGGTAATTCCGGATGCACACATGTTTGTGTACTAATATGACATTCAGTATGCACCGGACACGTGGTGAATCATGGGTATGAATTGTGATATTGGTGCAAGGACAAGGTGCGAAAGACGTTGATTATGCCCTTACGAAAATTGTGTCTGGAATTATAGCACATAATGGGATTTTACACTGTGCGAATAGACAAGTTTTTGGAGAGGGGTATTACTTGAAGTCTATTTTCCTAAAATTGGAGTGAATTTTCTTGATTTTGTCAAATTTATAATTTTCAGGACGTTGTAAATAACTGGTGCTATTTTTGGCCAAAATTCCATCCTATGAGTTTGGAAGTCAGAGCCACAAAAAAAAAAAGCATCTGGTGATACGTTCCCTTACGAAAATTGTGTCTGGAATTATAGCACATAATGTGATTTTACACCGCGCAAAAAGACAACTTTTTGGAGAGGGGTATTATTTGAAGTCTATTTTCCTAAAATCAGAGAGAATGATTTTCTTGATTTTGCCAAATACATAATTTTCAGGACTCTGTTAATGACTGGTGCTATTTTTGGCCAAAATTCCATCCTCTGAATTTGGAATTCAGAGCCACAAAAAAAAAGAGAGTCTGGTGATACGTTCCTCTCTCAGAACGATCCAATGAGAGTTGAGATTTACAGGCTTTTATATACTCCACGTTTGACTATTTATGTGCATATGAAATCTTTGATGGGCCTTAATATAGTAGTAATTAGTACAGTTTCAGTAGAAATGGAAACTTTTGTGGCATAAGCCATAAGGAAAACCACAGCACTCTCCTTGTTTGCATTTCCAATAGAGTTTCTAGATTGTCAGATTTTCCTCAAACTTCGATCATAGCTGATATCATCAGTGATGTGTTCTAAATTCTACTACTGTACTAGACCCTAAATATATTGCTGTTTTGCTCAATATGCAATACATGGCCTATACATTGGGTTCTTCTATTCTCCTTTTCAATCATCATTCATTGAATGTGATACACTTCACCCTAGGCCCTAGAGTATAACTATACAACATGTACCGGTAGATTATCTAGCAATGACAGTGCTCTTTTGTAACAAGTTACTAGCGTTTGGAATTTATACTTGACAAAGTGAAGATGGATGTGGTGCGTGTGAATGTGAATGTGACATCGGTAGATCTACATACAAGCCATTTTTCACAAAATGAAAAGGTACTAAGAATGAAATCTACTTTTTACCTTCAGTTGTTTCCATCCGTACAACTGGTTACCCTGCAAGGTTTTCAGTGTGATGGGCTGTGACAGCGAGTTGCTGGATAGCTGAGTAGTGAGTGATCCAATGCCATCGCCGTACATGAAGTACCAGTAGGAGAGGCACTGCGCCTGTGATGAATCCAGTTCGCCAGACTTCACGGTGGCCGCAGCTCCCTCCATATGACTCGAAGCATCCAAGTAGATGTAAACACCTTGATGGGATTGATAAATGTAAAACAGACGTTCGAATCATGGTGAGATTTTACCTCTATCGGTCTTTCCTACTTCCTAATTTACAGAGCTGTAACGTTAGACATTTACTACGGCACAGCAAACCGCAATCAAAACCCTCCTCCTAAAGATCAATGCTACGAAGCACCGCATGTGACGACAAGTGATATGTCCCTTAACTGGCTGGTCTTCTCTTGCTCACGGTCGGTCGCGGTACGTCGGGATAGTGAACCACAGAACTCTTCGAAGAGTTCTGTGTAGTGAACATACAACATTATATGCACATTGTGCTGTTGTTTACGCATGCACGTGCACGCATGCGTAGACCACCAAGGTTGTTTACTTCTCTCGTGAACGTGGTTACACCCTATTTATATCATTCTGTGGGGTACACACTTCAGCGTGCAAGGCGCGCGCGTATTCAGTGAAGTCTGCTCTTTTTATGTTCTTTGTTTGCCATGCAATGAAACTTTCCACCAATCATAAGTCGACGGCAGGTAGCTACCAAAAGGGCTACTACACATGTACAAGTGTATTAGTAATCACATATCGATATTAGTGTTTTTACTGTCTGCCAGAAAAATAACACATTATCCGTCAGCGAGTAATGTTATTGGTATGATAAAGAAACTAAATCCATTTAATGAAATGTTACCATATGCCGATTGGAAGGTATGATCAACGTCTGGCCCAGTGCCAGACGTCAATGTTGGGCCATGATGTAACTGCAGATCGAGATCGTCTGCGTTCTCCTCGTTCTTCCACGTGCAGAAGCCGTTTTCGAAGTCACAGCTGCCAAATTGCACACACTGCGAATCCGACACTTTGTAGTCGTCCACGGCGATACCAGTGGGGACGTTGATGTCATTTGTTGTGGCCTCAAATCGAATCTGGGTGAAAATGGCACAGGTTTTTCATGACAGTAGTCTGCACAAATTTGTAAAGAGAAACTTGGGACATCCACAACAAGCAAACATTCGAAAATATCTGGCCTGTCAGGCTTGATGACCGGATATTTAGACCATGGGGGGTATCAATATTATTCCTCCTCCTCCCCTTCTTTTTCTAATCAGTATAATTCAATTTCGATTCAATTTCTTGTTTCTTTTTTTGACAAAAACATTTAGACATCACGTTCTTTGGTGACAAAAAATAAGGTGAATAAAATTTTATGAAATGAAAATAGTGTACAATAATTGTGGAACCGTAAGATAATTACACATTGCCATGAAAACTGAAGGGATCAGAGGGAAGTAAACAATACGCAAAATTCGAAAAATGGAGGAACCCACTAAAAAGACAAAGCTTGTAAGATGTTTGGCCCTCAGAAGGCAAACATCAGTAGAAAGCACAGGAAAAAAAAAAGTCTGGAAGTCAGGAAGCTCAGAAAAAAGTCTGGAATCATTATCATTAGTCTTATCATGGTCATAATCATCATTATCATCGATATCCCACATTCCGTTCCTACTGAAATGAAAAACTCAATTAGCATTGGCACAATCAAAATCAAGTTAAGATAATCTTTATTCAGTCGTTACTGAAACTTAATACAACAGACAACCTTGCTTTTAAGTCAGTGATTGTCTCTATTTCTCATATGCGGATCTTATTTTGAATGCACGTCGGCTTCCTCGTCTCATGACCCTTTGTCCTGTGTTGTTTATTTGATCGGGTTTGCAAGTATGTTTCTGCGTCAGTGTGAGTGTGCGTGCTCGCATGTGTGCGTGTGTGTGTGTGTGTGTGCGTGTGTGTGTGTGTGTGTACCATCTGGTCCCATTGCTTTACTTGTACCTCTTCCTCTTATTCTCTTCTGAATCGGAATGCCCATTCGTTTATTTCAAATAAGCTAAAACATTTTTTTTCCCAAGTATATTTTGAAAAATTTATATTCAACGCTTATTTTACCCTACCTCTGTTACAGAATACTTGCCTGGGGAAACTGTGCCAAATTGTACATTGATAAAATTTTCAAACTACAAAAACGGGCTATTCGTTCAGTTAATCTAGCCGATTATTATTGTCACACGAATTATTTCTTCTTTGAAAATAGACTCCTTAAGGTTGCTGACTTGTTTTTATACTACTTAGGCACATTTATGTTTCAGTTATCAGCCAACGGCTTGCCTGACGTATTTACTCATACGCTATGTTTCAGAAAAACTATGCCGTCCATGCTTACCCCACGAGACAAAGAGAATCAGATTTCACCTTCGAAGTCCTCTCACACACCTTGCTCAAAAAACAATTGTTTTTACCGGACCTAAATTCTGGAATGATCTTCCCGTCGATTTAATCAATTGTTCTAGTATATTTACATTCAAACAAAAATTGAAATTAATGTTAATAAATGAATATAACCAGTCTCATTAGAATATTTTAATATGTTATATGCGCAGTATCCTCGTTCAATGTATATATCTAGTTTATACCCCCGTTATATATCCGTATTTGTATTAACATTTTGAACTCATTATGACGTTGATTATAGATAATGTGCACGTATATACTTATTTATATATAGATATATATACATATTTTCACTCAGTTCTTATTCTTTGGGTTCTTTGGGGGGTTTTCACTTTTTCTTTTTATTCTCTTATTTCTTTTTCCCTTTGTACTTTGATATTTTAGCTTTCATATCGTTTCGTCGTTATTACTTTGTGTCCTATCTCAATTGATTGCATAGCAAATTTACACCGGTATTTTTTCATAGAACCTGCGTTCACAAGCTTTGCTTTTGCGGTTCCATCATATTTCACAAGTTATAGAGAATTGTCTTATGTACATTATGAATGCTGACACACTTTCTGTTCATGTCCCAATGTATAACATATTTTGTATCTTGCTTGGTTTGTATTCTTTTTTTGGATGTATTTTGATGTCAAGTGAAATATGAAAATAAACGTGCTGGAACTGTTCACTGTGTCTCGAGTGCAAGACCAGTGCAGTTTCAGTTATTCAATTCAATTCAATTCAATTTATTTGGATATATGCGAAAGTATGCAAAGACTTTTTTTCCCCCTTTTTTTTTTACTCGGGGAACTTGCTAATTGTACAAGCTTTGCTTTTTATGCAATGTCCCTCCATATTCGTCATTAGCGAGTGCTATTTCAACTCAAAGTGATGTAATGAAGATCAAATCATATGTATATTTCGTAGGTTCATAATAATGTGCTTGTAGTTGCAGGTGTGTATGTATCATACTTTTGTTATACTATTGTTTGTATTTGCTTTATGACACTCCCACCTTCTTGTACAAATTTTTCGTCCGACTTAGCAATAATTTTGTATTATTTGGATATGGAAATAAATGAAATGAAATGAAATGAAATGAAATGGAAATGAAATAAATAATATTGTTATCATAATTACCTTTGTTTCGCCTGTTGGGCTGACGGTGGTTTCCCATACGTGCCACTCGTCGGCATGACTGATGCTGTGGAAGTCACGCAGTAGGTTGACAACCCCGGTCGACTCGGTTACCTGAGACACCTGTTATCGCAAGAAGTAGATTTTTATAGGGAGACGGTGCTCATTATTCTAAACGTACTATGAAGGGAAAACGTTTTCAGGGGGACCTCTGGGACCGGAAGGACGGGGAAGTCAAGGTCGATGGTGTTCCTACTATCCTCCCCCCCCCCCCCCCCCCCACTCCAGCTCAGACGGGAAGAACGGGAACCTTTGGAAATTCATGGGGGTTGTTTTTTTAAGAGCTGGAGAAGTGGGATGGCTGGTGCCCTGCCCCTCCCCCCCCCCCCCCCCCGGTTCCGCGGCCCATGCTAGGAAACATTATGAGAGGGCCTTGATAAAGTTGGTTAGGACTATAATAAAATGGGAACCACGCTATAGATTAGACAGAGACTAAATGTGCAAGTAAAATTCATTTTCACAAGCTTCAGGCATGGCTGTTCTTCAGCATGCACAAATAAAAAACAAAACAAAACAAAAATACAATGATACAATGTTATAAAGTAGTATAGATGAACAAACAAAATCATTAAAAAAAGGGAAAAAGTAATATTATAAACGAGAGCAAAATCACAAAATCTTATACAATCAAGTAGATATGAGTTATAGGTAAGAACTTTCACATCATATCGATATCCTATACGTCCCCTTTGCAATACTACATACCGTATTCTACGAGATTATTCTATAGTGTTCTCTTTTTGAAATGTTAATCTAATCTCTCTTTTTTTAGAATCCGTCAGATGTTCATTGAGATTGCAGATCTCATGACAAGTTATTCAATAATTTAGCCCATGATAACCAAGGCTTTTCTTCTCAAACACTGCTAAAACAAAATAAAATGTAAAATGAGCGCTTATTATGACCAAAGGGAAGCTTAGAAACGAGCTTCTTATATTGTAAGAAGTGAATCTAAAATGGTGCTGTTGTTGTTTTTTCTTATCATAATATATGTCCAGGGATTAACTGGGCCGTGATTTTATACATTAAAATTTCTCGCGTCTTAGTTTCAGTGTGTCAAGTGATAAAGTTTTATGAATGAGATTGGTTGGATATCTGGTTTGTACTCTATAAGTACAGTGCGATAATCTTCAAAACTTGAAGCTGCACTCTACCTGGAAGAAGAAGAAGAAGACAGTTTTAAGCAATCTATTTTGTTAAAAAAAGTATGTCATTTTGAACATTTTGTTTTTAAGTATAATATTACACAACAGCACAGAGAGATAGATAAATAGAAAGAATGAAATCTGCTTTAATGATTTGTAAGCAGCTGGAAGTGGAAGTGGAACCACGTTATCAGACGGTACTGTAATTATAGGGCCTGTGACAGTCTATATATCTATGCAAAATGTCGAGTCATATGATCTGATTTGCCCATTAAAGTGGATGGCAAACAGTAATGCGTCGTAAATCAGATATTGACCCTCTGTAGTTGAGGTCAATCAAAGGACATGTTGGAGGAGGTCTTTTTTTTTTAATTCATTTATTCGAGAACGTTTCAGACATGTATGCAAAAATCTTCTCGTTTGCACGTATTACAGCGGGACAGCTATGTTAACTTAGTTTACGTGATGGCTTTTTGTAGGACTTTGATCCGCTTTTGCTATGTTGATATTAAACAATCTGGATGCGAGCGTAAGTAAACATAAACTAATTCATCAGTTCTGCTAATCTATACTTTACGAATTTGACCCCGCAATTAAAACTTCTATGTGTTTACCATGTATTGTTTTTGGTATAAGTTTAGGCAACTGAAGGACAACGTAATAACTCAAAGTTAACTAACGACAAAATCACGGAATCCTCATTTAAAAGAAAAGCAAAATATCAAGCGATAGCAAAATAACGTTTATCATAAACAGGAACCTTATTCTAAATCCTTCTAGTTTGCAATTCCCCAATCATTCATATCATATCGAACACACACACACACAAACATACATCACAATTGCCAATGTGATTATACGTTCTCGTTTAGGAGTTATTCACTGCACAAATTGACATCCGGTTATGTCATTTATCTACTCTGGAAATGACAACATACTGGAGACATGCACCTGGTCAAGTTAAGTACTGGAGTATAATGTTACATTTTAAAAAAAAATGTATCTAGTAGTTTTTCGTAGGAATATTTCCTTTGACAGGCACTCCTAGCCTCCTTTATCATATGTTATCTTCCCAAATGTTAATTGCAATTATTACTGGCTATCATGACTTTAGAAATCCTGAGTTCATTACCCTTCGTCATACTAGCTTGGTATATTTTGCTTCCTAAGTATGATGTGTTTGTTTACCGATAAATTAACGGATTGATCAAACATTAGGTCAAAGACAGCAGATCAGAATTAATCTAACGGAGAATATATCGTACGTCATGGATATGAATGTGTATTCATAACATATCATATTTGTCAGTTCGTAGCAGACGTTATATAGTATTCGTCTCTTACATGACGCACAACAATTGAGGACAGAATCAGTTGAGTTTAAATGCAGTGCATGTAATGCAATAAAACAGGACGTGCGCGGGAGATGTATAAAGCGGCAAAAGTACTATGGCTCCCCAAATTCGAAATTTCACAGGATTATACTGCCTACTGCAAATACGATTAATTCTATTTGAGAAAGCAATCGTGTCATATTTCAAGAGTAAATAAATATATCCAATAAACAGGGCATGACCGAAAATATCGAGTGGAAGGACATGTTGCTTCTACTGACCCCCGTTTTCTCGTATGAGCCGTGTGGCTCAATCGCAGCTTAGCGCTCTGCATGTTCATAATATACGAGAATTATCTCTTCGTGAGGTACTAATCTTATCCGTCTCTCTCTCTCTCTCTCTCTCTCTCTCTCTCTCTCTCTCTCTATATATATATATATATATATATATATATATATATATATATATATATATATCATACACACATTGTACTTTCTGAACTTGTATATCGCTTTGAGCGAAACCTAAAATATAAAGTTTCATAATCAGAGCATCACATTACCGTTAATTTGCCAACAGCAGAAGAACCCATGTGGTACCAGAACTGGAAACACCAGTGGTCCGACGCAGTAGGTGCGTATGCACCTGTGTCGACAACCGCCTTGTCACTAGGAGAACTGACTGCAGTCAGGTCAGCAAACATCATGTGACCTACGTGCAGACATAGTTAGTTAGGAATTATAAGAATCATTATCTCATTCTGCCAATATCGGAAATATCATTAATTGCTCCTGACAAGTTGATTCTCAGCTAGAAATGACACTATGAATCAAATATTGTTATCTTTATTACTATTCCATCAATATCGACATTACCTTTAATTGTTCTTGACAAATTAATCCAGATCTAGAATTTACAAGGTGAATGAAACCCGAGCTGGCCAATGTATATAATTACCTTCCTGAAAATGACCAACCTGGCAACATTTGCTTAAAACATATAATAGATAGAAAACAAATACGTGAATAGACAAAACAATCCATAAAGAAATACAGTGTTAATGAATAAGTAATAATGAAACAGAGAGAAGGAAAAGACTATATGTATGACAAGAACGAAATCAAGGACAAAACAGGCAGACATTCCTCTAGTCTTTCTTCATATATATATTTTTTTTATCACTTGATAGTCTGATCTTGAGTTTTATTGCTATCAAGAGTAAACGAAATAAAGTCACATATAAAGGTTATAATTTCAATTTTGGTACGTTTGAAAAATGACCTTTTGATTGAGATCCAAAATGATGTATATCGATTGCATGTCATGTCGCTATATGGTGCGCTGGTACTTATATCATAAATAAATCACACACACACACACACACACACGCCCACACACGCTTCATTCTTCAAAATGCAGCTAATAAAACGACATCCTGACCTGAAGCCGTGTGGTAGGTCACGTCCACGTTCGGTACCTCCAAGCCCGAGTTGCCCGTTACGATCTGCCAGTTGATGGTGGAGCCGGGCCCATCGGTGATAGAACAGTCCCCGTTCTCAAAGTCGCACGTGTCTTGAAGCAGACATGAAAACAACATCTCATAAAAGGCTTGGGTTGACAGATAGTTGATATACGAGAGTTACGGAAATAATTATCCATAACGAGGCAATAATCATTAAATTATCTCCTAAGTTCAATTTATGACAGACACTGACTGATAATTATTTTTTAAAATTAATTCTTCAAAACGAATAGTCCGATGTATTTTTTTTTCTCTACAAAAAAAGAACATTATCATGGTTTAACAGGACGAAGATTGAACTCAAAGGATTTATTGTTTCGTATCTTTTATTCATGACCAAAAATCAAATTCAGTGAAGATATGTTGGCAGGTCAATGGGAGACAATGGTGTGATGACATCATCATTCAATCTGTACACGTGGTTCTAACCAATATCATCGTACATGTACCATAAAAGCATGTGAAGCTGTGAATGGTCCATGTGAATGGACCAAACTTCCTTATGCTATGTCCGATTTTAATAAGATTCCTGCAATTCCTTTAGTTTCATTGATCTCTGGATTAGAATACTATTGAACAATAAACGGAATTACGTTAAAATCTGCCTGTAGAAAATAAATAATTGATCCTCCCTATTGCAACCAAATGTTCTTAAATCTATGTGCCCTTTTCCTCGAGTCATATGCACACACACAAAATAAGAAACAGATCAACGAAAAGTGAACAGCGTTCCAAATATTTTTTTTTTTTCAGGGCGGATTTAAGATAAACAAACAAAACAAACAAGATAGATTTTCATTTCTTTTTCAACTCTTTTTTTTTTCAATCAAATCGGATGGTCAAACCAGCAAGCGAAAGCGCGAAAGAAAAATATATGTAAGGAATCCAACTTACACGGACTCGGGCAGCTCCCCGCGGTAAATTTGATATCGTCAATAGCAATGTCACCAAGATAGCTGGGTCCCCTCAAGCCTTCAAATGCCACCTGCGAAATGCGGGGAATCATGTAATGGGGATCATTAGTTCTTGTCTGACACGGCAACTACCATCATGGGCAAGGTCAAGGACAAGTCTGTTATTACACAGCATCTTTATTGGGTAAGCTCTGGTGGTTAATAATATGGAGGCTGTAATACACCTGCTCTGATCCAGGCACCCTATTTCTCCATCAGATATCTCTGCAGAGCATGTAGTTACAGCTATCATCAGAAGATAGACGTATAAGCGAGAGGACAATCAAACCTGCCCACCAATTATAGGTGCCCTGCTTAGGCATGAAGGCAGATTCTCATTACTCAATTGGATGCAAAACGTAGCATGAATGGAAGCGAAGGTAATTTTATCTGTTGTGGCTACACAAAAAAAAAAAAAAAGAGTTGCTATGCCATTAACTCTCTAAAATACTCCTTGTGTAATCGTTGTCATCTGTTTTGTAGTGCATTGTTATGATAACTTATTACCTGTGTCTGATCATGCCGTTTGAAATTGATTCACCGGAGATATCATTGTATAAGCGCGGTAAAAATGTTAATAATGATAGTAATAATGATGATAATAATAATAATAATAATAATGATAATAATAATAATAATAATAATAATAATAATAATAATAATAATAATAATAATAATAATAATAATAATAGTAATACTAATAATAATATTATTATTACTATTTTTATTAGTAGTAGTATTATTATTATCATTGTTATTATTATCATTATTATGATAGCCTGGTGTAAAAACCATTTAGATCGTAAGTGTTATGCGGTGATGACAGTATCTTCTTATCTAATATCAATTAAATGAGGAGGTTGTCACTAAAATCACTGTCTTCATTATGTTGATATGCATCTTACATAACTTTTAGACTTATTTCAAATGTTCAAGACACCTCCAAGTTTTGTTCTTTAAGGCCCCGTCACACTACAGCGAATGCCTAACGAATGCCCAACGAATGTCCAATAAATTTGAAAATTTGAAGATATGTTCATATCCGTTGGTAATACTAGAATAGTTCGTAAATGCTTGGCGTTCTTTGTATTCATTAGCTATTCGTCGGGATTCGCAGAGATACGCTGGAGCCGATTCTTTTTTGAAACATGTCCAAAATCTCCAGCGTATCTCTGCGAATCCCTACGAATAGCTAATGAATTCAAAGAATGTCAGAGATGCAAACTGTCTTCACATTTTCGAATTCGTTGGGCATTCGCTTGGCATTCGTTGGGCATTCGCTGTAGTGTGACGGGGCCCTTACACTTTGATTCATTAAAAAACATGCACTAACTTTCACTATCAAGGAGAAAGAAGGGAAAGGGAAAAGGAGAACAATGACGAGGTATATTAATGAAACTGTTAAAACATTTCAATATCTTACCCGGTATATTTCTGTCTCCGTAAGATGGAGATAAACTTGATTCCACTGCGGCTGTCTGGGACTCGTCTCTCGAAATATCGCCGTGTTCTTGTTGCCCACTCGTGTAGCAACAGACAGCGCCCCCACATGGGCGCCGAACATCTGATACCAGAATTCAAGGCAGTAGCTGCTCTGTCCGGCGTTCGTCATCGGTTCTGAGACGAGCCAAGCCTGCTCACCGTCTGTGTTCCCGTATGCCTGGATGTAGGCGTAGTATCCTGAGAGTACGGTGGAAGGTAATGGGTCATAACATTGTCCGAGGGACCAGGTAGGGGATGGTGAGAGGCAGACACCACCCCTCCACGCTCTCTTTCTTTCTATATCTCTCTCACTCTCTTTCTATCTCTCTCTCTCTCTCTCTCTCTCTCTCTCTCTCACACACACACATAATTTTGGCTACACAGACCAAAATGCATTTTGATGAATGATTATGAGTTATTATCAATTTACATGAAAAACATCTGGACCAATTATTAGTATGTAGACTACTTCCGTTCACGTTCACCTGTGAAGTCGTTGCATGGTTTAGGTATCGTACATTTTCGCCCGTTTATTGCTACTGTTTCAAGGAAGAGTTAAATTCTCTGCATTTAAGTTCTCTTGTTTTCATGATCTTGATTGTTTAAGGTGAAGCATTTTCTTGTACCCAAATTAATGACTAAATGTCATATTAGCAACACATGCTTAAGACTAACATTCTTGCTTCTTTTTCAAATTTGGCCCTTTTTCTTAATTGCTCGCTAACAGTGTGCAGGATGTACGCATTAATGCTGTTCTCTCTGATCTTTTCCTATTGTGAATTATGCAGTGAGATTTATAGATGCCAATTTGAAGACGACATGAAAATTAATGATTCTGCTGCAAAATTCAGCTTGGATTTGACGGACTGAGAGGAAACTAGAAACCTTGGCAGTGAGATCATCCACATACCAGATCTGTCCCCAATGGTGTGGTCAGCTCCGGGTCCAGTTCCCGGAACAAACGTGTCCCCCGATCCCCTCTTCCAGTTGAAGTCGGTGTTAGACTCGAGGCTCCAGCCGCAGAAATCAGTTTGGAAGTCGCAGTCGTGAGCTTCGGGCTCTGTAAAGTAAAACAGCAGAGATGTTCATGGGTGAGCCAACTTTTCTTAGTGTCTGGACAATGAGCCTACTCAGACCTAGGATCCAACTCCATTATATAACGACGAATGCACTTGTAGTTTGTCACAGGAAAACTCTGATAAACATAATAGTGATCATTGATTTTTTTTTCTCTCTCTCCCTTTCTCTCTCTCTCTCTCTCTCCCTTTGATTGGGTTTCCGGACAATAAATAAACTTTCAATGGTCAAATGTACAGCAGTTTGTCCTGCATCATTCCAGGAAATATACCTTAAAGTGATATAAGAGCCAGCCATTGGACAAACGCATAGTCTTGGGTTAATACTTTAAACAGATCAATCAAAAACTCCATAGTAAAACCCTTCGTTTAAAAACAAAAGATACATTTTTCGAAGTTCAAGGCATTCCTATACATTCGACGTTCTGGTAGACAGGCAGATATATAATGCACAATTTTCAACATATTTCAAGTATCATATTATTCAGTCATTCATTCCATTGATCCTGTAATGTATCTGTAATGTGATTGGCTAAGGAGAGCGTATCCTCCCCGGAGAAGGTTTTCCAGCAATGCCTATTTAAAAAAACAAAAAAACTAAAAAACTAAAAAACTCAGCGTTAAACCCGTGTTTTATGGAATCTGTGGGATGTAAGCACGTGCGAATCTTCGCCGGCGAACGCGCGGGCGCGCCCGCTGAAGGTCTGTTAAGACGGGGCTTGAGTCTCCATGGATACATACAACACAGATTACCAAATGTTTCTTAAATTTTGTCTGCTGATTACTCAAGCGTGATCTTCTTTGGTTTTTTTCCCCTTTTTTCGCCCAAATCGCAGTTCGTAACATGAGTAGCATTGTAGCAATGATTTATGAAACTGAAGAATCAAATTTATGAATACTAGTATCCCATTGACATCTTTCAATCCGATCGCATATTTCAGATTCCTGTAGCGTTAATCCACGATGGAGTACCAATGTCTCATTCAGTGCAGAGTTGCCCTGGTGCCCTGTATGATGGGGGATCTTAGCGTTTGTAGGGTTAGGAGACTTTCTGATATTCTGAAGGATTCTCACACAAGATGACTCACTTTGACCTGCGCAGACTTCTCCAGTTGCTATAGCAACGTCATCGATGGCCACATCCGAGTAGTAATTCCCGCCAACCTCACCGGACATGACGATCTGATGTAACAAGAATGCAGTGAAAGAGAGAAAATTAGACAAAGGAGATCTACGTAAATATAGGGTGAATATCAAGAAGGAAGGCAGGGATAGCCATCTGTGCTAAACTTATCTTCCATCATTACTTTAATATATTTAATGTTAATGATTAGTAACGATCTTACTTACTGCGGAATTAGTTCACTTTTAAAGTGAATTTCTACTCTGAAAAAATATGTAAAACAATGAAATACCTCTGAGTGTCTATATTTCTTCCATTGGAAATGCGCAAATATATATATATATATATATATATATATATATATATATATATATATATATATAATTATATATAAATATATAGAGGGAGAAAAAAGAGAGAGCAAGAACAGATATAGGTACTATACGACGAACGCGAGACTATTACAGAGAACGTGAGAGTCGAAAACTGTGTGTTACGCATAATATACTGACAGTGTTAACTTTAGCACGGAGTTTTATTATTGTATTTTGATTAAATATTTGAGATTTGTCAATGTTTCTATATTTGCGACGCATGTTCTTCAACTGCATTAGTTTTATTGTAATAATCACATATTTGGGGGTCTTTACTTCTCCTGTCCAATCTCCTGAAACATGCAACACAAGTTCGGATTTTATGATGCCTATAATTAAACACGCCTGTTCCTAAATATTATACCCAGTTGCATTGTTGTGTCATTGACCATGCAGTGTGTCTATATGTATTGATGCTTTGTAAACATGGTATTAATTGGTATTTTTATGTGCGCTATTTTGATGTGTTTTCATTAAATATATATATATATATATATATATATATATATACATTATAAAATTTTGAAACTGATATCTGATTGCATTGCTGATAACGTACCTGTGATGTTGTGGTAGTTGTCGTTAACCAGACGAAGCCCTCCAGCCACAAGTTACCTTGCTCACCAACGATGCGTTTTGACACGACGTCCCCACCACCGGTCCGATGGTCGACCGTCAAGCTACCCATAGCGGAGCCGTGCATGTGATACCAAAAAGTCACGCAGGCACCCGACGCGCCGAGAACGGGAATATCGGGAGAGATCAAAGCAGCAGTATCCCCTAGGGCGCCATCATTGGCCTCGAGATAGAGAAACGTCCCTTGATCTGTAGGGTAGATAATAATAGCAAGAGGTTTCAAAGGCGAATATGAGCAGACTCTAACAACACATGATCAATTTCGAGATTATGACGATGTAACTGCGGGACAGATTCAGTTGGAATTGTTAGCTTATTTCAGAAAATCTGATAAAATGAAAACTTTAAAAAAGTATTGGAACTAATAACCTTCCTAAAAACATTCATTGAAACAGTGCCGAATGTTTTACACCCCCGAAATGGATATTAATAATAAAATTCTGATAACGAATGGCCGGAAAGGATTTTTACCCCCCAAAAAAGTTGAAAATCTCGGTTTAGCCAGTTTTGCTCTGCTGGAAAATCGAGGTAAAGATCGGTCTTGAAAAGCAGGGATTAACATTTTGTCTTTTAATTGCTAGCACTAAATTTTCGACAAAGACCTTATTTTATTAGAGAAACATTACATAATGGAACTTTTCACTTCAATTCACTTCTTCTGCGTCAAATTTCCTTAAAAGCTTCTGTGTGTTTTTTTTCCCCAGTTGATGCAGAACATTGAAGACAGTATTCTTTTTAAAATGCTATCAAATCAAAGCCCAGGAATAAATTTTGCAATTTAACGATAGTGGATAATCGAAATGTATGTACTAATAATGTATTGTTAAGCTTGTAGCGGGCTCTGTATTTTATTCTATCTTTAGGTACATTTTTTATATGTTTCATTAAAAACTGTGATTTTAAACTATATTGTAAATGAAATCTCCATTTTGAAGCCCTGTGCTTTTGTGTGATCTCCTCTGACTCACACATCTATGTAAATATTTGGAATGTGATTTTATGAAATGAATAAATTGAATTGAGTTTTATTGAATTGAAATAAACAAAGATGTGACTTAAATGATGGCTGAGATGCATAAAAGCAAAGACTTAATTCTAAATTGTGAAATACCGGCAATAAAGTCTATGACAACTGTAACAGAAAGACACATCATCAAATCACTGAGTTGTCGTTTTTTCGGACTTGATGGGTTGTAAAGATTATCTGTCATATCATAGTAAGCATTAAACAACTCGATAAAAGTCTCTCAGTTGTCTATACACGAGATTATAGTCTGCAACCTTGTCATATAAAGACGCCCGCGTGTGGATTTATGTTATATTCCTATAGATTGACTTCGCGTGGATGTTCCGTAACTGCGTGTAAAATGTGAAGCAGAAATTGCAAGGTACATAGATAGATTCTGCGTGGTTATGTGGCATATATGCTTTCCCGGGCCACATTTTACATACATAATTCTGTGAAAACAAACAAAGAAATAAACAAACAGACAATGAATCAAGTTCCGGAAACGTAAAATTTGTCATTATTATGTGTATTCATTATGAACAGCAGTTATAGTAAAAACATATCCCGCACGTGAACGCTGTTTTATCTCCGCTATAAGATTTTTTTTTTTAACCTTACATTAATCTGTTACGATACTGTTTTTTACGTAAGATCGCCGTTCTTTACTGTTCTTGATAAAACAGGTTCAGCACAAGCTCACTTTGTGACGTCACGCAATGACTGTTGTCATGTGATTTAAATCAGCTTTGGACTCCATGTTTATGACTGTGTGAACTTACCTGGTACAAGTATTGCATTATATCAAATGACCCGTTATAAAGCGTACTAAATTCCTTCAGAACCAATAATTTATTACAGCACGCATGCTTTGATGTAATAAATTAAGGAGGTATAAGTCGAGCTCGCCTAGTACCTCTTTGATGTAACCACTCCTTCATAGTTTAAACTCCTATATGATAAGCATTGATATATAAAAAGATAGTATAGTATCATCATCATGTGGGTGCGGTCAGTGTAGTGGTCAAGTGAGGTCATGATTACTTCACATTGATGATTGGATGACTCTTCCCACTCATCGTAATGCTCATATACGCTGCTGTATATACATGTCATTTTCTTTTCTTTTAAATATAATTATCTTTGTCGACTTAGGCGTGGTCTAATAATATAGGAAGATTGATTTCCATCCAATTAACAGACTGATATACACACCAATACATACGATGATGAGTGTGTGTTTGTTAACGACAGATTTAATTGGTTGTTTTAAAGGATTTTAATGTACGTTTTATCATGCATATGTGCATGATCGCGTCTCGTGTATGTGCTCTTTTATTGTGTGTGTGTGTGTGTGTGTGTGTGTGTGAGTGTGTGTGTGTGTGTGTGTGTGTGTGTACGTATATGCAGTCACGTTCCGAGAACTTGAATCAAATATGTTTTTGGTTTTGTTTGTTTGTTTGTTTGTTTTTTGTTTGTTTGTTTTTGTCAGACACACCATGATATGGTAGCTATACCAACACAAGTTCAGACGAAAACATGGCAGATTCCTAAATACGTGTTGTGAAGTCAACCACCTTTTTCAACTGAATGTCGGTTTTTTTTCTAATTAAAAGACTCCAAACTTTTTTTTTCATCAAGCATGTTGCCTTCATTTTGATTTTCCCCAGCATATTTCGTCGAGTGTGAGTGCGCGTGTATGTGTGTGTGTTTTACAGCAATGGTTTCGTCACATCATTCCACTATATTAAAGGAAAGTGACGGATAGATACATAATCGATAAAAATAGGAGAAGAATTGCCATTAAGCACTGATCACGTGGAAGGTAGCATGACATAAAAAGCGAACTCCGCCCCCAACCAGTATGTCCAAAGGTCCTCTGGTCTTACCATAAAGTTGGCTTGATGAGGTCAAAACGGCAGTTAATATGAAATGACACCAGACAGGGTTTTTTTTTAATTATTATCACTATTATTATCTATTGAATAGTATCGTGATAGTAGTAAAGATTAGATCTAAGGTAGGAAGTCAAAGGTGTCTAAACAGAGTTGTTTTTTGGGTTGTTTTTTTTTTTTTTTTTTTTTTTGTTCCCGGAGATATTTTGTTGAAAAGGATGGAATTTTGGAGATGGGTAAACTTCAGCAAATGTGCTTTTGCTCTTGTTTAAGAGATTTAGAAGTAACACGATCTTGGTAGTTACTTTTGAAATAAATTAAACAAAGACGCTGTCATAATCATATCACATTGTTGACACCTGGTAGTTTATATATAACTAATATTTCAAATTCAGGTTACGGAATATCCAATATCAATCAGAGAGGTTCAAGTGAAATAGCTGTCACATGGTATCTCGTTTAAAAGGTGATTATGCGACAATTGATTTTCATAACTCTCTCTCTCTCTCTCTCTCTCTCTCTGTGTGTATGTGTGTGTGTGTGTGTGAAAGAAAGTGCGCTTGAAATTAGTGTCATTCTCCCATCTGTTATGTTTCTCAACAGCGAACGAACGGGAGCGGCTTTTAAAGGAGTTTCGTGAAGCTAATAATGTATTTTTCTCAAGTGTAGTTTCTTTTATCCGGAATGATAAATTAATAGGGGAATTACATAAATTAACACAAATATATCAACTCAGGCAGAATGTAAGGAATTTAATTCATTATTTATTATAAGTAAAGGGACATGAAGAAAAAGAAACAGGCACGGGTTCTCACGTTCATAGTAGCTGAAAGATTTTGAGGCCGTCTTATTTATCAAGTGTCTCCTATTAAGTAATTCTTTTAAATTCGATGTAACTACCTCATCACATGCTTTACAAACAAATGCGATTTATTATTCCTGACCTGTAGGAGTGTTTACCGGCAGAGAAGATAAAATGGATTATTACCTATACGAGGTAGTTTTGCGAGGCAATTACAGTTGATATTTTGCAGGGTCGGGAGTTCGGTTTTATCGCCGGTGCTAGTGCTGAGATATAGCACTAGCACTATAGCACTAGCACTAGCACCGAACTTGAAATCACCAAATGTTACTTAATCAACACATCACACATTTTCGGATTGACGAACCTGCAAAACAAAATCTTCCAAAAAAAAAATCAATTCATGACTTTGTTATTGAAGAATATTTAGCGCACGAGACAGCTCAGAAGTTTAACAATGATAATATAGCAATGAATGGCTTTTTAAGGAGTTAGGGTTGCTGGATAACTTTGAAAAGAGAACATTCCTATAGATTGTTTATTGAATACATGCAGTAAGCTAAGTGGATGCTTGCTTGTTGCCACTGATTTTTTTGTTTCTTTGTTTGTTTGTGTTTTTCATCTGCGTTAATCTAAAATTTTCGAAAATTTCAAAAAATTGCAGTAAATTAGCTATAAGCAAAGGAAAACAAATGATCACAAAACGTGATTCTTTTTTAATAATTAGTGCATAGAACACGTATTCTTTGGCATTGTAAGCCTACATGTATTCATTTATTCTGTATTCTTATACAGGTCCTGTCATCAGCGAGTTTAAATTATCGTCATAATAATTAATGGATAAAATAAATCGAATACTTTCGAGATAACTGACCAGTTCCTTCTTGGGTGTGGTCACTGGTGGGACCAGTGTTTGGTGTGGGCGTGGACCCCTTTTGCCTGGTCCAAGTGAGAGTGGCTGTGTTGTCATCTGCCCATCCACAGTTGCTGAAGTCGAAAGAGCAGTCGAATCCAGGGACCTGGTCGTCTGCCCTGACCTTTGGATGTAAGACACACAGGATGAGCAGGGAAGAGATGCCTATTGCGTTGGTTAGCCTCATCTTGGAAGAAGTTTTTTTTTTTTTTCAGCAACCCAACTGGGTTGGAGTAGCGACGGGGAGCGAAAATGCACCCAAGTTGTTCTTTTTGTGTCTTGAGAAAATGATGATATCCTTTCGAACGCGTGTAATGCTGTCGATATTTGTTGGTTAGCTGAGATGCCACTTTCTTGATTTTTCGGTGCTCACATGGTTCCCAGCCTCTTCTAATTAAACCAAGCAGCCCAGCATCATCGGTTTATTTCATCCGTTACTACGCGACACACTAAGAATCTTACTGTCACACACACATACATGAAACGACTCTGTTTGTCCTATGAATATTCCTGCAGAGTCAGTTTCGAAGACAAGTATTGTGCCCTTGAAACTTTAAAAAAGTTCCAAAGTATTACAACAGATGACGCCAAAGCGTGAAGATGATATCCCTGGCCCAAATCCTGAGCAGGAATACCGGCCCAAGATGGCTGCCAAGCGAGTTCTTACACGCTAAATGACTCTGTACATCAAGGTACGCTGGTTATAGCTTTCTTTCAAAGTGCAAGACAACAAATAAATATCTGTTCAAACATCAGCGTGTCATCTGAATGCCTTGTACAGCATTGAACAGACAGGCACATCCCACTCATTAGGTGTAAGAATTTCTTTATGATATTGACCGAGTGATATTGCACCCTGGGGACAAAGACCGAGACCAAATGACAATCGATAAAGGCGTGATTGTTTCGCCTTCTTTTAAAGTCATGAACGGATATACAGTTAGAATTCCTGAAGATATCGTGGAAAGAATGATTTGAACCTTAGTCCTGGTTCATAATTCTTCCAGATGTGATTCAAGGTTTACCGGAACATATTATTCATACCTATTTGATGTTTGAAAGCGGTATATGTCTTCCTTCAATACGAGATTTTGAAACAATATAGCGCACATTAATTTTTATTCTTCACTTCTGTTAATAAAATCATCTTCATGTTTGTATTAAAGGGATGGTACAGTATTGGTGGAGATGGGAATTGGGCTTTTAACTTTTTGCGAGATACCAAAAAAGCACTTACGAAGTAGTACAGAGCATACCATTTTAAGAGGAATTCAAAGTTTATTTGATGAAAATCAGGTTTGGAATGACTGAAACATCCAAAAACAAAGTAAAACAAAGCGATCGTAATAAAGTGTGGGTCCCACACTTTACTAGAATCGCTCTGTTTTGGCTATTTCAGCCATTTCAAAACCAATTTTCATCAAATAAACGTTGAATTCCTCGTGGAATCACATGCTCTTTCATATTTTATATAAGGTTTCTCATAATCTCACCAAAAAATGTTAGAAACCTGAAATTAGGTCTCAACCAAAACTATACGATCCCTTTAACTTACTGTGTCAATATGTTTGTCCTGCATAGTACGAGATAAGGAAATACAAGGCAGAGGTAGATAGAACCAGTCTTTCTTTCTTCTTTGCTAAAAGTAATTGAAATAAATGCTGAAGTTTACTCTTACATGAGGGAATATAAATGAAACATTTTTGTTAGTCAAACGACGTACAGACGTACTGTATATATCAAAATGAAAAAAAAAAAATTGCATGGTCCAACAAAGTGCCTTTAAAATACAGATAAATTTAGGTAAACATGGAAGGTCTCGTTAAAGCTTCTTCAGCAGTAATTATACATCGGCACTTTGCACTTTGTGTCACCATTTCATCTTGAACAAACACACAGAACAATTTAAAGAAAGTCGTCTTGTCGGACATCAAATTCAACGAGAAGGAATATTCTATAGCTACCACGAAAAGATCACAAGAATATACATGTTGTAAAAAAAGAAGTTACATATTGATACTACATCGAAGCAGCCAGGGCTATACACAGAAGGACATTGAATCTATTTCCTTGTAAGTGTCGAAATTATGGGTAATCCTTCTGGTCTCATCAAACTTCTCAGCTGAGGGTTGAAATGAATATTTCATTTACCCAGAGTTGAACGAATGTCTTATTTACTCAGTGTTGATATTCAAGCTTAGCGAGGGTCCAAGGTCTATACGTGTGGCATAAGAGTAAACGACCCTGGTCAGGTATAGACCATAGGAATTATTACGAAATGCTCTTTTATTTTCATTTATCGGTTACAGGACGTTATTCCGAAGATTTGTAAATCCGAAAACAAAATAAGGTTCGTAATTCCAAGGATTCGCTCGTAAGCACCTTTTTCATTTTGGGATTAGCGAACCTTACTTAATTTGTCGGACTATCAAAAGTTCTGCTTAATAAACACTCTAAATGCCCCTTCCCTTTTCCCACGTTTCCTTTATGTACAGCTCGTTATTCCGGTCCTACTAATTGACGCAAACTAATGCAAACTAATGCAAACTGATGCAAACTAATGCAAACTGATGCAAGCTAATGCAAACTGATGCAAACTGACGCAAACTAATGCAAACCTAATGCAAACTCAGTGCAAACTACTAATTCATGCCAACTAACGCAAATTACTAATTAATGCATACTTATACAAACCGCTAGCGGTGAAAATTAGGGTGAATTACAGCACCTGGACCTGGCTCTTCCCAAGCCACTCTAGCCCTCTCGAAACAGATATCGATTAAGTAAATCCATCCTATCGAAGAATGACTAACGTCACGTTTACTTCAGTATATCAAACATCTCACCTCAACAGTCAACAATAACTGGAAAAAAAACATTTTATTGAAAAATCATCAAATTCATACTTTTGACCAAACAGATGTCGTTTAGATTTTAGTTTGCTTTCAAAATTCAGAAAATGTAGAACAGAATGAAGCGCAGAAATACAGACTGTAATGATCGATCATTGATGGCCGAACTACTAATTAATGCAAACTCAACGTAAACTCCAAGTAGGAAGGTCTCACCCATAGCTCCCCTGCTCCAAAGACACAACGCTATCCTAGGGTCTATCCTATGTGAAAACCAAGTAATATCGATTACAAATATCGTAAAATGGCACCCCGAAATACTAATTAATGCAAACTCAACGCAAAACCACATAAATCGATTCTAAATTTCGGAAAATGACACCCCGAAATACTAGCGTAATTAATGCAAACTCCAAGACCCAACGTTATCCTATGTGAAACTGACCTAAATCGATTACAAATGTCACAAAATAACACCCCAAATATAAAACAAATGTACATTATTGACAACCTAGGTCTCACGGAAAGTTGGAACAATCAAGCATCAAATTTCACTCTAGCAGAAGCAAAAGTACCATTAGTTAGCGGCAGATTAAATTACATTTTAAAAGGAAGGGTGGCGCATAGATGTAGAAGAAATTTTAATCCCCAATGTTTGCACTATCGAATTTTCAACCAGGAGCTTCATTTTAAGAAATACCTCAAGCACTTGTATGTTACGCAAGAACATTTTCATGCAAATTCCGTTGTGCTAATCACAAATCCCAACTGTTTCTGGAAGATATAATCAATTCACTTCAATTCAATTCAATTCATTTTAATTGTTCAATAATACTATTAAAAAAAATTACAGGAAATTCAGTGTGGGATTTTAACATATATAAATACGATGCATAACAAATATAATATATATATATATATATATATATATATATATATATATATGTGAGATATGAGAAAGGAAGGAGAAAATCGGTGCGTAGCTTTGACATTATTATTCCTCTTACTGTTCCTCCTTTTCGGAAAAGCACAAGAGTTGAAAAATTGGTCTCCGCCGGGACTCGAACCCGGGTCTTTGGCATGGAACGCCAACGCCTTAACCGCTCGGCCACGGAGACGTCATAGCGGTTCAGGCAGACCCAAGCTCGAATACCCGACGGACCAACCCTTCAACTCTTTGACTTTATGCACACGTTCCTTTTTGGGGCAGAGAGTTATGAATAATAACCAGCCGCGTGCCTCAGCTGGATCTTCTAATGAGATTCACGTAGCGGTGAATTGGGATAATGTTTTTTTGTGAAAGAAGTCACCACTACAACAGCTTTTTGGCTTCTCCTGGATAATTTTGCATATGTGAGATATGAGAAAGGAAGGAGAAAATCGGTGCGTAGCTTTGACATTATTATTCCTCTTACTGTTCCTCCTTTTCGGAAAAGCACAAGAGTTGAAAAATTGGTCTCCGCCGGGACTCGAACCCGGGTCTTTGGCATGGAACGCCAACGCCTTAACCGCTCGGCCACGGAGACGTCATAGCGGTTCAGGCAGACCCAAGCTCGAATATATATATATATATATATATATATATATATATATATATATATATACACATACATATACATGTATATATAGAGAGTGAACATGAAATAGTACATGATAAATAATAAATAACTGAACATGCATGCAAAGTCAAACTGAAAAGAACAATCGTATAAAAACGCAACATAAAACCGACTCAATTGGCATGATGTTAAAAACTCCAGAAACCTTCCCTGTTGCTACGTTTCCAGTCTGTACCCCCCCCCCATATCAGCCAGCGATAAACTGAAACAACTCAAACCAACTCGCCCTAAAATATAACACAACAAGCAAATTAACACATACGAAAACAATATCAGTGATTATATCATCATCTACATTTCTTTCTACATTCCACTATTGTATGACACATAATCACTTTACAATGCTGAGATATACAAGATAAGAAATATATTGTAATTATACGTCAATTTGCCAGAAAAAATATAAAGGGAGGATTAACGGTAGCGAAAAGAAAGACAAGTAAGAATGGAAAAGGAAGCGGGGGTATAACAGCTCATAAATAGCATAATCTATATCAGACAAACTGTAAAAATCCCAAGATGGTGATCCCAGGTAAAGATGATAATGACCCGTCTGTGGCAATGACTGTAAAAATGACAATGATTATGATGGTGAAGCTGATAATGAAGGTAGCGATAATGTTGTCGTTGAGATGATAATGATGGTGATTAAAAGCAAGCAAACATGGGATCTTTAGTGCAGTTTCACAGTTTTACAATACCGCCCCAATCCGACAACTTTCCAAACCATAAATCACCACAAATTTGTCCCCTATCTATCACTATTCGTCCATTTGAAAGCCCAAGACTCCATCAAAAAACCCGCTCATCACAAAAATAATTCCGACACACTCCTGCTGACCCCTAACCTCCCTCAAATTACTCAATGACAGTAGTATTCCATGTGAAAACAGTGGAAACAGTTAATCACAAAATTATCAAATAACGGACGGGCAGGTCTCTGGTAAGCCATTAAAGGGGCATTTAGGAATAAAATATCACAACAATGTTATGTTTGAACTGTTAAATCCTTCTCCCCTCTTCATCTCTTCTTTTCCTTCTAATCTCAACTTGTCTCATCTATTCCTTCTGTTTCTTATCCTTCCATCACATTTTATCTTATCAATCTGGGCTTTAGTTTCAGTTGTTATTGTTGTTGGCTTTTTAAAGATACCATTGTGGTATCAATACTTTGTTGTAGTTGTTATACACATAATAGATATTCTTTTATTTCCATGTATAATGTAGTAGATATTGTGCTTCTCAATATTCTTGATTTCAGTCAATTAAAGCAATGACCCCAGGGGCATCGATCCGTTTCCATGACGCTGATGGGGAAAGGAAGTAGTATTAGTATGTCTCGGGTGTCATAACTTGTGGGTATTGTTTAGAACAATAGAATATGGAATATGAATATGAAAATGATAGATACGTTATGAAACATAAATATAGGATACATAAAAAAGAAATTACGAATATGAATGAGGAATGAAATAAAAACCAGTAACGTAATAGGACGTATTGATGAGAGAAAGTACTCTCTCAATAAAATTTCCCTGGGTATGGCACTCTAGCTCTGGACCCCACCCCCTGGGTGTGGCACTCTAGCTCTGGACCCCACCCTCTGGGTGTGGCACTCTAGAAAAATATTTACTTGTTTGCCTTAAAAGGTTGTCTAAGTGTTCGCGTTGCAGATCTAAAGCTCGCCAGTGTTAATGGGTTCAACCCATCTTACATTGAATGATAATTTTGTTTGTGTGTACGTTCATACATGGACACGTTGTGTTTGCGTCTGTGTGTGTGTGTGTGTGCGTTTGTGTGTATGTGAAATTACAAAACTCTTCTTATGAAGAGAATATTCTTCATGGTATACTGTATGGCAATGTGGAAAGTCGCGAAAACGTTTTCAATGATATTGTCAACCTGTCTAGCTGGGAAGGCGAAGCTTTTTAGATAATCATTTGGTGCTTTATAGACCGTCAAATAAAAATTATTACACTGTTTCTGGCTGGGAAGGCAAAGCTTTTCTAGATATTTGGTGCTTTATAGACCGTCAAATAAAAATTATTACACTGTTTCTGGCTGGGAAGGCAAAGCTTTTCTAGATATTTGGTGCTTTATAGATCGTCAAATAAAAATTATTACACTGTTTCTGGCTGGGAAGGCAAAGCTTTTCTAGATATTTGGTGCTTTATAGATCGTCAAATAAAAATTATTACACTGTTTCTGGCTGGGAAGGCAAAGCTTTTCTAGATATTTGGTGCTTTATAGACCGTCAAATAGAAATTATTACACTGTTTCTGGCTGGGAAGGCAAAGCTTTTCTAGATATTTGGTGCTTTATAGACCGTCAAATAAAAATTATTACACTGTTTGTCTGGCTGGGAGGGCGAAGTTTTTCTAGATAATTATTTGGTGCTTTACGTAGACAAATGAAAATGACTACACTTTTATACTACATTATTATATGTAATCAAAATCACAGGATATGCAGTCTACTCTTGATGTTGACTTATCGTACCCCCCCCCCCCCCCATAGAATAGGGATAAGGGTACTTGTGAAATGTGCTGGCTGATAATAGATACTCTCTTTCTTTCCTTTTTTTTTTGTGTGTTTCCGATTTGCAAGATGGAATCCCATTTTCTTTGCTCATCTTTCCACCTATTTGAAAGAGACTAGAAAACTACATGTACTCCTGCATCATTCGAGTCCATTCATAGGTGGCTCTAACCACCGTTCTGCGACCACTTTCCTGTTTCATAAAACTTGGTATTAGTAACAACTGCCACATTTCTGTGACAAATTTGCTCTCAGCCAATCAGGTGCAAGGATTTTAGTAGCTTATAACAACTATCGTAACTTGTTATCGATAACATGTTTTATGAAACGGGGCCCATTGGACGCCGCCGGCGTTATGGCAAATTGTATGCTGAAAGATATCTCGTGAGATACCAGTCTCTCTGTAGAATGAATGAAATTTTGCATTTCGAAAAGAAGTTTGGGAGGAACTTCTTGGAAATAAGAAAATTCAACATATTATTTTTCACTTTCTCGCATAACGAAAGAACACTTGACTTTGCTCTTTCAGAAGGCAGGGGTGGATGATAATGCCCTTTACATACGTCAGTGATGAGTCGAAAAAATGTGCACTTTTTTCAAAAAGTAAAATTTTGTGAAATTCTCTTTATATTTTCCTTATAGCTTTGTATGCATGTGACATCATACACTGTAGTAGTCTTCTCATCCAGCAGTGACTGTGCAGATGCTTTAAAAATTCATAACTTTGATTGATGTATTCTACTAATATTGCTGCATTTATTATGAAGGTGGACTTGTCCTTTAATTTCAAACAGCTTCACGTAATGGGTCCATAATATCAGCTTTCAAACGACAAAGAGGACGTTTGGGAGTAATACCCCCATTCCACAGAGATTTTTTTTTTCTCACCGGTCACTCTTCGGAAGCAAAGTTTGTTACTTCCGGCCACCCACCGAAATATATCGGAGCGCAGTCTTAATAATCCCACTGTAGGTTGGTCGACTCTCGGGTGAGTGTCAGACATGTCGCACGTGATCCTCAACGGACGATCTTGCCTCATCGGATCACAGCCCGACATGTCTGATACTGATCTGATAGTCAAACAACACATGTTAGATTCATCGGACTGTGATCCGACATTTTTACTAGGTTGATGACCGGAAGCGATAAACCTTGCTTCCGATGTGTAACAGATGAGAGAATATATATGTGGAATAGGGTATTACCTGCTAATCATTGTTTTCATATTCTATTCAACGTGCTGACGATGCAAATGGACCGCTCCTCGCCTTTAGTCGATGGAAACCGTTAATCAGAGGGTCGAGTCGACCTGCTGCACCATGGGTGTGGGGGACTGTTTACTATTTACTCTTCGACGACGACGCGCAGCAGTTTGTCAGATGCTGGGATATCGACGCGATATAGGAACGGTGGCTCCGTCGCAAACATTCGGGCAGGAACGGACAACATCGTGCTTGATGGCCAACGTTGATCGGTGTAGCCATCTCGGCTTTGGATCTAGCGATTGCAACCACGCCCGATCCGTCGGCATACGATATTCATAAAATGTTTTGCGTACAGGCTACGCCGTTACCAACAACTTGGGGGGGGGGGGTAATATTAATTGCTCGTAATTCAATGGTTTCTCTGCTCACTCCGTGTGTACTCAATAACGTCTTGTAGTGCAACAACAAAAAAGAAAAAGAAAAAGAAACACAAGCATTCTTATCGAATTCTTGCTATGTCATAATAGTAGGGCCTAACTGAGCGATCAAGAGCATATAGATATAATATGTCAATTTTTGTTAAAGCATATACTGTGAAACAACGAATGTTCATGTGCTAAAGCCAAGATTCGTAAAATTAAGATTCACGCGAAAGATCTTGTCTTCACCATATGCATTGAATGCCAGAAGCAATTCGCAAAAATATCATGTCTCGAAAATATCTTGCTTCACAGTATAACAACCAGGAACAATTTTTCGTTTATTTCTCACTAGTGAGACTCATCGTCCCAAGACAAAAATGCAATAATCTATTTTCACTGCCATATTCATTCACTAGCAAGAGACACGTGATGACGTCCAATGACCTGAAATTTTACACATGTAAATTGCTGTACGCACCCTAGATGATGCAGCAGAAGACAGAGTCAGAATTTCAAACAATGTTATTTGTTGTTCTGCTTTTATTTGTCTGTTTCGTCAAGTTCATCATATAGTTTGTGAGAGAGGCGGGTGGCAGTGACTTGACGTACCTGTCGCTACTTACTTAGAACCTTCTCACCACATGATTATGCACATCTGACAAACATCCATAAAGTGGTATTTGATTACGCTATTAGAAAACAATACGACCAGAATTCCTTCTTCCAAATGTCAACTCTTTATCTATCACTGAACGCGTAATGGCTCGTATTTCAGTGTTATTGCAATTTCTACCAGTCCTCATTTTCCGCAGATTCACGATGAGGCAGAACAAACATTTGTTAAACTTTGTTCAGAACAGCTCAATAAATGTCAATGGTTCCACGTGATGATGTGTCGTTGTACACAGTATTAAAGTCCCTCTTCCTTTCAATGTATTGTGCAATCCAACAGATATTTCAGAAATATCAAAATCACCACCATCACTGCCTGGGCTAAACTGCCAATGTTTTCACTGTACTAACAGAACAAAATATAGCAACAACAACAACAACAACAACAACAACAAAACACATACATTCCTGCAAACTGAACAATGATGGTTGCTGTGACTATACACATAATGGGGGATAATATTGTTTGGATTATAAGGATTAGAACCAACACTTGCTGTTGGGCGGAAGCTCGGTGGTCTAGTGGAGATGACGCCTGTCAGGAGGTCGTAGGTTCGAATCCTGCTCGAGTGTAATAGTACGCTCATATATATATATATATATTTTTTAATTTTATCATGGCTACTACTAAAAACTGACCAATTCAGAGCTTATTTACGTCGATGAGGAGCAATTTGTCAGTCAGTTGCAATATTGTTTGGACCATCCAACCTTAATGGCTCGTTATTCACATCCTCAGAGGTAAATACTTGACTGTCAAATGTCTCTTTGTCGCTGCATTTCAAACAATCAGAAATTGATGAAGATTGCTAGGCTATCAAAGGATTGTTCCATCCCCAAATTAAAAAGAAAATAAGTACAGAATAATCCCAGCAAAAAAAGAGTACAGTATGTCCGAAATATAATTACAATCGGGTTTTTGCATTGACAACTCGCAATATGGTTAAACTGTCTAAATGCTACTTCAGGGTCTTAAAATATAACATCTTGGCTCTATTTTGCAGAAAAACACATTCAATTTGGTTAAGAAGTCACAGAGAAATGTGAATTGTTGTAAAGTATGCCATGGGTCTGATTCTTCCAAGTTAAGCTCCTGGATGCTCTTGGATCTGCATATCAATGTGTGAACACAATGGACAGAAGTTGGAGGGATCGGATTCGATCCTGACATGCTGTATTTTCCTTTCTAATGTACCGTTAACCTATGTATTCAGAGGAGTTCTTTTTTTTTCTGCTCGCTTTAATTGCTAATCACTTGCCATTGGTTCGTTTGTACATTGTGATCAGAACTGCTGTACGCTTTCTTGGTTGTAGGCTTCAAAAAGTGTCAGTATTCGTTGATACGAAACGTTGGCATATACCCATTATTCATTTGTACTCTCAATACCCAAACCTTAACAAGGAAAAGTAGAAATTACGCTGTGCGTAATATATGTCCCCGCCGGAAGTAGCATTTTGTAGCAAAATGTACAATATAGGTAAAAAGATCAAGGTCAAAGGTCAAAGAAGACAAAGGTCAAAATTCTGTGTAGAAGTTTTGAAGCCCTCACCTAGTGCCATCACATAAAGCAAACGGAATCGAAATCGGGTTAGAAATGGCAAAGGAGTAGCATTTTGTAGCCAATGTACAATATAGGTAAAAAAAATCAAGGTCAAAGGTCAAAGAAGTCAAAGGTCAAAATTCTGTGTAAAAGTTTTGAAGCCCTCACCTAGTGCCATCACATAAAGCAAACGGAATCGAAATTGGGTTAGAAATGGCGAAGGAGTAGCATTTTGAAGCAAAATGTACAATATAGGTCAAAGGTCAAGGTCAAAGGTCACAACTGAAATTCTGTGTAGAAGTTTCAAAGCTCCCATGTAGTGCTATCATATAAAGCAAACAGAATCAAAATTGGCTCATAAATGACAGAGAAGTAGCAAATTGAACATTTTGATCACACACGGACGCACAGACGGACAGACGGACGGACAGACAGACGGACGGACACACAGACACACACACGTGGTAGGGAGCCCGTTTCATAGTCCCCTGCTCGAACTCGTTCGGCGGGGACAAAAAACTATGGCATTTTGGGATAGATGCTGGAAAAGTCATACGCTTTCTCCAAAGTGAGAATTCCTGTCTTCTGATGAAGTGTGGAGAAGTTTCGAGAGTTCACTCGTACCTGGCAGTGATGCCTGGACATTTGTCTCTGAGTTATAGTAGACCACTTAGAGTTTTTCAAATCGTGAAATTCTTCCGTCGAGATGTTTTTTATTGCAACTGATTAGCAAATTGCCCTACATCGACGTAAATAAGCACTGAATTGATCAGTGTTTTAGTAGTAGCCATGATAAAAGAGATGACGCCTGTCCGGAGATCAGGAAGTCGCAGGTTCGAATCCTGCTCGAGTACGTACGCCCATGATTTCTGTTATCATGGCTACTACTAAACCACTGATCCATTCAGTGCTTATTTACGTCGATGTAGGGCAATTTGCCAATCAGTTGCACACAGAGCTTGTCACTCACCTACACGTTACACTAGGAGCTGACTTCCCCACTTTCTGGCCTTCACAAGCTGTCCCGCTACATGTATGTCCCAGACAATTCTATAAATGCTTGATTGATATAGCTTGAACTTTTACTTGAACTGTTTTTTTTTCTCTCTCTCTAAGTTTTAAAACATACCAACAATAGGATTTGTTCTATGAACTAACATCCTCATTGACATGTGATTTTATCGGTATTAAAAGAAAAAAAAAAACAAGAGCTTGACTCTAAATCGGGAAATATTTAACATCTGGATTGAAAAAAAAAAAATGTATGCTTGTATGTGGCTCATACAGTGTCGGTTGTCCAGGTAGGTATACTAACGGTGGATGAAATGAGTTTCTCATCATTACACGCACGTCGATTCCTACAAACTGTCTTATGACACATATACTTTAAACCTTTTTTTTTTCTTTCTTTAAGCCTAACGTCCCGTGATAATCATAAAGCTGAAAAATTGTTTGAAATTCGAACAACTTGGGAAGACTTAGGAGAGTGGCTAGACGAGGGTCGCAATGTTAGCACTGACGGTAGAAAAGAAGATAACGCGCAGGCACTTGAGGTATATATAAAACACGTGCTCCAACGATAAAAGATGGAAGACGTACCTCATATACATGGGCGTAAATCCCGGGGGGGATGGGGGGGATATATCCCCCCCTGAAATGGAGGAGGGGGGGATGGCCTGTACAATCATCCCCCCCTGAATTTTGAGGGGAAAAAATGGAGGAAGCAGAAATGTGATTGTATCAATTTTGGCATATTGCATGACGTTTGTACGCCGGCCTTCAGACAGGTAACAGAGCTGAACACTATTCTATCTTGTAGGAAAATGTATAATTTTCTCAAGCGCTCGCTCGCTTCGCTCGCTCGCGAAGAAAGTAACATAGACATACACTGTAAGGTATGGCTCAGGCGTTGACAACGTCAAATAGTATAGGTCTACATGTAAACATGCTATGACGCGAGTAACTGGGGACCATCTGCAAAATATGTACGAAAACATACAAACAAACAATAACAACAACTTTATCGCCATAATTGAATCCCCTCCATTTCCTGAATCATTCCTGAGAAACGACAGTGACTGATGACTCAGTCAGGATACATCTATGTGCATACCAAGGGAAGATCAGGGACGTCGAATCTATGGGGGGCAAAGGGGCATTTGCCCCGCCCCAAAGGAAGTGTTTAGACAGACAAATCATTTATCCCCCAAGCAATTCCCGAGATGAGGACAAATCTCGAACTTTCTTAATGGAAAATTGTCCAAATATCGCCAGAACTATGCACCAGATCGTTGTATTGCAATCATGAACATGCAAAAGGTCCGCTATGCAGGATAAGAGATAAACTTTGTACACTTTTGACATAGACGTATATTCCCTAATTTATCAAAGACTGTGCAGCAGATCTTTCACTTAACAAAAGCAACCTAATATGTATAGAAGCGTCGATGGGGGGGGGGGATGGTTCTCAAATGAAAGTGGGACAAACAAAAGCGAAAAATATAGCTACAAACGGCAGTTTTTGGAGTGTAAAATTTTAAAATTTTAAAGCTCGCTCGCTCCGCTCGCTCGCATTTAACCGCTATGCCATTCTCCTGATGTTGCTGCCAGTGATTGACAGCAAGTGCACCCTGTGCGCCCCCCCCCCTTAATTTCCAAAGCGAAAATAATAGCTACAAACGACAGTTTTTAGGACTGGAAATGTCAAAATTTTCAAGCTCACTCGCTTCGCTCGCTAGCATTTAATCAGTATGCCATTCTCCTGATGTTGCTGCCAGTAATTGCCGGCAGTTGCATCCGGTGTGCCCCCTTAATTTCCAAAGCGAAAAAATACAGCCACAAACCGCAGTCTTTGGACTGTAAAATGTCAAAATTTTCAAGCTCGCTCGCTCCGCTCGCTCGCATTTAACCGCTATGCCATTCTCCTGATGTTGCTGCCAGTAATTGCCGGCAGTTGCACTCGGTGTGCCCCCTAAATCTCCAAAGCGAAAAAGTATGGCTACAAATGGCAGTTTTTAGACTGTAAAATGTCAAAATTTTCAAGCTCGCTCGCTCCGCTCGCTCGCATTTAATCGCTATGCCATTCTCCTGATGTTGCTGCCAGTGATTGTGAGTAGGTGCGTCCCCCTTAATTTCCAAAGCGAAAAATACAGCTACAAACGGCAGTTTGGGGACTGTAAAATGTCAAATTTTTGAAGCTCGCTCGCTTCGCTCGCTCGCATTTTATCATTATTCCATTCTCCTGATGTTGCTGCCAGTAATTGCCAGCAGTTTTCGCCCGGTGCGCCCCTTATTTCCAAATCGAAAAATATAGCTACAAACAGCAGTTTTGGGATTGTCAAATGTCAAAATTTTGAAGCTCGCTCGCTTCGCTCGCTCGCATTTAATCATTATGCCATTCTCCTGATGTTGCTGCCAGTAATTGCCAACAGTTTTTGCCCGGTGCGCCCCCTTAATTTCCAAAGCGAAAAAATACAGCCACAAACGACAGTTTTTGGGACTGGAAAATGTCAAAATTTTCAAGCTCATTCGCTTCGCTCGCTCGCATTTAATCATTATGCCATTCTCCTGATGTTGCTGCCAGTAATCGCCAGCAGTTTTCGCCCGGTGCGCCCCCCCCCCCCTTAATTTCCAAAGCGAAAAAATACTAGTACAGCCACAATAAGGACATGTGGGACTGTAAAATATCCAAATTTTCAAGCTCACTCGCTTCGCTCGCTCGCATTTAATCGTTATGCCATTCTGATGTTGCTGCCCGATTGCCGGCAGTTGCGCCCGGTGTGGCCCCATAATTTCCAAAGCGAAAAAATACAGCCACAAACGGCAGTCTTTGGACTGTAAAATGTCAAAATTTTCAAGCTCGCTCGCCCCGCTCGCTCGCATTTAACTGCTATGCCATTCTCCTGATGTAATTGCCAGCAGTTGCGCCTGATGCGGCCCCCCTTAATTTCCAAAGCGAAAAAGTATAGCTACAAACGGCAGTTTTTAGACTGTAAAATGTTGAAATTTTCATGCTCGCTCGCTCCGCTCGCTCGCATTTAATCGCTATGTCATTCTCCTGATGTTGCTGCCAGTGATTGACATCAGTTGCGCCTGGTGCGCCCCCCTTAATTTCCAAAGCGAAGAATATAGCTACAAACGGCAGTTTTTGGACTGAAAAATGTAAAAATTTTCAACGCAAAGAGATTTCACCGTAGGAGGGGGAAACTCCCCTACCATACCCTCCCCCCTCGCTTGATTCGTTCCCTCACATAACCGCTCCTCCTAAGATCAAATCCTGTCTACGCCGATGATAGGCCCCATTATTTAGTAGGCCTTCACAGTGATGTCGCACAGCAAGAGCTGAAATGCCACGATTTTGTCATTCAATAATATAATATTTCATTTTCTTATGGTTTTTTTAAAGAAAAGAAAACAAAATTTTCACCACAAGTGAGCACCAGATCGCTGAATTTCAGGTCTGAAAATGCAAAATCTTCCTCGTGTGGGAGAGGGATACCCCCCCCCCCCCCCCCCCCCCATACACACCCTTCCCCCGTTCGGTCGTTCCGCTCCCTCTCACAGATATTTCAAAAACAAAAATTTCATACTTTTAAGGTCTGATTTTCCGCCGAAAGTCGTCTGACAAGCAAAAAAAAAAAAAGCAACAAGAACAAAAAGTCTTTCTGTTGTTGCTGCCGATCCCTGTAAGTGTGTGTGTGTGGGGGGGGGGGGGGGGGAGGGGGCACAAAGCTTCTCCCCCCCCCCCCCAAAAAAAAAAAAAAAAGGCTGCGCCGGTCCGGTTATGGGCTTGTAATCGTGGCGATGGTGACCATCCCCCCCACTCCTCAGTATGGATTTACGCCGTTGCTCATATACATGGCTGAGGCGTGGTGTACATATTCCATGCCGCGGATTTCACGTTACATATCTTTATCACTGATAGTCCCTGATCGTGTTGACATACCACAATACACAGAAACAACGAACGAAGTCAAATGCAAACCTTGATCTCTTTATCAAGTTGACCTTGTATCGCCGACAAACATATCAATTTCGATAACTCAGTTGTAAAATAGCGCAGGTTTATGGAGGCATATCTTGCCATAATTAGATGCTTCTGACTGTAGTAATGACTTGGTCAATTCCTCTTGATCTCTCGTCTTCTGATGATAAATTCTTGTCTCCATTTTTGTGCTAAGATGTTAGATGCAAGTGCAAAAGTTCATCATATCGAAACTATGAGATCTTTCTTTGCCTTACTTATTCTTACACAATATTTTTGTGAAACAACAGAGGTACGCGTTCAGTCCGTCATTGGGATTTGTTGGTACTCTGTTCATATATCAATTGGTATGGTACGTATTTTTTATGGTATGGTATTTATTTTTAAAAAGTCCAAAAACGAAGGCCATATATTTCGGGGCGAAATGTCACTTCATAATGATTCTCTTTTCTTTATCATCCCAATGTCACTTCTTAGTATCTGACCCCCACCCTTTTTCCCCCTTGGACCTAAGACATTAACCCATATAGTCTCAGAAACCACACGTTGTGATTTGAAGCTGTGTCCCTTTATCATTATTTTACTCTTCTTTGGAAAGTAGAATGCTAACTCCTCTTTCATCTATTTTTTTTTGGGGGGGGATCTATTACAAGATCTGGGGCTCATTTCACAAAAAGTTGATATGATAGCAACTCTTGCTAGAGTGGCAATTGTCATGGTAATGACAAGAATCCAGGTTCCTGATTGGCTGTTGCTATTGGAAGTTGCTATTTCAGTAAAAAGTTGCCATCCTAACATCTTTTATGAAATGGGGCCCTGATCCCTTATCTAGCCACACTCTGTGGAAGATTAAATACAGTGTACATGTACAAAGTGTATGTCTGAAATCGGCAAGTTTTTGTTGGTTGTTGGTTGTTTTTTTTTTTTTTGTATTTTGTTCAGATTTTGATAAATTATAATACATTTTCCAAGTTCAATCTATCTTTTCTCCGATATAGGAGATGTAGGAAAATTTCGGATTTGCCAATTTGATGACAAGTTGATATTTTCTTCAGTAAAATTACCCCACTACACAATGGGTTAGTTAATGCAGATCATGTTAACTGTCATTTATGTGTATTGTGACAGGATGAAATTCATGTTCTTTCTCCTTTCACTCCTTTATGTTTCCATCTCTCTCTTCCTCTCTCTGACATATCAAATCCTGCTCATCTTGAATGCTATTTTAATATCATGATGACACTTGAATCTATGTGCATTCATACTTCATTCAAATTAAGATATAGATGTAGAAAGTCAGTTTTCCTCTTCAAGGCCCACTCCCAGAAGCAGGAAATAACATCAAAATCACCACCATTATTGCCTGAGCTAAACTACCAATGTTTTCACTGTACAATATACTAACACAACAAAATATAGCAACAACAACAACAACAAAACACATAACTTCTTACAGACTGAACAATGATAGTTTGCGTGGGATACACATAACGGGAGATGATATTGTTTGGACCATCCAACCTTGATGGCTCAATATTCACCTCCTGGGAGATAAAAACTTGACTATCAAATGTCTCTTTGTCCCTACATTTCAAACAAGCAGAAATTGATGAAGATCGCTAGGCTTATCAAAGGATTGCCCAATCCCCAAATAAAAGAGAAAATAAGTACACAATAATCCAAGCAGAAAACAGTAGGCCTATATTCTCATTCCCATTACTGTAAAACATGATCTATTCGTGGCATGAAAATTTTGCGAATTGGAGCCGACGGCCTTTCTCGCAGCATGAAATTTTCGCGACTTGCCACAGGCATCCAATGCATATTGTGTAGGAAAAAACTTTCGCGTGCATTTTAGTTTCGCGAATGTTGCCGTTCGCGAAATTCACGAAATTAAAATGCACGCGAACATTCCTCGTTTGACAGTATTTGACATGGTATAAGTAGAAATATGACATAAAAAGGGCTTTCAATTTGTCTTCAGATATCGCAGGGCTTTTTCTCTAGTTCTCAGTTGTGAACAGATCTAACTGTCAATTATACTTGCTGATTCTTGTACAGGAACCCCAGCCCCCCCCCCCCCCCCCAAGCTTAGACAAATCAATGTCATGAATACATTTTAATTTTATTTGCAAATGGTAATTGTAATTTCATGCGCTATTCTAGCCAATGAACACTCTAAATGCATAACTAGTCCTTGTGCCATTCCATTTCACCTCAGCCTCCATTAACCTCAGTGAAATAAAACTGCACTTGAGCTAATTATTAAAAAACAAGGAATGTTCATGTGCATTTTAATTTCGCAAAATTTGTGAGCCAAGATTCATGATATTAAAATGCACATGAAAGTTCTTGCTTACCCTATATGCATTGAATGTTAGAGGCAACTCACAAAAATTTCATGCCGTGAAAAATGCCATCAGCTCCAATTCCCAATACATTGTAATTTCATGCTGCGAAAATATCTTGTTTTACAGTATACATTTGTCATACAAGTAAACTAGTATGGTGCACTCAAGATCACATACTATAAAATGTATTTAGTGAATCTTGTGCAAGTCCTCAAGCACAAGCCCATGGAAATTGGTTAACTTCTGTGAATGTTGACGCTTCAAACTATGTTGATTTGCAGTGTATTAGTAAGTCAACACCACATAGATCTGAACCACACTGCCTATGATCTAGCATTCATGTTGTCATGTTTTCTATTGTCAGTTACCAGAGAGAAAATACCTAATCAGGAGGTTGTAGGTTTGAATCCTGCTCAAGTACGTACACCGATGTATGGCAATTTGTCAATCAGTTGCAATAAAAAGAACTTGATGCAAGAATTTCATCTACCTGCTGACTATGCTAGGCAATTGTATAGACGACTACCTTTAATTTAAAAAAAAAAAAAAAATGTCCTTGGGACCAACAGTTTGCTTTTATTATATCAAAATTTTGCTACAGCCAAACTAAATACAGGTGTATAAAGACATAAAGATAATTTGGGGACATGAAATTTCACTTCATAGTAACAAAATTTCGCTACATTTGTTGTACCAGGAGTGTACTGTATTCACACAGGTGTATACATTGTATATAATCATTTCAACATTCATCTCCCTTCCTATATTTCTCGATATTTAAGAAGAGAGTTAAATCTAGAAAAAGATTCATCATAGACAGAGAAATAAATGAAGATGAACAACAAGTCTTATTGATCCAATCCACTGATATCTTTATTACTTCTCGCAGAGTAAATCAAACAGAAGACAATTTAAATAAGATCAGCAATGAGAGCTAGCATGACACAGACATTACAGGGACTCATGGTAGACAGATATGTGTTTAACTCTTTATGTGCCACGTTCGCACGTCCGGCTCAGTCGACGGCGTGCCAACTTCGCATATTCTGCTCAACAAACAAAGCCGCCAAGACCGATCGATAAACCGCTAACTACTGCTAATCCCGCGGCACAATGAAAGCGTTTTTCGTGCTTTTGTTCCTCTCATCTATACGACTTGCATTCTATGTGGTCCTCGACTGTCAAGCGATGTTCCCAATTAGATTTGCTTGTACATTCTAAGTTTCTGTCACGGTTTTATGTGCAAAAGTCATGCCTTTACAGTAATGTAGAAACTGGTCATTCAAAAGAAAAATTGAAAATAGATTCGTCATACAATTTTATAACGTAACAAAGCTTGGCATTCCTCTTTGACTTTGTCTACTATTACGCCCATCTTAACAGAAATTTGTAGAAGTTATACAAATCGGAAAAACAGAATTCTTTCTCAAAGCATGACTACCTTCGTGTCTCAGAATAACGTGGCACACAGGGGGTTTCCACCATGGCACATAAAGAGTTAAGCGATATATCAAACTTGGAGAAATCCCTCATAATCCAATTACCATTAAAGAGCAGTGTGGTGACGAGTCACAGTTGTGCTTCATTCATCTATCATTTGAATATGGCTGCTTTTATGTAAAGCAATTCCTTTATGCCACGTTAACGCCATGTTTGCGGCGGCCACAGCAATCACGTTTCAGGTCACCGTGGACAAAACGGGATGGACATGAGACAACTTGGTGAAATGGGATGGGCAAACGTGATAGCCGTGATTGCCATACGTGGATGTCCTGTCAGATTTTTATACTGTTAAAAAAACTGCCAGTGCAGAAACTGTGCTCATGTGAAACCCAGTAGGCTGTAATGAGACAGGTGAACGCAACAAAACGTGCCAACACTTAACAACAGCAACAAAACTTGGAGGCGGTCTGTGGTGGGACACAATGTGTAGTATAGCCTGACCAGGTATTATGAGAACAGTGTCTAATAGCTACATGTTCACTGGAGAGAGAAATGGAACGAAAAAGACTAGAATAGAGAGGAAAAAAGACGAAGGAGAATATCTCACCTACCCATGATGCACTACATTTTGGGCAAGTGGGGCTGCCATGGCTGATGGATCGTGGTGTAAATGTAGCATTACATGGGTGAGATTTTCCCATGCCCACACATTTACAGGTGTAAGCATGGCATAAAGATCATGTGAATAATAAAAGTGTTGCTTTCATCACAAAACCCATTTATCTCATGTCATGGTTTAGCTATACATGATTACTAGCAAACATCTCATTGTCTCACAAGTACTTCTACTGTCGCATGTTTTCACACACTTTCCTTCAAGATTGCATGAATGAAGCGTCTTTCTGCTGCTAAAAGTTATGTGGTTCAGCCAACAAGACTGGTGTAAGCTTGGATACAAACAATGATGCCTCATAGTGGCAATCCTCCCCTGAGAAAAACTATTTGTCGAAACTTAACATATAGTGTCCACCTGTTTGAGGCAGTCCGCAAACCTCCTAGTACATCTCCTGTGGTCAATATTTCACCATGTCTAGCAGTCTCACAACATAGTATTGCTTCTTCTTCTTCTTTTTTTAAGAGTTTTGTTTCTTTTCTTTTTTTTTTGTAGGGGAGGGACAAGGCAAAACTAAAAACAAATATATAATAAATAGTCAATTCTTTGTGAGATATCAACTTCAGCAACATCTCCCTTTTTTACAAAATGTAAAAATGACAGAAATGCATTTGGTAGGTATAAGAAATATTTATGTTGTAGAATGACACTGGCCACCAGCCTGTTTATAATGGCTAACCCCTTCCTATTTCCCTTGACTTGCCATGTCTTGCAAGTTTGACTACATTAAGGCTCTCCAGTCAGATATCTCTCCATCTTTACTTGGCAGGTGATTGGTAGACTGAATTCACGTTTCCCACATGGCTTGCTGTAAGGGCAAAAATTTTAACAACAGTCTCACTATATCGGCACCAAGTTGTCCAGGGAACAGAATTGTAGTTTGCTGACTTACGTTGTCACACACTCCCTCTATGAGATTTTCACAGTGGTAGCAATGACAATCCATTCCGGGGTTGTTTTCCATAGTCACCATGGCAACTTGGCCTTTGGTTGCTCACCCTGTGTGCCATGGTAACTTTGTGATGGCATTGTTTTTGGCACCAGTTACCATGGTGATTTGCTTTTCATGCAGCTCCATGTGGTTGCTTGCATCAAGTCAAAATACTCAACAGTCACAGAGCCCACCACGAGGTTGCCATGGCAACTAACACTGACACACCCATCACCAGTGAGCAGAGACTGTTGGGTGCTTGGTCTGTTTTTACATGGTGTAAAATCCTTTACTCTGTATGAGTCTCAATCTGTGTGTGACTGAAGCATACTAAGCAGCGAACTCCCAAGCACCTCTTCCTGCAAAGAAGGAAAAGAAAAGAATCAGGAATGAGAAGTTTCTATCTAAAAAGGCATCTTTTACATTACCTCATTTACAGAGACATGACTGCCATTGATCTTAGAATGTAATTTGAACTATAATTATCACTGAAGGCAATTACTTTTCTACTGGTACACTGATAAGAATAACACACTAACAGAAACGGAAGCTAATGTGTTGTTACTTTGGCAACACTTCCTGCTGCACTTGAAAACAAGAAATCTTGCACAACTACACATTTACCATGTTCATATATGCCAATTTCAACTAAATAGCTCAGAAACTGAGGGAAAATTCAATCCAAAAGATTTGTATGCTTTGTATTCAAATACATCTAAATTATGTTGCCATGGCAACACATTTAACATTCAAGAATAAGGCATCTTTCAAAACTCCACATTACCAGCAATCACATGTTAAATCCCAACTCAACCTCTCAAAAATTGACACAGAATTTGATTTACAATATTTGTATACACATGCTACTGCTATGGCAACACATTTCTTGACAAATTATCCACACGAAGAGAAAACCATTAATAAATGCAATCTCTCTAGTGTGGGTAAAGAGATAAAATATCAAATATAAAAGCTTCTTAAAATGAACCATGTTTGTTTGTTTGCTTTCAATGAAGGGAAAATACATACTAGTTGAAAAGCTGTGATTAGCCACTATGAACCCACATACCTGGTATGGCCAAGACACTAAAAGATCCAATGTCTCATCTGACTCCCCAGACATCTGAAAGGGAGATGGAGAAAAACTTCTCCTATAAACCTTGGCTGCTATCATTGGTACATGCGAACAAAACACATGCATTCTTCTCAAATGAAGACCAGAACTGAGACCGGATAAAATTTCCCTTTCCTGCGATATTGATTGCTGATCATGCTCTGTTTTATACTTGGTTTGTATTTTGTTACAATGCCTTTGTAATTTGCTTTCATACAATTGTACCTCATTTCAAATAATTTTGATTTATCAACTCCAATACTTGATACTTGTTGGAATGTTTATAAATGATTTTTTTTTTTTTTTTGTATGTACACATTCATCAATGTGAAATATGAAAAGAAAAATTGAAATAATGCTTAAGCTGTGAATGCTGCTAAATATTATGAAGATGCAAACATGATATGAAGTAAGTTTTCAAGCATGTAATTGTATTTTCAATTTCACGACAAGAAATTTGAAAAAGAAATAGCCACATGCATGACATTGTGTATGACACCAAATACTATCTTTCTCCCTGATTATCCACACAATGAAGAGTTTAATGTATGGCTGTGACATCACATCATAACAACAGAGTATCATCATCATCATCATCATCACCATCATCATAATTATCATCATCACAATCATAATCATCATCATCATCATCTTCATCATCACAATCATAATCACAATCATAATCATAATCATCATCATCATCATCATAACCATCATCAAAATCATCATCATCATCACCATCATCACCATCACCACCATCATCACCATCATCATAATCATCATCATCATCACCATCAAGACCATCACCATCACCATCATTATGAGTTTACCTTCAGCAGAATGGATCCAATCATGATGGAGTCATCTGGCATCAGCTGCACAGACTCATGAGGGAACTTCCTGTGGGATCAAAGGTCAAGCTGACTCAGTCAGTGGGTCTGACGTTACCTTACAGATCGATCACTACATTTCATGGTGTGGTCAACAGCAGAGGGAGACAGACAATTCCATACCAGAAATCATGATAACGTTCAATGCATCATTCAATAGTATTATGGTGTACATCAAGAGCTACAGCTCAGATAGGATAAACTGTAAGTCTCTTCTTCAACAGGACACACTCTGCTCCCAGTGACCCCACCACACCCCACTCTCCAGTGACTCCATGGCATCCCATCCCCACTATGCCCTATATCCAAGTAACCACATCACATTCTACTCCCCAGTGACCCCGCCACACCCCACACCCCGGTTACCCCGCCACTCCCCAATGACACCACTACACACCACTCCCCAGTGACCCCACCACACCCTACTCCCCGATGACCCCACCACACCCTACTCCCCGATGATCCCACCACACCCCACTCCCCAGTGACCCCACCACACCCCACTCCCTGATGACCCCACCACACCCCACCCCACTCTTCTGTGACTCCACCACATCCCATCCCCACTATGCCCTATATCCTAGTAACCACATCACATTCTACTCCCAGTGACCCCATCACACCACATTCCCTAGTGACCCCACCACACCCCACTCCATGGTTACCCCATCACACCTCTTCAGCTTCTTGGTAAGTGCCTCCATGGATGATGCTGAGGTGGAGACTGTGGAGGTAAACCTGATGTCGTGTTCTGTCAGACCAAGCTGCTGCATCACCTTTGATGGTTCCTCTATCTGTAATTTCTGTCCCTAGAATCACACAAACAAACAGAAGCAATCCAAATGTAAACTTAAATAAATCATTTCAATCGCTAAACAAAATGTCATTATTCCGGGACATGTCACTTTTATTTGCAGTGTGGCCACCCAGAGTTTACAGAGATGGTTGTCAAACTGAATCAAAGATGTATAAGGTATTCACAGGAACAGTCCTCAAGAAGAACTACTGAAGGAACATGAAAAAGATAAGGGCAAGGAGGATTGTAAGTGCTAGCAGTACAAGTTAATTTCAAGCTCTGATTTTAGTTAACAAAATGCAGCAGAGAGAGTCACTGGCTTTGTTGAAATGATGAAGCTATAATGTAAATAAAAATTAAAAAATATAATATTTGAAATATTGCAGGCTAAAAACTGCAAGTCATGAAAAAAAAGCACCCCCACACACACAATTGCAAATCGGAGTCTGTGACTCTTCAAAAATTCTTTCTGCCATAATATTTTGTTTCTTTTAATCAACTTGAGCATGGGTCATGGTACTTATCTGAATTACACAGAGGTTGTACCTATGTCACAGACTTTGAAACTTATCAAAATGTATCACATTAAAATTCATTTAAAACTCATTAAATCTATTAGAATTTATTTTATCAAAATTCACATAAAACATCAAATTTATTAAAATCCATTGAAAATTCTAACAACTCTTTGCAATGAATTCAAATTTTCTCATTTATTCAAGTATGAAACCATTCTGGGAATAAAGACAACCATGTTAACTTGCTGGTAAGATAACACTACTGCTTTGTAAATTCGACACTTAACCGTTGAGGATGGACTGATTTTGTTATAACACATTTCCTATAGACACCTGTCCGAGTATACCCGGTACTCATCTTCAGTGGTTTAATGAGGGGTATAGAGGCCTGTACTGTGTTCAGGTATTGTGGTTGCTAGCCACCTTACCTCCTGTCTGATGACTAAGGCTCCATGCATGGTTAGAGGCTTCTTGACATCTGGAGCTCCTTGGGGAAATCCTACAAACGAATGGTGAGATTACACCACTCTTTTAAGTCTATACATCAAGCTGTGTGTTTGACCTTACAAAAGACATTCTGTTTAAATAGGACAGAATTGTGACAGAATCAACATACAATGTATCTTTTGGTTGTGCTTTATTCTTTCACATTCCACTACATAAGGCCACATACAATATGATGTAGCTTTTTTCTAATACTTAAAGATAGTAATGGATCAAGGAACTAATGACAACATTAAAAAAAAAAAAATCAAATTTACGTCTCGTTGTTCTCAAACTTAGCTAACCCATTTCTGGAGACTGCTTCCTGTTTTCTTGATGACATCTATTTTTTTTTTTCTCTCCCACTGCTTTCTCGATACAGCTATCAAATCATTTTTTCCATGATCTTGCTCATGACAGATCAAAGGTGCAGCATTTGAACATCTCCTCCACGTTTCACATGTCTTTTGTTTAGTGTTTTCAACCTTCACACAAGTCAATCTGCTGTTATTCTTCTTTTTCTTTTTTTTCCCCAGTAAACTCCAGAATGAAACCAACCTGCTAAGGCAGAGCTTCTCTTGAGGAGTCCCAGGGACACATCTGCCATCAGATTGGTCTTGGTTGCTATGGAGACTGTTTCCCCATTGGCTGGCATGAAGCACTTGATTTCTGGAAGTCAAAGGAGACACATTACAGAAAACTTGACATCACAACTTTGCAGTTTTCACTCTCCATGTATCTATCATCTCCTCTTCACTTCAATCCACATCTCTTGACAGGTCAGAATGGGCTTCCTTTTCATCACAACCAGGAAGATACGATCATGGGTTTTAAAATGAAGATACAAATTACATTAAAAAATTACAGTCCTTGGTTCAGGTGAGCTTAAGAGTAAGTGTACAAGTTGTTTGATGGAACTTACTGAATTCCCCAGAGATTTTTTCTTTGAGAAACTCCATCTTTTTTGCCTCCCCGTGGACCAGGATGACATTTTGAGGTTCACACATCCTCACCAGCTGCATGATTCCCTTGGCATCAGCATGGGCACTGTACACACCAACCAAAGATAAAATAAGGGAGCTACTAAAATGACTATCAGAATGGAAGGGAACAAGAAACAAACTCTTTTATTGGGAAGGTATGGGGTAAGGGTAAAAGATAATGGAGGGATTGCACGATTGAATCCAACCTAGATGTGCTGATGTTCACTGTATTTTTAATGCAAAGAAGTTATGTCACATCCATGGATTAATCTTGCATTTACAGGACAAGTCCACCTTCATAGACATGTGGGTAGAGTGAATGCAGCAAATATTAGTAGAGCACATCACTGAGAGTTTGAGGAAAATCGGATAATCTGTTCAAAAGTTATGAATTTTTGAAGTTTCTGCTCACTCACGGCTGGATGAGAAGACTACTATAGCTTGTGATGTCACATGAGTACACCGATATAAAGAAAGTATAAAGAAAATTCAACATATTTTCACTTTTCTCACATAACAAAAGAACACTCGACTTCTCTCTTTCAGAAGGCAAGGAGAATAATATTTCCCTTAACATACGTTAGTAACGAGTCGAAGAAATGTGCACTTTATTAAAAAAACAAAGTTTTGTGAAATTCTCTTTTTATTTTCCTTACACAGTTGTACGCATGTGACATCATACACTTTAGCAGTCTCCTCATTCAGCAGTGATTGCGCAGATGCTTTAAAAATTCATAACTTCTGAGCGGATTGTCGAATTTTCCCCAAACTTTCCCTGATGTGTTCTTCTAATATTGTTGCATTCACTCAATCCATATGTATATGAAGGTGGACTTGTCCTTTAAGCTTTCATAAGAAAAAGTCTTAACAACATACTTTGGTCACATATTCTATGTACCACACGGCAAGATGACAAGATGGTGCGATTACATTTTAACAGGTAATTGAGATTGTAGCTATGCAATCATAATTTGACAGTTGCCTTCTAAACGACACTCAAGTGTTCTTTTTTATGTGTGCTCATTCATTCATTAAAAAAAAAAAAAAGTTTCTAAAATGCAAAGCATTAATTAAAACGAACTAAAATTGAAGAAATTTTGGAAGGCTATGTGAATAGAACAGTAGATGTGGAAGGTTCACAAACATGACAGATTGTAAATGCTAAGGAATATAAATGGGTTCAAGATGATAGCATGATACCTGCCAGTTTCTAACCACCACAATGTACCACATAACTTCTCCACTTTGCTATTATCTTCACAGATCCCTTGCTTTTTCTATCACACATTAAAAAAAAAAGGTCACATTTGTTGAGGTCCCTACCCTTTCAAAAACTGAACTATCAAGAAATCAAATCTTTAGGCCATACCAGATTTATAATCTAATTTCTAAAAACAAACTAGGAGGATGTTTGGTAGATAAGTACATAATGTGTGATTCCTTTAGCACCAAAGGTTTGAAATAACACCTCTATGAAGATGGAAAGAGGCATGGACGTAAAGACCATTCAAATGTGATGCACTCTTACCTGAATGACATGTACTGCACTGAGAGCTTCACATCGATCTTTGGAGGAAAATGAGAAAAAATGAAGGGAAAAATTGATACGAGAGAGTTAATGCATGTCAATCTCATACTGTGACTGCCTGTATCAACATTTCACTGTTAGCACATGTAATAACAGAAGACTGAGAGACAGACAACTTCCTTTTCTGTGACTGACAGGATAACTGAACTCTTAGTGTGCTTCAGCTGCCGACTAGCACACATGCACACACAAAACAAAAACAACAAAACAAACAAGCAAACAAACCCATAGCATTGTACATGCTGTCCAAGGTCCCTGGCACAGAATGGGCTAACTATCTGTTGAAATTAAGCCTACAATTTAGCCACAATGAATGTAACATTTCAGGTAAAGTGCTGATAAAGGTTAAGGTTTGGCTCAATAGCCCTGTGTGTAGTCTCTTGCCACCTGTCAGCCTGGTTGGTGTCAAACTCTACAAGTTGAAAGAAATGTGGTCTATCCAGCTCTAGTTGGTCAAGCCATACCAATCACACCTCCTGAGCAACCTTTAAAAATCTAGGTACAATACAGCAGCAGCATTGCTTACCTCATTTTATTTGTGATTCATGGAATTTTTACAGGACATGATTTTCTGTAAGTGATGCATTAAATCCTCACTGAAAGACAATGTGGCTTGAACTCACAACTATTGAGATGCCTTGTCTCTCTAATGTACAGGCTATCCAAACTACATTGTGGTTAGGCTCATGGAAGCTTCTTCCAATTAAATTCCACTACATTTCTTTTATCTTTTTTTAACAAGAATAAAAGTCGATTGACAAATTGCCCTACATCGACGTAAATAAGCACTGAATTGATCAGTGTTTTAGTAGTAGCCACGATAAAGGAAATCATGGGCGTACGTACTTGAGGATCAGAGCGCGCTGATCACAATTAAAAAACTGGATTGTCAGTTTGGAACAGTCAAAAACACACAAGGCAAAGCTGTGTGTGTTTTGGACTGTTCTAAATTTACAGAGGTTGGACAAATTTGTTAACACCCAATCACAAAATGTGCATTATTTGCCTTATGAAATGATGACAAGATTTTAAATTCCACAGCAGCCATCTACAGAAAACTCCCAGGTCAGTCTGTACTAGCTCTGTGATACTTGAAGGCACACAGAAACAATTGCACTGCATTTGCAAAGCAGCTGAGAGCAGACAAGTAGCTACAACGTATCAGTAACCCTTATTAGTATACCCTTGCTAGTGAAAAGTTAAGTTGGGCCATAAGACAAAATAAAATACTGGTCACATGATAGTTCTCAGCCAATCATTTGATATGGATCCATATCACCATTTTAGGAGAGGTATCAAGAGAGTAAAAGCCAGATGAACTCACTGTTTGTCTGTTTTCCATCTCAATCTTCTTCTGACCACTGAGCACCTTGTGGCCGACAGTCCCCGCCACACAATAACCCGGCATGATGACCATGTTCTTCTCACCGGACGCCCACTGTTTGAAGATCTGAAGGGACAGGCCAGAGTGAAGCATCCCGGGTGTGGCAAACACCACCATGGGGCCTGGGTTGTTGATGTAGGCTCGGTCAAAGGCCTAGAGGAAACAACAAATAAAACTCTTCCAGTAGAGCCCTTAAGTTGGTGATATTTTATGCGGTTGGTGATTTTGCTTGCAAAATACGTAATCAAAGCCTCATAAAAACTATATATGTATATATAGCAGGCCCTTAAATGGGCAGCACATTTTAAATGATTGAAAAAAAAAAAATCTTTCTTAAATTGGCAATTTCTTTGTTTTTGACTTTGTGCAGCTTTATTTAATCTTAACATTTCCATCTTATCTTTCTCTATCATGAGATACATAGTGAAAACCAGCATTGCCAATTCAATAACAATATAATTTATTCTGCAGCAGGATCTCTCAAGAATTGATGGGCTAGGGTGAACCTGCTGAAAAGGTTGCTGTCTAAAAATGCATACCGGCAATTCTGCGGTTAGTAACGTTACATTTGAAGAAATTTAGATATTTATTTTTACTACTAAATAACCATTTACATGTATTCATTTCAAGTCAAAATCATGTTAAAAACATGTTCATCCTTCCCAGGTTTATGATATAGAAAAGAATGAATACAATCCAATAAATATTAGAATTGATATGGCAACTAAAAGGGCTGGTTAGCAACATTACGAAAAAAAGGACATGACAAAAAAAAATCAGTGTCTTGTAACAAAAAGTATGCAAAAATTCAAGTAACTTCAAACAAAGTGTTGAATTAATTTCAATTATTACATAATGACAAATGTTCAAGTAAATATTTTTTGCAGTTCGACCGATAACTTATTAGCTAGACCCCCATAAGCATGGTTAGTAACGTTACGGTTAGTAACGTTACATTTGTCCGGAGTAATTCCGCAGGTCATTTCACCTTTTTGTAATTGACAAAATGTCACATGACTTCTGGAGTATTTAAATGTATTCATCTTTTACCTTTTAGCAAAAATTTGAGGAAAAATGTTAAAAGCAACCCATTGTCATTTGCATTTATGTGAATTTCAGTGTCCCAAGTCCCACATGTGCATTTTAAATGATGGTTTTAGATCTCGCAAAACAATAAATATGAAAAATAAAATCTACTGAATTTGAAAGACCTTAGTGATTGGTTAACATCCATGGCATTAGTTGATACATAAATCAAAGAGTAAGATAAAAAGGCACATTTCTTTTATCCATGTCATGTCCACCTAACTGCGGAATTGCCCATACACATTTTCACCTACCTTGATGTGCTGGAAGTCAAACAGGTTTCTGTTTACAAATGTCTTCTTGATCTTCTGATTGGTCCATGTGATGAAAAGCTTGTAATAATGGTTTGCCTGTAGAAGTATTACAAACATGTGTATACAGCCAACTCTTACGTGCCATCTCTGCAGATAAACTTGTACTTTATGCACAAATGAAAGGCCCTGATGAGACTAACAGCCATAATAATCTATTAGAGCAATTGCCATGACACAATAAAGGCATTGTTAAGTTATAACAAAAGATTGTATGTGTGAGAGGGCTAAAGGTATTATGTCACTGTCGTGCAATATACTAAATAAATCTTAATCTGCGAACTCCAAGAAACTACAGTTTTGAGGTTTAGAACTGATTCTCTTCATTCTACTTCTCATCATTCACTACTATTACATCAAATGATGGAAATAAAATCTTCATTGGAGCAAGATACCCTGCAGAACTTTCTAAAATTACCAAAAGCCTTTAATTCACTACATTTATAACTACTCCTTATATTGGCAACAGGCTTTATAAGAAGATGACAGTTAAATGTTTCTGTCTCCTTTTAATGTGGAAAATGAGAATGGGTAGAGTCTCCTAGGCAGTGTAATCCCACAAGGGATGGAATTGTGTTGTCTTACCCTTTCTGTCAAACCAGTGGAGAAGTAGATGGGAGCCTCAATGTTCATTCTTTCCCTGCAGTAAACGATCCACGGAGTTGGTGTCAAGAACATTTCAGATAAACAATACACAAATAAACAATAAACAATAAACAAAACTAGATTTGAATCATGATTTGTCTCACATCTCCAAGGAGGAGTAACGAATATGTGCAAACAAGTGACCATGAAGCTGTAAATGGTTTTGAGTCCCTCCAACAAGCTTGGCAAGAGAATGAAGTGTCTTGCCTATGGGCACACCCACTGCTTCTACGGGATTTGAACCAGAGATTGCACGATTGATAGCCTGTGGTCATTACCACAGAGCCACTACAGCTCCTCTTAGATACATTTTACATGTAAATTGTGTCTACTCTTGTAACTGCATATTCTGTAGAATTTCCTTTTTTTAGTGCATATGACACATACACAGTTGTACATGTAGATGTGTTATGTGCTAATACCTATGCAAATGTTGCTCATCATCATCATCATCATTATTACTAACATACCTAATTATTAAGTAATTTATATTTCTTACTACTTTTATTGTCTGTAAAATTAAGAAAAATCAAATTTCAAGGCTAAAATTCAAATATGTCAGAAGAGAATGTAATACTTTTTAAGAAATATTACGCACATTCCACCATTACATTTGTCTTGATCTAGCTGTAGATGTACACGGTTAGAAAAGACCACAGACTGTCATTCTGAGGTCTGTGGTTTGAGACCCCTGGATGTGGTGGTTGTGACACTAGGCAAGAAATTTATCCCAACTGGTTACTGTCAGAGTGGATATTTTTGCCTGAGTAATTTTTTGTGCTCTGCCGAGTAAGAGGAATTTGCCATTTTAATTTTGCAGATCAAGACATTACACAGTGAGTGATACATACAGTACAACAAGCAAAACATCTCTTGTGCTTTTATTTTCACGCCAGTTTCTGATCATGCTAAATGCATGAAAATTTCCATTTTTACAGTCATCCTTCGAAGGGCCTTACAGCTGCCAGTCTCACAGTGGCTTGCTTACAAGCATTCATTGCTTCCTCAGCAGCCACATAAAGCAAATCCTGATCTATTACACTACAAACTATTGCAAAGGTTCATATCATTTTTGCACCATTTTTGAAGAACAACATTAATGTTGACATCAAATCATAACAGAAAATTGTTTTGGACTTCATAAATAATCATTCTCTTTTAAGGCTCAAATTAATAATTTTTACACTAAAAACAGAGTTAGGAGGTATTTTGATATTTATGCCAATGGAGATGTGAGCTCTTGTCACCCCAGGGGCAATATATAGTTTACAAAGGCATTACCATAGCAGCTGTCACTACAGTTTAGGGAGACATGTTGACATCATCATTGTTGTTGTCATGACAACACCTACCAGTATGTTTCCAGGAGGATGCAGAGCTCCTGTGCCCTGCCCAAAGCAAAGACTGGAATAAGAACCTTGCCACCATTCGTCACACAGTCATGCACCTTCTTCAAGAAGTCTCTCTCTCGACACCTGTGAGTGGGGAGAAAGAGAGTGATTCCATGTTCAGTGGTATTGCTGGTGGTAGTGCTACCTGTAGCATCTACAATGCTGATTAGCCCAAAAGTTTTGTATCAGATCCTATCACCCTAGGGATGCTGCCTGCTAAGTCTGGTGGAAATATGCCATGGCATTTTCAAGAAGGAGCTAAAAAATGCACAGCAGACAATGATTGACTGCACTGGTTAGTAAGGTTCTGGTGAGCTAAATAAACATAAACCTTCACTTCCTATATGTTTGTACTGCTCATTATGAATATGCGCATTTGAACGTTATCTGTGTCAGTACCAAAAAGTACATTTAGCTTTATCTGACACAGTTAAGAATGTAAATGAATGTGAATAATTACCTGTAATTATTTTATCATTATGCCAAAAAAAAAAAAAAAATTAAAATGACTAAAGGAAAATGGGCTGTTCAGACCATCACTACATACTAAATGTTTTTGGTGTATGCACAACTTTACATTTACACATAATTTTACACTTTACACATAGATTTAGTTTCAAAATGATCAAAATCCTTGCTCTGAATACGACACATTTCTGATTATCTACAAAGGATATAAATAAATCATGACAACTCAAAGCAACTGACATTTGAAGCTTTCCATCCCCTCACCGTTTGGAGTCCCTGATGGTGGTGGCATAGGTGGACTCTGAGATGAGAATGGAAGGGCGACACTTGTCAATCCAGGCAGACCTGGGGTGGAGTAGAAGACAAACAATCAAAAGGAAGGCGTTGACTCATTGCATAGTGTGTCAGTAGTGATCTCACTCCAGGCACAGCACTACAAAACAAACCAGCTTTCAATACTACAAGAACATCTACTCCTGCTGGTATTTCTTCTACTACTACAATTAAAACTACTGGAAAAATAATAACCTGCATTACACACTAACAGCAGAACATAAAACTTACATAGAAGGTTTTTGGGGATCATGTGGGGTGATAGTACTTGGGTCAGTACAGATCAGCTGCCATCACTTAAAAGAGAGCCCTAACTGAGTAAGTTTGTCTCCCAGCTTCTCAAAATTCAGCATGCGCAATTACAAGCATGAAATATAACAACATTTCTCTAGGATAGATGACAAGGATTATTATCATTTTTATCCTTCTCCTTATTCCAATTATCATTACTAATATCATTGTGATCATTATTACAATTGTTTATATCTTTACTATCACTATTATCATTATTACTATTATTATCATTATTATTATTACTGTTATTATTAATATTATTATTATTATTATTATTATTATTATTATTATTATTATTATCGTCATTACTGTTATTATCATTATCATTATAATTTTAATTATAATTATTATTATTATTATTATTAATATTATTATTATTATTATTATTATTATCATTATTATTATCATTATTATTATTATTATTATTATTATTATTATTATTATTAATATTATTATTATTATCATTATTATTATCATTATTATTATTATTATTATTATTATTATTATTATTATTATTATTATTAGGAGATGTCATTTCGAAGTCATGTAACTCATAGTCAGCGGAATGTTCGATATCAGTTGTGTAATTTAAGTTTCATAACGAAATATTTGTCTAAATCTGCAGCTGAGATACTTATTCATGCTTTGAGTTCTTCTCGGTTGGATTTTTCGAATTAATTGTTGTGTAATCTTTCAAAAAAAGATGTCACAAAACTTCAACGGTTGCAAAATTCTGCTGCCCGATTGTTAACTTTTACTAATAAGTTTGATTCCATGTCACCAGTTCTCCGTTCCTTACATTGGTTACCTGTAGAAAAAAAGGATTATTTTCAAGATTCTGTTATTAGTACATCATTCAGTTCATTCTTTTTCCCCAATATACATAAGTAATTCTGTTCAAAAATACAATCCGACATGAAGGCTACGTTCATCATCAGATGCATTCTTACTCCAAACACCCAGAGTAAAACATGGGTATGGTGATCGTGCTTTTTCCCTTATGGGACCGAAATTGTGGAATCAGTTACCTCTTCAGTTAAGGGAACTGTCATCGACAGAGTCATTCAAATCCAAACTTAAAACTTATCTGTTCCTTTCATACTGATGACTGTAATTGCTGTATGTCATTAATATTGGATCAATATTGTATTTTTAATTGGTATATGTTGCATTCTTTATTTGGTATATATTTGTTTTTGTTTACCATTTTCTTATTTGTTGAAATGTTTGAATATGTATATGCATGTAAATATATGATATCTTTTCATTTTTGAAGCACCATGAGCACTGAAAAGTGGACCTGTGCGCTATACAAGTAGCCACTATTATTATTATTATTATTATTATTATTATTATTATTATTATTATTATTATTATTATTATTATTATTATTATTATTATCACCATCACCACTCTCATCCGCCTCATCTGCCAGATTTTTTTATAGTTTCCAAACATGTATCCTTTTTATGACACTATGCTAACATGCTGAAGCAATCAACTACAAAGAAGATATCTAACAGATTTAAATTTCAGTGACTTTACTTCTCCTGACCCACAGATAAAGACATCTGGTAATTAGACATGGCATACGCCATGAAACCAACACTGCGGTGGGCAGTGAAAATAACATTACATCAGAGTAACATCAAAATTCAACAGTATGTTACAATTACACCAGAAGCACAGCTTACCCTAGATGTCTGTCAGGGGTCATGTTGTAATCTCCCTGCGGGAAAAAAAGAAACATCAAAACATTTTTCATGAAGCCATCAGTATCCTTGGAATGATTCATACCCAGCTATAAGCAAAGATTGCCAACAAAGACTCAATCAAGTCTAGACAGGCCAGTCATTTGTTACAAGCAGACAGCAAGTACACAGTTGTCCCTTTCAAACCTGTATGATTAGTCCACAGAAACAGCCCACTTGCTTTGCGCCACTCTGGGCACAACTGCTTGCTTACTAACCGTTACTTTGGCACAAATACAAGAACAAAACATACCAACATGCTTTCTTCTGGTTAATTATATTATATTCACTCACATTAAAGCAAACATAATGATTACTAATTAAAACTTATAGGTGTTCTATTGATTGGAGAAAATGGGAAAATTACACAAAGTCAACTAGTATTGGGTGTTACAGGCACCACTCTTATTTGGCCTCCACAAACACTAATATGGCAGTCTGAAGGTTGCAGTGCAAAGCAATTAGTTACAGGCTGACAGCTGTGTGTTTCCCATGTGACACAAATTGTTTTAATATGCCACCTCCCTACTCCATCTACTGCCCTTGACTACATATATCCTCGCCGGGGTGACAAGACCTTGTCTTTGCAATTTTGGTGAAAATGACTTTTTTGAATTAATGGTCAAATAATGGGAGAAGTGATGTCCTGTTCAAGTCCCAAGTGTCTTACTAAAAATGAAGCCACCACAGCATGTCAAAGGAAAGGCTTTCCCATTTGTTATAGTGTTTTGGCCGCCATGTTTTTTGGCTCTCCTGAACATTTGACATTTTGCAGATACGAGGTCTTGTCACCCCAGCAACGATATGAGTCTTCTCTCAAGATGTTCAAACTACAAATTTACAACACCAGAAATTATCCACTGGAGATTAATAATACCATCCTCAGTTTGCTTTGGATTTCCATGACAGCCATCAAAACCAACACAGCCAATACTGATAAGACTTTGCACACACTCTTGCAATCTACTGGATTTTCATGTTTACCCAAAACAAAGGAAACATACAACTTTAACTTAGAGAAGTACTCTACAATACTAGGCTTGCATTAGAGCTTTAAATGAAAAGTGAACTCACCGTGTAGACAACAGACTGCTGGCCAACTTTGATATGAAACATGGCTGCTCCAAGAACATGTCCAGCATAGTATGCCTTTATCTCCAGCTCCTCATCAACCTAAACAAACAGTGAAATGGGAAGTGTGTGTCAGACATATTGCCATGACCAAAAAAAGGGATAGCTTTGTATTTCATAGGCTTTTGCAAAGTTATGATGGAAACAGATAGTTTGAGGAAATTTTAACCTCTTACTGCAAAGACAGAATTCACTTATTGCTTACCTCACCATGAAGCATTACAGAAAATGTTTTGTGATGCGGGAAAAGAAAAACAAGGCTCAGCATCACACGTTCAAAGTACTGATCACGGTACTGTATAAGGTGGACATTTTCATGCATTTCAAGTGACCAGACACTAGCAAAAATAAAAAATAAATAAAAACACTCAAATATTTTTGCTTGTTATAATAATCAACTAATTAATGTCTTGATTCCATGGAATCTAAGACAGGCAAAATTTATCTTAGGCAGCCAGACACAAACATTTACTCACGGTAAAATATCCACTTTTACAGTATATTCTGGCACTATGCAGAGACCAGCACGTAGTCTATGTTTTCAGCTCTCTGAGAATCTGACAACACTGTGTCACACTGCTGAAAGCATTGAAAGTTCCTATTATGATACAAAAAAAAAATAATAATAATAATGTTTCTAAAAACATACAAACTAACAAACTTGGGGGACCCTGGAAACCTCGTACATTACTAATGCTTCATGACACAAGTTGAAAACAATTGTCTAAGTTAAAAATCTTGACAAATTAGTATAGTTAGTTGAATACCTGAATAATCTGATGAAGGTTGACAACGACCACCTTCTTCATGCAGTCTTTAATCATCTGAAAACATAATCAATGACAAGACAAAATCAATGACACACAAACATATTTTCTCCTTGTGTATTTACTCAAATAGTTGAAAAGTACCACAATCATACCTGGCAGGATATTGGTACCACATATATGCAATAAGCTTTTGGTATTTCAAAATTGCAAGGGATAAACCAAAAACACTAAATTACTAAAAGTCACAGATTAACTATAGGCATCACAATTCTAAATCTATAGACATTTTAGGCATGCTTTGACTGTACCAAAATGTCAGTAATAACTGGCTTTAGACTAAGAGGAGGTGCACCTGAACAACATATCAAAACCTGGAGCTAAAATCACAAGAGGACAATTTTTGAGCCAATTAGAAGCAAGCTGTACTAATACCACTATCTCTGCATTGAGTGCCCAAAGCAATGGGTCACCGCTATAAACATATTTTAGATCCCAAATCCAAGAATTACTTAGGCTTTATGCTTCATGGAAGCAATCAATATACAATGATGTAATCTGCACTGTCAACAAATTGTTGAATGTTCAGAAACACTTTACTCACAGCTGATGTGAAGAAGTTGGTTTCACCCTTCCGCTCAACTTGGATTTTCCTGTAGTCCTCCTAAAAGAGTGACATGGACCAAGTCACAAACAGTCATTATTAGTTTGATGCTATATCTGTGTATTGTCAGGTATCTCATTTGCAGCATGTTAATATATTGGACTATTCTGTAGTGATGTATCAAATACTTAATTAAGATCATGTAATATGAGGTGATAAAAATGGCAGCAATTCTATCAACTGAATCTCTTTCATCATTTCAGGGTTTTACAGTTCAATATAAAGGTGAACTCTTCAGCAAATTGCTCTTTCTTGTCACATGTAACATTTCAATGTTTGGTTGAATGTTAGCTATCTGCAAATAAACCTAGGCACATATTTTTGGTTTCCAGTTCTTATCCTCAATGATATCAACAATGATTGTGCAATTACATGCATATCTTCCCTCATACATTCAACTTCACTAATGCCCCAAATAGATAAACTGTAATCTGCAGAAAATCGCCTGAGACTGCTTTACGCATTTTGACAATTATGGAAGAAACCCATTTCAGCAAATATAACTCCATCACATTTCCAAGATGATTACTGACCAACATCAACATAACTGGTATATAGATAATTACTCAACAATGACATGAATTCATGTCTGCAACATTGCTGGAAAAGGTCAAGATTCACATTTTCATTATTTATATCGAAATGAACCACGCTTCACCCTTTGGATTGGAAATGTGAGGTTCAATACTGTGGGCTAAACGAGTAGCTAAATGTAAATCAGCATAAATAGACAGCAATCTGAAAAGATATCACAAACTTTGAACTTACCAAGAGTATAGGACAGATGGCCTTGGTAGGTTGTGTCATGTAGATAGGTCCATCATAGCCAACTATTTCTGTCATGTGTGGTAAGGCCCCACAGTGGTCTAGATGGAAGTGACTGGTAAGAAACAGGGAAACATCTTCATTCCATACTCATGAGTCAATATAAAATATATTCTTGCCTCTGTGACTTGCAGCTTAAACACATATTTTTCCCACTTTCTGTAATATAGATCAATTTTCACAAAACCAATGCATTTTGACAAAGGAAACTTGCAGGGACTATGACTGATGAAAGCTTTAAGACATTGGAATGTTTTGTGTGGAAACTTCATTAAAAAATAGATAAAAAAATCAGCCAAAGTCTTTTTTTTTTCACAGTAAGACACGTTCTTATAACTTAGGATTGTATGCCTCATGTATCCCAATACTCAATCCATCTATCCAGTATGTTACCGACAATTGAGTAAATTAATGAAAAAAAAAAGACATGTAAATTGGTCTTGCATGCACACTTTTCCCTAGTCATTCCATGACAAAATATGTCATCTACATGTACATTGCATCATGCTCATCTGTCAAATCATAATTATGGTTTTATTCCCAACACACAAAAATATGAGGGAAATATACAATAATATTGCCTGTTTTGAATGCATAGTGCCTGGCCTAAATGACACTCTGGTATCTAACCTGATAATGACTGCATCCAGGTGGTCTGTCAGTCTTCCATTCCTGTTGATGTAGGAGAAATCTGGAAACCGCCTCTGTGTCCAGGTTTTAAGATATCAATCATAATCAGTGTTATACAGATACAACATAATTCTAGCACTTGTAAACATTGTCAAACACAAGGATCCTTCTTGTGCAAGCCATGTTATACTGTGAGAAAAGGATTCATAGATCTCTTATTTGGAACAATGAGCTTGGTTGATAGTTTGAAGACTACAGGACTGAGGAGTTAATATCTCACACTTACTTCTAGAGTGCACATTGTGCTGCCAACTTAGTATTTCTTCTTGTTGCTGTTTTCAGTCATAGAATAAAAACAACAGGCAGACCAAGAGAATTTCATTACTACGCTTTAGTCTATGACTTACCTCACACACACAGGGGCTCTTTTTTTTTGTACTGTGTGTGCTTGTCTTCTTTGCATCAGTGAAGACATCCTCACCACAACATTAATGATTTTAACATCAAACAACTAATAAATCTTTCAATTAAAATATTATCCTGAAAATGAACTAAAAATGGAGTTTACGCAGGGATCAATCTTCTGAGAGAAGTTGAGGGCTTTCAACATGAGCAGGGCCTATAGCAGAGCTGCCAACATTGGCATGTTATCACAAAGTCTGGGAGATTCAAGAAAGCTTTCACAGATAAGCATTGCATACACCTTACTGGGAAAAACAAATCCAAAATTAGGGAAACTTCAATACAGGCAACTCCTGTTAAAACAAAGTCCTTGGGACCAGCGGTTTTCTTTCATTATATTGAAATTTTGTTGGATCCAAACGAATCAATTGTGTTAAGACATACTAGCTGATAATTTTGGGTCATGAATTTTTCTTCGTTGTATCTGAAATTTTGTTATGACCATGCTGTTGTTTTATAACAGGAGTGCACTGTATTTCTTTGTCAACATCTAGAGTGATATTCTATTTTTCAATGAGATTATTGCAGACAAAGGTAGACTTGGCAGTTCAGATGCAAATCTCCCAACCTTTCTTACTGAAAAATAGGGATGATCTGGCTCAAAAGTAGAAAGAAAGAGCAGTTCCCATCAGAGTGTGTAGTAAAAATATCAAGAAAAATAGGAAACTCCTATTAATATTTATATGACCTGAGAATGGTCAAATTCAGACTCTTTCCCCACAATTCAGAACAGTTGGGAGGTCTATAGCATGATCTTGTCTAATGCCCGCAGTTCATTTGTACCTCATCATTAAAACCCATGTGCATGCCACAGTCCAGCATGATGTTCTTGCTTCCAATCGTCAACAGGATGCAGCTGCGACCTACATCTTGTCCGGCCCCTGCAAATACACATGTAATGATACATTTCTACATTAAGTAGGTGAAGGCTTTAGCATAAACTACATGTAGTTTTCCATTGTTACAAGTGCAAAAATGCACAGAGGTCAGGTTCTGTCATTATCATGAATACGCGCTTGAACACTGACAACACAGCACTTGGGTCTCTTGATGAAGCAATCCTGGCTATCAGACTTCTTGTACCCAGTTTTAATGTTGGTTGCTTTCCTCAAATTTCATTTGTTATTCAAATAAGCATTTAAAGTTGATTAAGGGTTGGTATCAGCCCTACAAACTGAAAATTTTCTTTCAAAAATAAGACCAGGTAGCAAAATATCACAGCAAAAGAATTCAAAGATTATAATATATAAAAACATTCTTGAGAAATATTTCACACTTTGTACCATACTGAATGTTACACAGCACTGTGAGATACTGTAAAACAGAGCAATAAACAGATTTCATTTGTGCGTGTGATCACAACCTTGCTTGGAACCACCTAAAAACTGAAGATGTTAATAGTACTGACCAGAAGTGTTTTAAGCAAAGATTGAGAAAAGCAATCTCTGCTTGACTCTGTCACTAGTGCCCTATACTGCAAAGGTCCTGCACTATGCTACATACAGATCCAAAGAAAATATATTACTGCAGTAACTCACTCCAAAATTACAGTCTGAGACTTTAAACATAAAAAGAACAGGTGCTTACTTGAAAGCATGCAAATCATTGCCAACACTTGGCAAAATCTTTGAAGATATTCAGTTAATATACGAGCCAACATGAAGAGAGGTCAGGAGAGTGGGAATAATATTATCCATGAAAGGCACTAGCGTACTTTCGCACCACTTTGTCAATTGATTTCCAAACATGCACAAACTCCCTCTGAGTATTCAAAAAAAAAAATACAACTGCACCTGGGTGAGAGCAAAGTCCAGTAAAAGTGAAATATTCCCATTTTCAAACTCTAGCACATGTCGGAACAACTCAAATGCAGAGGCTCTCGCCGCACACAAGCAGATGGTATAGACCGTTTCAATTTCGATGGCCTATTCACCTACCGCCGCTAGCGGCGCTATAACGGCCGCCATAACTGGGGGCCAACGGGGGCTCCCAGCGAGCTAGCTACCCAGCGAGTTGCACTTGCAGCTCAGCAGCCTAGCGTACCCATCGCGCATAGTTAGCCGAGCGCGGCCGCATGCGCCGCCGGCGGCCGCTGGGTCGGCGACCGCCGCGCTAAAATTGTGATTGTTTTACTCACTGTGGAAAAGTCATTCAGCGGCATTTAATGCCTTTCTTTTGGATAGATTGAGTAATTCAGACATATCGATCTAAAATGAAAGCTTCAAAGGATCAGAAAAAAAAAAAACGCATATTGTGCAGTTGTTTGGGTGCACAAAATAAAATGACACGTGAAAAACCGGAAATGGAAGCTGCACGTCAGTGTGTGAAATTCAGACACTACTGACGCATGAATATATATCACTTACGTGAAACACAGCGGTATAAAAAATGCACAGATTTTCGAAACAAACTTTGGCCTATGCCTAATAGATTCTCTATTTAATATAGGCTTAATCACTGCATATTCATATTCGTAAAATAAAGTTGTTCATTTTAGAAGACAAGTTCAGATCAAAGATTTTGATAAATTTTTTTTTTTTTTTTTTAAATGCTTGGCTCAATACTTACCACAGTTAGAATACACTTCCTGGTTATACTATATGACAAACATTTTAAAGCCTACACTACAGCCAAATGAATGTTTCAAGATGTGTAAAAAATTCTTATATTGTAAATTTTTACTTCTTCACTAAGCATTCAGCATTAAATTGACCATTTTAAACTTAGGCCTGGAACTCTGAATTTGAGTTAATTTTTGATACAGTGATACTAAACTGCTATGAATGGTGGCAAACATCCGTTTCATAAGCATAATTCATATTTAGAAAGTTTGATTTGAAAATCACTTTTGTAGATTATAATTTTAGGCGTTAGCGTGATGTTAAATGCAAGGTTACTTCGACCCTTAAAACAGTAGAATTTTTGGTTGTTGACATCAGGCAACGTAAATTAACTTCTTAAGTTTATACGGCTTAGAAACGCCTAGATTTGCCTTCAGTTTGGTTTACTTAGTTAGGCTTGCCGGAAGTTAGTGGCAACCGAAAATGATATAACTATAGGATGTAGCTAGGGTTCTAGAAGTCAATATAGGTCTAGACGGGTCTAGATCTAGTCTGGACTGTTAAATGGCTAGAATTCTAGACAAGATCTAAAAAAAAAAACGTTAGACAGACTCTACCCCGCTGGTCCGAGAAAATGCTAAAAAGGTTTAAGTTAACTGATATTATTACTATGTTAATTGATAGCGCCATATCTACTATCTAGCTTAAGATTCTGATTCATTATTTGTATTTAATTATATCAGTTAACTGCTCAACAGTCTAGGCTCACTATCTAGACGTCTGTCTGCGCCTAGCCATAGTTCTCCCCAGGTGTTTTTATCCTCTTACACAAATGTGAATAGATCTAGTGAAGGGGCTTACACGCGAGTACCCAGGTCATCGCAAAAGAAATAGAGTCTACAAACACTCACGGATCGTACCGATTTACCTTGAAGTTCAAGTTTGGGCTACAGCCATATACGCCATCTACCCATTCGCTCATAGTCGGTATAAGTTGTTTAATTTTATTAATTAGCAAACGAAAAAAAAAGTAGACTCTATAGTTGTCACAAATCCAGATGCGTCGATCGCTGCCAGCGCCAGAGATCTAGCTGGCCGGCTGGCGCCGGATGGTAGAAGCACTGGCTTCCGCTGGCACCCTTGCCACGCACGCACGCACGGCGCTTGCCGAGACCCGGCCTGGTTGGCCCCCAGTTATGGCGTCGCCTTAAGAGGGCGCACTTCCATGAACAGTCACTTGAATCGGTCTATACACTGGGGGCCAACGGGGGCTAGCTAGCTACCCAGCGAGTTGCAGTTGCAGCAGCTCAGCAGCCTAGCATACCCATCGCGCATAGTTAGCCGGGCGCGGCCGCTGCGCCGCGGCCGGCGACCGCTGGCGCCGCGCTAATATTGTGATTGTTTGATACTCACTGTGGAAAAGTCATTCAGCGGCTTTTAATACCTTTTTTTTTTGGACAAATTGAGTGATTCAGACATATTGACCCAATTTGAAAGCTTCAAAGGAAGGATCAGGAAAATACATTGTGCAGTTGTTAGGTGCACAAATAACAGAAAAATGGAAATGGAAGCTGCACGGCAGTGTGTGAAATTCAGACACAGCTGACGCATGATAAATTAAGACAAAATTAAAGACAAGTGAAATACAACGGTATAAAAATGCACAGATTTTGAAACAAACTATGTCTACTAGATTCTCTATTGAATTAGGTTATCACAGTATATTCGTAAAATATGTTGTTCATCTTAGAAGATAAGTTTAGATCAAAGAATTTGATAATTCACATATTTTTTTTTTTTTTAATCCATGGTGTTCTACTTGCTACAGTTAGAATACACTTCCTGGCTATACTTTATTGTTATGACAAACATTTTACAGTCTACACTACAGCTAGGCCCTAAATAAATGTTTCAAGATGCGTTAAATTCTTACCGGTATATTGTTTTCACTTCTTCAATGTTAATCAGCACTGAATTGACCATATAGGCCTATTCAATTTTGGCCTGGAACTCTGAATGTGACTTTTGGTAAGGTGATACTTACAAATATTAAACCATGGATGGTGGCAAACATCCGTTTCATAATCATACTAAGAAAGTATCATTTAAAAATCACTTTTGTAGATTATAATATTAGGCGTTAGCGTGATGTTATGCAAGGTTACTTAGACCTAAAACAGTAGAAGTTTTGGTTGTAGACATCAGGAGAAGTAGTCGTAACTAGGCATATACGGCCTAGAAACGCCTAGATCTATATTCCGTTTGGTTTACTTAGTTAGGCTTACCTGAAGTTATCGACAACCGAAAATGATATAGGATGTAGGGTTCTAGAAGTCAATAGGTCTAGATCTAGTCTGGACTCTTGCCTAGATTTCTAGACAAGATCTAATGTTAGACAGTTTCTACCCTGCTGGCCCGACACTCCCGAGTAAAGGCAAAAGCCCGCCCTAAAAAGGTTAAGTTAACTGATAGCTTGCAATTTATTGCGCCATATCTAGCTCAAGATTCTTATTTATTATTGGTATTTAATTATATCACTTAACTTGTCAACAGCCTAGGCTTATTAGCAAGACGTCTGCCTGCGCCTAGCAATAATTCTCCCTAGCGGTTTTTATTCTCTTAGGTCTAACACAAATGTGAATATACGGGGCTTAACGTTACACGCGAGTACCCAAGTCATCGCCAAAGAAATAGAGTCTACAAACATTCACGGATCGTACCGATATTTACCTTGAAATTCAAGTTTTGGCTACAGCCGTATGCCATCTGCCCATTCGCTCATAGTCGGTGTAAGTTGTTTAATTTTGTTTACTTTTAATTAGCTAGCGAAAAAAAAAATGTAGACTCTAGTTGTCATCACAAAGCCAGACGCGTCGATCGCTGCCAGCGCCAGAGATATATATTTAGCTGGCAGGCTGGCGCCGGGTGGTAAAAGCACTGGCTGCCGATGGCACCCTTGCCACGCACGCAGGGCGCTAGCCGACCCGGCCTGTTTGGCCCCCAGTTATGGCGTCGCCTTAAGAGGGCGCACTTCCATGAACAGTCGCTTGAATCGGTCTATACATATGGGCAATTCCCCAGTTAGGTGGACATGACATGGATAAAAGAAATGTGCCTCTTTATCTTACCCTTTAATCTAGGTATCAACTAATGCCATGGATGTTCACCAATCATTAGGGTCTTTCAAATTCAGTAGATTTTATTTTTCGTATTCATTGATTTTGTGAGATCTAAAACCATCATTTAAAATGTACATGTGGGACTGGGGACGCTGAAATTCACTTAAATGCAAATTACAATGGATTCCTTTGAAATTTTTTCCTCAAAGTTTTGCTAAAGGGTAAAAGATGAATACATTTAAATACTCCAGAAGTCATGTGACATTTTGTCAATTACAAAAGGGTGAAATGACCTGCGGAATTACTCCGGACAAATGTAACGTTACTAACCGTAACGTTACTAACCATGCTTTTGGGGGTCTAGCTAAAAAATTATTGGTCGAACTGCTAAAAAAATTTGCATGAACATTTGTCATGATGCAATAATTGAAATTAATGCAACACTTTGTTTCAAGTAACTTGAATTTTTGCACACTTTTTGTTACAAGACATTGCTTTTTTTGTCATGTCCTTTTTTCGTAACGTTACTAACCAGCCCTTTAAGTTGCTATAGCAATTCTAATATTTCTTGGATTGTGTACATTCTTTTCTGTATCATAAACCTGGGAAGGATGAACATGTTTTTGACATAATTTTGACTTGAAGTGAATAAATGGTAATATAGTGGTAAAAACAAATATCTAAATTTGTTCAAATGTAACGTTACTAACCGCGGAATTGCCCATATGAAACATTTCATGGCAGCGCAGAACGGTCGGTCATGATCTAGTCTGAATGTAGCAATCACGTACCAATCACAAAAAGTTTTTATATGTGTCAAACAGATAATTTTTTTCCCTTTCCGTCATGTTGTACCAAGCTTTGTTAAACAGCGGCTGATTGAGGTTGCCGGTTGGGGTGGTTGTTGTTGTTGTGTTTGTACAATGTGTGTGTGTGTGTGTGTGTGTGTGTTTGTGTGCATGTGAGGGTGTGTTTGAATCGTACATACAGTGGTTTTTAAGAAGCTCGCAAAAGGTTAAATGCTGAATTCTCACCTCAACCAGCGCTAGTGTTCTTTTGCACCTGGTTGTCAAATGATCTCCAAACATGCACAAACTCAACTTTGTCATTCAGTAACCTAAAATAAGTTTGCATCTGAGTCTCCAAAGTCGAATAGACAGGAAGTTTTAGCACTTTTAGCATTTACAAGTGTCAGAAAATCGTTGGAAAATCTCGATCACTTAAAATGCTGCTCTGTGCACAAGCACAGTACGAATACATTCAGCGCATGCTAAAGGGTTGATTATTAAAAAATTTCTTAAAAATGTTTAAAATGTTACTTCAGTATGCAAAGTCCAACATTACAGTACTCTCCACGTAATCGGGTATTGCTTAAACAGGTTCTCCGTTTAATTGGGTAGAAATGTCATAATCAGTTCCAATGCACATTAAAATTACCTGATAATCGGGTTGCCTCTCCGCATAAACGGGTAAATAATTTTCTTCTAATCCAATTTCTACCCACAATTTATCGCCGATATAATACTTCAAGAAACCATGAATGTCAAAATTTCCATGGCTAATCGCATTCTCTGTTTAATTTGCAAAGAAGACCGATCATTTTGCGAGTGATTTAACATGAAAACACATACATGTACCAGTACCGACTTGCCGCATGCAAACGAACATTACACATGTGGCTGGCACTCACAATTGCATAGTCAGTCAGGAGTTGAACACACTTGCGCTCCTCCCTTGATCAACATTTCACAATACGAGAAGTTTGCAACGAAAATCAGGTCATGCACCAGCTCCATAATTTTGCTTTTCCCCAGTCACTTCTCGAAAAGTAACCCGACGTTCTACGTTAGAGAAGTGTTCATTTCGAAAAACGCCTGCTTGTTAGTGAGGAGTCCATATTCAAACGACAAAGTTTTCTGAAAACATATTTGTCGATAAAAAGAGTGTAAATTTTTGCTCGTGACTGGGCAAATGTAAGGTATAAGTATAATGTGCGTGCAAGCACCCGTGTAAAGCATACAGTGTAGGTGTTTGGTGCAGTGTACAATGCATTACATACACATTGTGTGTGTCAATTGTGAATGAGATGTGTTCTTCTGTTAATCGCGTACTCCGCTTAATTGGGTAAGAAACGCTCTGCTAGAGCCTACAGGTACCCGATTATGCGGAGAGTACTGTACCAAGTGGGTCAATGACAGCCCCCATGAAATCACTGACACGATTGTAGAGTCCCCTCTAGTGGTGAGATGAGGAGAAAAAATTTCTTTGATCGCTGCGCTACTGCTACCAGGGCACTGCCGTGAACGTGTTTGTACACCGTGCTGCACTGTCTGCAGAGTGAACTAGCTGCGATCGCATACTTGCCAACTCTACCGCTTTTTAGAGGTTTTGACCGGCTACCGATTTTCTCTTCTGATCTACCGATTTTGTAGCAAACCTACCATAAAATGAAATGGAAGTCATATTTTCCCTTCATTGTGCATTGATTCCCTAAAATAAGCTAGTTAATACTAATAACTAGAGAAGCACTCTGAGAGCGCAGACCTCCGCCAAGCATGCAAATCATTTTCACCACTGATCTTGTTCTTCCATAGAGATATCAGTGATTTCCACCCATTCGTACTGTGCTGAAAGTTGCCTGATTTCCCAATATAGAAGCCTTTGTTACGTCATAAACCCTCAGCTGCACGGCGCGCCTCAGTCCAGCAGAAACTAGAGCACGCACTTTAGTGCGCGCAGGCAAACCTCAAATACGCGCAGCCTGAACTCCCAAGTTCATTGACCCTACCTGCCAAAATATCAAAAATCCTTCATAAATTCCCCCAACTTCTCAGATCAATACCAAAAGTTAATCGTTTGTTACTTGTGTCATTCTCTACCTTTCCTGCAAGTTTCATCCCAATCCATTATTTTTGAGTTATTTTGCACACGGACAAACTAACTAACAAACTAACTAACTAACTAACTAACGAGTTACGAACGAATGAACACACAAACGAACGGTAATGAAAACATAACCTCCTCCCATGGCAGAGGTAATAATTTCAAGGAACTCCTTCCTCAAAAACGCCGTATTCAGCCTTCTAATATGCACACATGTATGCACACTGCAGTGGCGCACTAGTCTCTATCATATCTACGTGCGTGCTAGCCCCGGAGACCGCGTCGCAAGGCGCTGTCCTGGCGGCTAACTCGCAGCTGAGCGGGAGCAAAAATCACGAATAACTCCATTGCCACATTCACGGCGACTTCACAAAATCTGCCACGTACAGGAATCTCACAGCCAGGTCATCTGCTAATTAACTTCGATTTGGTGAGGGCAACATTATGTCTTATTCATCAAACTAGCTCCACAATAGAAAGTACACTATAAGGGGATAAATTATTTGCCAATATGTTTGATTACTCTTTCACATATGCTTAGCCTACAAAAATTATTTACCGAAATGTCTGATTTTATTTTTATATGCATAGTCTACAAAATAGTTCATAGATTTACATGAATTATGTGCTTTTTTATCAATATCAAGAACCCTTTAAAAAGGTTAAAAAGCATGCACCAAATCTCATATTTTGATATTGAAAAACAAAAAAAGTCCACACTGCGGGAGGGGGGACACCACCCTCCCACACCCTCCAGCCTCGTGCGCAAGCCCGCTCGGACTTGTTCGCTTCGCTCCGTTGCAAAATCTACCTCTTCAGGATTTCAAAATGTTGGCAAGTATGCGATCAATAGATATTCGGACAAGGTGTCAAGGGTAGTGTCAAAACGGTGAAAAAAGGTCCTTTTATACCGCCTTACTGGACTTGACAATCTCACTCAGACGCAAATATCAGAGCTACCAAGTCTCACGCATTCTGCGTGAGACTCAAGCATCTCACGCATGGCACCCATTTTTCTCATGCATTGGGTGAAATCTGCAACTCGGGCCTAATAATAATGAGCATAGCTCAAAGGATTGAAGTGAGGGTTGCAATTGAAGGTATATTTCCCTTTTTTCTTTCAAAATAAGTAAAAAATAGTCACGTAAATATGCACCTGATCGAACCATTAAGAGCTAAAAATTGAATAAGCTCCCTACTAACCCATCCCACACCCTCTTTCGCGCGCACATGTGCGCGCCGAGACATGAGTCACGGAAATCTCACTCATAAAAATGTTTCGAACTTGGCATCCCTGAAATATATTCGAGCCGAGGCTGGCTGTTGTTGTGTGGGATATTTAGAGCAAGAAGAGTGTGTTTGAGCATGTTTTTGGAGATCATTTGACGAACAGGAGCGAAAAAACACTAGCGCCCATCAACCAATTCTACACCATCCCTTTTGATAAGAAACACGGTTCACACTTGACCGAAAGATCGGTCTGTATTTGACCGAAAGATCGGTCTGTATTTGCCCGTCGGGGAATGTTCCGCGGAGACTGCGTCTGGCTTCACGGATCCCCTCCGTATACGGAGGACAGCGTTAATGGCAAAATATAAAAAGAGTCCTCCGGACAGACAGATCTTTCTGTCTAGGTCTGTATCTGCCCGTCGGGGAATGTTCCGTGGAGACTACGTCTGGCTTCACGGATCCCCTCCGTCTACGGAGGACAGCGTTAATGGCAAAATATAAAAAGAGTCCTCCGGACAGACGGATCTTTCTGTCTAGGTTCACACAGGCAGCTCCCACTGCACTCACAATTCGCTTCCCACCTCCCTCCTGGGCCGGTATTCCATAAACTAGATAAGCATGCTTAAGTCAGGAAATCTAAGCCATTTTGCTTATTTTCTGGCTAAGATAAAATTCTTAGCTTAAGTTCGTATTCCATAAAAATTGGCTAAGAATTTGTCTTAGCATTTTGCTAAGAATTTTGCTAAGAATTTTGTCTTAGATAAGACAGATTTCGGCTTGCTGGCTAAGAATATTTTCTTTAAAATGTGCCGTCGGTATTCCATAACGACATTTGTCTAAGAATTTTACCCTAAATTTAAGACAGCTATTGAGCTGTCTTAACTTGGGTTCCAGTAAGAAAAAATTATAGGTGTAGCATAACAATGTAGAAAAGATGGCGGCTTTAGCTCATGATTTTTCATCTTTTTGCTAAATATAGAAGTTCATCAGTAATCAGCGATGTAAATGAAATGAGTTCAAGTTTTGACGAAGCGTTTCGTATGCGTCTCGTGGGAACTTGCACAGTAACAATACGGTAGAAACTCGGTGGGCCATAGGCCACGGGGGAATCGGGGGGGGGGGGGATGGGGGTATGTGTTGCGCGTAATACTATATGCGTGCCCTCGACCTCCTTCTCAGCGCGCATTAGCGGCGGAGTGGAGCGCGCAGCAGAGTAGAGAAACGCACATAGCCGCCCGGATAAGTCTACGTTTATGCCACAACCCCCTACTAGACTAGACGTAGACGTGTACACACGTGCGGCGATTACAGTTTGGGATTGTGTATTGAAGGCGAGTACTATCACAAAGCGTCCACTCCGGCTCTACCGGATCGGTGAGTAGGCCTACGGATTAAAGTTATCAGGGCCTAGTAACGTTAGGGTGTAAACATACAAGTACTCGCTTTGATTTTGATTCCCGTGATTTCATGATGTTCACTCGGTGTCGTACTTGAAATGTGGTGAGTCTCACTAAAAAGGCCGTAGGACCTACGAATTTGGCCGAAAAGATCCAAAACAACACGTAACTGTTAGGTCTAGAGTAATATGAGTCTAGTCTAGAGTAATATGAAGACGTTGCTCCTATTAAAAAAAAAAGCCTCTGAAAAAGTGTGCATTAGGCCTACATCTTTTTCCATGCGTGGCTAGGGTAGTTGCGATTGTTGCTTAAACACGTAAAATACATAGACTTTCACCGCGGGGCAGCTGTTGCGAACAGTGATGACATGAATATCTTGCTTATGACGTCATCAGAATTTAAGATTTTTGCTTAGCCAAATCGCCCGACTTAAGAAAAATGCCTTACAGTTTATGGAATACCGTTAGGGCAATTTTCTTAGCTAAGCAAAAATCTAAGACAAATTGCTTAAACTTAAGCAATTTGTCTTCGAAGTTTATGGAATACCGGCCCTGCTCAACACGTGAATGCGGCTCGCGGAGTCGCGGTCGGTACTCTACTCGAAGGCAAGTCATAGTATAAGCTTCACACGTGAAAACACACACATGGGACTACGCAAAGCGCCAGTGTCAACAATAACTTTCGTAGAGCATGAGCAGCGTCCGACCCTCCTATCCTAATGTAAATGCTCTAAAATGACTGTTACCACGTCTGCTTACCTAATGGAACCACCTTGATGTCCGTCATCTTCTGGCTAGACTTCGTCCAGCTTCGTGTTTCCCGCGTGGAAATAATTCGGTACCGTACTACAAACACGAATACTACATTCAGGTACCGGTACAAGTCACCTGTTAGCACGGTACGACGGTCGTAAGGCTGCTTTCACATAGAAGTATTCGCTATTCGCTATTCGCTATTCGCTATTCGCTATTCGCTATTCGAGCACCGAATACACCATCACCCGCACCGTCAACTCACCATCCCATGTAGTGAGGATTTCTTCCTCCTACATCGCAGCAAATCTTATTAACAATTTCTAAACTGCATCAGAATGTCGGTCTACATGCTTATATTTGCTAACGGGCAAATCCAGACCAAAAGTGTCATTATTTCATAAAGGAGAGAAGGTATACGCTGCAAGAAAATCGAACAAGCTCGATTCCCACTTTGCTATACTTTTCGCAGGTATTCGGTACTTTCGAGTAGTGCCCTCCTATGTGAACCGGTGTGAGGAAATCCTATCGTTCGATTCAAGCTATTCGCGTGCCCTCGAAAAACGAGCCCGAATACCCGAATAGTATTGACCGATTCTGTGACGCGCTATGTGTATTTTTGGCATGGGCAGCGCCATTACTGCGGTGTATCATCCGACCCCCCCTCCTCTCTCCCCACCCCTCTTACGCGCGCAGAATGAAAAACTGATGCATGGTTGTTTTAGCCAATGGGCATCTCGTACTGAGTGCGCGAATGCTTGCTTAGTGCGCGAACCTTTGTTACAAGTGCGCGATAAACATGTTGCCCGTGGGGTGGGGGAGAGCAGGGGGGGTCGGCTGAGACACCGCAATTTGAGCTCATGGCTGCGCCCGGGCCAGTGCCATAAAATGTCTGCTGCCCTCAACGAACCCGAATCGGTCAATACTTCTATGTGAAAGCAGCCTTAGCACCTTGACGTTTCACACGGGCGCACTGAACTCAAACACTACGTAGAGTTCTGTGGTTTGAGTTCAGTGCGCGGGCGGCGGTTTTTTTTAAAGACGGCACAGATTGGGGCATGGCGCGTGTTAAACCTATGGGAAAAACGTTGGGTTAGGGTTTATGGTTAGGGTTAGGGCAACGGCGTAAATCCATACTGAGGAGTGGGGGGAGGGGGGATGATCGGCGATAGTCACCATCACCACGATTACAAGCCCATAACCGAACCGGCGCAGCCTTGAGGGGGACGGGGGTGAGAGAAGCTTGGTACCCCCCCCCCCACACACACACACACACTTTACAGGGATCGGATGTCTCACTCTTTTGCATGAAATATAAAGTGGGAGGAGAGTGATATATTTCTGACAAACTGCTACAAGCGAGCTTGAAAATGTTGACATTTTACAGTCCCAAAACTGCAGTTTGTGACTGTATTTTGTCCGCTTTGGAAATTAAGGGGGGGGGGGGGGGCACCGGGTGAAACTGCCGGCAATTACTGACAGCAACATCAAGAGAATGGCATAACAATTAAATGCGAGCGAGCGAAGCGAGCGAGCTTTTAATTGTTATGGGGGGGGGGGCGCACAGGGGCGCACAGGGCGCAACTGCTGGCAGTTCGTACTGGCAGCAACATCAGGAGAATGGCATAACGATTAAATGCGAGCGAGCGAAGCGAGTGAGCTTGAAAATTTTGACATTTTACAGTCCCAAAACTGCCGTTTGTAGCTTTATGTTTAGCTTTAATTGGAAATTAAGGGGGAGCACCGGGCGAAAACTGCTGGCAATTACTGGCAGCAACATCATGAGAATGGAATAATGATTAAATGCGAGTGTGCGAAGCGAGCGAGCTTGAAAATTTTGACATCTTACAGTCCCCAAAACTGCCATTTGTAGTTATATTTTTCGCTTTGGAAATTAAAGGGGACGCACCGGCCACAACTGCTGTCAATCACTGGCAGCAACATCAGGAGAATGCCATAGCGATTAAATGCGAGCGAGCGGAGCAAGCGAGCCTTAAAATTTTGACATTTTGCAATTCCAGAAAATGTCGTTTGTAGCTGCATTTTTTCGCTTTGGAAATTAAGGGGAGGCACACCGGGCGAAAACTGCTGGCAATTACTGGCAGCAACATCAGGAGAATGGCATAATGATTGAGCGAGTGAGCGGCAGCAACATCAGGAGAATGCCATAGCGATTAAATGCGAGCGAGCGGAACAAGCGAGCCTTAAAATTTTGACATTTTGCAATCCCAGAAAATGTCGTTTGTAGCTGTATTTTTTCGCTTGGAAATTAAGGGGAGGCACACCGGGCGAAAACTGCTGGCAATTACTGGCAGCAACATCAGTTGAATGGCATAATGATTAAATCCGAGCGAGCGGAGCGAGCGAGCTTCAAAATTTCGACTTATTACAGTCCCAAAACTGCCGTTTGTAGCTGTATTTTTAGCTTTGGAAATTAAGGGGGAGCACCGGGCGAAAACTGCTGGCAATCTATGGCAGCAACATCATGAGAATGGCATAATGATTAAATGCGAGTGTGCGAAGCGAGCGAGCTTGAAAATTTTTGACATCTTACAGTCCCAAAAACTGCCATTTGTAGCTATATTCTTCGCTTTGGAAATTAAGGGGGGACGCACCGGGCGCAACTGCTGTCAATCACTGGCAGCAACATCAGGAGAATGCCATAGCGATTAAATGCGAGCGAGCGGAGCGAGCGAGCTTTAAAATTTTGACATATTACACCCCAAAAACTGCCGTTTTTAGCTATATTTTTGCGATTTGGTTTGTCCCACTTTTATGGGGGAACCATCCCCCCCCCCCCCATCGACGCCTCTGCATGTGAGGGAGCTTTTGTTAAGTGAAAGATATGCTGCACACTCTTTGACAAAATTAGGGAAATATACGTCAATCTCAACAGTGTACTTATCGAAAGGGATCCAGTATAGCGGAGCTTTTGCATGTTTATGATTGCAATTCAACGATTTGGTGCATAGTTCTGGCGGTATTTGGACAATAATTCCATTAAGAAAGTTCGAAATTTGTCCTCATCTCGGAAATTGCTTGGGGGATAAATGATTTGCCTGCCTAAACACTTTCGTAGGGGCGGGGCAAATGCCCTTTCCCCCCCCCCCCCCCCCGAGATATTTTCGACGCCCCTGATCTTCCCTGGGTATACCCATAGATTGTATCTTGACTGAATTATCAGTCACTGTCGTTCCTCATGAATGATTCAGGAAATGGAGGGGGTTCAATTATGGCAATATAGTTTTTAGGTGATACGCTATCAGCGTATCACCTATTGTGATTGTCAAAATTTCTCTTTTTAGGTGATACGCTATCAGCGTATCACCTATTGTGATTGTCAAAATTTCTCTTTTTTTAGGTGATACGCTATTAGCGTATCACCTATTGTGATTGTCAAAATTTCTCTTTTTTTTATTCTTCTTTCTTTCTGCCACATTTTGTGTCGTCAATATCTCAAGAATGACATTACGAAATAACATGACATTTTCAGTCGATATGTCTCATGACAAAATCTAGCCACAATAAGGTTTTCATGACAGTAACATATCTATGACGTCATCTAGGCGCCATTTTGTGATTTTCGGACTTTGTCACATGATCGATCATAACTTCATAACTAGATGTCATTTCTGTATCATTTTCGATGGACATGAAATTCAGGTCACGCTCTATCTTACTTTTTAACGCTAGTTACACAGGTCATCATTACGCGCGCGTAAGCGCGCGTCAAAATTTTAAAAGGCTCAAAACGACTTCCCAATGGGAAATCTCGAAGTTTCAGACAATTTTAAGCGTTTCAAACATTTTCTCGCGTGCGCGTCCGTCCGCGCAATTTCGCGCGCAGAGCCCGTAAGCAACATGAAAATGCAATTTTTTTGACTGATTTGGATTCCTTATACTTTGAGTAACAATATCCATTGATTTGCGATCGATTTCGACCTATAACAAAGGAATGCACTGGCGTCAAAGTTGAAATTCCGCGTGCGCGTCTTTCTGCAAATATAGTGAAAAAACATGTCTTTGTTTATTTCGCCATAGCTCTTTAAATCGTCCGTTGACTCTATATTTCTATTGCATATTACAAAAGTATATGAATTGGAAATAACATTCCAAGTATCAATATTGCCAGGAAAGCGCGATGACGTCATCATATCGTCATTTTAAATAAAAAAGTGGAATTATTTTTTTTGAGGTACTGTTTCAGACATTCATTTGCTCGTATCTCTGTTGTTTAAGCTCAATATTATCCCAAATTTAGATATGTTGTACTTTGAACATTTGCCTCTCAGGTCCATGTGATGGTTTTGAAATACGATGACGTCATCATACTAGAAATTGTGATTAAAGGTAAAGACTCAAATTCAGACAAGTTTACGTGTTATGTCTATGGGAGGTGATTTTTTTTTAAACCATGCATTGACTTGACAACGTTTAAGCACCTTTACCTCATCTGATTTTGCTCCATTTCCTCTGAAACATACGTATGTTGTAGCTGAGACGATAAGCTTTAGTAATCGTGCATTTTATGTTTTCAAATCTCCTCATTAGGTTGATAATTTTGTAGTTCAAAACTGAAAATGAGAATGCAATCTGTACAGAACGATTCCCAATTTTTCTTTGCAACTGTATATTGATCGAATCCACGCTGCCACTTGTGAGAAGTTGAATAGCGCCATCACAAGTCAACTAGTCACGATAGTATTATTATATATTTAAGTTTCGCACTCAATCTTCAGGACAGCCGTGTGGCGTAATCGCTTAGCGCTGGGTGTTCATAACGCCATACCGGAAGGAGAGAAGTTCGACTCCCGCAGGACTTTTCCCGATCTTTTTTTTTTTTTTTTTCGGCAGGTCAGCTTTACTCCGATGTCATTTATCATATTATTTTATCAAGTGTTCGTAACCCATGAACACGGCTGCTCTATTTCCCTTGTTTTGTATTGGAGTTTGGAGATTGGGTTTGCTTCATTAATTTTGTCACACTTAATGTTGTAAATTGCCCCTTGTTACAGTGTCCCGCTTGCCACCTTTCGTTTGCTCTTTCCTTTTCTCTTCATTGGTTATTGTTATACTGTAACAGGATAGGTAGGAACATGTACGTTTAGATAACTGGCAGGAATGGGAGCTGAATTGATTAACTCTAGTCCAGGTGTATGGCGTCTCACTCATCTCTTTGAAATTCCAGGTTGTTATTGTTTGACCCAATAACGGAGACGTAGACAGGTTTTATGTTGCTATAGAGGTATCTTGTGCCACATGAATGGAAGGCATCACTGTTTAGTAGTAGTAATGAACTTTTTCATGTTGTAAATGATATAAAGATATGAATTTCACATCCAATCTTCGGGACAGCCGTGTGGCTTTATAGTCGCTTAGCGCGCTGCATGGTCATTATGCACTACCTTAGGACGAGATGTTCGAGACCCGCAGGACGCTATTATTTTTTTTTCTCTCTCTTTCTTTGTTTTTCTTTTGGCAGGTCAGCTTCATTCCAATGTCATTACCCCACGACACACAGTCACTCAAGTTCCTTTTTTTTTTTTTTTTTTTGTCGGAGGCTGGAGGTTGGATTTGCTTCATTTATCATACGTAATGTTGTAAATTGCCTTTGGTATGCAGTGCCCCGCTTGCCACCTTTCGTTTTCTCTTTCCTTTTCTCTACGTTTGTTCCTGTTACACTGCACAAGACAGGTCGGGAAATAATTTACATAACTCAACTGGAGCAGGAATGGCAACTGAATAAATTAACTCTAGGCCAGGTGTATGGCGTCTAGCTCATCTCTTTGAAATTCCAGGTTGTTATTGTTTGACCCAATAGCGAAATTGTAGACAGGTTTTATGTTGCTATAGAGGTATCTTGTGCCACATGAGTAGAAGGCATCACTGTTTAGTAGTAGTAATGAACTTTTTCATGTCCCTCCATGTCAGTTATAGGGGTTATAGGGGTTGTGTGTCTATCTGCCAAAGAAAAGGAAAACTTATTTTCGTCATGGCTGTTTCTTTATACGTAGCCGTAGGTGATGAGTGTTGTTGGTATCTGAGCAGTGAATAACACAACATCAGGCTGAAATCCCCCTTATATACGCGCTAAGCGTTCAATTGATATTTATCATCTTGATTTATGTAGTCAATCACTGCTAATGGACGGTTACAGAATTATGTTATGACACCTTTCACTGAAAGTTTGTAAAGCAAAGTTTGTGGACAAGGCAAGCAATTGTACATGAATAATTCCATTGATTTCAGAGGGAAATTATGGTATACCTAAATTAATGTAAGGGTATCATTGCTTTGGAATTGCTGAGACGATATTATCTTGGCACGAGGGCTTCCACTTCTAATAACTGATCCCTTTGAAGATGTGTCAGTCACGGGTGATCGTCATGATTCACCTTTCACGTAGAAGGTATACGTTCCACACTCTTAGTTCGAGAAGACTTACCATCATACTTCAAATTGTGATTAAAGGTAAAGACTCAAAATCAGACAAGTTGACGTGTTATGTCTATGGAAGGTGATTTTTTTTTTTTTTAAAACCATGCATTGACTTGACAACGTTTAAGCACCTTTATTTCAGCTGATTTTGCTCCATTTCCTCTGAAACTTAAGTATGTGGTAGCTCAGACAATAAGCTGCAGTAATCATGCATTTTATTTTTTCAAATCTCATCAGGTTGATAATTTTGCAGCTAAAAACTGAAAATGAGAATGGAATGTGGACAAAACGATTCCTGAATCATCTTTCACATATAAGCTTACGTTCCTCATATTTTCTCGTCAAGATGTACATGGCCGAGAGGATAAAGGCGACGTCACAAGAGACGTGAGGTTGCACACGTACGGGTTCGAACCCCATAAGAGCACGAAACAAAATACTTATATCTTTTGCTTTTTTCCTTTTATGGAGTATTCACCTTCGTCCATGTAGAAATCACGTTTTCATGTAAACGTACACACACACACACACACACACACACACACACACAAACACACACACACACACACAATATCCATTTGTTTTGTGTTTGAGACCACATTGCTTTGACAGGCAACTTGGACTTGAAATTACAAATGTTAAAGTGAAGATGACTCTTAAAAGACCGCATGGCCATGTTTGATTTTTTTTTTTACTATATAAAACTTATTGGTAAATATTCATTCACATATCCTTTCCAATCAACTTACTTGGACACGCCGACACCACACGAAATTTTCAATTAGTTGCATGACAGAAACAATTTCATCTGAATTATGTAGGACTGTATAAAGAATAATACTTCACGAATATTTCTCAATACTACTTCAAGTCGCTACTTAACATTATTTTCGTTGTCGATCACTGAAAATGAGAATGGAATCTGATTGAAATGATTCCCGATTTATCTTTATAACTGTATATTGATCGAATCCACGCGGCCACTCGTGGGAAGTTGAATAGCGCTATCAGTCACTTGACGTATATAGCCAAAAAACTGAATATCAATGTATAGCATACATAGATATATTTAAGTTTCGCACAAGATCTTCGGATCTTCCGTGTGGCAGATTTGCTTAGCACGCTGCGTGTTTATAATGCCCGACCGGAAGGAGAGAAGTTAATCGAGTCCCGCAGGATTTTTTCCTTTTATTTGTTTTCTTCTTTTTTTTCTGCAGTTCAGCTTCACTCTGATGTCATGAACACAGCTACTCTATTTCCCTTGTTTTGTATTGGAGTTTGGAGGTTGGGTTTGCTTCATTAATTTTGTCACACGTAATGTTGTAAATTGCCCCTTGAATTAAAACAGTACCCCGCTTGCCACCATTCGTTTTCTCTTTCCTTTTCTCTTCATTTGTTCTTGTTATATGTAGCAGGATATTTAGGAACGTGTACGTTTACATAATTAACAGGAATGGGAACTGAATTAATTAACTCTAGTCCAGGTGCATGGCGTCTTGCTTATCTGTTTGGAATTCCAGGTTGTTATTGTTTGACCAAATGACGGAGTTAAAGACAGGCAGGGAAGGAAGTGACGTGATATTGCTTCATAATGAGGAATTTCGGGCAACACCTTTCCAAGTGTAGTGATTATGACGGGGTTCTCTGTCGTTTATTTTCGTCATGGTTGTTTCACTAGTTCAGCCAAAGGTGACATATGTTGTTGGCATCTGGGAGAATAGAACAGATCTGTACCAAACTGGAATAGCCCTATAAGCAATGTGGTAAGCGTTCAATTTTTTGCATTATCTTTCTTCTTTAAAGTCAGTCACTACTGATCGAAATACACAATATAATATGACACGTTCTACTGGTAGTTTAGGAAAAGGGAGTTAATGCACGATGCAATGATAAATGTGCTACCATTGATTTTAGAGACGTCATTGTGGTGTGGTACCGGTGATGGTAAGGGAACCATAGATTGCTTTTAAAGTAATGAGACAATCATTGGACCTTTGCATCAAGACCGTATTCCCATCTAGAATATAATGCATGTTCGTGCGGCGGTGTTTTTTTTTTTTTAATCCTGACGTGGGCATTTTCTTTTTCTTGTTTTTAATTCAAGAATGTTATATCTAAATTTGTTTCTTTCCCCTAACATTTTTTTTTTTTGTTGAATATAAAGTTGGACGTTCCGTGACCGAGTAGAAAAGCAGCGATTTAGTTACAGTTTCAATGCATCTTGTTTACCATCTTCTCTTACATTAAATTGATGGTTTTTATATTTGACATGGTCTGTCTATTTGCCAGTTTATGCTTATAAAACACTGCTATAACAACTAATACATTTGCTTCACTTGTCACACGCAATGATATGGATTGCAGTTGTGCTTGCAGTTTTCCTTTTGCCACCTCTCGTTTTTCTCTCCCCCTTTCCCTCACTTTGGTTTTGTTATACTGCAGATGGGAATGATTACAATAACATAACCCAACTTGAGGTAGGAATGAGAACTGAATAAATTAACTCTAGGCCAGGTGTATATAGCGTCTCGCTCATATCTTTGAAATTTCAGGTTTTCATTGTTCGACCAACGGAGTTGAAGACAGGCTTTATGTTGCTATAGAGGTATCTCGCGCCACACGAATGGAATGCATACGCTGTTTAGTATTAGTAATGAACTTTTTCATGTCCATCCCTGCCAATAAAAGTGTGTTTGACGAGGTTCTGTGTCATTCTGCCTACGAGAAAACAAAGTTTTATTTTCGCCATGGCTGTTTCGCTATGCGTAGCCGTGGGTGATGGATGTTGTTGGCATGTGGGCAGTAAAGAACCGAGTATCATGCTATAATACCCCCCCCCCCCCGTTAGGTTCTAAGCGTTCAATACGGTGATATATCTTTCTTCTTTATTATATCAATCACTGCCGATGGAATTACAGAATTATGTTATTACACGTTTCACTCAAAGCTTAAAAAACAAAGTTTATGCACGATACAAGTAATGGTGCATGAGTCCTATAGACCATTGATTTTAGGTGAGAAATTATGATATGCCTCTAGTAGGGGTGTCATTGATTAGGAATTAATGAAACGATTAAGCACTCCTTCCACTTCTAACTGTCCCCTTTGAATGTGTGTCGATCACGTGAGATCGTCATAAATTATCATCCACGTATAAGCTTACGTTCAAAGTGTACTCTTAGTTAGAGGAGACCTATAGTTACATGGTTAAAGGCGATGTCTCTTTCGCTGGAGCCGTACGTTTGGCCCATTTTTCTTTTGCCCTTTTCTCTTTAATTGAGGTATCACTTTCGTCCAGGATAAATCACATTCATCTGTAAACAGACTCACTTGCTCTATATCCCTTGTTTTGTATCGGAGGCTTCATTGGTTTTAATGCTGGTAAATCTCACAGGCTTGTATATAGCTGTAAGAGATCTCTGAACTGATCATTGTAATAGCAAGATTAGAGGGAGTCATATTGGTTATGTAAATAATGGTCAAAGGTCATGTTTTAAAAGGCCACTGTTAATGCCAGGATGGTTATAAACACTTAATTGTCATGTTTTATTTGTACGTGCCGAGGATCACTTGGACCCCGTTTACAGTGCGAGGCTCGGCCGCGGCTCGGCCGCGCCGAGCCCACCTTCATTTCGGTGTAAACGCGCAAAAGGCCAAATGCGGGGCCAAAATTGGCCTCGCATTAGGCCACGCTCTGGAGGTGGTCTCGGCCGCGGTCGAGCCGCGGTCGCGCCCGGCCTTTTTCGCAGTGTAAGCGCAAACTGGGCTAAATGCGCGGCCAATTTTAGTCTGGCTTCCAAACCCTCGCCTGTACTATTTCGCTATTCAGGATATTAACCACTTCAACGTCGAAAACTAGGATAGTTTAAGGTGGTTTTGTCCTCCAAAGGTTTTTCTCCTTCGGCAAAGGCCTTTGCCCGAACGGCGACTTCGTCGCCACGGAATTCAGTTGGCAAAGGATCTGAAAACCAGACAATACCAAATTGCGTTTGTTTAAAAGTAGATCGCCACTACGACAAAATATTGAAAGGTTTGAATCAAAAGTGCGGCCGAGCCCGGCAGTGTAAACGGACTAAATTGCGGGGCTCGGCCTCGTAATTGAGGTTGGCCTTGGCCGCGGCTCGGCCGCGGCTCGGCCCAGCCCCGCACCGTAAACGGGGTCTAAGTTTATGCACTGTACGTACTCAAAAAGTCCGTAAATCGACTTAGTCGCACACGCACAGAATTTCCACTTAGTTTGTGTGACAGAAAAACAAATGTGATCTGAATAATGTCGGCCCAAAAAAGTTCAACGAAGTATCTCATTATAACTTCAATGTGCTATATTACATTCTTTTCTTTGTCGATCACGGATGACCGACATCTGATGACCCCAAGCGTATCACCTAACTCGTCTTCAGTGTGACGAGTTTCATATCTCGTTTTATTCTTCTTTCTTTCTGCCACATTTTGTGTCGTCAATATCTCAATAATGACATTACGGAATGACATGACATTTTCAGTCAACATGTCTCATGACAAAATCTAGCCACAATAAGGTTTTCATGACAGTAACATATCTATGACGTCATCTAGGCGCCATTTTGTGATTTTCGGACCTTGTCACGTGATCGATCATAACTTCATAACTAGATGTAATTTCTGTATCATTTTCGGTGGACATGAAGTTCAGGTCACGCTCTATCTTACTTTTTAACGCTAGTTACAAAGGTCATCATTACGCGCGCGTAAGCGCGCGTCAAAATTTTAAAAGGCTCAAAACGACTTCCCAATGGGAAATCTCGAAGTTTCAGACAATTTTAAGCGTTTCAAATATTTTCTCGCGTGCGCGTCCGTCCGCGCAATTTCGCGCGCAGAGCCCGTAAGCAACATGAAAATGCAATTTTTTTGACTGATTTGGATTCCTTATACTTGGAGTAACAATATCCATTGATTTCCGATCGATTTCGACCTATAACAAAGGAATGCACTGGCGTCAAAGTTGAAATTCCGCGTGCGCGTCTTTCTGCAAATATAGTGAAAAAACATGTCTTTGTTTATTTCGCCATAGCTCTTTAAATCGTCCGTTGACCCTATATTTCTATTGCATATTACAAAAGTATATGAATTGTAAATAACATTCCAAGTATCAATATTGCCAGGAACACGCGATGACGTCATCATATCGTCATTTTAAATAAAAAAAAGTGGAATTGATTTTTTTCAGGTACTCTTTCAGACATTCATTTGCTCGTATCTCTGTTGTTTAAGCTCAATATTATCCCAAATTCAGATATGTTGTACTTTCAACATTTGCCTCTCAAGTCCATGTGATGGTTTTGAAATATAATGACGTCATCATACTAGAAATTGTGATTAAAGGTAAAGACTCAAAATCAGACAAGTTTACGTGTTATGTCTATGGGAGGTGATTTTTTTTTTAAACCATGCATTGACTTGACAACGTTTAAGCACCTTTACCTCATCTGATTTTGCTCCATTTCCTCTGAAACATACGTATGTTGTAGCTGAGACAATAAGCTTTAGTAATCGTGCATTTTATGTTTTCAAATCTCCTCATTAGGTTGATAATTTTGTAGTTTAAAACTGAAAATGAGAATGCAATCTGTACAGAACGATTCCCAATTTATCTTTGCAACTGTATATTGATCGAATCCACGCTGCCACTTGTGAGAAGTTGAATAGCGCCATCACAAGTCAACCAGTCACGACAGTATTATTATACATTTAAGTTTCGCAGTCGGTCTTCAGGACAGCCGTGTGGCGTAATCGCTTAGCGCGCTGGGTGTTCATAATGCCATACCGGAAGGAGAGAAGTTCGACTCCCGCAGGATTTTTCCCGTTTTTTCTTTTTCTTTTTTTTTCGGCAATTCAGCTTTACTCCGATGTCATTTATCATATTATTTTATTAAGTGTACGTAACCCGTGAACACGGCTGCTCTATTTCCCTTGTTTTGTATTGGAGTTTGGACATTGGGTTTGCTTCATTAATTTTGTCACACTTAATGTTGTAAATTGCCCCTTGTTACAGTGTCCCGCTTGCCACCTTTCGTTTGCTCTTTCCTTTTCTCTTCATTGGCTCTTGTTATATTGTAACAGGATAGGTAGGAACATGTACGTTTAGATAACTGGCAGGAATGGGAGCTGAATTAATTAACTCTAGTCCAGGTGTATGGCGTCTCGCTCATCTCTTTGAAATTCCAGGTTGTTATTGTTTGACCCAATAACGAAGTTGTAGACAGGTTTTATGTTGCTATAGAGGTATCTTGTGCCACATAAATGGAAGGCATCACTGTTTAGTAGTAGTAATGAACCTTTTCATGTTGTAAATGATATAAAGATACGAATTTCACATCCAATCTTCGGGACAGCCGTGTGGCTTTATAGTCGCTTAGCGCGCTCCATGGTCATTATGCACTACCTTCGAGACCCGCAGGACGCTATTATTTTTTTCTCTCTCTCTTTCTTTGTTTTTCGTTTGGCAGTTCAGCTTCATTCCGATGTCATTACCTCACAACACACAGTCACTCAATTCCCCCCCCCCCTTTTTTTTTTGTCGCAGGCTGGAGGTTGGATTTGCTTCATTTATCATACGTGTAATGTTGTAAATTGCCCTTGGTATACAGTGCCCCGCTTGCCACCTTTCGTTTTCTCTTTCCTTTTCTCTACGTTTGTTCATGTTACACTGCACAAGACAGGTCGGAAAATAATTTACATAACTCAACTGGAGCAGGAATGGCAACTGAATAGATTAACTCTAGGCCAGGTGTATGGCGTCTCGCTCATCTCTTTGAAATTCCAGGTTGTTATTGTTTGACCCAAGAACGGAATTGTAGACAGGTTTTATGTTGCTATAGAGGTATCTTGTGCCACATGAGTAGAAGGCATCACTGTTTAGTAGTAGTAATGAACCTTTTCTTGTCCCTCCATGTCAATTATAGTGTGTTTAAAGGGGTTGTGTGTCTATCTGCCAAAGAAAAGGAAAACCTTATTTTCGCCATGGCTATTTCTCTATACGTAACCGTAGGTGATGAGTGTTGTTGGTATCTGAGCAGTGAACAACAGAGCATCAGGCTAAAATCCCCCTTAGTTATACGCGCTAAGCGTTCAATTGATATATCTTTATTTATGTAGTCAATCACTGCTAATGGAGTTACAGAATTATGTTATGACACATTGCACTGAAAGTTTGTAAAGCAAAGTTTATGGACAAGGCAAGCAATTGTACATGAATAATACCATTGATTTCAGAGGGAAATTATGGTATACCTAAATGTAAGGGTATCATTGCTTTGGAATTGCTGAGACAATATCTTGGCACGAGGGCTTCCACTTCTAATAACTGATCCCTTTGAAGATGTGTCGGTCACGGGTGATCGTCATGATTCATCTTTCACGTAGAAGCTTCCGTTCCACACTCTTCGTTCGAGAAGACTTACCATCATACTTCAAATTGTGATTAAAGGTAAAGACTCAAAATCAGACAAGTTGACGTGTTATGTCTATGGGAGGTGATTTTTTTTTAACCATGCATTGACTTGACAACGTTTAAGCACCTTTATCTCAGCTGATTTTGCTCCATTTCCTCTGAAACTTATGTATGTGGTAGCTGAGACAATAAGCTGCAGTGATCATGCATTTTATTTTTTTCAAATCTCCTCGTCAGGTTGATAATTTTGCAGCTAAAAGCTGAAAATGAGAATGGAATGTGGACCAAACGATTCCTGAATCATCTTTCACATATAAGCTTACGTTCCTCATATTTTCTCGTCAAGACGTACATGGCCGAGAGGATAAAGGCGACGTCACAAGAGAAGTGAGGTTGCACACGTACGGGTTCGAACCCCATAAGAGCACGAAACAAAATACGTATATCTTTTTTTTTTATGGAGTATTCACCTTCGTCCATGTAGAAAGCACGTTTTCATGTAAACGTACACACACACAGGCACACACATACACACACACACACACACACACAATATCCCTTTGTTTTGTGTTGGAGACCACATTGCTTTGACTGGCAACTTGGACTTGAAATTACAAAGTGAAGATGACTCTTTAAAGACAGCATGGCCATGCTTGATTTTTTTTTAACAATATGAAGACCTATTGGTAAATATTCATTCACATATCCTTTCCAATCAACTTACTTGGACACGGTGACACCACACGAAATTTTCAATTGGTTGCATGACAGAAACAATTTCATCTGAATTATGTAGGACTGTATAAAGAATTGGACTTCACGAATATTTCTCAATATTACTTCAAGTCGCAACTTAACATTATTTTCGTTGTCGATCACTGAAAATGAGAATGGAATCTGGTCGAAACGATTCCCGATTTATCTTTGCAACTGTATATTGATCGAATCCTCGCGGCCACTCGTGGGAAGTTGAATAGCGCTATCAGTCACTTTACGTATATCGCCAAAAAACTGAATATCAATGTAAATTTGTGTTGTGTATAGCATACATAGATAGATTTAAGTTTCGCACAGGATCTTCGGATCTTCCGTGTGGCAGAATCGCTTAGCACGCTGCGTGTTTATAATGCCCGACCGGAAGGAGAGAAGTTAATCGAGTCCCGCAGGACTTTTTCCTTTTATCTTTTTTTCTTTTTTTTTTCAGCAGTTCAGCTTCACACTGATGTCATGAACACAGCTACTCTATTTCCCTTGTTTTGTATTGGAGTTTGGAGGTTGGGTTTGCTTCATTAATTTTGTCACACGTAATGTTGTAAATTGCCCCTTGAAACAGTGCCCCGCTTGCCACCATTCGTTTTCTCTTTCCTTTTCTCTTCATTTGTTCTTGTTATATTGTAGCAGGATATTTAGGAACGTGTACGTTTACATAACTAACAGGAATGGGAACTGAATTAATTAACTCTAGTCCAGGTGCATGGCGTCTCGCTGATCTCTTTGGAATTCCAGGTTGTTATTGTTTGACCAAATAACGGAGTTAAAGACAGGCAGGGAAGGAAGTGACTTGATATTGCTTCATAATGAGGAATTTTGGGCAACACCTTTCCAAGCGTAGTGATTATGACGGGGTTCTCTGTCGTTTATTTTCGTCATGGCTGTTTCACTAGTTTAGCCATAGGTGACATATGTTGTTGGCATGTGGGAGAATAGAACAGATCAGTACCAAACTGGAATAGCCCTATAAGTAATGTGGTAAGCGTTCAATTTTTTGCATTATCTTTCTTCTTCAAAGTCAGTCACTACTGATCGAAATACACAATAATATGACACGTTCCATTGGTAGTTTAGGAAAAGGGAGTTAATGCACGATGCAATGATAAATGTGCTACCATTGATTTTAGAGACGTCGTTGTGGTGTGGTACTGGTGATGGTAAGGGAACCATAGATTGCTTTTAAAGTAATGAGACAATCATTGGACCTTTGCATCAAGACCGTATTCCCATCTAGAATATAATGCATGTTCGTGCGGAGTTTTTTTTTTTTTTTAAATCCTGACGTGGACATTTTCTTTTCCTTGTTTTTAATTTAAGAATGTTATATCTAAATTTGTTTCTTTCCCCTAACATTTTTTTTTTTGTTGGATATAAAGTTGGACGTTCCGTGACCGAGTAAAAGAGCAGCGATTTAGTTACAGTTTCAATGCATCTTGTTTACCATCTTCTCTGACATCAAATTGATTGTTTTTAAATTTGACATTGTCTGTCTATAAAGCAATTTGCCTGTTTATGCTCATAAAACACTGCTATAACAACTAATACATTTGCTTCACTTGTCACACGCAATGATGTGGATTGCAGTTGTGCATGCATTTTTTCTTTTGCCACCTCCCGTTTTTCTCTCCCCTTTTCCCTCATTTTGGTTTTGTTATACTGCAGATGGGAATGATTACAATGACATAGCCCAACTTGAAGTAGGAATGACGACTGAATAAATTAACTCTAGGCCAGGTGTATATAGCGTCTCGCTCATCTCTTTGAAATTTCAGGTTGTCATTGTTCGATCAACGGAGTTGAAGACAGGCTTTATGTTGCTATAGAGGTATCTCGCTCCACATGAATGGAATGCATACGCTGTTTAGTATTAGTAATGAACTTTTTCATGTCCATCCCTGCCAATAAAAGTGTGTTTGATGGGGTTTTGTGTCATTGTGCCTATGAGAAAGCAAAGTTTTATTTTCGCCATGGCTGTTTCTTTATGCGTAGCCGTGGGTGATGGGTGTTGTTGGCATCTGGCCAGTAAAGAACCGAGTATTATGCTATAATACCCCCTTCCCCCGGTTAGGTTCTAAGCGTTCAATACGGTGATATATCTTTCTTCTTTATTATGTCAATCACTGCTGATGGAATTACAGAATTATGTTATGACACGTTTCACTCAAAGCTTAAAAAACAAAGTATATGCACGATACAAGTAATGGTGCATGAGTCCTATAGGCCATTGATTTTAGATGAGAAATTATGACATGCCTATAGTAGGATTGTCATTGATTAGGAATTAATGAAACGATTAAGCACACCTTCCACTTCTAACTGTCCCCTATGAATGTGTGTCGATCATGTGAGATCGTCATAAATTATTATTCACGTATAAGCTTACGTTCGAAGTGTACTCTTAGTTGGAGGAGACCTATAGTTACATGGTTAAAGGCGATGTCTCTTTCGCTGGAGCCGTACGTTTGGCCCGTTTTTCTTTTGCCCTTTTCTCTTTAATTGAGATATCACTTTCGTCCAGGTATAAATCACATTCTCATGTAAACAGACTCACTTGCTCTATATCCCTTGTTTTGTATCGGAGGCTTCATTGGATTTACTGCTTGTAAATCTCACAGGCTTGTATATAGCTGTAAGAGCTCTTTGAACTGATCACTATGATAGCAAGATTAGAGGGAGTCATATTGGTTATGTAAATAATGGTCAAAGGTCATATTTTAAAAGGCCACTGTTAAAGCCAGGATGGTTATAAACACTTAATTGTAATGTTTTATTTGTACGTGCCGAGGATCACTTGGATCCCGTTTACAGTGCGAGGTTCGGCCGCGGCTCGGCCGCGCCGAGACCGCCTTCATTTCGGTGTAAACGCGCAAAAGGCCAAATGCGGGGCCAAAATGGCCTCGCATTAGGCCACGCTAATGTGGTCTCGGCCGCGGCTGAGCCGCGGTCGCGCCCGGCCTTTTTCTCAGTGTAAACGCAAACTGGGCTAAATGCGCGGCCAATTTTATTGTGGCTTCCAAACACTCGCCTGTACTATTTCGCTATTCAGGATATTAACCACTTCAACGTCGAAAACTAGTATTGTTTAAGGTGGTTTTGTCCTGCAAAGGATTTTCTCCTTCGGCAAAGGCCTTTGCCCGAACGGCGACTTCGTCGCCACGGAATTCAGTTGCCAAAGGATCTGAAAACCAGACAATACCAAATTGCGTTTGTTTACAAGTAGAGCGCCACTACGACAAAATATTGAAAGGTTTGAATCAAAAGCGCGGCCGAGCCCAGCAGTGTAAATGGACTAAATTGCGGGGCTCGGCCGAGCAATTGAGGTTGGCCGCGGCCGCGGCTCGGCCGCGGCTCGGCCCAGCCCCGCACCGTAAACAGGGTCTAAGTTTATCCACTGTACGTACTCAAAACATCCGTAAATCGACTTAGTCGTACACGCACAGAATTTCCACATAGTTTGTGTGACAGAAAAACAAATGTGATCTGAATAATAAATGTAGGCCCCCAAAAAAGTTCAACTAAGTATCTCATTATAACTTCAAGGTGCTATATTACATTCTTTTCTTTGTCGATCACGGATGACCGACATCTGATGACCCCAGGCGTATCACCTAACTCGTCTTCAGTGTGACGAGTTTCATATCTCGTTTTTTATTCTTCTTTCTTTCTGCCACATTTTGTGTCGTCAATATCTCAATAATGACATTACGGAATGACATGACATTTTCAGTCAACATGTCTCATGACAAAATCTAGCCACAATAAGGTTTTCATGACAGTAACATATCTATGACGTCATCTAGGCGCCATTTTGTGATTTTCGGACCTTGTCACGTGATCGATCATAACTTCATAACTAGATGTCATTTCTGTATTATTTTCGGTGGACATGAAGTTCAGGTCACGCTCTATCTTACTTTTAACAGTCAGACCGCAACACCCTGAAAAGCCTTCTCATTTATCGTACGCGTATGCATGGACCTTGCGGACATGAATACGTAATGAGCTGGAAGACCATATTTTTAGAGTCCCTGTAAATCTAAACGACATTACCAATCTTCCTGATTAATACATCGATAAAAAGCTGAAAAGTTGTACTTTAATGACATCCGACTACTTGAAGGGTTGTGACATATAAAATATACTGAGCAAGGAAATTTTAAATCATAAAATTTGCATATTTTTCATTTTTCTTAGGGGGTACATTAGAACAATGAAATAAACGTGGACCAAAGTCGAAGAGGTATGAAATGAAAGAGGAAATATCATACTATGGAAATATGATGACTTCATGTGGACTGATTATTGGAACGGGTCAGGTGATCGAATAAATCATTGCGTTGTACAGTTAATTTTTGACGAGATTTCAGTTTGCCGCGAATACGCGTTTCTGATTGGTTAATTCCCTCTGAGTGGAGAGTTGAAACAGTTGGTCATCGCGGAAGGACAGTAAACGTGTGCTGTACATACAGTAATACTCTGTGTGTAGATAAAAGTGTAGGACCCTATGAGTGTGTGTGTGCGCGCGCACGATGTATGTATACGCGCTCGGGCTAAGATCTCCACGTCAACAACAAGAACAACACTCCACTCTGATCGACAGCTCAACTTTGGCTTGGACTTTGTTTACTCAGCTAGCAGTAACTGTTGCATTAATGAATGGCGAGATCATTATAATCAATAATAAAAGATCTAAAACTTATTGTGCACACATAGTTCTTTGGGGATCTCTATTGTGAATTACAATAATTATTCCATCTAATTCCACTGTATACATCGCTGAGTAATTTAACTAATGATACCCTGAGAGCACATGATCATGCATGTATCTCAAATTGCCACTCCACGATTTTCACTCGACGAGACTTTCAAATTTTATAGTTTTCTAAGCGAGGGACCAATTCAGTTCTTACTGTGCTATTATAACAAGAATCTCTAGAATGTTTGATATCAGTAATGAGTTGATTCAACTTTGGAACGGGTCAGGTGATCAATAAATAGAAAGCCTTGTCATAATATGTTCTAGGATCGTTTTAAAAAATGTCAGTAGGATGCGGTGATAAGAATAACGGTATCATAAGTTCATTTCACATGATATAAGCATTAAAAGGTCTGATTAATATCAAATATTCACAAATCATGTCAATTAGTCACGGAGAGTAGATCTTCATGTCGTCAATAAATGAATCTCGTAGACCATGCACTTTGTCTCTGAATTATCTCGCAAAATCTCGGGTGTTGAGAAGGACATGCGCAAAAACCTGCGCGTACGATAAATTTTTGATTTGAGCTCATTAACAGCAGCGTTGCGGTCTGACTGTTAACGCTAGTTACACAGGTCATCATTACGCGCGCGTAAGCGCGCGTCAAAATTTTAAAAGACTCAAAACGACTTCCCAATGGGAAATCTCGAAGTTTCAGACAATTTTAAGCGTTTCAAACATTTTCTCGCGTGCGCGTCCGTCCGCGCAATTTCGCGCGCAGAGCCCGTAAGCAACATGAAAATGCAATTTTTTTGACTGATTTGGATTCCTTATACTTGGAGTAACAATATCCATTGATTTCCGATCGATTTCGACCTATAACAAAGGAATGCACTGGCGTCAAAGTTGAAATTCCGCGTGCGCGTCTTTCTGCAAATATAGTGAAAAAACATGTCTTTGTTTATTTCGCCATAGCTCTTTAAATCGTCCGTTGACCCTATATTTCTATTGCATATTACAAAAGTATATGAATTGTAAATAACATTCCAAGTATCAATATTGCCAGGAACAAGCGATGACGTCATCATATCGTCATTTTAAATAAAAAAAGTGGAATTGATTTTTTTCAGGTACTCTTTCAGACATTCATTTGCTCGTATCTCTGTTGTTTAAGCTCAATATTATCCCAAATTCAGATATGTTGTACTTTGAACATTTGCCTCTCAAGTCCATGTGATGGTTTTGAAATATAATGACGTCATCATACTAGAAATTGTGATTAAAGGTAAAGACTCAAAATCAGACAAGTTTACGTGTTATGTCTATGGGAGGTGATTTTTTTTTTAAACCATGCATTGACTTGACAACGTTTAAGCACCTTTACCTCATCTGATTTTGCTCCATTTCCTCTGAAACATACGTATGTTGTAGCTGAGACAATAAGCTTTAGTAATCGTGCATTTTATGTTTTCAAATCTCCTCATTAGGTTGATAATTTTGTAGTTTAAAACTGAAAATGAGAATGCGATCTGTACAGAACGATTCCCAATTTATCTTTGCAACTGTATATTGATCGAATCCACGCTGCCACTTGTGAGAAGTTGAATAGCGCCATCACAAGTCAACCAGTCACGACAGTATTATTATACATTTAAGTTTCGCACTCGGTCTTCAGGACAGCCGTGTGGCGTAATCGCTTAGCGCGCTGGGTGTTCATAATGCCATACCGGAGGGAGAGAAGTTCGACTCCCGCAGGATTTTTCCCGTTTTTTCTTTTTCTTTTTTTTTCCGGCAATTCAGCTTTACTCCGATGTCATTTATCATATTATTTTATTAAGTGTACGTAACCCGTGAACACGGCTGCTCTATTTCCCTTGTTTTGTATTGGAGTTTGGACATTGGGTTTGCTTCATTAATTTTGTCACACTTAATGTTGTAAATTGCCCCTTGTTACAGTGTCCCGCTTGCCACCTTTCGTTTGCTCTTTCCTTTTCTCTCATTGGCTCTTGTTATATTGTAACAGGATAGGTAGGAACATGTACGTTTAGATAACTGGCAGGAATGGGAGCTGAATTGATTAACTCTAGTCCAGGTGTATGGCGTCTCGCTCATCTCTTTGAAATTCCAGGTTGTTATTGTTTGACCCAATAACGAAGTTGTAGACAGGTTTTATGTTGCTATAGAGGTATCTTGTGCCACATAAATGGAAGGCATCACTGTTTAGTAGTAGTAATGAACCTTTTCATGTTGTAAATGATATGAAGATATGAATTTCACATCCAATCTTCGGGACAGCCATGTGGCTTTATAGTCGCTTAGCGCGCTCCATGGTCATTATGCACTACCTTCGAGACCCGCAGGACGCTATTATTTTTTTTTCTCTCTCTTTCTTTGTTTTTCGTTTGGCAGTTCAGCTTCATTCCGATGTCATTACCCCACAACACACAGTCACTCAATTCCCCCCCCCCTTTTTTTTTTGTCGCAGGCTGGAGGTTGGATTTGCTTCATTTATCATACGTGTAATGTTGTAAATTGCCCTTGGTATACAGTGCCCCGCTTGCCACCTTTCGTTTTCTCTTTCCTTTTCTCTACGTTTGTTCATGTTACACTGCACAAGACAGGTCGGAAAATAATTTACATAACTCAACTGGAGCAGGAATGGCAACTGAATAGATTAACTCTAGGCCAGGTGTATGGCGTCTCGCTCATCTCTTTGAAATTCCAGGTTGTTATTGTTTGACCCAAGAACGGAATTGTAGACAGGTTTTATGTTGCTATAGAGGTATCTTGTGCCACATGAGTAGAAGGCATCACTGTTTAGTAGTAGTATGAACCTTTTCTTGTTCCTCCATGTCAATTATAGTGTGTTTAAAGGGGTTGTGTGTCTATCTGCCAAAGAAAAGGAAAAACTTATTTTCGTCATGGCTGTTTCTCTATACGTAGCCGTAGGTGATGAGTGTTGTTGGTATCTGAGCAGTGAACAACAGAGCATCAGGCTAAAATCCCCCTTAGTTATACGCGCTAAGCGTTCAATTGATATATCTTTTATGTAGTCAATCACTGCTAATGGAGTTACAGAATTATGTTATGACACATTGCACTGAAAGTTTGTAAAGCAAAGTTTATGGACAAGGCAAGCAATTGTACATGAATAATACCATTGATTTCAGAGGGAAATTATGGTATACCTAAATGTAAGGGTATCATTGCTTTGGAATTGCTGAGACAATATCTTGGCACGAGGGCTTCCACTTCTAATAACTGATCCCTTTGAAGATGTGTCGGTCACGGGTGATCGTCATGATTCATCTTTCACGTAGAAGCTTCCGTTCCACACTCTTCGTTCGAGAAGACTTACCATCATACTTCAAATTGTGATTAAAGGTAAAGACTCAAAATCAGACAAGTTGACGTGTTATGTCTATGGGAGGTGATTTTTTTTTTTAACCATGCATTGACTTGACAACGTTTAAGCACCTTTATCTCAGCTGATTTTGCTCCATTTCCTCTGAAACTTATGTATGTGGTAGCTGAGACAATCAGCTGCAGTGATCATGCATTTTATTTTTTTTCAAATCTCCTCGTCAGGTTGATAATTTTGCAGCTAAAAACTGAAAATGAGAATGGAATGTGGACCAAACGATTCCTGAATCATCTTTCACATATAAGCTTACGTTCCTCATATTTTCTCGTCAAGACGTACATGGCCGAGAGGATAAAGGCGACGTCACAAGAGACGTGAGGTTGCACACGTACGGGTTCGAACCCCATAAGAGCACGAAACAAAATACGTATATCTTTTTTTTTTTATGGAGTATTCACCTTCGTCTATGTAGAAAGCACGTTTTCATGTAAACGTACACACACACAGGCACACACACACACACACACACTCACACAATATCCCTTTGTTTTGTGTTGGAGACCACATTGCTTTGACTGGCAACTTGGACTTGAAATTACAAAGTGAAGATGACTCTTAAAAGACAGCATGGCCATGCTTGATTTTTTTTTTTAACAATATGAAGACCTATTGGTAAATATTCATTCACATATCCTTTCCAATCAACTTACTTGGACACGGTGACACCACACGAAATTTTCAATTGGTTGCATGACAGAAACAATTTTATCTGAATTATGTAGGACTGTATAAAGAATTGGACTTCACGAATATTTCTCAATATTACTTCAAGTCGCAACTTAACATTATTTTCGTTGTCGATCACTGAAAATGAGAATGGAATCTGGTCGAAACGATTCCCGATTTATCTTTGCAACTGTATATTGATCGAATCCTCGCGGCCACTCGTGGGAAGTTGAATAGCGCTATCAGTCACTTTACGTATATCGCCAAAAAACTGAATATCAATGTAAATTTGTGTTGTGTATAGCATACATAGATAGATTTCAGTTTCGCACAGGATCTTCGGATCTTCCGTGTGGCAGAATCGCTTAGCACGCTGCGTGTTTATAATGCCCGACCGGAAGGAGAGAAGTTAATCGAGTCCCGCAGGACTTTTTCCTTTTATTTCTTTTTTCTTTTTTTTCAGCAGTTCAGCTTCACACTGATGTCATGAACACAGCTACTCTATTTCCCTTGTTTTGTATTGGAGTTTGGAGGTTGGGTTTGCTTCATTAATTTTGTCACACGTAATGTTGTAAATTGCCCCTTGATAGTCCATGGGCCAAGAGCCGAAAAATGGGTTGTTGGTACCACCCGAGGTGGCAAAATCTTTTTGGTGTCATTTTGTTTGTCAGACATAGATACGCTTATCAAGCTATGATAGCATTTCCAAATGAGTAGCTTAGTCATAATAAATGAATTTTTAACCAATTTGGTCTCCTTTTTAAATCCCTATACTTCTGAATCGAAACTAACCGCTATACAAATACGAGCACTGCCTTCTGTATGTCCACAGGTGTTCTGTTGTAAACGCGATGCGCTTAGTCTTTATTCAAGGCAGCGAAGGGAATATCCAAAGGGTTATGTTGTCCGCAGCTGTCACGCGGTGTGCTTAGTCTTTATCTAGAACAATGTATCGTTATCATATCTAAAGTTCCTAATAAAAGAGATTATCTATACTGTTTTTATACCACCCTCTCAACAAATACATCAGTTTTAAACAAAAATCACTCAGTTCATTTACAACATTATTAATTATAATGTATTGTAGTGTACCGGTACATTGTTTTTGCATAATCTTTCATTGTTGCATGGAAATAAAGCGACATTGGCGTGATATTAGCGTTTTCAACGTAGCGTTTTCACCGGAAATGATAAATAATTGAAAAATATGCTAAAATTCACGAGAAATTGCTTTCTTTTTTTTTTTTTTTTGTTGTTTTTAGATAAAGGGACATACACTGTATTATAAGCTTTGGATATTCCCTTCGCCGTTTTGAATATTAGACTAAGCGCTGTGGACATCATAACCCTTGGATATTCCCTTCGCTGCCTTGAATAAAGACTAAGCGCACCGCGTTTACAACAGAACACCTGTGAACATACAGAAGACAGTGCTCTTCCTTGTACAGCGGTTGGTCTCGATTCAGAAGTACAGGGATATAACAACGAGACCAAATTGGTTTAAAATTCATTTACTATGACTAAGCTACTCATTTGGAAATGCTATCATAGCTTGATAAGCATATCTATGCCCGACAAACAAAATGACACCAAAAAGGTATTGCCACCTCAGATGGTACCAATATCTTGCCTGGCCCATGGACTATTGAAACAGTGCCCCGCTTGCCACCATTCGTTTTCTCTTTCCTTTTCTCTTCATTTGTTCTTGTTATACTGTAGCAGGATATTTAGGAACGTGTACGTTTACATAACTAACAGGAATGGGAACTGAATTAATTAACTCTAGTCCAGGTGCATGGCGTCTCGCTGATCTCTTTGGAATTCCAGGTTGTTATTGTTTGACCAAATAACGGAGTTAAAGACAGGCAGGGAAGGAAGTGACTTGATATTGCTTCATAATGAGGAATTTTGGGCAACACCTTTCCAAGCGTAGTGATTATGACGGGGTTCTCTGTCGTTTATTTTCGTCATGGCTGTTTCACTAGTTTAGCCATAGGTGACATATGTTGTTGGCATTTGGGAGAATAGAACAGATCAGTACCAAACTGGAATAGCCCTATAAGTAATGTGGTAAGCGTTCAATTTTTTGCATTATCTTTCTTCTTCAAAGTCAGTCACTACTGATCGAAATACACAATAATATGACACGTTCCATTGGTAGTTTAGGAAAAGGGAGTTAATGCACGATGCAATGATAAATGTGCTACCATTGATTTTAGAGACGTCGTTGTAGTGTGGTACTGGTGATGGTAAGGGAACCATAGATTGCTTTTAAAGTAATGAGACAATCATTGGACCTTTGTATCAAGACCGTATTCCCATCTAGAATATAATGCATGTTCGTGCGGAGTTTTTTTTTTTTTTTTTAATCCTGACGTGGACATTTTCTTTTCCTTGTTTTTAATTTAAGAATGTTATATCTTATCTAAATTTGTTTCTTTCCCCTAACATTTTTTTTGTTGGATATAAAGTTGGACGTTCCGTGACCGAGTAAAAGAGCAGCGATTTAGTTACAGTTTCAATGCATCTTGTGTACCATCTTCTTTGACATTAAATTGATTGTTTTTAAATTTGACATTGTCTGTCTATAAAGCAATTTGCCTGTTTATGCTCATAAAACACTGCTATAACAACTAATACATTTGCTTCACTTGTCACACGCAATGATGTGGATTGCAGTTGTGCATGCATTTTTTCTTTTGCCACCTCTCGTTTTTCTCTCCCATTTTCCCTCATTTTGGTTTTGTTATACTGCAGATGGGAATGATTACAATGACATAACCCAACTTGAAGTAGGAATGAGAACTGAATAAATTAACTCTAGGCCAGGTGTATATAGCGTCTCGCTCATCTCTTTGAAATTTCAGGTTGTCATTGTTCGATCAACGGAGTTGAAGACAGGCTTTATGTTGCTATAGAGGTATCTCGCTCCACATGAATGGAATGCATACGCTGTTTAGTATTAGTAATGAACTTTTTCATGTCTATCCCTGCCAATAAAAATGTGTTTGATGGGGTTTTGTGTCATTGTGCCTATGAGAAAGCAAAGTTTTATTTTCGCCATGGCTGTTTCTCTATGCGTAGCCGTGGGTGATGGGTGTTGTTGGCATCTGGCCAGTAAAGAACCGAGTATTATGCTATAATACCCCCCTCCCCCGGTTAGGTTCTAAGCGTTCAATACGGTGATATATCTTTCTTCTTTATTATGTCCATCACTGCTGATGGAATTACAGAATTATGTTATGACACGTTTCACTCAAAGCTTAAAAAACAAAGTATATGCACGATACAAGTAATGGTGCATGAGTCCTATAGGCCATTGATTTTAGATGAGAAATTATGACATGCCTATAGTAGGATTGTCATTGATTAGGAATTAATGAAACGATTAAGCACACCTTCCACTTCTAACTGTCCCCTATGAATGTGTGTCGATCATGTGAGATCGTCATAAATTATCATTCACGTATAAGCTTACGTTCGAAGTGTACTCTTAGTTGGAGGAGACCTATGAAGTGTACTCTTAGTTGGAGGAGACCTATAGTTACATGGTTAAAGGCGATGTCTCTTTCGCTGGAGCCGTACGTTTGGCCCGTTTTTCTTTTGCCCTTTTCTCTTTAATTGAGATATCACTTTCGTCCAGGTATAAATCACATTCTCATGCAAACAGACTCACTTGCTCTATATCCCTTGTTTTGTATCGGAGGCTTCATTGGATTTACTGCTTGTAAATCTCACAGGCTTGTATAAAGCTGTAAGAGCTCTTTGAACTGATCACTATGATAGCAAGATTAGAGGGAGTCATATTGGTTATGTAAATAATGGTCAAAGGTCATATTTTAAAAGGCCACTGTTAAAGCCAGGATGGTTATCAACACTTAATTGTCATGTTTTATTTGTACGTGCCGAGGATCACATGGATCCCGTTTACAGTGCGAGGTTCGGCCGCGGCTCGGCCGCGCCGAGACCGCCTTCATTTCGGTGTAAATGCGCAAAAGGCCAAATGCGGGGCCAAAATGGCCTCGCATTAGGCCACGCTAATGTGGTCTCGGCCGCGGCTGAGCCGCGGTCGCTCCCGGCCTTTTTCTCAGTGTAAACGCAAACTGGGCTAAATGCGCGGCCAATTTTATTGTGGCTTCCAAACACTCGCCTGTATTATTTCGCTATTCAGGATATTAACCACTTCAACGTCGAAAACTAGTATAGTTTAAGGTGGTTTTGTCCTGCAAAGGATTTTCTCCTTCGGCAAAGGCCTTTGCCCGAACGGCGACTTCGTCGCCACGGAATTCAGTTGCCAAAGGATCTGAAAACCAGACAATACCAAATTGCGTTTGTTTACAAGTAGAGCGCCACTACGACAAAATATTGAAAGGTTTGAATCAAAAGCGCGGCCGAGCCCGGCAGTGTAAATGGACTACATTGCGGGGCTAGGCCGCGCAATTGAGGTTGGCCGCGGCCGCGGCTCGGCCGCGGCTCGGCCCAGCCCCGCACCGTAAACAGGGTCTAAGTTTATCCACTGTACGTACTCAAAAAGTCCGTAAATCGACTTAGTCGTACACGGACAGAATTTTCACATAGTTTGTGTGACAGAAAAACAAATGTGATCTGAATAATAAATGTAGGCCCCCCAAAAAGTTCAACTAAGTATCTCATTATAACTTCAAGGTGCTATATTACATTCTTTTCTTTGTCGATCACGGATGACCGACATCTGATGACCCCAAGCGTATCACCTAACTCGTCTTCAGTGTGACGAGTTTCATATCTCGTGTTATTGTTTGTTTTCGTACATATTTTGCAGATGGTCCCAAGTTACTCTTGTCTTAGCATGTTTACTAGTAGGCCTACACTATGTTGTCAACGTCTGAGCCATACCTTACAGTGTATGTCCATGTCCGCGAGGGAGCGAGCGAGCGCTTGAGAAAATTATGCATTCGATTTCCTACAAGATAGAATACTGTTCAGCTCTGTTACCTGTCTGAAGGCCGGCGTACAAACGTCATGCAATATGCCAAAATTGATACAATCACATTTCTGCTTCCTCCATTTTTTTTTTCTTCAAAATTCAGGGAGGGATGATTGTACAGGCCATCCCCCCCCCCCCTCCTCCATTTCAGGGGGGGGGGGGGGATATATCCCCCCATCCCCCCGGGATTTACGCCCATGGGTTAGGGTTAGGGTTGGGGTCAGGGTTAGGGTTAGGGTTAGGGTTTGATGGTTAGGGTTAGGATTAGGATTAGGGTTAGGTTTAGGGATAGGGTCCCCAATCTGTGCCGTCTAAAAAAAAAACACGCGCGCGGGCGACTAGAAAATGGTATCCTCAAAAAGTCCAATTAAATTGGGAAGAAAACTTTCGTCAGAATCGCGTTACGATAGTAAATCGATCCCTCACGTTTCATCTGCATGTACATGTACTTGTAATTCTATATGAATATTTCTATTCATAAAGACGAATATGAACCATGGGCGTAAATCCCGGGAGGGAGGGAGATGCTGGGGGATGCATCCCCCCAGAAATGGAGGAGGGGTGGCCTGTACAATCATTCCCCCTGAAATCTGGAGAAAAAAAAATGGAAGAAGCAGAAATGTGATTGCATCAATTTTGGCATATTGCATGATTTCCTTACGCCCGCCTTCAGAGAGAGCTAATATAGTTTAATAGCATTCTGTCTTTAAGTGTACACAAAATTTTCTCAAGCGCTCACTCGCGAAAAAAAGTAATATCATGTTAACATGCTATAGACACGTATACGCGCAACTCGGGACCATCTGAAAGTTATGTACGAAAAAACCCACAAAAACAAACAAACAAACAAACTTATATACCGTCATAATTGAACCCCCTCCATTTCCTAAATCATTCAGCAAACTGTGATGACTCTTATGACTCAGTCAGGATACATCTATGGGCAAATACAGGGATGATCAGGGGCGTCGATCCTATGGGGGGGGGGGGGTACAAAGGGGCATTTGCCCCGCCCCAATGGAAATGTTGGGGGGGGGGGCAGACAAATCATAGTCCCCAATCATGCACTGTTCCCCGATATGAGGACAAAATTAATCTCGAACTTTCTTTATGGAAAATTGTTCAAATACCTCCAGAACTATTCACCTAATCGTTGAATTGCAATAAAAAATATGCAAAAGCTCCACCACTGGGTCCCTTTCGATAGAATTTAGGCCTACTTCTGGGATTGACGTGTTTCCAAATATTTCATCACATGCAGAGTGTGCAGCAAATCTTTCACTCACCCAAAAGCTCCCTCATATTATGTAGAGGCGTAAATGGGGGGGGGGGGAATGGTTCCCCATAAAAGTACTGGGAACAAACATCATTTTCCATTTCTATTTCAATTTCAATTTATTATCATATTTCTCAATGAAAAAAAAATACATCAAATATAACAAAATTAGATGAAATACATGATATCCAGCTGGGGACATACATAAAATATTGCAAGTACATAAAACTTATAGTGGTCGATCCATGAAGTTTGGAATCTGTGAATGAATGCTACAGAAATATGAAGGAACCTACTTAAAAGCGAGCTTGTTAGAGCGCAGGTCCCAGTTAAAATCGCTCCGCTCCCTCGCACAGAATCTGATATTCCAACTCCAAGTCCGTCCCCCATCCGCTATCATTTAAACGGAACGATGCCCCTGGGGATGATTGCTTTATTGACTCGAATCAAGAACACTGAAAATTACTATAGGGAAATATCTACTACATTAGTTCATACAAAGAAATGGAGATCCATATTACAATTTTATTGATGTTATTGGGACATTATTCAGGGCGACTCTATGTTTTTGAAAGGGGGGTCAAAATCGCATGTCAAGCAGAAAGAAAAACAAAAGAAAAGAGAAACAACACAAACGGAACGATGCCCCTGGGGATGATTGCTCTATTGTCTTGAATCAAGAACATTGAAAAATACAATAACAAAGGGAACTCTACTATATCGTCATACAAAGTAATGGAGATCCATATCTCCATTTTACTGATTTTATTTGGACATTATTCAGGGCGACGCTACGTTTTCGAAAGATGGAGGGGGGGGGGGGGTTAAAAAACCCATGTTAAGCAGAAAGAAAAAAGAAAAGAGAAACAACAACAAAAAGCATTCATACTTTTAAGGTGTCATTTCCGCCAGAAGTCGGCTGTCTAGCAAAAACAAAGCAAAAACAAGAACAGAAAGTCTTCATATTTTTTCTGCCACTTTAATCGCACTTTATGTTCAATGCAAAAGAGTGGGGGATGCAAACATTCGATCCCTGTAAAGTGTGTGTGTGTGTGGGGGGGGGGGGGTTGGCATTCCCCATCAAGTTTCTCCCCCCCCCCCCCCCCCCCCACACACACACACTCTGCGCCGCGCTGGTCCGGTTACGGGCTTGTAGTGGCGGATCCAGAGGGGGCACAAGAGGTGCACGCCCCCTTTATTTGTTGTTAAAAACAAAAGAAATAAAAAGAACAAAATAAAATGAAACCCAGAAGTGGCGCCAGAAATATTTGTTGCGCCCCCCCCCCCCCCCCTTTACAGAATTCCTGGATCCGCCCCTGGGCTTGTAATCGTGGTGATGGTGACTATTGCCGATCATCCCCCCCCCCCCCCACTCCTCCGTACGGATTTACGCCGTTGATTTGGAGGGTTCTTGTTTTTGTTTTGTTTAGTGTTTTGTGGATTTTTGTTTTAATCTGTTTGTTTGCTTGTTTGTTCGTTTGTTTCTTGCTCAAAATCTATATTACTGGAATTAAAAAGATCAGGTAATACTCGCTTGAACTAATGCATGCAAAGTAGATTCCAAGTATAATATTCTATTACCTAACATTGTCAGGAACAGATTAATGGAATTTAGCCTCTTATTACCATGTGCAGGTATCGAGAAAAACATGCATCAATTTGACTACAGTAAAAAGTATAAAGTGCCGTCTTCACCTTATTTATCTTCGGCAGAGGCGGATCCAGGATTTTCGAATGGGCGGGGGAAGGGAGGGGAGGGGGAGGGGGAGGGGGCAAGGCGGGGAGGGGCAGGGGGGAAATGGTTCTCGATCAGCACGGCCATCAATGTGAATCTTTGTCGGAACTAATTTCCCCCTGCGAGCATGGGCATGGGGAGTGGGGTACATTCATCAAGGGGGAACACGGCCTTACCCACTTTGTCAGAATAATGTTGTCCCGGCCTCCCTCCCCCCCCCCCCCCACCATGCAGCATGCAGATCTGCAAAACTTATTCAACGGAAACGGAAAGGGGTGGAGGGTGGTTTAATTTACTGTGTTTGGAGGTGCGTCAAAAAGGGGTGCCTTTTAGCTTTATTAAGCCCGCACCCTATCTTTGGTCGTCGAGGAATGGACTTTCAGATATACATGTATAATGCAAAGGGGAAAACAATCAAACGAAAACAAAAAGCTGTGATGCGTACTGAGGCTATTCAGTGGAGAAGTACAAGTTTTAATTCCTCAAGTGTCAGTTTTGATACATTACCGTTTGTCGCTGTAGATCATAGATTTTGTATCTATAGTTGTGGTGAATACTTTTTCCCCCGTATAAAGACCTAGCTAGCTATGCTCAGTTATTACTGGGCTATGTTCTCCACGCAGTGCATGATGTCCCACACACAATGCACAAGGCAAACGAGGCCGACCCTCTCCTCCCACTTGTCATTTTCAGCCAGCCGCTGCCCTCAGCCCAACCCCACCCCACAACTAGAGCTCCCGGACCCCTCATCCTCTGCACTGTCACTCTTTGACCTCATTTGTATACAATGTATATCTCGTGCCAGGAAATTATTTCCTAACTTCAATACCATCCACGTTTTCCACATGAGGTATTGCCCAATACCACATGCTATGTTTTATTTGTGTTGTAATGCCTTGAAAGTGCATGGTATTCATATTTAATTTTTTAGAAACGTGTGCTTTTATTTACCTCTTTCTTCTTCATTTGGTCACGTGATATAACAGTTTAAGTATATTGTTTTTGGCTATTAATGTCTGTATATGGTACAATTTAGAGAAAGCATTAATACAGACAAAATTATTATTGGACCCTATCAATTCGGCAACGCGATTTATTCATTATAGCAGAGAGAGGAATTGGAATTTATTTAGACGAAAATTGCGGTAAAGGGGATAGCCAGAAATTGTAATGGTATTTTAACTATAGCTAGGAGTTAATGCTAGGGAGTAGTATAATAAATAATTGTTCTGATCATTAGACCTTAATATAATTCCTTGCTCTCCAAATGTGCATTTTCACTTCGCCCCTGCAAAAGAAAAAAAATGGATTAATCCTTTTCCTGCATCATCGCATCATCCCATAAAGTTATAACGTCAAATAAAAACTGTGGATGGACACCGCAATAATTATTTTCTTTCTTCACAGAGAGCCAGCAGCCGTGTATGCAGGGAGTTCTCTATCTCCAGTGTTGAAAGTGAGTAAATACTTTTATTAACAAACGTTCCGATAAAATAAAGAAGGGATTTCTTTTACTAAGGGTGGGATTGTGTTTTGTACATAATGCATGTACACCCTCGACGGATCAAAAAACTCATCCGAAAAACTTCTGCAATCTTGAATGAGGACTTAGTTCCTTTCCTGAACTTTTAGGGGCGTCACTGCCAGGTTAGGAATTGAACTATGGGCGTGGTTCCTTTGACTGCAGTCTAACTACTAGTATAAAATCCTCTAAGCCACAAAAGTTCCTCAAGTTTACCAACAGATTACTTCCAGCAAGTATGGTAGAGTCGTCCATGCTTAAATTGCTACTAAAGATATTGATAAATTTACAAATGTGGCTCCGGCTTTAAATCTGTGAGCTGAGGTATAGATTTGATTGGCACATAATAACTCCAAGCTATCACAAAACTAATTCAAATTCTCCTTTTCAACAGCAAGTCAGCCTCATGCACGTCCCTTGACGCATCTATCATCTGAGGTGAGTATAAATTCTCGTCTCTTGCCTTACCGTAACGCTTTGCAAGTTAATTGTTCTTAATCAACATTAATGAGTTACTCCATTTGTAATCGGTTATCGGTGTATTTTACTCATTTATCAATTTATTTATTTACCCCCTTACTTTTTTAGTTAATTATTGGTCATTATGTGACCAGGTGCGAAGGAAACAGTTTTTGATAGGTCGTGTAAAGCCAGGTGCGAAGGAAACAGTTTCGGATGGTCTTTATGGTATGATGGTCGGATAGCGGTTCGGTGTGCCGCGTCCGCATGGGTATAATTTTTCATCTTCTTCCTCTTCTTCTTTTCTTTTTCTTTCTTTTTCTTTTAATGTTTCATCCCGAATTTCGGGTATGGTAAATATTTTGAGCAGTAATTAAGCAAAAGAAATAGAAATAGAAGAAGAAGAAAAAGAAGAAGATAAAAAGAATAATGAGACAGCAAGAAAAAGGAGAAATAGGAGGAATTAATGAAAATTATGAGTGAGATCTTACCTTAATTGGGAAAAATAAAGAAAGTTAAAAAGAACAAATGAGCGAAGCAATGATGCCATCGCCTCACTATATTTCCAGTGATTTTGTTTACAAAAATAACAGATAGAGATGATAATGTATTGCATGACAACATCCACGCTGTATAACTTTTAAAGTAGTGGATCTTATAAACCCGGGGTTTTAATGGGGGTTGCTGGTAACTGATCAGTGGGAATCGGTTGGAATCCTTGTGGGATTCACTTAAAAGTACATTATATATCTATTGTTGTATGAAAATTATTTGCTTCAGAATGGTCTCGTATTCAAATAATTAATGTGCAGTTCAATGTTTCCATGCCTGTACAGTGACGGGGCGCTCGTTAACGGGCCATTAAACATACTTAAAGCAACATGTACATGTGTTAACAAAACATCGTTTACGGCAAAACCCGTCTGACCCTATAATTCCAGTTCAGACCGGTTTAGGGTTCTTGCGGGAAATACCCACTTGCGCCTGTGTCGAGCCCCGACCTATGGTTTTCACTTCAACTTTACTTTCGCCTCAACTTTCGGCAGAGCAAATTTTCGCTACACAGCTCGCTGTCGAGTTACTAAAATCTCCATTCTCCAGTATAGTGTTGGTATACATGATTGAGGACATTTCTGTCAATTTTAAAAAATGCATTCTCCTGGCACTCCAGACACCGCGAAATTAAATCAAACACACCTGACTCATGTCAAGGGACAACCTCAAGAGGGAGCCCTGTAAGCAAACCTATGATAAAAATCTCGGGGCATCAAGGGCGGCGGAACGAATTTTCTTTTTTGGGGGCCGAGACACACACACACACACACAAAAAAAAAACTTTTTAAAAAACTTTGTACTCGAAAAAGGGCACTTTTTGCCCAAAGAGGTCATTAGTTTCCGTTCCGCCGCCCTTGTGGGGCATGATCACGAGATTTTGCAGTTTTTGCTAATGTTACCAAAATTTGATAGTTTTGGAAAAAAAAAATCACAGGGCTGTTAGAAACTCATGAAGCTTTGTCAATAAAATCAGTCAGGTATTTTTACAATTTTTACGGTTTATCAAAAACTGTACTTAGGTTTTAAAGCCAAAGTACAGTTTTGGAAATCCTTTAAAATAATAAAATCCCTAATTGGTTTTATTTTATAGAGCTTTATGAGCTCCAACAGCCCTGTGAATTACTTTCACCCAAAACCATCATTTTGGGGGATTATTCGCAAAAATGTGATATCTCTGGGGTAGGCTTAACACGAGATTTGTACTATACCAAAGGATTATGTACACAGCTCCCTCTAGTGTTCGTCCATTGATTATCCAAAATCTGTCATTAAAGGAGACCTCCGGATGATTTTCAGATTTTTACATTTGAACAACTATAAATTAGTTATACTGAGGACAGAGTTTCAGAATTTGTGATAATTGGGATGAAGAATAAGAATATTTTCAACATTTAGGACAAATTGCAATGAACAAGGATGATGACATGGCAGATTCACCATAAGAATGCATGAGTTGGGGCTCAAGGAAGCAGAACAAAAGAAGAAGGCATGCATAGATTATACACAGGTGAACTTGCAAGCAAGCGGTATTGTAATGGAATTACACTGCTACATTTCTGAAATACCGTATGTGAACCTCCTATGTCATCATCCTTGTTCAGTGTAATTTGTTTACGGTTTTTTCAAAGTATTGTTTCTCTGCTCAACACTCAAGAACCACAATAAATTCCGCAAATCTATACATGGAGTTGTCGATTTATGTATGGTTGAGGGGTCTAGATATCGCGCACGAAAATTTGAAATGCTCTTATAATAGAAGTTATTCCATAATCGTACCTGAATTTCTCAATGAATATCACGAAAATGCAGAAAAATCACCTCCCAGAATCTCCTGATGATACGATGACGGAGTAGTGCGCTGTCGCCGTTTGTATGTCGGACTTTTTTTTATGCGTTCACCTTCTCGGGGTATGTAAAGATCGCGCAGCTGCCCTATGTAGTTTCATGCGTGAAAGTGTCTGCCCCTCTCTGCGGTTGAACGTGCTTCGGCTTTCGTAGAATATTATAAACGATCGATCGAACAAAATACGAATTCTATCGGCTACGATCATACGAACGAGACAAGCGAGACGACACGTCTTGGCTACAACATCCTTAAAAAAAGATTTTAAGCTATTAAGGTAGGTAAATTATAACGTAAAAAATTGGAAATTTAGTGAAAATTTGTTCCAAAAAATTGGAAATTTAGTGAAAAATTTGTTTGAAATCTAAATTTCTTACCTGCTTCCTTCTCATTTTTAGCGGTTGTCAGGTATGTTTATTCCATGGGCGTATCGGCAAATTTTGCGCTTAGTCTTACGCGTATTAATGCTTGCTATACGCAGTTACGCTATGCGCGATCATTACGTCCCTGCGCGAGACCTAGTACCCTTACTATACTACATGATGTAAAATTATGAAAATCGTCTGGAATGTCCCTTTAACAGCAACTTTTGGTGTGTTTGATTTTATTTCCTGGTGTCTCGAGTGAGAATCCTCCAGTTTTCAAAAGATTGATGAAACCATCCCCCTTCAAACCAAAACTATGAATGGGCTTTAAAGGGACTGTACAGTACTGGCTGAGGTGGGGATTCATGTTTTGAACATTCCTAAGTGAGATAATGAGAAACCTCTTATGAAATATGAAAGAGCATGTAATTTTAAGAAGGATTAAACATTGATGAAAATTGCTTTTCAAATGGCTGAGATATCAAAAAAAAGTGATAATGATAAAAGGCGACAGGCCACGCCTTTTATTAGGATCTCTTTGTTTCACCTTGTTTTGGGATATCTCAGCCATTTCAAAACCGATTTTCATCAAATAAACTTTTGATACCCCTTAGAATTGCATGCTCTTTGACATCTCATAGAGTGGCTTCTGAATATCTCGCAAAACGTTAAAAGCTAAATCCTCACCTCGACCAGAACTGTACACACCCTTTAAAACCCTATGAGGCCTACATAGTTTTATTATGATTTAGGAAATATATATATTTTTTTAAAACCGAAGAATTATCACTCTAGACACAAGGAAATAAAGTCAAACACACCTAAAGTTAATGTTAAAGACAGATTTTGAATCAACAATGAACAGTCCCTTAAGGGAGCTCTGTCCACAATCCCATGGTAAAAATCCGAGATATTACTTTTTTGCGAATATTCCTACAAGTAAAATGGTTTTGGAGAAAATAGTTCACAGGGCTGCTCGAGGTTGTATAGCTCTATTTATAAATTCAATTAGGAATTTTATTATTATTTTCGTATTTTTATCGATTTCCAAAACTTTACTGTAAATTGGCTGTAACTCCGGCATTGGTGATGAACCGTTATCATGGTATTCAAAAAGATCTGATACAACGGCTTATACTAAATGGTCGGGTAAATTTCGTGTTAGTTGCGTGTAAATGTCTGAATCAAGTTATCAACATATGGGGTCTTTAATTAAAAGAAAAAAATCTCTGAAAATGGTAAAAGCTTCATGCGCTAGGCGATGATGGTTACCCGAAACTACCCGACCGTTACGCATGCACAAGCCGCCTAGCTGGCAAAGTCGCATCTTCACAAGCGTGCCCCGCGAATTTGAGAGCATAGGTTTGACTGTGTGTTACAGCAACTTGGCCCCAAGGTCGTGTTCGCTGGCCTTGCGACCCCGCTCTAATCGCATTCAGCATCACGGCATCGACGGCAACCATTTAGCATTATGGGGAGCAGCGTTGATGTTACTCCGCGTTGGAAACACGCTGGTGACGGACGTGTGCCTTCAAGAGAGAAGGTTTGCTGCAGAATAAGATTGAGATGATTTCTATTCTATTTCTATCCCTGTGTAAATAATAATTTATAACAATAATAATAATAATAATAATAATAATAATAATAATAACAATACAGGTTATTGGTATAGCACTGTTCGCCGCAATATCACAGATCTATACAATATGAGCAAAACAAGAAACTATAAGCTTTTCAGATTTTACATATATAACAACTTACTACAAACGTATTTATAAAAAAAAAAGGAGGTGTCTAAAGATGTTCCTTAAAAGTGTATTGGTCTAATGGGTGAGGATAAGGTATTCGACATGCCGATGACGCTGCAATTGTGAATAGTTTATCATCAGAGAAAAACTGGGATCTGGGAATTTCAAGTCTTAATGTGTCTTGTTAAAGGGATGGTACAGTATTGGTGGAGATGAGAATTAGGCTTTTAACTTTTTGCGAGATACCAAGAAATCACTTATGATATAGTACAGAGCATAAAATTTTAAGAGGAATTCAAAGTTTATTTGATGAAAATCTGGTTTGGAATCACTGAAACATCCGAAAACAAAGTAAAACAAAGCTATCGTAATAAAGTGTGGGTCCAACACTTTATTAGAATTGCTCTTTTTAGGATATCTCAGCCATTTCAAAACCATTTTCATCAAATAAACATTGAATTCCTCATAGAATGACATGCTTTTTCATATTTCATAAGAGGTTTCTCAGTATCTCACCAAAAAAGGTTAGAAACCTTAAATTAGGTCTCAACCAAAACTATACTATCCCTTTAAGAACGGAGGTTATTTGTTTGTTTCCTTTTTTATTTAGTTTTTTTTTTTGGGGGGGGGGGCAATTGAAGTAGGAAAAAGAGCTAAAGAAGAGAAGGCGGGGGGGGGGGGATGAGTAAAATACCAATGAATTCTATCAATTGTTTTAAACCATGAGTGTATCTGCTTTCTGATTCGCAGAATTTACGATGGACATCCTTTGTGTTGGTGTTGAGCGAGATCCTCCGAATCCCCAGGCAGCGTGTCGGCAGAAGCTCTCGCAAGACCATCTCACAGCTCTCTTTCTTCTCCTCCTGGTTTGCGGAGATGTGGAATCAAATCCTGGACCTAACACAGACGTAAGTGCATTTTTGGGATTAAACGATGACAATACCCTGGTAAAGTTCCAGTTTGGGCCAGTTACAAGTCACTTTCAAAAGAAAGAGAAAATGTTTAAAAGAACAACAATGATAATTTGATCCGAATCGGACAAAGATAAAAGAGTTATGAAAATGGGAAATTTTGATAAATTTCTCAAACTAGTTCTTGAACATTGACTTTGGATATGCAAGTGAGTGAGTTGGTGACAAGCACCTTACAATTTCAATATGTACTATACCCAAAGAAAATCACAAAAATTCCACAACGCCATAAGAATGCATTCTAACACTGCTCACACTGAATAAGAAATTAGTGGTAAGTCAAACTTTATTAAGATCTTCAACCAGGGGGCAAATTTATTTGAGTGAACAAAAAAAAAAAAATCAGAATTTTCATAATTATTTTTTTCATATAAATTCAATGGAAAACTGTGAGGTGATGACATCTTCAAACCACAAATTTGCATGCGCTATGCGCATTACCACCACTGTTAAAGAAATATTTTATGAAAATTATAGAAAATTCAAAATTTTATCATTTCTTTATTTTTCAGTTTTCTAGGATAATTTCCACTTTGTCCTTGTCAATTTTTACTCTTTGTTATAAAAGTTATTTAAAAAGGATCCGAACTTGTCTTTTAGAATCTGACGTCATGCACACCCGAGCACACATTGCTCATCATACATTTCTTAAATTGGATCACGCACTGTCGCGGTATAATGTAATGAAATTACTTTGTTTTGCATGACTATATTGATTTATTAATCGCAATTACTGCTGGTTAACAATTATTATCGGAGCAATTTTCTGTATTCTATGACCGCCAACTTGGAGGCTAAGACGGGCTCTAGGGAGAGGTTTAGGGGACACATTTTCTCTATGTATTAAGGAAGGATAAGAGCGTCAATTACCATTTCAACGGGAACACCTCTATTGGTTTTTTTTTTCCTAATTAAACTCCTGAAATGTGCTGACATGCAAATTCAGTGGTTTTTTTTTTCATCCTTTCCCCTTCTTTATTTTGTTCTTGTTGTGCGATTATAGTCCCTGTATGTGGCTTTTGTGTGTGTTTTGTGTCTGTGTCTGTGTCTGTGCCTGTGTGTGTTTGTCTGGCGTGTGTGCAGGTGTGAGTATTTGTGTTTTGCGTATATGTATGCACATTTGCATAAGTGTGATTGGTGGTGTTTATGCAACATGTGAGTGGGTGTGTGTTGTCAGTGCTTTTGAGATTGCTGATTGCTTGTTTACTTTTTTTCACAGATCACGAGCTCTGGCTTCAATTTGGGCCTCTGTATTTCCAAACATTATTTTGATTTCGATTCTTATAAAAATTGACTTTGCATACTTCATAAACTATTGTCTATGAGTATGATGTACATTCTGTTTTTTCTTATATTCACGCAACTTTTTGAAATTTTACATACCTATAGTATGCAGGCTTGTGCCGAAAGGATGGGTTGGGTGGTGGCGCGTCGCGTTAATGGGAACACCACCCTTCGTCCAAAGCCCCCCCCCCCCCCCGTTTTACCGAAAGGGTGCGTTGGGAGCGTTGGGTCGCGTCGCGTTGACTGAAACCCCACCCTTCGTCCAAAGCCCCCCCCCCCCCCCCCCGTTTTGCCGAAAGGGTGCGTTGGTACGTTTTCTCATGTAATATTAAAAGACGAGTTTTGAATTCATATTTAACCTTCAAACAACCATTTCAAAGAGGCAATCGTCCGGATCGGTTTCTCAGCTCACAGGGAAGAGACGAAAGTTGGTCTAATTCCATTTTGTATTAAGCGCATTACAAATGTAATGTATTATTAATATTATTATTATTATCGTTATTATTATCAGTTTACACTCTATTACCACTTGGTCTACAGCCAGTTGGTCTAATAGACTGTTTAATATCAGTTGGTCTAATAACCAGTTTGTCTAGTCATCATTTCGTCCAATTACTGTTTGGTCTAATTGTTATTTAGTTTAATTACTATTTGGTCTATTAGACAATTTGATGATTAGACGAAATGGAATTAGACCAACTCATAATAGACCAAAATAGACCAAATGGCTATTATTAGACGAATTGACTGTAGACCAAACAGTAATTAAACCAAATAACAATTAGACCAAACAGTAATTGGACGAAATGATGATTAGACCAACTGGTTATTAGACCAACTGATATCAAACAGTCTATTAGACCAACTGGCTGTAGACCAGGTGGTAATAGTGTAAACCGATCCGGACGATAGCCTCTTTGAAATGGTTGTTTGAAGGTTGAATATAAATTAAAAACTCGTCTTTTAATATTACATGAGAAAAAGTACCAAAGCACCCTTTCGGCAAAACGGGGGGGGGGGGGGGCTTTGGACGAAGGGTGGGGTTCCAGTCAACGCGACGCGACCCAACGCTCCCAACGCACCCTTTCGGCAAAACCGGGGGGGGGGGGGCTTTGGACAAAGGGTGGTGTTCCCATTAACGCGACGCGCCACCACCCAACCCACCCTTTCGGCACAAGCCTAGTATGCATGTATTTTTATCTGCGATTATGTAAAATCTTAAACTCATAATGATTTGTTATTGCTTTTATACATGTCAATTTATTGTTAAGTCCTATATAATTATGTTTTGTTAGGAAATGGAAAAACAATAAATGAAAACGAAATATAGCGCATAACACATAGGCATAAATGCATGTCTCTATGCGCTTGAATAATCATTTAATTATCCTGGCTTTAGCTCCTGCAGCCACTTTGGTGCTGGGGCATTTTGAGGAAAAATCCTACTAGTCACCCATTTACTTAACCTGGGTCGAGAGAAACAATTGTGGACAACATTCCTTGTCTACGGGTATACGCTTTGGGCTGGGATCGAACCGCCGACACAGTTATTATGAGGGCGATAGCACAATATGCCTGCAGCACTCTCGCGCAATTTAACAACATGGCCAACCGATTGAAAAGATTCTCAAACTGAGCTACATGGCCTGTACATGACCAGATGAATGGAAAGACTACAAAGAAAGTTAAATTAAAATTATGGAGATTGTGCATTAATTAAGATATGTATAAATTTGCTTAACTGATGGTATACGACCAGTCAAGCTAACACAGCAGTCTTTATGGAGGTGTTATTTCAGGCTTTTAATTTTTTGAAGCACTACGTGATAATCATGAAGCATACTTTTTCACATGTTCATTTTTACACTCCATCACATATTCTGATGGCATGGAGAGCCGTGAAGCTCAGCTTTCTGAAATCAGAAAAATGTTAAATTATGTCTATAACTAAAAACGAGCAATGAAGTCAAGATGAATTTTGATCATGACCGTAAATTACAGAGCCCGAATCTCTGTTTGATTTCCATGGCATTAACATGTCAGTAATATCCTAATTTGCGGCAATTTGAATTTCTAAGTTACAGACCTTTTTGAATTTGTTTAATTTTTCCCACAAGTAATATTTTTTTTTCGTTTCTATAAGATTATGACGTTACTGAACCAACAACGAGAGGTCTAAGCTCATTTTGGGCCAAAGTTTACAACAATAGTCAAAAGTGCACACTTAGGCCTAATAGTAACACGCACTTGTCTTCCATTATACATAATATCGATGTGTTTATTAAATCACAAACGCGTCATAAGATAATTCTTTTACCTGATTTCAAACCTGATTTCAGTATAAAACATGATTCAACATAAATATAAAAGGTCAAATCATTCTATTTGTGCATACCAGTCTTCAGTGTAATATATGAATTCAAAATCATGAAAAGTTTTGTTCATAGGCATGTAAAACAAAATAAGGACCAAACAAAAAACATAAAAACCTACATAAAATGGTATAGGCCTATTTACCATATTTGTAAAAGTGCAATCTCTTTCTTTATTAAGGGACAAACTGGTGAAGACAAGATGATGGAGCTGCCCGCTCTCGGAAGACCGATGCAGCTTGGAATGCTCTACGACTGTCGTGATGATACGCTTATTCCTGGCTTAACGCTGTGGGACCCAGAAGTATTGAAGAATGACCGTGACGTCCGTAGCCAACAAGGGACACACTTCAACGTCATTGCATCAGACAGCATCCATAACAAGTCGTCGGCCTTGAACATTGAGGCTTCTCTGAAGGCGAGCTTCATGGGCGGCCTGGTTGAGGTGAGTGGTTCTGCCGAATACATCAACGACAAGAAGACGACTAGTCGACAGTCCCGCCTTACACTTCAATACAAGACCACGACTAGATTTGAACAGCTGAAAATGAAACATCTAGGAAGACAAAATGTGCAACATGCGTATGTATTTGACCAAGGTATAGGTACGCATGTTGTAACAGGCATTTTGTACGGGGCACAAGCTTTCTTTGTATTTGACAGGTATCTGAAAAATGACGAGAGCGACCAGTATGTGCACGGGCACGTAAATGCCATCATCAAGAAAATTCCGAGCTTCAGCATGAAAGGCGAAGGTGACCTGAAACTCACAGAAAGCGAGAAAGAAGAAGCTGACAAGCTCCAGTGCAAGTTCTATGGAGATTTTGCGCCTAAGAGCGACCCTGCAAGCTACGAGGAGGCTGTGGTGATCTATACCCAGCTGCCATCAATGCTGGGAGATAACGGAGAGTTCGCTGTTCCTCTGACGGTATGGCTGTATCCGTTGTCGAAGTTGGACAGCAGGGCTGCAAAACTGTTCAGAGAAATCAGTGTGAACATTATCGGACAAGTCCAGAACATTCTAGAGGGGTTCGATCAGTGGAAAATGAGATGTGACGACTTGGTCAAAAATTACATCTGCACGGACTTTCCGAAGTTCACCGAGAAGCTGGACCTGTTCAGAAAGTTGCTACTCGAATTCAAGCAGGGTTTCCAGCAAAAGATTGCTCGAGCACTACCAAAAGTTCGTGGAGGTGAAGCAGTAGAACAAGTACTGATAGACAATATTTCTGATTGTGAGAAATCTCCTTTTCATTCGCGACTGGTAGAACACTGGCTGAAATGCAGAGAAAAGGAGATGACCATCGTGAAAACCTTCATGAAAGGTTTGGACTCCTTCAGAACCATTCGCTCTCGGGAAGACCTGGATGAACTGTTATTGGATTTCTCAATCGAACACGTAGTGGCGTTTTCTTTCTCCTCATTGGGGCTAGAAGATGACTACCTCAAGGTCCTTTCACGGTTTATCAGGACACAAACTGAAGATTCTTATACACCGCAGAAAGAATGGTTTGAAACTGTGGCAACGTCGAAGAAAATGAGAATAAAAGCCAAACAGTTCAAAGACTTTGCGAGTGCGAACAGTACCTCAGAGGAGACCGCATTTGTCATAATGGGGTTCAATGATGGCGAAGAATCGACCCCCGATGGTGGCTCACTCTTTCACTACGAGCATGGCTTCCTCACCACAAAAGACTTTGAACCTCCTGGTATACCTGGAAAACCCGAAATTGTTAAGACGTATCATGATTCTGCGATACTCAAATGGACCGCGCCACAAACTGGGCTTGCATGCATCCAATCTTACCTTGTAAAGTACAGGGAGACGTCACCAACGCAGGATATTGAATGGCACGAGTTCAGGACAGATAGTACAGCTACTCTTGCAGCCGTACCGGAAATAAAGCCAAACATCACATACGAATTCTCAGTGGCAGCGATTTGTAAGATGGGGCATTCCCAGGGTGGCGCAGTGAGTAAAGTTGCTACAACCCTACCTTCGAGCCCTCCACATAATAATGTGCGAAAGAACCAAGTTTCTAGGGCTGGCATCACGGTGGTGTGGAATAAGCCTGATAAGCTAGGGGAAGGCGTTAGAGTGATGAGATACAGAGCGAGTTACGTCCCGACAGTTGACACAGATCCAGATCACGTATTGCTGACTGAAACCAACGAAGATGTTTGTTTGTGCACAATAGATGACCTTGACCCAGGAACTACCTTCAACGTATCAGTCTCTGCTTTGTGTAGAACAGCAAAGGACAGCGCTTTTTCCGAACCCGTAGAAATAACTTCAGTTTCTGCAGTAAACGAACGCATGAAAAACTTCAGAGAGCTGATAGCACAGTGTGATACCCTGAAGGAAGGAGATCATTCCAAAGGAGAACCATCTTTGTACAAGCTTCCCCTGACTAAAGAAAGACATTTTGCACGCAATAAATACCAGACCTACTACTTCGGTCAAAGGAATGAAGCAAAACGACATTTGGTTGCAATGGTCGTCGGAGCGACAGGTGCAGGAAAGAGCACTCTGATCAACGGCATGGTCAACTACATCTTTAACGTTGACTGGAATGACAACTTTCGTTTCAAGATCATTGCTGAGGAGGGAGAGAACAAGGCTGGCGGCCAGGCACAGAGCCAGACTCAGATGATCACCTCGTACACCATTAATCCAACAAAGTGGTCACATCTCGAATTCAGACTGACGATAATTGACACACCAGGATTCGGTGACACGAGAGGTATCGCACGAGACAAAGCCATCTTTGACCAGATTCGTGACTTCTTCGCAGATTCATCTCTCCATCACGTGGACCACATAGATGTCATTGGCTTTGTCGCTCAAGCATCCCAAGCAAGGTTAACCCACACTCAGAGGTATGTGTTTGACTCTGTCTTGGCGATCTTCGGCAAGGACATCGAACAAAACATTATGATGCTCGTAACATTTGCTGATGGACAGAAACCTCCCATTCTAGACGCTATCAAAGCGGCGAACATTCCATGCTCGAACATGTTCAAATTCAACAATTCTGCTTTGTTTGCTAATAAAACTGATGTTGATCTACCTTCAGGTGGCAAGAGTAGCAACGATGTCGTGGGAAGAAACGTCACCGACGTGGAAGAAGGAAACGCAGATTGCTTCGACAAAATGTTCTGGAAAATGGGGGTCCAGAGCATGCGGCATTTCTTCTCCGCTTTGAGTCAGATAGAGCCAAAAAGTCTTTCGCTTACACAAGAAGTCCTGAAGGAACGTCAGCGCTTGGAAGTAGCAGTGGAAGGTTTACAGCCACAGATCAAGGCGGGATGTGGTAAGCTTGATGAATTGCAAGAGGAGCAGAGGATCCTGGAGCAGCATGAGGCGGAAATTGAAGCGAATAAGGACTTTGTGTACGATGTGGAAGTTCAGAAGAGTCGGAAAATCGACATTACAGGACATTATATCACCAACTGTTCCTGTTGCCATTTTACATGTCATTATCCATGTTCTATCGCAGATGACAAGGAGAAAGCGCGCTGTTGGGCCATGACAGGAGATGGAACATGTGGCGTATGTCCTGGAAGATGTGTTTGGAATGTTCACTTTAATCAGGCTTACAGATTTGAGTATTACACTGAGAAGGAGACTCGGACTTATGCGGAGCTCGAAAGTCGTTACAACGACGCAACTGGCAAGAAGCTAACTGTAGAACAAGTTGTCAAGAAGCATCAAGAAGAATTCATGACCGTACAGGAATGCGTGTATCAACTAATCACTGAATCACACAGGAGCCTGAAACGGCTGGGAGAAATCGCGTTGAGACCAAACCCTCTCAGTACTCTGGACTACGTTGATCTCTTGATTAAGGCGGAACAACAGGAAGCAAAATCAGGATGGAGAAGTCGTGTTAAGGCTCTCCAGGACGTGCGCAAGGAGGCAGAAATCCTGTCCCAAATCAAGCAAGCGAATTACAATCCCTTTCAGCAGTACCAGCAGCGATTCGGTGGGAAAGGAAAGAAGAAGAAGGGAGTATTTGCAAGCTTTTGGGATATTTTTTCTGGCCCATTTCGAAGTGGCAGTGGTAGTCAGAGCAGTGTTTGACTTCTCTGAGTAAACTCACCTGTATCAAAGATGGCCTGCACAAAACAATCGGGTACAGACTTAAACTGAAAACATCTTAATGAAAGCTGAGCAGTGCTAACTCTAATTTCTTTTCGTTGATTCTTGGTTGAAACAAATTTTAGATTTTCTGAAGTATATTTCAACGTTTATATGAAATAGTCGTATAGTTGTTAGATTATGATTTGCTGGTCACAAGAAGCTTTGAAAATCAAAATTTACTTGCTTGTAATCTATTCTTGCAAATTATTCAAACAAGGAAGCCATTTGTATTTCAATAGTTCAAATGGTGTTGGAAGTTTTATATCATGTATAAGAGCTAAACGTGTTTTTTGTATTATGATAGAAAATACACAGAAACACACAATTAGCTAATTGTCTCCCAAAGAGACCACAGGGGCAAAGACCCCCTTCCCCCAACGGCTTCTGGGTCTAAATTTAAAATCAGCTGATTTCGTTGGCTTTGAGCTGAGAGATGCAACAAGGAGTTTACTGCGCGAATGATTGACGTCTAAAGGAAGAATTAAACGCCCTGCTCCCTACCCAGAAATGATTTACCCTGCAAAACGAAAGCAACACGTGTTTGTCAAAGATATGGTTAATAATAGAGATAACAGAGCTGTTGCATTCTTTTTTTGGCCATTCTTCTTTACAATGATGGTACTTTCGAAGCAACACAAATTCTACAATTTTACGCTGTACAGATTGTTCATCATTGGCGTTCATAAATGAACTTGCTTTGGGCAAGAAATATATTGCACAGATGTTTTGCTCTGAGTGAAAATAATGGTCAAATCAGTCGACTTGTAAATGTCATACAGTAATTACTAGTAGTTTGCCCGGTCTGGTTGCGCCACCGAATATAATATAATATAATATAATATAATATAATATAATATAATATAATATATAATATAATATATCAATGTGTAAAGCGCAAAACCTCTAAACATATTATTCTGCGCTGCAAAAGCTTCTGATATGCTTGATAATAATGAACAGTTAAATTAAAAGATGTGTTTAGAGTCGTGATTTAAAGACTGCCACAGTTGGGAATTACCAGACTTCTAATGATAGATCATTCCAAAGTTTGGGAGCTGCACAGGCAAATGCTCTGTCTCCCAATATTATTTTTGTTTTACATGTTGGAATTTGTAAGAGAAGAGTGTCCTTAAAACTGCGCAAATTATGAGTATGTCTATAAGATTTAAATACTAATAATTCGGATATGTAACTGTGGGCTTGACCGATGAGTGACTTATATACAATCAACAAAATCTTAAACAATATTTGTTTGCGAATCGGAAGCCAGTGTAAGTCTTTCAGGAGAGAAGTAATCCTTGAGAACGTAGGTTTGTTACAGATAAGCCTTGCGCAGGAGTTTGGGACTCGCTGCAGGCGCCCAACTTGAGAATGGGGGAGTCCATATAATAACCCATTGCAATAATCCAATTTACCAACAATACATGCTTGGACGATCAAAGTAACATCAGGAATAAGAAATGTCATCAAAACCACAAATGTGGACTGCGTAGCATGTACGTGGATGGGTTAAAAAGCTGTTAACAATGACATTTTTGTATCTCATGAGAAGACAGCATATAACACAAAGATTCCAAAAGACTGTTTTTTTTTGTAGTTTTTTCTGTATTTTTTTTTTTTTGGTGTCTGTACATGTGTTTCATAGATATTGTTATGCACTACTGTTCTTCCACCTTAGACGCATTTGAGTTCGAGTTTTCACGATTTGTAATTGTAATATTACCAAGTTTTTTGTAATGTGTCTTAAAGTTCATTAATGATATGTTTAAGAACATTCCAGGAATCTATCAAATATAATACATCAGAATTTTTTCATATTCTCGAATAATTCAAAATAAATAATGAAGTAAGGCACGCGTGGAGGTAAAACTTTTGCGAAATTGGTCGTGATATTTTATGTAGAACATTTATTCCTTCCTTTATTTACAAAGTTGTCGTTCATTTTATTGGTGTATAAGTTTTGTTTATAGACGCAATATATTTCATGCTTGAGAGTAAATCAAAATATTACAATAGATTTCAAAAAGAAAACAATTTTACCCTGCCTCAGCGAATTCCTTCCTGACCGCAGTTTACTCATTGTATACACATGCAAACGCTCTAGAATCAAATATTACATCGTCGGAAATTTACTCTTCTTCATAATACAAGGGTAAAAAGGAAGTACCCGCATGTACATGTACACTATAATACGCGTAGAGAATAAATGTGGTCAAATTGAACTTAGTTTTATGTGAAATTACAATTGAAGATTGCAATGCAAGATTTGTTACGTTTCATTCGTGTGTTTTATTGATATAAATGTATGTATACTCCACATATTTAATGCCTGATTGTAAATTGAAGAAAGACAGTGTTTTTGTCAAGTTCTGCAAATATTCTTTGGATTTGTCATGAACATTATGAAGACTTGTTATAACGAGTCAAACTTGGTGAATTTGATCTTTGGTATCGTTTGTTTCGGTTCTACAACATGTTAACTTTGAAGTTGAAATTATGTTTATAAATCCATTACTTTATGTTCGAGGCAACGACCTATCTCCATGTAAACGCTCCATGATAAAGGGAGTACATACTGCTCAGTACAAAACTTGGTTTTATGGGAAGTATTTTTGTGTATACGATGGATAACGATTTTTAAATTCTACGATTTTTTTATTTTTATTTTGGGACTCCAAGTTTCATGCATTTTCCTGAGAAAAAAATAACTTCAGTATAATCATATGTATTATTGTTATTTTTTTAATCATGGACGGTAGAACTGTTCCTTTATCGTTTGTAAAATCAATACATTGAAATATTAGCTTGCTCATTTTAGGTAACTTTGCTCAAAGATAAACAATAAATTAATTTGAGATCTTTGAAAAATAAACCAGTTCAGTAAATACCTGTTTGCAATGACTCCAGCATCACAGACCACTGAAACTTCCTTTTTAATCAGTGTAAGAATAATTAAAAAGCTTCTGTCAATTTTATTTACGATGGGCCTTCAGCTCTGATTTCATGGCTGAGCTTTCACGGATGGTCAATCCATTTCCAAGATCAACGACAATTCCATTGTCTATTCTGCAATGACCGGGATCTGCACATGCGCAGACTATAAATTTGAACTGGCTTACTGGACATGCAATAGGACGCTGACTTCAGCTATTTGAAATATTGCGAACAGTAGATGACGATCTATTCCCGCTGGGATGAAAATTTGGGCACTCCAGATAATATCTTGATAAATTATTGTAAAGTTTCTTTATTTTCAAAACATGAGACTTTTTTCGAAAGTCAATTCTCATTTTGTCATGTATTTAGAACACAGTTGTCCATGTCATTTCGCCTTCAGGAAGGGAGATTACGCAGACGAAAAATTAAAACAATCAAAAAGTGAAAATAATGTATTATCTATACTGAAGAAAATGAATGTATAAAAACGGAGAGCTGATGTGAATTTAAGATTTAATTTTTATAACCTCCCTAATGCTTCAGGTCTGTTTTCCTTGCAAAATATCTAAAGAAATGTGATTATTAAGTACTTTGTTTGTTTGTTTTTAAATAAAGGATAGTACGATTGTTGTCGCGAGGGTTAGAATTTATAGAATGGAAACGATTTCTTCCGATTCGATGTTGTTAAAGCACTCTCTTTTTGTGACTCCCTGTAGAGAGCTAGACCACGATGTAAACTTGTTGGTAATAAAAGAATACAAATATAAGAGCGTATCCTATAAAGGGTAAGCCATGTTGGAAGGTATAGAATGCATAACTGTGGAAAGCATCTTTAATGGTAAGTAATGAACAGTTTTGCTACTGTAATGACTGCCCTCCAGGTTGACCCTCGCTTAGAATGCTCTTGAGTTTTGATTACTCTATACAGATTATTCCTTTAAGCCAAAATTACTCGTAATTGCATTTCCGCTTGTGAATTATTTGAGAGTGTAAATCCCTTTGTAGGTTTCATTTCTAGTTTTATAAAAAGAGCAGTCGTGATGTATGAAAGTGCGTTTAGATTGTGTTTCAATATGATTTATGTTGTGGTTCATCTTTGAGGATGATCATAAAAACAATAAACGAAGGGGATATTACTATCAAGTGTTATGACTCTTGATGCGTTTGGTATCCTTTTAGCACTTTAAAGCCACAATTTAACAGTTGGTTGAACTGATTTAAAACATTCTAAAACTGATCTTCTTGACCTGTTTAATTATGTTCGGATGGATGAAAAAAAAAATGAAAATCATCCTCTCATTACCAAGATAACCATGAATTTGCTTATTTGGTGGTATGCCACCAAATAAGCTAACACAGTAGTCTATGGGGTGATATTTAAGGTTTTCACGTTTTTTAAGCACTAAACGCTAACCATGAAGCATAATTTCTACACATGTTCACTTTAATGTTGAACTGATTTAAAACATTCTAAAACTGAGATTCTTGACCTGTATAATTATATTCAGATGGATGAAAAAGCAACCAAGAATGCGAAAATGATAAAAATTATCCTCTCATTGCCAAGATATCGATGAATTTGCTTACATGGTGGTATGCCACCAAATAAGCTAACACAGTAGTCTATGGGGGTGATATTTAAGGTTTTCACCTTTTTTTTTTTTTGAAGCACTAAACGCTAACCATGAAGCATAATTTCTACACAGGTTCATTTTTATTTCCCACCACACATTCTGATAGCATGTAGGACCATGCAGCCCAGATTTTTTAAAATCTGAAAAGTGGTAACTTATGCCTTTTAATACGTTATGGCCACTATTGACACACAATGAATAACACAGAATGCTGAACAAGTCATGACAACAATATTTTGATATTATTCACTCAATTATTCATCTGACAGCAGGGTCATCTACTTTCAGGGTAAGGCATTTTTAATCTGGGCTTGTTTGTGTTGGTTACGCTTCATAATTCCATGAAGATTCTTTAGTTCAGTGGTTCGCCATTTTCGAATTAAACTTCGTTACCTTCATTTCGTACTTACGAACCCCTATAACAGTGAACTTTGTTCGTTTTGGGATTTTAGAACCTGCAGAAAGAAGAACCTCATACCTTTGTCGGAGAAACAACCTATGGAATGTGTGCGGTGCGAACATAACGAAGGAACGTATGAAAGACTAGCATGTGCAACTTCCTGGACATGACCTGCGTCGGTCATATGGGAAACTGAAAAAGACGGTGTTTAAAACAATAACCATAAAATCAGAAGTACCGAACCAATTTTAAGGATCTTGAGGTCATTTTCTTTGGAAGGATATGCTTTATCAGATGTTATCAAAATATGTGACATTTTATATTCGCAATGTATCAAAAATCGACCATTCCGCTTTTGTGGTACACCCAGTATATGTTCAGTATTAAAGTTAAGTGCATGTGTGTGTGTGTGTGTGTGTGTATGTGCGTATACTACCGTATGTATACATGGTTGTGTTTCTGTACCAGAGGTATTGATCTGTGTTCATGATGGGGGGGGGGGGCGGTTGGGGATGACCGGAGAGAGGGTGCGTTTGAGCGGAGCGACCAAATGGGGGAAGGCTGTTGGAAGGGGCTATCCCAATCCTATACCAGGGTTTTGAAAAATCTATGTATAAATTGCATTTATAGAGCATTCCACGATCATATCATCTTATACTGAATGTCTGTTAAGTTATAGTAAAATCTGTTATGTCGAAATGTTGAATCCCGTGAGATAATTGTGCCACTCTTTTTTTTTTTTTTTTTTTGCTAACTTTTTAAATTTAGGGTGCTGAATCGCAAAAACTTTGGTTCCATGTTTTTAAACCACTATGGCTGTCATTTTGAAATTCAAAATAAGATCCGGTTAAAAAAAAAAATGGAACCAAAGTTTTTGGATTCGGCACCCTCAAATTGACTAAGTTGGCCAGTAAAATGAATTTTGTCACGATCATCTCATGGAATAACATAGTAGCTTGTACTATAAGCACTGAATTGATCAGTGTTTTAGTAGCAGCAATAATAAAACAAATCATGGGCGTACTTAACTCGAGCAGGATTCGAACCTACGACCTCCTGATCTCCAGACAGACGTCATCTCCACTAGACCACCGAGCTTCTGCCCGACAGCAAGTAAAGTGTTGGTTCTAATCGTTATAGGGGTACTGCTTATTTCTTCAAATTCATGAAATTCTTCTGTCGAGGTGTTGTCATCGCAACTGATTGACAAATTGCCCTACATCGGCGTAAATAAGCACTGAATTGATCAGTGTTTTAGTACTAGCCATGATAAAAAATCATGGGCGTACTTACTCGAGCAGGATTCGAATCTACGACCTCCATTTGGGAAACTTTCGTGAGAATCGAATAATTAATCCCTCACGTTCCTACTATATTTCTATTCATAAAGAAGAATATGAATTAACTCTGTCTCCTATAAACTACCTGCTGGTACATTTTCTTAGCATAAAATAATTTACATGAAATTACAAACCTTATCAATGATTTTTCACACTTGGTGTGCTCAATTAGAATTAGAATTTTTCTTCTTTATGCGTGCTGACATCACAAAATGCTGCAGTCGTCTCATCCTGTGATGGCTGCACCGAAATTTTAGAAATAAGAAATAAAAAACTGCAAAAATCTTTCATTTACCCTAAACTTCATAATGCATTCGACTAATACTGCTGCATTCCCTCATCCCACATTTTTCCTTCTACTTTGACTTTAGGTTCACATTGAGATACGGCTGTACGTAGTTAGTTAACTTTGATAATAACAGCACCTCAAGTGCCTCTGAATTAAAATAAAAATTAACAAACTGTGTATATAATTAACATAATTTTGTATGCATATATATATATATATATATATATATATATATATAAAACTATTGGAATATTCATAAGGAGTCGTCAAGAAATGTTTTCCGAAAAAGTGAAAATTTGAATTGTCATGCATATATCTCCCGGTAAATCACCCGATTTTCACAATTTCTGCACCTTAAAGGGAAAATTGTTTCTTTCTTCTTGAATTATGTTAATTCTTGTCCGGAGTTCCCCTTTAAAATGCCATCGACTTGGCGACACTTGGCAAGATCACGTATCTCACCTTGCCAACATATAACATTTTTTATATAAGTAAACTTCGCAAGAAAACGTACTTCGCCATTAAGACATAACTATTTATAAGTCCACTTGGAAAGATAACGTATTTTGATCGTCATGTTGAGATATAACTTGTTATTAGTGGCTTGTGCCGAAAGGGTGGGTTGGGTGGTGGCGCGTCGCGTTAATGGGAACACCACCCTTCGTCCAAAGCCCCCCCCCCCCCCCCGGTTTTGCCGAAAGGGTGCGTTGGAAGCGTTGGGTCGCGTCGCGTTGACTGGAACCCCACCCTTCGTCCAAAGCCCCCCCCCCCCCCCCCCGGTTTTGCCGAAAGGGTGCGTTGGTACTTTTTCTCATATAATATTAAAAGACGAGTTTTGAATTTATATTTAACCTTCAAACAACCATTTCAAAGAGGCTATCGTCCGGATCGGTTTACACTCTATTACCACTTGGTCTACAGCCAGTTGGTCTAATAGACTGTTTAATATCAGTTGGTCTAAAAACCAGTTGGTCTGGTCATCATTTTTCGTCCAATTACTGTTTGGTCTAATTGTTATTTGGTTTAATTACTATTTGGTCTACAGTCAATTCGTCTAATAATAGCCATTTGGTCTATTTTTGGTCTAACACCAATTTATATCATCAAATACCGATTGGTCTATTATGAGTTTGTCTAATTCCATTTCGTCTAATCATCAAATGGTCTAAAATAAAACCAAATTTGTCCAATATAAATTTGGTGTACACATCATTAATTTTGGTCCATTGCCCAGTTGGTCTAGCCTTAGTCTGTCTATCATCATTTAGTCTACACCCATTTAGTCTAATAACCATTGATCTTATTGTCATTTGGTCTAATAGCCAGCCTCCTGGTCTAATCAGGTACCATTTGGTCCAATCATCGTTTCGTCTATATAACCAACTGGGTTATTATTATTATTTTTATTTTATTTATTTTTATTCGTTTTTTTTTTTTTTTGGGGGGGGGGCTTTTTCTACGACTTCGGACTACCCGCTGACCCTTCATTGAGGGAGAAAAAAAAATATGTTCATACACATGAAATAAGATTAGGGTAAAGTTTAGGGTCCCTCGCCCCTCCACCGTGGTGCCAGGCCAGCACCCCCAGCAGCTGGACTATAGATAAGCCACTGATTATCCACATGATCCATGCCCTGTAATGTAAAACAGAAACGGATATTAGACCAAATGGATATTGGACCAAATGAACATTGGACGAACTAAATATTAGATCCGGACGATAGCCTCTTAGAAATGGTTGTTTGAAGGTTAAATATAAATTCAAAACTCGTCTTTTAATATTACATGAGAAAAAGTACCAACGCACCCTTTCGGCAAAACCGGGGGGGGGGGGGGGGCTTTGGACGAAGGGTGGGGTTCCAGTCAACGCGACGCGACCCAACGCTCCCAACGCACCCTTTCGGCAAAACGGGGGGGGGGGGGCTTTGGACGAAGGGTGGGGTTCCAGTCAACGCGACGCGCCACCACCCAACCCACCCTTTCGGCACAAGCCGTTATTAGTCGACTCAGCGAGATAACGTATCTCGCCATGTCGACATAATATAACTTTTTATAAGTCGACTTGGCATGATAACGTATTTCGCCAAGTCAACTTGGCAAGATAACGTAACGCGCCATGTCGGCATGCAATTTTTTGAAAGTCGACTTGGAGAGATAGCGTTTCTTGCCATGTCGACATATAGCTTTTAGAAAATCAACTTGGAAGGATAACGTACACTCTCAAAAAAAACAAAAAAAAATCAGGGTCAGAACTGACCCGGAACTGGGTCCGTTGGGGTCACACACCGTTCCGGGTCAGAAATGACAAGGGGTCAGTCATGACTCCATCCGGAGTCATGAATTGGGCCAGGGTGACCCCCATTCCGGGTCCTCATGACCAAATTCCAAGTCATTTTTGACCGGTGTGTGACCCTAACGTACCCAGTTCCGGGTCAGTTCTGACCCGGATTTTTGTACAGTGTATCTCGCCATGTCGACATAATAAAGCTATTAAGTTGACATGGCAAGATAAAATATCTCGCCATCTCTACGAATCGAACAGCACTTTAACACTTCCGTACAAATCAATAACAGCTGCATGGTACAGTTTTTACAAAAAAACAATGTCACATTTTATTTTGTGTGCAAATGATACAATCGTTATATTTCGGGCACGTACATAAAAAGGAATCGTTAAATTAACTTCAGATCCTATACACTTGTATAAGTAGTGCACGGTATTTGAATTTTTGACAGATTTTGTTGTACATGTCTTATACAACGTTGCTAAATGCAACGTTTCATTAGCGTATTAGAGACTCAAATAATCGTTCCGGAGAAAAACCATTGCACATTAATTACCGCAACTCGCTATTGGAACTACGCATATCCCCACATACAACCGAGCTGAAGGTTGCGACAAAATCCCGCCTTCTCACACATTTTGAAATTAATTTGTTTAATTGCTGTACTGTTGGATTAAGTTTTGGGAAAACACGACACAGACGGTACACATGCAACCGCCTTTTCTATACATCACCTCCCACTTATGTGAAAAGTGAAAATCTATTTGCAGTCGTGGGTATTCCCAGATCGGGGATTCCCAAATATACACGAGTAGCTCGTAGGGGTCTGATAGATGTATAATATTGTTCTTTGTGACTTATTTACCAGATAATGTTATGTCGTTTCACGTCACTGACCTTGGAAGAAATGAATTAATCCTAACCCGGACAACATTCTACCCCAAGTTATGTTCACATCGTTTAGATGATTTGATGATTTAGATGATTTGAATAAGGGTTTAATAATTCTGCAACGACAGTATAAAATCAAGAAAAACAGAGAACCCCTCGCCCCCCCCCCCAAAAAAAAAAGAAACAAACACATTTTTAAACACTCCTCGTAAACATAGTAGGCCTATAGTGAGAAGGAGTGAATGATAAACCAATAGCTAGTAATATCAATATATCAATACTAAGAGGGCGATAAGAGAAGGGGCATAGATTTGACTACAGTAAAAAGTATAAAGTGCCGTCTTCGCCTTATTTATCTTCGGCAGAGGCGGATCTAGGATTTTCGAATGGGCGGGGAGGTGGAGGGGGAGGGGCAAGGCGCGGGAGGGACAGAGGGGAAATTGTTCACAGCACGGCCATGTACGAAACTTTGTTGGAACTGAGGAACTAATTTCCCCGGCCGCCAGCATGGGCATGGGGAGTGGGGCACATTCATCACGGGGTAACATAGCCTTACTCACTTTGTCAGAATAATGTTGTCCCGGCCCTCCCCCTTCCCCCCCCCCCCCCCCCCCCCACCATGCAGCATGCAGATCAGCAAAACTTATTAAAGTTGGAAACGGAAAGGGGTGGATGTGGTTTAATTCTGATATAATTAATGTGTTTCGAGGTGCCTTCTCGCTTTATCAGCCGTGCACCTTACGCCTGGTCGGCTTACTTCGTTCCATTGTGTGATCGCGATGGTCAATTTACACGACTTTTCGTAGATTATATGCCCTAATATACGAAGGGTCGGGTAGAGCGTTTGAGGATTAGACCCCCGCGAGCTATTATTTACGAAGTATCGGGTCCAGCTTACCCGAATCTTTGCGAAAAGGCCAGTGCAAATCTACGAACGTTCGTGTGTTTTACGCCATAGTATATTCTTATGCTTTTACTGTATAATATATATATATATATATATATATATATACATATATATATATATATATATATATATATACATATATATCACAAGCGTACGTAGGCTAGCAGCACAAGAGTTCAAAATGTTCGCGGTGCTATGACATAGCGATACGCACGCGTGCGATGAAGCGATACACAGGTATCAATCTGTGCACGGCCATCCTTTTGTGACGAAGGTTTGAAATGTCGATTCTAGGATTACAACTGTCTGGTCATTCTTATTTTATCTGAGGCTTTTGACAACAATGTTATCGGCATTATAGTGGTTTCTGTCTCCACTCATTTCGTCACTGCTGGTGCCAGCTAGCTGAGCTAGCTCATCCCACCTCCATAGACTTTATTGCACACGCGTAAGCGCGAGCGAGCGGTAAAACCACGTACTAATAGACATTCCTTCAGATCACTGCGAACGGTAGTGTTATGACTGAAAAATATCGAATTCTTTTCAGATATGACCAGAATCAAATAACTGGTACATGAAAGAATTCTTCAAAATTTGAAATACTATTCAAAATAGATTAGTACGTATGTTTGGTATAGGTCAAAGTAGACATTGACTAATTGGTGTAGTTCATGTTCTCTTCTAATTACTATAGAATGTAGGTCTACATGTTTTGTTGGCCCTATGGTACAAAATGTAAACTTAGAGATTGAATGATCACAGATACCTAATGTGATTTCAGAAGTAACTATGCCACTATTCTTTGTTTCTTCGTCTGTCCATGAACAGCTTTGAATTGATTATCATGAGTGAGTACAATAGCACGACTTAGAGCGCGGGGGGGGGGGGCACATTGTCCCCCCAACCATTTTGTTTGCCACTCTTTCATTCTTTTTCCGATTTCAATCAAATTTGTTTGACTTTTTCTAAAAGTTTATCGCAAACATGTTGATATTAAGGCCTAATTTAGCCATGCCCGATATCTCTTATTGCCATGGCAACCATATTAAACTGACAACCCTGTCAATCAGATTTTGCGTATTTTTCTGTTCAAGTGCAATATAATAGTGGATGAAATAGGGTTGCCTTGGCTGTAATTTGCTAGATTAGCAAAATATCAGGTAATAATAATGGCTGTTAATGGCCCTGGAATTTTTTTTTTCATATTATTTGTTTTATTTTCATGTGACATGGGCATCAAAATTACATATAGTAGTGACAATTGAGTTAAAAACGGTATTTTTCAAAGATTGCCATTTTATTTTGTGTCATTTTGACTCTTTCACACAAGTTTTGCCTCTAGTATTATCTCTTTATCATGATATCAATCTGCAAACTGAAAATTCTTATATCATGGAAAGATGAAAATGTGATAATTATACGTGTACCTGTCTCAAACAATATATCATAGGTCTTGAAATATTTCTTTATACTATAATGGGTAGCCCCTCCGTGTGGTGATGACGTTGAAAATTATGTTTTAACATGATTGTAACTCGTCATTTTCATTTTTGGTAAATAGCGCCCTCAAAGGGTGGCCATGAGAAAGTACAAATGTAGGGTCACCGTCATGTAGAGTTTGAGTTGCTCCAGGGAGGTGAGACTCACCTCCCTGGTTTGGCCGAGGGCTGGGCTGGAAATGGGAACTGGAGGAGAGGATCGGCCTCGGTTGTCTTGTGCGTGGAGAACATAGTCCAGTAATGATTGAGCGTATAGCAAGCTTGGTGTTTGTACGGGACAAAAAGTATTCACCACAACGGGTAGGCCTACCAAATCAGGGTGAGAATAGTCGCACAAGTGACATTTCCTATAAGCCCAAACTATTTTGACCTTTCCCGGGGGGGGGGGGGGGGTGGGGAGCGCACATTGTGCCCCCACATTAACTTCTTAACTATTTGATGTATCGCCGCCGGTATTACAAATGTATTTGGCATATGGATAGCTAGAGCAACAAGGGAGGTGAGAGGAAAACCCTAGTTTGCAGGCACAAACCATTGTTGGTCGTAAAGGAGTCTGCACTATTCTGTGCTGTAGCTTCTCCCAACCACAAGAGAGCGGGTGCAGTGTAAGTGGTGCGTGTAGTAGTCTTGGCGCATGCAGACTCCTTTACGACCAACAAGGGTTTGTGCCTGCAGACTAACCCAACCCCACCCCACAACTCCCGCGCCCATCATCCTCTGCACTGTCGCTCTTTCACCAGTTCCATTTGTATATCTCGTGCCTGGAAGTAGATGTTTCCTATACTTCAATACCATCCACGTTTTCCCCATGAGGTACTGCGCAATACCACATGCTATGTTTTATGAGTGTTGCAATGCCTTGGTGGGATTCCCCGCCGTGGGAATCCCAATCTTGTTTACGTGCCTTATTAATTGAAATGCATGCATGGTATTCATATTTAATCTTTCAGAAACGTGTGATTTTATTTACCTCTTTCTTCTTTATTTGATCACATTATAACAGTTTTAATTTTTTTTTTCGACTATCAATGTCTGTATTTGGTTTAATTTAGAGAAAGCATTAAAACATACAAATTTGTTATTGGACCCTATCAATTCGGCAACGCGATTTTCCATTGTAGCAGAGATGCATTGGAATTCATTTAGACGAAAATTACGGAAAGGGGGATAGCTATAAACTGTAATGGTATCTTAATTATAGCTAGGAGTTATTTCTAGGGAGCAGTATAACAAGTAATTGTTTTGATCATTAGACCTTAATCTATAATTCCTTGCTCTCCAAAAATAATGTTCATTTTCACCACGCCCCTGCAAAATATGGATTAATCCTTTTGGACTGCATCATCCCATCATCCCATGAACGTCAACTGGATGGACGCCGCAATATTTCCTTTCTTCACAGCGAGCCAGCAGCCCTGTGTGCAGGGAGTTCTTTAGCTATCTCCACAGTGTTGAACGTGAGTAAATACTTTTATTAAACGTTCCGATAAAATAAAAAAGCCGGGTGTGATTGCAGGGGTGTATCCAGGATATTTTCTGGGGGGGTCGTAATCAAAAATTTTGGACCTTTATTACCTTTGCGAGGGAGCGGAGCGACCGAGCGGGGGGAGGGTGTGGGAGGGGGGGGGTGTCCCCCCTCCCACGGTAGGGAGTTTTTGAATTTTATATCTTAAAATGGGGCCATGTGGTGCATACAAAAGTGACTTTTTCGGCATTGCAGTGGGGCTTAGAAACAAGGTAAATTATGGCATATTAAAACTAAGTTATGAAATTTACACCACCTGGTCACTTTTTTTTTTCCTGTTGTAGCCCTATATAGAGTAAAAAGCCCTCAAAAAACAAAAATGTCTTTTACAAAAAGTGGACCTTTTGAAAATTTGGGGGGGTCGTACGACCCTCCCGACCCCCCCCCCCCCCCCCTTGCATACACCCATGGATTGTCTTTTGTATACAATGTCATGTAATACATCCTCGACGAATAAAAAAAAAACTCATCCGAAAGGCTTCTGCAGTGAGGACTTGTAGTGCCTGTCGGAGTCTTAGGGGCGTCATTGCCAGGTTAGGAATCGAACTTTGGGCGTGGTTCCTCTGTCTGCAGTCTAACAATATTTGTATAATATTCACTAAGCCACAAAAGTTCCTCATGTTTACCAACAGAGTATACTTCCAACAAGTATCTACTAGATGGTTTATCGTGGCGCAAAATTATGGAATGATCTGGATATTATTATGGTAAATTTGCTTCAGTTGAAAGTTTTAAACATTATTTAAAGACCATTCCAATTGCACTGAATGCTTTACATTATTGAGTTTATGGCATTTTGATTCGGTATAATGTACGAGACACTATTTTTGTTTTGGCTCCTTTTCTCTCTCTCTCTCTCTTCTTCTTCTTCTTTTTTTCCCTCCCTGCCTCTGATTTTTTTTTGCTCCTTATTGTTTGAGTTCTTTTTTCCTATTATGTACCTCGCGTATACTTATATTTGTTTACTGTTTCAGCTAAATTTGTGTATTATTTGTATAGTCATTTTTTTCATTTGTTGTTGTTTTTTACTACTCTCCCCTACTGAATGTTTTGTGTATTGTTATGTTGCTTTTACTTTGGTTGGACCCCTTCGAAAAACAGCAATTTGCTGAAAGGGTGATCCATCACACAAGTGGTAAATAAATAAACACAAAATATTGATAGATTTACAAATGGATTTACAAATGTGGCTCCGGTTATAAATCTGTGAGCTGAGGTATAGATTTAATTAGCATATACTATGAATTACTCCAGGCTATCACAAAACTGATTTTAATTTCTCAAATTCTCCTTTTCAACAGCAAGTCAGCCTCATGCACGTCCCTTGACGCATCTATCATTAGAGGTGAGTATAAATTCTCCTCTCTTGCTTTACCGTAACGCTTTGCAAGCTAATTGTTCTCAATCAAAATTGATGAGTTACCTCATCAGTTATCGGTTATGAGTGCACTTTATTTATCTATTTATTCATTTATCTATTTTTTTTTTTTAGTTAATCATTGGTCATTATGTGACCAGGTGCGCAGTAAACAGTTTCTGATAACTGTAAGGTTGTGTAAAGCCAGGTGCGAAGGAAACAGTTTCGGATGGCCTTTATGGCATGATGGTCGGATCGCGGCTCGGTGCGTCGCATCCGCATGGGTATAAACTTTTCTTCTTCCTCTTCTTCTTTTCTTTTTTTTTTTTTGATATTCTATCACCAATTTCTGGTATGGTATTGTCCTCTTTTTTTTAGCAAGAAATCGAAGGAATTAGAAATAGAAGAAGAAGACGAAGGGAAAGAAGAAATTAAAAAGAATAAGACAGGTTGAAAAATGAGGGAGAGGAGGAATTAATGAAAATTATGAGTGAAAATTTACCTAAATCGGTCAAAAAAAAAAAGTTGTGGATTTACGGGGGGTAGGGGGTTTAAACCCCCTCCCTTAGGCTGCCAAGCCAAAAAAAAAAAAAGAAAAAGAAAAAGAAAGAAAGAACACAGAAACAAACCACAAATTATTAATCAATTATTTTAAGACCAAAATTAACATAAAGGCAGGTGCGAGTTTCTTGTCTAAAAGTTGTCAATTTTATAACTGAAAATGCAAAATTTTCGCCTCTAAAGGGGCAAAAATTATAATTCACTAACAATATACCTTATTTTATCTATACACTAATATTTAATTATGAGTCAATTTAGTGTATATCAAGATGGTAGCCTCGCGTCCTCGAGTGTGCCCCGTGGAATTTTAGTAGACTCTACATTTTTCCTTTTGTTCTATGCTTTCTTGTAATATAAGAATACGATGTGTATTTCTTATTGTTCGAACAATGCGGTTACGTTTTAGCTTTTACTGAATACATTTCAGACGAATGACAAAGTGAGTGGCTTGCTCGATCTGTCCATACTTGGTTCGGTGTAATAATGTCAGAGGTAAAAATGCCAGAAGTAAAAATGTCAGAGGTAAAATGTCAGAGGTAAAAATGCCAGAGATAAAAATGCCAGAGGTAAAAATGCAAGAGGTAAAAATGCCAGAGGTAAAAATGCAAGAGGTAAAAATGCAAGAGGTAAAAATGTAAGAGGTAAAAATGTAAGAGGTAATAATGTCAGACACTGTCAGAGGTAAAAATGTCGGAGGTAAAATAAAAAAAGTCAGAAGTGAAAATATCAGAGGTATAAATGTCAGAAGTTAGAATTTCAGAGGTAAAAATGTCAGAAGTAGAATTGTCAGAGGTAAAAATGTCAGAATTCTGCTCACGTTGAGGCTGGTAAACAGTAATTATTGTTCTTTTTTTTTTAACTATTTAGTGAGAAGAGGTAAATGAGGCATAGTCTAAGCAAATCGCTGATTCCCACCTGTTCTATGTTATTTTCTCAAATGCATGCAGGTTTCGTATTTATCTCGCAAGGCCCGACCACAGGACATAAATGTACAAGTAAAAAAGTACAAAACGAAAACAAACAAACTATAGTAGATGTACCGGCAGACATTAAGCTCTTGCAAAATAATTCATTATGGGGTTCAAGTATCACATGGCGCAAAAACAAATATCTCGAACACTTTGTGGTCAGTTTACTAAAGTGATCGGGTCTATTATACATTATTTGTAGTATTTTGAAATCCTAGGAAAAACAGAAAAAGGTCGATAGTTGCTAATTTCATGAGGATCACCTTTTTGAGAACAGGGGTGGCTTCTGCAATTTTGCCACCCTTTACATGGCACGTGCAATAAAACCTTTCCGTGTGTTTTCTCGCGCCTGTACTTTTTTCGTTTTAATTGCAATAAAAACGTACATCATTTAGGTCACAGTTTATGCACTCTTATCTCATAATAACCCGATAGATATGTTTCCGATATACCAGAAAGAGGCCAGGTGAGGCGGTACACATTCTACCTGTAAGTGAGGAAAACGAGGGTAATATTTTGTACATGTACGTCCTGGTCGTGCAACTAGTCGTCATTCTGGGCAATTTTGTACATGCTCCATCATGTCCATTTGTATTTGTTTAGAGATGTGGGGGTGGGTGGGTGGGGGAGGTTTGGTCCTTTCCATCGAAACGCAGAGGGTATCCGCGAGAAAAAAAAAAATGCAGGAAAGTGTAGGGGAGACCGAGGAGAAATGGGGTATTTTTGCATCCTCAGGAAAGATTCCTTGTAACTTTTAATATATTTTGTCAAGCTAGGTCATGATCATAAAGATGTAATTATGAATTTTATAATAGAGTATTTAATGATACCCATATATATATATATATATATATATGTATGTATTTATTTATTAGACATTTTCGTGTAATTAATGATTTCTTAAGCCCTTAATTTGGGATGAAATGGGACACCCCGGGGAGAAATGGGATATCAAGAGGGGAGAAATAGGACAACTATGCACAAAAGAATCCTTAAGATTATCACAAAGTATAGACTGGTGATAAAACAAACCCCTTTTGATTAAGATATAAGACAAAAAAGGAATAATTTGTGAACAGAAGACTTTTTACAAGAGACGTATTGGGATAGAATGATAAATTGTTGAAGATGCCTTTATGTCATTTATGAAAAAAAATGTGGAAATGTAGGTTTGTTTGAAAATTGGTTATAAAAACAATTGTGTTTTTTTTCAACTTGCCTGTAGAACTGTTTAGTGACTAATACACAGTGTATGTCTTTATTGAGGTGTACCGAGGCTCATCTTTTTACTGATATAACTGGATTGTTGATAGGCCGAGCATTGTTCAAGTTGCAAGAGTGTTCCATATTTCTTCCCGGTCTCCCCTATGCGCAATTTTAGGAGAAGGCACGGAAAGCGCGTGTTGCGAGAAGGGTGTCAGAAATATGAAGAACTAGATATATCGCTACGGCGACTGATATGCCTCCGCCATAATGCATGGTTCTCCTATAGGTCTATAGTACAATGTCTTGACAATGTGTGATGACAGTTTCACACAATTGGCAAAATATTAAAATGACAGGTTTGCCACAAATGTGCTGAATGTTCACTTCCCTAGAACTAGGTTCAATTGGATGAATGATTAAAATGTCAGAGTGCAGGTATTTGGGGAACTGATGATTTTTACTTGACTTTTGACCCTTTTATAAGTTTATGCATTGAGTAATTTTAAAGGTATTGAGAAAAAGTATAATTTCAGTATCAAATGGGAAAATATCATTATCTAAACCTGGCCTTTGACCTTTGACCTCACATGCATAAATATGTAAGTTTCATGATGATACCTTGAGTTACTTTTGAGATATGGAGGAAAAAGTGCAATTCAGCACTTTCACTTGACCTTTGACCTTTTGACCTTTGACCTTTTGGCAAGAAACTTCCCACAGAATATATATTGGGTACTACATGCATACATCAAGTTAAAACAAAAACCTTCAGGCATATTGCAGTTTAAGGAAAGTGGTGATATTTTGAGGAGTTGACCTTGACCTTTGACCCCCCTGAACTTTGACCCATGACCCCAACTTCCCTAGATAATCACTGCCCATCGGTACAAGCATATATACTAACTTGTAAAGAAAGTTAAAAAGAACTTGAAGAGTGCTCATGATGATATGCAAATGAGTGAGGCAATTTTTTTTCACAAAAATAACAGGAAAAGGTCTGATTTTATGACATGATAATGTATTGCATGACAACATCCATGCTGAACAACTTTTAAAGTAGTGGATCTTATAAACTGGGGAGGGGGGTTAAAGTACATCTTGTTTATATTCTATAAGCTGGGGGTATTTATCTATTTGTTTCTTTAAGTTTTATATATCGCAACAAGAAAAGTTGGATTGATGCAATATATAAACAAATACAAAATGAAACATGAAAAGTACAAAATTTCAGAAAAGAATACAACACTTGGTAAATCTTTAAATTGTTTGGAATACGGAAAGAGTATGCAAATTCTGGAAGAGAGGGTATTAGAAATAGAACTTGGAGGGGAGAGAAAAAAAGGGAACGGTTTAAGGAAAGAGGTAGAAAAAACTGTGACAGATATAAATTAATCACTGAATGATACAGACGACAGCACTGTATTATTATTATTCTGTTATGAATTTATTTTAAAAACAACATACATGTATGTACTTGTATCAACAAAAAATATATTTACGGCAAAACCCGTTTGACCCGACAATTCAAGTTCAGACATGTTCAGGGTTCTTGGGGAATTCTCACTTGCGACTGTGTCGAGCATCGACCTATAGTTTTCGCTTCAACTTTACTTTCACCTCAACTTTCGGCCGAGCAAATTTTCACTACATAGCTCGCGGTCGAGTTAATAAAATCTCCATTCTCCAGAATTATAGTGTTGGTATGATTTAGGAAATTTCTGTCAAATTCTGAAATAAAATCAAACACACCTGGAGTTACTGTTAATGACAAAATTTTGAGTCATATCAAGGGACAACCACAAGAGGGAGCCCTGTAAGCAAACCTATGATAAAAATCTCGGGGCATCAAGGGCGGCGGAACGAATTTTCTTTTGGGGGGCAAAGACAAAAAAGGGCACATTGTTCTCGGAAAAGGGCATTTATTTTTTGCCGAGAAAAAAAGGGGCATTTTTGCGAATTTTTGATTTTCTTAAAAGGGGGTGGGCAAATGCCCCTCTCCCCCCCCCCCCCCGCTCCCGCCGACCTTGCGGGACATGATCACGAGATTTTGCAGTTTTTGCTGATGTTACCAAAATTTGATAGTTTGGGAGAAAAAAAAAACAAATCAGAGGGCTGTTAAACTCATGAAGCTTTGTCAATAAAACCGGTTAGGTATATTTTTACAATTTAAAGGTTTGTCGAAAACCGTACTTGGGCTTTAAAGCCAAAGAATAGTTTTGGAAATCCTTAAAATCAATAAAATTCCTAATTGATTTTATTCTTTAGAGCTTTATGAGCTCTTACAGACATGTGAATTACTTTCACGCAAAACCGCCAATTTTGGGGAATATTCGCAAAAATGCCATATCTCTGTTGTAGGCCTAACACGAGATTTGTACCATACCAAAGTATTATTCAGCTCCCTCTAGTGATTGATTACCCAAAATCTGTCATAAATAGCAACTTTAGGTGTGTCTAGTTTTATTTCCTGGTGTCTGGAGAGAGAGTTCTCTGTGTAGTTTTCAAAAGATTGATAAAACCTCCCCCTTCAAACCAGAACTATGAATGGGCTTTAAAGCCCCATGAGGCCTACATAGTTTTAGTGTGATTAAGGAAATGTTTTATCAATCTTTAAAAAACCTGAGCATTATCACTCCAGACACAGGGAAATAAACTCAAACACACCAAAAGTTAATGTTAATGACAGATTTTGAATAAAAATGAACAACCCCTTAAGGGAACTCTGTCCACAATGCAATGGTAAATATCAGGGATATTACATTTTTGCGAATGTTCCTAAAAGTAAATTGGTTTTGGAGAAAATAGTTCCGGGGCTGCTCGAGGTTAAATGGCTCTAAAAATAAATTCAAATAGGAATTGTGTTATTATTTTCGTATTTTTATCGATTTCGAAGCTTTACGTGAAATTGGCTTGACTCCTGCATTATTTAATTGGTAATGAACCGTGCTCATACATGTATTCAAGATCTGATACAATGGCTTGTACTAATAATGATCGGGTAAATTTCGTGTTAGTTGCGTGTAAAATAATGTCTTATAAGGTCTTTGATTAAAAGAGAAAAAAATCTCTGCAAAATAATGGTAAAAGCTTCATGCGCTTGGCGATGGTTACCCGAAACTAATCGTTTAGCATGCACAAGCCGCCTATAGTAGCAACGTCACAAGCGGTGCTGGTGCAGACGGAAGCAAGCGAAGGAAATGTGCACACACCGATGGTCTACGAGCGGCTACTTTTTTCAGATTTGGCTACTGTTCACCGCACACCTAGTACGTGCTGATTTGGTAAAATTGATATTTCATAGTTTGGGACATTTTTTGTGATGGGATAGAATTTTTTTTCTAGAGTTCTTAGGACATGCTCTTACACCTCTCAAATTTAAATTTTAGGGGAGAGTTTCCTTTTAACACTCCAATAAAATCTGGTAGGGTTGACTGTGTGCAGCTGGCCCAAACCACAAAACTCTACACTGTGTGTAGAGTTCTGTGGTTCAAACAACTATTTGGCCCCAAGGTCGTGTTCGCTGGCCTTATGACCCGGTTCTAAACGCGTTAAGCGTCACGGCAACCATTTGGTATTATGGGGGAGCAGCGTTGGTGTGACAAATATACTAGTAGTCTCCGCGTTTGAAACACGCTGGTGACGTACGTGTGCCTTTAAGAGAAGAGGTTTGCTGCAGAATAGAATTGGAACTATTATGAAAGGCCCAGTGTTCATAATTATAATGAAAATATTAATAATAATATTGATAATAATAATAATAATAATAATAATAATAATACAGGGTTTGGTATAGCACTGCTGGCCGCAATATCACGCTCTTACAATATGAGCAGAACGAGAAAATATAAACATTTCAGATTTTACATAATGCACAACTTACTACTAGTATCTTTTTTGTGGAAAAAAAAAGGTCTAATGTCAATGTTTGTTATTTGTTTAATGGATATGATAAGGTATTCGACATGCCAATGACGCTGCAATTATGAATAGTTTACTCTCTAAAAAAAAATCGAGTGAAAATATTCACTCTTGAAGGAGTGAATACAAAAAAGAGTGAATTTAGAGTGAAATTGGAGTGAATGTCGAGTGAAAACGTTCATTTTCACTCGTTTTGGAGTGACCTCAGGGATCACTCGAAGATTTTGGAGTGATCCCTGAGGTCACTCCAAAAAGAGTGATAATGAACATTTTCACTCAAAATTCACTTCAATTTCACTCCAAATTCACTCTTTTTTGTATTCACTCCTTCAAGAGTGAATATTTTCATTCAATTTTTGTAGAGAGTATCGACAGAGACAAACTGGGATCAAGGAAATTCAAGTCTTCATGTGTCTTGTGAAGAACGGAGGTTATTTGTATGTATGTATGTTTGTATGTATGTTTTTTTTTTTGGTTGGTTTTTTGGGGGGAGCAATTGAGGTACGAAAAAGAGCTAAAGAGGGGAAGGCGGGGGGGGGGGGAATGATGAGTAATATGCCAATGAATTCAATCAATCGTTGTAAACCATGGTGTATCTGCTCTCTGATTCGCAGAATCTACAACGATGGACATCCTTTGTGTTGGTGTTGAGGTGTTGGTGTTGAGCAAGATGCTCCGAATCCCCAGGCAGCGTGTCGGCAGAAGCTCTCGCAAGACCATCTCACAGCTCTCTTTCTTCTCCTCCTGGTTTGTGGAGATGTGGAATCAAATCCTGGACCTAACACCGACGTAAGTGCATTTTTTAGGTTAAACAATGACAATACCCTGGTAAAGTTCCAATTTTGCCCAGTAACAAGTTACTTTAACACAGTGCACTCCCGTTATAACGAACTAATGCTCGGGAACGGGAGTTTTCTTTCGTTATAACGAAATTTCGGTTTAACCGAACAATGAGTTATACAACGAAAACAAGGAAACCGCGCATACTATGTATGTCATATTCTGTTTGTTTGAGTACTCATCATACACTGGAAAGCTATGTGAAACGGGATGGTACCTTTTTAATTTTGTTTAGATATTACATCTAAAAGAGAGCATAAAGTTGTTTGTATTGTCACACACGTATAAAAAATGATGGTTTAGGATTCAGTTACAGTTCGCTATTCCAAAGGTTTGTTTCTTACTAAAGTTCGTGACTCCGAAGGCTCCTTATTTCGAAGTTTCGCCATTCCCTGGATTCCGAAGGTTTGTTCATCTGAAGCTTCGCTCTTCCGAAGATTCGTTATTCCTAAAGTTCATAATTTAGATATCATATTGTTCGTTTTCCGAAGGTTCGTTGATCGGAAAATGAAATGAGGTTCGTCATTCCAAAGGTTTGTAAACCAAAAAAAAAAAAAAAAAAAAATGAGAAAGGTTCACTATTCCAAAGGTTCACTATTCCAAAGGTTCGTTGTTACCAAAGTTTTATGATTCGGAAACGAAATAAGGTTCTTTATTCCGAAGAAGGTTTGTTAATCCCCCCCCCCCCAAAAAAAAAAAAAAAAATGAGAAAGGTTAGTTATTTGGAAGGTTCGGTAATCTAAAGACGATTATGAGGTTTGCAATTCCTAAGCTTTGTTAGTGGACTCGCCTTTTTCACTTTTGGATTAACAAAACTTCTTTTTTTAATGTTCCGATTAACGAACGTTTAGAATTCCTATCATTTTCGGACTAACGAACGTCGTAATGAGAACCATATTTCATTGTCGGATTAACGAACCTTATTAATAACGAACCTTTGGAATAACGCCAAAATGTTCGTACTAACAAGCCCTCATTTCCGAACTAACGGATATTTGTGTCCGTTACATTAGGTGTATCAGAATCTGTGTGTTTTGTAATAAAGAACCTTCGGAACAATAAAACGAACCTTATTTAATTTCAGATTATTGTATTACAATAACGCAAGTTCCCGTAGGAAAGTGTGCGTGACACACGGAGCGAACACACAGTGATGTGAAGCGTTCGTCCATGCAAAGACGCTATAAATGCTTGTTCCGCTACGTATTTTCCAAAGTGATCCGCATTTCGTTATAACGGAGCACATTTCTTTTGTTTTTCTTTGTCAGTGGCGCTCGGAAAAGACTTCGTTATAACGAAAATTTCGCTATAACCGCGTTCGTTATAAGCGAATTTTGTACCCTAGACTTTAATGGGGATAATTTTGGGACCAGAAGTTTTACTTCGTTGTAACGAAATTTCATTATAACCTTTTTGTCGTTGTGCACTGAGTGCACTGTACAAAGAGAAAATGTTTAGAAGAACAACAGTGATAATTTGATCCGAATAGCACTAACATAGAGAAGTTATGAAAATGGGAAATTGTATACATTTCTCAAACTAGTTCTTGAACATTGACTTTGAATATGCAAGAGAGTGAGTTGATGACATTCACCTTACAATTTCAAAAGGTACTGTACCCAAAGAAAATCACAAAAATTCCACATTTCTGCCATAAGAATGCATTCTATAAAACCGCTCACACTAAATAAGAAATTACTGATAAGTCAAACATAATTAGGATTTTTAACCCGGGGCAAGTCAACTTCAGTGATTTAAAAAAATCAGAATTTTTATAACTTTTTCATATAAATTCAATGGAAAACTGTAAGGTGATGACATCTTCAGACAACAAATTGGCATGCGCTATTATCTCCACTGTTAAAGAAGTGTTTTATGGAAATTATCGAAAATTCAAAATCTTTTATCTTTTCTTTACTATTTGTCCGTTTTTTGATGAAAACTTTTCACTTTTTTCTCGTCAACTTTTACTCTTTGTTTTAAGAGTATTTTTAAAAAGGACCCAAACTTGTCCTTTAAAATCTGACGTCATGAACTTCCGAACACACATTGCTCATAATACATTTCTTAAACTGGATCACGCACTGTCGCGTTATAAGGTAATAAAATTACCATGTTTTGCCTGGCTATATTGGTTCATTGATCCGCAATTACTGCTGATTAACAATCATTATCGGAGCAATTTTCTGTATTCTATGACCGCCAAATTGGAGGTTAAAATGGGCTCTAAGTAGAGGTCTAGGGGACACATTTTCTCTTTGTATTGAAAAACTATAAGAGCTTCAATGACAATTTCACACATTTCACACCTCTATTTTTTTTTCTTTTGGATAAACAAGTAGGACCTAATATGACCTTAGCGTCAAAGATCCCTAGAGGCCGTAAATCTGAATTACAAAAATTAATAATAGTTATTATTATTATTATTATTATCATTATTATTATTATTATTATTATTATTATTATTATTATTATTATTATTCAAAAAGGCCGCCGATTGGGACATAGGAAGTTATACACTCTTAAAGTGCTGACGTGCAAATGCAATGTGTATTTTTTATTTATCCTTTGGGGGTCAGGGAGCACATTGGATTTGATTTCATCGATACTTATTTAAACATGAGTATCATACTTTGGGTGTTGCGTCACAGAGAATGCTCTTTAAAAAGAAAACGATTTGGAGATCTAGGTTAGTCGTGTAGGCTATTATTACCTACCAAAGATAATGATGATCAACAGCCCCATATCACTATTGTGTATTGCATCAGAATGGATACGGCTTAAAGACAATAAACTTTCCTCACTACTCCCTATCCCTTCTTCCCCATTTTTTTTTTCTGGAGTCCCTTTCCATTCCTTTTCCCCTTGCGGTGCAGTTACAGTGCGGTTGGCTTGTGTCTGTGTCTGTGTCTGTGCCTGTGTGCATAAGTGCATAAGTGTGATTGGTGGTGTTTGTGCAACATGTGAGTAGGTGTGTGTTATTGTTAGTGCTTCTGAGATTGCTGATTGCTTGTTTACTTTTTTGTCCACAGGGGCCTACAGATCACAAGTTCTGGCTTCAATGTGGGCCTCTGTATTTCCAAACATCGTTTTGTTTTCGATTATTATAACACTTGACTTCCTTTTTAATAAAATATTGTCTATGAGTATGATGTACATTGTTGTTGTTTTTTTCTTGTTCACGCAACTTTTTGAAACTTTAGATATCTATCGTATGCATGGATTTTAGTTGTGAGTATGTAAACTCCTAAACTCATGATGATTTGTTATTGTTTTTATACATGTCAATTTATCGTTATATTCTATATGTTTTATTTGGAAATGGAAAAAAAATAAATTAAATGAAAATGAAAAATAGCGCATAACACATAGGCATAAATGTATGTCTCTATGCGCTTAAATAATTATTATCCTGGCTTTAGCTCGTGCAGCGATAGCGCTGGAGCATTTTGAGGAAAAATCCTACCAGCTAGGTACCCATTTACTACACCTGGGTCGAGAGAAAATTGTGGATAAAATACCTTGTCTAGGGTATACGCTTTGGGCTGGGATCGAACCGCCGAACCACTTATTATGAGGGCAAGAGCACGATTATGTCACAACACTCTCACAATTTTAACAACGCATTCTTAACAACATTCTTAAACTGAGCTACAAGACCTGTACAATTATGATCAGATGAATGAAAAGACGACAAAGTAAGTAAAAATAATGAACATCATGCATTACTGAAGACATGTATGATTGATGCTACACCACCAGTTAAGCTAACACAGCAATCTATATTCAGCAATCGGGTGTTATTTTAGGCTTTCACTTTTAGGAGCACTAAATGATAATCATGAAGCATGCTTTTATACATGTTCATTTTTGTCGAGCCCACCGGAGGTATGGGGAGACTAAGGGATCGCCTGCGGCGTCTGTCCGTACGTCGTCCGTCCGTCGTCTGTCCGTAACGCTACAAAAACTTGAATAACTCTCTACTGAGGATTTCAATTTCGATCAAACTTGGAGGGAAGAGTGGTTATACAAAGTTACACATTTTACTAAACATGAAGGGCACCTCAAGGTCAAAGGTCACAGGCAGAGGTCAATGAACTTTAGGGCCCAATGTTAAGTTTTTAGGGCGCGTTTCGTTTATGGCTCGTAACTTTTGATGTATCTGTCTGTTTATGACCAAACTTAGATGGTAGATGTCCCTTGGGAAGTTGAAGGTTAATACAAGGTCAAAGGTCACAAACAGGGGTCAACGAACTTTTAGGGCCCAATGTTGAGTTTTTATGGCGCATTTTGATTATGGCTCATAACTTTTGATCCCTTTGTCTGTTTGTGACCAAACTTGGATGGTAGATGTCCATTGGGGAGGTAAAGGTCATCACAATGTCAAAGGTCACATACAGGGGTCAACGAACTTTTAGGGCCCAATGTTAAGTTTTTATGGCGCATTTTAATTATGGCTCATAACTTTTGATCCCTTTGTCAGTTTGTGACCAAACTTGGACTGTAGATGTCCCTTGGGGAATTAAAGGTCATCACATGGTCAAAGGTCACAGAAAGGGGTCAACAAATTTTTAAGGCCCATTTTTAAGTTTTTATGGCGCGTTTCGATTATGGCTCATACATTTGAGGCCTTTGTCCAATTGTGACCAAACTTGGATGGTAAATGTCCCTTGGGGAGTTGAAGATCACCACAAGGTCAAAGGTCATCGGCGGGTCAATGAACTTCTGGGAGTTAGAAAAATATTAATTTCTTGTACGCAAATGAGCAAGACCCAATTTGGCACTTGCCTTGTTACACGCCATCACATATTCTGATGTCATGGAGGGCCATGAAGCTCAGTTTTCTGAAATCAGAAAAATGTTAACATATGCCTTTAACTAAAAACTATAGTAATAAAGTCAAGTTGAATTTGAACCATGACCGTAAATTACAGGGCTCGAATCTCTGTTTGATTCCCTTGGCATTAACATGTCAGTAATATCCTAATTTGCGACAATTTGAATTTCAAAGTTACAGACCTTTTTGCAATTTTTTGTTTTCACCAAAAAGTAATATTTTTTTTTTCGTTTCTAGGATAATGACGTTACTGACCAACAACCAGAGCTCTAAGCGCCTTTTTGGCCAAAGTTTACAATAATAGTCAAAAGTGCACACTTAGGCCTAATTGTAGCACACACTTGTCTTCCATTAGGCTTATATATACAAAATATGGTTGTGTTTATCAAATCATAAACGCGTAATAAGATAATTTCTTTTACCTGATTTCAAACCTGATTTCAAAATAAAACATGATTCAACATAAATATAAAAGGTCAAATCATTCTATTCGTACATACCAGTCTTCAGTGCAATAACTGAAATAAAATTATGCAAAGTTTTGTTCATATTCATGTAAAACAAAAATAAAGCCAAACAAAAAACACAAAAACCTACATGAAATGGTATAGGCCTATTTACCATATTCTTAAAAGTGTAATCTCTTTCTTTATTAAGGGACAAACTGGTGAAGAAAAGATGATGGAGCTGCCCGCTCTCGGTCGACCGATGCAGCTTGGAATGCTCTACGACTGTCGTGATGATACGCTTATTCCTGGCTTCACGCTTTGGGACCCGGAAATATTGAAGAACGACCGTGACGTCCATAGCCAACAAGGGACACACTTCAACGTCATTACGTCAGACAGCATCAATAACAAGTCGTCGGCCTTGAACATTGAGGCTTCTCTGAAAGCGAGCTTCATGGGCGGCCTGGTTGAGGTGAGTGGTTCTGCCGAATACATCAACGACAAGAAGACGACTAGTCGACAATCCCGCCTTACACTTCAATACAAGACCACGACTAGGTTTGAACAGCTGACAATGAAACATCTAGAAAGACACAATGTGCAATATCCGTATGTGTTTGATCAAGGTATAGGTACGCATGTTGTAACAGGCATTTTGTACGGGGCACAAGCTTTCTTTGTATTTGACAGGTATCTGAAGAATGACGAGAGCGATCAGCATGTGCACGGGCACGTAAATGCCATCATCAAGAAAATTCCGAGCTTCAGCATCAAAGGTGAAGGTGACCTGAAACTCACAGAAAGCGAGAAAGAAGAAGCTGACAAGCTCCAGTGCAAGATCTATGGCGATTTTGCGCCTAAGAGCAACCCTGTAAGCTACGAGGAGGCTGTGGTGATCTATACCCAGCTGCCATCAATGCTGGGAGATAACGGAGAGTTCGCTGTTCCTCTGACGGTATGGCTCTATCCGTTGTCAAAGTTGGACAGCAAGGTAGCAACACTGTTCAGAGAAATAAGTGTGAACATTATCGAACAGGTCCAGAATATTCTAGAGGGGTTCGATCAGTGGAAAATAAGATGTGACGACTTGGTCAAAAATAACGTTTGCACGGACTTTCCGAAGTTCACCGAGAAGCTGGACCTGTTCAGAAAGTTGCTACTCGAATTCAAGCAGGGTTTCCAGCAAAAGATTGCTCGAGCACTACCAAAAGTTCGTGGAGGTGAAGCAGTAGAGCAAGTACTGATAGACATCATTTCTGATTGTGAGAAATCTCCTTTTCATTCGCGACTGGTAGAATACTGGCTGAAATGCAGAGAAAAGGAAATGAACATCGTGAAAAGCTTCGTGAAAGGTTTGGACTCCTTCAGAATCATTCGCTCTCGGGAAGACCTGGATGAACTGTTATTGGATTTCTCAATCGAACACGTAGTGGCGTTTTCTTTCAACTCATTGGGGCTAGAAGATGATTACCTCAAGGTCCTTTCACGGTTCATCAGGACAAAAACATATGAGTCTTATACACCGCAGAAAGAATGGTTTGACACTGTGGAAACGTCGAAGAAAATGAGAATGAAAGCCAAACAGTTTAAGGACTTTGCAAGTGCGAACAGTACCTCAGAGGAGACCACATTTGTCATAATGGGGTTCGGTGATGGCGGAAAGTCGACCGGCGAAGGTGGCTCACTCTTTCACTACGAGCATGGCGTCCTCACCACAAAAGACTTTGAACCTCCTGGTGTACCTGGAAAACCAGAAATTGTCAAGACGTATCATGATTCTGCGATACTCAAATGGACCGCGCCACAGACTGGACTTGCATGCATCCAATCTTACCTTGTAAAGTACAGGCAGACGTCACCAACACAGGATCCTGAATGGCGTGAGTTCAGGACAGATAGTACAGCTACTCTTGCAACCGTACCGGAAATAAAGCCAAACATCACATACGAATTCTCGGTGGCAGCGATTTGTGAGATGGGGCATTCCCAGGGTGGCGCAGTGAGTAAAGTTGCTGCAACCGTACCTTCGAGCCCTCCACATAATGTGCAAAAGAACCAAGTTTCTAGGGCTAGCATCACGGTGGTGTGGGATAAGCCTGATATGCTAGGGGAAGGCGTTGGAGTGATGAGATACAGAGCAAGTTACGTCCCGATAGTTCACACAGGTCCAGATCACGTGTTGCTGACCGAAACCAAAGGAGATGTTTCTTTGTGCACATCAATAGATGACCTTGACCCAGGAACTACCTACAAAGTATCAGTCTCTGCTTTGTGTGGAACAGCAAAGGACAGCGCGTTTTCCGAACCCGTAGAAATAACTTCAGTTTCTGCAGTAAACGAACGCATGAAAAACTTCAGAGAGCTGATAGCACAGTGTGATACCCTGAAGGAAGGAGATCATTCCAAAGGAGAACCATCTTTGTACAAGCTTCCCCTGACTAAAGAAAGACATTTTGCACGCAATAAATACCAGACCTACTACTTCGGTCAAAGGAATGAAGCAAAACGACATTTGGTTGCAATGGTCGTCGGAGCGACAGGTGCAGGAAAGAGCACTCTGATCAACGGCATGGTCAACTACATCTTTAACGTTGACTGGAATGACAACTTTCGTTTCAAGATCATTGCTGAGGAGGGAGAGAACAAGGCTGGCGGCCAGGCACAGAGCCAGACTCAGATGATCACCTCGTACACCATTAATCCAACAAAGTGGTCACATCTCGAATTCAGACTGACGATAATTGACACACCAGGATTCGGTGACACGAGAGGTATCGCACGAGACAAAGCCATCTTTGACCAGATTCGTGACTTCTTCGCAGATTCACCTCTCCATCACGTGGACCACATAGATGCCATTGGCTTTGTCGCTCAAGCATCCCAAGCAAGGTTAACCCACACTCAAAGGTATGTGTTCGACTCTGTCTTGGCAATCTTCGGCAAGGACATCGAACAAAATATTATGATGCTTGTGACATTTGCCGATGGACAGAAACCTCCCGTTATAGACGCTATCAAAGCAGCGAACATTCCGCGCTCGAACAACATCTTCAAATTCAACAATTCTGCTTTGTTTGCTAATAGAACTGATGTTGATCAACCTTCAGGTGGCAAGAGTAGCAATGATATCTTGGGAAAAAACGTCAACGACGTGGAAGAAGAAAAAGCAGATTGCTTTGACAAAATGTTCTGGAAGATGGGGGTCCAGAGCATGCGGCAGTTCTTCTCCGCTTTGAGTCAGATAGAGCCAAAAAGTCTTTCGCTTACACAAGAAGTCCTGAAGGAACGTCAGCGCTTGGAAGCAGCAGTGGAAGGTCTACAGCCACAGATCCAGATGGGATGTGGTAAGCTTGATGAATTGCAAGAGGAACAGAGGATCCTGGAGCAGCATGAGGCGGAAATTGAAGCGAATAAGGAGTTTGTATACGAAGTGGAAGTTCAGAAGAGTCGGAAAATCGACATTACCGGACATTACATCACCAACTGTACCCGTTGCCACTTTACATGTCATTATCCATGTTATATCGCAGATGACAATGAGAAGGCGGACTGTGCGGCCATGACAGGAGATGGAACATGTGGCGTATGTCCTGGAAGATGTGTTTGGAATGTTCACTTTAATCAGGCTTACAGATTTGAGTATTACACTGAGAAAGAGACTCGGACTTATGCGGAGCTCGAAAGTCGTTACAATGACGCAACTGGCAAGAAGCTAACTGTAGAACAAGTTGTCAAGAAACATCAAGAAGAATTCGCGATCGTTCAGGAATGCGTGTATCAACTAATCACTGAATCATACAGTAGCCTCAAACGGCTTGAAGAAATCGCGTTGAGGCCAAACCCTCTCAGTACTCTGGACTACGTGGATCTCTTGATTGAGGCCGAACGACAGGAAGCAAAAGCAGGATGGAGAAGTCGTGTTAATGCTCTCCAGGGTGTGCGCAAGGAGGCAGAAATCCTGTCCCAAATCAAGCAAGCGAATTACGATCCCTTTCAGCAATACCAGCAGCACTTCAGTGGAAATGGAAGGAAGAAGAAAGGAGTATTTGAAAGCTTTTACGATTTTGTTTCTGGCCCATTTCGAAGTGGCAGTGGTAGTCACAGCAGTGTTTGACTTCTCTGAGTAAATTCACCTGTATCAAAGATGTTCTGCATAAAACAATCAGGTACAGACTTAAACTGAAAACATGTTAATGAAAGCTGAGCAGTGCTCATCTACTGCTTTGTTTAACTCTCCTTTGTTTTTGTTGATTCTTGGTCGAAACAATTTTTAGATTTTCTTGAGTATATTTTAATGTTTATATAAAATAGTCGTATAGGTGTTAGATTAAGATTTGTTGGTCACAAGAATTTTTAAAAGTAAAAGTTTGCTTGCTCGTAATCTACTCGTACAAATTACTCAAACAAGGAAGCCATTTGTATTTCAATATATTACAAATGGTGTTGAAGTTTTATCATGTATAAGAGGAAAACGAGTTTTTTTTTTTTTAATGATAGGAAATACACAGAAACACACAATTAGCTAATTGTCTTCCAAAGAGGCAACGATGGCAGAGACCTCCTTCCCCTAACGGCTCTAGGGCTGAAATTTAAATCAAATGATTTCGGTGGCTTTGAGCTGAGACATGCAACAAGGAGTTTACTACGCAAATGATTGACGTCTATAGGAAGAATTAAACGCCCTGCTCCCTACCGATGAATGATTTACCCTGCAAAACGAAAGCAACAGTAGTTTTTCAAAGATATAGTTAATAATGGAGATAACAGAGCTGTTGCATTCTTTTTTTTTTTACTATTCTTCTTTACAATGATGGTACTTTCGAAGCAATACAATTTGTACAATTTTATGCTGTACAGATTGTTCATCATTGGCGTTCATAACTGAACTTGCTTTTGGTAAGAAATATATTGCACAGATCTTTGCTCTGAATGAAAATAATGGTCAAATCAGTCGACTTGTAAATGTCATAATTAGTTTGACCGGTCTGGTTGCGCCAGCTGACATAACATCAGGAATAAGAAATGTCATTAAAACCACAAATGTGGGCTGCGTATAGTGTGTACGTGGATGGGTTAAAAAGCTGTTAACAATGACATTTTTGTATTTCATGAGAAGACATCATATAACACAAAGATTCCAAAAGGCTGTTTAGTTTTTGCAGTTTTTCTGTGATTATTCTTTGGTGTCTTTACATGTGTCCCATATATATTGTTTTACACTACTGTTTTTCAACCTTAGTCGTATTTGAATTCGAGTTTTCACGATTTGTTATTGTAATATCAACCAAGTTTTTACAATTTATTCTGAATTTCATTAATGGTATGTTTATGAACATTCCAGAAATCTGTCAAATATAATACATCAGAATTTTTTCATATTTTCGAACAATGCAAAATGAATAATGAAATAGGGTACGCATGGAGATGAAAACTTTGTGAAATTGGTCATGATATTTTATGTAAAACATCTATGGTAGCTTTCTTAATTTATTTACAAGGTTGATGTTCGTTTTATTGGTGTATAAGTTTTGCTGATAGACGCAACACATTTCCTGCTTGAGAGTAAATAAAAATATTACAATAATTATCAAAAAGAAAATTTTACCCTGCCTCTGCGAATTCTTTCCTAACAGTTTACTCATTGTATACACATGTAAACGCTGTAGAGTCGAATACAAGTATTACATCGTCGGAAATTCACTCTTTTTTTTTTAAATGCAAGGGGAAAAGGACGTTATACCTGCATGTATAATACACGTAGAGAAGAAATGTGGTCAAATTGGACTTAATTTTATTTGAAATTGCAATTGAAGAATGCAATGCAAGGTTTGTTACGTTTCCTTCGTGTGTTTTATTAATATGTATACTCCACATATTTAATTCCTGATTGTAAATTGAACAAAGACAGTGTTTTTGTCAAGTTCTGCAAATATTCTTTTGATTTGTCATGAACATTATGAAGACTTGTCATAACGAGTCAAACTTGGTGAAGTTAATCTTTGGTATCATTTGCTTGGTTCTACAATTTGTTAACTTTGAAGTTGAAATCATGTTTATAAATTAATTAATTTCTGTTCGAGGCAACGTCAAATCTCGATGTAAACGCTCCATGATCAAGGGAGTTATACATACTGCTCAGTATAAAACTTGGTTGTCTGGGAAGTATTTATGTGTATTCGATGAATAACGATTGGTAAATTCTACGATTTTTTTTTTGTTGAGAAGCCAAGTTTTATGCATTTCATGAGAAAAATAACTACAGTGTAATCATCTGTATTATTGATATTTTTCTATCATAGACGGTAGAACATTTGTAAAATCAATGCATTGAAATATCAATTGGCTCATTTCAAGTGACTTTGCTCAAAGCAGAACAATCAAATTTGAGATCTTTGAAAAGTAAGCCAGTTCAGTAAATACCTTTTTGCAATGACTCCATCATTACAGACCACTGAAACTACATATTCCTTTTTAATCATTGTAAGAATTATTAAAAAAAAAAAAGCTTCTGTCAACTTTATTTACGATGGGCCTTCAGCTCTGATTTCATGGTTGAGCTTTCATGGATGGTCAATCCATTTCCAAGATCAACGACAATACCATTGTCTATTCTGCAATGACCGTGATCTGCACATGCGCATACTGTAAATTTGAACTGGCTTATTGGACATGTAATAGGACGCTGACTTTAGTTTTTTGAAATATTACGAACAGTAGATGACGATCTATTTCCGCTGGGATGAAAATGTGGGCACTCCAGACAATATCTCGATAAATAAATGTAAATTTCCTTTATTTTCAAAATAAGTGACTTCTTTCGAAAGTCAGATTTCATTTTGTCAAGTATTTAGAATACAGTTGTCCATGCCATTTCGAATTCAGGAAGGGAGATTACGCAGACGAGAAATTAAAACAATCAAAAAGTGAAAATATGTATTATCTATACAAAAGAAAATGAATGTATAAAAACGGAGAGCTGGTGTGAATTTAAAGTTCAATTTTTATAACCTCGATAATGCTTCAGGTTTGTTTTCCTTGCAAAATATGTAACGAAATACGATTATGTATTTTGTTTTATTTAATAAAGGATAGTATGACAGTTATAACGAGGGTTAGAATTCATTAAAATGCAAACGATGTCCTCCGATTCGAAGTTGTTAAAGCACTCTCTTTTTGTGACGCCCTGTAGAGAGCTAACCCACTATGTAAACTTGTTGGATATAAAAAGAAATAGAAATGTAAGAGCGTATCCTAGGGGAAGCCTTGTTAGGAGGTGTAGAATGCATAACCTGTGGAAACCATTTTTAATGGAAATAATGTTTGCTACTGTATGACTGTCCTCCAGGTTGACCCTCACTTGGAACGCTCTTGAGTTTTGATTACTGGAAACAGATTATTATTTTAAGCCAAAATTATTGTCCCCGCCGAACGAGTTCGAGCAGGGGACTATGAAACGGGCTCCGTACGTGTGTGTGTCCGTCTGTCCGTCTGTCCGTCCGTCTGTGCGTCCGTGTGTGATCAAAATGTTCAAAATGCTACTCCTTCGCCATTTCTAACCCGATTTTGATTCTGTTTGCTTTATATGATAGCACTACATGGGAGCTTTGAAACTTCTATACAGAATTTCAGTTGTGACCTTTGACCTTGACCTTTGACCTATATTGTACATTTTGCTTCAAAATGCTACTCCTTCGCCATTTCTAACCCGATTTTGATTCCGTTTGCTTTATATGATGGCACTATATAGGTGAGGGCTTCTACACAGAATTTTGACCTTTGACTTCTTTGACCTTTGACCTTGATTTTTGACCTATATTGTACATTGCCTACAAAATGCTACTCCTTCGCCATTTCTAACCCGATTTTGATTCCGTTTGCTTTATGTGATGGCACTAGGTGAGGGCTTCAAAACTTCTACACAGAATTTTGACCTTTGACTTCTTTGACCTTTGACCTTGATTTTTGACCTATATTGTACATTTTGCTACAAAATGCTACTCCTTCGCCATTTGTAACCCGATTTCAATTCCGTTTGCTTTATGTGATGGCACTAGGTGAGGGCTCCAAAACTTCAACACAGAATTTTGACCTTTGACTTCTTTGACCTCTGACCTTGATTTTTGACCTGTATTGTACATTTTGCTACCAAATGCTACTCCTTCGCCATTTCTCACCCGATTTTGATTCCGTTTGCTTTATGTGATGGCACTAGGTGAGGGCTTCAAAACTTCTACACAGAATTTTGACCTTTGACTTCTTTGACCTTTGACCTTGATCTTTTTACCTATATTGTACATTTTGCTACTAAATGCTACTTCCGGCGGGGACATATATTACGCACCGCGTAATTTCTACTTTTCCTTGTTTGTAACTGCATTTCAGCTAGTGAATTATTTGATGGTGTAAATCCCTTTGTAGTTTTCATATTTAGTTATATAAAAAGAGCATTCGTGATGTATGAAAGTGCATTGAGATTATATTACAATATGATTTATTTTGTTGTTCATCTTTGAGGATGATCATTAAAAGAATAAACAATGGTGACATCTGATATTACTATTAAGTGTAATGACTCTTAATGGTATATCCTTATAGTACTTAAAAGCTACAGTTTAACATTGTGTTGAATTGATTTAAAACATTCGAAAACTGAGCTTCTTGACCTGTATAATTATGTTCAGATGGATGAAAAAAGGGTGCACGTCACGAGACCGACACCCACGAGTCATACAGCCCATAAGTCATACAGCTCACATGTCATACAGCCCACGAGTCATACAGCTCACAAGTCATACAGCCCATGAGTTCGACGCTAAGCCAACAAGGCTCATGAGACCGACACATTACGCGCCGTGTTCTATCTGTCGAACTCGTGGGCTGCTTATACCTAGTGTCGAACTCATGGGCTTCATTTGCCTAGTGTCGAACTCATTGGCTGTATGACTCGTGAGCTGTATGACTCATGGACCAGTTTTCAATGTCGAACTCGTGGGCTGTATGACTCGTGGGTGTCGGTCTAGTGGGATGACCCCGAAAAAACAACCAAGAATGCAAAAATTATAATCCTCTCATTATACCAAGATATCCATGAATTTGCTTATTTGGTGGTATACCACCAAATAAGCTAGTACAGTAGGGGCTAGTCTATGGAGGTGATACTTAAGGTTTTCACCTTTTTTGAAGCACTAAACGCTAACAATGAAGCATAATTTCTACACAGGTTCATTTTTACGCCCCACCACACATTCTGATAGCATGTAGGACCATGCAGCTCAGATTCTTTAAATCTGAAAAATGTTAAATTATGCTTTTAAATACATTATGGACACTATTGATACAATGGATAGCACAGAATGCTGAAAAAGTCATCATAACAATATTTTGATATTATTCACATAATTATTCAAATGACAGCAAGGTCATTTACTTTTAGGGTAAGGCATTTTCAATCTGGGGTTGTTTGTGTGGGTTACGGTTCATAATTCCAAGAAGATTCTTTAGTCCAGTGGTTCGCATTTCTGAATTAAACTTCGTTATCGTTATTTCGTACTTACGAACCCGTATATTATAACAGTGAACTTTGTTCGTTTTGGGATTTTAGAACCTGCAGAAAGAAGAACCTCTTTCCTTTTTCGGAGAAACAACCTATGGAATATGTTCGGTGCGAACATAACGAAGGAACGTATGAAAGACCAGCATGTGTAGCTTCCCGGACATGACCTGCGTCAGTTCCTGGAAAAACTGAAAAAGACTGTGTTTAAAGCAATAATCATAAAATCACTGAACCAATTTTAATGATCGTGAGGTCTTTGAAAGGATAAGCTTTACCAGATAACATCAAAATATGTCGGATTTTGTTTTCGCAATGTATCAAAAATCGACCGTTCCTCTTTTTTGGTACAGCAAGTATATATGTTCAATATTAAAGTTAAGTACTTGCGTGTGTGTGTGTGTATGTGTATGTGTGCGTATACTACCGTATGTATACATGGTTGTGTTTCTGTACCAGGGGTATTGATCTGTGTTCATGATGGAAGGGGGGGGGGATGACCGTCGGAGAGAGAGCGCGTTTGAGCGGAGCGACCAAATGGGGGAAGGCTGTTGGAGGGGGCTATCCCCATCGTACACCAGGGTTTTGAAATGTATGTATTGATTACATTTATAGAGCATCCTCAATTACATCATTTTATATTGAATGAATTGATCAGCGTTTTAGTAGTAGTCATGATAAAAAATTCGAAGGATTCGAACCCTCGACTTCCTGATCTCCAGACAGGCCGTCATCTCCACCAGACCTCCGAGCTTCCGTCCGACAGCAAGTGTTGGTTCTAATCATTTTAGCCTGCAGCGGGAACTGCTTAATTATTCAAATTCATGAAACTTTTCGTTGAGGTGTTTTCATTGCAACTGACAAATTGCCCTACATCGACGTAAATGAGCACTGAATTGATCAATGTTTTAGAAGTAGCCATGATAAAAAATCACGGATGTACTGAGCAGGATTCGAATCTAAGACCTCCAATTGGGAAGGAAACTTTAGTGAGAATCGAATAATCGATCCTTCATGTTCCTACTGTATTTCTATTCATAAGGAGTATGAATTAACTCTGACTCCTATAAACTACCTGCTGGTACATCTTTAAGAATGAAATAAATGACTTGAAATTACAAACCTTACAAATGTTTTTTCAGACTTGGTGTGTTCAATTAGAATTAGAACTTTTCTTCTTTATGCGTGACATCACTAAATTCTGCAGTCGTCTCATCCTGTGATGGCTGCACCGAAGCTTTAAAGATAAGAAAAAGAAAATGCAAGGATCTTTCATTCACTTTAAACTTCATAATGCATTCGACTAATACTGCTGCATTCCCTCATTCCACATTTTTCATTCTCCTTTGACTTTAGGTTCACACTGAGATAAGGCTGAACGTAGTTAGATAACTTTGATATTAGCAGTGCCTCTGAATTAAAATTAAAATTAACAAACTGTGTATATATTTAACATATGTATGAATATATATATAAAACTATATATCAGAGAACACTGTCATTGATTTACGAGTGATAGCTGAATAGTGTACAATTTGGTTGAAGTTAGTTTAAATATGAAGGCATTGATAAGTTTCATGAAAGCCATGATTAATTTCACAGTTAGGTTCCAGACTTTGCTCTATTTTCAACCCTCTGTACAAAATTTCACTTTGCACAGGGGTCAATGGGTGTGTATGGGAGTGTGTGGTTAACACCCTGACAATGGTCCTGAACAATGGCCAGCGTTTGAATGCTTCATTATTTATTCATGAGAAATTCCATTATCACAACTAGTCTTTATTCAGACTCTGGCGGTATCTGTGTAAAGTCAAACGGCTATCGATACTGTCGTTGAGTCGCGACAGTGCTCTCCCTACTTCTGAAAAACAAAATACCTTCTGTTCTATGGTAAACGAATGGTAAATGAATACATTCTGTTCTATGGTAAACGTGGTGACAGGAAGTAAAGAAAATCAATTAGAGTATACACTTGTGTATATGGAGCCTTAAATAAATCTACTGTGAAACAAATCGCCCCAATGATAAATGCTGCTGAACTCTTTACCAAAAATAATCTCTTTTTATAGAAAAAGCGAAAAATTTGTCAGACTATTTAATTAGTAGACAGTTGTATTAAAATGGGGAACTTTAGATCATTCATGCTTATTTATATCCCAAATTTAGTGATATGTGAAGCAAAATTTGAAAATGATTGCCAGCTGGAATGAAATGTGGCGTTTGCAAGCACTTTACCGTGAATGAATTCAGACTAGCAGTGCCCAGGGCAATTCACATGTGATTAAGCATTCATGTGCCAGGGAGCGCGAAACTGACGCCTAGTCAACAGGTGCTTCAGGCAGCCATGTCCATAGTTCAGGGCCATTGTCAGCACACACTCACATACACATCATTGGTTCCTGTGCGAAGTTCAATTTTTGTACAGAGGGTTAAAATTTGACCAAAATCTGAAACCTTACTTCAAAATTAATCTTAGATTTAATTAAACGGATTTATGCTTTCACGTGCAAATTACTTTCAACCAAATTATACACTATCCAGCTATTACTCATATCAATGACAGTTTTATCGAATGAATAGTTTTTGAACTATTAATGATCAAAAGTGGGAAATGTTTTTTGAAACACCTAGTATATATATATATATATATATATATATATATATATATATATGTAAAACACTCGCTCATTGCAATATTCATAAGGAGTCGTCAAGAAATGTCTTCCGAAAAAGTGAAAATTAGAATTGTCATGCATATATCTTCCTAAATCACCCGATTTTCACAATTTCTGCATCTTTAGGGGAAATTTGTTTCTTTCTTCTTGAATTATGTTAATTCTTGCCTAGAGTTCCACTTTAAAATGCCATCGACTTGGCGACACTTGGCAAGATCACGTATCTCGCCATGTCAACATATAATTTTTTTTTATAAGTAGACTTCGCAAGAAAACGTACTTCGCCATTAAGACATATAACTTTTTATAAGTCGACTTGGAAAGATAACGTATTTTGATCGTCATGTTGACATATAACTTGTTATAAGTCGACTCGGCGAGATATTGGGCCGGATGCATAAACGCTAGCAATTGCTTGTGCTAGCCTTTTACTCGAATCCGTATGCATAAAAACAAGCAATTGCTTGCGAGCAGAAGCTCTTGCTAGCAAGTACAAGCAATTGCTTGCTGTCCGCAAGCAATTGCTCAGAGACCAAGCCTTTGCTTAAAAACGTATGCATAAAACATACCTTTTGCTAGTTCTTGCTAGCAATTGCTTACGATTTTCCAAGTTCTGTAAAATGAGATTGAGCTTTTGCTTATCTGGGACGTTCCCTTTAAAGTATCATTTTCATATTCATGGAAGAAAGACAACAATAAGATTGTGAAGGAGTGGTATAAATCTACATGAAATTACTCTTAAGTAGAGTAAGAAATTTTCCATTTCAACAACGGGAATGTCCAGTGGTTAGCACGCAAAATTTGATGAAAAACAGGTAGGATGTCTCACTTCGGTGGAGAGCAAGGAGACGTTTCTCCACGTGCGATCTGGCAGATGCGGGCTATTGTAAGCAGTGGTGGGAATCAGCCAGTAATACGAGTGTGTGTATAGTTGTGTGTGTGTGTGCGTCTGTGTGTGCATTTATGAGTGTCATTTCATAGCTCTTCTGCTATGTCAGGAAATGTTTCCGCACACACATGCCCTTTCAAATGCATGCTGCCACACTCGCCTTTGTTCTCGTGTTCGCACAGGCGTGACGCTATAGTTTGAACCCGGTACCCTAAGCAATTGCTTGCTGAATGCAAGCAAAAGGTATGTGCACAAGCAAAAGATTATGCATACGTATTTAAGCAATTGCTTGAGCTACACCTTTAATAGACGAGCTTGTGCTTTTGCTTGAAGCAATTGCTAACAAGCAATTGTTTTATGCATTCGGCCCATTGGGCCGGATGCATAAACGCTAGCAATTGCTTGTGCTAGCCTTTTACTCGAATCCGTATGCATAAAAACAAGCAATTGCTTGCGAGCAGAAGCTCTTGCTAGCAAGTACAAGCAATTGCTTGCTGTCCGCAAGCAATTGCTCAGAGACCAAGCCTTTGCTTAAAAACGTATGCATAAAACATACCTTTTGCTAGTTCTTGCTAGCAATTGCTTACGATTTTCCAAGTTCTGTAAAATGAGATTGAGCTTTTGCTTATCTGGGACGTTCCCTTTAAAGTATCATTTTCATATTCATGGAAGAAAGACAACAATCGATTGTGAAGGAGTGGTATAAATCTACAAGAAATTACTCTTAAGTAGAGTAAGAAATTTTCCATTTCAACAATTCAAAACGGGAATTCATGTCCAGTGATTAGCACGCAAAATTTGATGAAAAACAGGTAGGATGTCTCACTTCGGTGGAGAGCAAGGAGACGTCTCTCCACGTGCGATCTGGCAGATGCGGGCTATTGTAAGCAGTGGTGGGAATCAGCCAGTAATACGAGTGTGTGTATAGTTGTGTGTGTGTGTGCGTCTGTGTGTGCATTTATGAGTGTCATTTCATAGCTCTTCTGCTATGTCAGGAAATGTTTCCGCACACACATGCCCTTTCAAATGCATGCTGCCACACTCGCCTTTGTTCTTGTGTTCGCACAGGCGTGACGCTATAGTTTGAACCCTAAGCAATTGCTTGCTGAATGCAAGCAAAAGGTATGTGCACAAGCAAAAGATTATGCATACGTATTTAAGCAATTGCTTGAGCTACACCTTTTACTAGACGAGCTTGTGCTTTTGCTTGAAGCAATTGCTTACAAGCAATTGCTTGTTTTATGCATTCGGCCCAATGTATCTCGCCATGTCGACATATAACTTTTTATAAGTCGACTTCGCAAGATAACGTATCTCGCCAAGTCAACTTGGCAAGATAACGTATCGCGCCATGTCGACATGCAATGTTTTAAAAGTCGACTTTGAGAGATAGCGTTTCTTGCCATGTCGACATATAGCTTTATTGGGCCGAATGCATAAAACAAGCAATTGCTTGTAAGCAATTGCTTCAAGCAAAAGCACAAGCTCGACTAGTAAAAGGTGTAGCTCAAGCAATTGCTTAAATACATATGCATAATCTTTTGCTTGTGCACATACCTTTTGCTTGCATTCAGCAAGCAATTGCTTAGGGTTCGAACAATAGCGTCACGCCTGTGCGAACACAAGAACAAAGGCGAGTGTGGCAGCATGCATTTGAAAGGGCATGTGTGTGCGGAAACATTTCCTGACATAGCAGAAGAGCTATGAAATGACACTCATAAATGCACACACAGACGCACACACACACACAACTATACACACACTCGTATTACTGGCTGATTCCCACCACTGCTTACAATAGCCCGCATCTGCCAGATCGCACGTGGAGAGACGTCTCCTTGCTCTCCACCGAAGTGACACATCCTACCTGTTTTTCATCAAATTTTGCGTGCTAACCACTGGACATTCCCGTTGTTGAAATGAAAAATTTCTTACTCTACTTAAGAGCAATCTCTTGTAGATTTATACCACTCCTTCACAATTGTTGTCTTTCTTCCATGAATATGAAAATGATACTTAAAAGGGAACGTCCCAGATAAGCAAAAGCTCAAGCTCATTTTACAGAGCTTGGAAAATCGTAAGCAATTGCTAGCAAGAACTAGCAAAAGGTATGTTTTATGCATACGTTTTTAAGCAAATGCTTGGTCTCTAAGCAATTGCTTGCGGACAGCAAGCAATTGCTTGTACTTGCTAGCAAGAGCTTCTGCTCGCAAGCAATTGCTTGTTTTTATGCATACGGATTCGAGTAAAAGGCTAGCACAAGCAATTGCTAGCGTTTATGCATCCGGCCCATTATGTCGACATGGCGAGATACACTCTACAAAAATCCGGGTCAGAACTGACCCGGAACTATGTCCGTTGGGGTCACACACCATTCCGGGTCAGATATGACCCCATCCAGAGTCATGAAGTGGGTCAGGGTGACCCCCAATCCGGGTCTTCATGACCAAATTCCAAGTCATTTTTGACCGGTGTGTGACCCCAACGGACCCAGTTCCGGGTCAGTTCTGACCCGGATTTTTGTAGAGTGTATCTCGCCATGTCGACATAATAAAGCTATTAAGTTGACATGGCAAGATAAGATATCTCGCCATCTCTACAAATCGAACAGCACTTTAACGCTTCCGTACAAATCAATAACAGCTGCATGGTACAGTTTTTACAAAATGTCACATTTCATTTTGTGTGCAAATGATACAATCGTTATATTTCGGGCACGTACATAAAAAGGAATTGTTAGATTAACTTCTTTTTGAATTTTTGACAGATTGTGTTGTACATGTCTTATACAACGTTGCTAAATGCAACGTTGTGTTAGCGTATTAGAGACTCAGGTAATCGTTCTGGAGAAAAACCATCGCACATTAATTACCGCAATTCGCTATTGGAACTACGCATATCCCCACATACAACCGAGCTGAAGGTTGCGACAAAATCCCGCCTTCTCACACATTTTGAAATGAATTTGTTTTATTGCTGTACTGTTGGATTAAGTTTTGGGAAAACACGACACAGACGGTACACATGCAACCGCCTTTTCTATACATCAACTCCCACTTATGTGAAAAGTGAAAATCTATTTGCAGTCGTGGGTATTCCCAGACCGGGGATTCCCATTGCAAATATACACGAGTGGATAGTACGGGTCTGATAGATGTACATGTATAATATTGTTCTGTGTGACTTATTTACCAGATAATGTTATGTCGTTTCACGTCATTGACCTTGGAAGAAATGAGTTAATCTTAACCCAGACAACATTCTACCCCAAGTTATGTTCACATCGTTTAAATGATTTGATGATTTGAACAAGGGTTAAATAATTCTGCAACGACAATATGAAATCAAGAAAAACAGAGAACCCCCCCCCCAAAAAAAAAAAAAAATCATTTTTAAACACTCCTCGTAAACATAGTAGGCCTATAGTGAGAAGGAGTGAATGATAAACCAATATCTAGTAATATCAATATATCAATACTAAGAGGGCGATAAGAGAAGGGGCATAGATTTGACTACAGTAAAAAGTATAAAGTGCCGTCTTCACCTTTTCTATCTTCGGCAGAGGCGGATCTAGGATTTTCGAATGGGCGGGGAGGTGGAGGGGGAGGGGCAAGGCACGGGAGGGACAGAGGGGAAATTGTTCACAGCACGGCAATTATGAAACTTTGTTGAAACTAAGGAATTAATTTCCCCGGCCGCCAGCATGGGCATGGGGAGTGAGGCACATTCATCACGTGGGGAGCACGGCCTTACTCACTTTGTCAGAATAATGTTGTCTCGGCCCTCCCCCTCCCCCCCCCCCCCCATGCAGCATGCAGATCAGCAAATCTTATTCAAGTTGGAAACGGAAAGGGGTGGATGTGGTTTAATTCTGATATAATCAATGTGTTTCGAGGCGCTTCCTCGCTTTATCAACCGCGCACCTTATGCCTGGTCGGCTTACTTCGTTCCATTGTGTGATCGCGATGGTCAATTTACACGACCTTTCGTAGATTATATGCCCTAATATACGAAGGGTCGGGTAAAGCGTTTGAAGATTAGACCCCCGCGAGATATTATTTACGAAGTATCGGGTCCAGCTTACCCGAATCTTTGCGAAAAGGCCAGTGCAAATCTACGAACGTTCGTGTGTTTTACGCGATAGTATATTTGATTTGATTTGATTTATTTATTCTCTGTATGCCATTTTTTTTTCAAATACATCAACTTTCTGCAATTTCATTGACAAAGTACAAAATACCGGTAGTATACTTTATATAATTTTCATCATTTTCATCAATTATGCAATACATCTGTAGTATAATTACATTCATGAGTAACATGTTACTAATTTGCATACAGAACGATTGCCAATAATAAGCACAACGCTTGACTGTTTGGCAACCGATAACAAATAACATTATTATGATTATAGTGAAGAAGAACAAGAGGGTCCAACATGATGCTCGTGGAATAAGGGTTAGGGAGAGAGAGAGAGAGAGAGAGAGAGAGAGAGAAGAAAGGAAGGGGAGGAGATGATAAAAACCTCTGGATACTAGTCTCGCCAGATCAACTCGACATACCTCTATACCTAGACACATACATACATGCACATACTGTATTTATACTAATAAATAGTGATGTATTCACATATTAAGTGTTGTTTTTGTCATGTAAAAGTTACATTGAATGAGAAAGAGAGAAAAAGGAGAAGAAGAAGACAAAAAGCAATCATCTGTATACACAGCATAAAATTTCTACGTGCCCTTTCAGGGCCTGACGTTATAGTGAACCATTATTCGCCCGACATAACATGAATAATGAACAACAGAGAAGGAATGAATATATATATATATATATATATATATATGTATATGTATATCAAGTGTACGTAGGCTAGCAGCACAAGAGTTCAAAATGCTCGCGGTGCTATGACATAGCGATACGCACGCGTGCGATGAAGCGATGCAATCTGTGCACGGCCATCCTTTTGTGACGAAGGTTTAAAATGTCGATTCTAGGATTACAACTGTCTGGTCATTCTTATTCCATCTGAGGCTTTTGACAACAATGTTATCGGCATTATCGTGGTTTCTGTCTCCACTCATTTCGTCACTGCTGGTGCCAGTTAGCTCATCCCACCTCCATAGACTTCATTGCACACGCGTAAGCGCGAGCGAGCGGTAAGACCACGTACGAGTAGTATTGTTATAAGTATAATAGACATTCCTTCAGATCACTGCGAATGCTAGTGTTATGACTGAAAAATGTCGAATTCTTTTCAGATATGACCAAAATCAAATAACCGGTACATGAAAGAATCCTTCAAAATTTGAAATACTATTCAAATTAGATTAGTACGTTTGTTTGGTGGGTCAAATTAGACCCATCAAATTGACTAGTTGGTGCAGTTCATGTTCTCTTCTAATTACTAGAATGTAGGCCTATACACGTGTTGTTGGCCTTATATACATGGTACAAAATGCAAACTTCGAGATTGAATGATCACAGATACCTAAGGTGATTTCAGAAGTCTTAAGCCACTATTCTTTGTTTCTTCGTCTGTCCATGAACAATTTTGAATTGATTATCATGAGTAGGCGTTTTCACATCAGCCCGATGTTTCGAAATACCGCGCTATTTTCTGACTTGGGAACTTAACCCGATCACGAACTAGCGTGCTATTTGATAATAGGCGTTTTCACATCAGCCCGATAACAATCCAGGCTCGAGATATTTTCCTATTTCCCAAGTCAGAAAATAGCGCGATATTTCGAAACATCGGGCTGATGTGAAAACGACTATTGTGAATACAAATTAGCGCGCTAATTGATCGGGAAAATTTCTCGAGTCCAACTCGGAAAATTTCCGAAATAGCAGGATAATTAATGCGAACCAGCGCGCTATTTGACAATGTTCGGGCTGATGTGAATAGGAAATGAACTAGCGCGCTAATTTGCGATCGCGAAAAATATCTCGAGCTTGGATTTTTATCGGGCTGGGGCCCGTTGCATAAAACTCCAACCGGATTTTTTTCCGGTTGAAATCACAAAATTCTGGTTGGAAGCTCCCAACCAGAGTTTTTATGCAACGGATTTTACATTCTTATGTTAGTAACCTTAAAAAATTCAGGTTGGGCAAATCCCAACCTGAATTTTTTAAGGTTGCTAAAAAAGTTTTATGCAACGGGACCCTGGTGTGAAAACGCCTATTGAGTATAATAACACGACTTTAAATAATTATTATGTTAACCCTTTATATAGTGCGCAAGGGGGCACATTGTCCCCCTACCATTTTATTTGCCACTCTTTCATTCTTATTCCAATTTCAACCAAATTTGTTTGACTCTTTCTAAAAGTTTATCGCAAACATGTTGATATCTAGGCCTAATTTAGCCATACCCGATATCTCTTGTTGCCATGGCAACCATATTAAGCTGACAACCCTGTCAGCTTTTGCGCATTTTTCTGTTCAAGTGCAATATAATAGTGAGAGAAATTAGGTTTTCTTGGCTGTAATTTGCTGGATTAGCAAAATATCAGGTAATATTAATGGCTGTTAATGGCCCTGAAATGCCTTTTTATATCATTTTTATTTTGTTTGTTTTTTTCTTGTGACATAGGCATCAAACATTAGATATAGTAGAAATAATTGATAATAACGCAAAAGACAACCGAGGCCGATCCTCTCCTCTCAGTTCCCATTTCCAGCCCAGCCCTCGGCCCAACCCTAGTTTGCAGGTACAAACCCTGTTGGTCGTAAAGGGGTCTGCTCTAAGACTACTACATGCGCCACTCTTGTGCTGTTCTGTGTTGTGCAGCTTTTCACAACAGAGAGCGGCTGCAGTAGTGGTGCGTGGTGCGTGGTGCGTGTATAGTAGTAGTAACCCTAACCCTAACCCTTTACGACCAACAAGGGTTTGTGCCTGGAGACTAGCCCAACCCCACCCCACAACTCCCGTATCCCTCATTCTCTGCTCTGTCGCTCTTTGACCAGTCCTCATTTGTATATCTCGTGCCTGGAAGTAGATATTTCCTAACTTCAATACTATCCACGTTTTCCCCACTTCACGAGGTACTGCGCAATACCACATGCTATGTTTCATGAGCGTTGTAATGCCTTGGTGGGATTCCCCGCCTTGGGAATCCCAATCTTGTTTACGTGCCTTATTAATTGAAAGTGCATAATATTCATATTCAATCTTTCAGAAACGTGTGATTTTATTTACCTCTTTCTTCTTTATTTGATCACATGATATAACAGTTTTAGTTTATTCTTTTTGCCTATTAACGCCTGTATTTGGCTTAATTTAGAGAAAGCATTAATACAGACAAAATTGTTATCGGACCCTATCAATTCGGCAACGCAATTTTTCCATTGTAGCAGAGATGCATTGGAATTTATTTAGACAAAAAATAGCGGGGAAAAGGGGATAGCTATAAACTGTAATGGTATCTGAATTATAGCTATAGGAGTTATTGCTAGGGAGCAGCATAACAAGTAATTGTTTTGGTCATTAGACCTTAATCTATCATTCCTTGCTCTCCACAATGTTCATTGCATTACGCCCCTGCAAAAAAAATGGATTAATCCTTTTCCTGCGTCATCGCATCATCCCATGAACGTCAAATAAAAACTGGATGGACGCCGCAATATTTCCTTTCTTCACAGCGAGCCAGCCGCCGTGTATGCAGGGAGTTCCTAGCTATCTCCACAGTGTTGAACGTGAGTAAATACTTTTATTAAATGTTCCGATAAAATAAAAAGTACGTGTAATACATCCTCAAAAAACTCATCCGAAAGGCTACTGCAATGAGGACTTACAGTGCCTATCTTGAAGTCTTAGGGGCGTCATTGCCAGGTTGGGAATTGAACCGTGGTGGGTGTGGTTCCTCTGTCTACAGTCTAACAATTAGTATAATATCCACTAAGCCACAAAAATTTCTCATGTTTACCAACAGATTACTTCCAACATTTGAAGTATCTACAAAAGATGGTTTATCGTGGCGCAAAATTATGGAATGACCTGGATAATCATGGTACTCTCTAAAAAATCGAGTGAAAATATTCACTCTTGAAGGAGTGAATACAAAAAAGAGTGAATTTAGAGTGAAATTGGAGTGAATTTTGAGTGAAAATGTTCATTTTCACTCATTTTGGAGTGACCTCAGGGATCACTCGAAGATTTTGGAGTGATCCCTGAGGTCACTCTAAAACGAGTGAAATGAACATTTTCACTCAAAATTCACTCCAATTTCACTCTAAAATCACTCTTTTTTGTATTTACTCCTTCAAGAGTGAATATTTTCACTCGATCTTTTATAGAGAGTAAATTTGTTTCATTTGAGAGTTTTAAACGTTATTTAAAGACCATTCCGATATTTGCACTGAATGCTTTTGCATTATTGAGTTTATGGAATTTTGATGAGGTATAATGTACGAGATATTATTTTTGTTTGGTTCTTTTTCTCTCTATCTATCTCTCTCTCTTCTTCTTCTTTTTCCCCTCCCTACCTGCTTGAGTTCTTTTTTCCTTATAATTATGTACCTCGCGTATACTTAAATTTGTTTACTGTTTCAGCTAAATTTGTGTATTTTTATATAGTCATTTTTTTCATTTGTTGTTGATTTTTACTACTCTCCCCTACTGAATGTTTGGTGTATTGTTATATTGTTTTTATTTTGGTTGGACCCCTTCGAAAAACAGCAATTTGCTGAAAGGGCGATCCATCCCACAAGATAGTGGTAAATAAATAAATACAAAATACAAATATTGATAGATTTACAAATGGATTTACAAATGTGGCTCCGGTTATAAATCTGTGAGCTACTAGGTATAGATTCAATTAGCACATACTACTCCAAGCTATCACAAAACTGATTTTCATTTCTCAAATTCTCCTTTTCAACAGCACATCAACCTCATGCACGTCCCTTGACGCATCTATCATTTGAGGTGAGTGTATATTCTCGTCTCTTGCTTTACCGTAACGCTTTGCAAGCTAATTGTTCTCAATCAAAATTGATGAGTTACCTCATCAGTAATCGCCGGGTTATCGGTGCACTTTATTCATCTATTTATTCATTATCTATTTTCTTTTTTAGTTAATTATTAGTCATTAAGTGACCAGGTGCGCAGTAAACAGTTTTTGGTAATTGTAAGGTTGTGTAAAGCCAGGTGCGAAGCAAACAATTTCGGATATAGATGGCCTTTATGGCATGATGGTCGGATCGCGGCTTGGTGCGTCGCATCCGCATGGGTATAAATTTTTCTTCTTCCTCTTCTTCTTTTCTTTTTTTTTTCTTTTTTTGTTGTTGATATTTTATCACCAATTTCTGGTATGTTTTTGTCCTCTTTTTCAGCAAGAAATCGAAAAAATTAGAAATAGAAGAAGAAGACGAAGGAGAAGAAGAAAATAAAAAGAATAAGACACGTTGAAAAAGGAGGGACAGGAGGAATGAATGAAAATTATGAGTGAAAATTTACCTAAATCGGTAGAAAAAAAAAAAGCAGTTGTGGATTTACGGGGGGGGGGGGGGTAGCCCCCTCCTTACGCTGCCAATCAAAAAACAAAACAAAAACAAAAACAAAAGAAAAAACACCGAAACAAAACACAAATTATTAATCAATTATTTTAAGACCAAAATTAACATAAAGGCAGGTGCGAGTTTCTTGTCTAAAAGTTGTCAATTTCATAACTGAAAATGCAAAATTTTCGCCTCTAACGGGGCAAAAATTATAATTCACTAACAATATACCTTATTATATCTATACACTAATATTTGATTATGAGTGAATGTAGTGTAGGCCTATATCAAGATATGAGCCCCGTGTCCTCGAGTGTGGCCCTTGGAATTTTAGTAGACTCTACATTTTTTCTTTTCTTCTATGCCTTCTTGTAATATAAGAATACGATGTGTATTTTTTGTCCCCGCCGAACGAGTTCGAGCAGGGGAATATTAAACGGACTCTGTACGTGTGTGTGTCCGTGTGTCCGTCCGTCCGTCCGTCTGTGTGTGCGTCCGTGTGTGATCAAAACGTTCAATTTTCTACTTCTCTGTCATTTATGAGCCAATTTTGATTCTGTTTGCTTTATATGATAGCACTACATGGGAGCTTTGAAACTTCTAAACAGAATTTCAGTTGTGACCTTGGACCTTGACCTTTGACCTATATTGTACATTTTGCTTCAAAATGCTACTCCTTCGCCATTTCTAACCCGATTTCAATTCCGTTTGCTTTATGTGATGGCACTAGGTGAGGGCTTCAAAACTTCTTCACAGAATTTTGACCTTTGACCTTGATTTTTAACCTATATTGTACATTGACTACAAAATGCTACTCCTTCGCCATTTCTAACCCGATTTCGATTCCGTTTGCTTTATGTGATGGCACTAGGTATGGGCTTCTAGACTTCTACACAGAATTTTGACCTTTGACCTTGATTTTTGACCTATATTGTACATTGGCTACAAAATGCTACTCCTTCGCCATTTCTAACCCGATTTCGATTCCGTTTGCTTTATGTGATGGCACTAGGTGAGGGCTTCAAAACTTCTACACAGACTTTTGACCTTTGACTTCTTTGACCTTTGACCTTGGTTTTTGACCTATATTGTACATTGGCTACAAAATGCTATTCCTTCGCCATTTCTAACCCGATTTCGAATCCGTTTGCTTTATGTGATGGCACTAGGTGAGGGCTTCAAAACTACTACACAGAATTTTGACCTTTGACTTCTTTGACCTTTGACCTTGATTTTTGACCTATATTGTACATTGGCTACAAAATGCTACTCCTTCGCCATTTCTAACCCGATTTCGATTCCGTTTGCTTTATGTGATGGCACTAGGTATGGGCTTCAAGACTTCTACACAGAATTTTGACCTTTGACCTTGATTTTTTACCTATATTGTACATTTTGCTTCAAAATGCTACTCCTTCGCCATTTCTAACCCGATTTCGATTCCGTTTGCTTTATGTGATGGCACTAGGTGAGGGCTTCAAAACTTCTACACATAATTTTGTCCTTTGAATTCTTTGACCTTTGACCTTGTTTTTTGACCTATATTGTACATTGGCTACAAAATGCTACTCCTACGCCATTTCTAACCCGATTTCGAATCCGTTTGCTTTATGTGATGGCTTCAAAACTTCTACACAGACTTTTGACCTTTGACTTTTTGACCTTTGACCTTGATTTTTAACCTATATTGTACATTTTGCTACTAAATGCTACTTCCGGCGGGGACATATATTTCGCACCGCGTAATTTTTACTTTTCCTTGTTATTGTTCGAACAATGCGATTATACGTTTTAGCTTTTACTGAATACATTTCAGACGAATGGCAAAGTGAGTGGCTTGCTCGATCTGTCCGTACTTGGTTCGGTGTACTAATGTCAGAGGTAGAAATGTCAGAAGTAAAAGAGGATACGACATCGTCACATAAGATAATGTATACTCTCGTATAGTTATAATCGTAGTCCTTCGTAATGATTCTTTCCACTTTTTTTAAATCTCTATAAACGCGACTTTTGTACTCCGTTGTAAAAAAAAGTCCCGACCGTGGGAGGGGGTATACCCCTCCTCCCCCCTTCCCGCTCGGTCGCTTTGCTCCCTAGCCGAGGATCTCGAACCGTCACATGAATGTTCCCTCGTCGATTGTTCCCATGTGCAGCCCCCCCCCCCCCCAAAAAAAAAAAAAAATGGGAAAAAAGAGAAAAAAAATTGGGCATGCAAGTATGCTTAAAATCTCAAGCTGGCAACCCTAAAAATGAAAAGCCTCCCTACACACACACACACCCTCGGTCACGTAGATCGCTCGGGCTTGGTCGCTACGCTCCCTCGCGATACCCAGCTTATCCCCTGAAATCCCCTCCTTGGAAAAAAAAAAAGCTAGATCCGCCCCTGTAAAGAAAGTTAAAAAGAACTTGAAGAGTGCTCATGACAATATGCAAATGAGTGAGGCAATGATGCCATCGCCTCACGATATTTCCAGTGTTTTTTTCACAAAAATAATAGGAAAAGGTCTGATTTTATGATATGATAATGTATTGCATGACAACATCCATGCTGAACAACTTTTAAAGTAGTGGATCTTATAAATGGGGGGGGGGGGGGTTAAAGTACATCTTGTTTATATTTTATGGGGGTATTTATCTATTTATTTCTTAAAATTTTATATATCGCAGCAAGAAAAGTTGAATTGATACAATATATAGATAAATACAAAATGAAACATGAAAAGTACAAAATTTCAGAAAAGAATACAACACTTGGTAAATCTTAGAATTGTTTGGAATACGGAAAGAGTATGCAAATTCTGGAAGAGAGGGTATTAGAAACAGAACTTGGAGGGGAGAGAAAAAAAAAGGAACGGTTTAAGGAAAGAGGTAGAAAAACTGTGACAGATATAAATTGATCACTAAATGATACAGATGATATACGACAGCACTGTATTAATATTCTGTTATGAATTTATTTTAAAAGCAACATACATGTATGTACTTGTCAGGGGCCGCAGAACGTTTTTCAGTGTGTGTGTGTGTGTGGGGGGGGGGGGGCTGCGCAGCCCGGGGGTGTATCAAGGCCAACCCCCCCCCCCCCCCACCCCCACTTAGACTATAAAAGTAGACGCACCGGCGTAGCGTGGATAATGATCTTGTGATATTGGGAGGGCGGCGGTTACTATGCGAGGGAGCGAAGCGACCGAGCCCGAGAGAGCGGAGGGAATGGGGAGGGGGGGGGGGGGGAAGGGTGTGGGAGGGGGTGTTCCCCTCCCACGGTGAGAACTTTTTGCATTTTGATGTTGTAAATGGTGCAATTTGATGCATGTTTTTGCGTCTTTTATCGACTTGAAACGGCCCCACTTGTGTAAGGTAGCAGGATATTTTGATATGGATTATTATGCAATTTGCCTATAAAGTGGTAGCATTTAGAAAAACTTCTTGTATTCATATTATTGTTACAATTCATTTCATGAACGTCTGTTAAGCTATCAAACAGAAAAGGCATGCACACGAGGGTGTACAAAAGGGATATTTCTCCTCCCGTGCACACAAAGGTGATTTTACATTTTCAGACCTGAAATGCAGCGATCTGGTGCAAACTTTTGGTGCAATACTTGGGATTTTTTCTAGCTCACCCACCCCCCCCCCCCAAAAAAAAAAAAAAGTATTAATGGAAATATTGGACTTTTTCAGGAAAGCGTTAGTAGAAAAATCACGGCATTTAGCTCTTATTCTGCGTGTGCATCACCTGTGTGTATGTACAAAGTCTAATGAGGTAGAGGGGGAGGGTGTGGGAGGGGGATGCCCCCTCCCGCTCGACGGAGCTTTTGCGTTTTTAAAATCAAGATAACGCGATCTGAAGGACATTTTTTTGTGAGAAATTCGGGTAGTGTGATTTTTCCCCTTTCTTTCTTTTCTGTTTTTTTTTTTCACGATCCAAAAGTGTGTGTGTGTGGGGGGGGGGGGGTGGCTGCAGCCCCCCAGCCCCCCCCCCCCCCCCCCCGGTTCCGCGGCCCCTGCTTGTATCAACAAAACATAATATTTACGGCAAAACCCGTTTGACCCGACAATTCAAGTTCAGACATGTTCAGGGTTCTTTGGGAATTCTCACTTTCGACTGTGTCGAGCATCGACCTATGGTTTTCGCTTCAACTTTACTTTCACCTCCACTTTCGGCCGCGCAAATTTTCACTACACAGCTCGCGGTCGAGTTTTTAAAATCTCCTTTCTCCAGAATAGTGTTGGTATGATTAAGGAAATTTCTGTCAAATTTTAAAAATTGCATTCTCCTTAACACTCCAGACACCACGAAATAAAATCAAACACACCTGGAGTTACTGTTAATGACAAAATTTGAGTCATATCAAGGGACAACCACAAGAGGGAGCCCTGTAAGCAAACTTATGATAAAAATTTCGGGTATCAAGGGCGGCGGAACGAATTTTCTTTTTGGGTGCAGAGACAAAATGGTACATGGTACGTGTATTCAAGATCTGATACAATGGCTTGTACATGTACTAATAATGATCGGGTAAATTTCGTGTTGGTTGCTTGTAAAATAAAGTCTTATAAGGTCTTTAATTAAAAGAGAAAAAAATCTCTGAAAAATAATGGTAAAAGCTTCAAGTGCTTGGCAATAGTTACCCGAAACTAATCGTTTAGCATGCACAAGCCGCCTAGTCGCAACGTCACAAGCGGTGCTGCAGACTTAACCCTATTCTAACTGGGCTATTTGAGACCAAGTTTTTACTGACGGGGGGGAGGGGGGGGGGTCAATTTGACCCCCCTTCAGATCTCGGCCGCCGATCGCGCGATCGCCGCGAAATTTTGCCTGTAGATAGAGCTGGATGTAAACTACAAGATTACATGGTCATACAATGGAAAAATTTGCCTTTCTATTCTAAATTAATTATGCAAATTTGTGCATGAAATCATATTTTCACCTACAACTCCATTAAAAAGACTGGAGGATTGTTAAATTTTTGTGCCGGAATTCCTCAAGACACATCAAACAATTTTCGTGTAAAAAAAATAGCACAATCGAAATCAATTTCTTTTGTTTTTTATTGTTTTGTTAATTTCTTATGTATTTTATTATTTTTTCGACCTTTTGTTTTCTATTGTTTTTTGCCAAAATTTGTTGCAGGCACTTTTTCAGGCTTATCTACACTAGAATTGATTAATTTCAATGGTTAAAAGTTGAAATAATCTAATTTATATCAATTTAACCAAAAAACACAATTTGCATTGGATTTGCACACGATATCATGAATTTGAGCTGTTTTTTGGTTGACATGCATATGCAAAACATTACGTAACTTCAAAACGGACGTCGCAAATTTGGTCTCAAAATATGTGGGAGACTTCAGTGAAAAAAAGTCATGAAACGAAATCGTGGCGCGAAACGTCGGGGGGGGGGGTCAATTTGACCCCCCCCCCCCCCCCCCCAGTTAGAATAGGGTTAAAGTGTATCTGTACCACAGAGTATAGAAGCGCACGCAGTGCGCTAAGAGGGAACACTCTCCCGATTTTACACGTAAACGGATATAGTACGCAATGGAGCCCAACGGCGGCCATTTTGAATACGATGCAAGCCGCGGGATCGTCAGGAGCGTATAACACGTGGCTGAAGAGAAAATTCTGCCTCCCTTTCATTTTCTTCTTTTTACGGGCATACAAGGTTTCAGATGTAGGACCTTGTTTTATCATACAGAAGTATCATTTCTACGGAAGTATGATATAAAATTGAAGAAATGTCTAGATTGTTGTCCCTCAAGGTTCGAGTTAACTAATGAAAGTATGTGCAGGCCTAACTAAAACGTACTCACAGAGCGTTTTTTAAGTCTCCCTCTCCCTCCACCCCTCCCACTCTTCTCTCTCTCTCTCTCTCTCTCTTACCAGGCCCTGTTGGCTGTAGACCCCTTATGTAATATTATTCGAATGATATGAATATCTATTCCATTATTCATATTTAAGGTCGTTCTCTTCTTTTGATAATGTATTATGGTAATAACATTGGTATGCATGATGGTACCATAATTTCCCAAGAAAATTCATTTAAGGAACGCAATTTCCTAATATAAAAGATTAAATTTTCCTTATCATATTTTAGTCATAAGACAGAGTTACATGTATTTGCATATTAACACTTTTATGTCTCGCCGTCAATCTGCACACATATATTAAAGAGGTGTTGATTGTTAAGGTGATGCCTCTCTCCTGGCGCTCCCCTAGGGTCCGCTTGAACAATTTGGAAAGGAAAATAAAAGTAAAAAAAAATCTTCCCAAATCTCCAAATACAATAGAAGAGTTGATGACTAAAATTTATGTACACCACACACACACACACAAAAGATATACGTAAGATATGGAGTTCTATACTTCCTGAACAGGATGTGAAATAATTATGATGCATGCTTGTTTTTTTGTTTGTTTTTTTGTTTGTTTTTAGTTGTCATTTGTCTTTAGGAAAAAAGCCATCTTCATATCTCCATTACATTTTGATAGTCAAAATAGTTGTGTTCAAGCAGCTCATTGTTAGGTTAAATATCAATGTTGATTGATATCAAAATACATAGTTCAGCAAAGAAGTACCCCTCTCAAAGTACAAACATTGTAATAGGCAAAACATATACACAGAAACATACAAACAGAAAGTTGGCAAATCTGGGAGATATGAATTTCTATACTTTCTGCAGAGGCCGTGAAATGGGGAGAAAGAGGGAGAGGGAGAGGAGGGGGCTCTGAAGCTGTGACCAATCTCATGCATATCAAACACCATGTTTATAAACTCCCTATTCATTCTTAGTTTAATAGCTCGAATTTTGAGGGACTACAGATTGGATAATAAAGGGAATTTCTTCATTTATAATATATTTCGTTTTTGAAGAGAGTGATACTTCTAAATATCGTCATGAGTTCCGAAGTACTTCTTTTACCCTGTATGTCTCCATAAAAAGGAGAAAATGAAAGGAAGGCAGAAACCTCACCATAGAGGGTCACGTAAAAATACGCCCGATATCGCTCGCTTTGCTTTCTAAAATGGCGCCGGAACCTGCCCATGAGCGTACTACGCAAAATCGAGAGAGTAGACCCTCTTGGCGCACTGCGAGCGCCTCTTTACTCTTTGGTGCAGACGGAAGCAAACGAAGGAATGTGCACACACCGATGGTCTACGAGCGGCTACTATTTTCAGATTTGGCTACTATTGCAGCGCACACCTAGTACGTGCTGATTTAGTAAAATTGATATTTCACAGTTTGGGACATTTTTTGTGATGGGATAGAATTTTTTCTAGAGTCTTAAGACAAGCTCTTACACTTCTCAAATTTAGATTTTAGAGGAGAGATTCCTTTTAACACACCAATAAAATCTGGTAGGTTTGACTGTGTGCAGCTGGCCCAAGCCACAGAAGTCTACACTGTGTGTAGAGTTCTGTGGTTCAAACAACTATTTGGCCCCAAGGTCGTGTTCGCTGGCCTTATGACCCGGTTCTAATCGCATTGAGCGTCACGGCAACCATTTGGTATTATGGAGGAGCAGCGTTGGTGTAACATAGTCTCCGCGTTGGAAACACGCTGGTGACGGACGTGTGCCTTTGAGAGAGGAGGTTTGCTGCAGAATAGAATTGGGATGATTTCTCTAAAAGGCCCAGTGTAAATAATAATAACAATGATAATAATAACAATAATAATAATGCAGGGTTTGGTATAGCACTGTTGGCCGCAATATCACGCTCTTACAATATGAGCAGAACAAGAAAATATAAGCATTTCAGATTTTACATAACGCACAACTAATAGTACTACTAGTATCTATTTTGTAACAAAAAAGAAGAACTTTTACTTAAAAGTGTCAATGTTTGTAATTTGTTTAATGGGTAGGGATAAGGTATTCGACATGCCGATGACGCTGCAATTGTGAATAGTTTGTCTACAGAGACAAACTGGGATCTGGGAATTTCAAGTCTTAATGTGTCTTGTGAAGAACGGAGGTTAAATTGTATGTATGTATGTTTGTGTGTTGGTTTTCTCTTCTTTTTTTTTTTTTTTTTTTGGTTTCTGGGGGAGCAACTGAGGTACGAAAAAGAGCTAAAGAGGGGAAGGCGGGGGGGGGGGGGGTGATGAGTAATATGCCAATGAAATCTATCAATCGTGTAAACCATTAGTGTATCTGCTCTCTGATTTGCAGAATCTACAACGATGGACATCCTTTGTGTTGGTGTTGAGCGAGATGCTCCGAATCCCCAGGCAGCGTGTCGGCAGAAGCTCTCGCAAGACCATCTCACAGCTCTCTTTCTTCTCCTCCTGGTTTGTGGAGATGTGGAATCAAATCCTGGACCTAACACCGACGTAAGTGCATTTTTTAGGTTAAACAATTACAATACCCTGGCAAAGTTCCAGTTTTGGCCAGTAACAAGTTACTTTTAACACAGTGCACTCCCGTTATAACGAAATGCTCGGGAACGGGAGTTGTTTTTTTTTTCCGTTATAACGAAATTTCGGTTTAACCGAACAATGCATTATAACGAAAACAAGGAAACCGCGCATACTATATCTGTCATATTGTGTTTGTTGAGTACTCATCATACACTGGAAAGCTATGTGAAATGGGATGGTACCTTTTTGATTTTGTTTAGATATTACATCTAAAAGAGAGCATAAAGTTGTTTGTATTGTCACACACGTATAAAAAATGATGGTTTAGGATTCGGTTACAGTGCGCTATTCCAAAGGTTCGTTTCTTACTAAAGTTCGTGACTCCGAAGGCTCCTTATTTCGAAGTTCCGCCATTCCCGGGATTCCGAAGGTTTGTACATCTGAAGCTTCGCTCTTCCGAAGATTCGTTATTGATTTCTAAAGTTCATAATTTAGATACAAATATATTGTTCGTTTTCCGAAGGTTCGTGGATCGGAAAATGAAATGAGGTTCGTCATTCCAAAGGTTTGTTAATAAAAAAAAAAAAAATGAGAAAGGTTCAGTATTCCAAAGGTTCGTTGTTCCGAAGGTTTTATATGATTCGAAAACGAAATAAGGTTCGTTATTCCGAAGAAGGTTTGTTAACCCCCCCCCCCCCCCAAAAAAAAAAAAAAAAAAGAAACGTTAGTTATTTCGAAGGTTCGGTTATCTAAAGACGATTATAAGGTTTGCAATTCCCAAGTTTTGTTAGTGGACTCGCCTTTTTCAATTTTGGATTAACAAAACTTCTTATTTTAATGTTCCGATTAACGAAATTTAAGAATTCCTATCATTTTCGGACTAACGAATCGTAATGAGAACCATTTTCATTGTCGGATTAACGAACCTTATTAATAACGAACCTTTGGAATAACGCCAAAATTTTTGTAATAACAAGCCCTCATTTCCGAACTAACGGATATTTGTGTCCGTTATATTAGGTGTATCAGAATCTATGTGTTGTGTAATAAAGAACCTTCGGAACAATAAAACGAACCGTATTTAATTTCAGATTATTGTATTACAATAACGCAAGTTCCCGTAGGAAAGTGCGCGTGACACACGGAGCGAACACACAGTGATGTGAAGCGTTCGCCCATGCAAAGACGCTATAAATGCTTGTTCCGCTACGTATTTTCCAAAGTGATCCGCATTTCGTTATAACGGAGCACATTTCTTTTGTTTTTCTTTGTCAGTGGCGCTCGGAAAAGACTTCGTTGTAACGAAAATTTTGCTATAACAGCGTCCGTTATAAGCGAATTTTTAATTAAATAGACTTTAATGGGGATAATTTTGGGACCAGAAGTTTTACTTCGTTGTAACGAAATTTCGTTATAATCTTTTTTCGTTGTGCACTGAGTGCACTGTACAAAGAGAAAATGCTTAGAAGAACAACAGTGATAATTTGATCCGAATAGGACAAACATAGAGAAGTTATGAAAATGGGAAATTGTATAAATTTCTCAGACTAGTTCTTGAACATTGACTTTGAATATGCAAGTGAGTGAGTTAATGACATTCGCCTTACAATTTCAATAGGTAGGCCTACTGTACCCAAAGAAAATCACAAAAATTCCACATTTTTGCCATAAAAATGCATTCTATAAAACCAATCACACTGAATAAGAAATGATTGATCTAGGTAGAACATAATAAGGATCTTTAACACGGGGCAAATCAACTTCAGTTCAGAATATTCATAACTTTTTAATATAAATTCAATGGAACCCCTGTGACGTGACAGGGGCGGATCCAGGGAGGACCGCAACCGGCGCACGCCCCCCCCCCCCCTTTATTTTTTTGTTGAAACAAAAGAAATAAAAAGAAAAAATGGGGGGAGGGGTGCGTGCGCCCCCCCCCCCCCCCTAATTTTGTAAACACGCCCCCTCTTTACGGAATTCCTGGATCCGCCCCTGCGTGATGACATCTTCAGACCACAAATTGGCACGCGCTATTATCTCCACTGTTAAAGAAGTGTTTTATGGAAATCATCGAAAATTCAAAATCTTTTATCTTTTCTTTACTATAAAAAATAGGCCCTATATTTGTCCGTTTTTAGATGAAAACTTTTCACTTTGTTCTTGTCAACTTTTACTCTTTGTTTTAAGAGTTATTTAAAAAAGGACCCAAACTTGTCCTTTAAAATCTGACGTCATGAACTTCCGAACACACAGTGCTCATAATACATTTCTTAAATTGGATCACGCACTGTCGCGTTATAAGGTAATAAGATTACCATGTTTTGCATGATTATATTGGTTTATTGATCCGCAATTACTACTGATTAACAATCATTATCGGAGCAATTTTCTGTATTCTATGACCGCCAAATTGGAGGTTAAAATTGGCTCTAAGTAGGGGTCTAGGGGACACGTTTTCTCTTTGTATTGAAAAACTATAAGAGCTTCAATGACAATTTCACACATTTCACACCTCTTTTTTTTTTTTTTGATAAACAAGAAGGACCTAACATGACCTTAGCGTCAAAGATCCCTAGAGGCCGTAATCTGAATTATAAAAAGTAATGATAGTTATTATCATTATTATTATTATTCAAAAAGGCCGCCGATTGGGAAATAGGAAATTATACACTCTTAAAGTGCTGACATGCAAATTCATTGTGTGTGTGCGTGTGTTTTGGTTTTTTTTTTTTTTTTCATCCTTTGGGGGTCAGGGAGCACATTGGATTTGATTTCATCGATACTTATTTAAACATGAGTATATACTTTGGGTGTTGCGTCACAGTACAGAGAATGCTCTTTAAAAACAAAACGATTTGGAGATCTAAGTTCGTCGTGTAGGCTATTATTATCTACCAAAGATAATGATGATCAACAGCCTATTGTGTATTGTATCAGAATGGATACGGTTTAAAGACAGTAATAATAATGATAATTAGACAAATTTTTATAGCGCAGCTACTATACTCTACTGCGCTGTGATGTAACAGAGGTCCTGAAATTGTTACTGATTAGACACACGAAAAATAGATAACAAATTAATCAAAGGTTTCTGAAAAGGGGGTAAGTCTTCAATAAAGATTTGAAGACAGAAATAAACTTTTCTCACTGCTCCCCACCCCTTCTTCCCCATTCCCTTCTGAAGTTCCTTTCCATTCTTTTTCCCTTCTTTGTTTTGTTCTTGCGGTGCAGTTACAGTGCGGTTGGCTTGTGTCTGTGTCTGTGTCTGTGCCTGTGCCTGTGTGCATAAGCGCATAAGTGTGATTGGTGGTGTTTGTGCAACAATCATGTAAGTGGGCGTGTGTTGTTAGTGCTTCTGCGATTGCTGATTGCTTGTTTACTTTTTTCCACAGGGGCCTACAGATCACAAGCTCTGGTTTCAATGTGGGCCTCTGTATTTGCAAACATCGTTTTGTTTTCGATTCTTATAACACTTGACTTTGTTTTTGATAAAATATTGTCTATGAGTATGATGTACATTTTTTTTCTTGTTCACGCAACTTTTTGAAACTTTAAATATCTATAGTATTTATGGATTTCATTTGTGAGTATGTAAACTCCTAAACTCATGATGATTTGTTATTGTTTTTATACATGTCAATTTATCGTTATGTCCTATATGTTTTGTTTGGAAATGGAAAAAAAATTAAATGAAAATGAAAAATAGCGCATAACGCATAGGCGTAAATGTATGTCTCTGTGCGCTTGAATAATTATTATCCTGGCTTTAGCTCGTGCAGCGATAGCGCTGGAGCATTTTGAGGAAAAATCCTACCAGCTAGGTACCCATTTACTACACCTGGGTCGAGAGAAAATTGTGGATAAAATACCTTGTCTAATAGGGATATACGCTTTGGGCTGGGATCGAACCGCCGACCCAGTTATTATGAGGGCGAGAGCACGATTATGTCACAACACTCTCAAAATTTAACAACACATTCTTAACATCATTTTTAAACTGAGCTACATGACCTTTGCAGTAATGATCAGATGAATGAAAAGACTACAAAGTAAGTAAAAATAATGAACATCATGCATTAATTAAGATATGTATGAATTTGCTTAATTGATGCTACACCACCAGTTAAGCTAACACAGCAATCTATATTCAGCAATCAGGTGTTATTTTAGGTTTTCAACCAACAACCAGAGCTCTAAGCGCCTTTTGGGCCAAAGTTTACAATAATAGGCAAAAGTGCACACTTAGGTCTAATTGTAGCACACACTTGTCTTCCATTAGGCCTATATATATACAAAATATCGATGTGTTCATCAAATCATAAACGCGTAATAAGATAATTTCTTTTACCTGATTTCAAACCTGATTTCAAAATAAAACATGATTCAACATAAATATAAAAGGTCAAATCATTCTATTCGTACATACCAATCTTCAGTGCAATAACTGAAGTAAAATTATGCAAAGTTTTGTTCATATTCGTGTAAAACAAAAATAAGGACCAAACAAAAACATAAAAACCTACATGAAATGGTATAGGCCTATTCACCATGTTTTTAAAAGTGTAAACTCTTTCTTTATTAAGGGACAAACTGGTGAAGACAAGATGATGGAGCTGCCCGCTCTCGGTCGACCGATGCAGCTTGGAATGCTCTATGACTGTCGTGATGATACGCTTATTCCTGGCTTCACGCTGTGGGACCCGGAAGTATTGAAGAACGACCGTGACGTCCGTAGCCAACAAGGGACACACTTCAACGTCATTACGTCAGACAGCATCAATAACAAGTCGTCGGCCTTGAACATTGAGGCTTCTCTGAAAGCGAGCTTCATGGGCGGCCTGGTTGAGGTGAGTGGTTCTGCCGAATACATCAATGACAAGAAGACGACTGGTCGACAATCCCGCCTTACACTTCAATACAAGACCACGACTAGGTTTGAACAGCTGACAATGAAACATCTAGGAAGACACAATGTGCAACATCCGTATGTGTTTGATCAAGGTATAGGTACGCATGTTGTAACAGGCATTTTGTACGGGGCACAAGCTTTCTTTGTATTTGACAGGTATCTGAAGAATGACGAGAGCGATCAGCATGTGCACGGGCACGTAAATGCCATCATCAAGAAAATTCCGAGCTTCAGCATGAAAGGTGAAGGTGACCTGAAACTCACAGAAAGCGAGAAAGAAGAAGCTGACAAGCTCCAGTGCAAGTTCTATGGCGATTTTGCGCCTAAGAGCAACCCTGCAAGCTACGAGGAGGCTGTGGTGATCTATACCCAGCTACCATCAATGCTGGGAGATAACGGAGAGTTCGCTGTTCCTCTGACGGTATGGCTGTATCCGTTGTCGAAGTTGGACAGCAAGGCAGCAAAACTGTTCAGAGAAATCAGTGTGAACATTATCGGACAGGTCCAGAATATTCTAGAGGGTTTTGATCAGTGGAAAATGAGATGTGACGATTTGGTCAAAAACAACGTCTGCACGGACTTTCCGAAGTTCACCGAGAAACTGGACCTCTTCAGAAAGTTGCTACTCGAATTCAAGCAAGGTTTCCAGCAAAAGATTGCTCGAGCACTACCAAAAGTTCGTGGAGGTGAAGCAGTAGAACAAGTACTGATAGACATCATTTCTGATTGTGAGAAATCTCCTTTTCATTCGCGACTGGTAGAACACTGGCTGAAATGCAGAGAAAAGGAGATGAACATCGTGAAAAGCTTCGTGAAAGGTTTGGACTCCTTCAGAATCATTCGCTCTCGGGAAGACCTGGATGAACTGTTATTGGATTTCTCAATCGAACACGTAGTGGCGTTTTCTTTCTCCTCATTGGGGCTAGAAGATGATTACCTCAATGTCCTTTCACGGTTTGTCAGGACACAAACAGAAGAGTCTTATACACCGCAGAAAGAATGGTTCGACACTGTGGCAACGTCGAAGAAAATGAGAATGAAAGCCAAACAGTTCAAAGACTTTGCAAGTGTGAACAGTACCTCAGAGAAGACTACATTTGTCATAATGGGGTTCGATGATGGCGAAGAATCGACCGCCGAAGGTGGCTCACTCTTTCACTATGAGCATGGCGTCCTCACCACAAAAGACTTTGAACCTCCTGGTGTACCTGGAAAACCAGAAATCCTCAAGACATATCACGATTCTGCGATACTCAAATGGACCGCGCCACAGACTGGGCTTGCATGCATCCAATCTTACCTTGTAAAGTACAGGAAGACGTCCTCACAAACACAGGATCCTGAATGGCGTGAGTTCAGGACAGATAGTAAAGCTACTCTTGCAACCGTACCGGAATCAAAGCCAAACATCACATACGAATTCTCTGTGGCAGCAATTTGTGAGATGGGGCATTCCCAGGGTGGTGCAGTGAGTAAAGTTGCTACAACCCTACCTTCGAGCCCTCCACATAATGTGCGAAAGAACCATGTTTCTAGGGCTAGTATCACGGTGGTGTGGGATAAACCTGAAGTGCTAGGGGAGGGCGTTAGAGTGAAGAGATACAGAGTGAGTTACGTCCCGACGGTTGACACAGATCCAGATCACGTGTTGCTGACCGAAACTGAAGGAGATGTTTGTTTGTGCACAATAGAAGACCTTGACCCAGGAACTACCTACAAAGTATCAGTCTCTGCTTTGTGTGGAACAGCAAAGGACAGCGCTTTTTCCGAACCCGTAGAAATAACTTCAGTTTCTGCTGTAAACGAACGCATGAGAAAATTCAGAGAGCTGATAGCACAGTGCGATACCCTGAAGAAAGGAGATCGTTCCAAAGGGGAACCATCTTTGTACAAGCTTCGCCTGACTAAAGGAAAATATGGTGCACGCAGTAAATACCAAACCTACTACTTTGGTCGAAGGAATGAATCAAAACGACATTTGGTTGCAATGGTCGTCGGAGCGACAGGTGCAGGAAAGAGCACTCTGATCAATGGTATGGTCAACTACATGTTTAACGTTGACTGGAATGACAACTTTCGTTTCAAGATCATTGCTGAGGAGGGAGAGAACAAAGCTGGCGGCCAGGCACAGAGCCAGACTCAGATGATCACCTCGTACACCATTAATCCAACAAAGTGGTCACATCTCGATTTCAGACTGACGATAATTGACACACCAGGGTTCGGTGACACGAGGGGTATCGCACGAGACAAAGCCATCGTTGACCAGATTCGTGACTTCTTCGCAGATTCATCTCTCCATCATGTGGACCACATAGATGTCATTGGATTTGTCGCTCAAGCATCCCAAGCAAGGTTAACCCACACTCAAAGGTATGTGTTCGACTCTGTCTTGGCAATCTTCGGCAAGGACATCGAACAAAACATTATGATGCTCGTTACATTTGCCGATGGACAGAAACCTCCTGTTATAGATGCTATCAAAGCAGCGAACATTCCATGCTCGAACAACATGTTCAAATTCAACAATTCTGCTTTGTTTGCTAATAAAACTGATGTTGATCAAACTTCAGGTGCCAAGAGTAGCAACGATGTCGTGGGAAGAAACGTCAACGACGTGGAAGAAAGAAACGCAGATTGCTTCGACAAAATGTTCTGGAAGATGGGGGTCCAGAGCATGCGGCATTTCTTCTTCGCTTTGAGTCAGATAGAGCCAAAGAGTCTTTCGCTAACACAAGAAGTCCTGAAGGAACGTCAGCGCTTGGAAGCCGCTGTGGAAGGTCTGCAGCCACAGATCCAGATGGGATGTGGTAAGCTTGATGAATTGCAAGAGGAGCAGAGGATCCTGGAGCAGCATGAGGCGGAAATTGAAGCGAATCAGGAGTTTGTGTACGAAGTGGAAGTTCAGAAGAGTCAGAAGATCGACATTACAGGACATTTCATCACCAACTGTTCCCGTTGCCACTTTACATGTCATTATCCATGTGCTATTGCAGATGACAAGAAGAAAGCGGGCTGTGCGGCCATGACAAGAGATGGAACATGTGGCGTATGTCCTGGAAGATGTGTTTGGAATGTTCACTTTAATCAGGCTTACAGATTTGAGTATTACACTGAGAAGGAGACTCGGACTTATGCGGAACTCGAAAGTCGTTACAACGACGCAACTGGCAAGAAGCTAACTGTAGAACAAGTTGTCAAGAAACATCAAGAAGAATTCGTAAGTGTACAGGAATGCGTGTATCGACTAATCATTGATTCACACAGGAGCCTCAAACGTCTGGAAGAAATCGCGCTCAGGCCAAACCCTCTCAGTACTCTGGACTACGTGGATCTCTTGATTGAGGCGGAACAACTGGAAGCAAAATCAGGGTGGAGAAGTCGTGTTAAGGCTCTCCAGGACGTGCGCAAGGAGGCAGAAATCCTGTCCCAAATCAAGCAAGCGAATTACAATCCCTTTCAGCACTACCAGCAGCACTTCAGTAGAAAAGGAAAGAAGAAGAAAGGAGTATTTGCAAGCTTTTGCGATTTTTTTTTCTGGCCCATTTCGAGGTGGCAGTGGTAGTCACAGCAGTGTTTGACTTCTCTGAGTAAACTCACCTGTATCAAAGATGTCCTGCATAAAACAATCGGGTACAGACTTAAACTGAAAACATGTTAATGAAAGCTGAGCAGTGCTTATTTACTGCTTTGTTTAACTTTCCTTTGTTTTTGTTGATTCTTGGTTGAAACAATATTTAGATTTTCTTGGGTATATTTTAACGTTATATGAAATAGTCGTATAGGTTTTAGATCATGATTTGTTTCTCAGAAGAATCTTTGAAAATAAAAGTTAACTTGCTTGTAATCTACTCTTACTCAAATTACTCAAACGATGAAGCCATTTGTATTTCAATATTTTACAAATGGTGTTGAAGTTTTATATCATGTATATGAGCAAAGTGTGGGGGTTTTTTTATCATAGAAAATACACAGAAACACACGATTAGCTAATTGTCTCCCAAAGAGACCACAGGGGCAAAGACCCCCTTCCCCCAACGGCTCAAGGGTCTAAATTTAAAATCAGATGATTTGGCTGGCTTTGAGCTGAGAGATGCAACAAGGAGTTTACTGCGCGAATGATTGACGTCTATAGGAAGAATTAAACGCCCTTCTCCCTACCCAGAAATGATTTACCCCGCAAAACAAAAGCAACATGAGTTTGTCAAAGATATGGTTAATAATAGAGATAACAGAGCTGTTGCATTCTTTTTTGGTCATTCTTCTTTACAATGATGGTACTTTCGAAGCAACACAAATTCTACAATTTTACGCTGTACAGATTGTTAATCATTGGCGTTCATAACTGAACTTGCTTTGGGTAGGAAATATATTGCACAGATGTTTAGCTCTGAGTGAAAATAATGGTCAAATCAGTCGACTTGTAAATGTCATACAGTAATTACTAGTAGTTTGCCCGGTCTGGTTGCGCCACCGAATATGATATGATATATAATATAATGTATCAATGTATAAAGCGCAAAACCTCTAGACATTATAATTATTCTGCGCTGCAAAAGCTTCTGATGTGCTTGATAATAATGAACAGTTAAATGAAAAGATGTGTTTTGAGTCGTGATTTAAAGACTGCTACAGTTGGGAATTACCGGACTTCTAATAGTAGATCATTCCAGAGTTTGGGAGCTGCACACAGTGGCGTATCTAGTAATAACGGCGCCCGGAGCAATCGCGAAAATTGCGCCCCTAATTTCTGAAAAAGTGTTCAACCCTAACCCCATCCCGGTAGGGACTTTTAAAAAGTCCACATGATATGCTTTTTCAAGCACTTAAAAGGGGTCTTTTGAGGGTGATCTAAATGTAATAAATTATGATTAATTTTGGCGAGCAAGCGCAGCGAGCGAGCCGAACATTTTTGTATTTCAGCTTACAAAACATGGATTTCTTGTCATTTTTTGCTTATTAAATCTTACAATTCTAATCAAGATATAAGTGACGGTCTTATAGATAACGATTTATACCAACAAACTGAGGACTTGAAAAAATACTCTAAATTGTTACGAGCGAGTGAGCCGAAATTTGTATATTTCCGCGTCGTCATTAAGTTTTGTTCTTATCTTGTTTGATTTGGGGGCTTTTTCCGCCCCCCCCCCCCCCCCGTATGCTCGAAACCGTTGGTGCCCTCTTTTGATCCAATCGGCGATCGCTTCAGAAAGAAAGAAATTGCAGCCGCTGCTCCGTGTAACATTTTGCCTGCTAAATATAAAATGACATGTGTGAACACAATAGACATTGGCACTTTGTCCGCGTCGTCATCACGTTTTCACGTTTTGTTCTTATCTTCTTCTCTTTTTTTTTTTTGATAAATTTTGGCGAGTGAGCGTAGCGAGCGACCCGAAAATTTTTGTATATCAGCTTACAAAACATGGAATTCTTCTGTGAACACAATAAACATTGTCATTTTGTCCGCGTCATTATCATGTTTTGTTTTTAATCTTGTTTGATTTGGTTTTCTGCCCCTCCCCCGGTCCGGGCGAGTTTTTTCTTCTTCTTCCTCTTCTTTTTCTTCGTTTTTTTTTTTTTTTCGTTTTTTCGTGTTCTCGTCTTTTTCGTTTTTGGCGCCCCCAAGGAGTGGCGCCCGGGGCACGTGCCCCCCTTGCCCCCCTAGATACGCCACTGGCTGCACAGGCAAATGCTCTGTCTCCCGATGGTACTTTTGTTTTACATGTTGGAATTTGTAAGAGAAGAGTGTACTAATAATTTTTATATGTAACTGGAGGCTTGACCGATGAGTTACTTATATACAATCAATAAAATCTTGAACAATATTTGTTTGCGAATCGGAAGCCAGTGTAAGTCTTTCAGAAGAAAAGTAATCCTTGAGAACCTGGGTTTGTTACAGATAAGCCTTGCGCAGGAGTTTTGGACTCGCTGCAGGCGCCCAACTTGAGAATGGGGGAGTCCATACAATAACCCATTGCAATAATCCAATTTACCAACAATACATGCTTGGACGATCAAAGTAACATCAGGAATAAGAAATGTCATCAAAACCACAAATGTGGGCTGGGGTAGCATGTACGTGGATGGGTTAAAAAGCTGTTAACAATGACATTTTTGTATCTCTTGAGAAGACAGCATAAAGACTGTTTTTTGTAGTTTTTCTGTATTTTTTTAGGTGATCCGAGAATCCTCTCGGATCACCTTCTGTATCTGTACGGATTCTTTATTAGGTGATCCGAGTATCCTCTCGGATCACCTATTGTATCTGTACGGATTCTTTCTTCTTCTTCTTCTTCTTTATTTCTTTCTCCTCAAATCTTGTGCAGAAGTTAACTCAAAAAGTCCCCTACCTATCACTTTCAAACTTATACCATATATGTATCATGTCATAAGGACGACAGATCTAGTGTATCAATGTGATCAGTTAACCGTGACGTCATTATGACGTCATTATCTGAAATCACGTTTACATCAATATCTCATTAATGGAACGGAATTTTTGAATGAAATTAACATATCATATAGTTCAAGTCAAGGTCTATTGATATATTTCATAAAATTTAGTCAGGTTCATAGTAAACGAGCGCGTACGCGCGCGTTGAAATTTAAACATGCTCTAATTAACCTCAAAATTGTTTTGCACACGTTTCAGGTCATTAACAGCATTTCAAAAAAAAATCGACGGACGCGTACGCGCGCGCGCATATACGCACGTACAGCTCATATTCAATAGAAATTTCCCGTTTCATTGCACAGATCGAATGTCTGAAAAGTCAAGGAATACTTCTACCAAGTTTCAAGTCGATCCGACTCAATATGACGTCATACGGGCCCATCAAAGTTGAAATTCCGCGCGCGCGTCAATGGCGATATACAGTGCAACTATGCCAAAAAACCGCCAATTTAAAGTCCGATTTTACTCGTCAGGATGGACGGTGACCCCCCATTTTCTTTACATATTTTGAAAGCTGATGAGTTGTACATGTCATTTCATGGGGTGGCAATGCTGGCAAAATGATTAAAAGATATCTAATTTCTTAATAAAGTAAAAAAAGTAAATTTTCAAAATGACGTCATCAAATTTCAAGTTTAATCGAGCGTATCTCACTTATCCTTGGCCAATTTTCACCCAGATTTCAATATGTTGTAGCTTATTAAATGCTCTTTCATTAACATAATAACAGTATTTTGATTAGATGACAGCATCACCTCGTAAAAATGGATTGAAAGTAATCTTGTCAAATTTGACCAGTTTACGTGTTATCTCTATGGGAGTGCAGTTTTTCTGGAAATGAAAATTGACATGACTATCTTTATCGAGCACTAGCTCACTTATGCTTCGGTGAATTTCTCCCAGATTTTAGTATGTTGTAGCTGAGACTTTGTGCTATCGGGTAAGTGCCCTTCATTTTTTCATATGATGTCTGCATCACGTCAAAAAACTTGGTTGAAATTAAAGCTTATCTTCGATGTATTGAAATATTTCTTTCTTTCTGCAACTTTCTTTGCAATAACTCAAGAAAAACATATGTTATCACCCCCATATTTTGCACATGTTTAGTTCATGTCACGTACATTATTTGATAAAATAACTACTTTATAAGACGCCATCTTGGGTATGTAAATTAGGGTCAAAGGTCATAAATGGTTCATCCTGTATCTAAGTGAATACATGTTCTATCTCTCCCATATTTTGCACACGCAAAGATCATGTTACAAGAATCATTTCACAAAATAACCACTCTTTGCTCAGATGCCATCTTGTCTGTGCAAAGTGGGATCAAGAGGTCATATGTGCTTCTTTCTGTTTCTTCGTTATGACGTGTTATCTCTATGGGAGGGAATTTTTCTAGATGTGAAAATTGACATGATTGTCTTTATCGAGCACTAGCTCACTTACCCTTCGGTGAATTTTTCTCAGATTTTAGTATGTTAAACTGAGACTTTGCGCTATCTTTGAGTGCCCTTTGTTTTTTCATATGATGTCGGAATCATGTTAAAATACTTGGTTGAAATTAAAGCTTATCTTCGATGTATTGAGATATTTCTATGTTTCTGCAACTTTCTTTGCAATAACTCAAGAAAAAAAGCCCCTATCACCCCCATATTTTGCACATGTTTAGTGCATGTCACGTACATTATTTCATAAAATAACAACTACTTGATCGGACAACATCTTGGGTATGTAAATTAGGGTCAAAGGTCACAAATGTTTCATCCTGTATCTTGGTGAATACATGTCTTATCTTTCCCATATTTTGCACACGCAAAGATCATGTTACAAGAATCATTTCACAAATAACCACTTTTTGCTCAGATGCCATCTAGGTTGTGCAAAGTGGGGTCAAAGGTCATGTACTTCTTGTTGTATCTTCGTTATAGTGTATACAGATTTGGTACCAAAGATGGCAGATATGACTCCCTTTTCTAAAGGGCTCACACCCATAAATATTTCCCCATAGGGATGTGTGCTAAAAATCAAATTTCAAAAAATTCTGTAAAACAGCTGGGAGAAATGAGGTGTTTCAGCTTCACTAACCTGGATAAGTTAGATATACCCTTTCATCCATCAAATTCTCAGGGTGGATAATTCAGTTCAAATTCTGTCCAGGGGTCCGCAAAGCCAGACTACGAGTTCTTGTCACTCAAAAAATCACCCATTTTACGTACACGTACGCAATGAAATATAGTCCCCTCAAATTCCACCAGAAAAGCTTTCATCTTCCAACCAAAATGCAATCTGTAGAGGAATTCATACTCAATATCTACAGCTATTCAGTTTTTTTGCCAAACTACATCATTGATTTTTAATTAATTTTTTTCTTCATTTATTTTGGTATCTTTGGTACGAATTTGTGAAGGGGCCTGGGACATTCCCTTGTATTTACGGGTGTGAGCCCTAAATGAGAATCCAAACATCACACGGCCAATGTCTCTGAACACAGATGAAACCTGCATGGTCATGCCTATTGCGATCAGGACTTGAATCATTGATTAAAAAAAAATCGGATCACCTTAATTTGTCAGTGATGACAAATTACAATCTCTAGTTCTTCTTCTTTATTTCTGGACAAAAGTTGTGCAGAGGTTAGCTCAGAAAGTCCACTTCCTATCAATGTCAAAATTATACCATATATGTATCATGTCCCAAAGACGACGGGTCAAGTAAAATCGTAGTGATCAGTCGACCGTGACGTCACTATGACGTCATTATATGAAAACACATTTTCAATCATATCTCATTAATGGAATGGAATTTTTCAATGAAATTTACGTCACGTTAATTTCAATTCAAGTGAATTCTACTCATGTTTTCAAAATTCATCGCATTGTTAGAACGTGCGCGTACGCGCGCGTTGAAATATTTGTATGCTCCAATCGAGCTCAAAATTTTTTTGCACACGTTTCAGACAATTTGGAGCATTTTTTGAAAAATTGAAAAAATTGGACGGACGCGTACGCGCGCGCACATATACGCACGTACAGCTCATATGCAACAGAAATTTCCCGATTTTTTACATTTATCGGATGTCTGAAAAGTCAAGGAACATTTCTAGCAAGTTTCAAGTCAATCCGACTCAATATGACGTCATACGGGACTGTCAAAGTTGAAATTCCGCGCGCGCGTCAATGGCGATATACAGTACAACAATGCCCAAAAACCGCCAATTTTAAATCCGATTTTACTCGTCAGGATGGACGGTGACCCCCCATTTTCTTTACATATTCTGAAAGCTGATGAGTTGTACATGTCAGTTTATGGGTTGGCGATACTGAAAAAGTGATTAAAAGATATCAAATTTCTTAATAAAGTAAAAAAAGTAAATTTTCAAAATGACGTCATCAATTTTCAAGTTTACTTGGGCGTATCTCACTTATCCTCTGCCAATTTTCACTCAGATTTCAGTATGTTGTAGCTTATTAAATGTTCTTTCATTAATGTAATTACAACATTTTGATTGGATGGCGGCATCACCTCGTAAAAATGGATTAAAAGTAATCTTGTCAAATTTGACCAGTTTACGTGTTATCTCTATGGGAGAGCAGTTTTTCTGGCAGTGAAAATTGACATGACTATCTTTTTCGAGCATTAGCTCACTTATGCTTCGGTGAATTTTTCCCAGATTTTAGTATGTTGTAGCTGAGACTTTGGGCTATCGTGAGTGTGCCCTCCATTTTTTCATACGAGGCCGGCATCACGTCGAAAAACTTGGTTGAAAATGGCACGTGGCTTCGATGCAGCGTCATTTTGCTTAATACACAGGGCCTATGGAGCATGAAATAGGTCATTGCATAGCGCATCCGACTCGTAATCCTAAGGTCCCTGGTTCGAGCCTCACCCTTGCCAATATTTTTTTTTTAAAACTCTTTTTTCTTCTTTTTCTTTATTTAGTCTTCATCTCCCTTCCTAACTTTATCTTTTTCTGATTTTTTAATGCTTCTCCTTCAAATTTCTATAAAATAACAATTTTTTCTTTATTTTTCTTTCTTTCTACTACATTCTGTGCAATAGATGAAGAACAACAATGGTTATCAATCCCATATTTTGCACATGTTTAGTTCATGTCACGTACATTATTTCATAAAATAACAACTTCTTGATCGGACACCATCTTGGGTATGTAAATTAGGGTCAAAGGTCATAAATGTTTCATCCTGTATCTTGGTGAATACATGTCCTATCTTTCCAATATTTTGCACACACAAAGATCACGTTACCAGGATCATTTCACAAAATAACCATTTCTTTCTCAGATGCCATCTTGGCTGTGCAAAGTGGGGTCAATGGTCAAATATACTTTATTCCGTATCTTCGTTATAGTGTATACGGAATATGGTACCAAAGATGGCAAACCAGACTCCCTTTTTTTTTAAATGAGAATCCAAACATCACACGGCCAATGTCCATAACCACAGATGAACCTTTACGGTCATGCCTATTGGGATCAGGACTCAAATCATTGATTTTCGAAGAGATCGGATCACCTAATTTGTCAGTGTTGACAAATTCCGAGTCTAGTTTTTTTGGTGTCTGTACATGTGTTTCATAGATATTGTTATGCACTACTGTTCTTCAACCTTAGACGTATTTGAGTTCGAGTTTTCACGATTTGTAATTGTAATATTACCAAGTTTTTGTATTGTGTTTAAAGTTCATTAATGATATGTTTAAGAACATTCCAGGAATCTATCAAATATAATACATCAGAATTTTTTCATATTCTCGAATAATTAGAAATAAATAATGAAGTAGGGTACGCGTGACGATAACTTTTTTTTGTGAAATTGGTCTTAATATTTTATGTAACCCTTCTATGGTAGCTTCCTTTATTTACAAGGTTCCTGTACATTTTATTGGTGTGTTAGTTTTGTTAATAGACGCAACATATTTCATGCTTGAGAGTGAATTAAAATATTACAGTACAATGTAATTATCAAAAAGAAAACAATTTTACCCTGCCTCAGCAAATTCCTTCCTGACAGTACTCATTTTATACAATATTGTTATATACATGTAAACGCTCTAGAATCAAATATTACATCGTCGGAAATTTACTCTTCTTTATGTAATGCAAGGGGAACAGGAAGTACCCTTATGTACATGTATAATACGCTTAGAGTGTAAATGTGGTCAAATTGGACTTAATTTAATGTGAAATTGCAATGGAAGATTGCAATGCAAGGTCTGTTACGTTTCATTCGTGTGTTTGTCAATATGTATACTCCACTGTATTTAATGCCTGATTGCAAATTGAAGAAAGACAGTGTTTTTGTCAAGTTCTGCCATGAACATTATGAAGACTTGTCATAACGAGTCAATCTTGGTGAATTTAATCTGTGGTATCATTATGCTTGGTTCTGCAACTTGGTAACTTTGAAGTTGAAATTTTGCTTATAAATTCATTCATTTCTGCAATGTTCGAGGCAACGTGAAATCTTGATGTAAACGCTCTATGATTAAGGGAGTACATACTGCTTGGTATAAAACTTGGTTGTCTGGGAAGTATTTTTGTGTATTCGGTGGATGACGATTGGTAAATCCTATAATTTTTAAATTTTGGGAAGCCAAGTTTCATGCATTTTATGAGAAAAAAAAATAACTTCAGTATAATAATCATGTGTATTATTGTTCCTTTATAATTTCTAAAATCAATACATTGAAAAATTAACTTGCTCATTTAAAGTGACTTTGCTCAAAGCTGAACAATAAATTAATTTGAGATTTTTGAAAACTAAGCCAGTTCAGTAAATACCTATTTGCAATGACTCCAACATCACAGGCCACTGAAACGACATGTTCCTTTTTAATCAGTGTAAGAATAATAATTAAAAAAAAGCTTCTGTCAACTTTAGTTACGACGGGCCTTCAGCTCTTATTTCGTGGCTGAGCTTTCATGGATGCTCAATCCATTTCCAAGATCAACGACAATTCCATTGTCTATTTTGCAATGACCGTGATCTGCACATCCATGCGCAGACTATAAATTTGAACTGGCTTATTGGACATGCAATATGACGCTGACTTTAGCTATTTGAAATATTGCGAACAGTAGATGACGATCTATTCCCGCTGGGATCAAAATGTGGGCACTCCAGACAATATCTCGATAAATGATTGTAAAGTTTCTTTTTTTTTCAAAATATGAGACTTCTTTCGAAAGTCAGATCTCATTTTGTCATGTATCTAGAACACAGTTGTCCATGCCATTTCGAATTCAGGAAGGTAGATTACGGAAAAGAGAAATTAAAACAATCAAAAAGTGAAAATAATGTATTATCTATACAGAAGAAAATGAATGCATAAAAACGGAGAGCTGCTGTGAATTTAAAATTCATTTTTATAGCATCCATAATGTTTAAGGTCTGTTTTCCTTGCAAAGTATCTAAAGAAATATGATTAAGTACTTTGTTTTATTTAATAAAGGATAGTATGACAGTTAAATCACGAGGGTTAGAAGTCATCAAAGTGCAAACGATTTCTTCCGATTTGATGTTGTTAAAGCACTCTCTTTTTGTGACGCCCTGTAGAGAGATAGACCACGATGTAAACTTGTTGGTGATAAAAGAATAAAAATATAAGAGCGTATCCTAGGGGAAGCCATGTTGGAAGGTATAGAATGCATAATCTTTCGAAACCATCTAATGGAAATAATGCACATTTTTGCTACTGTAATGACTGTCCTCTGGGTTGACCCACACTTGGAACGCTCTTGAATTTCGATTACTGTGAATTGGGGGTGTTTCATCAACGCTTGTCAGCGCTCGCTGACCAATTTCAGCAAAATCCTTGGTTTTGATTGGCTGAGATGTTCTGGTCACTATGGTGATTCAAACTGTCAGCGCCGACAAACGTTGATGAAACACCCCCAGATACTTGTGATTGCATTTCAGCTTTATATTTGAGGGTGAAAACTCCTTTGTAGTTTTCATTTCTAGTTATATAAAAAGAACATTCGTTATGTTAAAAGTACATTGAGATTATGTTACAATATGGTTGATTTTGTTGTTTATCTTTTAGGATGATCATTAAAAGAATAAACGAAGGTGACATCTGATATCGCTATTACGTGTAATGACTCTTGATGCGTTTCGTATCCTTTTAGCACTTTAAAGCCACACTTTAACAGTGTGTTGAACTGATTTAAAACATTCTAAAACTGAGCTTCTTGACCTGTATAATCATATTCAGATGGATGAAAAAACAACCAAGAATGCAAAAAAAAAAAATAATGATAATCCTCTCATTACAAAGATATCCATGAATATCCATGAATATGCTTATTTCGTGGTATACCACCAAATAAGGTAACACAGTATGGAGGTGATATTGACACCCACCCATCACACATTCTGATTGCATGTAGGACCATGCAGCTCAGATTTTTTAAATCTGAAAAATTATGCCTTGAAATATATCATGGAAGCTATTGGCACACAATGCATAACACAGAATGCTGAAAAAATCATCATAACAATATTTTGATATTATTCACATAATTATTCAGCTGACAGCAGGGTCATCTACTTTCAGGGTAAGGCATTTTTAATCTAGGGTTGTTTGTGTGGGTTACGGTTCATAATTCCACGAAGATTCTTTAGTCCAATGGTTCGCATTTCTGAATTTAACTTCGTTATTTTCATTCCGTACTTACGAACCCCTATAACAGTGAACTTTGTTCGTTTGGGAGTTTAGAACCTGCAGAAAGAAGAACTTCTTTCCTTTCTCGGAAAAACAACCTATGGAATATGTTCGGCGCGAACATAAAGAAGGAACGTATGAAAGACCAGCATGTGTAGCTTCCTGGACATGACCTGCGTCGGTTTCTGGAAAAACTGAAAAAAACTGTGTATAAAACAATGTCCATAAAATCAAAAGTACTGAACCAGTTTTAATGATCTTGAGGTCATTTTCTTTGGAGGGATAAGCTTTATCAGATGCAATCAAAATATGTGGCATTTTGTATTCGCAATGTATCGAAAATCGACCGTTCCTCTTCTTTGGTACACGAAGTATATGTTCAGTATTAAAGTACTTCAGTGTGTGTGTGTGTGTGTTTGTGTGCATATGCTATCGTATGTATACATGGTTGTGTTTCTGTACGAGGGGTATTGATCTGTGTTCATGAGGGGGGGGGGGGGGTTGGGGATGACCGGAGAGAGCGCGCGTTTGAGCGGAGCGACCAAATTGGGGAAGGCTCTTGGAGGGGGGCTATCCCCATCCTACACCAGGGTTTTGAAAAATTTATGTATTAATTGCGTTTATAGAGCATTGACAATCACATAATTTTATATTGAATGAATTGATCAGTGTTTTAGTAGTAGCCATGATAAAGAACCATGGGCGTACTTACTCGAGCAGGATTCGAACATATGACCTCCTGTTCTCCAGACAGGCCGTCATCTCCACTAGACCACCGAGCTTCCGCCCGACAGCAAGTGTTGGTTCTAATCCTTTTAGCATGCAGCGGTATTCAAATTCATGAAATTCTTCCATCGAGGTGTCTTCATTGCAACCGAGTGAAAAATTGCCCTACATCGACGTAGCTACAGCTGTAAGCACTGAATTGATCAGTGTTTTAGTAGTAGCCATGATAAAAAAATCATGGGCGTACTTACTCGAGCAGGATGCGAATCTACGACCTCCAATTGGGAGGAAAACTTTCGTAAGAATCGAATAATCGATCCCTCACGTCCCTACTGTATTTCTATTCATAAAAAAGAATATGAATTAACTCTGTCTCCCATAAACTACCTGCTGGTACATCTTTTTTAGCATGAAATAAATTACTTGAAATCACATTCCTTACAAATGATTTTTCGACTAGGTGTGCTGAATTAGAATTTGACTTTTTCTTCATACGTATGCGTGACATCACAAAATGCTGCAGTAGTCTCATCCTGTGATGGCTGTACCAAAATTTTAAAAATAAAAAATAAGAAATTCAAGGATTTTTCATTCTCCTTTGTATTCATAGGTTCACACTGAGATAAGGTTGTACTTTGATAATAAACAGCACCTTGAGTGCCTCTAAATTAAAATCTGCAACTGTGTAAATGGAACCTAAAGTAAAGATGATCATTCTAACCACAAGACATCTTTTAAGATATATATAATATATATACATACACACATTCTCCTTTGTATATATATATATATATATATATATATATATATATATACACACACACATACATCTCACTGCTGACACTACAGCTACAGCTATACCTATATCAAAAAAGTTTAATAAAACCATAAAAACATTCAAAACAGTGCAGAATCAGCAGAAGTTGAGGGGTGGACCAGACTGAAACATAGAATCTGTTCAAGCTAAGTACAAATTCCAGTTGTTTATTGAGAACTACTGAACCAATTAAATTTTGCAAAAATGTCATTCAAACATTGCCATAACAATTCATTCTGACCTACATAGTCTCAATCACTGTAGCAAACATTATAATAAAAGACACTTCATTTAGCTGTAATCACAGCAAATTCTTTGGGACCAGCAGCATCACTTCATCATTTCGAAATCTCGACAGATCACAATTATTTTGTCAAATGCCATTATATATCATTGTTCTGGAAAACAAATGTCGACTATCAATACACCTGCCTTGAAACAGAAATGTTTGTACATTGTCTGTATATATAACATACTGTTACTATCAAACAGCATTTTTAACATTTGTGCATGAGGACTTAGTCTAGCAAATCAAGCAAATGGTTAAACATCAAAGTTTTGCAGTGACACAGAATGTAGCATCAAATCATGGAAGCAGCCACATGGTCTGTGTCATAATGAAAAGTTCTTCACTCAAACTGGATGGTGAAAGTAGCAGGTGGGCTGGAGAAATATCATAAATCAGCCAGTATACATTTAATACTGATACAGTGGATCCTCAGAACCAGCAATTTTCTTTCACACTATCGAGAATTTGTTATAACCACACAAACAAAGCAACAACAAATATAGAGTGGATAATGTCGTGGTCTGAATTTCTACTTTGTTGTATGCAGAATTTTGTTATAACTGTTTTTTATAATGGGAATGCTCTGTATAACTACAGGGACATTCTATTACCTGGTATATCACATATGTCTTGTGCATTGGCAATAACTTGTGTAAAATACACATAAATATACAAAGTTTGCTGAAAGTTTGAGCTTAATTTCTAAGTTCACACAACATTGTTACCAACAGAGGGTAGCAGTAATCACCGATCATTGCAAATATACCTTAGATTCAAATATGACTTCATTAACCACAATCAAGGATAATGTCTACACAATGAATGGTCTCCTACCATAGTCTTATGTGTACTGCTAATACGTATTTATCATATGATCTTACTACACTTTAGTCCAAGAGAGAGATTTTGGTAATAAGTATATCTATACCACATATACTGTAGTTGTTCCGCGTATTGGCAGTACTAGAAATAGCAATAATAAAGTCACAACATAGGAATGCAGGGAATGCATTAATAGCCAATCTTGATTTAATGAATAATCCGAATTTTCGAGGAACCTTCCTCTTCTTCTTCTTCGCACTGTCATCCCTGAAGAAGAGGAAGGTTCCTCGAAAATTCGGATTATTCATTAAATCAAGATTGGCTATTAATGCATTCCCTGCATTCCTATGTTGTGACTTTATTATATCACATATACAGTATATGTACATGTATGTCCATGTAAAATGGGGGAAAACAATCACACCATTGAACCAAGTGAAACAATTTTTCGATGCAGTATGCCCATTCTTGATATGTCAGAGCAATTGGTGAATCTGCAAACTCTGTGATACTTCAAAAGGTTGAATAAAGTTTATACATGTATTCCACCACCGATGTCAAATCATGGTACAGCAGTATTCCTGATTTAATATCATTCCAAACAAGGAATTACAGTGATATTACACTTTAGAGGTAAAGGGACATGAAACATACACCATCTGACATAAGTCTCAAATACTTGGTGAAAAAGGGGGCTATATTTAATAACCACATCTAACTTCAATATTACATTTTCTTTTGACAGGATCCTTATTTTAAAGGTAAAAATATCAATCTGAGTATACAAGAAGTGGCCATGATAATGACATATGAAAAGTGACAAAATTACTAATACCCACCCCCATCATTAACATCATATCCCATGAGATGAACATATACCAGTTATCCCATGTGAATGTAAAACACTATACAGCTATGTATACTTTTACAATATTTTTCCCTTTCAGTCTTGTTGAGATTTTGCAAACACTAAATCACCACCACTATGTACCATCTTGGATGTAGAATACAAAACACATACTTTGCCCACCTTTCTTCTTTTTTTTTTTTAAATGGGATGGATTATGAGCACTCTCATATCATCCTTCTTCTGGGAATGCTTGCATTTATCACCCAGTAAATCTCATAGAATTATGTGTAAATTGTACACACTTGATCACAGCATGATGCACCATTACTATTTGGGTTAGATTTTTTTTTTTTTCAAACAACAGCAGCTCAAATATGGCTTGGATGAAATTCCAATGGGATAATTCTGAAGTAGTCTCAATCTCAGACTTTGCATACTATATCAGTTTATCACACTTCATACATGGTACACACATGCATTCATACTTCTTTTGCTTGCAAATAACCAAGATATATACTCATACACTAAGGTAATGATACAGTAGATGTTCCCTCCTGCAAAGTAACCCCTCTCCCCCCCCCCCCCCCCACCCCTCAGCCAGAGAAAAAGGAAACAAATCATAAAGAGTGGAGCAGTCTGCAAGTAGCTGAGTTTGTATCTCTAGTCTCAAGCCAGCCAAGAGCTGCTACAGAGTTCTTTCTGTGTACACAAGGCCCCGTTAATTTGGCATTGTTCCAGCTGCCCTGCCCAGGAAGACAACAAGCACTGAACATCTCCTCAAACTTGTGAATTTGTCAAGAAAACATTCAATTAGAAGGTTCTGCCAACATAGAGCCAGGAGAATTTTTGTTGTAATTCTTTAAACTACGCATCCACATATCAGTTACATTCAAAATGAGCACAGGCTAGGTAGCCAGAGTTTTGTTGGGTTTTTTTTTTTCTTATTGGAATAAAAGATGAAATGCAACTTGGATGTACAAGTTGATTTTCTTTCTTACATCATATTTGGTGTAGTCGGCAGGATATTCCTCAAAACCCACATCCTGGCTGCCGGTGACCTATGTGCGACCCCCTATGCATCACAGCAGAGTCAACCTATATTTTGCAAAATTCACAACTCAAAAAAAAAAATAAAAATAGTGCCTCCTGTCACAAAAGTACATTGAAAATTGTCTCTACAATGGAAACCCTATTCTTTTTTGTTAATAATTGATAACACTTCTTTTTCATTCTGTCTGCCAAGTTTTCAATCGCAGATTCAGCCACTCACAACATTGTTGTACAAGTCCTAATTTGCAAACTATCACACTTGAAAAATATACAGCAAATACAGTCAATATCATAGTCTATTATATCAAATCTATGTAAAGGTACACATTAACACTATTGCACTCCCAGTAACCTTAGTGAGATTATGACAATGATGTAGGTGTAAAACCCAATTCCAATAATATTTGTCATCGTAACGCACAACATCTCACAACTTCATACAACTAATGCCTTAGTTCTTTTCATTTAACATCGCAAATTAGTAGCATACTCTCCTATTTCATGAAACAGGAAGATTCTTAATTTCTGAATGTCTGCCAAGCAGCAGGTATTTCTCCAAGCAAATTGCATGTAAGCACACAATGTGCATGTAGCAAGACACACTAAACGCTTGTTACATCGCATTCACACTTAACACACACACACACACACACACACATGATCTTTGTATTTTCAGTTTGTTGAGCAAAATTTAGAGTTGTACACACTGTTCAGCCATTGCAGTACTAGAGAGAATCGATGAACAAGGATGATTAGCTGACATGACAGGAATGACTGGCCTCAGTAGAAGAATGCAATGCATTCAGACACAAAGGAGAGTACTTGCAGTGAGAAGATCTAGGAGCTAAAGTGAGTTACACTACACTTCCACTACAGGGGAACCTCATTATAATGAGGACCCAAAAAACCATGGATAACAATTACCTTGTTATATCAGGTTTCTCACTACATAAGGGTACAAAAAACAAAGAAATGTAAAGAGTTGGGACCTGTAAAATCACCTCGTTACAAGGTCTCATTAAATCCAACCTTTGTATAACAAGGTTCTAATGTACTAATGTACTTCGTGTTCAAGATGGCTTTATAATTTGAAGTATGAAATTTAACAGACAAAACAGTACAAAATTCAATAAAATCAGATATAGAATAACATAGAGTGCTAGAGTTGTGCTTTCACAAAAACAATGATAACAGTTGCAACCATGAATGGAACTCGAGATGATGATCTATGATAACCATCCATTACTTCACAAGTCTACCATTGACCTGTAAACAAGTCTTCACTAAATTTTGCTTTTTTGATGTGAAATCACTGAGAGCAACTGCATTATTAGCATTTAACCATTGCTGTGTTGTAGTAATCAATGATGACTTTTAATAAGGAAGGATGACTTGTAAGGAGATAAATGCGGTTGTAGTTGCTTAAATCATTTTTTTTTTTAAATATATGAATATATATGTTTTGGGTTTATTGTTCTTGTACAAACAAATAATAGAACTGAGACGTGATGACCCTACCTTATCTGCTTTTGATGTAATACAGATCATAATAACTTTTCTGTGAAGATTTGCAAATATATATGTAAATAAACAACTTTTGAATGTCTATTTAAGATCATTTACCCATTCTCTTCATTGGATTTGACTCTGTTTACTAAAGTGACAAGCAGCATGGTGTGTAAAATGGCTGCACTTGACATGTTCCATCCCTGGAATTGACCACTTCTGATATTCTCTCTCCCTGGCCTCCAACACCAGCTGTAGCCAGAAGAAATCAGTGTACTCAGGTGGTGAATGACTCTGAGTTCAAATCAAGGTTACAAGCTTGGTTCCGAGCTGCAGGATGTCAAAAGGAAACACAAGAGTTTATAAGCAATCAAACTTGTCACACAGTTATAGACAAGTTCTGAAAATGTGTTACCATAATGAAAGAATTTTTTTTTTCAAGAGTCAGACATCAGAAAAGAAAAATCAAATGTTACCATGGACAACACTGAAAAATATATGTCAGAGCATACCCATCACACATAATATACAAAATATACTACAAGTTTGCTGTGTGTATTTGAAATATGTTTCCTGATGTTGTTCTGCCTCACTCATTTTCTTCTGTTCTGTTCATTTGACCACTGGTTATAAAAATAAGATCTATAAAATGTAAACCAACTCCTGACTGTGGAGCCTTTGAGATGAAAATATTTCATATATGACCTTCTAATCATGACATTCATGAGTATCAATATATCTATGGCTCATGGTCAACATCCAACTGCTTACTAAATGGAATCACTAAAAGAACATCATCCCGTATTTTTCTGTGCACAATGAGAAGCTGGAACTTAAGATTTTGTAAATCAGACTAAGTGTTGCCTTGATTGAGATCAACAAGACAAAGACCACAAAAAATAATATGTTCATATGTAGCCAATTCCAATTCCAAGCAGAAATGTTCTTTCTTGAGCAAGCAGAAAGCATGATGGCATGACAAACACTGGGAAGTCTTCTTAAGTTAGGTTTCATTGACATTATAATTAATCCTAGAGCTGGAGTCTCTACCAACATTAGTCTTTACAATTTTATCTGAACAATTTGTTTCAAGATTAAATTAATATCAGTTCTTGGATATCTACTTAATGTTCACTTATATTTTGTTTTTATACAATAAACTGGAATTTCAAAAAGTAAAACAAACATCAATGATAATCAGCTTTGAGAGAAGACAATAAGACAGAAAATTACCCCATTCATACTAAACAAAAGTCTATTTCTGAAGCCTCCTGAGTAACCTTGAGCAGCCTTTTAGCTCAGTATAAACACACAGAATATGGTGAAATAAATCTGATCTGATCAGATGCTGAAACCACCTACAGGGGATGGTTTCACAGCCTCCTATCACACACATTTATAGCAGCCTCAAAGAGGCTAACCTGCGGTATAAATGCTCCAGGTTTTGAAAAATCGCTACTTGCTGGCCTGGCAGTTAATCACTGCAGATCGCGTCTCCCCCCCCCCCCCCCCCCCCCAACACCCATCACCACCACTAATGTAACAAGTCAGCAGCTGTGACTGACCATGAATGAATGCAGCTCACTTTTCCCAGCAAATTTGGTATTCAAAGTGTGTTCCATTTATTGGAGGGGAATTTGTTTACCATGAGAAAGGAACCAGTTGGGGCCTGCTGAGGCAAAATCTGAGCAGGCGGCTCAGAAAGTATAAACAAACAATCATTTTCTCTCAAGGGCCTTTGAAATGGTTTGAAGAGGCTCCAAATTTTGGCTGCAGTATAAATGGGGTAAGAGTCAACTCACCATCAAAGTACGTAGTGTCAGTCTCATCATCCGGGGCAGGGAGAAATGGGGGCTTCATCTCTCGCACCTTGTCCCACTCAATGTCTCCAAAGAATGTATGAGATTTCACACCTATGCACACAGGGACAGAATAAATCTGTTAACATGACTGATTCTTGCTATTGCTCTCTTCTCTAGAGACTATTGGGATTACAATACAGTGGAGTAACACCACACTACCTTTCATCTCAATGGTTCTCCAATACGATTGTTCAGCAATGAGAGATGTCTTATCAATGTCTGAGTACTCACAGCAATATACCTGTACACTCTTATTTCATCTAAAATGTGGGGTCCCATTTTTATACACTGCAGTTTAATGATTTAAATAAGTTTGCTGTGTAAGGAATGTGGTTGTGTATTCACCTTTTATTTTCAATGTAAAGCATTTAATTTGTAGAGTATTTTGATATCATGAGAATAGAATACAGCTTCTTACTGTACACTTGATACTGTGGCAGGCCTCAACTACAATGACATTCAAACGACCTAATAACTACCTTGATATCTTTTGTGTGGTTTGGTAATTACACAAAATAGTTCTTAAGTAATGACTGCAAATAAGTTTCTATGCACAATCTTTTAATATAATTACTTGGTAACTTGCCTCTTCCAGTGGTTGTGAGGTAATGACTATCAGGGCTGGACATTTGCAGTAACCCGATGGCCCCAGGGCCACTAAGAATTAATGTTAGGCCACCAAATTCTTAAAAGGGCTATCTTTTGATGGCTGATCGGGCACGTAAGAATCAAATTTAATTTGTATGTTTCAGTTTATTTTGGGACACTACATTTCCTTTTGGGGGCATGAAAATTTCAGACTAAAGATCATAGTGGCATGAAGGGGCTATCACAGAAAAAAGTTAGTGTTGAGTCCTGGATTATGTAATGCTATCTAATGACAGCTCAAGGTTTCTCTTTTGCTGAGCATATGCACTCAGAGAAAGTATTGACTCTGACCTTCTGTTGCAGGCCGCTGCTCTGGAGAAAGTGTCAGCAGACGTTCTATCAGGTCCTGTGCAGTGATTGAAATAGCCTCCTCTCCTTCTGGCCAGGATAAGTCTGAAATAGGCACGATCATCATTAGCATGTTAGGCACTGTACACATAGATTTACTGTGCACTTTTTATGACAGTGTAAAAACAAAAGTAAAAATTCCATCAATTTAGTGTCAAGATAAAATACCTCTGAACACCTCCACATTGCAAGACATGACAGGAACTTCAAATTACCATTTGGCACTCAGACACCATATTCCACAAGAATATGGTGCTCAACGATTAATTGAGAACTGATGAAGTACCAAGAACTATTCTTCAAGGTCAAATATCCCTTTTGCAAACTTCACAAAATTTTGCATGGTAAAAGAATAATGTCCCCTAACATAAGTTATGAAATGCTACTATAATACACCCAAGAGCTTTTGAAAAAGAAATGAAAAACTAACCTCATGTTACACAAGAATACACTCTCCTTTTTGACTGAGAACAACAGTTGGCATTTTTTTTTTTTTTGGGGGGGGGGAGGGGATCCAAATGAATTCACTGGAAACCTATAGTATTTATTCCCCCTCTATCTCAAAGAAGTTTCCATTTTTATCATTCTGCGGAAAAGTCTGAAGGAACTACCTCGGCAATATATCAGCTTATGAAAGGAATCTACTTTTCAGAGCTGCAAATGAGACACACAGACTTTAACTCTTTAGCAGCCATCATGACGTAACCCTTTAAAAATCACAGTGCTAATTATTTATGCAAGACCCTGGCAGTGGCAGCCCTGAAACCTACTCACCTCTGCTGAGAATGTTCTGGAAGACAAGATCAGGTGACTGGTCACAGAAGGGAGGGAGACCAATCAGGAATTCATAGAGACACACACCCAGGGCCCACCAGTCTACTCCTACACCTGCAGGTGAAGACACATACACAGAGGGTGTGTTAGTTCCATCACTATTTCATTGCTCTTTTGGGAACATAAAGGGAAAATTCACTGATTTTTATTAGACAAGAAAAAAATCATACAAATAGAATGGTCACAGTTTAAAAAAAAAAAAAAAATAGACCCATCCAAATCAAGAAAAGTTGAGGGATATGAAAGTTTCGCTGGGCTGCCTACATTCATCTATCATGGCTAAAGAATGAGGATTCCTGGAATTTTTGCATCATTCACGTTTGTCGTCAGGAAATCAACTCTTTCAAAATTTCTTAGATGCTAAAACCCTTTAGAAAAGCATTGCATGTTTGTGCTGTAGTAATTTCATTGCTTAAGCTTCAAAGATGGTTAGCTAATACTGCAGATTGATGTGCATTTAACTTTTCTTCTTTTCTTTTCTTTTTTAATGAATGGTAAATTTGCTGTGCAGAGGACCTACTGACCATGGTGTTCTTGCAGTAGTAACTCTGGGGCAAGATAGTCAGGAGTTCCCAGAATTCTCTCCACTTCCTGTTCTCCACCTCCTGCCTGGCGAGGGCGCCGTTTACAACTCTTGGGTGTCTTGAGTGGGTTTGGTCTAGGAGTGAACAGACTGTCACGCCCTGGAGTTTGTATAAAGGACAGGTTAATGATAAGCACCATGATCAAAAGGATGTTAATTGCTCCTCAATATGAGAGAACACATTCTTTGCTTTGACAGAATAATTTGAAAATCACTTGGGCTTCAGATGGTGCAAAAATGTCATGGAGTATTATATGATTAAGTCATTAATTACTGGTAGATTTAATCAATTGTGGCAGCGAGTTTTCTAAACAAATAATGTACAAATATTCATCACTTGAAAAGTAAGGTGAAGGTATCACAGCAATATAGAGAATAGTATTTCTAGAATACCTGGCGTCTTGTAACGGACTCTTGCTGGTGTCACATAAGGCAGCTGTCCTGGGGTACGACATGGGATGCGTAGAGGGTTGTGGCGTGTTCCCTGGGGGCCTGGAGTCGACGCATTTCTCTGCATTCACAGCATGATACACAAACCATCACCACGCAAAAAATGTTGTTTAGGAAGCAAGCAATTGATGCAAATCAATTCTTAAGTCAGGTGAGACTAAATGCATTTTATGCAGATCAAATTAGATTACACTGTAAGTTGGATCAGAAAGAAGCATACATAAAAATGCATTACAGCTTCAGCATTTGATTACTGACAGAACACGTTAATTTAATGCAAAAAGTGGTATCATGGTATATCATACTGTAAGGCCACTTAATATTTAAGGTGACTTTACCCCCCCCCCCCAAAAAAAAAAAAAAAAACAAAACAAAACAAAACAAAACAAAACAAAACAAAACAAAATTAAGAAAGAGGATAGCAGAATTCTCATTACAATAGAATAAGCACAGAAATTGGAAGAGGTAATCTTGGAAACATGCATACATTCAAATTAGAGAAGACAGTAACATGTATGTTATTACAAAACAAGCCAGCAAGGATGAATGACATGAATTATCACAATCTTGCAATTCAGTCAGGTAAGATGAATTTCTTATTTTTCTTGTTCCAAGGAATCATAATATAGAATAGTATTAGACACAACAGCCAAAGAAATACATGTGTAAAAATTTCCACATCACAAAAATGTCCACTTTTACTTTACTCCAGTTAGATAAAAAGCATATAGATGAGATGGTATCCATTGCAAGAAATTGAAAGTAGTGCCAAGTTGTGTTATTAAAGTAGTATGCAAAGTTTGCATTCTCTATGTTTACTCACAGGTTTGAGTTTAGTCACTGGAGGAAGATCTGTGGAGGAGGCAGGAGACACGTTGGTCAGATCACTAAGTGCTGTTCGCTCCTTCTGATCACATGACATCAGGCTACACTCTGATTGGCTAACTCCAGACCAATCACTCCTGCTACTGAAGCTGACCTCACAGTGACCTTCAGTAGTATCAGTCTGGTGGTGATGGTCACTCTCAGTCTTAGATTCCTCAGCTGCCATGTCAGAGCAGGAGTCCAAGGAGGCTCTCTTCTCTCGCTCGATGCTTACATCCCAGTCAAAGCTGACATTTTTCCTTCTGTCTTTCGTATCTAAGATCACAGATGGGGGAGACTTAAGCACAGATTTGACATCAGCTTCTACAACTAGCTCTGAATCAGTCTTGACATTAGTGTGGAGATTTGGTGACAACATAGAGTTTGAGTCTTCTGTAAAACTCATACCAGCTTCATGGCTTAGGCTTTGGTTTTCTATGCTGCAATCAGTGGCATCTACATCTGTAACATCATGAGGAAGTGCAGTTTTTGAGCATGACTCAAAATGAACAGGATCTGGGAGCATGGAGTCACTGCTTGATTCAGCTCCACAATTACAATGTTGATCAGACCCTCCTGAGGTTTGAATATCTCTTTGGCCGTATACAGCTGCTTTGCTGATACCGGGAGCATCCATTTTGTTGTCTTCTGCATCCACAAATGTGTCGTCGCCAGCTGCCACAAAGAGCTTTAGACTGAGGGCTTTGATTTCAGACGTCAGCCCGCTGTGAAAGCCTGAGTCGTACATGACCAGGCGGCCTTGTCTCCCTGGCAATGATGCTGGGCTCATCTCCACCTCAGAGAGGGCTCGCTTTCGTCCCCTCCTACCCGTGGCTGTGGAGTCCTCAAGCTCAGGGCTAGAGGGAAGACTTGATGTAGACAGACACCTCTGGTGGAGGGAGCGGAATTCACAGCTCAATGGGGAGGAGGCCTTGTCTAGGGAGTGACCCTCCTCAGCAGAGATACCTGCTTCATCATGATCCAGTGACTCCTCCGCATAATGACTCTCATCTCCACATGAAGATGGTTCCTCACAGTTTTCAGAATGGGGGATCCTTACAGGTAAAAGGGAGTTGGAGTCTCTACCAGACGGGGGCAAGGAATCTGTAGTCTCATTGCACTCCAAGGGATGTCGTTCCTCTCTGCTCACAGATTCAATGTTGGTCTCCAAGTTGGGTACATGGTGCTGTAAGTTGGACACCCTCCCTTCTCTGCCCCTCTCTGTGTCCAGCTGGTTCCTGCCTGGACAGATGTCCACCTGTCCTGCCTCTGACCTTCCTTTTTGTTTGTGAATGCTGACCACATCTGACTCTGGAGAGGCACCAAGTCCCTTGGGAGTGTAAGAGAGCTGAATGGCAGGACGAGATATTGGTGCACGTCCAACTGGGGTTTGAAATGTGATGTCCCTTCTTAAATCAAACTGGTTGCTGCCGTCGGCCAGAGAAGTCTTTTTAGGCCTCTGCAAAGCTGGAGTCCCATCAAAACTGTTCAGGTGGGGACCACTAAGGAGTGTGCTTGATTTGACATCAGTGAAAGTCACCTTGACGTGGTCTCTGCCTGGATGGGGGACGCCGTGATCACTGGAGGCATGAGGGTGAGTGTCAGGGGTCAGGGAAGGTTGGTGTGAGTCCCGCCATGACTTGTTACTGGTGGGTAACATTGGAGAGGATTGTGGTGCATGGCTAAAACTCTGCTTTACCTTGGCTAAAGAGTCTGGTGTGTCCTGTATGAACGAAAGAGAAAATAAGGATTGGGGATTGTGTGATGGCAAACTAACACACAGCCACCATCATCAAAGTAACAACCCTCATTTTTTTGATAAGTTTTAGTAATTCTACATACATGCTAATGTTTCCTGGATAGTTAACTGCTCACATGTTTAAATTACTAGCACATTCTTATCTGATTGTATGTGGCAAAATTTCAAGTTTCATAATTACTTCACAAACTACAACCAGCACAGATTAATGAAATGATATTAAAAATCAAATTATTTACATGGCATGTCATACTTACAAATGTGAGGTTGGTGGTGAGAGACAGAACTTGTCCTGGTGTGCGATAGAAGACATCACTCTTTGTTGGTCTGCTAATAGAGGGCGTGCTAATGATGTCAGATATGTTGATTTCTACAAGAAATAATGAGACATTCATCTACAAAATGCAAAAACCATCTGCTATGAAAGAGTGGGGAAACAAAATGTTAAATGAAAGAAAGAATATTATTCAGAGGGGGAAGGTTCAGGTGCGAGTTTCTTCACTTTGTTTCCCTCTACAAATTAAATTTGTTAAGATTGCAACTGCTGACCTGTAAGATCATGTAAATTAACAAACATTAACAAACATTTCTGACATGTTTGCTAATTTACAGATCAGCAGTTGTAATCTTAACATATTTAATTTGTAGAGGGAGACAAAGTGAAGAAACTCGCACCTGAAACAAAATGTTCATTGCAATTTTTCAAAGAATTGAATAAGAGAGTATTGTGAAAACTTTTTGGACAATATCAGTTGACCTTTCACCTCTAACAAAATCTTTCAGGGCAGAAGCAAAAAAAAAAAAAAAAAATCAACCTAAACCATAATAAAACAATGCAAACTATAGACATGATATGATAAAGTAATATGTGCCATGCAGTCACAGGGAAGCTGTTCTTTGCACTATGCAAAATGCTCAATAGCATACCATGCAGATCCATAATTTAAATGGCCTTATCGATGGTACAAAATCTGAGCAACACAGAGAGCATGAAAAGATGTGGCTAATGATGGAACAAGGATACACCTTATAGCAAGCTTCCTAACAGTGACTTGAAAGAAAAATTCACATGTGGTAAAACTCTCAGTTAAGAAAGAATGACATGACAGATAAAGAAATAAACACTACTCCTTTTCAAGAAGCAGAGTTTGTGATTTTCTAACTTGGCGGGGACATAGAGTACATATGTACCTGGCACTTGTGTTATGAGAGTGAATACTTAAAGGACAAGTTCACATTAATTAACCTAAGGATCAAGAGAGTGCAGCAATATTAGTAGAACACATCAGTGAAAGTTTGAGGAAAATTGGACAATCGATGCAAAAGTTACGAATTTTTAAAACTTTTGTGTTAGAACCACTGGATGAGGAGACTAAGGCTCGTGATGTCATATGAGTACAACAGTATAAAGAAAATGTAAAGAAAATTCAACATATTTTCACTTTTTTCGCATAATAAAAGAGCACTTAACTTGCCTCTTTCTAAAGGCAATGGGAATAATACTACCCATAACATGTCACTAACAAGTCAAGGGAATGTGTACTTTTTTCAAAAGATGAAATTTTGTGAAATTCTCTTTATATTTTCCTTATGTTGTTGTACGCATGTGACATCATACACTGCATTAGTCTTCTCATCCAGCGGTGACTGCACAAAAACTTCAAAAATTCATAACTTTTGAATGGATTGTCTGATTTTCCTCAAACTTTCAATGATGTGTTCTACTAATATTGCTACATTCTCTTAATCCTTATGTTAATGAAGGTGAACTTGTCCTTTAAGCACGATGTTGGTTTCTAACAAATCAGTCAATACAACAAATCCACCAAAACAGAACCCCTGAACTTAAGGGTGTATATATTGGTCTACTGGATGTTTCGGACATGATGTATGGCAGAGATTAAAAGGTATAAATGCAATGAGGCACAGAAGTATACTATATAGATGCATTGCCATTACTTTGTAACATATGGACATGAAGAAACTGGATATTTTAACGGTCGAATTGAGAAACAGAGGTATGGGAGAGAGAGTAGACTTACTATGATCCATGGATATCTTGGAAAGTCCAAAGTCTGTCAGTTTAATGTGGCCTTCATTAGAAATCAGCATATTATCTGGCTTCAGGTCCCTGGGGGAAAAAATATGAACAATACATCACATTTAATCAGTATCACGAGGTATAAAATTGCTTGATATCAGCTATATCATAGTATGCGATAGGGAAAATTTGTTTCAGAAGTACATGTGTATTATGCTCATTCTTAAAGTACATGTACATGTATAATAGTCCTGAATTTACATGTGCGTGTACTTTGCAATTTTCTCTTCATAGAAACTCAAACATGATTGATGTTTGATATGTATGTTTATATATTGTTATTCAACTATTTGTTATGCAGCAAGATTTAAAGCACTTACAAGTGTAAACAGTGTTCTGGTTCTCAACTGACAACATGTGTTTCCACATAGAATTTGCGCTAATTTATCCAGACTAGAATGCCATAAAATTGAGACACCGCTTCAGGGCAGCTAGATTCAGCAGACAAAATAAATTGGTAATAAAAACAAAATTTGAAATATACATATTTTAAATGAAAATCTTGTATTGGTTAAAACATACAAAGCACACAAAATAGGACTTCAAAAATAATGCTCTTCACATTAAATGTTTGGAACAAAGAGAAAAACAAACTAGATCTACCAAGATTGGCATCTCTGCCCTCTGAAGCCTACCTGTGGATAATGCCATGCTTGTGTAGATACTCCAGAGCCAAGACAACTTCTGCTGTGTATATGAGGGCAGTGTTCTCATCAAAGTAGCCACAAACATGGAGCAGTGACTTGACATCCCCTCCTATCAAGTACTCCATCACCTATCATAAATCATTTCATAGACAACAAGCATTAGTCCACATTCACACATATATTGTACAATACCTGTATTAACATGAACTTTAGTCACATATTTTATGTGGAAAATTTGCATACATCAATTCATGATATACGTAAAAACAAGGAAATTAGTTGCCTCCTGATCATATTTCCATACACTTTCTAAAATATCTAGTCCAAAGTGTTTTGATGAATAAAGCTTTACAACAATGAAATCATTTTTTTCATTGCATTATTAAATAGACAAGACAATTGATCTAGATGTGATTTTACTTTCATTATTATCACTTCTAAACCTCTGCAGAACCTGTGAAAGAGGCAGGAAATGCTTTGTTGCTATATGATGATGATACAAGTTCAAGTCTAGTGACTTGATTTGTTTGCATATCATCTGTTGAGAATGATAAGGGCGTTCAGTTACCACAAAACCCATAGTGTTCAAGACCACTTAACGCCCTTCTCATTCTCAACAGACGATATTTAAAGTAAAAACTTAATTTGAGTGATCAAAGTAATAAATGAATGAATCTTCTTGGAGTAACTTGTGTGTAACATTAGAAAGCCACCGTTACCCAGCAGGGCTTCTTGGGTATTGAAAATTATAACTGGCAAGCCAAGAATGTGACAAAGTCAAATGGTGGACTGACAACACTTCAATTTCTTGTCAGCATGCATGATAAATTAAAGCATTGTACATGTATATTACATTACAAGAACTTTGTGCACAATGAGCAAAGATGGTGTTTTTGTCTCACCAGGTAGATATACTGAGCTGTCTGGATGGAGTAGTAGAGATGCACAATGAACGGACTCTTGGAGAGAGCGAGGGCGTCCCGTTCTGTGGTCACCTGGTCAGCCATGTTCTTATTTACCATCTCAGATTTCTTCATGGCTTTGATGGCATACAGCTTGTCTCTCCCTACTCTCTGTGCCAGGTAGACTTTCCTGCAATACACACAGTTATACAGTAGAGTACCAAAGTGTGATGTCATGGCCACTTATTGCCACAGAAACTGGTTCAAAACAACCTCACTTAGTCCAAACATCTGTGAACATTATTGTTGCTAACCATGCTCATACCTGGTTTCAACCCAAGCTATAACATAACACTGTGACATCATCACTTCGGTACTTTATAATGCATTGTAGATTTACATGTATTACCAGCCTCCTACAATGTACACTGTAATTTTCATCTTCACACCAAGGTACAAGTTGCAATACAGGGGAACTTCATTATAATAAGGTACTTGGGACCACTGTATCTTGTTACAGCAGGGATGAAAACAAAGGCATATAAAAGGAATGCAACTTGCTTAATTATCCTGTTACATTATCAGGTATCTCATAATATGCAACCTTGTCCTGACAAGCTACTCACTGTACATGTACGTATACAATATCTGTTTTCAATTTGTATCTTATTTTTAAATCATTGTTAGTCGTCTCTGTCCAATTCTCCAAGGAGTAAACCGAACCTAACAAAGATGGTAACAAAAACACATATAATATAGAAACCATCAATTACCGCTATGCAGAAAATGCTGTACAAATCACAAATCATATATGGCATGTACTGAACACAAATGACAATGTATGAAGAGAAATGTATAGCTGTATGTGAATTGCACGCAGAGCTTGCATCCATTAAAATGTTTGTACAAACGGTGTAGGTTTCCAGTAAAGATGATGTATTATTTACGGTAATTTTTATGATAAAATGGGTTTACGAATATAGTCAATTAGCAGCACTGGAATTAATTTAAAGTGTGCACTTAATTTTCTTCGACTACTGGTGACATGCACAGCCGTGCAAAAAGTGTGCAACGAAAAAGCGTATTATACAGCACAGTGTGTTATCTTACAATGTACATGGGACATTATAATGAGAAAGCATTCTGCATACTCACTGATGTCACAATATCTATACACAGTTTGCACTCAACCCATTTTGTAAATCAAATAATACACAGGTTTAAGTTTGTGACATTAGTGGAGATGTAGCTTGCTCTCGTTCATTCACAACATTATGCAACATGCACTCAGCTCCACCTCACGCATGTTTCACCATTACAATTGTATATGTAGAAATACCCTCAAGTGCACTGCATTTCCACTGAACACACTCTCACCTGTGCATTAATTGTATACTACCACCTGTATCATATTAAGAATTACCACAGAAAACTAAAAGGCATTAAAAAACCTAAAGTTACTCACCCAAATGCTCCTCTGCTGATGGGTTTAATCATTGTGAACTCCTCAATTTTGGGGGTCAAATGCACCTATAACATAAGATAGAGTGCAAGAAAGCAATGCACAATTACGTGTTACATATTACATTGCATGCACATTCTCATACCCTGTACATGGGCTTTTTAATGCCATGGTAAAAAAACAACAATAATAACACCAATTCTAGTGCTGTTTTGATTTTATGCATGCATGTATCAACATTCTGCAATGCTATACATGTACATCCACAAAAGAAATGCTTCATGTGGATCCTGAGATCCACAGATTGGGTTTGTCCCAAAGTTATGGTTGATTCAATAGAGAAAATGACAATACAGTGTATATTAAAAATCTTACCCTCTTTTAGGATGACCAGGCAATTTGAAAGCTCGCTCATAACCGAAAAAATTGTTGCTGATGGCAAAAAGTATGAGCAGAAAATGGCTTACAGTAAAGATGATAATTATTAATTTTCAACAGGGGGGCGTGGCAGTACAGCATTTGTAATGCGCCATCGTTCTAGTGGCCTATAGAGGCGCAGAGAAGGAGAGGAAAGAAGAATCTCTCCTTTGGATCCATGCTCCATGCCACCGAGAATTTATGTGCACTATTGCAGGTGCTAATAAATTGCTTTGACAAAAGACAGCACTTCTGTTTGAATACTATGCATCATTCCTAAAATACAACATACATGTACCTCGCCAGCAGCAGTTTGCTGTCCCCTTCAATATTTTCGACAGCAATCGTTATTTAACATCAAAGTACTGAACATGGCGAACGATATTATGCACAAATGTGTGCAAGATGGTTATATTTTAACTTTTTTTATGAGATACTATTATGAGTTCTAACGTTACTCCTTTTTTCAGTCCAGGCATTTTAATATAAAAAAGAAATTTGAACAAAAACTTAACTCCACAATAAATAGTTGTACCATAGACCCATCTACAAAGATTATCACCAAGTTCCATAGATGCTACAGGATTTCAACATTTTATCTGAAATACAGCTTAAATTTGTTAAAACCAAGAACATCTTTTTTGGGCTCCATGTCGCTCCCCTACAATTGTACACATATCTTCCTAGTTTTGCCCCTACGTTGATACCCCACCCCCCATAATGAAACCGGTTTGATGCCCATGGGGATGATTGTCATTGACTAAATTTCAAAAAAAAGTCAATAAACCCCATAGAAATAAAGAACTAGATGCCCTATCTACTGTGTACAGTGACAGGGCTGTTCTAACTAGGCGGCAGCGTTTAATGTGTAAGTACTGTAACTGTTTACTAGCGCCCTGGGGCTCTATTCTGAGGGGGTGTAACTAGCACCTAATTTCATGCTGAGAGCTTAATTAAGTAGGGGGTTTATTAACTACCATGACAACAAGCGTTTTGACGGGGAAAGTCTTACGCGCATGCACTTCTAAAAGGACTTAATCACAGAGTTAACAAATTGGTATTTTGAGCGTGTAATTAAGTATGAATCTAAATGCAATAATGGAAAACTTGATGATACCAAAAAGTGTCATTACTAGACCCAGAATGTCTCAGTTTTCTAGTTCTACTCCGATACATCACGCATTACAGCGTTTTTTTCTCGACAACAACCATGCTTACCGTGGCCGTCTTCGGTAACCAAGGAGCAGTTGAATGTTGTTGTCATGGTATCCGAAGAATTCAGAGAAAAAAGAAATAGGCGATCTTTGAGGAATTTTGTCATTTTATGTGAGCTCTTCGAGTGCATAGGAAGGGTTGTAATCAAAGACCGAGTGTGCACACGGAGCTCTTTGGTTGTTACAGGGGGTGTGTGGAGGAGCGCACATTGAGGGCATATTTGCGCGCGTAGGACCTAACGTTAGTGTCTAGGGTTGCTAGGCTAATCATCATTTTGCCAGCTACATATTGTAACAACGCGTCTGATTGAATAGCAATGAGAGGAACCCAAGATGCCAAATTACCTAGGGTCCTATTAGCCTGACCAGACGCTGTTATTACGCTGTGCAAAAACAGCTACGTATCTACGTACAGCGACTGGGCTGTACTATAGGTGTAGGGTCCTATAAAGGCTATATATGCCTAATAAAACTTGAGCAGAAGTTCTAACAAGGGGACTTTTAATGATCATAGTGCGATACCTTTAATTACGTCCTCTGACCGATTTTGCCCATGATTAAGGGCCTATTTATTTCTCGACTTACAATGTCTATAATTACGAAGTTAATTACAAATACGACCTCAGAATACGACCCTGTGTATAGCAAGCAATATTACGCGTAGGACTAAGCGCAAAATTTGCCGATACGCCCATGGAATAAACATAGGGTAACATCCCCAGTATTCAGTCACTTAAGCTTTTTTGCAATATATTTCAAACTAAAATGATACATACATACATCATATCTACAGCAATGTATGTGAAATATATCAAATTTCTTTAATCTCAACTTTCATTTCGTTAAATATCTCACAGAATTGCACAAAATCGCGAAATATTTCACCTTGAAAATTCCCCAGTATACGGTCATCGGCTCCAGTATTCGGTCACGCGATGTGCGCGTTCAAAGTCAATGCCTGTTCAAGGCAGCTGAAAAACGCGCGCGCGCGCTACCTTGTTGGCGCAAAATTGCATCGGGGAAGTTGCGGCGACCGTTGGTGACCGAATACTGGGGCCTCAGCACTTGCATTCAACCCTTGTACATTGGGACACTGTTTCGGCACGTACGGACATTTTGTTTTTCTTTTGCGTTTTTGAGGATACCATTACACTCCAAGCTTGCGATAAGCGAAAAATACCACGAGAGAACGGCGTATTTCTCGATTTTTAGCGCTTTTTCAGCGACCCGTACTCTTAAAACTGGGCCTTATCCGCACACGCTTTCGGAAAGTAGCGCCGATTCTGCACTTTTGACGGTAAAATTTGGGATTTTGGATGGATTTTTGGAGGGGGCTAAGGGAGTTTCCTGTTGTGAATGAGTGTGCAAGTATGTGAATTAGTGTGATTTGCGTGTGTTGTGACAGTTGAACTTACTGGCTGGTGACTATAGTGATAAGTGACCGAATACCGGTGCCTGACCGAATACTGGTGCCCTTACCCTACCTGACAACCGCTAAACAAGAGAAGGAAGCAGGTAAGAAATTTTGATTTCAAACAAATTTTTCACTAAATTTCCAATTTTTTGGAACAAATTTTTCACTAAATTTCCAATTTTTTACCTTATGATTTACCTACCTTATATTTAGCTTAAAATCTTTTTAAAGGATGTTGTAGCCTAGACGTGTCGTCTCGCTTGTCTCGTTCCTATGATCATAGCCGATAGAATTCGTAATTTGTTGGCATACTTGTGAAATAGGCCCCACCACTGCGTGTCCGTACTAATAGTGATACTACGGCGGCTCGCTTATTTATACTCGTGAATTCAGCCCCACCGTGTGGCGTTCATCGGTAGGTAAGCACGGCGGTGGGGCTTCCTTCCACAGTATAATACTCGTGAATGCGGCCCCACCAAACGGCGTTTACGCGAAATTGATACAGCGGTGGGGCCGATTTCCACAGCATAGCATCTTTCGTCCTCTCTTTCTTCTTGGAAGGACTCCCTAATGTCCCTCGACTAATTTAACAGCCAATTTAACCATAAATACAACCCTACCTAACCCTAAACCCTAACCCTAGGACCTACCCTTGCTTGCTAACACACGGGTGCACGCGCACTGCGGTGGGGCCTATTTCACGATTTTGCCAATTTGTTTGATCGATCGTTTATAATATTCTACGAAAGCCGAAGCAAGTTACAGCCGCAGAGAGGGGCAGACACTTTCACGCATGAAACTACATAGGGCAGCTGCGCGACCTTTACATACATGTACCCCGAGAAATTGAACGCATAAAATTAAGTCCGACATACAAACGGCGACAGCGCAATACTCCGTCATCGTATCATCAGAGATTCTGGGAGGTGATTTTTCTGCATTTTCGTGATATTTATTGAGAAATTCAGGTACGATTGTGGAATAATTTTTATTATAAGAGCATCACAAATTTTCGTGCGCGATATCTAGACCCCTCAACCATATAGATCTATGGTAACGTTAGGTGCCTAACTTGTTAGGCCGTCCGTATCTATCACATCACTACATTTAAACTATGACCAACATGACGACTACATCACCCCCATGCAATGTCCTAGCCGTAGGCTCTGGATAACAGCGTCATTAGGCATAGGTCCCCGTAGCCCGACCAGACGCTGTTAATACGCTACGCGAAACAGCGTCTGACCTACGAGCAGGCACCTTCACAGTGGGGAACCACAACACAACTCCAAAACTTGTGAAAATTTTTACGTAATGCACACGTTACCCTACATTACTCACCTTACGTATGTACAGCGGCGACTGGGCTGTGTATAGTTAAGGTCCCCGTCCCTATAACGTTAGAGTTCTAACAACTGTTAGCACTATTGTAGTTTGTATCACAGGCACAGGCTAAAAAAAAAATAAATAAATAAATAAATCTTTGTTAGGCCTAACGTTAACAACATTGATACTGAACTGTGAAGTGTGAGTGATCATTGCTTACCTTCGCTTGCGAACGTCTCCTTCCTGAACGAATTTCATTCTTGTCGTTCGTTCTGTCCATCACGCAAGCAGGTTGCGTTTGTGCACGTAGAATTGGCTCGCTGTCCTTGGCCTCCATTTTTAGTTTCTGGATTTCGGTTGTTTCATTCTAACGTTAGATCTAAATCTATTTAGCCCATTTCGTGGTCATAACATAAACTTCGGTACAATTTGTTACAGTCAATCGTAAGACTGAAGCGCTCCGACTGTCGACTGACGTGTAAACAATCTGACCGGATACCAGCGATCCGGATAATCGATGCATCAATGGCATGGGATTCACGCAGGTTGAATTAACCGCGCTACCCGGCCCCAACATCGGACCATCGGACCGCGCAGAATCTCCCTGCGTATCGCATACTCACGAGAGGGCGTGTGATGGGGCTTGGCTATGGTTTTATCATTATTGATCGGATCGTAAACTGACGACAATGTCAGTCAGATTTTTTTTTTTCCTCTCTCTCTCTTTTCTTAGATATACAGTCTGTAATAGTGGATGAAATTGGGTCTTCCTAGATGGCTAAAATATGTTGAAGGACCAAAATATTGATAAATAATGGCTGTGAATAACCTTGAAATGGTCTTAGTATTTTCTTCATTTTCGTGTGATATCAAAGCATCAAAACAATATAGGCCTAACATTAAAAGAAAAAAGATATATCACAATCGACAGTAAAAATAATTGAGAAAACAGAATTTTTCAGTTATTGCCCGTGGTTTATTTTGTATGATTTTAAACCTTCTAAATTTCACACAAGTCTTGCCTTCAGTATTAGGCCTATTTGTTTATCATAGGCCCTATTACATCAATCTGCAATATCAAGATTTTCAATATTGTGGAAATATGAAATATAAGATATGAAATATGATACCTGTACATGTACCTATCACTGGCATAAATCCGTACCGAGGAGCGGGTGGATGATAGGCGATAGTCATCACATACGAGCACAAGTACATAAGACCACGATACGCACATGTGCACTATGTGTACGTACAAAAGTGAGACGAAATGAAATACAGACATGGTAATATTGATATCTATTTGTTAAAAGATATTGTAATACATAGTTCTTTATTTCTACGTGATTTACTAATTTTGTTGAATTTAGTCAATGACAATCATCCCCATGGGCGTCAAACCACTTTAATTATGAGGGGTGGGTTGGGGGCAAAAGAGATGTGTGAGGGAGCACAGCGACCGAGCGAGGGGAGGGGGTATCCTCCCACATGAGACAGATTTTTGCATTTTCAGGCTTGTAACTTCAGACATATAGTGCACACTTTTGGTGAAATATTCAACTTTTTGTTTCTGTTACAAAAAGTAAGAAGTATTAAAGGGATTGTATAGTATTGGTTGTGGTGAGGATTCAGCTTTTAACTTTTTGCAAGATATTTAGAGAAACCACTTTATGAAATGCAAAAGAGTATACAATTCTAAGAGGAATTCAAAGTTTACTTAATGGAAATTGGTCTTGAAATCGCTGATAGGTATTGTATATCCAAAAACAAAGTAAAAAAGCTATCCTAATAAAAGGTGGGTCCCACTTTTATATTAGGATCACTTTGTTTTGGATATCTCAGCCATTTCAAAACCAATTTTCATCACATAAACTTTGAATTCCTCTTAGAATAATATGATCTTCCATATTTAATGAGAGGTTTCTCATCATCTCAATAAATTGTCATCAAAAAAGTTGGAAACCTGAAGCCCCATCTCACCTGAAACTGTACTAATCCTTTGATATTCAGGGTTTTATGTGCAAGCCCTGCCCTACACACACACACACACACAAACAAATTGTATCTATGAACAAGCTGGAAGCACAGAATGCACACAATATTGATACATTCACAGATATTGTTGGAATGATTTGGTTTATATTTTCTCTTCAGAAAATAATACAATGCACAATGACCTATGTCTTATCACAGTGCAAAATGCAGAATGTGGCATAGAGTGAGCTACATCTCTCATGCAATCAATATGCATTGTAATATATATATCTCTCTCTCATTAAGGCTGCACTACATTTTTTACAGAAATCAGTTTCCAAGTATGTCATGTAAATAAGACATAGTGTAATCACCTGTATGTACACTCTCATTATTTTACATCATTATTACACAGGCATCTGCCTAAATCATTGAGAAAAAAAAAATAACAAAGACAAAAAATACTCTAATTACAAAGTGATATGACAGGAAAAGAAATATTGTATGATATCTGAAAAACATTTTCTACTTGTCTTTGAGTACCAGCAAGCTATTTGGGCATGGTTGCTATGGAAACTCTCTGAACAAAAGTCTCAATTATGTGACTAGCATCAAATGAGTAATGATCACAATGAAATTCACCTTAAGTCCCAAAGTGACAACTTAAAAAAAAAGAAGAAGAAGAAAAGGTTTCTTTCAGACTCTTGCTCAATATACAAGGAAACTACTTTGTTGGGGTTTTTTTTCCATACATTTGTGAATGCAGATGAAATGGGATCCTCAAAAAGTAGAAAGCTAAGCAACATCTGTTTATATCCATCATGAATTGTTTTTGTCTCTTTGAGAACATACGACTTTTGAACAGATGATATCATGATCACATGATCAAAACTATGCCAAAGATGATGCTGCTGAAGTTCTGACATTGAATGATCACATTAATTGTGTATTTTTCTATCTAACTTTATTAATTTATCACCCACTTTCACTTAACTATTTTTCTCGTTGCAACCTTCTGTATTCACATTGTTTGTGGTCAATTCCTAAAGAGCAAATCTTATTAGTGACACTGAGTCAGTGAAGAAATGTCACATGATATTTTCATAAAGCTCTATACCTAGAGGGCTTCTTTCCCATTCAGCTCTGCTGGAAAGAGTTTTAGCCTTACTCTCCGGACTTGATAGCATAAGATTTTCATCAGACCAAACACTCCTGTTGTGAATACAGTCATTTGTTGATACAATGTACTTTTTTTCTTTTTTCTTTTTGGTACAGTGTACAATTAGTACTTTGTCATGCCACATTTTAATTGTTACATCATAGTTCAGGAGTACTGGAAAGGATCTGCGCATAACACCACACACTCTCTTCAGCTGACCAAACTTCTGGAATTGATGATTTTGAATACATGCAGATATGAATCTCTCAAAATAGCCTACCAGAATAAGCAAGTTATTGCACTATGCTAGAACATACATGTATATACAGTGTACTTCCAAAATATTACACATTTCAAAGGCCTTTCAGAAGAACTGAAGACAATACATATGAAATTTCTTTTAAACAATGACAATCAAGCACAAAAAAAAAATTGTCTTACTGCTGGCAAAAGGTTTCTTTTCATAAAAGCAAATTAAATATTAAAGGTTCTAATTTTTCTAATCATTCTATGCTCTATCACATCATGTGATTGTATTTGGCAAAGGGGAGGAAAAATAAAATTGAGACAACATTGGGTGGGTATCAATGCATAACTTAGGAAGCTAGCTAGCAATCTGACATCCTTTCAGATTTATATAACGCCAGCCGACAAGAGAAAAATTACACTTTTTTAAAGCGCCATATACAAGTACATCTCACATACATATATAGATTCATCTTTAGAGCACAATTCAGTCTAAATAAAAACAAAAACAAAACATTGGGACGTCAACAAGTATGAACTAAAATGATGATAATGATAATCAAACATATATAATCCAATACAAGTGCTTTGGGGGCAAATTGATCCTTATCCGCTATTAAAGGGACTGTACAGTACTGGTTGAGGTGGGGATTCATGTTTTGAACATTCCTAAGTGAGATACTGAGGAACCTCTTATGAAATATGAAAGAGTATGACATTAAGAAGGATTCAATGTTTATTTGATGAAAATTGGTTTTCAAATGGCTGAGATATCCAAAAAAGTGATAATAATAAAAGGCGACAGGCCACGCCTTTTATTAGGATCTCTTTGTTTCACTTTGTTTTTGGATATCTCAGCCATTTCAAAACCGATTTTCATCAAATAACCTTTTGATATCCCTTAGAATTGCATGCTCTTTGACATCTTATAGAGTGGTTTCTAAATATCTCACAAAACGTTAAAAGCTAAATCGTCACCTCAACCAGAACTGTACACACCCTTGAAACACAATAGGCAAATCTCTGGGAAAACGTCTGGAATTTCCCTTCAATGCTGCACTTGTGGTGGAAAGTGTAATCTCAATTTTTTGGTTTCTTTGTTAGTTATCTGCCGTGTGAAAACATCATGTCAATGCAATAAAATTGCTATATTGTCATTTTTACTTTCATATGGGATATGAAAGTTCATTCGGATTTAACATTGGCAAGTGTATAAAATCTCTTCAATATACAGGGACTCCGGTGTCTATATCAAAAATTGCATCAGGCATTCCCATGACGACACAGTGAGTTACTGTCTGCTACCCCCAAGAGACTACATGACTTCTCTGTGGCTAAATAACAATTATGGCTTCACATTCCTCAGAAAGTATGCCTTGCTTGTATTTTGTTACAATGAACACGGAATAACACATCAAACTATGTGTAATGATTTTCTTTTTCAGTATTGTCAGATTTGCTGCAATTGCTTAACATCTGCCTAACAATCTCTTACACCCAAAGGTATTGGCCTGCCATTTTATCTTCACCTAAGTCCCCTATGGAAACATATGATAATGGCTATTTTCCTGCACCACCCCCATTCCATCCAACTTTTTCACAATCGACGGTGATAAAATGATAAACCTTCTATATCACTCTACAGTTTCTACCATTGCCCTCTCTAACCAAGAATTCCAATCTCTATAATATCATCTCATGGCAGTAAAAAGAGTATTATGGCATGTTAATATTCCAGTGAGCTATATTCCCAGAGTGCCAGACATATGGCAGTAAATAATAGATTTGTGTCACTTCTACATGTCTGTCTTCTCTCATCTATTAGTTTTACCTTTCTCCCAGAGAAGAAACAACAACGTTATACCATTATGATTCAGTTCTAGAATACAGCAGAGTGTCAAAAGCAAAGGAATTATCAGCTTTAGTTAATCTTTCAACAGTCAAATACATCTTCAAATATATCACTTTGATGGAAGTACCAGTACACAGAGCTAAGTACAATACATATTGCAAAATGCAGGTTGTAATAATTTAGGAATATAAATAATATGTTCCCTCTTTTATGTTTTCAAGTACTGTACATATTACACCATGAGACATGGGAATGACACTATGTTTGGTGTAGAACACTGAAAGTAAAGAGCTCTGGACATTGCTTTTTTACACAACCAGGCAACACACCAGGTGTAGTATACACAGAGCAATACACCATTGAGGCATGGCACAAGAATTCTGTTTAGCTCAAGGTGTTAACAAGCATGCATTAATTTGGCTGCTCTGCAACCCTATGGCAGATAAACGGAACACATTTCTTCTTCTATGTCTACATGGGGTGTGAGGGCGCTGTTCTCTGGCACCAAAGCGTCGGGGGCAGAGACGAGCTTGATGAAAGTATCTCAGAAGGCATCCTGGATATTCTGGAACTGTTTGACTGCCAGGTCCACATCCAGATTGAATTTGACGTCACTCAGTTTGTCCAAGATTTGAATGCCTCCATCAAAACCTGAGTAAAACACAGCAAAGACATGTATCAGTGAATGGTTTCTTTTTGAGGAGATACTAAGTGGAACAAATAAGAGATCTGATATCATGCAGTAATTGATATGAAAAAAAGAAAAAATCTCTTTTTTTGGTCATATTTTTGCTACTGATACCAGGATATCAAAATATTTCAGACTACAATCAAAATTTCCCAGAGCTAAGAATCTTGTTATACCAAGTTTTTACTTGGAATTGTCAATGATATGTTGTTATGTGTTTGCATTTATACATGTGTATATCTTTATTGGGGGGGGGGGGGGCTCTTTCACAATGTTTTGATATCCTAGTGAATACACAGATGCCAACAAACAACCCTCCACCAAGAGTTAATTCAGTATAGTGGAAAGATATCTAGTCAAAATCTCATAGACACTCTAAGAAAAAGGCAAGAATGCAGTTTTGTTTTGTCTTGCTTAAAAAAAAAAAAAAGCACTACAGCTGTATAAAGAATATTGACAAATATCTGCCTTGTCATAACAAAGCAAATACACTAGTCTTAACATTCAATATTTCTTTGCATTTTACAGTTTTCAACAAACCCATTTTTCTTTACCAAAACAATCTTGGGATAAACAGAGTCTACTTTAGTTGCTACCATCATAACAAAGCCACTGAAGGTATATCAAAACACCATCCTTTCGGTGGCATGTGAAGAATAACATAAGAATACAGTTTATCACTTTTATACATAAAGTAACTAAAATAGAGGCAGCTGATTTTATTGCCAAACTTGTCTTTTGTTTATTTAACACAACAAATCTTAATGTCTTTTCTCCTGTTGGCACAGATCACCATCACTCACTTGCAACAATCAACAGAAATTGTATTTGAAATTAAGAAATACAAAAAGTACTGTAGACTGGACACTGACCTGATCTCAGCATATAGCTCCATGACTGATAGTAGCTGTCAATCAGAGTATGGGTTCTGCACACCAGTCTGCACCACGAGGCCAATTTTTGTTCACTGCAATACCACATGAAAGCATGTATGAGTCACACAAAACTCAACTGAAAACTTGTGCATCCAGTTTGCAACCCTGATAGTAAGGTTCCTTTCATAAGCAAGTACTTTGCAGTGGTATGTAATTCAGACCTTTCCTCTGAATAGTAAAAGTGGAAACTTCTTTAACCTGTTGAGGATGAGTCCCGAGTATACTCTGGCAAGCGTCTATGGGAAATGTGTGTTGTAGCAAAATCAAACCATCCTCAATGGGTTAAGATGGAGGGGGAATAAATAATGATATCCTGTAAATTTATTTGGACCCCTGACAAAATTTCAATAATTATTCTCAGTATGAAAGGGGAGCATATTCTTAGTGAAATGGGGTTTGAGTTTTTCATTTTTATTTCAAAAACTCTTGAAGTCTATTACCCTATGATTTCATACATAAGTTGGGAGATATTATTCTTGTCAAATGACAATGACAAATGCAGAAGTAATAAACAACTTCAAACTTTTAATCATAATATCAAAGTGTGGGGTCACCTTTGTGTCATCCAAAGTCACTAAATGACATCATCTTAGATATCTATGGCCTAAATAAGAGGAAAACAAGGTAGTTTGTGGTGGTAGTCTGTTTGTTCAACACGAGGGATCTCTATGCTGTTTGAAATGACAACTCATCCATGATCCAACAGTGACATTTCACGAACATGTGGCTTATCCATGGGGCATTCTTCTGATTGACCTACTGGGGAAATTCCCACAGCAAAGGCAAAAGAATTGGCTAATGTTCACAAGAATACAATATATACCACATAATAAAAAAGAAGAAAAGAAAGAAGAATGGTACACAAGACATATCATTACTGTATACATGATATATATATATGCATACATACATATATATATATATATATATTGCTGGGTTTTTATCTTTACCTTTTCCTTTTTATAATTTTGCAAGTCCACTGATACAAATAAGCACAAGAAATAAACTAAAAGTTGTACAACCTTAAACTTTTGAACCCACTGTCAGAAATTTCTCAAATTGTCAAAGTGTTTCACCAAATCCTCTGCATTCTCATAATTAACACATAATATGCCTTGGGGGAAACTTCCCTCCTTGGGTCTGGGACTCACTTGAGAGCTTGGCAGACAAAAGCCTTGAACTGAGACTCCATGCTCCTCCTCAGCGGCTGGTGAGTGGTCTGTACATGGTCAATGGCTGCTAGCAGTGTCTGTCGCGATGTGATGGCCGTCCCACCGACAATGTCCAGATCGAAGGCCTGGGACAGTCGTCTGGCTGGCGACTCTGCAAATTGACGTCCTCGCTGGTTGTAGGATAAAGTACACACACACGTTTACTTTGATCATCACACTATGTAAAGGTTGAAAAATTATCTGTCCAGCCTCCAACCAGTCAAGATATGGCCCTCACTACATGTCATGATTTCACCTTATGAAATGTGTAACATGTAAATACTTTCATTTTGTCATGATGCAAACCACATTTAATTCTAAATCAAATTGTGAGGGGTAAGTTACTCTTTTGGTACTGACACAGCAACAATAACATGCACATCTATTCCTTGGTTTCATTTCAATGTCGTAATCAAAATGAAAACACAACCCTGAATCATTTTCCATGTCTAAATGAGGACACAGCAGGTAACAAATAAAAAAAAAAAAAAAATATGTAAGAGGAAACTTGTTTGAAATCAAATGGAAGACTAGAAATGTCGCTTTGGCGACTGGTATGCCTCCGCCATAATGCATGATTTTCCCAATAGGTCTAGATAGTACATGTGGACAATGTGTGATTACATTTTCACAAAATTGGCAAAATATTGGAATGACAAGTTTGTCACAAATGTGTTGAATGTTCACCTTCCTTGACGGAGGTTTAATTGGATGAATAGGAGAGCATGTATCTAGGGATTTAAGGATTTTAACTTGACTTTGACCCATTCATACATTTAGGCATTGAGTAATTTTCAAGGTACAGGTGTGGAGAAAAAGTGCAATTTCTGAATTGAATAGTAAATTGTTACCATTTTCATCTGGCCCTTGACCCTAAAATTCATAAGATAATTACTTTCAGGTAGAACATGCATAATATGTACTAAGTTTCAAGGTAACTTGAGCCACTTCCGAGATATGGAGGAAAAAGTTAGTTCAGCACTTTCACTTGATCTTTGACCTTTTGACCTTTGAGGCAAAAAGAGAAAAAAAAACTTTCCAGAGAATTTCTATTAGGTTACACACGCATACACCAAGTGTAAAAATAACCCTGCTGGCATTGCATAAATATGAGGGTAATAGTAAAATTTTGAAGTCTTGCACTTGACCTTTGACCCCATGAACCCTACATTCTCTAGATAATCACTTCCAGTCAGTACATGTATATACTATGTTCCATGAAGATACCTTGAACAATTTTCCAAGGTACGGAGAAAAAAAAGAAGTTTTAATATTTTTACTTGACCTTTTGACCTTTGACCTCATGACCCAAACTTTCACCAGAGAATCTTAATTGGGTAATACATTGTATACACTAAGTTTCAAGAAAATATCTTCAGGCATTCAATAGATATGGTGGAAATAGTAAAATTTTATGTATTTGACCCTGACCTTTTGACCTTTGACCTTTGACCTCATGACCCAAACTTTCACCAGAGAATCTTAATTGGGTAATACATGTATACACTAAGTTTCAAGAAAATATCTTCAGGCATTCAATAGATATGGTGGAAATAGTGAAATTTTATGTATTTGACCTTGACCTTTTGACCTTTGACCTTGAGCATGTGCACCCAAAAGTTGATAGGCACAACTTCACCCCCTAATACACATACATGCCAAGTTTCATTAGGATACCTCAACAGGTTTCGATAGTTACCTTGTCCACAAAATTCATTACGGACGGACGGAAGGACGGAAGGACGGACGGACGGACGGACGGACGGACAACCCGAAAACATAATGCCTCCGGCACCACTTCGTGGCGGAGGCATAAAAAGTATGTATATGGCAGACTCAACTTTGATGTACACATTCATCCAACATTTTACCTTGATTTCAAAGTACTTCTGGAACACTTCCCATATGTGAGCGTTGGGGGGAGCAGACTTCCGTGGGACCAGGCAAGCAGCTATTGGTGTAATCAGGGCTTGGCTGGGGCTCATCTATCAAAATTGTCAACATAAAGAACAGGAAATTGTTCAGATCACATTCTCAAAAGAACATCTCTTCCTACCCAATGAATGATAAATCCTCTTCCATTTTATATGTTTATCACTATGAAACCTTGATAGTAAAATCCCTATACTTTCGCTCCAAGTATCATTCTATAGATGACAGAAATTGACCACATTTTATTCTCAATGCTGAATTTTAAATGCGCATAAATATTCGATATCATCATGTGCACTACCAAATTAGGACCAAATTACAACAGCTTCATTCAAAAACAAACTAGCATGGATATGCATTTAAACAAAATTATCAAATCAAGAAAGCATATGAAATTCTGAAATTCCTCCCTTTCTACATTTTTCCAATTTTACAGGAATATGAAATCTCTTGGTTGTTTGATTTCACTCTGATCTTTCAAGTCGATTGAAGCAGGTGATTGCACTTGAAGAAGCTTCAACATTACATATTTTTGTTCTCCTTGAATTATCCGTTACGCAACACTCATGTTCAGTATCAACGGTACAGCCACATGCATCATGTCTGTTAGAGTACATGTCAAGATTTGCCCTATAAACCATCACACACATCTACTTACAGAAGTGGTTATAAATTTGACTTACTCGCACAAGACCATGTTCAAACAGCGCCCTCAATGCCGGTGCTAGCTCTCTCCTCACTGCTATTGTGACATCATCCAGAGGCCTGCTAACAGGGCTCTGTGGGAAGCATAGAGAACCATAACAAACTTGTTGAATATGATATGAAAACAACTCTACAATTCTCTAAAATATATTGATTAAACATGACACTGCTCATCACATCTATGTCATGAACATTATATTCCCCCCATTTTTTTTTTTTTTTTTTTGGGGGGGGGGGGGCTAATTTTAGAAACACTTTCAACATTTTTTTTTTTCACAGGCTGCATGGTCTTGCATTGCATGAGACAAACACAAAGTTTTATTCAAGTGGCTGAGACAACATTGCACTGAGATAAATCAATGCAAAGAGATAACACAACACTAAGTACAAGGTGATTTACTTGGTATCTTAAGGGCTTCAGTTCTTCATACACTTTGAATCACAAGAGACATGTAATGAACCGCTAAATGTATGCTATGCAAACCAACCAGAGCTTTCATGAAGATGAGAACTTGTGTGAAGTATGGCACAGGTTACAGTCAGCAGTGTCAATGCTAAAATGGTGACATGAATTATTGACCAGTCTTCTGAGACAAGAGCAAGTAAGAGGTCTAAATGAAATTATAGAGCCATAAGTGGACACCAGGTGAAGAAAAGATACAATAAATAATTTATATTCAATATCTATTTATATTCTACAGCAACGAATGGGTTACCAGGGAATAATGCATGAGTTAGGCCAACATTTCAGGAATAGAAGATGAGTGCACTATTGGCCTTTATGAGTGCAATTTAAGCCATCCAATATAATTATCAATATCTATGATCACTATCTTGAAAAGGAAAAAACTGTAAAAAAGCAGTTATTAGAGTGAAGTAGACTCTGAACTACGTTGCGACATGCACTTATAGCAAGAGTTTGTGCACTTAGCAAAAGTTCCCATTCATTAGCAAGTATTCATTCAAGAGACCAGACAAAGTACAGTGTATTATTGCATAGCCACTCTACTAGAGCAACCTATGGGGAATTGGTACTATAGCGTTGCACTGAATATGCTCTGATATTGCACATGCAAATCAAGCATACAAGCCGCTTTAATACCTTATATCATGAGAGCTGTTGGCAGGCTGAAAATGGCCTTAATTTGGGCAAGTGTTACGGTAAACAGTGTGATTGGTACAGACAAGGAGGAAAGGAGGAATATTGGACCTATAACAAAACATATAATAATAATAACCTCTGACGAGTCACTCGTGTAATCTGCACTTAGCTCCTCTTCCTCAGCTCTCTTCTTGGCAAGCTCAATCACATGCTCCGTCGCCTTATCCAGAGCTTGTAACAAGTCACTAATTACACACACAAATTAAAGCATAGAAATGGAAGAGGTATAAGTGAAGTAAAGAACAGTGATACAAAGGCACAATATATTTGAACATTTGGTTGCATTAACCCGTTGAGGACGGTTTGATTTTGCGACAACACGCATTTCCCATAGACGATCGCCCGAGTATTCTCAGGACTCGTTCTCAACGGGTTAAACCAACAGAAATTCCTTCCTATTAAAGACCATACATGACAACCTGGAAGTCCATTAACCTAGGAACACAGGGAAAAAAATTTGCAATAACAGGTTTTGTCATGGACATCCCATTCCTCTCTAATTATTTACTGCCCACATGTCGAAGTATTCATTTGTAATACCAGTATCTAATATCTTGCTGCATTCACACATGTCCTTCCAGTGGTGGTCTTTTGTGCATATGATCCATGATATCAAAGATGAGGGCATTATGCACTGAAATACCAATTTGCTTTTCCTGCTGAGGGCAAACTTGAGTCATAACTCACTAGTAATCTGCACCGATGTCATGGCGACCCTTCCTGGGTCTCTCCTTCATCCTGTCTGACCCACATCCAAGCTGAGAGATGGTGATGTACTGTAAGACGGCCAGGGCTTTCTTTAATGCTGATATGTTGGATTCGCGGATTTTCTGTCATGAAGAAAATTAAGCAGTTTCTGTCATGAATATTGCACATGCACAAAAATCTTGATGACTACCAAGGTGAGGAAAACAGAATACAGACAGGTGTACAAGGTGGTTTGACACATTGATCTAATTTAGGAATGTACCAAGCACACATTGGCTGCATCGATTTTCTGTCCACATACACTTTCATTATTGAAGATTCATGCTTGAAGAGTTCCTTCTAAAACATTGGCCATTGCACTCATTATGAACTACAAGTTGTGAAGTTGAATAGCTGTCCCTGAAATTCTGAAATCAGTTGCTCACTAGGGCTTAGCAAATTCTTATTTTTGTTATTGCATCAATTCAGTACAGCATACAGTAGACCTGTAAAACTGTCCACATCATGGAATGTTCAGTGTGCTCAGTACTAAAAGTCATTGTCAATGCCATGCTTTGACACTGCTCACCTTGATTTCTTCTTTGGTTTTGCCTTTAAATTTCTTCTTTGCACCAGCTCCCCCTGGGTGTGCACAGCACTGTGTGTCTGAGCCACCATCTGACCCAGCATCGGTATCCCTGGAGGGCGGGGCCTGTGTGTCATACAAACATCACTGGGCTATATCAGGGCCTTCATAGCTAGAACACATAAGACTAGCCTAACTGTCACACATTGCTGAGACATACAAGGTAAGGCAAATTGTCCAGATTTCAAACTGCATAACCATATTTCACAAAGATTAAGATGTAAGTAATAGGTACATGACAGTCTGAACTGGTAATGGCTACATGATTAAAAATATATTTTTGTGTCTGAAAGCCAAAACTGAATTTCTATAGTGGTCACACACAAAGACACACTATGCAACCCCTTATGGGACTGTACACTTTAATGCAATGTCTTGCCACTCAACAGTTCAAGTTTGTTTAAGTTTGCTAATGTGGTGAAACTACAATGACCTCATAAGACTCAGAACAAGTGGATATTAGTTGCGCTATCACTTAAATTATGCAATGCCTATACTTCACTGCACTAAGAACTGACTAACGAATGTAAAATTCACCCAGAAATTGAAAACCCCAATAGGATTCCTAGAACTCAATTTATTGGATAGGTTATACCTTTACTGTCAGGGGACTTTCAACAGAACTTACAGTAGCAAGCTTTAGGTCTGCAACACTAATCCTATGATGTGACTATTTAGCAAAAAATGTTGTTCTGCATTTGCACAAGACAGCTGTTTCCATCATCCAATCTGGGAGGAGACGTGTCATTACTATTAGCATTACATATGCAAAGCTCACTGGTAACTGATGTGTCAAGTCCTTGATACCTACAAAGACATTATTATGGTATGTATAAGGGCACAGTAGACAACCACCAGGGTATCATAAAGAAATCTACCTAGGGACATACGTATGTGCCTACAGGATACCATGAGGTTGATATTGAGTCACAGTAGGAAACAAAGGTCCTCTCAGACTGATGACAAAAACAGGATGTCTACCAAGCTCCTGTAGGATAGTTGAGTAAGCTCAGGTTTGATTCCCAGGTCCCACTGAGCAATGTTGAGTATAATCATACCCTCCCCTCTAGTAAAATGCAAAACACTCTGTCCGTCACATAGGACATAAAATGGTGGTCCCGAGTGTGTGAGAGTCACAACTCATGCACATAAAAGATTAGGCTTCATTTATTCATTGGGGTAGGGCAGGGTGTTTAACACAGTGAAGTGGTCCTGCCTTACATCAAACTGAATCCCATGGAAGACCAGCTATTGCAGCTGAATATGGGCTATCCAGCCATCTTCTCATATAGAAAATGAAAAAAGAAAAAACTCACCAGGGAATGGACCTCACAGTCACAGGGCTTGTCTGAGGACAGGACCAGAGGAGACTGAGCCTCATCCTGGAGGTAGGTGATGAAGCGCTCAAGGTCCACAATCTGGTTCTTGAGCTGGTGGATCACCTGTTCCTTTACCTTGGCAGGATTCACAATCTGTCAAGGAAGAAACCAGGAAAAACATGAATATCTTTGTACTTATGTGGTCAGGCAATATCTGCAGCTCATCCGACACCCAATCCAGTAAGGAAGTACAGCACAGCCATGACAACTGGTACATTGTAACTCCCATCTCCCATGTAATGCATTGCAGTAGTGGTGGGGTGATGGTCGTGGTGGTGGTGGAGGTGATGGTGGGGGGGGGGGTTAGAAAGAAAGACAGACAGATGGGGAGTGGGAGGTGGAGGAGGAGAATGGTAAAGATGACAATATACTAAATTGCCTATGAATAAAATACAAAATTCTAATGATCTGGAAAGAATACAGCTGGTTGGTAAAAATCAAAACAAAACACTCTATAAAACAAACAGGGTTGCAAACTTTGTTTTTGGTAATCTTGACCAGAAAATGACCAGATCACCAGCTTAATCAGATGGGTCATTTCAATAAAAGTCTCCCCTCCCCCCAAATGAAAATAAAATTACTCAGACACATTCATGATAGCAGCAAGACATTAACAATTTAACTTGCTTAGGAGTAGAAATCATTACATACAACACTGACATAGCAACCCATTTTTCTTTTCAGTCGATGGTAGCAGTATCTCTGTCTCATTCTTCCAATAGGGGAAGGAGCAACAGAGAAGAGCCCAACAGTTCGAAGTGAAAACCTACAATCTAAATGATGTCTTTATAAAGAAAAATAATTACAAGTTTAAAATATTCAATTTTGATAAGGTTACAATGCTTGATGTAATTGGCACTATGATTTAATTCAGACATGGTGGTAATGGGCATTACCTTGTAACTTTCACACTGGTTTGTAGACAAACAATATCATGAAGTCACAAGTCATATCAATAATTCAGCAATCTAACCTTTTCTAAATTAGAAAGTCATCAATGCTAAATCACTAAAACTCTCTACCAGGTTTAATGGATAGCAGGGAAAGGTGAAGAATTGTGTGCAAGCAAGCAAAAGTCTTCTGAGATTATCACCTCAAAGTGAAGAATTGTGTGCAAGCAAGCAAAAGTCTTCTGAGATTATCACCTCAAAGTGAAGAATTGTGTGCAAGCAAGCAAAAGTCTTCTGAGATTATCACCTCAAAGTGAAGAATTGTGTGCAAGCAAGCAAAAGTCTTCTGAGATTATCACCTCAAAGTGAAGAATTGTGTGCAAGCAAGCAAAAGTCTTCTGAGATTATCACCTCAAAGTGAAGAATTGTGTGCAAGCAAGCAAAAGTCTTCTGAGATTATCACCTCAAAGTGAAGAATTGTGTGCAAGCAAGCAAAAGTCTTCTGAGATTATCACCTCAAAGTGAAGAATTGTGTGCAAGCAAGCAAAAGTCTTCTGAGATTATCACCTCAAAGTGAAGAATTGTGTGCAAGCAAGCAAAAGTCTTCTGAGATTATCACCTCAAAGTGAAGAATTGTGTGCAAGCAAGCAAAAGTCTTCTGAGATTATCACCTCAAAGTGAAGAATTGTGTGCAAGCAAGCAAAAGTCTTCTGAGATTATCACCTCAAAGTGAAGAATTGTGTGCAAGCAAGCAAAAGTCTTCTGAGATTATCACCTCAAAGTGAAGAATTGTGTGCAAGCAAGCAAAAGTCTTCTGAGATTATCACCTCAAAGTGAAGAATTGTGTGCAAGCAAGCAAAAGTCTTCTGAGATTATCACCTCAAAGTGAAGAATTGTGTGCAAGCAAGCAAAAGTCTTCTGAGATTATCACCTCAAAGTGAAGAATTGTGTGCAAGCAAGCAAAAGTCTTCTGAGATTATCACCTCAAAGTGAAGAATTGTGTGCAAGCAAGCAAAAGTCTTCTGAGATTATCACCTCAAAGTGAAGAATTGTGTGCAAGCAAGCAAAAGTCTTCTGAGATTATCACCTCAAAGTGAAGAATTGTGTGCAAGCAAGCAAAAGTCTTCTGAGATTATCACCTCAAAGTGAAGAATTGTGTGCAAGCAAGCAAAAGTCTTCTGAGATTATCACCTCAAAGTGAAGAATTGTGTGCAAGCAAGCAAAAGTCTTCTGAGATTATCACCTCAAAGTGAAGAATTGTGTGCAAGCAAGCAAAAGTCTTCTGAGATTATCACCTCAAAGTGAAGAATTGTGTGCAAGCAAGCAAAAGTCTTCTGAGATTATCACCTCAAAGTGAAGAATTGTGTGCAAGCAAGCAAAAGTCTTCTGAGATTATCACCTCAAAGTGAAGAATTGTGTGCAAGCAAGCAAAAGTCTTCTGAGATTATCACCTCAAAGTGAAGAATTGTGTGCAAGCAAGCAAAAGTCTTCTGAGATTATCACCTCAAAGTGAAGAATTGTGTGCAAGCAAGCAAAAGTCCTCAAAGTGAAGAATTGTGTGCAAGCAAGCAAAAGTCTTCTGAGATTATCACCTCAAAGTGAAGAATTGTGTGCAAGCAAGCAAAAGTCTTCTGAGATTATCACCTCAAAGTGAAGAATTGTGTGCAAGCAAGCAAAAGTCCTCAAAGTGAAGAATTGTGTGCAAGCAAGCAAAAGTCTTCTGAGATTATCACCTCAAAGTGAAGAATTGTGTGCAAGCAAGCAAAAGTCTTCTGAGATTATCACCTCAAAGTGAAGAATTGTGTGCAAGCAAGCAAAAGTCTTCTGAGATTATCACCTCAAAGTGAAGAATTGTGTGCAAGCAAGCAAAAGTCTTCTGAGATTATCACCTCAAAGTGAAGAATTGTGTGCAAGCAAGCAAAAGTCTTCTGAGATTATCACCTCACCTAATCTGCATAATATGATCATGTGAATGATATCAATGTTCTAAGAAATGATGTGATACTAATTCCAAGTCTTTCTAATCTTTAGGCCAATCTCTATAAACTTACACTGTTTTGTTTGATTTTAATCTGGCCATAAAGCCTACTTTACTTAAAAACATGGATTGGATTTTAATCCAGCAGTTTCTGCTTCTGGAAGGAAGAATGGGGAATAACACGTCAACCTCTTCCAGCTCTCCACATGAAAACTCACCCGTCCGATGGCATTGTCCACTCGGCCCCGAAGGTCATCAGCTGAGAGGCTCTCAAAGTCTTCCAGGTTGAGGTCTAGTTTGTTCTTCAGCTGCTCAATGATAGCTCCCTGTTTCTCCATCACCATGGTGTGTGGTAGTGAGCCACTTCCCTCCTACACAAACAGGCCAGTGGGATGGTATTGGGTTCAGGGGTTTCTTTGCCATTTACACCACAGTGTGGCATAAGTAGTGAGAAAATGATCTCATATTTAATTCCTGGCTTTATTTCTCACAAACACTACAATACATTCCATTCCCATAGAGTATTACTTTTAGAATAAATTTCAAAGGTTTTATCATGAGTGAGAAGATTAAAGGTGCATGGTCCCGGTGTTTTAGTCAAATGCGTACACGGGCGCACGGCGCAAGTTTCCTATAGAGACCTACGCTATCGACTCCTCTTTAGCGCTTACGCTGTGGCCCACTTCCCGAGTCCGAAGAAGTCCGATTCACTATAGTTAGTGGTCCGATCACAGTTCGGCTCATGATTCGGCTGAGGGGGATGACAGCTTTAGCAAACTTCTTTTTTGATGTCATAATAAGAAGCACATATGCATGCACCCTGGCATTACTACAGACTGCGCGATGCGCAGAGAAGACAACGAAGGCAACGTTACTTAGCAACACCTACACACTTTACTCCTAATGGCAGCTCAACTTCAGTAATCTTCGTATCAATGCTGACGATGATCGGCAGTATCATCAACAGCGCCCTCTACACTAGCAGGACTATGCACCTTTAAATCCCCATTCAGGAGAATAATTTGATACTTAAGTTTCAAAAGTCACAACTGGTTCGCAAATAAACAAAAAACTACGGAAATCCTGATGACAGAGAATACTTGGTCAGTTGACACACAAGGCAGAAATGCTTGCTACATTGTTTGACAACTGATTAAGTACACTCCTTTCATCATTGTACACTCACATGATCAACATCTTCTGCTCTATGTATATCCTGTGCGGTGTGACAGTGTCTTGGTGAACAACATCATAAACTGTGCACTGATTATTGCACTGCCACATTACATTTTGTTCAGACCCACCTCCTGCACAGTTATTCATAAATGTGGATGAAATGTACTGTCGAAACATAATATTTGTGATTACTTCAACAGATTTTCAGGAATAAAAAAAAGGAAATGACATGCTATTATATGATTTATCTAATAACCTAAGAAAGAAATTGGAATGGTTACATTCCACAAAGTAGTGAGGCCTGTTACATGCCACTCATAAAATCCACTACCCACAAATTGCCATAAATTCACTAATTCCTTAAAATCTTTGAGAGCCAAAATACTGAATTATGCAGTACTACTGAAACCATGACCCAGCCTAGACAGGTCAAAGGTGACTACAAATGACGTACCTCGTAGGCAAATGTCTCAATGTCCTCCAGCTGAGATTTGAGTTGGTTGATCAGCTCCACCTGCTTCACTCTCTGCTCTGTCAACTTGCTTTCATGTTCACGCTCACTCTGAAAAACCAGTGGTTAGGCAATGATTAGAGAGACAGGCACATTGCATGGGGGTCACAGATTTATTCTCCCAAATATAACACTATCCCACTGGTTTGGATATATGCTAAAACCAGTGAATTTTTCCTCACTAATTCTGTTCTGCTCAGTTGGCTTCAACTCTGTTTGTTGAAGTCACTTTAAATGTGGAGTGAATTTCACTCAAAAGCTGCTAGTGAAAGTACACACACAAAATATTGCATGACACACGAGCAACTGTTTCAAATTCACTGTGAGACACACATGTAAAATTTACACTGGATTAAGAACACTGATCATGGTACTATATCCCATCAGCATCATTTTTTTTTTTTTTTTTTGTAAACATTGATGAAAAGTGCACATCTCAAAGTTAATACTTTATTCTACCATGTGAAATGCAAAAAAAAAAAATTAAAAAAAAAATCAACAGTCACACCCAAAGAGTTTTGCAAAGAGAGAGACGACTACAGACCTTTAAATCAGACTCCCAAGTATTTCAGGAGCTATTCTTGGACACTGCACAATATTGGCCTGCTGTCCTCGAGAGCATTTTTCACATCCAATAACACACTCCTGTAACCATGATGGATATAATAATGATGTGTGTAAATGAGAAAAGTGTGGGATAATACTCACGTCTCCTTGCAGCATGTTGGCGTCTTGTGACTTACAGCCTCTTACATCTGGACAGCCCTTGAAGGCAAACTCCTCCAGTTCCTTCAGAAGATCCTGAAAATTGACAGCCGTTTGACATGTACAGATGTAAGTCATTTATTCTTGTTTGATATCAAAATTGCTACTACTGTGTAAGTACCAGCACATTCACTTGAATCATTTACAAGTCATACTGGGGAGTGTCATGCACACAGTATAAGACTTGGCTTAACAAGGCACCAGTGCACTGTGGCTATACAAGCTACATTGTAGGTCTTCAACCTTTCTTTTGCCACATTCATGCACACATGTCAAGCACACAATGGAGCTGATGACAAGACATTCTTCAAAGTATGCATAAAATCTGACACATGCATGAGACAGTCAGGTGACAAAACATCCTTCAAGAATACATGAACTTTGGGCAATGTGACCAAGGTCTAACAAGAGCAAAGTTGCAGCTGCACAAAAACTGTACCCTCAGATTTCTATTGATGCTTGCAAGATGCAATTCAAAATTTTTCAACATCTGCATCACATAACATGTTGCACAGGAAGCAAAAACCTCAACACATGCTTGGCTTTCAACAATCTTATCAACAGACCAGTGCATGTAATTCAACCTTGTGCATAAGCAGAAAAGATTATTTGTACCATGGGCCTACAAACGAATGGACTTTCAACGAATCCAACTACTTTGAAGTACAAGATCCACCGCCACCTGACTATGCGCATCTCACTGAGTACATACAGGTGTCTTGAAAGTGATAATTGCATTTGAATCATGCATATCTTCACTAACAAACAAACTATTTCCCTAATTCCGGTCTTATTTAGCGGATGCACCTTTTCAGGTGGAAACATCTTTGAATAAACACCAATGATGAGAAGCAGCAAACGTCAGAACATGACCAATTTCGTGTCATTTGCTTGGAAATTACAGACTAGCTCGCTATTGCTCACTCATACAACCTTGCATAACATTGAGACATACATATCCGCTTCCCTTACTGTCTCTTTTTACTCTAGAAAAATGTGCGAAAAAGATGGAAACTGAGATTACAAATCATAATCAATTAGCGAAAGAGTTAGCTTTCTCTTTAAAAGCATCATGCATTTCACTAATGAAGATATCTGAGCGGTGATATTCTCATTAATGCCACAACCGCACATCTACATTTTCCTTGATTTCAGACAGTTATTTACATGTACCTTCTGTGCATTTGGGTTATAGAGCTTTCAAAGCTGCATTGTGCTTTGCTCTGACTTGCCGAGCAAAGCTCATAAGATCAAAGCAGGAAAGAATGCTTACAATGTTTTTGTGACACTTTTGATGTAGACAGAGGCATGCACTAATTAACAAAATGATGAATGTCCATGTGTACGTAGTAGGTCCATGTTTGTACCAACAGCCATGTTGGTTTGCAACTTCACTTTTTAGATAAGCATCTGTGGTTGGTGACTGTTTATGTACAAATTTGCCAGCCAGCACATCTACGTAACAGTATGGTGTTTATGTACAATGCATCTTAGTAAACTAACAAATGCATACAGCAAAGTGAAGAAACGGAATTACTGGTACTTCCTCGCTTACAATATATTTTTCTAAAAGCTAGTTCATAATTACATGTAGCTCATGTGCATGTGAGTACACATGATCTTTCTTTTTTTTTCCCAAGTTGGTCAGGCACTTCACTTGTTTTTCACCTACAGAGTACACATGTCAGATTTTACAGTGTACACATTTCCCTAATTGATCTGTTATTCCAGTTCAGATTAAAAACCCTCAACATATGATATCCATGCATTTCAACTACACATATACACATTGCATGTATATTATGTACCAGTATGTTTCCCAAAAAGTCTCCAACATTCTTTTTGTGAAGGAATTTACACCTCCTAGCCTATCATTCATCACCATGGACTTACTTTTATATCAAGGTGTTTAACAATGTTTTCATCATGGACATTTCTATCAGACGTTCTGACAAAGTTGCAATTCCTTTTTTCTACTTTGCAGCTGTTGAAGATATACTGTAACCCTAAAGTGTCCCGATTCGCATCATTAGTTGTCAGACATGAATGCGACGTAACATGCGTACATTCCTCTAGTTACTTTCAGACAGTGATCCTTAACCTTGAGGATAGCTATCTTTGAGGATTAGCTCATAACTAACACCATGCACTAGAAGACAGCTAACTTAAAATTAACTCGAAGATAACTATCAACAAGGTATCTCAGAGTTAGTGTTCTATCAACAAGCCGCAGAGGGTCTCCACTCGTAGTTAAGCATCGTGTGGATACAATAATCAACAAACTTGTAGATAAATTTGACCTCTCCATGAACTTAGCTCCCCCCCCCCCCCCATCTAACACATTTTCCTCTGCTCCCAGGTCAACGTTAACACACTACAGTGTATGTGCATGGATCATGGGCCCATGTATGAATGGAGTCAAAAGACATTAAACTCTCTTTATTTCTGGGGTCATCGCAAAACTTCAAGTTCTGTGGTTTTATCACCGAGTAGGACTCGCTCATACAATGTAGTTACGGGGCCAGAAGCCTACCCTCAAGGATACCTACCTTTGAGGATAAGCTTCGTCGTGTGTATGCGCGTCATAGTTAAGGGCCAAAGATTATCCTCGAAGATAGCTATCCTCGAGGTTAAGGATCACCATGTGAACATAACTTCTGTCAATTACTGTACTCCACAACTGCCAATTTAGCCACTCAAGAAATTGCTGGGAAGTCCTGATTCATGAAAAATTAAACTCACTAAATGCAGTACATGGTGTACACAGTATAAAAGACCAGAGAGAGAGAGTGAGAGAGGCAGGTTACATACCTCTTTGTCCGGAGTGGGGGCGCTGACAACCTGTCTGAGTCTAAACTGGACCTGGGCAAAGTGGGAGGTAAGAGCCAGGAGGGATGAGTTCAGCTGGGCCTGTTCCTCCTCCAGCTGACGAAGCTGCTCCTCCACGTTCACATGACTGACGGTTTCCATGGAAACAGGGGTACAGAGACACTGATATCAAGTCTGGCTGGTTTTGACATGCATGCTTACAGTACAGCTTACATGTACTATATACCATCGTCACCTTAATAGGAACTGCTTGATGAAACTTGGGGCAAATTCAAGATAAACGCTGTTAAAGCAAATTTGTATTAAGAAGCATTACAAAGCAAGTTATCTTTGACACTTGTCTGTAATTTGATTTTGGCTATCACATACACTGTACCGGTACAACTACCAGACTATCTTGAGCATGCTTAACCATAGATTCAGACACTAAATTTTGTAAGAAAACACGGCATGTACATGTCCACAATGTAAAAGATAATTTTTCAGCACAGGATTGAACAACTCACTCATCATTATCATGAAACAAACCTGAGGTTCCTTCAATTAAGAAATGTCCAATCTTTAGACTCTAAGTCAGAGGGATGGGAATCCCCCCACCAGATCAAAATGTGCACATTACTACAAATGTTGTTTTCCTACAATATATTCCTGCATTGACTCACTCAAACACTAATGTAACCACAGATTAATGTTTGATTATGAAAGTCAGATCAATAGCAGCGTAAGTTCATATGATTGCTTCGTATTTAGTCAAGTGAGGTACATAAGGAATGATATGAACTTCAGTTTTGTGATTTTGGGAGGGTAACATAGGCAATGATCCAAATCTTGTCAACATGGAACTGGGTTGGATGACACAAAGACATCTACTGACTGAAGCTGCCTTTATCTGACAAGGAAGTGAGAAAAAAGACCTGGGATTATAGAAGGGGGTGGGTATTCCTCCTCCTCCCTTTTATTATAAAGAAATGCACATTATTAAGAAGTTTATTTCCTTGAATGTACATGTATATTACGTTTCCTGTGTTTGCTCACTCATTTGCAACTACATTGTACTTTCTCTCAATTTTTCTCTTTTTTTCAATTTTTTTTTCCTGGTGTTGATCTACACAATTGAGTTTGGTCTGATAATGCATTTTGTTGGCACACCACATGTGAGCAGGGTAAGGTAACTAACCTGTCCTCTGCCATGATGGTAGGAGGGGAGGGGGCCACCGCCCCCAGTGGGGGCCAACGCTCTTTGGGCCGCTCCCCATCAAAGATATCCATAGAGTCATCTGTGAGCACAGCATCATCCATGGTGACTGGTGTGCAGGGGTCGGAGTTTAAACCGTAATGAGGTCAGAGTCACTGTCAGGGTCAAAGGTGAGACTTCACAGACCTGCCACAATAGCAACAAAACAAATCATTAGTGACATCCCTGACAAAACATACCCCCGTAACTAAAGTGAAGTCAGCTGAGGTCGACTTCTCTTGGTTTTCCAAAAGGCTAGCAGACACTTGGTATCCCTGTATTTTTCTGTACATCATTTGCTCTCTCCAGGACCTACTGTATACGCCAGTATTTTCGCGTACAGATAGTTTCGCGTATCACGGTATCAGAGGCATTTTCGCGTGTTGTTAAATTCGCGATTGATACTAGTAGTCGGGTCTACTGCCAAGCCCGAGAAACACGTTCAAACACTTGCCAATTTACATTGTACTTGTAACGTTTTTCCATTTGCATGCGAATTGTGACTTCCCAAACATGACAATAGAAAAGACACAGAAGATTTATAAAATGAAACAATAATTACGGGAACTTACAGTGAGACAATCACATACAGCATTCACAAGTACCTACCAAATGTTGCAACAAATAGATGCAGACTACGAAGTTTCAGAGCTGCGCTAGCGCTAGCGAAAGTTTTACATGCATCCCTAGGCCTCACGCACCCAACCACGTCGAACCGGTGTTCGTTCCCGTAGGGTGACATAGCACGGATATTGCACATTTTAATGCATGTTTATCATCGTACTGCACCGTAGCGTACTAGTATACGATGCCAGCAGTTGCAGTACTCAGTACTAGTGTTTGTACGTACTGGCCGGTGTGACAGCCGTGCGCGCTGGTGGTCCGGCCACATAGAGATATAAACTAAGTATACATCTCTATGTCCGGCCAGCGATGGTCATCGTTGTACATAAGGTATAATGGGGTACCATTTCGCGTGTCTTTAATTTCGCGATCAGCCCAAAGCTCGCGAAATTCGCGAAAATAACGGCGTATACAGTATAATGTAGTGTAAATCTACATTGTATATGACAAGCTCTCTGCAACCAAGTCATACCTCATTTAAAATAATGAAATAATGGTTTCAGTATGGCTAAACAGTTTCTGTAGAGTACAGTACAGTACTGTACATTGTTGTTTAAGACATGGAATATGCAACATATCATAAAAATACGGCAATAGCAGACTGTGGTCCCCTGTACATACCAGACATGAAAAAGAAGAAAAAGAAAGAATGCACACATTCTTAAAGGACAAGTTCACCTTCATAGACATGTAGGTTGAGTGAATGCAGCAAATATTATTAGAACACATCATTGAGAGTTTGAGGAAAATCGGACACTCCTTTCAAAAGATATGAATTTTTGAAGTTTCTGCTCACTCAAGGCTGGATGAGAAGACTACTATAGCTTGTGATGTCACATGATGAGTACATCCATATAAAGAAAGAAAAAAGAAAATTCAACATATTCTCACTTTTCTCGCATAAGAAAAGAACACTTGACTTCTCTCTCTCAGAAGGCAGGGGGAATAATATTACCCTTAACATATATGTCAGTAACAAGTTGAAGAAATATACACTTAATTCAAAAAGTAAAGTTTTGTGAAATCTCTTTTTATTTTCTTTATATGGTTGTTAGCATATGACATCATACACTATAGTAGTCTTCTCATCCAGCAGTGACTACGCAGATACTTTAAAAATTCATAACTTTTGAACGGATTGTTCGATTTTCCCCAAACTTTCACTGATGTGTTCTACTAATATTGCTGCATTCACTCAATCCACATGTACAATGTATATGAAGGTGAACTTGTCCTTTAAGTTTCCAAATTGGGTAGAGGTCTACTTCTAAAATTCTCACATTTTCAGCTTTCAATGAAATCAGTCCAGGAAAACCAGGGCTCCTGCTCATACACTAAGGTAAGTGTACTCTACTTCTAACTATACACAGCCCAGTCACATGGCATCTGGTCAGGCTAGTACTCTACTAGTCCTACTATTAAATATTATAAAACTGGTTCAAGAATGTAGCCAATTGGAAGCGCTGAAATGAGTCACGTGTGCGTGCATTATTTTCTCACTAACATGCATGGCCTGACGTCACAATGTTTACACTAGCAGTGCGCACTCTAGGGCCCGAATTCACGAAGGTGGTACAAACAAAACCATGGTTTAAACCATGGACAAAAACCATGGAGCGCCAAGTGTCGCACGGAATATTTCGTTACGAAATTGGTCATTTCGTCGATAAAATGACAGGTTTCGTTAACGAAATTATCATTCCGTGGACGAAATGTTCATTTAGTTACAAAATGTTGTCATTTTGTTACAAAATAATAATTTCATCGACGAAATGACTGATTTTGTGACGAAATATTCCATGCGACACTTGGCGCTCCATGGTTTTTGTCCATGGTTTAAACCATGGTTTCATTTGTACAACCTTCGTGAATTCGGGCCAATCAGTTGTTACAAGGGAGTCGCGCGCTACTATAGGCACCTACGCGCTGTCAATCCTGTAAACAACTTCTATTTCGGGCTGCCAGCCGGCCTTTCTTGTGTGCATAACATGTGGCGTACGTACGTATACTCTTATACGTACAGTAGGCCTACTTATATGTGCGGGATTTCCAAGTGTGACGTGCGTAAATGTTTGGGACGAACATCTTCGGACATCTTGACTCTTGAGCGAGTGCCACACTGTACATGTAGCTGACTGGTATTGACCCACAAAGGTATGTGAAAAATGCTGAACATTAGTTTTCAACCCATTTTATAAAACAAATGATGCACAGGATTATTTCATGGCGTTAGTGCGCCTCGTGCATGTTGCACCATTGTCAATACTCGAGAGTGCGCCGGACATTCACTAACGCACTCTATCCTGTGCATCATTTGTATACTAGTCTGTTTAGAATAATACATTATTTCGTGTAGGCCTACAACTATTTTCACTGAGGAGGTCATGGACATTTTTGCGAGATGTTGTTTTCGCAAATTGACACAGAGGCCTTCATATTCAGAAAGCGCACTACACCCCTTAGCGCATGGTGACATTTTCATGCGCTGTTAAAGGGACTGTACAGTACCGGTTGAAGTAGGGATTCATGTTTTGAACATTCCTAAGTGAGATAATGAAAAGCCTCTTATGAAATATGAAAGAGCATGTAATTTTAAGAAGGATTCAACGTTTATTTGATGAAAATTGGTTTTCAAATGGCTGAGATATCCAAAAGAGTGCTAATAATAAAAGGCGACATGCCCCAACTTTATTAGTATTTCTTTGTTTCACCTTGTTTTTGGATATCTCAGCCATTTCAAAACCGATTTTCATCGAATAAACTTTTGATACCCCTTAGAACTGCATGCTCTTTGACATCTCATAGAATGGTTTCTGAATATCTCACAAAACGTTAAAAGCTAAATCTTCACCTCGACCAGAACTGTACACACCCTTTAAATTCATGGTTTACCTTTAATTCGTGAAATTCAAGAAAATTAAGCCCTCGCAAATGAACAGCTTAAATGTAAACAGTAGCTAATGTTACAGTTTAATAAATTACTGTTTAATAGTATTAGTACTTGTTCATTTATCAAATCTAGGCCTTTTATAAACAGTAGAAATAATAATAGAAACTTTATCGAATACAGCTGACAAGACAGTCTGACAGTAGGCCCTAGGCTAAACAGTGAACGGTTAATGGTCTTTTTTTACACACTCATCACAGCATTCCACACGACCTGCATTTTGCATTTTACCGTTTCACAAATATTAACACAAAGTTTTACGCGAGTTTTCACATTTGACATTTAGATATCCTGGCATTCATTTTAGCTGGACAATACCAGCGGTAGGCTTACCCCACAAGCGCCGTACACTCGAAAAGCAGCTTACAGCGTGTTTGCATACCTTGTTTGTATGGTTGCCCTACTACATATCGACCACCTCCTTTTAAACCGACCGCGTATAATTCGCGCACTGAACACTTAAGTACGCACTTCTCTGCGTGCAAAGCACATAAAATGGATAGGCTTTGAATGCTAGATGAGGATGGTTTCGATCAAGAACAAAATTTCGAATGAATATTTTAACCGAATCGTAATGACAGTACAATGTAATGTCTATGGATGTTTCTAAAAGGCTTCTAAAAAGCTTTGTATGGTAGCCCTACTCTACATATCGACCACCCTTATTGAAACCGACCGCGTATAATTCGCGCACTAAACACTTAGTACATTGTACGCACTTCTCTGCGCGCAAAGCACATAAAAATGGCTTGGCTTTGAATGTAGATGAGGATGGTGTGGGAAAATGCGATAATTCACTGTTCATTAATGGTTTTAATCAAGGACAAAATTTCGAATGAATATTTTCACCGAATCGTAATGACAGCACAATGTAATGTCTATGGAAGTTTCTAAAAGGCTTCTAAAAAGCTTTGTATGGTAGCCCTACTGCCAGCCCTACTCTACATATCGACCACCCTTATTGAAACCGACCGCGTATAATTCGCGCACTAAACACTTAGTAGGCCTACATTGTACGCACTTCTCTGCGCGCAAAGCACATAAAAATGGCTTGGCTTTGAATGTAGATGAGGATGGTGTGGGAAAATGCGATAATTCACTGTTCATTAATGGTTTTAATCAAGGACAAAATTTCGAATGAATATTTTCACCGAATCGTAATGACAGCACAATGTAATGTCTATGGAAGTTTCTAAAAGGCTTCTAAAAAGCTTCGTACAACACGGTGTTCAATACAACTCGGTTTGCGTGCATTGTCAATGTAAAAACAGCGGTCGATCCTAATAAACGTGATTTACCGCGGGGAGCTGAAACGAGGCCACGCAAGTTCGTCGGCGATATTTTTGCACTGAAACTTCGAATCAAAAAGGGAACAACGGCATTTGATAGAGCTGGATTTTCTCAGTCACGTAGGTCAAGTTTTTTACGTGAATTTCAGTGTTAAATATTCTTATCAAGCAAATAAACATTAGGCGGTCGATTAGTAGTAGGTCCAACCATACAACACGGTGTTCAATATAACTCGGTTTGCGTGCATTGTCAATGCAAAAACAGCGGTCGATCCTAATAACGCGATTTACCGCGGGGAGCTGAAACGAGGCCACACAAGTTCGTCGGCGATATTTTTGCACCGAAACTTCGAATCGAAAAGGGAACAACGGCATTTGATAGAGCTGGATTTTCTTAATCACGTAGGTCAAGTTTTTTACGTGAATTTCCGTGTTAAATATTCTTATCAAGCAAATAAACATTAGGCGGTCGATGAGTAGTAGGTCCAACCCTGCTACACATCGCATGCAGAGCTGAAGAACCACACTGTATCATACATGCACAGCACGGCCACGGCCGAAGGATTGTGAATTCGACGTAACTAGTGCAAGATCAGGTGGTTTCTTTAGCCTGTAATCTAAAAGCGCATAGCACATTAAAAAAACATATAACGGAACTCCCACATACCATACATCATGATATTTGTAATTTGGCCTCTCTTGTCTACAGACGGCGTCTGAGGACTGACCAAAGATAAGAAATATGGTCACTTGTCCACGCAGTGGCGGTCAGTTTCCACGAAATTCTATGCGCGACTCGTGCTCATCATCACTGTACATATATCTACCGTACCGGTACCGACACCCTCTCTGCATGCTGCCGTGCATGCTGTAGACGTCGACCCAAAACAACAGCTGGCGCTGGTTATGCCGGAAATGCGAAGGCTCTGGAATTGCTAGCGACCCCTATAGTGGAGGTCATATTTCGTATTTGACTTTTAAACATCATAAATGTGTTTTTTATGATATTTGCCTCTACATCATATGAGAAATTACACTTTCAAGGATTATAAAGCTTCTCAAAGGGACACTTTTAGAAAATCTTAGCAAAATTTTAGCAGTTTTGATCAGTTCTTCATAAGATGAATACATAGATCCAGGCAGTTATCCTTGATAGTGGGTGTGTCATCATCACCTTATAGCCTACAAAGTACTTGATAAGACTATGTTTTGTCAAACAGACTAACTTTATGTATTTTGAGCTGTTTCAGTGGTAGCCAAAACAAAGAAATACATTAAAATAACACAGTCATTCAAAGTTGTGTGATACTGATGACTGACTGCTATGTACTAAGATCTAGTGACAAGAACATAATATTAAGAAAAGAAATAGTAGCAAGGCAGAGTTGAGGGGGGGGGGGAGTAGAGGAGAGAGGTAGAGAGAGGGGGTAGGGAGGAGAAGGGGAGGAAGAGATCTGACACAATACTAGATACACAATACAAGATTAACACAGTCATTCAAAGTTGTGTGATATGTACTGATGACTGCTATTTACTTAGATCTAGTACCACAAGAACATAATATTAAGAAAAGAAATTGTAGCAAGATAGAGTTGGGGGGAGTAGAGGAGAGAGGTAGAGGGAGGGGGGGGGGGGAGTAGGGAGGAGAAGGGGAAGGGAGGAAGAGAGATCTGACACAATACAAGATCAACATAAACCAGCAGAGCTTGTATGGGATGAATACTTCCCATAGACTTGCATGCATTGCGTGCATTCTCTATAGGGCTCACACGGGTAAATAATTCCCCATAGAGATGTGTGTTAAAATTCAAATTTCAATAAATTCTGTTAAATAGCTGGGAGAAATGAGGTGTTTCATCTTCACTAACCTGAATAAGTGAGATATTACCTTTCATCCATCAGATTGCCAGGGTGGGTTGTTCTGCTCTAATTCTGTCCAGGGGTCCGCAAAGCCAGACTACGAGTTCTTGTCACTCAAAAAATCACCTATTTTCCGTACACGTACCCAATGAAAAGTCCCCTCAAATTCCATCAGAAAAGCTTTCATGTTCCAACCAAACTGCAGTTTGTAGAGGAATTCATACTCAATATCTACAGCTATTCAGTTTTTTGCCAAACTACATCATTAAATTTTAATTATTTTTTTTCTTCATTTATTTTGGTATCTTTGGTACGAATTTGTGAAGGGGTCTGGGACAGTCCATTTTATTTACAGGTGTGAGCCCTATACAGTCAGTCCGCAGCACGTATGCTAATGAGCCGATCCGGCAAGATTTATTCAGCACTCTCATTGACGATCTTTGGGTTCGAAAGGTGTCTCGTCGTGCGAGATTTTGCGAGACTTTGATAGGGCTATGGTTTTCACAGTGTAGCGACTTGTACAACTTTCGTCATGGCTACAAGTCACGGTAAATTGTTCTCCAGACTTTGATCTTTATTTTGATACTAAATTTGCGTATAACATCGGATCTTATCATGACTACATAATCAGTCGAATTTGCGTAAATTTTACCTGCTTTTCACGGAAGATTTTGTCGTCTAAAGTTCTTTTTTGGTTCCTGACCGGATTAAGAAACTGTTGTTTCTGATTTTGGCTTTTTCGGAGAGAGGAAACTTAGATGCTCATCATATATTGGAGTCAAGGAGACGCAAGCATGATTTATACTAGTTTTTCCGTTTTGAAATGTCTGTAAAATTCACTCCTAAGCCGGAAGTATGCTCCACACAAAGTGTACAGTGGCGCGAAAGAGCTTTCTCATTGGACAGTGCTTGCATTCAGCGCTTGAACTACACGCGTGCCAGGAAATCGCAAGTGGCATGAAACCGATATATCAGCGTAATGACGTAAATGCAAGCGCTGAATGCAAGCGCTGTCCAATGAGAGAGCTTACTCTTGAGATTGCACGGTTTTAAGCTGATCAGCACTGACATCGATGTATATTTTACTGGTTCCTGACCGGATTAAGCAACAAATTGTCAAGATATTTACATGGATACAAAGATTAGGAGATGGACTACCAAATAAAGCGTTTTCATTGAGACGCAAGGTGAATTTGGTATTTTTTGACGTCTTGAACGTGTACTGCACGAATGATTTTTTTCATCATTTTTCAAGCTCAAATTACGCTATGATATTTTTCATTTACAATAATTTGAGTAACATGTGACGAAAGTTTACATATTTTCCTTGAATTTGATACCAAATTTGTGAACATAAGGTGTATTTTTGTTGCCGAAAGCCCAAGGACAAAATCCCCTTACGCAGCTTATTACGTATGCAAGCCTAGAGCGGGCTTGCATACGAGTTGAATAAATACGAGCGAATTATCGGGTGCTGCAGACTGACTGTATAGTCTAGCAGCCAGAAAGGGTCCCCGTTCACCCCCCCCCCCCCCCCCCCTAAAACAAAATTCTACGATATGTTCGAAGATCGTCAGAACCTGTATTTTCCGAATCCGGTTGTCGCCAGTGGAAAAAAGGGTTGCGCGCGCGTCTAATTTGCATATTTCTAAGATGGGCGCCGCCCGTTGCTAGGAGACGGATTATTTTTTAATAACTTTAGTTAGGAATAACAAATTACCATAAAAAATGGTATCATTTTGAAGAGAATTAAATTTCCTACAAGCTGATACCCCATTTGATGGGATAAATAGATGTTGTCATGAAATATTAAGGAAGGAATTATGTTTTTTTAGCATTTTTCTAAAAAGATCCGGAATTTGGTTATAATGTTCTTTTCCATACATTTAATATGCATTTACAAATAACATTTGAATTTTCCTATAATTATCCCCCAAACATAGCTATTATCTTGTGAAAACGGCTTTCCAATACATCAATTCCTTTAAAAGTTACACGACATTAAAGGGGATATGGTTCAATAGGTTTTACAGCAATATCTAAGGGTTATAATGTCTCCGCGCGCAATTGCGTAGGTTCTGTATTGATCAAATCTCATCGAAATCGGCGAAGAAAGAAAGAAAAATTACACTTTCTATTCCTTATATGAAATAAAAATGTTTTTTTTTTCTATTCTGTGTTACCAAACTCAATCCATTCAGCTTCCCATATGAACAGTTTCTTGTCTTTTTGGATTCCCTCCAAGAACGTGAAATTAATCACAACTTATCTGATATTAAAAAGTTAAAGAAGAAACATTTACGTGACAGTTTCCTCTTATTGGAAGATTAAAGTGAAAAAAAGAAGAATCTTATGCTAAAAGCCCTAAGAAATAAAAAACTTGTTAAATGGCCTTTCAGAGTTTAAAATGAAACATGGCTATCTTATTTTTTCATAACAAAATGAAGGGAAGTATCTGTGTAGTTCATGTCGGCCCATACTGGGTGACATCATCAATTCTTCAGAAATGGTCCCCGTGCACCCCCCCCCCCCCTCCCAAAAAAAAAATCTACGATAGGTCAAAGGTCAAAGGTCAAGTGAAATACATGCTCTCCTATTCATCCAATTAAACCTAGGTCAAGGAAGGTGACCATTCAACACATTTGTGACAAACATGCCATTATAATATTTTGCCAATTTTGTGAAAATGTATAATCACACATTGTCCACATGTACTATAGACCTATTAGGAGAATCATGCATTATGGCGGAGGCATACCAGTCGTCATAGCGACATTTCTAGTTTAATATTACAACGAAGATTACGACTATTATTAGCAGTTGGTAATTAAGTGGTGTACGAAGACTAACTCAAACAATACATCATTATATGAGTGGCTATAATGTGCAATTGATAAAAACCCAATAAATCTGGTTTTTTTTTTCATGTTATACAGTGCGTATCAAAAAAAAGGTAATCCAACTTTGGCGGGCTACTACTTTACAATAAGTTGTCAGCTATGGAGAGCTCAATGTTTTAATTCTAATGATATCACAAACCATCGAAAGCTATGCTGCCGGCTGAAAGCAATAACATATTTACTTCTTGCATATTATATAGAAAGAATGGCCACGCGAAAGTAACAAGATTAATGCTCTGTTACTGGGAATTTGAAAACAATAATGACATTGTTTCCATTCCTGTTGTGTCGTTGGTTGTTGGCGTGTTTCCTTTCAAAGAGTGAAAGTAGTAGTAGGTTAATAGATGTCGGCGTTAAAGCTTGTACAATATAACAATATTGGTCACAGTTTATTATTCCGAAGGTTCATTTTTTTCCCCCAAAGGTTCGTTATTCCGGAGGTTCGTCATGATATAGATAAACGGGCCCAAATTAGTTATTGCTGAAAGCAATAACAAATTTACTTCTTGTATTATAGAAAGAAAGGCCACGCGAAAGTAACAAGATTAAATGCCCTGTTACTGGGAATTTGAAAACGATAATGACATTGTTTCCCTTCCTGTTATGTCGTTGGTTGTTGGCGTGTTTCCTTTCAAAGAGTGAAAGTAGTAATATAGTAGGTTAATAGATGTCGGCGTTAAAGCTTGTACAATATAACAATATCGGTCACAGTTTATTATTCCGAAGGTTCATTTTTTTTTCCCCAAAGGTTCGTAATTCCGGAGGTTCGTCATGATATAGATAAACGGGCCCAAATTTGTTATTGCTGAAAGCAATAACAAATTTACTTCTTGTATATTATAGAAAGAAAGGCCACGCGAAAGCAACAAGATTAAATGCCCTGTTACTGGGAATTTGAAAACGATAATGACATTGTTTCCCTTCCTGTTGTGTCGTTGGTTGTTGGCGTGTTTCCTTTCAAAGAGTGAAAGTAGTAATATAGTAGGTTAATAGATGTCGGCGTTAAAGCTTGTACAATATAACAATATTAGTCACAGTTTATTATTCCGAAGGTTTATTTTTTTTTCCCAAAGGTTCGTTATTCCGGAGGTTCGTCATGATATAGATAAACGGGCCCAAATTTGTTATTGCTGAAAGCAATAACAAATTTACTTCTTGTATATTATAGAAAGAAAGGCCACGCGAAAGCAACAAGATTAAATGCCCTGTTACTGGGAATTTGAAAACGATAATGACATTGTTTCCATTCAAAATTCAAAATGGTCACCTTCCTTGACCTAGGTCTAATTGGATGAATAGGAGAGCATGTATTTGGGTATTTTAGGACTTTAACTTGACTTTGGCCCTTTCATAAGTTTATGCATTAAGTAATTTTCAAGGTATGGAGAAAAAGTGCAATTTTTGTATTGTGTAGAAAATTGTTACCATTTTCATCTGGCCTTTGACCCTAAAATTCATAAGAGAATCACTGTCAGGCAGAACATGCATAAATATGTCCTAAGTTTCAAGATGCCATGAGCCACTTCCGAGACATGGAGGAAGAAGCAAGTTCAGCACTTTCTCTTGATCTTTGATCTTTGACCTTTTTGGCAAAAAAAAAAAGAAATTGCCAGAGAATCTCTATTTTGGGTTATACATGCATACACCAAGTTTAAAAAAAAGTCCTGCTGGCATTGCATAAATATGAGGGAAATAGTAAAATTTTGAAGTGTTGCCCTTGACCTTTGACCCCATGAACCCCAAATTCCCTAGATAATCACTTCCAGTCAGTACATGCATATGTTCCATGAAGATACCTTGAACAATATCCAAGATACAGAGAAAAAAAGTAAAATTTTAACATTTTAACTTGACCTTTTCACATTTGACCTTAACCTTATCACCCCAAACGTTTACCAGTGAATTTTAATTAGGTAATACCTGTATACACTAAGTTTCAAGAAAATATCTTTAGGCATTGCAGAGATACTAATGAGGGAAATAGTGAAATTTTAAGCATTTGACCTCGACCTTTTGACTTTTGACCTTGAGCATGTGCACCCAAAAGTTGATAGGCAGTACACATACATGCCAAATTTCAGGGTTTTTTTTTTTTTTTTTTTTTTTTTTTTGTTACGCTGTCCGCAAAATTCATTACGGACGGAGAGAAGGACGGACGGAAGGACGGACAACCCGAAAACATAATGCCTCCGGCACCACTTCTTGGCGGAGGCATACAAAAGAATCTAGATTACATAAGTGAAGTAATCTTTGAAGATATGTAAATATTGATATGTACGGTATTGAAATTGTCGTGTTGATTATCCTTATGGTACGTTACCACTCTCGTGGAATTCACTAAGCTGGGTCAACTTTCTCGATTCGCCCGAAATCGTGGTCTTACTCGGGGACTAGTCGTGCTGATCATCAGATAATCAAATCTTGATGTCAGTCAAAGACATTGTGTTGATCGTAGTTATTTTTCGAACAGTCCAATAATTCTTCTACGATCAACACGATTACCACCATAGACCTCAAGATGTGATAAGCCATGATAAGATCACCACGGTCACTCGTAGACTAAGAATCGATTTGTGGTAAATAGTATACATGTATTAGCATATCGAGACTCGCGACAATGGCAACCTAGTGAAAGTGTTTAACGTGCAATGTCAATAATCTTTTGGGTATCGATAATGCACATTTATAGTTACTCTATCTAAAAAGGACCGGCGGACGAGTAGGGCATGGATATCTGAAAACATTGGATAATGTATTTAATTCATGCATGAGTTAAAATGTTATTCCAGCGGAACTTACATGCGCTCTAAAAGTGGATTGCACGTCAGATGCGCCTATAGCAGATACACTTCAAATCATTTTAGCAACTAATTTCTGTGGAAAACATGAAAATATTGTATTCGTTGTGGTTAAACATTTACACTCTGAATATGTCTAATGTTTAACACATTAGTCATACACATACATCCTTGAACACAAACACACACAACACAAAAGTATACAAACCTGCATAAATATAAACGTGATATATATATATATATATATATATATATATATATATATATTATATATACATAGTTATAGTATATACATGCACACATACATACATACACGCATGCATAGTTAATGTTCCCTCAGACATTTCCCTCATGTTTTATAGATCCATGCATTAAGGTCTACTTAACCATAACATTTTTTTCTCTCTCTCTCTCTCTCTCTCATTTTTGTATAATATTGATTATTAGTCACTCCTATAACGGATTTAACAACCAAGTTTACGTTGTATTGCATTTAAATCAACCCATGTAATAAAGTTAAGTGTATGAAATCGTTTTTTATACAAAAAAAAAAAAACCCACAGAATTTGAAAGTGACTGGATTTGACTTGCAACTATTCGTTTTTATCAATGCCATTCCTTGGTATTTGTAATCTATCTATTAGTTTCTTGGCAATAATAAACGTATGAGCAATATGTTTAAAAACCATCAGGCGAACCACCAAAGAATGAGAACACGTATGTGCGATCTTATCTTAAAAAATAAATTGATTTCATGCTAGAGCATGGTGAGAAATATTTCGCTTGTACGGTATACATGTAACTCTTATTTCGACATCTAAATAAAGCATTCGAGTTTGATGTTCCATGAATGCATTAATGGCGTATTGAATAAATTCACGAAATTCATGACTGAGCTCAATTCCCCTGCATGAATGCCTGTGTGCGATACTGGAGGTGTGAGTATGTGTGTGAAGATGATCAGAAGAATGAGAGTTGATGAAGAGAAGTTTGATTAATATCGATATGTTGGAAACCCCTATCCAGGTAAGCCCGTTTCGGCCGTCATGAAATTACACCTCTCGTAAGGCCTTCATTCTATTTGATGAAAAAAGACGTAAACTAAAAGTGAAGCTGAGTAGATCAAAGGTGATAGCGAATAAAAAATTTAATTTGTTTTCATATTCTACAAGATTTAATGATATTTAATCAATAATTTAGATGTAAGAAGTGATAGGGTCTCATACTTGCAATGATTATTATAGTATTACACGCGTTACGCAAGTGCGGAAGTCGACATTACCCTTAAATTTCTGTATAACCGTATTGAACCTTTTCCCTTTAATGTCGTGTAACTTTTTAAGAAATTGGTGTATTTAATAACCGCTTTCACAGAATAATACTTATTTATGGGGTTTAACTTAAGGAAAATTCCGATGTTATTTGTAAACAGAAATTAAATGTATGAAAAAAACATTACTGAAATCTGTATTTCTTGGGAAAAATGTATTAAAAAAAATCCTTCCTTCCTTAGTATTTCATAACAACAACTATTTATTACATAAAACGGGGTATTAACTTGTAGGAAATCTAATTCTCTTTAATATGATACAATTTTTATGGTAATTTGTTATTCCTAAATAAACTTATTCAAAAATAATCCGTCTCCTAGCAACGGGCGGCGGCCATCTTAGAAATATGCAAATAAGACGCGCGCGCAACCTTTTTTTCCGCTGGCGACAACCGGATTCGGAAAATACAGGTTCTGACGATCTTCGAACATATCGTAGAATTTTGTTTTAGGGGGGGGGGGTGCACGGGGACCCTTTCTGGCTGCTAGACTACTAGCCCTTTCGTAATTCGGAGTATGAGAAATTTACAATGTGACCGCGATAAGCTACTGATTTGGGAAAACAAGACGGCAATTTAACATGCTACTCTTTATCTGATAATCTTTATTACAGAAATTCGATTCCTGTTCAAATAGTATGATTAGGAGAATACGTCTGTCCACAGCGTACATCATAACATTTTCTTGGGTCTAGAAAAATTAGCTTGCTCATTTTTCGTTGTTATGTATTTTGCCTCCCAGTGTATAATGCTGTGATGGAACGATAACGAACCTTATTTCATTTTCGAATTAACAAACCTTCGGGATAACGAACTGTAACCTATGGCACTCTTTATGCACCAGTACACAAACAAGCCATGTTATGTCTTACTTGCCAGTTGAAGAGTTGTGTTTAGGACACTGTAGTTTTGAGGGGAATGCATATGCAAGCATGCTTTTTAGCTTCCCCTCCATTTTCAAAATTATTTATTGTAAATATCATGAATCTTGGCTTTACAACTTGCTGTGTGATTCTATTCCATATTCTGATATATTCAAAGTATGAGTAAAGATCTTTTATCGCACTTATATTCTTTGCTTCTAATGAAAACAGTAAATAAACTGAAATGAAATAAGAGGTATAGAAGAAATTGACGAGAATACATGGACTCATGTTTGACCATGGAGCTACCAAAAAGCTCCATGGTTTGACAGAATTCTGCCTAAACTGAAGGACCTAAGCCCCGTCACGTTTCCTCTGATTCTCATAGCCTGTTTTGCTTGGAGAAGGGATTCTCTCCCCATCTGTCATGTTTTGAGCTTTGTTTACAAGAAGACTTGGAAGAGTGGTTAGCTTTCTAGGAAAACGGAAGTTGTCCGAAGACCTCGTGTTACCTACTCCATCCTGATGTCCGTCCACCGTCTTCTCGATACACTGCAGTTATCGGACATCGGAGTGATTAGTTTGAAGGACACACTAGTTACGTTCAGACGGGAGTTCTTAACCTCGAAGTTAGGAAACTTCGAGGTTTAGCTTTTGCCCCCTAACTACGACGTGTGTCCACACGACGAATCGTAACCTCGAGGTTACGAAACTTCGAGGTTACGCTTCTGCCCCCCGAAACTACGAGTGGGTCTCGCTCGATGTTAAAACCACAAAACCGGAAGTTTCGCGGTGACCCAAATACGAGATTACGAGGGGCGCGCGGGAACGGGCGCGGGAAATTTTGCATGTCATCGTTCCAGTGAATTGAGGGTGATAAACATCGCACTGCTCATCCGCAAGAGATGAAGAGTTGAGTCCGTCGTTTCATGAAAAAGTCTGTGACAAATTCATTCCGCATTTAACGTTTATAAGATTTTATTTACTGTTTACAGTGTAAAAATAATGAGAGTCACTATATGCTTACACGGCTTCCCGTGATATTACAGGCCTTTGAAACAAGGGGAAACTTAATTTTTAACTCGAAGTCGTCTAAGTTGTGTTTTAAAAACATGATGTGTGTTAAAGAGTAAAAAGGAAATATTTATAACTATAAATAGCATATACTCTACAGTGAAGATCTCTTCAAGTTAAAATATATAGGGAATAGACTATTGTTTCGTAATGATGCATTTTTTCCTGATATAATGCATAGTTAAAGGAGACCTCCGGATGACTTTCAGATTTTTACATTTGAACAACTATACATTATTTATACTGAGGACAGAGTTTCAGAATTCATGATAATCGGGACGAAGAATAAGAATATTTTCAAAATTTAGAACAAATTGCAATGAACAAGGATGATGACATGGCAGAGTCACCACAAGAATGCATGAGTTGGGGTTCAAGGAAGCAAAACAAAAGAAGAAGGCATGCATAGATTATACCGCAGGTGAACTCGCAAGCAAGCGGTATTGTAATGAAATTACACTGCTACATTTCTGAAAATGTGAACCTCCTATGTCGTCATCCTTGTTCAGTGTAATTTGTTTAAGGTATTTCATAGTATTGTTTCTCTGCTGAAGAACCACAATAAATTCCACAAATCTATACATGGAGTTGTCGATTTATGTACTACATGATGTGAAATGATGAAAATCGTCTGGAATGTTCCTTTAAACGCAGATGCTTGTTTGTAGAGAGTGTTGTGAAAGCGGTGTTAGTGCATAATACCATCATAATGATAACCGACACTTTACCACACTGGGATTTAAAAAAACAAAGATTCTGAAGACATTCTTTTTCTTCTTGGAAAATGGTGGAAACACAACCATGGGCAAACTATTTTAAGTTCTAGTGGAATCTAAAAAAAAATCTATTGAAATATCACATTCAGATAAAATCACCACATGGGTAAAATATGTAGGGCAATAAATAACTTACGAGCTCCATGGTATTTTCCTCTTATAGGTTGTATTGGCTGCAACCAGTTAATGATGTAGATTACTACTAGTAGATGAGGAGATAATGCTTTGGTGTATAATAACAGTAAATATACAGTTATGTTTATGGTCGACGTAATTCTGGGATCGGTCATCATTGTTGAGTTTTATACACCCCTTATCCTCACTCATGAGCTGGAAACCGTTCTGTTGTAAAATGACTGCTGCTATACTCAGCCTTTGTATCAAAACGTACACGGAGCTCTCTATGATAGTCATGTCATTGAGGATCGTGCTCGGTCACGCCATGCGATTAACGCATGCATAATGCGCACTATTTTTATGCTGGTTGTGGCCAGCTTTCTATAGAGTTCGTATATAAGATAACATATTGTTGAAATATTGGTCGGTTGAAAACACGACCCGAATCGCCTGGAAAAAAAAAACACCAAACAAACAAACAAACAAACAAACAAAAAGTATAATAATTCAGATGTAAGAAACACAGTGAGAGAGACAAAAAAAGGTGACCGCGTAACATTTGGTTCTCGACGACATGGTAATCAGTGCTCTCTTCCTCTGCGCAGTTCCGGTACAACCCCGAGGCCGCCTCTCTAATGCCATAATGGGAAAGTCTAATGTCGTGTCAAGGGCGTTTCAGAAGTCCTCGGTAGCACTTTGTAGCTATATACTTATATTAGTACCTTCGCTACTTCCTTTATTTATATGACATGTATGTCATATATCATTACAGTACAGGCCCTATACGTCACTGCATGTTTTTCCAAGTTGGTATATGTCGGTCAAACATCGATGGAATAAAAACCTACTATACTCCTTGTTCAGAACCTACTTGAATAAACACACAGTACAAAATAAACTAACAGAACAGAAGAATTTGATTGAAATAAAGAAGCTCAATGGAAATATTAAGATTCACTTGTTTTTGTTAAAGGAAGTACTGTCACAGAAATCATCTGGGAAAATCAAATTTTGCTGCCATCACCCATAACCCTATAGTTGTCATATACGAGTTTTACCTCAAGATATGCCATTGGAGATAATTATTGAGCAACAGCAAAGTTCTCACTTCAAAGTCATTACTGCTCATAGATACAAACATGTCCAAAATTTCCACTATATCCTTTAAAACAAGATAATTTCTTTACATATAATTTACATCAGGGGCGGATCCAGGAATTCTGTAAAGGGGGGGCGTGACTAATATTTCTGGTGCCACTTCCGGGTTTTATTTCATTGTTTTTCTTTTTATTTCTTTTGTTTTTTTTACGAAAAATAAAGGGGGGGGGGCATGCGCCGGTTGCGCCCCCTCTGGATCCGCCACTGTACGTCTATGCGACTATGACGAATATGACCGTGTCGTGAAAACACGTGCATTATCCCTTTTATACCCTTATTTTCACTTTCATTTCCGGGCATTTGTTTGTGTTTTGTTTTTGTTTTGCTTTCCTTTCCATCTATCGTTCTATCTTTCTTTTATGGCACGTCTTCCATTTTTCGGGGGGGGGGGGGTATCGTCTAAAACATCATAGGCCTATACCTTTCCACGTTACTAAAAATAGAATTGAACAACACTCATTTTATTACGAACAGATTATTTTCAACATGTTTGTCCATAAATATCTCGGGTTCTATTTACACTCACACAAACATGAAATACACAATAATGAATGGGGACGCTATCCGTGTTGACCAGTTCAAGGGGGAGGGTATCAGTTACAGATGATGAGTAGATTATTTCATGTGCGATGGGGCTTTCACTAGCCCGAAGGTTCGATCGTCCGGTAATAAAAATAATGTTCACTTTACCGAAATTAATGAAAAAACAACAACACCAAACAAACAAGCATGACATCAACGTTTGTAGCAGAGCTTAGGAATGTTACGAACTGGATATTACCTTTTCGGATTAAGGACCCTTCGAAAATAACGAACTTTTCCATTTTCGGATTTACGAATATTCGGAATAATGGACCTTATTTCTTCATACTTGGATTCACGAACCTTCGAAATAATTGTCATAATTTCATTTTCGGAATTACGAACTTTCGGAATAACGAACCCTCTACAACCAACGTGGTGGTGGAAAAGGCGCTGGAAAACGGAAACTTGTGAGAAACGAAAAAAAAAAAAACCACCAATTCTAACTGTCATAATCATTGTAGCTTGTTTTGCAAGCATTCATATGAAAGTTTTGATAGTTGATTACAATTCACTGTCCTATATAGTACGATGGGTGAAACGAATGATGACAACAAGCATTCTGAAAAGTATTGCCATCACCACCACTAGATACCATTGGAAATATCTTGGCTGAAAGAATGTTAAAGTAGATAAACTGGGTCAAGAGATTATGTTACAGATTTATTGCACAGAATCGATGACCTATGAGGGTTACAAAAACATGAACTCTATTACCGTTTATACTGATTCGGGCTTGTCTTGATCAATCTTTTACTTGTAGTGTTGACAGACTTCCTTGCTGAAAACAATCTCAATATAGGCAGCTGGAATATCAACATGTTGTGCTAGTTAATGTCAATGATGGGTTCAGAGCTTGAATAGCTTTAAGTATAAGCTCAAAAATGTGTTTCTTGATAAGTATTGATAAACAGTTTTATGGTAATAAAACGTATGTATATTTAAATCAATGTTTTCTAGAAGTACTTTCATTAAGTATACTCGGAAGGTTATCTTCTGTTTCATTCATTATTCTAATGGTACACTGTATATAATGTACACTGTAAACACTTTATACATAAACTTGTGCTTTGTAACATACTCGATAAATGACTTGTTTGTATAACCATAGTACGGTTCATGTGCCCTTGTAAATAGTTTATTTATGGTGTTTTTGTTATTTCACTCAGCCTTATCTTTGATATCATTTTGTCTATAATCTGTAGGGGGACTACATTTAACAAGCAGTGCTTCTAAGTAGTCCCCTCCACATTTGTATATGGTGTTATTCTATCTCAGAATATCACTATATTTTGTATATACATGTAATATACTCTGTATAGTTTTTATATAATGTCCACTATGTGTTATACCCTGTATATTCTATCATATTATGTCCACCATGTGGAATATGAATAAATTTCATTTCATTTCATTTCGGATCGTATGGTAGGCCTACTTTGATTTCAGTTTCAGCTTGTTTGGTTGATTCTTTTTTGTCTCCTCAAATTGCATTTCGTACGATGTAATCTTTATAAATATTTTGTCATTGATGACAAAACAACATCACTGACATGTTGATTTGCGTTTACTGTCAGGATATAGGATTGCGGCCGACATCCTGCAGGGTTCAAGTGGACTTTATCCGAGGGGGGCAGGAAAATCCAATATCCTGGAATTCCGTGCACATCGCAACTCACTTTGAAGCCAAACAACACACGATTATTCTTTATACTACATAAACTTTGTATGTTGTTCATCAAGTGCCAGTTTTATTCAGAATGTTGAATGTGCGTTGCATATTTCAGATTCATAGATAAAAGTGAAATGAGACCACATTATCATTACAGCATGTTTGTCTGCAACTTTACAGCAAAGCCTTATATCTACTCGTAGTCATGGAGCATCGACAGTACCTCGCTACAATAGTGAACAATAAGATAAGGATATCACCTTTTTAATTTGATATTTACAGAAGCAAAACGGTGTAAACAGTAACAAAAAAAAATAACACGTCGCAGTAACAAAACGGATTGAAAGTTATTAGCATAAAGGTGTCGGAACAACGACAGACACATGTTCTTTACAGGGCAACATTGTGATAATATCGCCCCTGTTCGTACTAAAATGACTTCCCAAGATCACCCTTCACACTAAAAAATAGGAGAGCAAATATGTACCCCTAGAGGTACAGATGCTTGTCCCTATACAAGGAACCCTAGCGGCACTTATATGTACCCCATACAGGGGTACATATAAGTACCCCTACCTGGGGTACAGATATGTACCCTATGGAGTACTTATTTGTACGTTTAAGGGTACTCATTTGTATCATCATAGGTACTTATATGTTCCCTTAGGTGGTACTTATATGTTCCTCTGTATGGGATACAGATAAGTACCCCTGTGTGGGGTACAGATGAGTACTTCTAGGGTTCCTTGTATAGGGACAAGCATATGTACCACTAGGGGTACATATTTGTACTCCTATTTTTGGTATGTGACTGCCTAAGTAAACAATATGACACACACACAAACACGCACACAAACACATGCATGCAATCTATGAGAGTAAGTTTACAGCATACAACTGTATGTATAAGACATGCTAAGGTGTTTTTCCTTGATATACAATGTACAAATTATATGCTTTATTTACTGGAAACTTATAACAAAGCAAAAGCATCCACGTGTTGAAATTGCACTACAAACACAGAGGGCTATACATACGAATAAGGTTGTTGCATTTAAAAATATACATGTACACGATGTAGTAGTGCACTGTACCAAATAAGTTGCCATTTTTGTGAATTTGTGAATCATTTTTGGTTGGCAAATTTACCAAGCAAAATTCTCACCAAGCGCTACTGGAGTATAACATTTAGTGCATTTAAGATGGTCTCAGTGTCAATTCACGAAAATAAGATCTTGTGACAATTCCTGTGACCTTCTCATTCACAAAAATATTTATGTACGCAAAGACGAACAGCTTATGCAGTACATGTAGTTGAGACTGCTTATCTTTGGCACAATGGACAACAGTGTAGGTACCTACAGGAATACATAACAATTGCACAACAAAGAAATATGTCATAATATACACTCAAATATTGAGATTACACAGCCATGAAATCCATACATGCTCAAAATTCACATTTCCATAATTTCTCATGAATCATAAGTTGGCTTGAAGAACATCTTTCACTTGTCCACACATTGAACATCGTACACAATCATATCAAATGAAATATCACTTGATTTAATTTGTTTGTAAATCACTTCAGTTAAATTATAGAAACAGCTGTTCATAATCTTTAAATCAAAGGTAAAATCTTTGACAGAAAAACACTGTGGCACTTTTAGGTAAATATGGAACGAAATTTGGCATCAAAAGGGCAAAATGAAACAAGTATATCAAAATTGCTCTGAATTAAGAAGGGTTTTGTTTTTGAAATGGCCTTTTTAAACCTTTACTTTTGAATTTCAAGAGAAATGGAATACATGTAAAACTAGAAATATTGCTATGGTAAGTGGTATACATCCACCATAATGCACGCTTCTCCCAATAGGTCTATGTTATGTCTTGATGTGTGACGACAGTTTTACATAAGTGGCAAAATAGTAAAATGAAAAATGTTACAAGTGTCACAAATGTGTTGAGTGTTTACTTTCCTTGAACTAATTTTAATTTTATAATAGCTAAGAGAGAGTCTTATAGTCTAAGAAAGCAGGTATTTGGGGAACGAGGAAAGTTCTTTGCTTTCATAATGCACATGAACAGATTTTATGTCCCATGTGTATATCCACTTCTTCGCAGTAATAGATACCTACTGTCAATACACTGTAAATGTCTGTCTACCTGTGCTTATCAAAATTCCTCTTACTCTGTCACGAAGAAAACTACATTCAACTTGACGCATTATAAGACAATGTACAGTGAGTTTTGATTAAACCAAAGTGATACCCCTTGCTCTTCACACAAGAAACACATTTGTATCTCAGAAAAAAGTAAACAGATTATGCACCATTAAGAAATGGGTAGGCCACAGATATGAATTGGATGGCGGTAGTAGACGTACTGCATGTACATGTATTATAATCGCACTGTTTGTCACCATCAATTATATTTTAAAGTACGATATTTCTTCCTATAGAACACAATTTTATATACTTGTGCATTTAGTGAAAGAGATTATCTTCATTATGTAACAGCACACTGGTCATATCATAATGTAGTATCAAATCCATGTAGTGAGTGCTTGTTTTGCACGCTGCATAAATACAGCTTTATATCCGACTGAAGAGAAGTCATGACCCCCCCCCCCCAAAAAAAAAAAAAAAAAAAAAAAAATGAAGATGTGTGAACCCGCTGAAAAGTCATGAGTATACTGAGGCAAATGTCTATGGGAAATGTGTGTTGTAGCAAAATCAAACCGTCCTCAATGGGTTAACATGGTCTTCTCTATCAGTTCACCACTGAAGAGTAACTTTTGGATGAGGATCACATAAGTAAGTTTTGACCATCAGGCTAAATCTAATGGCAATCTCCTTACAGTTCTCCCATCTGTTGAGGTAATCTCACTTTGCACAACACTGCCCACTGGCACTATTAAAACAGTCCAGGACCAGTGAAAATCACCTTTGGACCAGTAACTGTTCAGGAATGGACCATTAAATATGGACAAACTGGGTACCTACTGGTCAAATAGATGGGTATGGCCAGTAAAAAAAAAAAGAAAAAAAAAAGATGGGTTAGTGTGCAGCCATGTCATGCAAACCATTCAATTGTCTGCTCATGTCTCGTACACGGCAGGTACTACCGTATGTATATCAATCTGTTCGAAAATACTACAACACACTGTTCAAATGTAGTGAATGCTCTCAAGGAAATAAATAACTTAACTGAATATCGCTAGATCTACGCAAGGTCAAATTAAGCAAGGTTGATTGCACTTCATATTCATTCTAAATAAGAAAATATAGATTTAGAAACGGCAGTGGCAATGACGGGAATCTTCATGAAAGTAAAGCTCATGCTCATGCATTTTTTCAGAAAAGTGTCTTTGATGTAGATTACTGGGAAACACGTAAGATCCTATTGTACATAGAAGCTATGTGGAAGTTTGTGTTTTGCTTTTGTGTGAGCTTGGAGATTTAACTTCAATATAAGTAAAGAGAGGGCAGGTATATAATTCAAAGTGACCAAATCCTCACCCTGTTACTCGCAATGTAAAAACCTCAAGAGTGATTTAGTTTTCCACTACCATCTGAACCTTTAGAAATTCTTGACTCTCCTTTGGCTGTAAAAATATACACTGCAGTCAACCTATATTTGTATGGTTAGCACTTGGGATTAGTATCATTTTGGTGAACTGCTTCAGTTGCCAATATTCCTGTATCAAGTTAGTAGGCTCCGCCTGCAAAGAATATGTACACTACAAACACATTTTACAACAGATTTTTCAATTGATACTGCATCTGGTGCATGTGTACATAGAGTACCTCAAACAGGGAAGGCAACCTTTACTGTGATTTGCAATGAATTCAAGCAATATGAAAAGATTTCCTTGCTCATAACTATGATGGAAATCACACTTTAACCTCAGTGTTAAGAGGCCAGAGACATACAATCATTGTAAGCAGCAAAACAAAAATTGTATTTAAGGATATTCTTTTAAATTCAAGTTAACATACTTGAGACATTGAAGCTCCAAATGAGAATTTGTTGCCTAAATTCAGCTGAGGTAAAAGGTTTCTGTCCTATCAATGGGCCAGAAGAAGTAAAACCACCATGAATTTATTGGGATATAACGTTAATAAACTTTCCTATCTTAAAGAACGAATTGCTGGAAATATTCAAAGCAATTTCCAGAATCGACCTGAATCTACTGGGATATTTCAGTTGATCAATCTCTGTACCTTGAATGGTAATTACTTGTAATATATCCTAATCTTGTGAGACAGGGTTGGATGAAATATTGGTGCGCTCTCGTGTTGGGATATTCCAGCCCAAATGTGCACTACACAGCCAAAGTTGAAGCAACCCCTGCAGAAATGTTGGTGCAGGTGCAGACGCGAGAACTGTTCCTTCCATCTCCACGAGAAGGCCATCTGGTGCAAAAGGAATCCCACATATTACTAATAGGGACTTTCTGATTGTGTGGACATGGCCATCTTTCTTGTACAAGAGTGGTTCCAGATTGCTACAGTTCGCTTGTCACATCTGGGATGATATTGCCCATTTTGATTTTCAGTGCACGTCGTTCACTATGTACTGCTACGACGTCATGGCTCCCTTCCCTCCAACAGGCTGGCGAGTGGTTGCACTAAGTGATGACATCACTCGTGTTCTGAATATAGGTGGCCATGAGATCCTTGGCAGACGCGTTTGCGATTCATGCGCTGGGATGTACTGGAGAACATGGAGTATGCACAGTTCCTTAAAACGACGTCATTACTTCGACGTCGACATTCAGGAGGGGAAATCGAAAAGTCCCTATCGTTGGATGTGGTCCCGCAGGTTCCTGGACAAATAGTGAGGAATGAATTCACAACAAATTTGTTAATAACAACAAACAAACTTTTATTCACATTTTATTAACTGCAATCAAAAGTGCAACATTCAAAAACATTAAATTATCAGTTAGTTTCAAACCCTGGTTTACATTGAAAATGTTACTACAGTATGTATTATCTATGCTCGAAGTAACCATCACCTTTTATATTATTTGAGGTTGATGCGAAAAAAGAAGAAGCAGCATAATTGCAAATCTTATCACATTTGCTTCAATAATAACTATCAACCCCCCTTTTTTTTTGGGGGGGGGGGCAAATAGTTAAATTACAACTCTATAAACATTTACTTTCCACAAAACATTTGGAATGTACAAAGGCTCTTCTTATTTTGTGACAAAATATCCAATCAAATATGGACTCATTCCCTTTCAAATCATATTTCACTTTACACAAACCTGTGGTATTACAGCCAGGGTCTTCCAAGATGGGGGCCCTTTTGATGAGAGTCCTTGCAGCTTCAGAGTATTGTAAGGGTGAAGAGAACCCAAGTGTGAATCTATGGACAGAGAAAAAGAAAACAGGAAGAAAAAGTGGACAGTTTACCTCATTTGAGATAAAGGAATTGGTCACTTTATCTGATTGATTATTAATAGGAATTACAATCATGTCATATACGTCCTACATATAATCTAATAGGAAAATCATAATTTACAATACTTGCTAAGTCATTCTTTCTGCAAAGGTATTATGAGAATTTATAGTAATTCACAGCCTATCATGGACCACACATACTGTACATGTATCTTGCCACTTGTTAACTGATGCTACATCCAGCAGTCATGGGGCCATCATGCCACTGCCACACAATCAGTAGTGCTAATAAGTATAGGCCCTACCCAAAAATGGACATGCATCTTCTGGTGTTACAAGTCACAATTTATCAAATGATAGTAAGACCCAGGGCTGAACTCATGTAACTACGTGTACATCATGTAGTATTGTGCTCTGCATGGTTCTTTCTCGTTTTAACTACAGTACTTATGTGTCATTAAAAGACTTACCATTACGGGTACCAAGTATGCTTGATAACGTCCTTGAAGAGTTCTTGAATAATCTTTGCTCTCCATTGACTTCCAGATGGTTAGAACAGATGTATTCCTCACCTTTGTCACATCCATTCACATGTGACATGAAGTTATCCACAGCTTGGTAGTGGAACAGCTGCATTTAGCTGCTTGTCTAAATAACAACAACAACAACAAAAAGAAATGTGTAACTGGTAGCATTATAATGTGAAGTTTAGGTCTTACATCAGTTTCTTGTAAGTGTTTATTGCCTTGTAAATTCAGAAAGGGAAAATGTTCGGGTCACAACTGCTTCCAATAAGAATAAAAGTTTGCGAAGGTAGGAATGCACTGATGAATATTGCAAGTGACATCAACAATAGGTTCATAAATTTTACTGGAATTATACCCTGCTGTCATGATCCTGAATGCCACAGTCCGCAGCCACATTACGCTATGCGTATATGGGGCTGCCGGTCGCAGTTAGCACAACCCTAACCCAATCAGACGCCAGGCAAGCCATGGCGTTGTGTAGACTACAGCGACAGGACTGTACTCTACCTCACCGATACATTTACTAGTATTATAGCAGCCCAGCCAAGTCTAGCTGTGTGCAGCTGCTACATAGGATTAGACATGTTTCAAGAAAGATCAAGGATTGATGCTGTGAATTGAGATCAACATAAATTAATAGGTTAGTCATGTTAGTTGTCTCTGTTCTGACATCAGATTCTATACTAATCTAACAAAACAAAACAAAAAACTGTTAGATGTCAACTGGCATAATTTTCAAGCTGTGGTAGTGGTACCATTATCATAGTACCGGTAACTCACTAACCTAACTTAGTAACTGCTTTGTGGCATGCACAATTGTCTCGATAATGGTGTACTGTCACATAGACACTATACAATACAGTACAGTGCAGTGCACTCCCTCTGACCTGACCTGTATAGTTTGGCTGTAGTAGTGTTATTGTTGGGACTTAGTATAAACAACATTTCGACAAACAGGCCTTAGAACTGTTAGTGGTCTACACACTATATACTAAGAACATTCTAGCTAACAATGTTTTTAGATCCTCAGACAGACTCTAAGTCAGTTGTGATCCGTCATGATCATCGACATACACTCACTCACCGTGACATTACGAGAAGTGGTCAACACGTCTGGTCTAGTGCCGAAGTTGTGCATCAGTTAATGGCCTTCTGTCGACTGCGTGCTTGAATTGAAGATCCTTACAGTTGCACGTTTTTTTACCAGCTGAAGCGCGATAATAAATGTTTAATCTTGCTAGTCAGCTTGATACACTTGATGATCGACACATTTTGGATCAATACAAAAGTTGCTCGACATTCGGTTACGTGTAATCTGTATGCAGCGCGATCATCCTGCGTGAAAATCTACCGCTCGGCGACACGTACGTCGTCGCCGCTCCAGACATTTGAATGAGTGGCCAATTTGGCTAGTTGTACAGATGAGGAAAAAAAAATAACTAAAATAATCATACGTAAATTTTTAAGTAAATACATCATTATAAATATTTTGTAAACATTTTTTAGTATTTTTTTTATGTGATTTCGTTTATTAATTAATTATGTCATTCAGAAAATTACACTGGTGTTTGATAATCGCAGGAATTGATTTCTTTCTTTTCGCTTATTGGTCAACCAGTTTGGCGGTAGGTATTCTCGTTATCAGAACGTGAATTTGATAATCGTAAAGCCTCCGAAAAACAGTTCCAAGATTACAGGTGTATTGACACTTTGTCTTAAAACACATACTTGCAAGTTTTATGTATACCAAGATATGTAAAATGTGTTCTTTGAAATAACCTTTGTATCCACTACCAAGTCTTCCAAGATGTAATGTAACATGTACATGCATAATTGGTCTTTGTTACAAGACTATTCAGGGTAACGACAAGTAGGAAGACCTACGCTCAAGGATGCCTACCCGTTCCCGCACCAACGAGTACTCCTAGACGAACTTACTTGCTCGCAAGCCCGATACTGGCACACAGGCAGAAACGCCTACCCCAAATGTACCGCTAGTTTTTAGTGTGTTTAAACGGACGTGAAACACAACGACTATGATAATGTGAGCATGCATCGTGTGTTACATGAAAAAGGTGTGAGGAGTGGGATGTTGTTATTCTTGAAAGACATTTTTTTTTCAGACAGAAGACAACATTCAACGCTCGGAATGCATTGTAAATTATTGAAGCTGACAATAAATTCATTTTCAAAGAAACGGCTGTGCTTTGAACATTTTCATTGCACTTTCCTGAAAGGATAATTCGTTTTGGGAAATACTGAATTACACGGGGAGATGTCCTGACTCTAGTTTTTTTTTTTTTATTTGGTGCAATGTGCTGCATGCGACATACATTCAATGATGATTGGTGATGAAACAACATTTATATGGCGCCATTTATACGTAATAATATTCAAAGGAGCCCAGCTCCCATCCATGTCACACAATAAGCATTCACAAAGTTGCTGGAAAAGATAAGTCCTCAGTTTAGACTTTAAAAATGACGTGTTTTTTCCGGAAACAGGGAGAGGTGATGTTATGTCACCCCTGTTTGTAAACAGTGACGTAACAAGATCACCCATTAAACAAAATGTGAAACATTATGTCAATAATGTGTGAACATTGTATCTTATACATGTATAGTAATACAATTATACAGAGTACAGTGCATTATCTTGTCGTAGAATATCCAAGGACCAAAGGACCATGAAAAATCTTCCGTTCATAAATTTCTATTGTCATGTAATAATGTTTCTTTGCGAAGAAAAACGTTCTTGTAGGAAACCTAAATTCCACAAGAATAGTTTGACTATATATATGAGAACACATACGTCGGTATGTTCAGAAGGACATGATCAGATGGTTAAAATCTTTCAATCCGCAGGTTGAGTATGATAATGACTTCCTCTTAACTGTACTCGATTCATTGTCTTTAAACAAACTTTCGAAATAATAGTTAAACTGGGCAAATCTTTTAATCACCAGATCTATATTTGTACTGTGTATGCTATATATAACATTGATACCCTTTCAATTGACAGTTATAAGAATTACAGAGAACCGTTTTATCAAAATATAAAATCGATTTTAAATTTCCTTAGCACACAGGCTGCCATAGACATACAGTTGAAATCAACTTACACAATTTTAACTCTTCATAAAACAGGTCCCAGATATAATAGTTTGATAAAATGGTGATATCTTGTGATGTATAGAGATTTAAGAGTGACTACATAATTTTCAAATCCTAATACGCGTGTTTCCTCATTCAGTCATGTTTTTTTGGGTTTTGTTTTTGTTTGTTTTTTTGATACTCTGCTGACGAATAAGCAAGGTTGCACAATAATATTCCTACCCTGCTGTGCAGAACCAAGAAGGTTGTATGTGTGATGTTCTTAATAATAATAATAATAATAGTGTATACTTTTATAGCGCAACAGTCCATCAAAAGATGCTCATGGCGCTTTTAGTCTTAAGGTTAGGAGAAGAAAGAAGAAAGAAAGACAGAAGAAGAAGAAGAAGAAGAGGAAGAAGAAAAACAAAGAATTATGTGACATCTTCACTTTTTTTTTCCTACAACATATTAAACAGATATGTATTTAGAGATGATTTAAATGATTCCACAGAGGATGACTGGCGAACAGTGACAGGGATATCTTTCCAAACTTTTGGTCCAATGTGGGAGAAAGAACGAGTTCCCCATGAATGCTTAACCTTAGGTATCTGAAATAAAAAGGAAGTAGATGATCGAAGTCTGCGAGGGGGGTTATAACAACATTAAGAATTCTGAAGATACTCTGGTGCAGTTGAGTGAACCACATGATACACAAGAAGAGCAATTTTGAGATTAAACAGAATTTTTAGATTAAACAGGATTCTTGAGATTAAACAGAATATTAAAAGAAAATCATGTTGTTATCTTCAAGCAACAAGGGGTAGGCCTACGCATTTGCAGTTGAAGTTTCAGCTTTTTCTTAGAATGCGAAGTCTGTTTGGGAAACAAACGAAAGCAAAAAAAGTTTGTTGCGCCCTTTGCCGTTGAGATTTTTACAACTGCTCCAAATATGGTCAACGATTCTACGAATCTCATATTACTGCGTGATGTACGTAAGACGTAGACGGGAAGTTCGTCCGATGGCTTCTCCTGGTACGATTGTTTACTGTCTGGCCAAAACTCCTGGAAAACTCGTTAGTATCAGCCAATCACAACCATGTCTAGTCCTGACGTCATTCCAACTCTGGCCCCGGAGTAGGGTATATAATACGGTTGCTCCCGAAGTTCGAGTAGTGAAAGTGTGTCACCGAAACTCAACAGCAGTGACCAAAACGGGACGACAAGCACGAAAAGCAGCAGGCGATACCGAAAGACTCGTAGTGGTCTAGATCTGATTCTCTTTACTGTCATCGTCATTACCAATTACAGGTATGTCTTCCGTTTGGATTTGTGTCTCCCCACCCCAGCTCCTCTCTCTTTTCTCCTTTTGTTTTGTTCTTTATCCTTCTTTCTCCTGCAATTATTATAATGTATATCCCTTTTCCCTCTCTGCCATGTCTGCACTCTCTCCTCTTCAGCTCCTCTCCAAACTCCCAATCTGCAACTCTCTAACGTCGGTACATATTGGATCCTTAATACTTTGCGAGGTTTACATTTATCCTTCTCCACTATAGTAGAGAAGAAGTATATAGCACTAGTATAACCAACGCAAAGAGATAGTCTTATAGCAAAAATGCTAGCTGTACTGTCATGGGAGATTATGACTGGGTTTCCTCATGAAGCCAGAGGTAGTCAGTGATTTCCGTTAATTTACACTTCGTTCAATTGATGCTTTCTGGCGATGTCGTGAAAAAAAAAAAAACACACACAACAATTTCACAGGTAAGGCAGGTGCGAAAGCACACTGTAGTGCCGGTAGTATAGAGACATATGACGCAATGACTCGAGATTTGCTAATCACTTAAGATTAATTAGTCAGTAGTTTGTAATATACGTTATGTAATATGTTTATTGTCTTGAACGATGGTGCATCTAGCATCCTTCATACATTGGCTGATGAACATACAAATTAATGCAATTAAGGAGATAATAGACATTGGAGAAGAGTGATTGTGTAGTGCCACCAAACCGTGTGATTCCAGTGATTACCATTTCAATGTTAAGTATTTAGCATTGTTTAGTACCACCTATAATGCCTCCCATTATTACATATATTTGATAATAGCTGTGCACACATGTCGTAGAATATTTTTGTAGTTTTTACTCGTTACATATCAATATTACTGAGTGAAATTTTGGGCAAGCTTTTAGCCACTTTTGGACATTCCTCTCTCAAATTAACCTTAATTACAATTCATTGTGTAATTCGGATCTATTGTGATGAAAGACAGTGTGTTATAACATGGACCGGAAATTAGACTAGCAGACGCCTGTATTCATCCGTCTCTCTTCTCTCTGTCTATTTCAGGTGCAGGCAGAACTCCCCCGAAGATGGCGCTATTCCAACTCTTTGTTGCTGCATTCATCGTATGTCTCTTTGAGAGGTAGGTACAGCAGATTACGCATTTTGTCATGATAGCTTTGGTTCAGATATGAACCGATGTAGGAGGTTTAAACTTTCAAGTTAACAATTCCAATCTTACGTCATCTTTATCAGTGATCACGTGGGCATGTACAAATTTGTGAAGATTTTTTGGAATCACGTAGGGAAAGGGAAACACAGTCAGACAGGTGTCGTGGCAAATTCTGTTATATTTTATTTACATGAAATGGAATTTAGCTTTACGGGTATAGCACTTGTCATAAGAGAGGTTAAACTTCTCACAGAGTGAAAAGAAGACAGGAGATACTTTTGTTTAGTTCTTTTTTTTTTCTTTTAGATATGAAAATCATCTATCGATTGCTTTAAATAACAAAGCATCACTCTTCACATGATTGATTCACTACCACCATATTATTATGAACTTGATAGAATAATTATTAGTATTTGATTTCCCCTAACGTGCGTAGCCATTCCCCCATTGTTTTTTTTTTTAATCAATTTATGTACTTTTTTTTGTGTGTGTGTATGTGTGTGTGGAAGAGCTGTAATCAAACTGTTTCATTCCCTTATCTCAAACTTTGAACTGATTGGTAACAATTACAGTCAGACTAAACACAATTATGGTTTGCATGAAAAGGAACAAGAGTATTCGTTGAAGCAGAGAATACCGGCTGTAATTTGCATCGAGGAGCAGGGCCCCGTTTATAAAAAGTTGCTATGGTAGCTTTCTTTCTGGAATGCCAAGTGTATAACAACAGTAATTCAGCTTCCTGATTGGCTGTAGTTACAGAAGATGCCAGTCTAGAAAGAGTTGTTATCTTTCAAGAAATGCAACTTTTAAAAAGTTGTCAACTACCTTCTTTTTATTTATTTATTTATCTATTTACCGTATTATTACTATTTGCGGAGCATTCTTGACGTCATGTGCCACGCAATAGTCCAAGTAAGATGATCGTTCAGCTAGACCATGTGCAGCTAAGACATGTACGCTGTAGTCATTATAATTATATCTTCTGACCGCTCCATTTCAGGTCGAGCGCCCTCAGCTGTATGTGTTGGTATCCAGAGTTCGACGAAGAGAATTTCTGTCCAAACCAAGGCAGTCCAGACTGTCCTGTGGGCTCCCAGGTTACCTACGATGTGTGCGGCTGTTGTAAAGAGTGTACTCCGGTGAGTTTTTGTAGTTGTTAAAAGACACTCCATTCCTGACTCCTGATTTTGCTTCGATGCAGATTAAGAAATATTCGAGATATTGCAGCTTGAGAGAAGTGTAATGAAATAACATTGCTTAGCAACGGCAACTTCTTTTAAAAAATGAAATCGTCCCGCACCAATGGTGCAAAGGATTTCAGCTTAAAAGAACAAATTCAGATTGCATTAGTTTAAATTGATTTCGTGTTAAAGTCGAAATAAATGAAACTTAAGTTTTGATTCATTTTACCGTGTATGCTTATGCCAGAAATGCGTTGACATTGTTAATGTACTTTGATTTATAGTATACCTTTATATGATAATGAGAGATAATTTTTGAAGTTTACCCCAACTTAAACCCCTCTTCTTGATGTGGATATTTCAATGCCAAACATAGTTTTTGTTATTTTTATACGAGTAGTTAATCAAAGAGACAACGAATCATCTGTGTGTTATATATATGAAGTAAGAGAACATTGATTCAATATTTATATACCATAGTATCTTATCATGTGTTTCCTTTTGAGAAGAACCTGAGCTCGATTCCTGTGTTTCATGAAGTATGTTTCCCTTTGACAGAACGTGTATATTATAGTTGCAAATGTGGCAAAACAAAATGCAGGTCGTATGCTATTTTTTTTTTCTCTCCAGTATAATGGTTTATCTGTAACTACAATGTATGTATGCAGAAACTCCGTAGAATAATGGCAATTCCTAATGCTTGTTTTTCTGCGATTACATCCCTTGGTATAGGTATGTCTATTATAGTCCATTTCCTAATACGGTTTAACGGAATGTAGTTTTGAATAGATTTCTACATTGCTCTGCTATATCTTTATGTTTCTATCTTTACGTTGATCTTTTTTTGTTTCTGCTTCTATTTCGTCTATACAGATGATTGGCGAGCCTTGCGCGGGAGCTTGGAATTCAGCCGGCCGGTGTTCGGAGGGGCTCGTATGCATGGACCGCTTGACAAGGACTCCAATGAAATTGGAGAATTACATGTATCCCAATTACCCTTATGGCTACTGCGACAAGCCGGAGTCTAATCAAGTGGATCATTCTGGGGATTGGTTTAGTGTGTCTGAAGACAATTCTTATCTAGTCATGACCACTGAGCAGGCGCGGGTTGAAAGTAAAGAGGAACGAAAGGCGAGGAAAATGCAAGAACGAGAGGAGAGGAGAGAGAGAAAGAGGTTGGAGCGATTGGAGAGGAAATACATTAAGAAGAATAGGAAAGGCAAAATTCAAGACGAACTCTCTTTGTTTTAGAATGAACTCATTACTTGATTACAATTTGTGCAGTTGACTGTGATGAAAAATTCGATGTGAGCAATCAAGTTCAAAAGTTGGGGAAAATGGGAAAACTCCGAATAACTAGGGTTGGATTGGGTTGGGTGGGTTCCTCACCCAAAACTCACATGAGTTTGATGTGAATGTTGCATGTATAAAATTTAATAATTATTGAACATGCACATATCACGTACCGAGATTTATTTATCATAAAGGGAATAAATGACGAAAGATATACGAAAGCTATTACTTTCACACAGAATTCGTCTTTCTATCATCTACCTTGAAATTATAAAGGGACGTTTCGGATGAAAGTTTAGATTAGCGAGTGGATAGAGAACAGTGACCATAACTAATGAGTTGTGATTTAGACGATTTAGATTTCTCTTCTCCAGCCCTTTTCCTAACTTTCAGAACTCGGTATGTGTTGCTCTTTTAAGTTTTCTGTTCTTCATTGAAAAAAAGAAGAAATAATATAAGTGTATAATAAGTGCACGTGACCAGAAATACAATTCTAAGCTTGGTGTATATATCATTGCCGTCCTTCCTTTTGTGCCTGTACCAATGCTCACTTATTCACTGTACATTTTAACTTTGTATATTATACGACGATGATAATATGATAATGTCAAACATTAAACTTTTTTTACTGAAACCCAATTGACAGTTTCTGAATGCTTTTCTCTCACACGAGTCTAATCTGTGTTTTACGTTTTGTTGTGTGATGGTATAAGGATTAACGCTTGCCATAATTGATATTAGTTATGTATCTCTGAATATCTGTTTGAATTAATTTCTTTTCGTTTGTCTGTATAAGTGGACGTTAGTTTGTATCTGCTTTTGTGTTGTCGATGATGGTGACACTGCGTTGTTGGATGATGGTAGCGGTGATGTAAAAATTGTGCTGATTCAACGTTAATTGCAAATGTTGTGAATGGGAATACCTTTTTAAGCCTTTGTGTGCTTATCTTAGTGCTGATTGGTACAGAAACAATAGCGTTATACAGAGTGTCCAAAGTCCCTTGCACAAAAAGGATTCTAATGCATGTCGGCATGTCAAAGGTGACTTTCAGTTGAATGGTGAATTTTGCCAGGATTACAGCTCACAGATTACATTGAAGTTTAGAAGTGGATATAATATGAGGTCTTTGCACTAAAACATCCTCTCACACAACCACAGGATCATGAAAATAAATAATAACCAACATTAGTCAACTTGCTCGTATACTCCTCACCTTGTTCCGTTATAACAGCAGCACCACGATAAGCAAATTAAGAAAAAACTGTTTGCATGATATTGTTTCAAAATGATCATGGTGCATGGTACCTGTGCTTGGTGGTTACAAGACGATTGAATGAACCCAATTTTCGCCGTATATGTATTTGACTCATTTAAAAACTCAGTATACAATGCTGCAAGCATCATAGTTTGACGACACTTCTCTAGGTCTAACGGATGATGTCAGTTATTCTTGAGGTTTGTTATCCCAAACACGCAAATTCCGTGTAGATATTCATTTACCCGAAATTAGATAGGGTTCCTTATAAGAATATTGTGGACAAAGTTGTGGTGCACATGATAATCAAACCAGACCAACAGTATAATAATGATTTTCTCAAAATCGAACATATTATACAATTAAGTTCGACGAGTTATTTTTTCCCCGTTTTTTCACAAATAAGTGATGTTATAGTCGCAAGAAACTCACAGAAATGGGTTCATGTGGGGGATTGACCTTCTCTCCACCCCCACCCCTCCGTCCCGCAGCCGCGGTCCCTGAATCTCTTTTTTTCACCTCCTCGTCTATACACAACTCTCTCTTCTTTTTTCTGTCTTTTTTTTTTCTATTTTTTTCCTTCTCAACATCTCCACTAATTTCTCCTTCCTTTCATAGCTCCTTACATTCTACATGTCAACACCATTCTTTGGCTTTATTATTAATCATTGTCCTTTTCTCATCTTTACATCTTCATAATATTTTTATCATAGCTTTCCATTCAGCCATCCGTTATGCACGTCGTCTTCTTCTTTAGTCTCGTATGTTCGGTTCATTATTGAATAATTCATACAGAATAATTACCGTAACTTTTGTGTAGTGCAACCTTTCTACATAACTGAAATATATTCTATGGCATGTCATCACAGAAGGTATATCAACGGGGTGTTTTCTAACCATAACTAGAAATAAAAATTGATGATTTAAAGTTAACCAACATCCTAGGCATAATCATTATGTTCAGTAAAAACAACATGATGATATTACACGATCCTACATAGATCCCATGCATTATGTAAACGAGGAGTAAATGGCAGACCGACAGTGAGACTGAGAAGGAAACAACAAATCCTCGGGTTAATGGCATCGTCCTTGCGAATATGTATATTATATTTATATATATATATATATATATATATATATATATATATATATATATATATATATATATATCATGCCATTATATGACTTAAGCCACAGGTCAAGCGTGTTGTTTGTAGCGAAAAAGGCGAGATGAAATCCGCGATGTCTCCATCGACACGAAACTCATTAAAAGAACCATTTGTGTCACTCGGTTCGGCGAGATAACAGTTTCATTTAATCCGTAAGACATCCCTCCGTCCTGGAGAACTTATCTTTGTCATCTGCACCCTGTACGAAACAAAATGTGTTCTAAGGACTATGAAGGTAAAAGATAGGCTGGAAGGCTAAAAGTCTTTTACGATCAATGGCGGTGTTCTTTTGCAAATTTATTAGTAGATGTTTATATCAAAGAGATATTGTTATCTACCGTTCCTTAGTCTGTGACTATCGACGTCTGACTCATGCATACTTTTTTTGTTTTCGTCCTCTATTTTGTTTCAGTTGGATCCCTGTACTCCTACCACCCCTCCCCCCCCCCCCCTCTCTCTCTCTCTCTCTCTCTCTCTCTCTGCTTTGCGGGATCCAGGACCGCAACTCCCTGAAAGGTCATTGCATTTTTTTCCCCGATCGTTTCATTTTATCATTCCTATTGGCAGGCACAGGCTCATGGACATTGGTACTTAAGTACTACACGGTGTCTCCGCCAAATTCCAGCTCAGGTATTACAGCGACAGAAATGACGGCACACATTCCTGTATCATAACCAATGATTGCTGATAAGTTTCCATCTATAATGTACGATTACACGGATTTGAAAATATGGTGATAAACCTGCAAAGGAGTGTGGCACTAACAAATTAGATAATGATTGATTTGTTGGTCTGTTGCATTGTAGACAAACTAATAATAATGACACCATATCGATAAGCCATTTGGTAAAATCTATCGCAATTACACAGATCTTTAAGTTCACAGGTACTTCATATTTCGTGTGTTAAATTGATGTATTTTGTAAGTCTGTATATGTGATGAAAATGAAAAACATTTTATACCTGTAATTGTCATGTTATTATTATACATACATTATTTGGATTCTCATTAAATCTTGTGATTTTCCATCACAATTTGTTTATCCTCCTCCTTTTAGACTGAAATCAAGTTTTTATTGCATTTTACTTCATTTCCGTATTATTTCAACAGGGTAGCCCCTTTCAATAAAAAAAAAACTGCTCTAACGTAAGGTCATGCACAATTTAAAAAGATACAAAAACATATTATATTCACATACACAAGATTGCAATCTAAACAAAAGCACACATATATAAAACCAGGTAGCAAAACATGGAGAATATGTAACAAACTTATAAATTAAATATACAAGAATAAGAGAGAGAAAATGTAATCAGCATATACAAAAGCGACAACAAAATTCATGAGGTTCCGTCCATGATGCCAGTTCCAGATGTCACAGAAATAGATTTATTGCACTCTATTTATCCTAAAAAGTCACCGTTAGGTTTAAACAATTTGAAAGATTAAGATCTACTCTGCTTCTTAAATACAGGAAAAATGACAAAACTTGCATACTATGAGGAAAATCATTCCAGATGTTTGACTTTTGATAATGTAAATATCTCTTATAGAAATGTTTAAGGTAAACAGACTTGTAAAATCCAAGATGACTTGATATCAAGCTTGTCATATTTAATAAAAACAGAAATCTTTGATTGAAGTTGGCAAATTTGGAAGGGTTACAAAAGTGACATGCAACATAAAATTATAGTTTGCTGAGTTTTTAGGATTTTGTTGTTGTTGTTGTTGTAACAATGCATGCACACGGTAGACCAATGGAAGAGAGGTGACGCAATGTTGTCATTGCCCTATATAATTTGATTAGCATACTATAGGTATAACTGTGAATAATATCACAGTTTTGCACACACTTACCTTTAAAATCTCATGAGATTTCTCATTTGCTGATCTTCTTTAATGAAACTATGATATCAATCTGTTTGATATTAATTTTCTAATGCAGTCTATAGTGAACACATAATAGTTTTCCCAATTATGACGCCATGACTGTAATCTATTATATGCCATCAACAACAACCCATTTTTTTTTTATGATTGTGATATATCGATTGTGATTATTATGTAGTAATCCGAGTGATTTGTTATTTTTTGGTCTAAAACAAAAACAACGAACATTCGATTTATGTTATCTGAGACTTTAAAGCCTGCAAAAAACAAAAACAAAAAATTATTACTTCACGGAAAAAAAAAATCGAATCACGTGTCCAAAGAAATAAAAAGAGATGAGATCGTAATCTGGCGGCCATCTAATAGACAGGCTTGAGATTTTATTTGTGTGTAGGTGAAATCACCTAACATTGAGCATTGAAAGATGCTCAATTCAAATACGCTTTATTTCCATCCAACAAAAATGGAATATATAGTACAAAGTATGCATCTTGACAATATTGTTTTAACAATTTGTACGAAGTTCATGTCATATAAAGAAAGTACAATACAGTGTACAAACTACCATACATATAATACTATGTTTAAAGTTCAAAGTTCAAATTGATTTTCATTTCCATTAAATAAACAGAGAAAATTATATACAATGTATAAGCAGTGCAATGATAACAAAAACGTAGATTAACAAAATACATGTGATAATGACTAACAAAATGAAGAAAACATATTTGTATTCTTTTCAAACATATACATATGCATAGTAATAGATAAGGATGGGAATGGAAATGGAGGATCCCACTATGTACGAATGAGAGTGAGAGAAACAATATAATACTTAGATTATATAATATTATATTATATTATATTATATCATATTATATAATGCCTGAAGAGATCCTTGTAATTTGATTGGTTGTGTGACATCGATTATTCGGCCCATTTCACTATGACGTCATCATCCGTGGTTCCATTTACCGTGCAATTTTGGATCCATACGATTTGCTCCATTGCACGCTCACTGACAGCCCGGCATAAGTATACGCGTATACGCTTGTGTTTTGCAGTGTATGTATGCGACAGCGCGCTACCTAGCGTAAGGCGCTAAGTGACACTCTCGCGATCTCAGATTCTCTATTGTTTCTAAATAAATAAAACATGAAAGGACAATGATCTCTTTCAGGCGTTATATAAAACAAATAATAAATGTTTTTCATTCGTGCAATGGACAGAATATTTCATGAGGTGAAATGTGAAATGTTTGATCCATTCAACGAGGCGCAGCAGAGTTGAATGGATCATTTCATCTTTCACCTCATGAAATATTCTGTCCATTGCACTCATAAACATTCATTATTTGTATACTATAGCATAGTAACTGATATTATGATAAAGAAGCCAAAAAAAGTAAATATATAGCGATGGAAAAGATCCATCTACTGAAAAGCGTATAGCTTGTAAAACGTGAATCGCTCGGTAAACAACGTGCAAACAACATGTTATCTAATTTGTCTAAATTTTTTATGTACAGCAAAGCATAATCATATGATATAAAGATACGTGAAACTGTATACTTGATTTACATTGCACAGGGAATAGAAATGCCAAATGTAATATTTATGTTACTGCACAGACATTATTTGAGCCATGTGTTCCAAGAAAATCCGGTGACAAAAATAAGAGTACATATATATAGATACATACACACACATCTGGTCATCCCCCCCCCCCAAAAAAAAAAAGAAAAAAAAAACAAGCAAACAAACAAACAAACAAAACTCATCTAGTCCAGCGGCATAGCTCAATATTTAAGACTAATTGTTCAAATTTGCCCAGAAGGACCAAAGTCGGCACACGTGTAGACTGATACATTCTAAGCAGATTTGGATATCCCGTTGCCATGGCAACAATTAAAAAACAACATGTGTTTCCAATTGTACCAAATTTAAGCATAATGATTAAATGTATACATTTACGATGCAATCAAAGTCCTAGATATTCACTTATAACCTCTCTGTTTCCATGGTAGCAAATTATTTTGAAAAATATATTCCTTTTTTTAAAATGATAATAAAATTTCATAAAAGGGACTAGCTTTAAGGATCTACAGTAATTCATTCAATTGCAATAGAAATCCTGGTAATTCTCTGACGTCTTCTTCCGTTGCCATGGTTAAGAATGATTTTGAGAGAAATAACACATATTTCTCAATAAACAGCATGAATGTGACAAAGTGACAAAATTGTTAGACTTACAGTTACCCGTTCAAATACAATCGACATCATAGTCGTTCAAGGTCATGGGAGGGATATTTTTGATAAGCGTTCCCTTGGTAACACTTGAAGTTCCAGAATCTACATTTATAATAAAATAACACAAAACATAAAAGAAGTGTCTGAGAATGTTAATTCTAAGAGTTATACTTCGTTTGCCATAAGAATCTTGGTCATCCAAAGTCACATTTCCTATAAAATGGTTGCTATGCTAACAACTTTGCAGATTCAATTTTATTCCATTTTTTATTTTCATTTTTCGACAAAAACATATAAACATAAAAGCTATGACTGTGAGAAGAATAAAAACATCCCTCTATCAAAACATAACACAGCTCACTTAGCACACACAGATCCAACTCTGGCTATTTACAATATAGATGTATATATGTTTTCAAGACAAAGGTCATAGTTGATAGGACAGTTGCCATGGCAACACAGTGATAGAGGGAAGTAGGTATGCATGCTTGGCCTACAAATGAATGAAAATCGCATGTGCTGATGTATTTGCAAACGTAACCCTCTCTAACACATGCAACTTAATGTTCTCTAGCCTATTTGACTTTCTATCCTCATAATCTATGTCTGTTTGCTCATAAATTGGTGATGGGTTAAAGTCTCAGAGATACTATCATGCCATGGTGACATTTCAATTAATTTTATAATGAAATTATTAAATAAAAGGCCACAATTGGCTTATGTGAAATTAAGCAACAACACATAAACAAATTGTGATTTACAAGTGACATATATTATTTCTTTCAAGTTAAACGTTTCATTGCAATCATATCTCAGTTATCTAAGATCCACGATGCCAAAACTTCGAGATCTTTAAGATCTTTTGCCAGTGTGACCGCGGCTATACGGGTGACGCCACCCTTAGCGTAGCTCCCATTCCATGTGGTCTGAACAAAATTGTGTGCAACCAATGTGAAAATTGTATTTGTAAGTTTGTTTGTTTGTTTATTTGTATTTTTGTTTTTTGCATTTAATTTGCTATACACGAATTAACTTAAGGGTATTTACAATGTTTACTTTAATAGCAAATATATCGAATCATGTCGATAAAATTGCAGTAGAAAATACGTCTGACACTGAAAGTTGTAAAACAATTATTGCAAATGTTCAGTTCGCCAGTACTATGCCCAATACAAAAAGAAAAATCAGAGCAAGAATTAACTGTAAAATGTTGAATTTTGAGCTCCCTCCACTACTCTTCCTTTCAGGTGGATAAACATTACTGATATCAGTAACTCTTGCTTCAACATTTATAGGGCGCCGCTGAATATTACAGATCCATGATACGTTTTGGGGATCTCTGTCTGAAGTCTCTGCTGGGGAGAAGTCTGCAGATATTGTGATATCAACCACAAATTGTGTGTAGATACCTTCAGATGTACAAGAAACGTTGATTCCTTTAATAAGCTCACTATTGATGTCAACATCTAGAACCGTTGTGTTATGACGTGAAATTAGTTTAACGGGGAGGTCATCGCGTATAACGAAGAAATTAGAAATGGACCATGTGATGTTAGATTCGGGAAATGACATAATAGGGCACTTTACTGATACTGTCGAGTTTGTAACATCGCACACTTGTCCAGACACGATAAAGGGTGGACAGGGGAAATAGCCTTGAAAAAGATCAAATAAAGAGCGACCTTCATTTATAGGTGGCGAGCTACATATACCATTTTGGATGATAAATTGATCTTCAGTGTTAATAAGCCAACGTTGCTTGCAGTCACAATCTAGCGGGTTATCGTCAGCGAGCACAGTAGTACGGAACAAGGGCATATTCCACAAACTTACCGGGAGGACTTCTTTAGCTAAATACCTCAGATTATTACATGACAAGTCAAGTGAGGAGAGGCGAGGAAAGATGTTTAAATATGATTTATCTCTCCTAGTCTCAAATCGCCAAAGCTTATTCCCCTTTAAGTTGATTTTCGTCAATTGGTGAGTACATTCTTCCTTCAGACATTTTGATAAAATGATAATGCTGTTGTAAGATAAATCTAAGAACTGAACTCTTGGGTAAAGATCTATGAAACTACCAATGTCAAAACTTCTTAACTGGTTACCTGTAAGGTTCAAATGAAGAAGTGCCGGAGCGAAGATTCTCGGAATATCAATTAATCCGCTCAATGAGTATTGCAAAACCAGTAGATTTGCGTTGTGTAAAACTGCAGGAACTGCAACGAGTAAATGTTGAGATATCAAGGCAATCCTTTCTAAAATAATCGTCCGTCCGTTTGCTAATAAATACGTCATGAGTTTGTCCTCGACAAATGTTTCTTTTAGAGAAAGACGATAAGGAATTGTCGTGACAGGTTGGCTGTCATTCACTCCATAAATTTTTCCCCCAGTCAAAGCAAAGCTTCCTTCCGTAATGTCGTTGCTTGTGAGTATGACGGTAGAGGAAAACATGAGAGAGAGCGCGGAGATACTTTTCATGCTTCGCAATAAGCCAGGTGATGTTGATATTGTGTTTTTACTACCGAGGCAGGCAAAGAAAATCGGTAAAGGTTCTAGAACATGGGCATCCAAATGCTCTAGAGGATTCTCACAAAGTTGTATGGAAGAAAGTTTAGGGAAATTGTTGGCAAGGTTCCGAGGAATCTCCGACAGCCAATTGTCTCGTAAATCCAAGGTCGTAAGGGTAGGAAAAGTGACTTCGATTTCCACAATATTCGTATTTCTCAGATAGAGATGAGTAATTTGAGGAACAGCGATAAATGCTGTAGGGTGGATGTAATTAATTGGATTGTTGTTAAAATTTGCCACTTTAAGTCGTGGTGAGATCGGGAACTCAAAAATGATCGTGACAATGTTATCATCCATATGTAATACCTCGACGGCATAAAGGACACCAAATGTCTCGTGATTTAGGACACTAATTCTATTTTCGAATATAGACAATATATTGAGTTGTCGCCCTATTGTCGGGAAATGCGCATTCCGAATAAGATTCTTGCCTATTTCTAGAAACTCCAGCAAAGGTGCGGAAAACGCGTCTTCACTTACAACAGATATTCTGTTATCATAGAAGCTTAGACTGTTTAAATTTGGATTACGAAATTGTCCAGTGATGGATGTTATATCATTTTCGGCAATGGAAACATGTTCAAGACTTGGAAGGTTTTGAAAAGTCTCGGCCTGGACCGACTGAATTCTATTGTCCGTCAAATCGATAGTCGTAAGCAATTTCAAGCCAGCGATAACAGGTACGGTCCGAAGTCTGTTGCTTAAAGCCAAGAGAACAGATAAGAATGATAACTTATTGACATCATGGAGTTCTTCTACCAGGGATGAGAAGAGCGTCAACACTTTTAAGGAGGATCTATTGGAAAAGGATATTGTTTTGAGGGGACTGGCAGTGATTGAAACCACTGTCAAACTTGGAATGTTCTCAAGAAGAGAAGTCATTTGCATGTGTCTGCTGCCCCCGTCTATTAATAAACTGTCTAGCCGTTCAAAGGTAGTCGAAATGTTGACAAGTTTGCTCTGTTGCTGGGCCAGACAAAGGATATGCAGATTGGGCAGTTGTCCTGTCGAAGGAAACTCAATCAACTTATTTCCTGACAGATCTAGTTCAGTCAAACTAACTGGGAAGGCATCCTTGGCAATCCAGGATATGTCATTATTTCGAATAAGCACAGTGCGTAAGTTTTGCTGACAAAATGTTCTGGAAACTATGTATTGTAGTCGATTCTTGTTAAGATGAATTATTTCCAGTTGATGCAAGTCAGTGAATGACGAGTCGTCCAACTTTTTGATCAAATTGGAACTCAAATCCAAGACACAAAGAGTTATAGGAAATTGAATTGCATTGACATGCTTGATTCGATTACCAGAGATGTCAATTTTCTCTAAATAGGGAACGTCTTTGCGGAGGTGCGTCCCAATATCAACAATTGCATTTTTTACCAAAAGCAGCGTTCGTAGAAAAGTATGATTGTGAAACTTTGGAATCGAAATCAGGAAATTCTCAGAGAGTGATACACTATAAAGCTCCCTCATGTACAAGAATAAATCTGCGAGAACATCCCGTAAAGAATTCTTGTTCAAAAATAACTGTTTTGTGCCTGCCACGTTTTGAAATAGTTCTAGGGAGATCCGTCGTGGCACTTCCTGAGTACAGACGTAGGAGGCGCTAGATATGCTGTTGTTGAGACATCTCGAACGAGGAACATCAAATACGTTTATGCAGGTAACGGTCTGACTAATAGGATCACATGTACATATGTAACAAACCTTCCCTCCAACAGATTTAGATGAAAGGAGAACAGATAGCCCCAAGAGAATAAGGTGCAGTCTGCTACTACCCAGCCAGCTTTGCTTCCTCCTTACAGTGCCAGTCATTTTTGTCCCTGTTTCAAGAATGAATAATGGTGAATCATTTTATGAGGAATATATATATTTGATTTTCCGTCAGACTAAAATATAAAGTAAATAAATGAATAAATAAACACATAAATAAATAGCTAAATAAATAAATAAAGGAAATTGATCCCGGCTGAAGAAATGGTGTATTACTCTTAAGGATCATAATTGCATAACAGTTGTAACAATATTTTCATAAACCAGTATACTTCTTTTTAAAAGTGTCTATTATGATGTCCCTTTTTATAAGAATAACTTGCCCGCTATGTTAGAAACAAGAAAATACAGCTATAGTGTCATCGGTCTCTGCAATCGATTGATTTTCTGAAAAAGAAATGATTCAGCGATTGCTTAATGATTTCATTATTAAAAGTAAAAGATGGATAATAACAAAAGAGAACTAGAAATGTCGCTATGGCGACTAGTATGCCTCCGCCATAATGCATGATTCTCCTAAGGTCTAATAGTCCAAAGTCTTGGCAATGTGTGATGACAGTTTCACATAATTGGCAAACTGATATCAAAATGACAGGTTTGTCACAAATGTGTTGAATGTTCACTTTCCTTGAACTAGGTTTAATTGGATGAATGGTTATATTGTTAAGAGTGCAGGTGGATTTGAGGAGTTTTACTTGACTTTTGACCCTTTCATAAGTTTATGCATTGAGCAATTTTCAAGGTATGGAGAAAAAGTGTAATTTCAGTATTAAAGAGTAAAATTTTAACATTTTTACCTGGAGTCTGACCCTTGACCTTTGACCTATGACCCTAAATTCCCAAGAGAATCACTGCCAGGTAGAACATGCATAGATATATATGTAAGGTTTCATGACGATACCTTGATTCACTTTCGAGATATAAGAAGTGAAATTTAGCACTTTCACTTGACCTTTGACCTTTGGGCAAGAAACTTCCAAGAGAATCTCTATTGGGTAATACATTTATATATATTCAGTTTCAAGTAAAATCCTGCAGACATTGCATAGATATGAGGGAAATAGTGAAATTTTGAGGAGTTGACCTTGACCTTTGACCCATGACCCCAATTCCCTACATAATCACTGCCAGTCAGTACATCCATATGTACTAAGTTGCATGGAGATACCTTGAACCATTTGCGAGATATGGAAAAAAGTGAAATTTTAACATTTTCTCTTGACCTTTGACCTCATGACCCGAAACTCTCTCTGGTAAATGTTTATTTAGTCGTACACATATACCCTAAGTTTAAGAAAAATACTTTCAGGCATTGTCTAGATATGGAGGAAATAGTGAAATTTTTAGCATTTGACCTTGACCTTTTGGCCTTTGACCTTGAGCATGTGCACCCAAAAGTTGATAAGCACAACTTTGCCCACTAATACATATACATGCCAAGTTTCATTAGGATACCTCAAACGGTTTAATCAGTTACGCTGTCCACAAAATTGATTGCGGACGGAAGGACGGACAACCCGAAAACATAAATGCCTCTGGCGACACTTCGTGGCGGAGGCATAAAAATCAAGGAAAATGTATATACTAAGTTGTAAATGCATTATGTTATAGGCCTACACTAGGCTATTTTGTCATGAATCCAAGTGCTCCACCAAGTTCTCAAAATGCAACGTCTAAATGTAACCATGACAAAAATGAGAAGCATTCAAATCACCAGAAAAAATACTTTTATAAAAGCTCAGTTAAGTCAAATATTTAGCGCAAGTTTGCAAGGGTTGACAAATCTTGATCTCGTTTGTTTGTATAAACGAGTATCTGTACGGCGATTCACAATTTCAAACAAAAACATTGTTGCAAGAATCCAACATTCAGGAATAGTAAAAACATTATGTATTAGTCAGACAAGAGGAAATAAAAACTTTTTGTCTGTAAGGTAAAGAACAATGAAGGCACAGTCTAAGTTCAATAGAATAATAATCTGACCGCATGGTTACATATTTACATGCCACATTAAGTATGTTTTACTTAGCATGTAAATTGAACATAATGAATGATTCTTAATTGATTCTCTGTGTATTTCAGCTGGATGATTTTGGTTAATAAATATCTTGACAATGGCAGAATAATCTTTTTAAACCTTTGAAAGCTTGGGCGGTTTTTTTTTAATCTATCCAAGTTATCAAACTATGGTGCCTACAGCTCAGACCAAAATTCCGCAATGAGCTACCGGAATGATAAACAATAATAATCTTCATTCTTTGTTACACGACGTGGTGAAAGCCTTTGACTTTATTTTTCAGCAGAATCCTAGATAAATGAATCTACGGTTTTATCTATCTATGTATTTATTTACTATTACAATTCAGATATGGACGGAGGAAGAAGTCTTCCCTAATCTCCAGCACATTGTCCTCATGATTCACCGGCGTAGCAAAGATTTGATCTTAGGGGGCGGTTAGTATGCGAGGGAGCAAGCGAGGGGGAAGGGGTGGGAGGGGGATGTCCGCCTCCCGCAGTGAGAACTTTTTGTGCATTTTGATGTTGTAAATGGTGCAATTTGATGCATGTTTTCGTATGTTTTATCGACTTGAAACAATCCCACTGGTTTAAGTAAGGTAGCAGTATTTTGATGTAGATTATAATTGAACAATTTGCCTGTAAAATGTTATCATTTGAATAATATCATAAACGCTATCTGTTAAGCAATCAAACAGAAAAAGCGTGAAAACGAGGGTGTAGGAGAGAGAGGGGACCGCCCTCATCGCCGCCCCCCCCCCCCCCCCTGGCCACGCCGGTGTCATGATTCCAGTTACTCTGTGATTCCTATCACACCCTCACTATTAAAAACAAAGCTTAACAATCCCATGCAAACACACGAGAGATTTTTGTTTAGAAAATTGGATCTTTCGTTTCGTTTATTCCTTCCAATAAAAGACCAGTGGTTGCATTAGACAAAAAAATTAAAATCAATAAAAATGAAATTAATGATATAATTCAAACAAACAAAATTAGTAGTTTATATATTTACCATATCAAACAGTACATGGAAATGAAAAAGAGAACTACAGAAAAGCCTTGAGACCTTGCATGAAATAAGATCTCTCAAGTGTGTATGAGTGGTTGCAGAAGCACGTTTTACAATGTCAAACACCAAAGACATTATATAGAAATGTGGCAACAATTATATGAAATGTTCAAACAAAATACAATAAGGTTCAGTATTTAACAAGAAAAACACTTTTTAAGAGATTTTTTGAACATCTTTAAACACTTATGACAGTGCATTTTGATAAAGAATTCCAAACCACAGAAAGATAAAAAAAATGGACAGGTTTTTTTTTTTTTTTTTTTGGCGAAAGTTGTGATAACTGTAAACATAGGAAATTAATTACCATTACAAGTATCATGACGATGGGTGCTGTTATTTACAAAAACATTTGTTCACCTTCAGTGTAGACCTAGTGTATTTTCATATTCCCCAAAAATAAACAATCCTTTCTTGATTGTAACACAAAATCATATGCACGAAAACACGAAGTAAAAGTCGTACTTTAACGGTCATAATATAATATGCTGACATTGTAGATTTAGAACAGCAGAGATAGAAACATGAAGGAAACCTCGAAAAGCTAAAGTTGTAGGAATTGCACATTTCCATTGAAATTAAGCATCAATATGGAGATCGGAAATAATAAAAAAAACTGACCTAAGCAAATATCTTTACAAACATCACTCAATGAGCAAAAAGATGGCTATCGAAAGTTTATGTTCAACTGAACTTACCACTATACGCCATTCACCTGGTAATGTAATGAAGGAAACGTCCACACAACATGGTTGCTACCGAGAGCTTTTCACGGTGTATATGGCTCTGGAATAAGCAAAGTGCTACTGAAGTCGATCTCTTCGTAATTTTAGTGCGCATTCCAAAAATCCTAACTTTTACCCGCGGACAGACTAGTTAGAGGTGTCTCCTCACCGGCTGCAAAACATAATGAATGATAACGTCATAGAGATGTATCTTTTATACAGATTGCAGTCAGGCAATGATGTAAAACTTTCTGGATTTCAGACGTCGCATGTATGAATATATTAATATCCAATCAGACAACATTTCTCAACATCCAGGGGCGGATCCAGGAATTCCGTAAAGAGGGGGCGCCTTTACAAAATTAAAGGGGGCGCACGCTTCCCTCTTCCTTTTTTTTTTCTTTTTATTTCGTTTGTTTTAACAAATCCGCCACTGACACCAATGCAAAGTTGAGAATTCAATCGAATGGAAAGTGCTATTCCGACATCCCAGCAATGCCCGGAATTATAATAAGTAATAATTATACACTCCATATTCCGACATCAATTCAATTAACTCACTTGTCACAATTCTTATACCGACTCACTCAAACATGTGAGTATATTTCTTCTATTCTACAATGACAGATTCATACAGTGCAGAACTCAGGCATAATGCGCGTACCTGCGGATTGGAGGCCTAATCTTGTTTTACCGTCTGGCCGATGTTTTTTTAGGGTTTTGCCCTATTCCATCGTGCTGAATCCGAATCTGGATGATGGAAGTCTTGCATCCTTGAGGGTTTTGAGGTACAATCAAAATTCAATATGGCCTCAAAAAATGGCCACCAAAGGGTTTTGAGGTACAATGTATTCAATATGGCCTCAAAAAATGGCCACCAAAATTTGAAATTCCTATATAATATTATTTCATTATGAATGATGAAAAATTGACACAAAATTGGGTTTTCCCGCATTTCCAGGGTGCTGAATCTGAATCAGAATGATGCAATTTTTGCATTCTTGGGGATTCTGAGATATTCAAAATGGCCGACAAACATTGAATTCCTTCATAATTCTTTTTAGGTGATGAAAAGTTGAAAATCATTGGTGGTTTTAACTTATTTCGAGGGTGCTGAATAATCCGCATATGGAGAAGCCGATTTTTGTATCTCTGAAGGTTCTGAGATATTCAAAATGGCCGCCAAACAGTGAAAAATTTATATTAATTATTTCTGTATGAATTGTACAAAATTGAGAATAAATTCATGGTGTTACCCTATTTCAAGGGTGCTGAATTTGAACCTGATGGTTGATGCAATTATTGTAGCAATGAGGATTTTTCATATCCAAGATGGCCGCCAAAAATTGACATTCCAATTCATTTCCTTATTTAAAAAAATGGTAAATTAGTCAATACGAAAATTATGGTTTCACCCTATTTCGAGGGTGCTGAATCCGAATCTAGTTGATGCAACTCTTGAATCCTTGAGATCTTTTAGATATTGAAGAGTTTTCACATTCATTTTGGACGCCATCTTAAATATCTCAAAAACCTAAATGATACAAGACTTGCTACAAGGAGATTCGGATTCAGCACCCTCGAAACAGGGTAAAACTGTGAATTTATTTCCAATGAATTTATTCACATTTCATAAAGAAAGCAATATGAGAATTTGCATTTTGGCGGCTATTTTGGATATCTCAGAAACGTCTGGGATGCAAGAGTTGCTTTACCCAGATTTGGATTCATCATCGTGCTCGACCAAATTTTTCACATTTTTCACTCTTTCAAAGGAATATCCTATAGGAATTTCCATTTTTGGCGGCCATCCAGAATATCTCAAGATTCTCAAAAATGCAACAGTTGCATCATCCTGATTCGGATTCAGCACCCTGGAAATGCGGTAAATTTCCATTTTGTGTCCACTTTTTCACCACTTATAAGGAAATTAATAGAAATTTCCTATTTTGGAGGCCATTTTGGCGGCCATTTTGAATATCTCAAAACCCTCAGAGATGCAAGAGTTGCATCATCCAGATTCGGATACAGCATCCTCGAAATTATAGAGTAAACTCATCAAAAAACAGACGGTATAAAGTTCAGCCTCTGGCACCCAGACTGGAATAATCTACTCATAAATATTTTTCTAGAAATCGAATATTTACGTAAAATTTTCAAACAGCAAATTGTTTTAACCACGTTGTGTAGTAGCAGCAGCAGGCCTACTGGACGACGATGCTGTACACTGATTGTCCGCATGACTGACACGACATTTGCTCCTGCGACATCATTTTGCTCCGGTCTTATTTTCTCCAAGGATTTATAAGGTTGTGGTTATATACAAATTTTGTATGGTTGTGATAGGGTTTTAGGTTTAGTTTGATGGGAGGATTAGGATTAGGGTTAGGATTGTGTTTGTGGGTAGAACCACCAGCGTAGCCAGGATTAGTTTTGATCTTTTTTTTTTTGGGGGGGGGTGTATATGCGAAGGAGCGGAGCCAGCGAGGGGGTGTGGAAGGGGTGTCCCCCCCCCCCCTCCCGCAGGCAGAACTCTTTGCATTTTGATGTTGTAAAATATGGTGCAATTTGATGCATGCTTTTGCGTGTTTTATCAACTTAAAACACTCCCACTGATTTAAGTAAGGTATATAGCAGTATGTTTTGATGTAGATCATTATTGAACAATTGCATATAAAATGGTTTCGATTAAACAAACTTCTTGTATGAATTTGTTCTTACAATAAATGTCATGAACGCTGTCATATTGTTAAGCAATCAATACTCTAAATTAGTACGAGCGAGTAAGCCGAAATTTGTATATTTCTGCGTCATCATTACGTTTTTTTCTTATCTTTTTTGTGTGTTTTTTGTGCCCCCCTCCCCCGTATGTTCGAAACTGTTGGCGTCCTCCTTTGATAAAATCGGCGATCGCTTCAGAACGAATGAAATTGCAGTCGCTGCTCCGTGTAACATCTTTTCCTGCTGAATATAAAATGACATGAGTGAACACAATAGACATTATCATTTTGTCCGCGTCATCGTCACGTTTTGTTCTTATCTTCTTCTCTTTTTCTATACAAATTTTGGCGAGCGAGCGCAGCGAGCGAGCCGAATATTTTTGTATTTCAGTTTACAAATCTATCACAATCGGTCACACCCTCTCGTTATCAACGTCAAAGTTGATAATCAATGTCATCCACGAATCGCACGTACTCGGGCGGCCAGTGGAAAAAAAAAAAAAAACACCGGTCACACGCGCCAAGGGCCATGGCATGCAGTGCCAATATAATAATAGCTCGCACAGATTGATACATAACATTTGTGTTTGTGTGCATGGGGACAATCCGATGGTTCATACAACAAAAGGGTTTCGTACAATTATTTTTAACATTGTTAAACGTACTCTTCCACATTTACGTAGCATATATATAATGTGTCTTTATATTTATTTGGATTGTTATCTTGAGAATTGCTAAAAACCGTTCTTATGAAAAAGTGGACCTTTCAGAATTTGGGGGGGGGGGGGGGGTGCGTACGCACCCGACGCACCCACCCCCCCCCCCCCCCCCCCCCCCCCTGGCTACGGGCCTGTAGGCTCTATACATACACGCAATGTTGGTGGGTAGAACTTAGGTTTGGCTTTAAAATAAAATTATTTCATGGTCGAGTAATTGTCGCAGGAGCGAATGTCATGGAACTGTGTCTTGGAAATAAGATCATGACTGGGACTGAGTATTAAAATCCCGAAGAGATTCGTCCTGCGACAGAACTGCTGGAGTATATTGATTCGTTCACTCTTTCCATCTGCACACAAACTCCAACGCGCATGTGTTACACGGCGGATTTGTTTTTTTGTTTTTTGTTTTCTTTTTCTTTGTTTCTTCTGCGCGGGCGGTCTCGATAGAAGAAGCCCTGCACCAACATTGCACATAAACTCAACGTGGGTCAGGTAACGTAAAGTTTACGTCTGTGCATATATCGCATGCTGTGCTGGCCAAAATACTCTTTGGTGCAGTGTGGGGTACTATGAGCTGCTAGGTACTGCAGTCTTGTGATCGACTGAGGACCGCGACTCTGGACCTAAAACCTCTTAGGTAAGAATGAGAATGTATGCCTACATATTATCGGCAAAATCGTGAAATACTTTATTTGTGTATATATGACTCATAAATGGGTTTTCATGAGGCCTTTTCAGAGATCATTCGAGTTGTCCATACTTGTCAGTCCCATACGTAAGAATACTAGTATGTGTATTTGTGCGCATGATTGTGTAAATCAGATCAATGGTGTATAACTATGGTGGGTGGTGTGACTGTAAGTTTGCTTGTAAATTTTCAGCAACTGACCATGATGGTGTGATATGCGTAAATTTGGGTGTTTTTAGTACTGGTATTTTATGTCGTTGTGGTTCAGTAATTGAGACCAACCAATTATGCCACACCACAAAAAAAAAAAAAAAAAAAAGGCAACCACGTTTGAACCAGTGCTGTCCATGACCATGTGACATGACAATTGACATTTGTTTGTTGTTGATGTGTTGGGTTGTTTTTTTTTTTTCAGAGTTCACCACGTCAACACTATGCATTGCCCTCAACCCCATCTCTCTTTTTTTTCTATTGTTTTGGCGTGTAATCTAAATTGGGTCATTACAGATCTAGTTGACCGAAAGATAGGTCTGTATCTGGTCGTCGGGGTCGGGGAGACTGCGTCTGGCTTCACGAATCCCCTCCTATATACAGACTGAAGGCTATGATGCTGGCTACTGTAGGGATGCTCTGCCAATGGTCGTGCACAGACCAAACGTTACAATAAACCCAATTTCATGCAGCTTTTTTACATTCAAACAAGTTTGACATGGCACGACACATTACGCAGCAATATTTGGGGTAAATTTCTCACATTGTGCAATCGAAATACAGTAACTAGAATGCCTACTGTAGGTTAGATCACAGAAATTTGTATCCATATCGCAACATCGCCATTCGCTAGCTGTAAGTCACCATTTTGAATCCGTTAGCCAATCATATGCAAGGTACGTGTTTTCATGAAAAAACACATAGAAGTTTATCTCGCATGTGATTGGCTAACGGATTCATATGTTGAAGAGCTGTTCTCGTATGACCGTACAGAGGGCTGGTAGTTGCATTTTTTTTTCATGAAAATTTTACGAAAATATTGGAATTAATCTGGTGAGTGCAATGCATTCTTGAAATGTTGATTTTGCTATTATACAAGTTTCAATTTCCCGATCTAGGGCTGTGAATTAGACGCAATCGAGAAGGATGAGGTACCTCTCCCAATTCTCCATAGAGACAGTGGTTAGAGCTTCCCCACAGCTAACTGCACCAGCGACCCCAACCCGTACTGAGTAGGGGTCGCATGGCAGCTCTATGGCTATCGCAGAACCGCGTGATATGGCTTAGCATTTTGGTGATCAGAGACCAAAATACAGGGTTTTACACTGAAATTCGCAGCCATGCTGTTAGATAAGATACTTACAATCAGAGCCACCAAAGTCGATTTACAATATGATCTGTTTTAAGAGCCCAGTGAAAGATTTTATCTGAGATTTTGCTCCTTCCGCACTTCGTATCATAGTACAACTTACACAGCGCATGCGCTATCAGCCTTGCTGTCGATCGGGTATGGATAAAACGTAGCACATATTACAATACACAATGTATGCGTGTGGAAAAAAAAACAGGGCGGCTAGCTGAGAACTGAAATGAATATTCATGAGGCGTGACACATTCTAATAGAACGCATGCTGGGCGATGATTTACTATACTTATTTATTTTGTTTCGATGACAATTTATCTTGTTTTCGGAGGTAATGGTGAGGGATACATCAAGGCGCCTGTAATATTCAACAATATGGTATTACAACATGTGGCTTTTCCTTGCGAATCCAAGTGTCGTTTCTTTTGAACGGTGAGCTGTTTACAGAATTGCAAGCGTCGCAGTGCACTTGATTACTTCACTAAATTGCATACACGTCGTCGGGGCGCTGTTACTGGTTACAGCGCCCTGCGCCGGGGTTACCCCACAGCAATATTGTAGTACAAGCTTCCGTCTGTCTCCGGAGGAGAGCGATAATGTCAAAAAAATTAATAAATAGATAAAAGACAGATCTTCCTATAGACCTCATAGTATGCTGCTTTAGGGGGTTGATAATAGAGAAGGGCAGTGATTTGGCTCAGTCAGGAGCTCATCTGCCTCCCCTCCAGATCCTCATCAAAGTAAAAGCAAAGGACCAGGGTTTGATTTCTGAGTCTCACTGAGCAACTTGTTTTGTGTACTCATCCCGTTCCCTCTTGAGGTGAATGAGGCAAAGACGCTGTCCCCCAGATAGGACATAAAATGGAGGTGCCATGTGTGAGAGAGTTATTACAACTCATGCACATTGAACTAAAATCCTGCTTCATTCGTTCATTGCAAAGAGCAGGGTGCTAACCCAGTACAGTACCCAGTGAAGTGACCACCCACCTACTTGACTAAAAGATTGGTCTGTATCTTGTTGTTATGGATATGTTCTGTGGAGACTACATCTAGCTTCATGGAATCCCCCCCCTGTACAGACCAAAGGCTGTCCTACTGGCTCCTGTAGAGGTGCTGTGCCTGCTGTTGCGTACAGACCAACGTTACAACAATCCCAATTTCATACAGCTTTTTTTACATTCAAACGAGATTGACATGACATGACACATTATGTGTTGTTTGCAGCAATATTTGGGGTAACTTTCCCACTTTGAGCAGGTTTCTACTGAGTGATAAAAATTCAAAACGATGCGAGGTGATGTGAGGTGATTCGCAGTGATGCACGGCGATGCGCGGTGACACCTCAAATTCTTCCTCAGTAGAAACACATCAGGCAGTGGCCAATGCACGGTGATGTGAGGTGGGTGATGCACAGTGATGCGAGGGATGATTTTCAGTAGAAACACAGCGGCTAACGAAATTCACAGTGTACCAGAAGTCTTGAATTATTGGGAGATTTAGCCTGCATTATTCTAACGGTCACACACTTGCATATTACTTTATGTTCACAGCGCTGATGCATCTTACAGTGTATGTGTTGTAGTACTGGTATCTAATACATGCACTATACAGTCTACACAAGTACTGCGTACTGTTACTTTTCATCGTACACATGGCTTGCATGTTGTTTGGGTGTAACGTTTCCTGAACAGATACACTAACTTGCTTCTTGTTGTTTGAATATAAAATTGTGTCGGATAATATTGACTGGACATTGGATCTGCACTGATTTTTTATTTTCAAGTGCGGCAGGACCACCAAGCTTTCACCCGACAGCAAGTGTTGGTTCTAATCCTTATAGCATGCAGCGGGTACTGCGTAATTATTAAAATTCATGAAATTCTTCATATTATCATGGCTGCTACTAAAACACTGATCAATTCAGTGCTTATTTACGTCGATGTAGGGCAATTTGTCAATCAGTTGCAATGAGAACACCTCGATGGAGGAATTTCATGAATTTGAATAATTACGCAGTACCCGCTGCATGCTATAAGGATTAGAACCAACACTTGCTGTCAGACGAAAGTTCGGTGGTCTACTGGAGATGATGCCTGTCCGGTGATCAGGAGGTCGTAGGTTCGAATCCTGCTCGAGTATGTACGCCCATGATTTTTTATCATGGCTACTATTAAAACACTGATCAATTCAGTGCTTATTTACGTCGATGTAGGGCAATTTGTCAATCAGTTGCAATAAATTTTTCACACTTGACCGGGTGAGAGGAGTTTCGCATGTTTTTATTTCTGCAGAAACAAGACATCAACTACTGGAACATATGGCATTGGCAAGCAAATATATTCTATTGCTTTTATTAACGTGCTACCTTGTGGTTGTGCGAAATGCGCGAAAATTTCAACACTGCAAAAATTTCCACTTTTACAGTAAACAATTCATGTCCCGATGACTTGAGGAATCACACAATACTTCACAATATGTATGAATATAAAGAATTAGCCTTACCTGTACTTTCAGCAGAATCAATTCAGTCACAAAACTTTTGATTTCCAGCTGTGTCAAGATTGATTCATTTTGGGCATAGTCAGTATTGCCTTGTGATAATTTTCATTACCGTGGTAACCATGTATGTTTTACATAGTAAAATACAAAGGCAAATCATTGTACATGTACACTGTACAGGCTATCCTCTTATTTTGTTGTCCTGCCGTGTATGAACAAAAAATAATCAGCGTGGACTGCTGTTATGTCTTTGAAGAATGTCAGACATTTTGTGCATATCTTGACCTAGCTTTGATTCTGCTTCACATTTCTGCCCAGGCGATCAAAGGCTCCATCAGTGAACCAGCACCAGGAATTTTGTGAGTTCCAGGATGTTTGGAGGACAGCAACCGACATCAGGGGGCACCACTGGTACCCCCAGTCTCTTTGGGACCACAGGTGGTGCTACAAGCACCGGCCCACCAAGCGGAGGGTTCTCATTTGGTGCAGCTCCCACTGGTTTGTGAAATGCTGATATGTTGAATATACATGTACACATACTTTAAGATTACATATTACTGTGCACTCCCATTGGAACCAACATGGTAAATAACAACATTCTTGTTACAAAAAATTAAGGTCCCATAATTATCTATTCCTCTTTACATACTTTACTGTTTGACCATAATGAGATATCAATGTAGCAAAAGAAAACTTACAGTCCTGAGGACTTTGTTGTAATGGAATTTGAATTTACCACAGTACCGGTACCGTACTTACTTTAAAGTACATAATCCCCTTTTATATGACATTATAATAGAGTAGTATTACAAGCATACAATAGATACCAAAATATATTATCATTCATTGAGCTGATCAAGTTCTCTAAGATCCCATTTACAGTGAGCGAAAAGGCTGGGCTCGGCCACGACCGAGCGCGGCCTTCATTTCAGTGTAAACGCGCAAAAGGCCAAATGTGGGGCCAGAAATGGCCGCTCATTTGGCCACGCTATGGAGGTGGTCTTGGCCTTTTCTCACTGTAAACGCAAACTGGGCCAAATGCGGTACCAAATTTAGTCTGGCTTCCTGACCCTCTGCCCGTGCTGTTTCACTATTCAGGATATTAACCCCCTCAATGTTGAAAACTAGTATAGTTTAAGGTGGTTTTGTCCTGCAAAGGATTTTTCCTTCGGCAAAGGCCTTTGCCGAATGGCGACTTCGTTGCCACGGAATTCAGTTGGCAAAGGATCTGAAAACCAGACTATACCAAATTGCGTTTGTTTACAAGCAGAGCGCCACTACAACAAAATATTGAAAGGTTTGAATTAAAAGTCCAGGCCGAGACCGGCACTGTAAACGGACAGAATTGCGGGCTCAGTCCCGCAATTTAGGCCGGGCTCGGCCGCGGCTCGTCCCGGCCCCGCACTGTTAACGGGGTCTAAGTCCATCGGAAGTTTTTTATGCATTTATAGATCATTTATAAACGTGTGATTAATTTTAGTGCATTACATTCCTAAATGCATAAAATCTTAATTTCGTCGGTTGAGAATGATAAAGGCGTTAAGTTGCCACAAAACCCATAGTGTTCGAGACAACTTAAAGCCCTTCTCATTCTCAACAGACGATTTGTAAATGAGGTGACAATACTGTACAGTTCTAGTGTATAACATTTATGTAATGTAATGTAAGTTATTGAAATAACGTTAAATCAAGGTGGCTTATACAAGAAGACCATGATATGAAAGGGTTATCATAGAATAAACATTACTAACATTGTATTACTTGTAATACCCAAAATAAACAGAGTAGAATACAAGTGTTGACTGTAGTATGAATTGTGTTGGATCTTTACTGTGCATTCACCATGCATTCATTATGCAAGTAGTATTCCTAGAGCAAGTCATTATTGAATATTCCCACAATTACCTCATTAAAATTTCTTGCCGTTAGAAAAAAGTTGCTTGAATTGTCAAGTCACATAATCAGATAAGAGAATCTGGTCAAAAATATTGTTCCTGTAATATATATTTCCGTACCATTTCAATTACTGATTCAAGTAATCATTTTATCTTTTTCTCCTAATGAAATCTGATGAGATTTACAAGGAATCATCCATGGCAGTAAGGAATGCAGAGTAAATGAAAAGAGACAGTTTTGGTCCCTTTGGCTTCTTAGGGCTGCAGCACTGTTTGTAATCTTTTCTTTCCAGTAGATCACTTAAGTGTAGTGTGTTTTTGATACCCATGTTACTATGTAGGCAAAGAATAATACGTAGGAGGTTCAGGAGCTCAAGTTTGCATACTTCAGAGACTGAGACTTGCATACAACATCAGTTTTCTATGGATACACAAAAGTAGTCCACACTTACCGGTATATCAAATTTTGTGGTCTTAATGATCCGGGTTCCATGCTGCCATCTTTCTGAACAATCTGAAGATGCATTATGAAAACTACCATAATGTCTGGTATAATTTACTTGTTTATTTAGGGAATGAAATTAAATTTCACCCAGTGATAAAGCAGGTATAACTTTTAACAATGAAGTCAGTCCATCCAGAATTGTGTGCAAATGTGTAAATCTGAACTCTATGTTTTGAAAGTGTTTGAAGCTGTACCCTCCTGGAAAGCTGACTAAAGCACTTTTCTGATTACTTCTGATAAATGAAACTGATATGGTATACTCTTTAGGTATTGTTCTTTATTAGTTTATATGTCAGATTAGTGTCCAGGCATGTTCAATTGAATAATTTTTGTTGTAATTTCATCAATGTTTGCACAATTTCTAGTCACACATCTGTATGTCTTTAATACCACCGTAGGGATGGCAAAAGGTAGTTACCATTGTAAAGACGTAATATTCCTGAGAGAGTGGCTGTTCATTATGTATTGACACATGATTTCAGTTGTCTTCCTATTTGGGAGGCAGATCCAGTTTCACACATTCTTCAGATATTTTTGAGTTGCGGTATCAAAACAAGACTGTATTGGCTCCATGTCATGAACCTCTGTGATAAAACATTGCACTTGTTTGTTAGGCCTCTGATATGAGGTTAGCTGCTTGCTATGTATTCCTAAGATAAAGTGACCCGAACCACTGTTTCCACCAGGCTCAGGTCCACCATCATTCAGTTTTGGAGCTAGTGTCAAGCAGGGAGCTCCTGCTGCAGGGGGGTTTTCCCTTGGGACAGCCGCCCAAGGGAATGCAGCCATAAGCTCTGCAGCTACCACAGCTGGGGGAGGTTTCAAGTTTGGAGGAGTAACGACAACCGGAGCAACCCCATCAGGTAGGGAAACATGGCACCCAGCAGAGAGTAGACAAATAATACACATGAATTACCCACACAAGGTACCCTTGGAATGGTCTAACATATTCGCAAGTAAAAAAAAAAAAAAGAGAGAGAGAGAGAGAGATTAAATGTTGCCTCATCACCATCACGATGTAAAGATGCTCATGACTGGTTATAAGCAGAATTATATGTTAGATAAAATAAATACCTGGTCATGTATACGCTCTCAACCAATCATTTGATTAGGATCTGCTTTATCATTTTATGAAAAAAAATAACTAAATAAATAAATAAATTCAAAAAAATTTATATGTATATATATATATATATATATATATATATATATATATATATATATATATATATTTTATTTATTTTTTTTTTTATCAATGGGAGAATATGTTGGGTGTATGACACATGATGAATGTGTGTTGTTCCCATCTGAACTAGAATGTATGTTTAATAGCCATTTGGTTGTGATGACTTAGGGAATCAGTGCACACATTGGGAGATATTCTGATATGCAGAATAGTAGGCTGAAAAGGGGTGAAATGAATATAATGATTCGCATCTGTATAAGGGCAATTACCCCCCAGCTAAATACTAGTAAGTGATAAGGTTAGAGGAAAGAGTAGGGTTAGGTTTAGGATTAGGATTAGAGTCAGGATAAGGATTAGGGTTAGGATCAGGAGACGGGTCCGGGGTAATTGCGCTAGATCCATTCACATCCTACACAAGCACTACTTCTTCCCTTTATGTGAGTGTCCTTTGTTAGGTTACCTCTGATGTCAGCAAAGTGAGCAGCTGTTATACAATGGATCAGCTGGACTGATGTCTACACAGATTCTATGTTAGCTCGGTGACTGACTTATGTTACTCTCATTATGAATTCAGAGACACCATCCCAAGCATCTCTTCAAAGGAGATTCTCCTGTATGGATCTCCTTGCATACTGAAGACTGATCCTGCAAACATGCAAACATAATGTGTACATAGGGACATCCCTTTGCCGCTGTGGGTTCAGATCCTGTTTACTTGCTCTCTGGTGCTATCTCAGCCTGATTTTCAAACGTTTTATTTGACAAAACTAAAGTTGGGTGCGAGAAAGTAGATTTTAAGCACCAAAATATACATCTTTAGTAGAAGGTACATTGTACACTGCTAGGGTGGAGAGATTTAAACTCAAGCAGGATATTTTTGCAAAAATGGGCTGAAAGCAGGAAATTTTGCCAAAATCAGGAGGGTTGGTGTCTTTGTCAGTCATTAAATGAGTATTGTATTCACATAATCTCAGGTGGGCTGACCCTTGGCCAACCAGCAGCCAGTGTAGCACCCCAGGCTGCCAGCACCATCACAGCTCCAACAACAGGATTCAGCCTCGGGGGAGCAGCATCAACAGCGCCCTCATTGGCAGCAGGAGGGGCTCCTTCCACTGGCTTCTCTCTCCTGGGAGGAGGTGAGAAACCTTCATCACACATTTTATACTGTAGTGTGAAAGTGAGCAGTTTGGCGCATTTCACCCAATACAAGATGAAACTAGCACGAAATTAAAAACAGGTGAATCATTTTGCTTGTTACACGTAGACCCTCCTATTATTTCATACATATTGGACCTCTTTGTGTACATGTAGGTATAGTGTAATGTATGGCTGTAATGTTATTTCTATATTTTCTGTATGTTTGCTCATCCTGTAGCATGAATGGATTAGTGGTTATGGTGTGGACCTGGTACCTTTTATCGTACAATGTGCTGCTGATGGCTTGGCAGCAGTAAGCTGTTTGAAGTGCTCTTTCAATTGAAACCATTCATTTTGCCAGCGCTCTTTAGACCCTTTCAAATTTTAGTACCTTTTTGATAAGCCTTTCATTCAAAATATCTCCTTACACCCTTTCTTTTGACATAACCCTTTCTGGAACTTTCATTTGGTGGAAGCCTCTAGATATCCATGTTGTCCTCATTACCTCTATACACCCTTTCATTTTGCACAACAGTTTCTTGTACCCCTTCATACCCCAGCTTTGTTGTAGACCCTTCCAAATTACAGTAACTTTTTGGTAACCCTTTCATTTTGCAGAAGAGTGTCCATAACCCCTTTCATTCTCAGCTCTGTTGTAGACCCTTTCAAATCACAGTAGTTTGCTAGTTGCCCGAGTTTGCTGTGTTCTTGGAAAGAGTCTGCAAGAATGCGTGAGGTGAACTTGCGATACCCAGATGAGCCCTAGACCCTCTGGGTCTCTCTTGTTTGTTTGTTTTTTACTTCATTTCTTTCAATCACTTTCATTTACTCGATACACAACACTCAGCTACTGCAGCTACAGGACAGATATCTCAACCATCGGCTACCACAGCCAGTACAGGAGGGTTAGGAGCTGGTCTGGGATTCTCCCTTGGAACAGCTGCAACACCAAACACCAGTGAGTGCAGTGATTGCCAGACTAGAACAAGTTTGTGACATCTGTTGAGTATTTCAACTCTTGTGGAGTAGAGGTCACACTTACATAACTATTGCATTGGGAGTACATCAATACCTGAATATCACTAAGAGTTTCTTTTTAGTTGTTTGCATGGTGAGATGTGTAAAGGTGGAGAGTTTTGCATTGTCACTTTGTGGTAGCTGAGAAGGATTAATTGTCTGTCATTAGGCAGGTCTGCACATTAACCCATTTTACCTACTGGTCCGAACATAAAATTTACTAGTCCTGTACTTTTTTAACTGGCCCCGTCAATATTATTTTTATTTTAACTGTCATATTGGACCATTAAGTTTAGCAATTCCTGAAAAGTTACTGGTCCAAATTGATTTTTACTGGTCTGGGACCATTGGACCAATTCCAGTGTTTAGCATTACGTTAGGAACCATCCCGATGACTCACAGTCAATCTGCTCCAAAAGCTATGACTCTTAGAGCAGCTACCCACGTCGTAGAATTTTTATTAAGTTTGCTCAGGTGATGGTTATAATGACCTAGAAAGAATTCAAGCAGTCCTTCACAGGTGATGGTTATAATGACCTAGAAAGAATTCAAGCAGTCCTTCACAGGTGATAGTTATAATGACCTAGAAAGAATTCAAGCAGTCCTTCACAGGTGATGGTTATAATGACCTACATGTAGAAAGAATTCAAGCAGTCCTTCACAGGTGATGGTTATAATGACCTAGAAAGAATTCAAGCAGTCCTTCACAGGACTTTCACAGTGAGACACTGCATACTTTCATACAAGCTTTTTTCTCTTTTTTTTTTTCAGATCAAAATCTTCCTGAACTCAAACTGATATAGCAACTGTTTTCATAGATTTTGTTATAGCAAGCGTGATTAGGGAATATTTGGACCCTGCTTTAATGAGATTTTCTTGTTTACATCTTTTTAGATGTTATGACAGCATCATATATGTGGCATGCCAGATTGTGCATACTAGAGCAATCTTACAAACCATATAATTGCAACAGAAAAAGAAAGAAAAAAAGTCATATATGTATTAAAGTACTGCTTACATGGCAGTTAGTTGCTAGTGCTGTCAGAGAGTAAGGGAGAAAATTCATGTCATTCTCATTAGAGCTGATTAATTTGGCAGCTCACATGTTTTTCTGTGAATTTTGTTAACATTTGAATGATGCAGAGACTACTGTATAAAGATGTGTTAATTTAAGTGTTTGTTGAATTAACATGTCAATCAGCTACAGCTGCCTCGACGGGATTAAAGCTTGGTAGTCTAACAACCTCAGCTCCAGGTGGTTTGACACTGAGCACAGCAACAACCTCTGCACCAGGAGGCTTAGGAGGTGAGCAGCTGCCTTGCAGACAGTGTTAACTGTGTCCATGCATAAAGTCTTTATCTTGTAGCTTTTTTGTAGTACATGTATATGTTTTCATAATTGAATCTTATGATAACTATTTTTTATGTTTTACTACTGTTACAGCATTGGTTATTTTATATTATGTTTTCCTCAATCATTTTCTATGTAAATCCTTTTATTTTGACTAATGAATGTAGGAGTATAGTGTACTCCTGTTAATACAGACATTGTTGTACCAATATTTTCCTTACAACAAAGTAAAAATTCAGGTTGCAAAGTTAGCGTATATAATATCTTTCTAAATCTTTTTTAAATGTTCACCTGTTGTGAGAATTTGAGATAACTGAAGAAAACTGCTGGTCCCAAGGACTCAGTTATAACAATTATAATTTTGTTTGTTGTTGAGCTTGTGTTCCCTATGCCTTTCTCTTACTCTCTCTCTCTTTCTCTCTCATTGACAGATCATGTGATAATTATCAAGCAATACAGAGGATATGCTGATAGGGAATAAATTTCTAAAGTCCAGATTTATTTATTTATTTATTCATTGATTTTGACAAGTCCGTGCATGTTGGTACCTGCACCCCATCCTATTTGGGCATATATATTTTTAGTATTATCAAACTTTGGTGCATGAATTTGTGTGTATAAATGAAGAAGATACCTCATGCATACCCATTGGGCATTTAACCAAAAACAGCTGTAAGACGTAGCACCTAATATGCCAAGTTCATGTTCAAACTACTACTGTTTAGTTTGTGTGATTTTTTTGTCTTTCAAAATTTTAATCCTTTTTGAATGGACATCTTAAAATGCTATTGATTTTACACAGTTCCCAGTGGTTATGACCTCTTTGACTCATCTGGTACTCACAGAATCTGTTGTTACATGGAAATATCTGTTGTAATGATGAAGTAAACAGTGCAATTAGTATGATTAGGTCTTGTGGAGCAAGACAATTTAATACTACAATGATCTACTGTTTTGGAATGCCCCAGTCATATGAAGATGAGCATTAATAACTACTTTAGTCTTATCAAGTGGTTCAAGCATGTTAAAGTCTTTTGTTGTCCTTGGCAAATTATTGTTCTCACCAAGCATGTGGTAAAATAACTTCCTACACTAACCAGGAGGCTTCAAACTGGGTGATCTTGGAGCCAAGCCAGCTACTGGTGGACTATCATTGGCTACACCAGCTAGCTCTACCACCTCAGCCCCAACAGGGCTGGGGCTACTAGGGGCCAAACCCACAACCACTGCTGCTACCTCTGCTCCTGGGACTGGACTGGGTAAGTAGCAAAGCATTAAGTTTGGTCTGTGTGTATGATATTGAAGGATAGGCAATAACTCTAAGGGGGTGCACGTCACGAGACCGACACCCACAAGTCGTACAGCCCATGAGTTACACCTCTCATGAGTCATACAGCCCATTAGTTCGACACTGAGCTAACAAGGCCCACGAGACCGACACATTGCGCCGTCCATGGTATACTCACGAGATCATCTTTGCTAAGCGTAGCTGTCGAAAAGCTGAACGGAAATGGCGTACCAAAGGCAAACTGGAGATAGATTGGCAGCTGTACTCTCATCAGAGACAGATTGTTCATTCTCTTATTCGCAAGGCAAAGCGTAACTACTATGTTAGTCTCATTGAAGACTGCGGATCGGATTCGAAGCGTCTATTTAGTGTGGCTAATCGTCTCCTGAATCGTAAGAAGTCATCACCCCTTCCAGCTTATGTGAATGCTCAATCCTTGGCACAGCTCTTCATCCAGTTTTTCAAGTCAAAGATTAGTAACATATGTAGCAAATTTCATGCAGATGTCACCCCTCAACCACCCTTGCAAACAAGTGCATCTTTGTTATCATTTGAATCTACCACTCCAGCTGAGATTGAGAAACTTCTGCGCAACATATCACCAAAGTCCTGCGAGTTAGATCCGATTCCTACCATCTTAGTGAAAGAGTGTGCTACAGTTTTTGCACCTATAATAGCCAGCAGTGTTAATTTGAGTCTTCAGCAGGCATCAGTCCCAGTCTCATTGAAGTTGGCTTACATTCACCCTTTGTTAAAGAAGCCATCCCTTGATCCTGAGGCTCTGCAGCATTACCGGCCTGTGTCGAACCTTCCATTTTTGTCCAAGATCCTTGAGCGTGTTGTCTTTTCACGATTATCAGATTATCTGCTGGAGAATAATCTCTTAGATAACCGTCAGTCAGCATATCGGCCGCATCATAGTGTTGAGACCTTACTAAAAATTTAGTTAACTTATCCAATGATATCTTGAGAGATATGGATGATGGAAAGATTACTGTTCTCTTACTGCTTGATTTATCATCAGCATTTGATACTGTTAATCATACGATTCTGATGAATACTTTGAAGTCATTAGGTGTTGATGGTAAAGCTCTTGAGTGGTTCAAGTCATACCTATCTGAAAGGTTTCAGGTTGTTTGTGTTAATAATGCAAAATCTGATCCTTCTCCATTAGACTGTGGTGTCCCACAAGGATCTGTCGGGGGCCCAACGCTTTTCTCGATTTATCTGACTGGTTTGAAAGAGATTTTACATTGTCGCTCTTTTAACTATCATTGTTATGCTGATGATATCCAGATATATACATCATTTTTACCTACCCAAACAAATGTCGTTGACATCATTCAGAAACTTGAGGCTTGCATCCATGATATCAAAAAGTGGATGAGCTCGCATTCATTGAAGTTAAATCAGGAAAAGTCAGAGTTGTTATTTATTGGTTCCAAGGTTCTACTTGACAAGGTTAGTCTTCCTTCTTTAACGTTTGACAATGATGTGGTTATTGCTCCATCTAAATCATGTAGAAATCTTGGAGTATTATTTGATTCTACAATGTCCATGTCTGTTCAGATCTCTGCTGTCTGTAAATCCGTGAGATATCAGTTACGCAATTTGGGCATTATTCGCAAGTATTTAACTCGTTCAGCCACAGAAAAAATAGTTCATGCTCTTATATCATCACGACTTGACTTTGGTAATGCACTCCTATTTCAGCTACCACAATCTCAACTTTCACGGTTACAAAAATTGCAAAATTCAGCAGCCCGCGTTGTTACCCTTACCAGGAGAAATACTCACATTACCCCTGTTTTGTCCTCATTGCATTGGTTACCTGTTGAATCTCGCATTGTATTTAAACTATTACTATTTGTTTTTCATTGCATACATGGATCTGCCCCAGAGTACAATGTTAATTTACTGACATTTTATAATCCTTCCAGATGTTTAAGGTCATCCGATTGTAGATTGCTTGTTGTTCCAAAAACGAAGAAATCATGGGGGGATCGGTCGTTTGCACATGCTGGACCTTACCTGTGGAATCAGTTGCCTCAAGCTATCCGTCACATTTTGAATGTTGACTCCTTTAAAGTTGCCCTCAAGACTCATTTGTTCATGACCATTTTCCAGTAGAATTGTATATTATGATGTATATTTTTTCATTATCATTATTGTGTCATTCATTTTCATGTGCATGTTTGTGTAAGGATTTTTGTATTTCATAACCTTCTTCTTCTACTGCGGCTTGAGCACGTTAATTATGTGGAACTGGCGCATTATAAGTACCCTGTATTATTATTATTATTATTAACTCATAGGCTGTTTTTACCTAGTGTCAAACTCATGGGCTTTATTTGCCTAGTGTCAAACTCATGGGCTGTATGACTCATTAGCTGTATGACTCATGGACCTGTTTTCAGTGTCGAACTCGTGGGCTTTATGACTCGTGGGTGTCGGTCTAGTGGGATGATGACCCCCTCTGAGGTAAGGTACTAACTTCATGATCGGGAAATGCCTTAGAGAGAACACTGCTCATGTGTATTGAATTTGATGTGACAGATTTTTGTAATGTGATTATTACCACTTACTCAGATCCACAGTGTACTCTCAAAGTCATGACATATGATGGCTGAAACATTTTGATTGTAAAACATCAATGGCAGTTCAAGCCAGTGAAATAACCTCATTGATTTATATTTTCAAACAGTAGTTATTTCATAGCCAATCCCAGATGGATTCTACCGACAGCACATTCTCAACATTTGCTTTTTGGCAGTAAGACATACTGTAAACCAGAAAGTTTGTGTGCAAATTTTTGCAAAGGAGGAAAGATTTGTGAAATTAAAATGCATGTGAATGTTCTTGTCTATACGTTTATGCATTGAATGCAAAAGTTCAAATAGATTGTACAGTTTTGGTGCTCTGCTGCCATCACTAGACGACAAGAATACAACATTTTGTGATGTCACTACAGGACAGTGTTACAAAAGAAATATAAAGACTCATTATCATACCTTCTCATTGCTAGGATGATGAAAGAGCACTTGACTTTACACCTCTTGTAGAAACCAGGGGAATGATATTACCTTCAACGTATGTCAGTAATATCAGTATCAGTTGAGGGGTTGTTGTGTACATTCCACATCTGATTAAATTGGAGGCCACTACATTAGTGTCCTTGCCACCAAAGACAGTTGCATTAAAGTATGAAAAATTAATGTTTGTGGAGAATAACACCACACAAACACATATTCTGTGCTAGACACTTTGGCATACCCTTACCTTGCCATTGTTATAGCTGTCACTTAATGATATTGATCTTTTTGAATCTCCTAATATGTCATCGGTATCAATACAATTCATAAGTTTTCATGCATAACATGTCATCTGAAGTATAGAAACGTGTGTAGAACTTGAAAGAATGCAGGTAGGAGGGCCCAAGTTTTTGCTGATTCCTGATTCTACTTGGTAATTTTCATCAGCAAACTACAAAATTCTGAAATCACATCACTATGACAACAATGCATTACAAATTTGAAACAACATAAAGTCATGTAAAGTGATATATCAAAACTCAAGAGATAATTGTGATTGTTTTCCACAGGTCTTGGTGCCAAGCCTGCTGCAGCTCCCACAGGGTGAGTTATCTTTGCCTGAGTCCATTATAATAAAAGTATATGTTGCTTCCTTTAAAGGGAAGATAAACCCCAAGAACAATGTGGATTGAGTGAAAGCAGCAACATTAGTAGAACACATCAATGAAAGTTTGAGGAAAATCGGACAATCGATGCAAAAGTTATGAATTTTTAAAGTTTCGGTGTTGGAACCGCTGGATGGGGAGACTACTAGAGGATATGACGTATGAGTGGACAACAATACAAAGAAAATATAAAGGAAATTCAACAAAAATTCACTTTTCTAGAATTATGAAAGAGCAGTGGACCAACCGCTTTCAGAAAGCAGGGGGAATAATTGCTACACTTAACATATGTCAATATCAAGTTGATGGAATTTGTAATTTTCATGAAAAATTAATTTTGTAGTATTTTCTTTATATTTTCTTGGTATTGTTGTCCACTCATACGTCATAACCTCCAGTAGTCTCCTCATCCAGCGGTTCCAACACCAAAACTTTAAAAATTCATAACTTTTGCATCGATTGTCCGATTTTCTTCAAACTTTCACTGATGTGTTCTAATAATGTTGCTGCTTTCACTCAATCCACATTGTTCTTGGGGTTTATCTTCCCTTTAAAGCTGATATTGTGTTCCTGTGATGGAAAGAAGAGTTGATGATAGAAATGTGCCTAATTTTTTACAAAATTTGGAATAATATGTGACCCACCACGACAAAAGGATCCGAAAGGTGCCGACGGCTGAGCTGAGAAAATTGAGTTTGAAGTCTGATCATCAAAATTGGCCAAAACAATCGAATTTCTGTTTTTGGCTTAGTTTTGTAGTTTTATGTTTTGTCTATCATCTGCCGAAATTTTGAAGTTAAATGATCAATGGGAAGGCAAGTAATTAGCGTTATTCTGGGCCATCATTTTCTGACTTTCGGCGGAACAGGAATGTGTTTGATGATGTGGATTTAGCGCGGCATATGGACCCTGCCCTAGCAACAAGGGAGTGATCTTATTGGTCGGTGTGTTGCATCCTGGTTACTGATTGGTCAGTGCATAGACTGTTGGCACTACGCTTGAATAAACATCGAGGAGGTTGCTAGGAGCATACCTTCTATTGTCAAGAGGTGAACACTGTCTTACCTCCCCTTGGAAGGAAAACTTTGAAGACTGTTTCTTGAAATACTGATTTCCTAGACCACTCAACATGCTCTTATAAAATCATTGATATCTCCAAAACAGAGTACCAGGTACTTCTATGATTTGTGTTGTACATGAAATTAAAGCAGGGCTTCACCTTAACTTTTTTTCTAGGAAGCCAGCCGGGCTCCTCAGGGACCTTTTTAGGGAGCCAAATTGAGTTTTAGGGAGCCACGTTTCCCTCAGTCATAATCAGCAGTAGAGGTCTATTACATGTATTAACCTGGTGGAGAAGATTTCATTTAGATATAACATGCATTTCTCCATAGACACAAGCCCTAGATACCTTGTTCTTAGTCTCTAACGGGTTGTAGCACAGTCAAAATGTGTGTGTGCGTGTGTGTGTGTGTGTGCCTGTGCCTGCCATGCACCTACGCGTGTGTGTGTGTGTGTAGGTGTTTTGTGTGGTCCTAGCTCTCCCATTCCCTTCTGTAATTTCTTACCCTGGTCTGTTCATATTGTCTTTCTTTCTCGGTTCTTCTTTTTTTAGCTGCAAGGTCTAGTTAGAAACATTCATGTCACAATCATGTTGATTGATCAGAAGAGCTGCCAATCTTTGGAAGCACAAATCCGTACTCAGCAGCTAAAAAATCTGTATTTTCCACCAGAATTTGTATTTTTTTCCATCTCCCTCTTTTTGCTATTTTGAATTAAACTCGTCGACTTATAAGGCTTACAGACTCTAAACATAAAATTACGACACATGCCGAAGTATCGAGCTGGTCACCAGCATGATAAAGAATCCAAACTATGCAATATTCAGCGTTGATTGATTGCTTTCTCGCAATGCATGTGTACAAGCACATGTATGTACCTCCAGAAACTTGTTGGGCTGGTTATGGAAGCTTCCACTATCTAGCAGGGGAGGGGGAATGCTTTCATCTTCTCAAGAAAGCTTCTGTGTGAGCGAATGCAAAACTCTGTACGGTGTTTCCAACTATTGTTTACTATAAAACATAATCATGCCTTGTTTTCAGGCTTTTTCATTGTACTGGATTTTAAACATCAGTATTTTCCGAACTTATTCCAATTTCTTTTACCCTGACTGGAATCGGAAAGTCTGCTATAACGATGATCGCAAAATGCCGCGCTGTGTGTGGTTGCGCCACTGTGCAAACACGTGGTTTCACTTTCAAGTTTAAAGGAATGCGCCATGTGCTCCAGCCTAAGAGGTTACTGCAAGTTTGATGGATCGAATGCGCCATAGCTGAGCTGAATGGCTTGTTTACGGTAAACATGCAGTTTACATTCGATACGAAGAAGTCATTACGTCTTTCATGAGGAAAAACATACAAAACAAACAAAAAACACCTACGAACGAATGCAGATAGCCAAAACTTTGAAAAATAATAGTTATGATGAGCATGAACTGAAATTGTCAATTGTCATGATTTTTCTGTCTAACCAGGTGATGACTGCATCTCATTGGACCTACTCGTAGTGAATTTGTCTGGGCATTTCTGTGATTGCCTTTTTAATTGACTGATTAATCGATCCTTTTTTTATTTTTCAGGGAACATAAGATATTCGATTAAGTACACTATATTCGACTGTTTGATGTTTCCTACTATACGCCAAAAGAAAGGTTATAGAATCACGATATCTTTGCAATGATTCCTTTAATTCAACTAATGAGCTGGTTCTTCGATCGATATTTTATTTTCCAGAATATTTACATGCTGTTTATTCCAGCGCGCGCATTCTTTCGTCTGGCACGCACCTGGGTACACGGTCGGTGTGGCACCTGCTTTTGTGGAAATTTCCACAAGGGAAGATGGGTGGGGTGTCAAGTTTCTTCGAGCCGCAGAGACTGCACGTATTCATTATTTCACAATCTCTTCGCTCTAATTTATTGTCATTCGTGCTTTCCCCTTATTCTTTGCTGATATCGAACATTTAGATTTAACTTTACGAAGGTTGGTAGATCGTGGAATGGTAGATCGTGGATCTTTTTGTTGTGAGGTGTATGTAATTTCTTTTTTTATCATTCTTTGGAGGGGGAAGATGAGTGTGAAGGGGGAAAGAAGAATAAGAGGAAAGTGAAATAAAACGAAAGGCACGTACGCTCAGCATTCACAGTAAGCCGTCTTTTTATACCAGCATAGTTTTCATCACCATTAGACATCACTCAGATCATTTTAGCCTTTTTCCTATCAACATTAAGAAACATGCATAGTCCCTCGAGATAAACACCGAGAAAAATAAATAACAAATACAAGGTATCAACACCTCCCAACAACACAAATATTTAGAAAAGACAACACACGTCGCTTCGATTCGAAATTGCTGCAAATCGGAGAAATCGCCGTTACGAAAATAACAGTGCGAGACACTTGAAAGAATTATGTTTAAATATTTCAAAGTATAAAGAGAACGGATAAAGTGATATAAAATGGAAGAAATCGTACCAAACGAGGTGTGAGAAACGACAGAAATGGAACGATATATTTAGTATAATGTAGTAGGATAAGGCCCTAACTGCGACCAGCAGCCCCAACGTACAACGTTAGAGCGGCGGGTCTCCGGGGCTAGATAAAGCCCTAGCAAAAGTTTGCAGCACCAAAAGCTACGCGAAAATTTATACACATCGGAAACTCGGTATTGCGACGAGATCCTTGGGATCGTCAAGAAACGATACAAAACAAAGGAAATCAATTCATTTTGACCGGAAAATAGTTTGTTATAAGTATTCTGTTATATGAGATCTCCTTCAATAGGCCTAGAAATACATCGAGTTTCCACGATACTCGCGGGAAATAAAGCTCGAACGCTTTTCACCTGCACATACTGCAGAGTGCAGTGCACATCAATACACGAACAGAAACTCACCTCTTCCTTGCAGAAAAATGATGCAATAACGTTACAAAAAACACACACAACACTCTAAAATCATTTCGTACTTGGGAGGCAAGGGAAAAGCGGAAGAAGTAGAGAAAAAGAAGCAGATATTGCACAACGGAGCGCTTCTACCCCGACTCAAAACGAAATAAGGTACTGTTTCAGCTGGCTACAGTGTGTAGCTTACTCACGCTCCCCAGCCCTAGCCGGCCACACACATAGGGATACCACGGCGATCGATGTAAACATCCAGGGTCCGTAGGCGACAGGGATTCAGGCGCTCGAAGTTCCGTTCGGTGTACACAGTACGCAAGCAGCGAATTGCGTGTGCGCATAGTCTATATTGCAATTGCAGGGATAATAACTTAATTCGGGCGTCAGGGCTCGCTGCGCGCTCGTCAATTAAATGATAGTGTGAGTGTGTACGGTACATAAACTAAGTTCTGTGTTGAAACGTGAGACTATACGGCAAAAAAAAACTTGAGGAGCCAGCCGGGCTTTTTTCATACATTTCTAGGGAGCCCGTAGCGATTCTGGGGAGCCAATGGTCCCCGGGCTCCCGCTAAGGTCGAGCCCTGTAAAGTGAAAGAGTAAGAGAATAATGTCATGTCATTTTAAGAAAATTGACCTCCCCGACTTTTGGATCCTTTTGTTGTAGCAGGTCACATATTGTCTTCTTTAAAAAGACTGCTATTGTGTTCTATTTTCTGGTATGTTTTGCTCTTCATTTATTCTTTTATGGTTTTAAAAGCAAAAAGAATGTAATTTAAACACTTCTGTAGTAGATAGAGCAGGAATTGGCTGATCTGGCCCAGATCAAGAGACAATGTATTATGTTGTTGTGTATGTATCTTACTACTTCACTCAAATTTAATTTTTGGTGACTACACAAGTAGGGCAATGCAAACAAGAGGTGAGTACATACCATATTCAAAGTGAATAGTGGAATAAGCATGTGTAAACAGGCCTAGCTGTCTGACGCACATATTGGTTTACTGTATGTCTCTTGTAGGATGGGATCCTAGAGAATTTTTATGCCTCCGCCACGAAGTGGTGCCGGAGGCATTATGTTTTCGGGTTGTCCGTCCGTCCGTCCTTCCGTCCGTCCGTCCGTCCGTAATGAATTTTGTGGACAAGGTAACTATCAAAACCTATTGAGGTATCCTAATGAAACTTGGCATGTATGTGTATTAGGGGGTGAAGTTGTGCCTATCAACTTTTGGGTGCACATGCTCAAGGTCAAAGGTCAAAAGGTCAAGGTCAAATACATAAAATTTCACTATTTCCACCATATCTATTGAATGCCTGAAGATATTTTCTTGAAACTTAGTGTATACATGTTTTACCCAATTAAGATTCTCTGGTGAAAGTTTGGGTCATGAGGTCAAAGGTCAAAGGTCAAAAGGTCAGGGTCAAATACATAAAATTTCACTATTTCCACCATATCTATTGAATGCCTGAAGATATTTTCTTGAAACTTAGTGTATACATGTTTTACCCAATTAAGATTCTCTGGTGAAAGTTTGGGTCATGAGGTCAAAGGTCAAAAGGTCAGGGTCAAATACATAAAATTTCACTATTTCCACCATATCTATTGAATGCCTGAAGAGATTTTCTTGAAACTTAGTGTATACATGTATTACCCAATTACGATTCTTTGGTGAAAGTTTGGGTCATGAGGTCAAAGGTCAAAGGTCAAAAGGTCAAGTAAAAATATTAACACTTCTTTTTTTTCTCCGTACCTCAGAAAATTGTTCAAGGTATCTTCATGGAACATAGTATATACATGTACTGACTGGAAGTGATTATCTAGAGAATGTAGGGTTCATGGGGTCAAAGGTCAAAGGTCAAGTGCAAGACTTCAAAATTTAACTATTACCCTCATATTTATGCAATGCCAGCAGGGTTATTTTTTTACACTTGGTGTATGCGTGTGTAACCTAATAGAAATTCTCTAGAAAGTTTTTTTTTTCTCTTTTTGCCTCAAAGGTCAAAAGGTCAAATATCAAGTGAAAGTGCTGAACTAACTTTTTCCTCCATATCTCGAAGTGGCTCAAGTTACCTTGAAACTTAGTACATATTATGCATGTTCTACCTGAAAGTAATTATCTTATGAATTTTAGGGTCAAGGGCCAGATGAAAATGGTAACAATTTACTATTCAATTCAGAAATTGCACTTTTTCTCCACACCTGTACCTTGAAAATTACTCAATTCCTAAATGTATGAATGGGTCAAAGTCAAGTTAAAGTCCTTAAATCCCTAGATACATGCTCTCCTATTCATTCAATTAAACCTACGTCAAGGAAGGTGAACATTCAACACATTTGTGACAAACTTGTCATTCCAATTTTTTTACCAATTTTGTGAAAATGTAATCACACAGTGTCCACATGTACTATCTAGACCTATTGGGAAAATCATGCATTATGGCGGAGGCATACCAGTCGCCAAAGCGACATTTCTAGTTTGCTCTGACTTCATTTCTAAGTGAAGAACTCTTACCACTCCCAGATTTATCTGTCTGACTTTGAAGTGTGAAGTGGAAATGTGGTGTAAAGAGTTCCTCAAGAGTAGGAAGTCATTGTATCCAAAGTTTTGATTTGAGGCTAGCTCAAAGCATGATAACAAAGGACTTTCTTCCATTTGGACCAAAGAAAAGATAATCTTGTTGTTAAATGCCAATATATGTTTTGTCTATGTTTTGGATACCCAGTACATCAGCTCCCACTGCAACCATGTCATACAATGACCTTGAAAAATGCATCAACAAATGGACAGTGGAGCTTGAAGAGCAAGAGAAGGTCTTTCTACAGCAGGCAGCACAGGTCAACGCTTGGGACAGGACACTGGTCAGCAATGGAGAAAAGGTCAGTTAGTAGTGGACAGAGAACTTGTCACCTGTGGGAGGAGCTCAGTGGACAGAAATCTGGGGTCCGTGTTATGAAGTCATCACATGAAAGTCTTTACATACATCTCAGAATGGCCAAAGTCGCTCATAATATGTATGAAGCTATGAGAGACTTTCAACCAGAAATAAAATCGATTTCACAAAGTCTGTCATAAGTGTGTCTTATGAGTGAAAAGTCTCTCATAAGACTTTCATGAAACGGACCCCTGAATGACTGGAATGGGATTTGTTGTCTTTTCTTTTTTTAGCAGAATTCTTCTGTATAATGAAATTATGTGTTCTTAGAGGGGTGGTGGTGCAAGAACATCAGATATAAGTGAAATATTCTTTATTTGAACCATAGTCACTATCAGGGGAATGAGGTTTTTGGCTGGGAATGTGCTGTAAGATTAAGGGAAAATGTTATCGATAGTCAGAACATTAATCATTTGCTTTTCATGTAGTGGTAGTGAATGAACACTCCTTTAAACAATATTGAAATATTCTTGTAAACTTGCATTGCTTGGACTTGTAGGGGTAGTGACTGGTGTGTCAGCCTCTAGTAGAGTACCAGTTGTTAATATTTCTACCCAGGGTGTTGAAAGTATGTTGAAAAGATTTCACTGCATACATATAAAGACATATGTATTGTATCACATCACCTCTTATTTACTTGTCTTGTGACTTTTGTTGGCCTTTACAGATCACATCACTTCACAATGACTTGGAGAAAGTGAAAGCTGACCAACAGAGGTGAGGCTCTTGTGTTAAAAGGAGAGTGAGACCCTGATATATTAATGAATTGAGGGACTGCAGCAATGTTAGTAGAACACAACAGAGAAATTTTGATGAAAATTGGACTATTGGTTGTAAAGGTAATGAATTCTTCAAGTTTTGGTGCCACCATCACTGATCAAGAAGACTACAACACTTTATGACTTATCATGATGGGAAAAAATCAACACATTCTCACTTTTCTAGCACGATAAAAGAGCACTTGACTTACCTCTCTCAAAAAGAAGAGGGCTGATTAATATTACCCTTAACATATGTTGGTAACAAGTTAAGGGAATTTATGCTTTTCATTAAAGTAGTAAAGTTTAGAAGAATTTCACTTTCTGTTTTCTTCATATTACTTTCCATACTCTATGATACTGAGGTCACAAATTGTGGTAGTCTTTTCATCCTGCTATGGCTGCACCGAAATTCTAAAAAATCACAGCTTTTGAATGGAATGTCCATTTTTCCTCAAACTTTACTGATGTGTTCTACTAATATTGCTGCATTTTTACAATCCACTTATATATTTAGGTGTCATTCCCCTTGAAGTCTAACATTTGTGGTTAAATGTAGTTGATATTTCCCACTCTTTGCACCCCTGATGTCACTTTTATAATACATTTTCTTTGCTCCTTTTTCCACTAATAAATTATATTCATTGCTGGTCAGTTTCCTTCTGTTTGCACTTGTTACAAACTCAAAAAGCTGCATCACTTCGGTGATCCCTCACATTTATCCCCAAGTTGAATTATCCTTCGGGTTTATGTCAGGTTTAAGTGTGTACGTGTGTGTCACACACAAACACACTGCTATAGCTACTGACCATCCGAGCATTGAGAATTTAGTGTTTCCAGGATGAACACTGTACTAGGGCTTTCTATAGCTCAGTCGTTAGAGTAACGGTCTCGCAATCCGGAGTTCTCGGGTTCGAATCCCAATGGAATCCCATTTTCTTTGCTCATTTTTGCACTTACAATAACTGTTAAATTTTCCTATTAGAATAAATCAGACTGAAGCAAGTGTAGCACAGATGAGAAGAAATAGTTATTGATGCGTATTTTAATCTTACTGTCTGCTTTGCATGTCAAGATGTTATCATTTTGTTTGAATTGCTGAGGAGAAGGGGGCTCTCGTCTTGTGTTGGACACCAAGAGGGTTGGTAGTGAATAGCTTTTTCACAAGTGGAAGTCAAATTGAGGAAGAGACATTACATATTTTAGCTCTTCTAGTTGGTAATTAGTATGTAAGTAGCTCATTTTTCCTGGAATCTCTCAAAGATGTTTTATAATTATTCTTATAGCTCATGTTAGGATATTATACAGTTTTCACTTTTATGACCGAAAGTCAATCCATGAATTATGCTTTTTCAGCCGAAGGCCATTTTTAAAGACAAAATGTTCCACAAATTAGATGAACGTTCCTTTGAAGAGTTTGTACTCTAAAGGCTTGTCTCTTTCATCAGAATATGATGCATCACGCGTTACCCCGGGGTACCGTAGTACCCCGGCTAACGGCGTTGTGTAGCAGCACCTAACGTCCACTCGAGGACAGTCAGAGAAAAATGCATGCACTGTGTGTGCATGTACATAGCATTCCCATGCCACTGCATGTTATACTATACTATGCGTGCATGGAAGCTGCGATACCACTAGCGTGTGCTTTAGTGCAGTGCAGTGTAGTGGCTAGCGCGCACTAGCTCCAGCACCAAAATAATTTCCTCTTTTTGGCACCCAGGGTACAACCTTTTTAAAAAAATAAATAATTCAACAAAATGGCTGATTTTTATTTGGTACCCGGGATACCATTTATGTCATCATATATCAAAGGTGTGCCTTTAGTCATGACAAACAGAATTTTGCATTTCTATTCACTTCATAAATATATTATCTACTCCTTGATTTGTTACTGTATTGTTGTTCAGCATTCAGACAGTTCCTTCTCACTCTCTCTCTCTTTCTTTCTTAACAGTCGAGGAGATCTGTGTATGGACAGAGAAGTGTACTGTAAAATGAATGTCAGTGTGCATTTTAATTTTGTGAATTTCACTAGAGCCAAGATTCGCGAAATTAAAATGCAAGCGAAATTGTCTACACTATGTGCATTCAATGTTAGAGGCAACTTGCGAAAATTTCATGCTGCGGAAAAGGCTGTTGGCTCCAATTAACGAAAATTTCATGCCCCAAAAATATTGTTTTACAGTATTTGACAATAAGCATAGCCATGCATTCATAAGTGTGGAGTAAGGTGTATGTTGGAACCTTGGGTGGCATTTCAAAGTGTTTTGTCACTGATTTTCACTGACAAATTTGTTCTCAGCCAATCAGATTCAAGGATCTCAGCAGCTTTAAACAGTTGTCAGTGACTGACAAGTTTCACAAAATGGTGCCTTGGTTGCTGTCTTGCCTATATTGCAGGTTGGAGCATGAGTTGGACTACATTGTGTCTCAGCAGAGAGAGCTAGAAGACATCCTGGTACCTCTGGAAGAGTCTTGTAAAGTGCAGGAAGGCACCCAGTTTAGGCAACACACCGATGTGGAGAGGGAGAGGACGTGAGTTGTTGTTGTTGTTTTGATTTTTAAGGCGTGTGTCATTCAGTTGTGAATATTTATGGCTGTTGTTGTTGTTGTATTTGAGGCGTGTCATTCACATATGAATATTTGCGCCTTCATCTGCGTAATATCATTATTTTGCATATACATTGTAATTAATTTCTCAAAAAATGAACTTAATACTTCACAATTATTTTCATGCGCGCTATCTGTCTGCTGTCATACGGTTAGGGCAGGTAAGTCCTGGTGCATGCTGGTGACAAACTATGGTCAGCCCGGCTCGTTACATTGAGCATGCTTCTCGGTGGCGCACACAGACCTAGACCCCCAGGGCCCTCTGCTCAACGCATATGGTGCACAAGCAGACTCCCGAATGCGATAAATAAACATCAAAACAATTATCTCATATATACTTTTCAACATATAACTTACAAATAATTCTAATTTTACATTATGGAATAAGCAAACATTCGGTTTTGCAATCTGCAAGTCTAAATTAGACAAAACTCAAAAAATAAGTACCTACATAAATCTATCAGACTTGGGTCTTTTGGAAAACCTTCTGGTTCTCTTCACATATAAAATCAATGCCTGTAAATGGTTATCATTTTCTGTGGATAATACTTTTCTTACCGCCTGTTGATCTTTGCCTCCAATGTCTGCGATCAACCTGGCTCTCTCTTTCAAATATTTCGGACAATCATATAAGAAATGACTTCAGTTTTCTTTTTCTGGGCAATGGGGGCAGTTGCCTGTTTCATGCAAATTTACTTTCCACTTGTCATAATTCAATTCAGTATTACCCATACGGATTTGGTAAATAAGGATTTGTACATCCTTGTTTTTTAATCTGCATTCAAATTTTCCAAAAACACACTTCTGTACTTCTTGTAAAGGGGACTGTGTTTCTTCCCATCTTTTTTGCCACTTCTTATTAAAATGACAACTTAAAACATATTTAACTTTCATCTTATTGAGTCCATTCTTGATTTCGATATGTTTCTCTTGTAGGGCTGTGTTTGCCACTTTATCTGCTGTCTCATTGCCCAAGATGCCACAGCGGCCAGGCACCCATTCAAGATGCACTATCATACCCCTGAACAGCAAGTGCATCGAAAGAATGTGTATTTCTTTCACAAAAGCATCCTCAAATACATGTTTCAAGGGCCCGGAGAGCACTTAAGCTGTCAGTAAAAATTACAACTCCTGTATACACATTACTTAGTTGTCTCAACCAGGTTAATGCCATAAGAATTGCAGCAAGTTCCGACCTATATGATGATGTGAAATCCTGCAGTCTTTTCGATTCAATATATTTGTAATAGGGAACGAAAAAAGCAGCTCCCACTATGCCTGTTTGACTTCTGGATCCGTCCGTGTATACATGCAAATGATAACTCCATTTCCTTTGTGTAATTTCTAAACTCATTTGATTTTGAAACAATGGATAATCTGACTTCGATATTAACCTACTTAACTCAGTTGAGACATCCACTTTGGGGATATGCCAAAGTGGGATAGTTAAAGGAGTTACCGGCTCAACAGGCATATCGAGGTAGACTTCCTCTTTCAACTGCATAACCCTGTTTCCAAAGGAGTTACTTGAACAAGTTTTGTTATCATAAAATCTATATTGCCAACAGTCCCTGACATCTTCCAGCAAAGGGTGGTCGGAAGTAGTTTCAGTTCTTTTTATATACCTTGCACTCATCAGTTTTCTCAGTATATATAAGGGCATCTCTCCTGACTCTGTTTGGAGAGTTCTCAGGGAGGTTCTGACTTTGCTACCGAAACAAATTGACAGAGCCTGATATTGAACTGAGTTGAGTATATTTTTGACAAGATCAGATGCCGAGTCATATGCCTTCGCATGCATAATTCAGTAAGGAAAGAATAAGGGATCTATATACTGTTATCAAATCATTTATTTTTAGTCAATCCATTTTACTTATGCCAAACATTTAAGTATATTTATTTTCTTCTTCTACTTGCCAAGTCTTGTATATGAGATTTCCAAGTTAACTTCTTGTCTAAAATAACTCAGAGATATCAGTGTTCTTTTCTCGGAATAAGTGGTTGTTCGTCTAGATAAAGTAGAACGGGTTCTTCTTTGTTGGAGTGTGAAAACAGTATTGGAACTGTTTTTGGGGATGAGATGAGCATGCCCCATCTTTTGAACCACTTATTAAGTATATTCAAGTATCCTCATAAGCATGAGTCACCTCTGTAATGTCGTTACCTGATTGCCACATTACGGCGTATAATAGGACTTTGGGGTTGGGCCTAACTGGAATATCCCTGAGCATCAGGTTGAACAGAATCGCAGTGAATACTGCGATTGTTTTAATACTCACTTTCAGATTTTTCTGTATTTCATTTTCCAAGTGAATTATATTATCCACACAGCTTCTACCTTTACAGAATCCACTCTGTATCGGGGATAATGAATTATTCTTTTCCACCAAAAAATTTATCTTCTCTTCAACCATAATTTCCGTGATTTTCATAAAGCAGGGTAATAATGCAATTGCTCAGTAAGAACTCAGTTCTGTGGGGGGGGGGGGGTTATTTGCTTTTAAAATTGGGATCAAGATGGAGTGTTTGCATGCTTGTGGTATAAGACCAGTTTCCCAAATTCAATTGTAAATTAGTAATAAAAGTTCTTTAGAAAGAAGGTATGGGCATGTTGCAGTAAAACTCATATCCTATTCCATCCAATCCCATACTTGCCAACTAGTAAGATCTTATCAGATTCAGTAAGATTTTTTACGTTAAAAATAGCAAAATCAGATTTTCTGTCAGAGAAATCAGATTTTTGAAAAATATTTAGATATACCTGTCATGTGTATTTTCTGAAGATTTAACCGAAAGTAAGATTTTTAACTTCAGTTTGCATATAAAATAAGATTTTTGCAATCCACGAGTAAGATATTTCATCTTGAAATGTTGGCAGGTATGCAATCCTGGTGTAGTGCCTTTTCTTGAGCTGAGTGCTCTTTCTAATTCCCGGAGCTGAAGAGGCTCATTATAAACTAATTCACGACTACTATCAGAATCTGTCCTCATCAGTCCCCAAACTTCACATGTATCCTATAATTCTTATCAGTTTCCTCTTTCCTGCCTATGCTACCTAAATATTTTCCTAAAACATGTGCTTTACGTTTATTGCTGACGATAATGTCCTCTTCAGAATGTAAAGCAGGCTTGTTTTTATGTTTCACTAGGCACAGGGATTCCGTTTAGCCTCTTTATTGTTTGCCATACCTTTGAAACTGAAGAGAAGCGGTTTAGTTTCGCACTGAAGGACTGCCAGTAGTCGTGTTTGGCTTTACGGATAGTCCTCTGGGCTTCTGCTCTCTTTTGTTTGAATTCGTTTTGCAAAGCCTTTGACCATTGTCTCCTTAACTTTCTCTGTATTTTGTTTCTCTGTTTTAATTTGTCAGTATAATCCTTCGTCCACCATGGGACAGGGTTGCACTGTGTGGTTTTTTGGGCGGTAACTTGATATTCCTGAGATTTTATTTAGGTGTTACCATAAATTCTTCAAATAACATCGCTGGAGAGGCGTCTTTCTCGAATTTATCCACAGAATCCACAGTTAACTTTTCATTACGTAAGGAGTTCAATTTCTTTTGTTTGTTCTTTTGCCCGATACGTTCTTGCAGCCTCAGTGTATGACAAACTCTTTTTATCATTTTACATCCATTCTAAGCCGCCGAGTGGTCGTCGCCACAGTTAACACATTCGAGATTTTCTTTTCTGGGACATTCCTCAAAAGAGTGAGATTCCCCACATCTGACACATCGGATCATTGAACGGCAGTTGGCTGCCGTATGACCGTGACGCTGACACTTATCGCATCTTACAACCGGTGGAATCCATTGTTTTACATTAAATGATTGGAAGCAGAGGATTACCTCTTCCGGGATTTGTTTTTAGTCAAATGTTAAAATGACACTGGGTTGGGGTGTAGAGAGTATCTTTCTTTTCCTGGTTGTAGGTTTTTCTAGTTATTCTCTTTGCATTGATCTTTTTAGTTCTGACTTGATCTCGTCCTCTCCCATTTCAATGGGTACCCCTGAGGTAACTCCTTTGGTGCTGTGATGCTTTTGTGTTTGACCGGCACATTACCGATTGGCTGAATATCGGAAACTTGCCTGAGTTGTTTTTCGTTACGGCGTTTTACTAAGATTCCTGTGTTCATACTTTTCATGAATTCTGGCGGGCTTCCTGATGCATTTTGGATTGATTTGGGGATAACCAGTAAATTTATGTTGCGAAGAGATTTGGAGCGTTCGATAGGGGTAATAAACACTTTCAGATCTGGAGGATTTGCTTTCGGTGTACAAAAGACGTTATCGTAATTGTCGTGATCAGTTTCAGAGTCTGTGGAATTTGACAAGGAGTCCCTTCTGGTGCTTATCTCTTCCACCGTACTTGAGCCTTCTCTGTATTTTCATTTCTTACGCCTGCCTGAAGCTACTCTGCAATCTTCTTCATGAACTTATAGCTAGTATCGCTGTCTGCCCCCTTGGGGTCTAAAGCCCCTTGGAGTCAAAAGCCCCCTTTGGTGTCTACAGCTCTATCGTGATCTCGTGAGGCGGCAGCCGCCGCCATGATTTCACAAGACCCCAGTTGGCGGAAAAGTTGAGTTATGTCTATATTGGTGCGAAGTGCGAAAATCCAGATGTTTGCTTACCTTAAAACTTTTCGGCAGTGTGCTTCTAGAAAGACGTATAATCCATATGCCTCAGTTATGGCCCAAAATATGCGAAGTGAGTCCAAATATCAAAATTATCCAAATAACAGAGATTTCAAGTTGGGAGCTAGTGATGGACACGTCCAGCATTGGGAGCTAGTGTTTACCACTGTGTGACACCAGGGATATTAGCCTCATATCAAGGCTTTGCTTACCAGTTTATTTTTTTCAAAACTCTTATAATATCAGTTTCATGCAAGCTTGCACTACTTGTAAACCTTGTGAAGAGGCAGCTACATTCTTTAATAATGTGATTTAAGAGACAGGTTTCTTTACTTGTAAATAATTAGAATTATCTGTAATCTGACAGTGCTTATTGCTTGTAGAAGAATGGATGAGAGAATGTTGAAAGTGATGTGGGAGTATGGTACGGGAAGGGGAAAGAGAGAAAGAGAGGACCAATGTTCTGTTATATAATTTTCAGTATATAATACATAGATATATTATAGACTTCAAGTGAGAGAATTGATTAGTACTTCTTCAGGATGAGAAATTATGCTTATGACAGAAAACATTGGTTTCAGTGGCATTAATTTGGCATTAACTTATAGTACTATGTTTACACAAAACAAAATCCATGTTTCATTTAAGTGAAATTATGGTGATATGTTATGAATAATAATTATCATCTATATAGGACGTTTAAGCTGTGCATTAAAAACACGTACTGTAGTCCGCTTAATTTTTACAGTTCAATATGAGAGCATATTGAACGAAATGCATAGGCCAATGTATTAATTCTCCATAGGCTACCGTTGTTACCGACCATTCAATAAGACACCATATATTTTGTCTCGTCTGTTGCTCGAGCACTTGCTGAGTGCGAAAACTCTTGCTACTAGTGTGTGAATTCTTGTTACAATTCACAAGCGCACAAACATCTTGCTAGTTACCTGCCTAATATGCAGTTAGTTGCGTAGGTGGGGCTACTCCTTTTTCAGTGCTGAGTCAACTTCAAAGATTGGTAGAAGTATGGTACTTAAGTACAGTTTATGCTTTCTCTAGGGATTATAGATGATAATGATTATATTGGATGGCATTGATTCATGGAATCTCAGGGAATATTGCACTTGTTAGAGCCAGTATTGCACTCATCTTCGATTCAGCAATGTTGTCCCTAACTCGTGCAATATTCCCTGGTATCCATTCATAGCCATCCCATATAATATAAATATCCCAGTGGGATACAAAAAGAAGCTTGTATAGTATGCTCACAGTGCTGATGATAATCTGTGTTTTGTTCCAGGTACCAAATGGCAGAGAATATTGACTCTCAGCTGAAGAGAATGGTGCAAGACTTGAAAGAAATCATCGATCACATGAATGCCTCCAACACACCCACAGACAATGCAGACCCAGTAAGCTTTCACCTAGTTTGGTTTTCTGTTCGTTTGTTTTTTGATAAATATTTTTGTTGTGTTGAATGTACGAGTACCAATGCCCACACAGACACACAGACTGAAAGACTCATGGGCATAGACTCACAGACAGACAGACTCACAAGTACACATGTTCAGAGACACACAGAGTCACAGACACATAGACTCACAAGCAGACATGCACACAGACTCACAAGTACACACTCAGGTACACAGACATACAGACTCACAGATGAACAGACAAAGACCCAAAGACTTATACATAAACAGGCACATGCCTCAGAACTGTTCTTTTGTCACTGAACACTTTGTGTATGTGGTCATACTCCTCAACCACTTACAAGACATGTACTGACAATAAAAAGTGGTCTGAATAGTTTTACCTAACTTAATATGAGGGAAGAACAGGATGTCCAAGTTTTAGAAGTGTAAGAAGGATAATTGAAATAGAAAAAAATTTTGATATTTCTATGACAAGTCAATGTCTCTTCAGGTGACCTCATTTTCACTTCACTAGCATAACAATCTTTGAAATACCATCAATGTATCAATATATCTGGGATGACCTATTGACATATTCAGTTTATCACTTTAATTCAATTTATTTTCTCAGCATAATAGTCATGTCAAATAAGTTTAAAAAACACAATGCAGTACATCATACAGAGAAATATAAATACAAAGTAAAATATTGTGAACACAAATCTGCATAAAACATTGCTAAAATACCAAGAGGAAGCAGCCAGGAAGGAATGCTAGTTATTCTTATAGTTGGGCCGACCTCTGAAAATTATACAACTTACAATTACACAGAACAAAATTTAAAATTGCAATAAAACATACAACAGTACAATGTGTAAACAATTACCAGATATTGAAATTTTGCCCAAATATTTACAGAAAAATCAACTTAATTTCATTTCAGTGCATCTCATGCAAAACTACTTCACTCTTGAAGGAAGTTTTCCTTTACATGACGCCTCAACTTTGATTAAATACCATAGTCTGCTTATTCCAAGAGGACTGTAGTAGCATTCAAACCAAGCAAGTTCTGATGAGAGCATGAAAACACAAAACCAGTAATGAGTGTTGTAGCTCACATTTGTTTTACATCTTGGTTCGCCATTATTTTCATAGTGTATATCAAACTAACAGCGGACAGTAAAGTATAAGTTGCAGTTGTTTTGAATGTTGGCAAGCTTTTGATAAATCATTCTTTCTGTTTGTAGTTCTTGATCCATTCATTCTTTGTCTGCTGTTTGTCATCATTCCAGATCACTCAAGTTGCCAAAATACTGAATGCTCACATGAACTCATTACAGTGGATTGATCAAAATGCAGGTGAGTACATTCTTAACCTGGTCAATACATGAACCATAGCTTGCCTCATTGTAACTCTATGGAGGATTACCAAAGCTAAGACCCAGTGGATTAATAAATTATGTGATCTGTCATATTCCTCTCCTTCTTGATAATTCTACCACTCCATTCTCTGTTTTACTACTCATCTTCTTCTTTCTTCTCTTTCTTTTTTTTTTCTTTTCCCTTTCTCCTCCATTGTTTTATGAGATACATTCAAACCTTGGTAGCCATCATTTTTCCAGATCACACTGTTATCGAGATGTGGGCAGGCTTGCAATTTTCTTTCAGTTTTCTTGCATATTTATTGCTAAGGCTCACTCAAAGCAAACACAATTTTGACCATCATCATGTGAACACAAGGCAAGACATATCGTGGCTATCGTTGTGGTGAGCTGCAACTTAATCACACTACAACACTGTAAAGGACTAGTATGTGGATTATCTTATGATGGACCTACCAAGTAGTGACATGGATCCCAGACATGGACATTTCACATTTGATTTTTGAAGCAGAGATCAGTCACCACCAGTATTTGAAACACCTTAATCAGCAGTGTTCTCATAAGTCATTTCATTTCTAATTATGAGAGATGATAATACATACCATGCAAATAATCATAATATTGGTATGTTTACGTATCTGTGCATACCCTTAGCAGAAAGTGCTATTTTTGAGCTTTATCTCTCTTATTCGGTCAAATAACTTATGCTGATGCCCATTAGTCCCAATGTGGCCAGATGACTGAGGTTGGATTGTATTTTATTTGCCATTGACTACAAATTGTCGGCTAGAGTGTCAATGATGATGTGAAATTTGCTGTGTAGGCGACAAAACTTGTATCTCATCGATGTCAGATGTTCAGGAGAGTGAAAAAAATATGACAGCCAAAGCACTTTAACGAATGGAATCGCCTTTTTCTCCTTTGACATGCAGTGGTTGCTTCATTTTGGGGATTAGACAGCTAGGATTTGGACAGGACATCGCTGATGTGATTATCTGACAGTCAACTCAATAAACAGAAAAGTGAATTCCACCAAAGTTTGAGATACAAGGTTTTGTCACCCCAGCAGTGTTAAGCTATTACCCTGACTCTGTTATTACCTCGGTCTTTGTTATCAATCAATCTCCTCTATTCCATTCCTCCTACCAGCTCTTGTCCAGAGGAAGGTAGACGAAGTCTCCAGACAGTATGAGGTAGTGAAGAGAGATCAGGAGAGGAATGTCCACCTGGCGTTTGAGTGACCCTCCCCCAGCGGTCAACTGACCAGTCCTCCACTCCCTCTGTCACTAAGCTGAAGGTAGCAGAGATGTATGAAACAGGTGGCAGACAGGGACTCCTCTCAGAATGCTTGTACATTCCTCATTTCATATCAATCATTTCAATCATGAAAACTTGCACAGGTTCTGGTTGTACTTGCAGCTTTTATGAAACATTGTACATATTGGATGGGGGTGTGGTTTGCATAGCCCCCTACATCCCGATTTCATGTTAATTCCTGAAATGTGGTTTAAGTTAATCATGAGAAAGATAGAATCTTGAATGGAGTCCCAGTGAAAAGTAATATTTCTTCATGTGTAATTCACCCCCCTCCCCCTTTTTTTTAATAGGTTAAGTTTTTAGCTCACTTATTGCGATCGCCCTTCATCCGGCGTGCGTCGTCCGTCGTGCGTAAACTTTTTACATTTTCATCTTCTTCTTGAAAACCCCAAGACCGATTTTCATCAAACTTGGCAGGTAGCATCTCTAGGGGGTTAGGAACTCAATTTGTTAAAATGGGCACCATGCCCCACCCAGGGGGCCCCCAGGGGGGCCCAAACCCCCCAAAATTAAGGAATCTGTAAAAATCTTCTTCTCTAGAACCAGAAGTGATAGAGCTAAGTTAATACTATGAGTGAGTACATTGATGACTGTATTTTCAAGTTTGTTCATGGCGGAATCAGGGGTGCCCCCCTTGGGACCCAAGGGGAGGGGGGTGAGGAGGGGTCCTAATGGGGCCTAAATTGTACATTTTCATCTTCTTCTTGAGAACCCCATGACCCATTTTCACCAAACTTGGCAGGTAGCATCCCTAGGGGGTTAGGATCTCAATTTGTTAAAATGGGCACCATGCCCCACCGAGGGGGCCCCTAGGGGGGCCAAACCCCCCAAAATGAAGGAATCTTTTAAGAATCAGAAGTTATAGAGCTAAGATAATACTATGAGTGAGTACATTAATGACTGTAGTTTCAAGTTTGTTCATAGCAGATCCAGGGGGGCCTGAATTATACATTTTCATCTTCTTCCTGAAAACCTCATGATGGATTTTCGTCAAACTTGGCAGGTAGCATCCCTAGGGGGTCAGGATCTCAATTTATCAAAATGGGCACCATGCCCCACCCAGAGGGCCCCAGGGGGCCCCATCCCCCCAAATTAAGGAATCTTCAAAAGTTTGGGCCCTTATTGTACATTTTCATCTTCTACTTGAGAATGCCTGGTCAAATCTTAGTAGAGCTGTGAATAATTTAGATTATTGACTGCGTGAAAGGTGAACTTCGATACTCGTGTGAGCGCTAGACCCGCGGGTCTCTTGTTGGTATACACCATGCTATGATTAATCCAGAGCCTGTTTGTTACAGTGTAACACTGAAATAATTTATATGCCATGTATTTATTGAGTTTATTTCTTCGCAGATCCAAACTTCCCTACAATTTCACACGAGTGGTTCAATTAGTAATCGTGGAGTATAGTATTATTATACACCTTCTTCATGTAGGGTACTGTGTAATGCATATTATGTATGCATGCACATGGCATTCACGTCATGTTAGTAAATGTACAGTGGACTCCCGTTTTAAGGAAGTCCTCAGGACCGGCAGTTTTCTTTCGCTTTATCAATTTTTGTTGTAACTGAACAAATAAAACATGAAAAATATATAGAGTGAATAATGTTTTGGCCTGAATTTTTACTTCATTGTAACCGGAATTTTGTTATGACAGTGTTCTTTATAAGAGGAGTGCACTGTATTAAATTTTGCAAATAGCACTCAATTAGGACACAGACACTCCTACTCTCTCGTTTTCGGCGGGAATCTCCCGCCGAAAGCCCATTTTTGCAAAATTACCCATTCTCTGCTTGAGATTGAATTTTTCCCGCCCTGGCTCTATGTCTCCCGCTTGAAATTATATCTTACTTAGTGTCATCGTATGTTGAAAAATAGGCCTTAGATAGCACGAGAGAGCATTTAGAACCCTAGAGTTTCCTGGACCCTGTCCGCAAGGAACTTTGCGCTCATGATGTGCGCTTCACGCACATCAAGTTGGAGTCTCCTATTTGCTAGGGGTTTCAGGCGGGAGAATTTCCAGATCAGAAGGTGCTTGGGGTTGGAGTCTCTGTAGCACAATTTGCAAAAATAAGCACCCTACCAGATATATGGTGCATGCAATAATACACCTATTGAGGACCAACACACACATCCACAGCATTGCGTGTTGCCTCATGGATTGTTCTGCCACAAAGCTTTGTCATGTTAGAAATGAGACATCGGCTCTCTTTGTTGTCTCCCTCCTTTATATATTATTTATGTAGGTACAATTAGCAGCAAAGAAAGAAACCTAAGGACAGTCCAATAGTATATTAACTCAAGGTATTGATTTGCCCTTCAACATAAGTAACATTTTGTTACTATAACATTTCTTTTTCGGTATGTTTATCATGAGATTAACACTGCAGACTTCAAAAAAAAAATTGTCAACAGTGAGATGCATTACAAAACAAAGGAGAGAGATTTAGATATAGGTATGAAATGGATCCAATTTGAATCATGCTCCAAAATTGACCTGGTTTCTTAGACTGATGCCTTGTGAAGAGTCTGAATAATACTACAAGTCTCTGTTGCAACTGCTGGACAACAAGTTTTACTATGTTACTACTATGAATATTTACTGAAAACATCCAGGGGATTAGAATTGCAGAAAATGCCACAGACTAAAATCATATGCAGTCAAGATCCGATACTTTTGATGCCCTTAATTAGATCTGAATCCAATAGTTGAATGTTACAACTTTGTGGACAGATCTATGACCCTGTGTTTCATGATTTTGCCAGTTCATAGATTATCCTTTATGCCATGAGAAGCATCAGACATCCCTGCACTCGAGGAACTTATGGCAAACTTCTTCTGTAGCTCAAGACATTACTTCTTTTTTTTTGAAGATTCAGGAGTTTAATACTGCACTTCTGTACTGATGCTACACTTTCCAAGGGTGACTGCATTGTCATACTCAGGTGGATACTTGTTTTGAATATTTGTGGGAAAACAAGAAGTTTATGTCATCTTCTAGAAGCCTATGTTCTGCATCAAGTGATGTTCCTGACAAAGAAAGGTTAATAAGTGAAGTTTGATTCTGTATAATGAGGAAAAATAGAAATGATGCATAACACTTGTGGTTAAAGATAGTGGGATGTACAGATGATATGAAATGTAACATTTCTGAATTGTTTTTTTTTTTTTTTTTGGGGGGGGGGTGGAAGGTCATGGATGGTTCGTACTGTTGCTGTAAGATATAGATTTGGTCATACATATGACCTTTTACCATACTTTTATCAACAATTCACTAACATTATGTGGTATAATTGGATGAAAAAAATCAGATAAAAACATGTTTGTTGCAAGAATTGAAGGTTTCATATCTCAATTTTTAAACGCTTATCCATATTTCAAAGTCTAAAATGTGAATATCAAACTAGTTTTTGATCAGCATGAAGCATGGCATTACTGTAATTTAAAGTGCCTTAGTTTGTTTAAATATTTTATCTTCAGCCCACTTGAGTGCTCCTTAAAAGCCGCTTCCTCAAAACTGTTAAGCCGACTTGCTAAAAGATTCTGCTGAAAATTTTGGGAAATTAATGATGCACATTGTATATCACTGTAAAGTCTGGACAATTTTAAAATACTCAATCAGAAAATTGAATAAGTGTCCAGTAATTTTAACAGGTTTTCATAGTGACGGGTTACATACAGGTTACGTTACTCACTTGGTAACAGAAGTCCTTGAGACCAGAAGTTTTCTTTCTTTATACGGAAATTTTGTTCAATAAAATATAGGGGATTTTGCACCATATACATTAATTATGGTATTTTTGGGACCTGCATTATTCCTTAATGGTAATGAAATTTTGTTCTGTTTTCATTTGAATGGGAGCACCCTGTCACATGTTACAAATAAAGTGTCCTACTTACCACAAACAATGTGTGAGAGGAAGATATTCTGAAACAAGTAGCAGAAAATAACACATCAGAGCAGCCATAAATAAGCTGACAATTCTGGTTAGTATTCCTCTTTGTGTAGAATGAAATTCAAACTATAGATATGATACTGTTTGCAGTCATACACTAACCACCAAATAGCCATTTTCCAGCAAACATGTTATGAACAGTCGCACTATTGACCAAATACTTGATACACTGTCAACAAAAGTGCATAGTAAAAGACTGTTAGCACAAAAATGTGTCGGTCATAACATCTCCTGTCTCTGGCATGTTCTTCATTGCTAATAGCTCACTAGCTGCACACTCAATACTTCACTCTTGTAATGGTCATTAGGACACATTTCATCCCATCAAGTAAAAGATGGTATGTTCTTTAGTTTCATTATGAAAAGTTCACATTTAGGAGAGGAAAGGAAGCATTGAGTATGTTATGAAATGCATGAAATAAATGTATGTATATTATGCACAAACACATAATAATTTTGTTGCTTGAATGCTCTGGAGCTGCCAAGTCTTTCTGATTCTACAGGAAGCTTACTAAAAACTTTTATATTTTCCCATGACTTGATGAGAGAATATAAGAATCTCCCTGACTTGGGATATATTTTCACCCATTGAGATAAATGCAGCATACAAGTTTCTCCCAAATTGCTTGTTCTTTGGAGTCTTTCTGGTTTTTAGGGTGATTGTTAGCAGTTCTGATGTTCCACAGGTTAAGACTGACCCTATCCCATTGTAATTGTCTGTTGTCCACAAATATGATTTACAGTAATGCTGAATAACTACATAATGTATGGCATTGATGTTGTCAATCATTCTGTGAGTGTCTGCCACTGTGAAATAAATTGTGTACAGAACTGTTTGTAATAAATATTTCTTGTCATGAAATGAGAGAAGCAGCATTGCTCACATGTGCATTTTTCTGTGTTTATATTTACATCCAAAATTGGCAAGTCTGTATTTTAGCATTTTAGTTTATGTAATTGTGTGTGTAAATGTATCATGATTCAGAGTGTGATGTCTTAGGCCAGAAGCAAAAGGATGTAAGTTGTGGAGATTGTTGTGTTAACAATGTTAACACTTTTCTGTCATTCAGCGATGTATGTTTGGGGTGGTCAAACACATGTACTTTATTATGACTTATGGAGTGCAGCTGATGTAGACACCAAACATTATCCTACCCTGTAGTCTTATTGTAAAGTGTATAGGCCAAACTTCTGAATATGAAATATGATATATAATATACCTCATATATAGATTCCTCTCATCTGATTGGTTAAAAGTGGAGTCATGAAAATAGCTGTGCCCCATTTTTGATCAAAATGACGTCATGATTTACTGTGCCCGGGGCATAGAATCAACTGTGCCCTGTAAATAGGTTTGGAGACAGTCGTACACATAGATCACTCATATGTACGCACCAATGATACGACCGCCGCACTGTCGATCAGCTTTGATTAAGAGTGCTGTAAAAGAGACTAGAATCTATATTTTCGGTATATAAAACAAATAATGACAGCTTGATATTCGGGGCACAGTTAAAATTATGTAGGCCCTCGGTGATGTGAAAACCATAATTCTAACAGTGCCCCTCATAGCAGTCATTACTTGTATACTGGAAACATTCAGTAAAATATTTGTAAAAGAAGGTCATAGGAGTATTCCATGTGATGTGACAGATGTCCTTGAAGGACAGGTGTTATATATTCCTAGGGAGGACAAGTGAGTGTGTGTGTCTGTGTGTCTACGTGTGTGCGTGTGCATGTGCAAGTATGCTAACATGCCTGCGATTTCTTAACAACCCTTCATACCCATGGAGACCTAGATGCCTTGTCTCCCTGTGCAAAAACTTCGAATGTGTGTCGAACACAGGTCTGGATGGATATCAAACTAGCTCTGTAGTGACCTATGTATCCCATTTCATAAAAAGTTGCTATGATAGCAACTCTTGCCAGAATGACAACTTCCCATAGCAACAGCCATTCAGTAAGCTGGATTCTTGTCATTACCATGAAAATTGTCATTCCAGCAAGAGTTGCTATTACAGCTCCTTTTTTTATGAAATGGGCCCAGAAGAAGAAAATGGAGAAGGGAAGGTACTAATATGCAAACCTGATTAAGAATATATTTCCCATCACATAAAAAAATGCAGTCTTTGAGTCATCTTTGCAAATATCATTATGATTTTGAATTCTTAAAATCACTTTTAATAGCAAGATCACATTTAAAGTGAAGTCTTCTTGAGGAAGTGGTTGATGTCACAAGTCGTGCTTATCTCAGTCCTCTATCAATCACTATCCAGGCCAGCCACTCCCTGCACTGACTGCTTGTCAACCTTGATGGTGATTTGGCACAGGTGCATTTCAGTGAAGCATACACATTACCATGACAATGGTTTGAATTACTTTGGTGTCTATCATTACCTGGTGGAGGAACAGGTTGAATACCAGTTTGGAATATTCAAGTGGAATTGAGGGTTGCCGTGAATTTGTTATAGCATTCTTTACTCGGGCAGTGAAAGGGAAAACCTGGGTTTCTTTCGAGATGTTATGATGTTGTGAAGTTAACACAAAGGCAGTCTGAGAGGTCACATGTGGATTTTTTTTAATAATCAATTTCTGTGGGCATAAAAACTAATACATGTAGTAGATTTTAGTCTCAGAAAGTGTCATACTAGAGGAGGCAAGACCTTGTTGGTAGGGTTGTAACAGCAGCAGCAGCAAGGCTGCTAGGGTGAGCAGTACTCATCCCTGAGCTGGTGGAAGCAGCATGTTGGGTTTTTCAAGCAGCATGTTTGGCCTTTTAACCCATTGAAGACGGACTGATTTTGCTACAACACCCATTTCCCATAGACACCAGCTCGAGTATACTTGGGACTTGTCCTCAATGGGTTAAGCAGCCAGTTGGGCTCTACAAGCAGCATGTTGGGCTCGACAAGCAGGACGTTGGCAGGGCATGTGTTTCTACTTGGCATCAGCAGTGTCTATAGTGGACATGGGCTTCTCCTGCTACATGTCAGCTCCTTGTCACCAAACTGTAAGTAAGCAAGAATGCTCCTTCTTTTGCAGGACAGTTAATTTGATTTTTTTAGATAAGAATGAAACTAATATTCTCAGCTGTAACTGGTACTGTTAGCATTAATTAATTTGGGCTAGTTGTCCCCTCCGAACGAGTTCGAGCAGGGGACTATGAAACGGGCTCCGTACGTGTGTGTGTCCGTCCGTGTGTCCGTCCGTGTGTCCGTCCGTGTGTCCGTGTGTGCGTCCGTGTGTGATCAAAATCTTCAATTTGCTACTTCTCTGTCATTTATGAGCCAATTTTAATTCTGTTTGCTTTATATGATAGCACTACAAGGGAGCTTTGAAACTTCTACACAGAATTTCAGTCGTGACCTTTGACCTTGACCCCTGACCTATATTGTACATTTTGCTACAAAATGCTACTCCTTCGCCATTTCTAACCCAATTTCGATTCCGTTTGCTTTATATGATGGCACTAGGTGAGGGCTTCAAAACTTCTACACAGAATTTTTGACCTTTGACTTCTTTGACCTTTGACCTTGATTTTTGACCTATATTGTACATTTTGCTACAAAATGCTACTCCTTCGCCATTTCTAACCCGATTTCGATTCCGTTTGCTTTATGTGATG